>JAGIQG010000013.1:42513468-43763468 GCA_024679065.1 Sphyrna mokarran
AAACAAAGAACAAAGAAAATTACAGCACAGGAACAGACCCTTTGGCCCTCCAAGCCTGCATTGACCATGATTCCCAACTGAACTAAAGTCCCCTACCCCTCCAGAGACCATATCCCTCGATTCCCATTCTATTCATGTATTTGTCAAGATGTCCCTTAAAGATAACTATCGTATCTGCTTCTACTACCTTCCCCAGCAGCGTGTTCCAAGCTCACATCACCCTCAGTGTAAAAAACTTGCCTTGTACTTCCCCTTTAAACCTTGCTCCTCACACCTTAAACTTATCCCCCCTAGTAATTGAACCTTCCACCCTGGGAAAAAGATTTTGGCTATCCACTCTGCTTACGTCCATCATAATCCTGTAGATCTTTATCAGGTCACTCCTCAATGTCCATCGTTGCAGTGAGAACTACCCAAATTTCTCCAACTTCTCCCATAGCTAATGCCCTCCATGTCAGGCAGCATCCTGGTAAATCTTTCCTGCCCCTCTCCAAAGTCTCCACATCCTCTGGCAGCATGGTGACCAGAATTGAATGCTATATTCCAAGTGCAGCCAAACTAAGGTCTATAAAGCTGCAACATGACTTGCCAGTTTTTAAACTCAATGCCCTGGCTGATGAAGGCAAGCATGCTGTATGCCTTCATGACTACATTCCCCACCTACATTGCCACTTTCAGTGATCTGTGTACCTGTACACCCAAATCCCTCTGTTGATCAATACTCTTAAAGGTTCTGCCATTTACTGTATATTTCCTATTTGTATTAGACCTCCCAAGATGTATTACCTCACATTGTCTGGATTAAACTCCGCATGCCATTTTTCCACCCAAGTGTCCAACTGATCAATATCCTGCTGTATTCTCTGATGGTCCTCGTCACTGTCCACAAATTCAGCAACTTTTGTGTCATTACTTATTAATCAAACCAGTTGCATTTTCCTTCAAATATATATTACAAACAGCAAAGGTCCCAGCACTAATCACTGAGAAATATCACTTGTCACAGCCCTCCCTTCAGAAATGTATCCTCCTACTGCCAGCCTCTGTCTTCCATGACCCAATCAGTTCTGTATCCACCTTGCCAGCTCACCTCTGATCCCATGTGACTTCACCTTCTGCACCAGTCTGCCATGAGAGACGTTGTCAAAGGTTTTACTGAAGTCCATGTGAACAACATCCACTGCCCTACCCTCATTAAGCATCGTTGCCATTTCCTTGAAAAACTCGATCAAGTTAGTGAGACATGATCTCCCCTTTGTAAAACCATGTTGCCTCTCGCTAATATGTCCATTTATTCCCAAGTGGGAGTAAATCTTGTCTTGAAAAATCCTCTCCAATAATTTCCCTATCACTGATGTAAGGGTCACCGGCCTACAATTACTGGATTATTCTTATTACCCTTCTTAAACAAAGGAACAACATTGTCTATTCTCAAATCCTCTTGGACCTCCCTGTAGACAGTGAGGATACAAAGATTTCTCTCAAGGCCCAAGCAATTTCTTCTCTTGCCTCTCTGGGGTATTCTGGGGTATATCCCATCAAGACTTATCTACCTTAATGTTTCTCAAAAACCCTAATACTTCCTCCTTTTTAGATCTCAACATGACTCAAACTATCGACACACCTTTTCCCATACTCTGCATTAGGGTCTTCTCTTTGGTGAATACTGATGCAAAGTATTCATTTAGTACCTCACCCATTTTCTCTGGCTCCATGTATAGATTTCCTCTCCTGTCCTTGAGTGGGTCAACCCTCTCCCTAGCTATCAGCTTGCTCTTTATATATGTATAAAAAGTCTTGGGATTTTCCTTAATCTTGCTGGCCAATGATTTTTCGTGATCACTTTTTGTCCTCCTTACTCTTTGCTTAAGTTTCTTTCTAATTTCCTTATATTCCACACTTGCTTTGTGTGTTCACAGTCTCCTAGCCTTGACAAATGCTTCCTTTTTCTCTTTGACTCAGCTCACAGTATCTCTCATTATCCAAGTTTCCCAAAATTTGCCATATTTATCCTTCATCCTTACAGGAATATACTGGTCTGGAACTCCTGCCAACTTACACTTGAAAGCCTCCCACATGCCAGATGTTGATTTGCCCTCAAACATCTGCCCCCAATCTACATTCTTCAGTTCCTGGCTAATGTTGTAATTAGCCTTTCCCCAATTTAGCATCTTAACTTATCTTTGACCTGCTTCCTGACTGAAACGTCTGCCACTTGGCCGGGCTCATTCCCCAATACCAGGTCCAGTATAGCCCCTTCCCTCGATGGACTATCTACATACCATTTCAAGAAGCCTTCCTGGATGTTCCTTACAAACTCTGTCCCATCCACACCCCCAGTTCTAAGTGAGTCCCAGTCAATACAGGGGAAGTTAAAATCTCCCAGTACAACTATCCTGTTACTTTAACAACTTGCCAAAATCTGCCTTTATATCTGTTCCCCTATCTCCTACTGGTAGTTAGGCCATCTGTAATAAACCCTCAACACTGTGAGTACACCCTGCCTACTCCTGAGCTCCACCCATATTGCCTCACTCTATGGGCCCTCCGCAATGTCCTCTTGCAATACTGCTGTGATATTCTCCCTAAGCAATAGTGCAACTCCCCCATCCCTTTTACCTACCCCTCTATCTTACTTGAAACATCTGTACCTTGTGACATTTAACTGCCAAACCTGTTCTTCTCTTAACCAAGTCTCTGTAATAGCAACAACATCATAGTTCCAAATACTAATCCAAGCTCTAAGTTCATCTGCCTTATCTGTTAGACTTCTTGCATTGAAATTCAGTCCACTAGATCCTCTTTGATCAGCAACCAAACCCTGCCTGCTCTTCCTCTGAGTCAGACTGGTCCTACTCTTTGGTTCCCCTTCAGTTAAATTATCTTTGCTTTGGTTCTTACCCAGTTGCCAAACTAACTAAAATCCTTCCGTGTGAAACTAGCAAACCTCTTGGCCAAAATATTTATGCCCTTCCAGTTTAGATGCAATCCAACCTACATGTACAGGTCTCTCCTAGCAGAAGAGATCCTAATGGTTCAGATATCTGAAACCGTCCCTTCTGTATCAGCTGTTTACATATGTGTTGAATTGCACTATCCTCTTATTCCTAGCCTCATTAGCCCATGGCATAGGGAGTAATCCTGAGATCACAACACTAGAAGTCCTGCTTTATAACCTTCTACTGATCTCCCTAAACGTTTGCTGCAGGACCTCATCACTCTTCTTACCTATGTCGTTAGTACCAATATGTGCCATGACTACTGGCTATTCACCATGTCCCTTCAGAATGCCTTCTGCCCATTCAGAGGCATCCTGGATCCTGGCATTATATCATTCTGGAATCTCTTTCACATCCACTGAAGTGCCTATCTGCATTTCTAACTATCAAGTCCCCGATAAGTATTGTTCTAGATTTCTTTGTCTCTCCTTGCTTCACAACAGAGCAGTTGTGGTGGCACTGCTCTGGCTGCTGCTGTTGTTATCCCCTGATAGGCCATCCCCGCAACAGTATCCAAAACTTGTTAGAGAAGGGGACAACCATAGAGGATTCCTGCACTGACTACCTATCCTTTCTAGTGGTCACCCATCTATCTGCCTGTACCTAGGGTGTGACCTTTTGTCTAACAATTGCATGAAGCACACTGCTGCCATCGTACATTATCTAATATTTTAGTAATTGAAGTAGAGATATATATGCACCATTACACATGTGTCAAGGTAAAATTAATCATCCACAAAACCCCTTGTGTGATCATTGTGACTTAACTAAGTGCCTGTCAGGGTAACCTCTACATCATCACAGTGTAGTATTGGACATATTTCCAATGCTGTTCAGATTTGGGAGTATTGGTGTGGGGTAAGTTGGACCTCTGAATCCCCAGCTTTCAAACAGAAAATTAGTGCAATTTGTCATAAAGGTGTCAGCAGGTTAGAAGCCACAAACATTTCAAAAGGTATTTCACAAGATGTGAATCCCAAAAAATGAGATTAGCAGTTGTAGATAGACCAAAACAAATACATTGTTCTGCTGATAGGGATGGACAATGGTACCATTCAGGAAAGACGTATATATATTAATTTAAGAACTAACAGAAGCTGAGGGGACAGCCAATGAAATATACAGAGAGAATCTTCAAAGGGAGACAATAATATAATTAGCAACCTTTTTTGTAGAACTGGATGGCAATATCCATCTATCAACCTGAGACGCAGAGTCCACCTAGCAGCCTGTAAGCCAGTGTTAGTTAGCAGACCAGATGCAAGAGTGTAGAAAACGTTTATGGAGGTAGTTAAAACCCATATCTTGGCTGAACCAAAAAGAGGCGTTCTCTAGAATAGCTACTCAATCGTAAACAATAGCTTTTACTGATATATCTATTGGATTGGAAGTTGTTTAGAAAGAGGGAAGCCCTAGAAGAGTTCACATCTCACAAATGTACTTTGGATCAAAAAGAGTAATGTCTACTTAAACTATATGGATGTGTTTAGTAGTCTTAATAGTAACTATCTTAGATTATTATAGCCCCTATCATGCATATTTGCTTTCTTTATTGTAATAAATAGTCTTTAATAAATGTTACATGATAATAGGGCTGGTTACTGTTCTTATTGGGTGTCACACATGGCCCCTTAAACAACACCATACATCATTACAAACTGGTGTTTTCAAGACGAATCACTCTCACAGTTAGGATCAACCAAGTTTGTGATGAATTTCTATGTTACGGACACAAAGTAACTTACTTTGGACACTTTTATTTTACTTTTGAAGATTATTCATGTGATTTCAAAATTGGAGTGAGGGTGGTAAATGTGTTCTGGCTCTACACATAGGTTAGTTACTTCTACTCCATAGCAGGTGATTATTAGAGATACTTTTCCTCAGTGCAGCTCCAAGCAAATCTTGGACAGAGGAACTTCAAACAGACGTTAACCCTTTCAGTTGCATCTGTAAAAGATGTAACACTTGTTTCAGATGTGAGTAAACAATATATTTGCTTTATTTGTCCTTATTCAATATAGTAAGTAGTCTCACAACACTAGGTTAAAGTCCAATAGGTTTATTTGATAGCATGAGCTTTCGAAGCACCACTCCTTCATCAGGTGAGTGCAGGATTTGTTTCACAAACAGGACATATGTGGACACAAACTCAATTACAAAATAATGGTTGGAATGTGAGTCTTAACAGGTAACCAAGTCTTTACAGGTGCAGACAATGCAAGTGGAAAGAAGGTTAAGTACACAAGTTAAAGAGATGTGAATTGTCTCCAGCCAGGACAGTTAGTGAGATTTTGCAAGCCCAGGCAAGAAAATGTCATCAATTTATCTCATGTGTAGCATTGATTGAAAGTCCTATGTGGTGAAGAAGTCTTGTTCGAACCTGCGTATAAAGTTATTGGCATATTGAGGTGCAAATTTGATCCCCATGGCTGATGCATATGTTTGGATGAAAAACTGGTTGTTGAAGGTGAAGACATTGTAGTCCAGGATGAAGCAAATGAATTGTAGAATTGCACCTGGAAATTGGCAGTTGTTGGCATTGAGTAGACAGTTGCAGCTTTTCTGTCATTGGGGAGGATGCTGGAGTAGAGCACCAAGACACACATTGTGACGAGGAGTGCTCCTGGTTCAACTGCTCCATGGGTGCTGAATTTCTGTAAGAAATCTGTAGTGTTGTGGCAGAAACTGGCAGTTCTTTTACAATGGGTTTCAGGATGCCCTTGATATAGCCAGAGAAGTTCTAACACAAGGTCCCATTGTCTGATATGATGGGATAGCCAGGTGTGTTGGCCTTATGTATCTTCAGAAGGCAGTAGTGGGATGAGAGCACAGCTGTCCTGGCTGGAGACAATTCACATCTCTTCAACCATCTCTCCAGTCACATTGTCTGTACTTGTAAAGACTTGATTACCTGTTAAGAGTCACATTGCAATCATTATTTTGTAATTGAGTTTATGTCTAAATATGCCCATTTGTAAAACAAATCCTACACTTACCCGATGAAGGAGCAGCGATTCAAATAAACCTGTTGGACTTTAATCTGGTGTTGTGAGATTATTTACTGTGCCAACCCCAGTCCAACACCAGCAGCTCCACATTTTATACAATATAGTTGAGCATTTCAGCCTGGAAAAATACACATGTTTCCTGCTGCCTTTATGGGGCCCTATTCCTGAGTAGTACATGAAAAATGTGTGTAGCATGATCAGATTTTGAGACCAGCTGGTGCAAAAGTGTGTGCTAAAAACCTCTCATTTTCCATCTATTCATTAAACTGAATGATAAACTAATGGCTGTAAATTGAAATAGTTCTGTTGTGTGCAATTTTAGCAACACAGTTTCAAAAGGAAAGTGATGTGCTTTGGGAAGTCACAGAGAAGCGCAAAAAGGATTAGTCTGAAGATTTAAAACTTGAAGTAATGATGGGATATCTACAGAGTTGATCTTCTTTTCTTGGAGAAAAGATGATTGAAGGGAGATATAATGTGGGCTGCAATTTTAGATTTCCAGTTGTTATGGGTTTGATGGATTGGGTGCCCTTTCTGCCCAAAATGTTTCACAGTTAATGCCGCAGCTAAAATTAAATTCCATTCTCCAATGACTTTTCTGCTGCTGCAATGGGAGAAATTAATATATTGTCTTCAGAGGCTAGCTTAGAGGTGAAGGTTGGAGTCACGGGAATCTTTTTATTTCTTCTTTCATGGAAAATGGGCATTGCTGGTAGGCCAATCCTAATTGCCCTGGATCTGGTGGAGGTGAGCTGCCTTCTTGAACCATTACAGTCCATGTGGTTTGATACGTGCACTGTGACATAAAGGAATTCCATGTTTTCGATGCAGCAACAGTGAAGGAACGGCAATGACTTTCCAGTTCAGGCTGATGAATGACTTGGAGGGGAACTTCCAGGTGGTGATGGTCTGAGGTATTTTCTGCCCTTGTCCTTGTAGGTGGCAGAGGTTGTGGATTTGAAGGTGTTGTCAAAGGAGGTGAGTTGCTGCAGAGCATGATACATTACTTCGATAATACACACTGCTGCCACTGTGTGCCAGTGGTGGAGGTAGTGAATACTTAAGGTGGTGAGTGGTGTACCAAAGAAGCAGGTTCCTTTGTGCTAGATGGTGCTTGACTATTGTTGGAATTGTAGTTGTCCAGGCAAGTGGAAAGTATTCCACCACACTTCTGATTTGTGGACAGGCTATGGTGAGTCAGGGCATGATTTATTTGCCACAGAACTCCCGGCCTCTGATTTGCTGCTGTAGTCATAATACTTCTATGACCAGTCAGTTCCTGGTGGTAATCCCTAGATTGTTGATAATGTTGGAAGTCAGCTTTTGAACGTCAGGGAGTGGTAAATAAATTCTCTCTTGTTAGAGGTGGTCATTGTCTGGCATCTGTGTGATGTGAACATTACTTGCCACATGTCAGTCCATGGATGTTGTCCAGGTCTTGCTGCATTTAGACATGGACTGTTTCAGTATCAGCAGAATCATGAATGGTGCTGAACATTATGCAATCATCAGAAAACACCCTCATTTCTGAGCAAATACTGGAGGGAGGGTCATTAATTAAGCAGTCATGCCTTGGACACCCTGAGGAATTCCTGCCATGGTAGCCTGGACCTCCAACAACTACAATCATCTTCCTTTGCGCCAGGTATGATCCCAACCAGCAAAGATTCTTTCCCATTGACTGTAGCTTTACCAGGGCTCCTTGATGCCATATTCATTCAAATGCTGCCTGATGTCAAGAGTAGTCACTCTCACCGCATTCTTGGAGTTCAGCTCTTTTGTACATGTTTGTCCACTGTCCCATGCCTTTGAGGGGTAAGGGGTGGGCACAGTGGCGCAGTGGTTAACACTGCTGCCTCACTGCACGAGACAGCGTGTTCAATTCTGGTCTTAATTGACTGCCTGTGTGGAGATTGCATATTTTCCCCATGTCTGCATAGGTTTCCTCCAGGTGCTCTAGTTTCCTTCCACATTCCAAAGATATGCAGATTAGGTGGGTTGGCCATAGTAAAAAAAAAAATCCTTTAGTGTTTAATGCTTTTTCTCGATAACTTTTGAGGAAGCAGTACGTTATTCCAAGAAACCAAGGAATTAGATGTAGCTCTTGGGACTAAAGGGATGAAGGATGGGGGCAAGATGGGATCATGGCCTTGAATTTGATGATCATCCATGACCATAATGAATGGTAGATCGGCCAGCAGGGCTGAATGGCTTACTCCTGCTTCTATTTTCAATGTATGTCTTCTCAGTAAACTAAATTGATAGGGCATAGTCTATGGCATAATCTATGAAAGGGATAGATCTGTTGGTTTGGGTGCTTTCATCATACTTGACGTTTTCTTACATATTTAACATTAGCCTCCTGCTTATTCCAAAATGCAAGAAACATTAAATTAACATCATACTTAGTGTGTTAGGCAAGACATTATTAGCCTTAAGAGCAGAACTGTGCTTTATTTCTCTTCATAACATCTTAATTTCTTCATGTTTGATGACTTTACATTTTAGGATTATGCTGGGAATATTTGTTTAAAATTTCAAGAACCTTCCAATGGGATTAAATACAATTCCTCTTGTAAAAGGTCACAGCAGAAATAAATTGAAGTTGCCATTTTTAATTAATTTTCTGCCAGAAAATGTAATTACCATCAAACTGGTTCTGCCAGTGAACCTAACCAGCCCAAAGGCACAACATCCCTTCCTCTGGCTTCAATAAATTCCAAATCCTTCACACACAAATTGTATCTATCACTTCAACTTTTTTTTTTCTTTTTAAAAAATATTTGTAGCCATGGGCTGTCATTCTCTGGCTGTGCTGCTCCACCGAGAATGGAGAATTTGGTGCTTAGTCAAATCTCTGTTCCCTGCAGCAGGACTGGAGAACCCCAGCTGCAGGTGAGGTCGGAAACCTGACCCATGATCTAATTCAGTGATGGGCAACCTAGACTAGTGAATGGGCTGCATGAGTGGCCCTCCTTCATCTCAATGGGCTGTAAGGTTGAAATCAGGCATGTTCACTAACCATAACTCTATCAATAAGATTAAATATGTTTTAATACATGCCAAATATATCATAACGCTTTTTAGAAATGCTTAATTATATATTAATAGAACTGTAATCAACTTTAAGCCGTAAAAACAAAATAATTTACGTTTTGGGTACAAAAAGAGCGCACGGCCATCACAGTCAATGTTATGTGTAATCAGCACATAATCACTTCTCTTGTCCTTTATGTATGTATCACTTCTGTCACACCAATAGGAAAAGAACTAGTTGGAAATTACCGGAATGTGGTAACCCGTACATGGGTATGGTCAAAAAATATTGTAGTCTTCACTCAAAAATCACATGGGCTGCATGTGGCCTCCAAATTGATCACCACTGATCTCATAGCCTGGTGTAATGATTACTATCCAAAGCTTTCTCATTTAATGCACTGCTCATTCCATAAAGATTTATCTTCTAGTGCATTTTTAATCTCTGCCCATCTGAACCCATGCTCTCAGTGGTCAGACAGAAGGTTGTCCATAGATTGTGTGATGGGCAATATTGTGTAATATTCACTGTGCCTGTTTTGCATAACTATTCACTGTTCTAGAACAGTTCTAGAACGATTCTGTTCTAGTTTTCACTGTTTTAAGACTCACCAAAATCCTTAATGCTAACAGAACTTATTGTCCAACCTTAGTGTGCCATGAGTCATAGCTCCTGCACAAATTATGTTGGATCCAGGGAATGGCACCATTGATAAAGCATGCAAATTATTTACAAGTCCATTTTGATTGACCAGAACATATAAATGAAACACAGATCTACTTATGGATCATTGTCATCTATATAAGTATACTTGTAGCTTTAGTGAAGCAGAGACATGCAGCCAATGATAATTATTTCCCCATTGAACTTTCTTCAGCTCACGCCTTGAGCCTGGAATGCTGCAACAGTGTCCCTCTGGAATTCCAAGCACAGCAACTCCCCTTATACCTACTTCATGCAGAACTATTTCCATTTCACCAGCTATTACATGAGGCACTGGGTGCTTGCTATTCTGCAACTTGTTCCGAGGCTCTGCTGTCTGCCTCCATGTTTGTTCTCAAAACTGTCATCTCCTGGAAAAAAATCATCCTCCCCTGTCAAGGGGGAGGAGACCCTTGAGGGTGCAGGTGCACATTATTCCACCACACCCTCCACCAGCACAGCTAATTTCATATCAGTGCTTCCTCATGAATGAAACAAACATCGCCAAAGTCCTAGAGGACCTTATGCTGTTTCTCCCTTTTTGAAACAGAGCTGATTGGTGGTGACTTAACCTGAGAGTTATCATATCTTAGGCGAGGGGCAAGGTTGAGAAGGTAAGGCTTTCATGAATAACCTCAGCCAGTATGGGAATTGAAACCATGTAGTTGGCATCGATTCACATCACGTACCAGCCCTCCAGCTAACTGAATCGATTTGGACTAACAGCCTGGTGAGAGAGCCACGCAAGCACCTGAGCAACTGCCAGAGGTGGCCGCTTGGAGAACTGTGGAAATCCAGGCCCATGCTGAACCTCAGGTTGATGAAGTGCGCCTGGAGTTGCCATAAGGAAGCGCATGCTGGGAGTTCAGTATGAAGTGTTTAAAGGTCTGGTGCAGATTCTGCGCCCTGCCTCAGACATAGAGGAATTTATCCAGGTCATGGGGGCTGTCAATTTCCCTCTACTCTGTGCATGTGTGGCCACATTCATTGAGAGATTGACAACTGCTCTGGAGAGCCAAATCCAGCAGAGCAGTCAGTGGATGCCAGCGATGCAGATAAGCCTGCGTACTGTTAGTATGTTACTGAGCTCTATCCACCAGTGGCAAGACAGGAGAGGAACACAGCTTTCAGAGCTTCCACTAAGCCCTCATTCAGCTCCAGTTAGCACAGAAGTACAAATGTGCCTTGTAAAGGAAGAGGAGAGGTTGACTTTTAATTCTGGGGCTCCTCTTAGTCACTCTGAGTGTGGGCAATGGATCCTCTGCCACTCAATGATGACACTATTGCCTCAGGCAGCCATGATGACAGAGGAGGTTTCTGCCCCTATACAGGAGTCCCATACTATGTCAGAGCCTGCTGAACTTCAGGCAGTCAGAGGACAGCTACCACTGTGTTGCTCTCACCTTTCTGTGACGGCATTCTGCCTCATCCGACTGCTGTCAAATTCAGCACTGACCTGACCTGCCATCTTTTTGCTCTACCGATAATCATGTCAAGACTGTTAACAACCCATCACTGTCCCACACACTTTGTGCAAACTAAATTATGCCTGCAAAATCCATGTTAGTTGGCAGTAGGTACCTTAATTATTTTGTTTTCAGATTAATGCACCATTTTGACTTGACGTGTCATCTGCCAGTATCATAGAATCGCTACAGTGCACAAGGAAGCCATTCAGCCCATCAAATTTAACTAGGACCAAGGATCGGCCAATGTCTATTATATTTTGTTTTACATAAAATTCTAACCTTGAGTTCCTTGATTGATCAATGATTGTAACTATACACTACATCAAATAAATTCAACTGAAGAAGCGATGATGAGGATGAAACAACACTCAGCATTTTTGATAAATTTTCTACATTCCCACTCCTAATTGTTGTTTAATCTCCTTGCTAAGGACACCACACAAGAGGGAGAAGGAATTGAGTCACTCTGAGATACTATTTTTCTGACCTAGACATTAATTGAGGAGGATCATTAGCCAGAGGCCAAAGAATATGAAATGTGACTTTTTTTCTGACCAGGTAATAAGTTTAAGTTTATTAGTGACACAAATAGATTTACTTTAACACCGCAATGAAGTTACTGTGAAAATCCCCTAGCCGCCATATTCCGGTGTCTGTTCGGGTAGACACAGTGAGAATTTAACATGTTCAATGCACCTAACTAGCATGTCTTTCCAGCTGTGGGAGGAAACCCATTCAAATGAGAAGAACAAACAGACTCCGCACAGAGAATGACCCAAGACAGGAATCAAACTCAAGTCTTTGACAGTATGAGCTGGCAGTGCTAACCACTGTGCCGGAAAATAGCATTCAGAGAATGCAGCCAGTGAACTTTAACCTTCTCTCTCTGAGGATTGGACTTTTTCCACATCTGATTAAGATTTCTGGGTCATTTTCCTGATTTTAGTCTCAAGTCAGTTGTTTATTTATCAGAATGGCCGGCTATTCAATCTTTTCTCATGAAGGATTCTTAAGGTCATGAAATTCAGCTTGGGCAGGGGCACAAAATGTACCATGGCATGAAAAACTGGTGACTGGTGAATAATTCCATTGAGTGCTCTCCTATCTAAAGATCTGTTTTAAGATTGCCATAAATCTTATGTAATCATTGGAAAGAACTGCAGCTTCTTTTTAGTATAAGTAAAAATGGAACAAAGTTGGTTAAAATTTCTCTAGGTTTGAAAATGGGACTCTCGAAGACATTTGATGTGAACTATATACCAGAGACCAGAGAATTCTATGGGCTTCAATTTGAACCTTAGCGATATTAATGAACTTACTCTCCTGTGAATTCCTGAGCTACTACCGGTATATTTAATCAAAACTACAATATATATCGCTGATTAAAATTAATCAGTGCCACAATTTGAAATAAGATGAGAAGAAGATTAATGCAAATAGGATGCAATTATCATCAACAGACGAGAGATCTTTCCATTATGTCACTGGACATGATCAGACCTGAAACTACAATTATTTTTACCAGCACACAATAAACATATAATTCTGACACCTGTGGAACAAGCTACTTTTTCTTCCATCTCATCTATATTATACACTGGCAAGAATTAGAATGCTTGTTCAGTTTGAAAGAGCTTTTCTCTTTATTTATCTGTCCAAAGATTTATTACAGATATTTGAAAGTGTGCAACCTTTTTCAACTACTGTGTAAACGTGACAATGATGATTCTCCCAATCCGCTAATTTTGTAGTGTAGTGCGCTGGGAGATTCCGCAGGATCCATGCTAGGCATCTCACCCCCATAGTGTCTCCCAGCGCCCGATTTCTGGTGATGTCAGTTTTGCAATGAAAATCGGCCGGGAGCCCCATGAGTTATTTAAATCCTAATTCAAATATATCTTCAATACAAGTTTCCAGGCCTGCTAGCATGTCCCTCTCTCTCGCCAGAGAGTTTCACTCCAACAGTATTTAGAGTAGCTCCCCACTTTCAGGGAGCCGGACTACATTGGAGTGAAGGGCGGGGGGGGAGGTGTGTGGCAATCAGGGCCCTACAGAAGGTTGGGGGGCAAGGGTTGGTGTCCCAGTCATTGACACCTTAACAGTGCCAGCTTGTGCCTCTGGCACTGCCCAAAAGGCAAAGTGCAAATGTACTACCCACCCGGCATGGGGTAGTGCCATGGGGACAGGGCCTAATGGGGATGGGGCCTGATTGAGGGCGAAGCCTAAAGGAGCGATCAGTGGGGGTGGGATGTCCGCTGCCACTCTGCAGAGAGGATCGGGGGAAGGGAGGGAGGCCAGCGATCAGGGTTAGCTGTCTATGTGGGAGTGGCAGCCTGCTGAGAGGGTCGTGGCTGCAGCAGAGGGAGCAGTGGGTTGGGACTGCAGAGGAGGAGATGGAAGGGGGCAGGAGAGCCAGGGTTCAGGGCTGCTGAGTGGGGGGACTGCAGAGGGTAGATGGAGGGGGCAGGAGAGCAGGTGATAGGGTCGTGAATTTAGTCCAATCTATCACACAAACCAGACTCCCATCCATTGACTCAGTCTGCTGTCTCGGCAAAGCATCCAACATAACTAAGGACTCCATGCACCCCGGACATTCTCTCTTCCATCATTTTCCGTCAGGAAGAAGAATCAAAAATCTGAAGTCACATACCAATCGACTCAAGAACAGCTTCTTCCCTGCTGCTGTCAAACGTTTGAACAGAACTACCTTGCATTAAGTTGATCTTTCTCTATATTCTAGCTATGACTGCAAAACTGCATTCTGCACTCTTTCATTTCCTTCTCTATGAGTGATATGCTCTGTCTGTGTAGCATGCAACAAACAATGCTTTTTACTGTATGTTAATATGTGACAATAATAAATCAGATCAAATTAAATAAAACCATGTATTTACGCAGCTAATGTCCCTGATACTTTGGGGCAAATTAGCATGGCCAACCAACCTAACCAGCACATTTTTGGAGTGTGGGAAGAAACCCACACAGACACGAGGAGAATGTACAAACTCCACACTGACAGTTACCTGAGGCCAGAATTCAATCCGGGTCCCTGGTGCTATGAGGCAGCAGTGTTAACCACTGTGTCACCTTGCCACCCAAGTTAATGCATTCCTTATATTTTTCTTGAATTCACTGCACAGTGAAAATCGTACCATGGTGCCTCTCGATATGTGAAAACCATACTATAATTCCAAAGAATGACTCAGTCACGAGGAACAGGTGACTTAGGAAAGTGCTTATAATTACCTTTTGTGTGTCAGTCAAATGGGAGACTCCTCTATAATTCCTACCATTGGACTTCCTTCTTTTCTTTAACATCTTCACATTTGTAACATTCCTGAGATTTCCCAGTAAGCACCTCTCTTCCAAGGTGAGAGATACGAGATTGCGTAGCCATGTCAAGAGTGTAACTCCACTGTGCTCGTAATTCTCCGGTCTCATATGTCCTGCTACCATTGCCAGCAAGGAAAGAGAATTTAGTGCTCAGCAATTTTCCTTTCAGTGCAGCAGGACTCTAGAATCCCAGATGTGGGTGAGATCAAAGAATTCTGGCCTGCGTTTTTGAATTTCGGCAGAGATTGCATCTGCTCCAGCAGACTTATTTATTTTAGCCATCGATTGGCTTTTTCAGCTTTGCTCAGGATCAGGGTAGTGCTGAGACTGAGTCAGGTGTGGTACTGAAGAATGGCTTTTAAGACTTTCAAGTCAAAGCTCATAGGGCCAAAGTCTCCTGGTTCGAGGCTAAATGCCCAGGTTGATAAGAAATTTGGGACAGTTTCCCACTAGTGCTGGTAGCGTCTTTCAGGTAGGATTGACCTATCTCAAAGATGCTCATAAGCTCATTTCGAGCAATCTTCTGGCTAGCTCTGCTATTCTGAGATTTAGTCACCATTTTTAAAAGGCACCCTAGTCTTTGCACTCAGAG
Organism: Sphyrna mokarran; assembly: GCA_024679065.1. Lineage (NCBI taxonomy): Eukaryota > Metazoa > Chordata > Chondrichthyes > Carcharhiniformes > Carcharhinidae > Sphyrna > Sphyrna mokarran. The sequence continues at coordinate 42,528,612 of JAGIQG010000013.1, forward strand.
ACAGGCAACTGTCCCTACCGCTCAGGAGAGCACCATCAACCCCTTACAGAGGGACATCTCCTCTCCACCCACAAATAACCGGTCACCCCTCCCATACTCACCATTCAGGCATGAGGGTGACCCTCTCACCCTGCCTGATTTCTTCAAAACAATTGAGGTTTGCAATTTGGAAGTGAAGCCACTGGCTGTCAATCAGGCTTAGATTCTGTCAACCAGTTAGGATCAATGGGGTATTTGTGATCCATTCAAGTGTGAAGGGAAATGAATATGAACACAGGTGACTGGAGGGTAATAGAAATCTATTGGGCTATGAATGGAATCTTTTTCAAGGCAGAATACATTGAATTTGTTAGAAATCAAAGGGTTCCATTGGAATGGGGAGAGTTTCAAAAATGTCAACTTACACGGAAGCCTCAGAAACATCAAATCAAAGCTGTGTGCGTGCATTTGTGCAGAGTGCATAGCCACACGGAACGGAACAACTCCCCCCCCACCCCCACTCACCTCAGACCGAATGAAATCTATCAGAGGATTTCAAAGGGGTTTGCTCTCACCTGCAGCTTCTGACAGAATAGAGTACTGCAGTGATTCAAAAACCTGCCAGGTGACCAGAAGGCATGGAAATCAAAGTGACCTGGGCATGAATGCAGAAATTGAAAACTAGACTACCTGAAATCACCATGCCAAGAGCGATCTTCAAATCTGCCAGGGCTCGAAGCAACAGTCCAGCCTGAAACCCCCATCCTAGTGTAAAGTGACAAGGTCAATCCCTTGTCCCCAGTCCAAACCCTCCCAATCCCTAAGACCTTTGAGGGATCCTTTCTCTGCAGCCTGCTAAACAGCGGAGAGGTAAATGGCCACCTGAGCTACCTTCTCAAGCCTCCTCAAGTCCCTTCAGCACCAGGCCAGGGGTTCACCACCAGGGTGCTGGGAATGGTACATTGTTGGCACTGCCAAGATGTTGGCCTGAAGGGATGCTGAGTGGGGTGTTTGAGGAGGAATGGGGACTGACTGGATGGTTTAAAGTAGAAGCAGGGCTGAGGGTAGTTGGGCAGGTCACCCTCTTTCCTGCATGTTTTGTGTGTGTGTGTGTGTGTGTGTGTATGCGTGTGCATCTGTGTGTGTGTTTATGTATGTGTGTGCATGCATGCGCGCACACTTGTTTGTGTGTGTGTGTGTGTGTGTTTATATAAGTGGTGGGAGGTGGGTTGACCTATGATCTGAGTGATGAAAGGGAGGATGCCCCTCTTTTCTGAGGGATAGATGGTACCTTCCTGAGGTCCATAGACATTCGAGGTCTAGCGTACCATATCATCGCTTGTGGATAATATGTATAAAGCCTGCCCAGTGCCCATTGGCAGGCTGGGTGCATGGAGGGAGGCTGGTGAATGGTCTGTCGAACCCACTAATGATATTCAAATTAGTGGGGTTTGCATAATTACTGAGTGCCATCCACTCTGGATGGAAACCTGACTGGGGCCAGCACGATGGGTTGGCTGAATCTCAAGAGACCTCATGCAAATTGGGGATTTTTAGCTGATGCTCCATTCACCAGGGCACTGGGATTCCTGCCTGCCATCAGAAGAAGTCGGAGAATTAGGCATAGACTCCCAGTTGAAGTGTTGTCCAACTGTCTCCCTGCCCTAGAAGATCGCCCCTCCAGGTTTGGCTCCCAGCTGGGTTGGCCCTTGACTGCTTGGGCCATAGGTTAACTGGACAGTGCTGAAGAAATCATTGGAATCTGCAAATTGTTGAATCTATCATTACATCTACCAATTGTATTTATGTCATGGGTTAATGCTGCACCACTGCCTTCAGCTTTTCTCTTGAGATGTGATGAAGATTTTGAACTGTGAAAGCTCTGTACTTATGTTCGATTAGGTTCTATATTTCTTAATCATTTTCATCAAACCAGATATGGATGCGAATTTATCAAGATTGGCAAAAGCTGGAATTCTCTGACACTGTCTGGTCCTGCTGCTGTGAACAGAGAATTGACTGAGCGCCAAACTCTCCATTCTCATTGACAACAGCAGTGAGCTGGAGAATTCAGACCAAAATGTAAAGTTCCGACCAAAAACTGGCATGTTTTTCCCTGAGAACAGGTTGCGTTTATCTCCAAATCTTATGACACTTTGCCATTTTAAAGCAGGGCATATTGCTGCCATCTGCATTGCCATGCATCCCCTAACATGTGGCAAAACCCCACTATGGGGTTGCCCCTTTTAGACACTACCCCTATAGGCCCTGTTCTTTTAGGCCATGCTCCCTATAGATCCTGTTTTGCCATGCCCTTATGTACCTGGGGACTACACTGGCTTCCATGCTCCTGGAGTGTTCATCATAACTGGTTTCTGTTTTTGGAAACCAATAGTGATTCCCACTGTGTAAAGTCACACCAGTGTGGAAGAGTATACAGTGAACCCAGAAACATTTATTGATCCTGTAAAGCTGTTTTTTGAATATTTAAATCTATGTTAATCCATGATAATCATGTTCACCCCCTCACTGGGCATGAACCTGATGACATCACTGGCAGAGGTAGGGAAAATTTGAGATCTACCCACACAAATTCCATTTTTGCCCTCTCGCAAGATTTTCCAGTTATAACAGGATTTCCGTTCACTTTGAAGGGGACTGGAAAATCACCCACAGGATGCTTGCTTGCTGGTAGAGACACCAGGGACTTTTTCCCAGGTGCTTGTTCTAGCAAGCTTTGGCAAAATGGAGGAAGCTTATTTGGGAAGCCGCCGAACACATCAGGAGAAATCAAAGGCAGAGTCAAAGTGTCTCTCTCACACATGACAAAGTCTGCACTGGTCTTATCAGCCACTTCAGAACCCACTGAACTGGTATGGAAGTGAATCATCTTCAATCCAGACTGGCTGCCTAAGAAGGAGAAGGCAGATATAATATACAATAGTTGGAAAAACAATGCATGTTTATGAAGGGCATTCATGTTACAACACAAAACAGCTGATGGTGCTTTCCAAAATCAGAAGAATGAACAATGGGTAGGAAGTAGGTGAGTAAAATCATGCTGCTCAAAGAATAAATTTTTGAGGAGACTTTTAAAGTTGGGGAAGAAGGTAAAAAATTAGATGGTAATGTTATTTTAAATATGAAATTCCCTTTTCTTCACTGTAAACATACGTGCCCTTAATCATTAAATATGTTAATGTTGATGTAAAACATAAGTAATGGGAATGCACAAATCCAACAACTTAAATAAAAACCATGCTCATCTTCTCCAAAACAGATTCTGACTGAAAGAATTATATATCATTTAATGCACTAGCACTTCATATAAAGTTAAACGACAATGAAATCTCATGAAACCAAATTACCCAGATTACTGGACATAAAAAATTGCAAAGCATTAAAATCAATGAAACCCAGCAAAAGAAAATCTTTTGCAGACTTTTTTTCTATTAGTATTTCTTGTATGTACACGATAATATTTGATTCAATTCATTTGTCAATAGTTAAGAGTGCTACTTGTGCAATCTTCAATTTTACTGAGAGTCATAATTGAAACCTATTGTTTAACCATGCATTAATACAATCAATCTATACTCATTCCTGTTCTTATAATGTTCTCTGCCCATGCATTAATGCAAATCAAACCATTTTTGGTTCTGTCATTACCCCGGTTCATCAGCTTTGTACTTAACTAGTGTTCAAATCAAAATCTTTTCATCTATGAAAACCAAAGTTTGAACAAAGCACATGGAAAACAGTATCTTTGTTTTTGTGGACGAATAAGAAGTGAACTGAACTGCAGTGATGGCAATTTAATTATGAGTGAAAAAGATTTAACAAAAAATATTCAGAATTTGAAATTCATGCACATTTTTTTAGTTATGTTTGATAGGAGTGAGGATTAAAGAATGAAGAACAGATGCCAACGTGCTATGATCCATATTCTTTCTGGAGGATGGGAACGCTTAGCTGATGTGTTTTGTGCCAAGGAAAGGTGCTTATGGAGTAAACTGTATAAGTTGCTGTTCTGGTGCAAAGCTGTGTTTGAGCAGGGATCCAAATACAGGGTTCAATAGAGGGAAGTCCGTTAGCTTGTAAGGCTGGGAGAAGCACTGTTGCTCCTTGTGGTTCACAAACTGTGTTGTGAAGGAAATAAATTGATTGTTTTTCTGAACTCACCTCCTTTTAGTTGCTGGGTTCCTTGATCTCTGGGAAACCCAGCCTGCAAGTGTTAAAAAGTAAAATTCAGTTTCAGTTTGAAGCATGCAGCTTCGTTCAATTATTTTACTGAATGCCTGGTGAGCAGGTCGCATCCCTCTTAGGTAATACCACCTTCCTAAATCCCTAGCTAAAGCCACCAATATTCCCCAATTTTCATACCTTCTTGGCATTGTCCAATGTTCAGTTTCCTTATGCCTTAAAAGAGCTTCAAGTTTCAGCTTTCTCTTAGATAAGCCTGCAACATTGCTCCATATCTCTCCTGACGTCCTGCCCATGAGCAGAACTCCAAATTCCTCATCTCATTCTCATGCCAATTATCCCACCCATCTCTTGTCTCATTTTGTTCCATCCATCGCAACTCTCATTTAAAATTCATGTTCTCTGCCATCCACCCAAGTACCCTTTCCATATATTTCATTGACACAGAGAAGTGTCTGTAAGATTGGCACATAGCGTTGGAAGCGTTGATCACCATTCAATGTGAGACTCGAACACATGATTTCATTGGCTATGTGAATAGGTAAGGACAACATTTGTCAGTAAAAAAGGGCCTCACCACTTTGGGAAAATAATCTTGCTGTCTCTTAAGTTTGGATGGTAAAGGGTGGGAATTATTAACTCCTGGCACCTCCATGCTGAGTAAGTAAACTGGCTGCTTGTAATCTGCTGGGCCTATGCCCCCCAATGGGAATGTGAAGTTAGAAACTTATTTCTCATATCTCTTTATAAAGGAAACTGGCAATAGTTTTTGAATTTTGATTATTAACCCTGGAGGACCTCACTGTGGTCACAAATCTATCTTTAATAAGAAAGGGTAGAGCCTTTAATAAAATCTCTCTTTGTAGTCTGAAAGCTAAGCTTTGCCATGGAAATAATAGCTTTTATTTCCAGCACTAATATCCATAACAACTTTGATCTGAGAGAGATGCTGCATTCTTTTTGTCAGCTTGTAGATTTTATGCAGAAACGTCACACAAAAAAAAACTACAGGGCATTTGAAATGGCTACTGGTGTCAGATTAGTATAAAATTTAAATTCCACTTTTAGTTTCTGTTAATTTATCAGTTCAATGCCCCCTTTCATTCAGCTAGATGAAATGTTATGCTTATTATTGGTCTCATTAACAATTACAATGTTAACACAGGACAGGTGTGTTGTAGTGCAGTATAAAGAGTTTCCACATTTTCCTTGAAGGGGAAAGATGCATTACTGAATCTGATATTAACAATGTTGAACTTCAAATGATAAAGGGAATACAATTTCAGGGACATGATAGATAATCTTGCTTTTCACAGAGCTTTGTCTGAGATGGTAAAATAATAATTGCCTAAAATGTCATTATGTGATCAGAAATCATTAATTAAGCTTCCAAGCTGGCTGCTGTTCCTCTTTAGTGAACTGAAAAACAAGCTTGAATTAATTTTCCTGGTGTTATTCATCTCCAATGCAACTCCCTTTTGCCCTTATTCCTCGGAGCCCAACCAAACTTTAGCGCCAAACCTAAACAGATCAGTGAACCTATCTGTCTGCAGTGTTCCCAGTGCAATGCAATTTGTCACACCAACTTGTACAGTGTACCATAGTCCTCATTGGTAAGTATCATACGATCAAAACATGTAAGCAAAACATCTGCAAGAGAATGAACTTACCATGAATTGATAAAGCTAAAAAGATATAAATTCAGCTTATTGCCTTCTTTGAAGGAAAATCAAACATTTAATCTTGGCGTGTGCTGAGTTAGCTGTATTTTACTCAAGAAGCAGTTAAACTGGCAAAACTGAGCTACTCAGATTCCTATTCTTGTTTCCCATCCACTGACTTCTGCAGTCAAAGATGGTGATATGACTGGGTTTAGCTGTGACGCTCCTATGGTCAAATCTTGCTGACATTTAGGCAAGGATTTGGGCCGGGTAGTGCTGAATGCTACCTTAGTGAAAGCGTTAGCACACATGCAATGAGTGTTGACAGAAAATATAAAAATTGGATAGATCATGATGTCAAACATTGTGCAACACTGATTTAACATCAATGCTGGCAATTTGAAGTTCAATACTCTAGCCGCTTGGACAATTGAAAATGTAAATCAGTATGCAAAGGCGCCCCCTGATTTTGGGTTCCTGCTGAATAATGCAGCCAATCAATAGTGCAGTTCACTATGGCTGCACATAGAAATCATACAAATGGACAAGCAACATTTAGCAAAGGGCAGCATGGTGGCACAATGGTTAGTGCTGCAGCCTCACAGTGCCAGAGACCTGGATTCCAGCCTTGGTTGACTGTCTGTGTGTAGTTTGCACATTCTCCCCTTGTCTGCTTGGGTTTCCTCCAGATGCTCTGGTTTCCTCCCACAATCCATAGATTTGTGGGTTAGATTGATTAGCCCTGATAAATTGCCCTTTAGTGTCATGAGGATTAGTAGGGTAAATACGTGGGATTGCAAATATAGGCCCTGCATGGGATTGTTGTCAGTGCAGGCTCAATGGGCTGAATGGCCTCTTTCTGCATTGTACGGATTCTAGGAAACATGTTTTAGTTGGAATACGCCAACAATCATAGGCTAACTCTATGTCAGGGTTTATCCAATTTAGTCCCCTCACTGCCTCATCTCACACATTGTGAATGGAGATTATTGTGAGGCATTGGAACTCTGAATGTTTTGGCATGATTCACAACTTTTAAAGTAATTTGGAAGACAATTAGCAGGATTTTAAAAACATTGGTCCAGATCTTGCAATTACTGGCAAGATAGCAACACACACTGATATGAAAGAGAGTTCCGGACAAAATCTAGTGATCCCTGTAGTGTGGATTTTGCTTTTCCTAATGTTATTTTCATTCTAGTATCTGCTGCAGGTGATCTTTGGCATCCAGCGATAATTATATTGTCAAGCAAGATATTCAATTTAAGAATTTTATCAAAAAGCAAATCAGGAGTTAAAAGGAAAGTTTTAATATTTAGTTTTTATAAATTTTGTAGAATATAAAATAATGATTGATGCACAAATTTGACATTAAAGCAATTGCTGACACTGCATCAGCCATCCTCAATATTTTTAAATTTAAATCATGATGGAGAAATTAGGTGTTTCAAAATATGAAATGAGTTTTTCCAGAGCCAAGGAAGTTTCATGTCAGTAATTCTGACTTAAAACCTTGTTAACTATCCAATTAAAGCCCATTGAACAAGGCATAACATTTTCAAGTCTTTTTACAATGGGATGAATGACAAAAAAGTGAATGCATTCAGGTGAATGCAAATGACTTCTAAGATTTCCAGATGTGCAGACATATTGAAGACCGAGGAATCACTTACAGGAACTTCTGAATTTCACACATAACCCTAGAAATGCACATCAGTTTCACAAGGTTATGACAGTGAACATTGTTGATTTTTCCATCATTACAAGTGCAAATTATATGATTATCATTATAAAATTGCTATATTTTATTCTGCCTTTCTATGTTCCAAAGCAAGTCCTGATGATGACATTGAACATACTGACTCAGTGAATGTACTGATTCCACAGACTGAATCAACACCAAGTGATCGCCATTCTGAGCATCACATGTGTCAGTTTCAGAAGATCTTAAGCTCAGTGGCCTCATGTCATATGAATGTTCTTTCCTGTGGATATAACAAAGTAATTAGGATTATCAGAAAACTAAAAATAGCAGCAGAAATATATCTTACCAAAGTCTTACAAACTAGGTGGACTACTCTTTCTTAATGCTTCATGAAGGATAGTTTTGTTCCCTGAAAAACAAAGGCGAACATTATAACACCAATCCAGCATTTTCAGCCACAGAAAATAAAATGAATGAAAAGCATGCCTGCAAATGTGTTTATTCATAAACTTGTAAAGCTTTATCTAAAATTGCAAATACCCAATGGAGTGATAACTTAGTAAAAAAAACTAAAAATAAGAACAAGACGTCCCCTCGAGCCTGCTCCACTATTCAATAAGATTAGAGTTGATCTTCCTCAAATCCACTTTTCCACCCTATCTCCATATATTTTAAGTCCTTTACTGTCCCTTAGCTCCCATAGTTTTCTCAAACTGACATGAAAACCTCCTAACTAATTATTATTGTACTCCCATCTTTCAGGCAAAGAGAAAATTAGAATATCCAATTATTATTGCAGCTCATTGCTTTCAGTTGCCTCAAAATATACCAACCACAGGGTTCTTTTTTTTAACTGTTAGAAGATTCCATTGCGAATAAATTTACTGCAGCTACAAGTAACAGGAAATTAGATAAAGGCAAAAAATAAATAAAAAATAGACCAAAATCAGCACAAATTCAGTCAAGCAGAAAATAGCCAGAAATAAATTGTTACTGACTTAAACAGCAGAAAAATACTTTAAAAATGCAAGCCTTTATTATGCACATATTTTGACCATGGTAGCTGTCACCTTTTATCAGGGCCATGAACTTGATTTTCCCCCTCTAAATTACATTTATGAAATATTGCTAAACTGTCAGTTTTAAAAATTCAAGTGTCAAATGCAGAGCAGAATTCAAGAATCATTTTAATTCATCATTTATGTGTCAAACAGACATCATTTAATGAGAAGCTGGAAACACGGTTTGAAGTGTTTTGCATCTCTTAAGCCACCTTTGAAAGGGAAGTGGGGAATGGGTGGGGGAAATTCTGGAATCTCCTTTTGACTTTGAAGAAGGAAATTACTGATTTTCTGCCCATGGGCACAAGTTTGTGATATTGCACATTTTAATTTACGTTGATTAATATGCTAGCCATAACATTGGACCCTAATTGCACTGTCTTGCTCCTGTAAAAGTAGATGCAAGTTAGGATTTGCATTGTATTTAGTGAACAATTGAGCTCAGTGGGTAAGTGGCAGGATAACTGATATACTTGCTTTTCTGTAGGTATTTTGGATTAAACACTCTTCTGTTCAACAATCTTAGCATAAAACTAGAAATAAGTAAAACATTTGGTGAGTTTACGTGCAGAAAATGGGACTAGCATGAGTTTAGAACTACTCTGAGAATTTTTACAAGTCCAAAAATGGATCAATGAGCATTAGAAGTTTTTCTTTTAACTTGCTAAAGCTAATGATAATGAGCTCACAGAGAATCCCAAAATCAAAAGTGAAAAATTTACACCATCCCTGTTTTAACTTTCATCTACAAATGCTGCTAAATCCTTTTGTGGTCCCTTACTATGGTTCAGTTGCCCTGTTCACTCCCTTCTCCAGACTCCCATTTTGGTTTAATGTGTGAATTTGACACTTCACACTGAGTTTCTGAATCCATTCATTAATGCAGGTTGGAAACAGTAAGAGTCCAGGCTGATCCCTTGGTGCTGCCAATCACTAGTTCCTCATGCTGATATTACTGCCCTAATTAGTACCCACTGGTTCCTTTCCTTCAGATAATTATCAATCTGCATTCAGGTTTAATCTAACATTCACAGTAACTATAATCTCAATAGTAAACATGTGTAAATCTTAAAAAAAAGATATGATTTGTAGTGAGCTAAATACAATGACATTTGAATTAGTTTTTCCACAGTCAATAGCAATAGAAAGAGGTCATTCACAGTGTTAGGACGCCTGGACTGTCAGGAACTGATACTGTTATGAACAGTGAATAAATTTAAGTCGATTATTGTTAAGAAAAGTAAAAATTGTTTCAATTTTATTTAAGATTTGCTTATGAACCTTGGTGCCTGGGTGTTTGGATACACTTGTGACTAAATGGATGTGAGTCTTTTGCGTTTGTTTGTCTATCTACATCTTTAATGAAGTCTTATGGCCCCTGAAGTTAAAAAAATGGATTAACAGGAGTTGAACATGCAGCGATTCTAGAAAAAAACCTCAATGGAGAAAACCTTTACTATTGCCTAGTGACAGTGATCCAGTGACGTAGACACAGAAGAAAAAGAGGTGGAGAGACAGTGATTTCAATGTGTATATCACAGAGAGAAGACAGAGATTGTAAGCACTTCAAGGAGAAAGGCTGCAAAGCTACTGGGGCAGTCGTTAACTGAATAGTCAATGATGGGGCTCAGTAAAGTGATAATTTGTTTGCTCTGCAGGTGAAAAAACATGAGTTGAGTGCAATTTCTGGGTATCTTGGGGAGAGATACAAGTTAGATGTAAAGCATCAAATGAATGCTAAGGAAGTCACTGAAAGAAACTATTTGCAAATGTGGCAGTAGAGATATTGCTGGAGTAATAGGAATATTGGGAATTTGAATAATCTTCACGTGTTTGTATTGAGATCTTTCAGCTTGTAATTTTGGTGCAATAAGAACATAACATAAGAAATTGGAGCAGGAGTAGGCCATCTAGCTCCTTGAGCCTGCCCTGCCGTTCAATAAGATCATGGCTGACCTGACAGTAGTTCTGTTCACTTACTGCCTGCTCCCCATAACCCTTAATTCCCTTATTGGGCAAAAATCTATCTACCTGTGAATGAAAAACATTTAACAAGATAGCCTCTACTGCTTCAATGGGCAGAGAATTCCAACGATTCACTACCCTCTGGGAGAAGAAGTTCCTCCTCAACTCTGTTCTAAGTTGACTCCCCCTTATTTTGAAGTTCTGCCCTCTAGTTCTTGTTTCCGTTCTAAGTGGAAATAATCTCTCTGTTTCTACTCTGTCTAATCCCTTCAATATCTTATATGTCTTTATAAGATCTCTCCTCAGCCTTCTAAACTCCAGTGAGCACAGGCCCAGTCTACTCAATCTCTCCTCATAAGCTAACCCCCTCATCCCTGGAATGAACCTGGTGAACCTTCTCTGCACCCCCTCCAAAGCAAATATACCCTTTCACAAATAAGGGGACAAAAATTGCATGCAATATTACAGTTGCGACCTCACCAATACCTTGTACAATTGCAGCAAGACCTCCCTGCTTTTATACTTCATCCCCCTGGTGATAAAGGCCAACATTTCGTTTGCCTTCTTGATCACCTGCTACACCTGCAAACTGAGTTTTTGCGATTCATGCACAAGGGCCTCCAAGTGTTTTTGCACAGTGGCATGTTGTAATTTTTCACCATTTAAATAATAGTCCATTTTACTATTATTCCTTCCAAAGTGGATCACCTCACATTTGCCAATGTTATACTTCATCTGCCAGATTCTTACCCACTCACTTAGCCTGTCTAAATCACTCTGTAGACTTTCCACGTCCTTCATGCAATTTGCTTTCCCAGCCATCTTTGTGTCATCCATAATACTGTTCACTTTTCTTGTTTTAAAACATATTTTATTCTTTGTATTAAAAGTTAATCAGCAAACGTCTGTGAATTTGGGATCAATGTTATTTATATTAATGATTTGGATGAGAATTTAGTAAGCAAGGTTAATAAGTTTGCAGATGACATTAAGATTGGTGGCATAGTAGACAGTGAAAAAGGTTATCTAGTATTGCAATGGAATTTTGATTAATTATCCCAGTGGGCTGTCAAATGGCAAATGGAGATTAATTTAGATAAATGTGAGGTAATGCATTTTGGTCAATCGAACCAGACCAGGACTTACTCAGTTAATGGTGGGCTGCTGGGGAGAGTTACAGAACAAAGAGGTTGAGGGGTACAGGTTCATAGCTCCTTGAAAGTGGAGTCACAGGCGGACAGAGTGGTGAAGAAGGCATTCAGCATGCTTGGTTTCATTGTCAGAACATTGAATGAAGGCATAGATTATTTTCTAAATGGGAAAATGTTTAGCAAATCAGAAACATAAAGGGACTTAGGAGTGACTGTTCAAGATTCTCTTAAGGTTAATGTGCATGTCCAATCAGCAGTTAGGAAGGCAAATGCAATGTTAGCATTCATGTCAAGAGGGCTAGAATACAAGAGCAGGGATGTATTTTTGAGGCTTTATAAGGCTTTGGTTAGACTCTATTTAGAGTATTGTGAATAGTTTTGGGTCCTATCTCCAAGGAAGGATGTGCTGGCTTTGGAGAGGGTCCAGAGGATGTTTACAAGAATACACCTGGAATGCAGAGGTTGTTGTATGAGGATTGGCTGAGAACTCTGGGTCTGTACTTGTTGGAATTTGGAAGGAATGGAAGGGATCTATTGAAACTTACAGGATACTGTGAGGCTTGGGTAGAGTGGATGTGGAGAGGAAAAAATAGAACCAGACTGTACAATCTAAGGCTGAAGGGATGATCTTTTAAAACAGAGGTGGAATTTCTTCAGCCAGAGAGTGGTGAATCTGTGGAACTCTTTGCCGCAGAAGGCTGTGGATGTCAGGTCATTGAGTGTTTTCAGGACAGAGATAGATAGATTCTTGATTAATAAGGGGATTAGAAGTTATCAGGAAAAGGCAGGAGAATGGGGATGAGAAAAATATCATGATTGAATGGCAGAGCAGGCTCAATGTGTCCAGTGACTTAATTCTGCTCCTGTGTGCATTGGCCTTATGATCTTATAGGAATTGAGACGTCTTGTTGAAGTTGTACAAGACATTAGTATGACCCCACTTGGAATACTGTGTACAGTTCTGGCATCCTATTATAGAAAGGATATTATTAAACTGGAAAGAGTGCAGAAAAGATTTACTAAGATGCTCCCAAGACATGATGGTTTGAGTTATAAGGAGAGATTGGATAGATTGGGGTATTTTTCTCTGGAACGCAGGAGGTTAAGAGATGATCTATAGAGGTCTATAAAATAATGAGGGTACAAAACAGCCGGAGAGTAAATATCTTTTCCCAAAGGTAGACAAGTCTAAAATTAGATGGCATAGAATTAAAGTAGAGGGGAGAGATATAAAACGATCCAGAGGGGCAATTTCTTCAAATAAAGGAGGGTGAGTCTCTGGAACAAGCTGCCAGAGATAGCAGTAGAGGCGGGTACAATCTTGCTGGAGAAGCATTTAGACAGTTACATGGGTAAGATGAGTTTGGAGGGATATGGGCCAAATGTGGGCAATTGGGACTAGCTTAGTGGTTAGAAAAGAGCGGTGTGGACAAATTAATCTGAAGGACCTGTTTCCATGCTGTAAACCAGTACGACTCTTTGACTCTAATTTTGTCAGCATCTTTCCTTAAAAAAAGTTAGGATCTTTCACTCTCAGATCTGACTTGTCAAGTATTAACAGCAGCTGGGATCATAATAATACCAAAAACACCAGTTGTCATCAAGTCTTTACTTTATGGTATGAATCACTTGCAGTTGAATGAAGGTCTCATAGCTTTTAGCTTTTCCGAAGGATAAATATAGTAGCTGTTGTTCCATTGTGAAAACCTGGGGGGACATTGGCCTTCATTTCTTGACCATGATAACCATGGCCAGATGCCAATGAGAAATGTTTCTGTTGCTTTCATATGCATTTCATTTTCACAGGTATTTGGTGGTGGTCATGTGTTACAAATCATTCAGGATTGCTGAGTTACTACGGCAACATGCATGTTTGTAGTGTGGAACAAGGGACAGTGATGGTAAAAGTTCAAGTTTCTTTCCAAAATATGGCTGACCAGGAATCTCTCCTGCTTTTACTTCCTGACATTGATCTGTGTTTGGAGAATTTGCATGTTGATTATTAACTTATTGGCCGTGTTACGAACCACCAGGTTCTGGGGTGGAACTCAGACTCAGAGCTTCTCACTCTGAAGCAGGGATGCCACCCACTGCACCAATAGTCCTCAATTGGTGTTAACATTGTAGCAAATATTTCACTCACTATTTGCATTGTGTTCACCTACTAAATCAGTTAGCATGTCCTCATGAATTATCCATCATGAATTATCTTTCCATGTGTTCCACATAGATAATGGCTACTTTGAGGTTAAACAAAAATCATTTATAGTATGTTAGCATCACTGGCTAGACAACATTTATTGCCCATTCCTAATTGCCCTTGAGAGGGTGGTGATGAGCTGCCTTCTTAAACTATTGCAATGCATGTAGTGTAGGTGTACTCTCAGTGCTCAAGGAGGGAGTTCCAATATTTTGACTTAGCGACATTGAAGGAATGATGATATATTTTGAAGTTAGGATGATGAATGACTTGGAGGGGTACTTCTAGGTGGTGGTGTCCTTAGATGATAAAGGTCATGGGTTTGGAAGACTTTGGAATCTTTGTGAGTTCCTGCATTGTACCTTAGAGATGGTAAACATGGCTACCACTGTTCATTGGTGTTGGAAGGATTGAATGTTTGTGAAAGGAGTAGCAATTAAGCGGATTAATTTGTTGTGGATGGTGTTATTGGTACTGTATTCATCTAGGCAGTGGAGAGTATTCTATTTCACTTCTGACTTGTGCCTTGTAGGTGATAGACAGACTTTGGGGGGTCAGGTAGTGAGTTACTCGTCACAGCGTCTGACTGCTCTTTTGTAGTCAAAGTATTTATATGGCTAATCCAATTCATTTCTTAGTCACTGGTAACCCCCAGGATGTTGATATTGCAACAAAACACTGACTTCATTTGTTCTCATTTTTTAACCAATCTTATCTTGACAGTGAAAATGAATTGTTTATCCTGTTGGATGTTTGGTCCTGTGAAAAGACATAACATAATTACCAAGGGGAATCATGAATTTAAATTATTTTTGTAACTCAGAACAGAAATCAAAGAATAAAGAACAAAGAAAATTATAGCACAGGAACAGGCCCTTCGGCCCTCCAAGCCTGCAATGACATTACTGCCCGACTGAATTAAAACCCCCTACCCTTTCAGGAACTTTATCCTTCTATTCTCATCCTATTCATGTATTTGTCAGGATGCTCCTTAAAAGTCACTATCATATCTGCTTCCAGTATCTTCCCCAGCAGCGAGTTCCATGCACTCACTATCAACTGTAAAAAGCTTGCCTCGCACATCTCCTCTAAACCTCCCCCTCACACCTTAAACTCTTCCACCCTGGGAAAAAAAATTTTGATTGTCTACCCTGTTCATGCCCCTCATAATATTGTAGACTTCTATCAAGTCGTCCCTCAACCTCCATCGCTCCAGTGAGAACAAACCAGATTTCTCCAACCTCTGCTCATAGCTAAAGCTCTCCACACCAGGCAACTCCTGGTAATTTTTTTTTTTGTATGCTCTCTAAAGCCTACACATCCTTCTGGTAGTGTGGCAACAAGAATTGAACACTATATTCCAAATGCAGTCTAATGAAGGTTCTATAAAGCTGCGATATGATTTGCGAATTTTTAAACTCAATGTCTGGCCAATGAAGGCAAGTATGCTGCACACCTTCTTGACTATCTTCTCCATCTGCACAGACAGTACGGTAGCATAATGATTAGTACTACTACTTCACAGCGCCAGGGATCTGGGTTCGATTCCTGGCTTGGGACCTTACACACTGTCTCCCTGTCTGAGTAGGTTTCCTCTGGATATTCTGGTTTCCTCCCACATTCTGAAAGATGTGCTGGTTAGGTGCATTGACTGAACAAGTGCTGGACTATGGCGATAGGGGAATTTCACAGTAACTTCATTGAAGTATATGTAAGTGTTACTTGTGAATCTTTTGCCACTTTCAATGACCTGTGTACCTATAAAACTTAGATCCCTCTACCTACCAATACTCTTAAGGGTTCTGCTATTTATTGTATATTTTCCATCTGTATTAGACCTTCCAAAATACACTACTTCACAATCAAGTTGAAGATGAATAATGAACATACAAACATACCACCAAGGAGCAGGGGAAGGTCAGTTTGCCACTTAAGCTTGCTTCACCATTCCAGTAGCTCATGGCTGATCCTTTTAGAGGTATTCTACTTACCTCTAAAAGTCTTTCACCACCTGTCCAATCCACCTGCCCCCCTGCCATTGCACCCCCACCAACCCCTTGCTAATCAAAAATGTAACTTATTCTGCCTTTAGAAATTTCAAAAACACTGCTTCCAGTGTCTTTTAAGGAAGGGAGTTCCAAAGACTCACAACCCTCTGAGAGAGAAATATTCTTTTCATCTTAGTCTTAAATGAGTGACTCTCTTATTTTTAAACAGTGGCCCCTAGTTCTAAATTCTCCCACAAGAGGAAACATCTTCTCTACATTCATCTTTTCAATACTCCTCAGGATCTCAAATGTTTTATTCAAGTCACCATTTATTCTGCAAAACTCCAGTAAAGAACAAAGCAAAATACAACACAGGAACAGGCCCTTCAGTCCTCTAAGCCTGTGTCGATCATGATGACCTAACTAAATAAAAAAAAAACCTTTTGCCCTTACTGGGTTCATATCCTTCTCTTCCCTCCATATTCATGTACCCAAATAAATGTCTCTTAAATGTTGCCACTATGCCTGTTTCCCCCAATTCCTCTGGCAGTGTGCTCCCACCACTCTCTGCATGAAAAACTTCCTCTGCACATCTCCCTTAGACTTTCTCCCTCCCACTTTGAACTTATGTCCTATTGTAATTGATACTTCCACCCTGGGAAAAAGCCTTTGATTATCCTCTCTGTCCATGCCTCTACTAATTTTGTAGATCTCTTTCAGGTCTCCCCTCAGCCTCTTTCTTTCTAGTGAAAACAATTTTAATTTATTTATTCAACGTCTCTGCATAGCCAATGCCCTTGAGACCAAGCAACATCATAGTGAACCTTCTTGTACTCTCTCTAAAGCTTCCACGTCCATCTGGTAGTGTGATGACTAGAACTACATGCAAGAGCTTCACTGCAATTGCAAGCCTAACTTTTTTTCTCATAAGATAATCTATCCATTCCAGGTAAACCTCTGAACTTCTAATGCATTTGCATCTTTCCTTAAATAAGGACATCAATACTGTTCATCATAGTCCAGATGCTGTCTCATCAGTGCTCTGTGCATCTGAAGTATAACCTACCTATTTTTGTAATCAATTCCCCTCACAATAAATGATGACATGCTATTAGTTTTCCTATTTATTTGCTATATCTGTACACCAATCTTTTTGTACTTCGTGCATGAAGACACCCAGATGAGTTTTGCAATCTCTCACCATTTAGATAAGTTTATTGTTTATTCTTTTTACCAAAATAGCCAATTTCACATTTTCCCACACTATACACAATTTGCCAGATCTGTGCATACACAGTTAACCTATCTATGTTCATTAGTAGCCTCATTACATATCACATAAATGCTGCTTAATAAGATAACAGCCCATGGTGTTGAGGGGTAGTATATTATCATGGATAGAGAATTGACTAACTGATAGAAGCCAATGTTGGGATAAGAGGCGCATTTTCAGGATGGCAACCTGTAACTAATGGAGTTCCATATAATTGTCAAAAGGTGAGAGTTCAGAACTTGTTCCCCTGATATAACACTCATCACATTGTGCCAACTAAGAAACAATCCCTTTATGCAAACTCTATGACACTTTCCCACATTATAATCCATCTGCCAGATTTTTGCCCTCAACCATTTATTTCCATCTGTAAACACTGCACGTTTTCTTCACAGCATATTTTCCTACCTATCTTTGGTGTCATCTACAAGCTTAGTTATTTTGCCTTCAATCCCCTCATCTAAATCATTGATATAAATTGCAAAATGTTGAAGCTCTTGCATAGACCCACACCCGCTCCACTTCCATATCCCCATAACTGCATGCACCTCACCTAATCCACCTCATCTTTGGACTGCGAATGTTGAAAAAAAATTACAAAGGAGAGTAGAGACAATTCTAACTGTGGTAAAGAATAATAGAACGATAATGCACAGAAGAAGACCATTTGACCCATTATGCTTTGAATGAGATATGTAATTAATCAATTCCTCCCCACTCTTCTTTCCCCAGAGTCATGCAAATTGTTCCTGTTCGGATATTTTTCCAATTCCCTCTTGAATGTTACTATTGAAAGTTTCCGCCCTCTACTTTCAGGCTGCACATTCCATCACAACAACTTCCTGTATAAAGTATTGATTTGTTGAATCTGTTTTCACTGGAGAAACTGACATTGAAAATAGCATGTTTGAGCTCTTTAAAATTTTGACAGTCATGGATTATACAGATGAAAGCAGGTTATACAACTTACCTTGATCTCAAGAGCTGGAGGACATTGGTATAAAAGTACCAAAATTAACACGCCTCAAGCAAGACCCGAGATAAGAAGATTTTTTCTCTAAAGAATAAGATATCTGAAAAAGGGAAACATCAAAAGACATTAATGCTTAATATTGATTAACTGAGCTGAATGAGCATCTAGTTAAGAACAGAATTTGAAGGTTAATAAGGATAAATAAATGATGAAACTCTCTGGGATATTAATTATTGCATATGGTGCTAGGACCATGCAAATATCAGTCTAGATGTTTATTTGACTTCCTACTAGCTTTCCATAGATCTGGGGTTGTGGACATTCTCAAATTCTCTGCTAAAAATCTACAACTGAATTATCTTCCAAAAAAGCTTGGCAATCCCTTGGAACATCTGAACTGGATCAAGATTGGCTGACACTCCCACACAATTCTCATCCCGTATAATTACTGCCATTTTTAAGGGGTAATAGGAGCTACAGAGACATAATCCTGAGGCGTGGGCTGATTATTCAGAGGGAAGTGGGGGGGGAGGTCCAGAGTCGTCAAATATCAAAGAATCGCTACGGTGCAGAAGGAGGCCATTCAGTCCATCAAGTCTGCTCCAACTTTCTAACAGAGCAGTCTACTGTTAATTCACCTAGCCTGCACATCTTGGGACACTAAGGGTGTTCCTGAATACCTGGGTGGCACGGTAGCACTGCTACTTCACAGCTCCAAGGTTCTGGGTTTGATTTTGGCTCCGATCACTGCCTGTGTAGAGTTTGCACATTCTCTTTGTGTCTGTGTGGGTTTCCTCCAGGTACTCTGGTTTTCTCCCACAGCCCAAAGATGTGCGGGTTAGGTTGATTGGCCATGATAAGAAATTGCCCCTTGGTGTTCAGAGTAGCAGGGATTAGTGGGTATAATATGTAGGGATACGGGGGTAGGATCTGAGTGGGATTGTGCAGACTTGAAGGGCCCCTTTCTCCACTGTAGGGTATATGATTTAAGTATTGACAAACATCTTTTTACAATACATTTGCCTTAATTTTTCTCTCATCTCTTTATATTGAGCTATTTTAAAGTTAGGAATGTGGTTTCTAGTATTTGGTATAATAAGGTTCTAAATCGAGTAAAATTTCATTATTCTGTGATCACTGTTCTGCTGGGGTGCTACAACCTCCATGAAATAAGCATTGTCTAATCCTTTGAGGACCCGGGTCAAAAAGACTGCAATCTCTCATGGTTTCCATTAAACATTGAATAATGAAGCAATCACTGAGTAAATTTACCAATTCTGATCTAACCAGCTTGAGTTTTCCCAATTTATGTCATGTTGTTGGAAATCTTCTATTAAGATCATTTTCCTGTCCTCACACACCTTACTTATCTCTTGGCTTTATTCCTGTTAGATTTATGTATTAGTCACTGGTTAACTTCTTTTGATTGTTGCTTTGGTTCTGCAATCGTGGTGCTAAAGTTAAAGCTGGTATGGCAAATGCTCAAAGAATTCTATTGACATCAAAGCTTCTATACAAATGAGTTGCTCCCAGACATAGGTACATCACTAGGTTTTTGTCTCAGAATGCAGCATGACTTGGAAAATAAATAATGTTGATGCAGATTAGAAGTGATTGGAAAATGGAAGATGAAGAAGTGGGCAATAATCATTGAGATGCAATATTAATTCTGTTCCTCTCTTCACAAATGCTGACAGGCCGTCTAGGTGTTTCCAGCATTTTTATTTCAGACTTCCAGCATCTGCAGTATTTTGTCATTGGTTCTTCTAGGTGGCTGAATAGCTTCAAACACTCCAGGTATTTCGGGAGAAAGAATGTAGGGGGGAGGTATATGATAAAGGGTAGACCTATTAAGAGTATAGAAACGCAGAGGGACCTGGGGTGCAGGTGAACAAGTCTCTGAAGGTGGCAGAGCAGGTGGAGAAGGTTGTGAAGAAAGCGTATGGTATGCTAGCCTTTATAGGAAGGGGTATAGAGTACAAGAGCTGGCCTTTAATGTTGCAGTTGTGTAAAACGTTGGTTAGACCTCATTTGGAATACTGCATCCAGTTCTGGTCGCCTTACTACTGGAAGGAGGTGGAGACTCTGGAGAGAGTGCAGAGGAGGTTTACCAGGATGCTGCCTGGTATGGAAGGTCTGAGTTACGAGGAGAGGTTAGGCAAATTAGGACTGTTTTCCTTAGAAAGACGTAGACTTAGAGGAGATCTAATAGAGGTGTACAAGATTATGAAGGGGATTGATAGAGTAAACAGGGTTAAGCTTTTTCCTAGGATGGACTCAAATAGCACGAGGGTCACGGGCTTAGGGTGAGGGGGGTAAGGTATAATTTGGATGCTAGAGGGAGTTTTTTCACAGAGAGGGTGGTGGGGGTATGGAATGCGCTGCCAAGTAAAGTGGTGGAGGCAGGTACTCTGGAGTTATTTAAGAAATACTTAGATGGGCACATGAACAGAATGGGAATGGAGGGGTATAGAAAACTGATTTAAAATAGGGATCATGAGCCTTGGGAGTCCCTGGGAAGTGTGTACATAGATGATGATATTGATGTACTTGTTTTTATCCTACAGGTGCTTTGGTCCACCTTGTTGTCAAACGAGGGGCATACACGCGATGGGTCGTGAGAGGGCTGCTCTTGGATTTTTTTTCAAGAGTATCCTAATGCTTCACATCGTTAGTGTACGCTTGACCTGGACCATTTGATGGGCAACACGACAGCTCAGTGACTATCGCTGTGCTGTGCAGATACATGGATTTGGGCCTTTGTCTGTGGGAGTTTGCGCATTCTCCCCGTGCTTGCGTGGGTTTTCTCCGGGTGCTCCGGTTTCCTCCACATCCCAAAGATGTGCTCTTAGGCTAATTGGCAAAACAAATTCTCCCTAAATTGTCTCAAATTTGGTTTTTAATCCATAGATCTATAAACATGGACAGAGATCGCGGGTAGAGGTGGGAACATCAGGGTGGCGGCACGGGCTCGTTGGGCCAAAGGGCCTGTTTCCCATGCTGTTTTGTTCTTTGTTCTTTGTATCTGTAACTATCGTGAGCAACTCAAAATGGCTTATGAGGAGAGATTGAATCGAATGGGACTATACTCATTGAAATTTAGAAGAATGAGGAAGATCTTATAGAAATATATGAAATTGTGAAGTGAATAAATTAGAAAGCAGGGAGATTGTTTCCACGAGCAGCTGAGCCAGAACAGGGGGGGTCATAGCCTCAAAGTAAGGGGGAGCAGATTTAGGCCTGAGTTGAGGAATTTCTTCACCCAAAAAGTTGTGAATCTGTGAAATTTCCTGTCCAGTGAAGCAGTTGAAGCTACCTTGTTAAATGTTTGCAAGGCAGAGATAAATAGGGTGGCACAGTGGCACAGTGGTTAGCACTACTGCCACACAGATCCTGGGTTCAATTCCTTGGGTCACTGTTTGTGTGGAGTTTGCACATTCTCTGCATGTGTTTCCTCTGGATGCTCTGGTTTCCTCTTATAATCCAAAGATGTGTGGGGTAGCTTGATTGGCCATGCTAAATTGCCCCTTAGTGTCAGAGCGATTAGCAGCATAAATAAGTGGGTTTGTGGGAATAGGGTTAGGTAGGATTGTGGTCAGTGCAGATTCGATGGGCCTAATGACCTCCTTCTGCAGTGTAGGGATTCTATGATTCTATTCTATGATAGATTTTTGAACAGTAAAGGAATTAAGGGTTAGGGTGAGCCGACAGGTAAGTGGAGCTGAGTCCATGAAATGATCAGCCATGATGTTATTGAATGGTGGAGCAGGTTGAAGGGACCAAATGGCCTACTACTGCTTCTAGTTCTTATGTTCTTATAATACTGGTCTTCTGAGCAGGAGCTTAGCCAATCAGCAGCAGTGGTTGAACGTTACAATCGTATAAAACAGCAGACAGCTAAAGTCTATGTGCTGCTGCATGGTAGTCAATGGTCCAAGTTTCACATATCACAACCTCTAGCATCTGGTTTAAAGGGGCATCGAATTTCACCCCCATTCAGGGTTGCTGCGTTCATACCTTTCTGTTGACTAATCTCTACCCAATGGACCATTCCAGATATCTTCCGACCCTCCTCCAATCTATGTAGTTTTATTTTTCACACAGTTCTAGCAAATTTCTAAGATGCAGCCCATCTTTCCTCCACCAGTCATTTTTGTTCTTGTGATGTTTTCATAAATGATGGAAATGTAAGTTATTTATAAATGTAGCAACAAAACTTCAACACTAGTTTTCCAGTCATTGATCTACATTTGTAATTTTATGAAATTCTTCTTATCACATCACATACCAAAGAACACTACTCTGTCTCCCTTCCCTGTATTTTCAAACACTCCTCATGTACATATTTTTAAATGCCCTGAACTTTCCTTCTCGATGTAAATTGGCACAACAGAAGTTAAGCCTGATTCTTGAAGTCAGTGGAAATTAGGTGTGAATAAAGCTGCAGACTTGCTATTTTCACATAAAGTCAAGACTTACTCCCTTGTGTTCAACAGAAGTTAGCTCATTAGAGCCCAATATGGGAAAGGAATAATTGGATGAGGTCCAAGATCTGGCATGGGGATTTTGATGCAAGATTATTCCACACCCATTTGTTACGATGTATGAAGCAAGCAAACTTTATGCTGTCAACAAATTTAAGTAATAGTAGCATGCAGCTCAGTGCTGAATCTGTTACTAAGTGGCTACAAACCTCAGCAGGAGGTCTATGTTTGTGGGAGGCTAACATCACTTAAATTTAGTCAACACCACTTAAAGTCAAATTGCTCAGTCAGACAGATAATCTCTTCAAGGAAAGGTTCTAATTGCAGCATGAGGGATGTGGTTGGGAAAGAACGTCTGACCACTAAGAGGAGTGAATGCTGTTCAGTAGCGTATAAAGTATGTAATAAGTTAGCTGACCTGCACTCGATATCTTGATGCAGGATGTGGACATGGGAAAAGAGGTTCACTATACAACGGGACGTCTGCAGAGAGTGATTGGACTAGATTTTATGCTCCACTGCCATTGGATTTGAAGTCATGTTGGCAGGCAGGAGGATTGTGGCACATAAAAACCAGAAAGTGCCCCCCCTTGCCCTCAGAGCAATTTTATTAGCAATGGGTGTGGAACTGGATGGCCCACTCAACAAAGAGCCAAATGAAGTCCTAAACGGAGAAATTAATACCACATAAGACTCTCATCCTCCACACACTGCAAGGTATTCAATAAGCCCGGTACATCACCAAGGTACATTGCACCACACATCCCTCTCTCTTGCAGCGCAAAGGCAGTACACAAATATAGGCAACAGTAGCTAACTAGAAAACGAGTGGCACAATTTCATTCCTCATCCTCCTGGAGGAGACATATCTATTGCTTTCAATGGTATGGTCGCCAGTGATGGAATTGGAGTCACTGAAAATGATAATGTGCCCATACCTCTGCTAGTTTCTTACATCCCACTTTCTCCAACAACCTATTCTGCATAAAGGGACACAGTGATTTTCAGCCCCCATATTTGGTGTATGGGAATGGCAGAACAAGTGGAGATTCAAGGATTAATGAGTAAGTAAGTAATCAAGGGTTATTTGTAAAACAGCTTTTACATTGGTGAGATTTCTCTCTTCTATTGTCTCCAAACCTGGCCAGTGACTTATCAGAGTTTTGCCATTTAATGACTGCAACTCCATTATAGTATGTTAAAACTAATTAGTGGACCTCACCACTGTAATATCCCTTCTCATCAGAAAGTAGCCCCCCCTTCCCACTTCTCCCACCGCCACCCTGGTTGCATGTCATCATGTTGGTATGGTTTCCAACAGCTTTTTAAAAATGGAGAGCTGGTGACCAGAACCTGACGTGGGTGCACAGGTAAGTATAGCCCCAGGGGGAAGAGGGTCATGCCTGGGTATGACTCTCTTCCCTGTCCTAATGGAGTTTCTCTATTGTATTGTAAGATATTGTAGAGGCCATTTTGAATGGACATCACTGAGGATTAAGAACATGGAGACCATAAATGGCCTGTAAAGTCTACATGTGCTTGCACCCTGAGTTTCTCTAGGAAGCAACAAAACTGATTTTGGATTTCCTGGCAAGTTTTGCAATACTTAACCAGGTTTTTGATTTCAGTGTCTATGTCAGGCCATCAGACATAGCTTCTTGCAAGCATTTTCATCTTAGAAATTCCTGAGTGACCATTGTGCAATTCCTGAAGTATTGCTTGCTAGTCTGGACAAGGGACAATCATCTGCTCCCCCCCCCTCCCCCACCAGCTTTTATAATCATCTGCAGAAATTTTGAGAGGTAAGGAGTAGGATTTTCTGACCACACTAACATCAGGACCAGAAAATCTTGCCAAGCTCAACAGACCCAAGCATGACCCACCCCTGCTACCATCTCCACCCCCCCTCCCCCCCCACCTGAACGCTGCTATGATTTCCATGGTGGGTGGGATGGTAAAATTCTGCATGAAGTTTCAAATTCTCTATAGGATACATTTGTTATCTGTTGTTTAGAATGATGTAATGTAGTTTCACCAATATAATGTCCTTTTGGATTCATTTCTGTAGAGTGTCCATGCAGTTCAGAGCCATGGTGACTTCATCCATCTTCAGAAGAGAAGTTAAGGCTGATGGATAGTAACATGTGGCTTATAGCATCTGCGTTGCCTATATGTTTCCCTGGACAATGTTCTAAAGTATATTCATGGGCACCTAATATCAGTACCCAGCATTGGATCCGGGCTACATAATGGGACAAATTACCTTGTTTTCTTTGAAGATGCCCAACAGGGGTTTGTGATTGGTTACTATGATGAAACATCAACAGTTGGCATATTGGTAGAACCTTTCCATCTCAAACATCATGGCCAAACTTTCTTTCTCAGTCTTGGCATAATTCGCGATGCATTCATGATTGAGCGTTCTGTCCCATCATCCCAACGGTATGACAATATCGCTCCTCTCCCATAGGGGTCATAATGGGCTAATATATTTGTTAAAAGCAATTGTTTGACATTTGTAAAAGCTTCCCCTTATGGCATTTGCCATGACCATTTCCAATTTTTTTTAACAGTACATGGAGGGGTGCCAGCAGGACTGCCAAATTTGGTATTAATTTCCAACTGAAATTGATGAGACCCAGAAAAGGCTCCAACTCTGCTGTGTTCCTTGGAGTTTGAGCCCCTTTTACGGCTTTCACCTTCTTTTGACAGAATCTATCAACACTATACCAGAGTTACATCACTTCATTTACCTGGAACACATTTTTTCCTTTTCAATTGAACACCAGCATCAGATAAATGCAATAAGATCTCCTCCAAACTCTCCAAATGTTCTTTTGCAGTAGCTCCTCACATTAAACTGTGACCCAGAAAAAACAGTCTGATCAAAACTCTTGAAGGCTGGAACTAAGATCTTCATCACATGCACACCACTCACTGTCTACTTCAACTTTAAATCACAAAAATCAACAATCCTACAGCTTACACTAACATCATCATCATAATGGTGGCTGGTGTGGACTACGTAGAATTGTATGTATGCAATGTGAATGCCATTTTGGTACAAAATGAAGCCAGTAGCACCCAAAGTATGGTGGTGCTACTGGAGCCAAGTTTTGTTCCTGCACTGTGCAATTCTTATTCTCACGAACAAAATGCAAAACTCTATAGACACTGGAAATCTGAAACAAAAGCAGAAAGTGCTAGAACCTTTGAGAAAGTCAGGCAGCATCTGTAGCGATAAAACAGAAAAGTTAACCATTCGTGGTAATCTATCTACAACCATGATGTTAATTCTCCTGTTCGCTCCAGAGATGGTACCTGATTGTGCTACTGCATTTCTTTTGTTTGCTCTCTCTTTATTCAGAGACTAGGAATACTGTGGCGAGTAACTCACCTCCTGACTCCCCAAAGCCTATCAACCATCTATAAGACGCAAGTCAGGAGTGTGATGGGATACTCCCCACCTACCTATGGGTGCAGCTCCAAAAGCACACAAGAAGCTTGACACCATCCAGGACAAACCAGCTCGCTTGATTAGCATCACATTTATAAATATTCAATCCCTCCACCACTGATGCTCAGTAGCAGCAGCTTGTCCTATCTACAAGATGCACTGCAGCAATTCACCAAAGATCCTTAGACAGCACCCATGATCATTTCCATCTAGAAGGACAAGGGCAACAGATAAATGGGAACACCACACCTGCAAATTTCCCTCCAAGCCACTCACATCTTGACATGGAAATATATCACCGTTCCTTTGCAGTTGTTGGATCAAAATCATGGAATTCCTTCCCAAATGGTATCGTGGGTCAACCCACAACATCTGGCCTGTAGCAATTCAAGAAAGCAACTGACTGCTACCTAGCAACTAGGGATGGGCAATAAATGCTGGCCAGAACTTGATGCCCTCGAATGAATAAAAAAAATTAACTCATTAAAATTGATATAACATTTACACAGTTGTGTATTTATCAGCAATAAATGGGAATTGCCATGGCCAGATCATTTATTAGACTGTCATTTCATATTGCACAATTTTAACCTGGATAGGTATTTAGCTATACCTGCAGTGAAATTCTCATTCCAGAGTTTGTTACAATCATTCCAATGCATATTTAAATTTCATTGATGCCTGTAAGTTAATTAACCAAGACTTCCTTAGTAGAGTTAATTTGGTTCCATCTCATTAAGTTAAATTGTCAAGTCAATTGGTATTTAATGTGTCATGAAAAGCCACAGAGGGGAAAAAAAAACAATGGCCTAGAAATGTGGCCTTGCAGCACCCTTTATTAGGATGCTAAGTGGCTGCCTAAGATATACTGGCCAGGAAACTTACACTCATGATTTATCTGAAAAGCTTTGTCTGCCATATTAGTAAAGGCCAAGAAATCAGCATGCAATGCCCATGTGTAAAGCAGGTATTAGGAACTTAGCATACACTAATAAACAGCTAAATGCCTACTTGAGATCCCCACTGCTAGATTGGTGAACCTAAAGGCAGGTGGCAGGAACATCAGGAGGTGAGTTTTCCTATTCTGCTACTCACAGGAATTGTAGCAGGCAAGGGACAGACCATGGAACAGTCCGTTGACCTTGGACAGGATTTTCTGGTTTCGAGGCGAGCATGGCCGGAAAATCCCACCCCAGGTCTACATAATTCCAGGGATGGGGGATTTTAGCTACAGGTTAGTTTGGAGAAGCATGACTTGTTCTCCTTGGAGCAAAGGATTTTGAGGGGAGGTTTGTAAAAGATACAAAATATTATGACAGATTTGGATAAGATAGACTAGGAAAAAACTGCTCCCGTGATCTGATGATACAACATCTGCAGGACAAAGACCTAACGTTTGGGCAACATAAGGAAAAGCTTTTCATGTAACGAGTGGAAATGATTTGCTACACACTGTCCCTGAGGGTGGTAGAAGCAGAGATAATAACTGATTTAAAAGGAAACTGTATGGGCATTTGAAGGAAATAAACTTGCCAGGCTACAGGGATTGAAAATGGAACAGAATTGACTGGATTGCTCCATAAAAACTTGATGAACCAAATGGCCTCCTTCTGTGTTGAAAATGATTCTATAACATTTACTAAAGCTCTACCTGCTGGACCTGTGCGTAGGAGGTGAGGTTTCAAAATATACTTTTCTGGAGTTGGAAGGAACAGGAGTATCTCTGTTCACCAGCGTGCACAGTTTCTGCTATTACCCTGCCTACCACTTAATTATTATTGCTACCTTCCATCTCCAACACTGCCCGGCCCAGCCACTACTGCCATCAGAACCAGTCAACTGATTTCTTAATCTGGTTAAACACCTTCCATGCCCCCTTTAATAACTTAGCTGCTGAATGTCCAATCTTCTGCCTCAGTTTGCTGGAAAGTTGCTTCTGTCCTCACCTTGCAGGCTCATTGGTAATCATGAGCTTCTTTGGATACATTTCTGATAAATTTATGCCTGTGGGTCAAAATGACTGACTTCTAACCTCAAACTATGAGAGAGTAACGTGTGCTGTGGCTCAATATTGGGTGGACCTTTGGCTACATTGTTCAATTTGAGAGTTCATTTTCTGTGCTCCCCATATGGGCAGTAATCAGTGCTTGCTGTTTCTGAGCCCATATAAACTAATTTGTTGGTAGCTAAGTAGCCATCTTGCAGTGCGCTGCAAGTTTTCAAAGTCATTATTTGAACAGTTCATAGCTGACCTTTTTAGATATTGCACATCACATTTGTTGCTGGTACACTTGTGAAAGGGCAAAGTTTCTACTTTGTCATGAATCAGTTTCACTTAGAATCCTGTTCCCATCCTGAAAACCTCTGTGACTCTATAGATAGTTACATGGGTATGATGGGTATGGAGGGATATGAGCCAAATGCAGCCAATTGGGACTAGTTTAGCGTTTTCTAAACAAAAGGGTGGCATGGACAAGTTGGGCCAAAGGGCCTGTTTTCATGCTGTAAATCTCGATGACTCTACGTCTCTATGATTTCAATATTCTAATTGTCTTTCACATGGCACAAAGTGAACATTTTGATAACAACATTCAGGAGAACATCTGCCAAAGAAATCTCCTTCCCTGTCACACAGGCAATGATTATACAACTTGAAGGAAAGACCTCCATATAAACTTGCCCTGTCAGCTAAACAATACTGTTTACTTCCCGTAAGCGTATGAGACAATATTTTATAATTCACTGCACTGTCCCTGCAAAGAGCTCTTTCCAGTTGCAAAAGGAGTGAACAACATTTTCCTCATCCACTGAGGTTGAGTCACTGGAATACCATACTTGAAAGGCTACAGATGGCTTCACCCCTCTTGAGGGAAGTAATGAGTGGGACACCCTGTAACTTTGGGCTGAATTTCAGAATCCCCCACTAGTATATTCGATGGTGGGGGGCTCATGGAATAAAATGGGTGGCCTTCCAGCCATCACTTTCTTTCCCATTCCCATCCATCGCCTGTATTGCTCTGGCATGGAAGCTGTCAGGCAGCCTGCCTGCTCTTAGGTCTTTTAAAGACATGACATGGCCAAATGATAGCCACTTCAGGCGTCCTTCTGCCTCACCGCCATTTTGCATGTTGTAGGGGAAGACAAAGGTAAGGTAGGTAGTTTGGCAACTTCCAATGCACAGTGTTGGGGATTTCCCCTCGCTTATCAAGCTCACACCAGTCTCCCACAATCGTACCCTCCCCCCTTTAACTCTTCCCCCTTTCTAACACAGCCCCTCCCACCTACAACTCCCATTAGCAACATCCCACCCCTTGCTAGCCAAGCTCATCCAAGACCCCAGACATGCCTTGAAATCCCAACTTCTTCTTCTTGGGAACTGACTACCAGTAAATCTCAGCATGGCCACTACTCAATCCTGGCATAATTAGGATTACAGAGTTGATGATAGGCTGGCAGCATCCAGGGCAGAATTGCCTTTCAGGTGGTGACGGAAGTCCCACTCTGAAACAATTAAAGATGCTCCCATATAATATCGCTGTGGGATAGTTGGGCTATGGGTGGGCAGGCTGACAGTCAACTTTCCTGTTGTGGGGGTGCTGTGAAATATCCAGTGTGTTTTTTCAAAGTAGCAATTATTGTTCCAACCTTAACAATCTACATTTTTAGATTTTTTACATTGATATTAATGTACTGCTCAACTGCAAATTAAAATATTCTAAGGACATATTAATGAAGAAAGAGTTATTAGTTGCGCCTTGTACATTATTAGTGCTAGAGGCAGAGAAAAATCATACATCAGATTTAGCAGTTTAGGAAGCCATTATTAATGTTGTTTAAATGGAACATTGATACCCACAGAACCTCTGCTCATCAGATCCTCTTGTAAAAATCAACTGCTATTACTTGAAGCATATTTGTTCAATCAGTTATTTTCAACTGGTCTTCATTGGAATTTTATTTTCCCAGGATGTCTCAAGGCCAGCATTTATTGCCCATCCCTAATTGCCCTTTAGTACATGGTGATGAGCTACATTCATGAACAACTGTACTCCACGTAGTATGGGTACATTCGCAAAACCATTCTGAAGGGACTTCCAGAATTTTGACCCAGCAACAGTGAAAGACCAGCAATATATTTCCAAGTTAGGATGGCATGTGGCTTGAACAGGAACCTGCAGGTGGTGGGGTTCTTATGCATCTGTTACCTTTGTCCTTTTTAGGTGGTTAATTCTACTAGTTTATTTTGGCAGGTGCTGTCCAAGGAGGTTTGGTGCATAGCCACATTGTATTCATAAAAATCATAGAAACCGTACAGTCCAGAAAGAGGCCATTTGGCCCATCGAATCTGCACCGATCACATTCCTATCTCCAGGCCCCATCCCTCCATATTTTACCCATTAATCCCTCTAACCTACGCATCTCGGGACTCTTTCATTAGCATGGTCAATCAACCTACCCTGCACATCTTTGGACTGTGGGAGGAAACCAGAGCACCCGGAGGAAACCCACGCAGACACGAGGAGAATGTGTAAACTCCACACAGACAGTGACCCAAGCTGGGAATCAAATCCAGGTCCCTGGAGCTGTGAAGCAGCAGTGCTAACCACTGTGCTACCGCGACCACCCAAATTCTATAGGTGGTACATGCTTGGTATCACTGTGCACTTTTGGTGGAAGATGTGAATGTTTATCAGCATAATGAGATGCCAGTCTGGAAGTTTGCTTTATCCTGAATGGTGTTCAACTTCTTGAGTGTTGTTGGAACTATATTCAGTGGAGGGTATTCCATCAAGACTTTTGCCTTGTAGTTGGTGCATTGGTTTTGGGAAGTTGGGAGTTGAATTACTCATCACAGAATTCCCAGTTTCTGACCTGCTCTTGTAGAGGCAGTATTTATGTAGCTAATTCAGTTCAGTTTCTGGTCAATAGTGACTTCCAGAATGTTGATTTTTTTTCCTATATAGCAAGTTAGTGAGGTGAAGAATTGCAGTAAATCCTGCTGCTATTATAATAGTGAGCATGGTTCCTGAGGTCACTTTTGACTTGAGATCAGCAATTGTTCCTTTAAGGCAACTGAGATATGCCATTTATCCATAAAAGAAACAACAAAAATGTTAGTTATTAAGCACTATGGTGATGTCAGCTCTGGTTTATGGAAATAAAGAATGTGCTGTGATCCAGATCTATCCATAGATTAAAGGTATTTTATATGGATGCATGAATCTGAACTGCAGCACATGAGAGAGGACATTTCCTGGTGCAACGATTTCAGCTCACAGTGAAAATATTGATTTGATAGCAGTGATTATATTGGTTCCAGCAAGTTTACTACTAGCTGATCAGAGACAGGTTGGATTGTCCGTGGTTAGGATTGAAAGCATAAGAAGACCTTTGTGTGACCCATAGGAAGTGGGAAAACATGATAACATTGTTTAGTCTGGGAATTTTCAGCATTATCAGGAACAGCCAATAAAGAATTATTGATGGCCATTTCACAATTGATTGACTTAGGAAATTCAGTTGTATTTTAAACCTAGTTTAAAAATTCTTAATTAATGATTATTCAAATGATTTCTTTTGATATTCGATATCATTTTCTAATTTCTTTTTCAACTTAGATATTATTTCTAGGATAATCATCTATGTCACATTATTTTCTAGGGTAGCAAGATGGCACATGGTTAGCACTGCAGTCTCATGATGTCAGGGACCCAAGTTCAATTCCTGGCTTGGTCATTGTGTGAAGTCTGCACATCCTCCCCCTGTCTCTGTGGATTTCTTCAGGAGCTCTGGTTTCCTTCTACAGTCTGAAAGACATGCTGATTAGGTTCATTGGCCATGCTAAATTCTCCCTCAGTATCTGAAAAGGAGTCAGAGCGTGGCGACTAGAGAATTTTCACAGTAACTTCATTACAGTGTTAATGTAAGCCTACATGTGATGCTAATAAATAAACTTAAAACTTTTCCTCTCACTTTCGGAACTCAGTAATGTAAATTATTTTGCCTCTATTATTGTGTGTGAGCGATGTTGAAATTAGGCTTCTATTTTCACATCTTTTTAAGTTTTTAGGAGTTCTTTAGAACGAAAACAAATGGGGTTACAATTGCAGGATCCATTTTCTTATTGAGATGTTTAAAACTTTTTCTTAACAGCAGCATAAAAATACCTATTAAAATACTGGAAACATTTCTGGTCATTTAAAAGTTCTTTCATATGTAAGGGTTAAGGCTATCTTTTGGTTCCTGTAGGGACATGTATCCCTAAAATTCTCATCATGCTAGGATTTGTAGCAGCTGGATTTGCTGTTTTACCAGCGATGCTAGCACTCCATGAAATAGTGGGGATCAGAAGATACCATTTTAGACCTTAAATGTAGTGGGTGGATACAGTATCAGCAGTGTCTGCCCAAGTTTCCAGATTGGTGTGAAGTAAGATCAAACACCTAGTAGCTACTGACTGCCAGTAAGTTGAAATAGCAATATTGAAGGATATCACTTGACTTGATACAATATTCCCATGTAAGAAGAAAGGAGATGCTTTCCATTTGGATCATGTGCCAAAAGGATATAAAACAGTAAATAGGTCAAACATGCTCCCACCCTATGTATGGATGTAGTAGTTCCAATTAAGGTCTATTTAAAGGCCTCCTCCTGCTGCTGTTGGCATTCAAACAGCAGCACGTATGGGACCAGACTACGGGGGCAAACTGCCAGGTTATCTTGGCGGGCATGCTTGTAGCTTACTGGGGAAAGAGGGACCTTTCTTTCTCAGATATTCTGTGCCCAACAGGGAGAGTCCTGGGAAAATACACCATCATCCTTCACAACTAACCCCCACTCTGCACCCTCACTGGGGCATCCCTGACTGGCTCTGGTGATTTCCCCCACCCACTCCTCCACCCCTGCTCACCTCAGATTGCTGCAGTACCAGCAGTGGAACTGCTCCTGGAGACCCAGCTAGTACTTCTTCTGAATGTTGGCAGCTAATGGAGGCAGGACATCTAATCCACACCAGAAAATGTGGTGGCAAGTTGTCCCAGTGGCTCAGGAAACACAAGGCAGCCAGTGGGCTGTCAAATTGGGAATGAATCCCAATGGAGTTCTCGGAAATGTCCACAGTAGGTTTGCCACCGGCTTTCCAGCCAACGGACAAGTCCATCACCGCAACTATTAAAATCCGCCCACGCCCCCCTCTTTAACTTGGTTTCTCTCTCCAGAGATTTCTTGACGTGCTGAATACGTCGGTATTTTTTTTTTCATTTGCATTGCAGATTCCCAGCTTCTGTGGCACTTTGTTTTTATGTTAGCTGACTTTAGAGGTCTGATCATGATTGTGTAAATTGTCTTATGAAACCCTTTCTGTATTTTTAGATTAAATTGGTGAATAAATGATTACATAGGCTGCATTGCAAAGGCGTACTAATGTATGCTTTTATCTGCACTTTGTGGAAATTCTGATTCAAGCATAAAATCTTTTGACAAACTAGGTATATACTCATCAGCTTCAACTATTATTAGTAATGTTACAGACCTAACTTCATCGCCTTGATAAAATTAAGTTACATCCTTGATACATTTAAGGGGGATTCTAATTCTTGTGTGAGAAACCAGCAGAATGGACAATGGCCTGGGGACTGCAGTGTGGGAAGCTGGGCTTAATTTACATCATGCCAGGCCTCCTACTCAAAGCAGGCATTTGGAGGCAGCTATCTATTTTCTGGCCCATGAAGATTGAATAGCCAGACAGATATCTCATGGGATGTGTGCATTAAGGAGGATTTTAGAAGTGGGAATGAGAGGAAATGCAGGATAGCAGTCAAACCTTTCCTTGTGGGACCTTGATTGCCAGTCTTCCTCTTTCCAGCCCAATTAGGAAAGCAGGAACACTTTATCAGTCTGTATTTTCTTGCTCACCAAATTTAACTAAGTAGAGAGCCCATGGAGGATGCCCTGCAGTAAACCACTCAAACTGTAGTTGCAGTCTTATCTAAGTGATTGGGCCCTAATTTGCTAAGCATCAGACTGATGGTTCAGATCATTGGAACTGTTTCATTTTAACTGTTTTTCTGCACATTTCCATCAGGTGGAAGATGTTAAAATTAGCACATTTCCCATTTGAGGTTGGCATTTTGCCAAAACTGTGAATGAATATACGAAAGATTTTAGAATTTAGAGACTAAAACATTGGAAACTTTAATTGCAAAGCTGAAAATCTACTTCTGATATGTAGAAACAAGTAACTTTGGAACAAGAAAGAAAATGTAGTAGGTCAGTAAATTGTGATGTAATGTAGATGAATAAGTCTCATCACTGAGAGATTAGCACCAGATAGCCAGGAATTGGCATATCCGGCTGATAATGCAACAAGGTGCGCTGTTCCTCTGGTACTCCTTTTGCCCGTACTCAAATGAGCTGACATTGCCCAAATTCTAAGCTAAGTTTGCTTAAAGATGTTTTCATTGAAGTATGGATTGTGCATTCTGTTAGAGACTTCTCGAGTGAACAGAGGAAGAGAAGGAGGAGGACAGCTGGCCAGGGATGTGTATGTTGTTGCATGGTGTGCAAGCTGCCCTGTAAGGAACTGCAAAGGACAGCCAGCAACAGCAGCAGGCAGACAGTGACACTACCCTGCCAACCATGTCTACAGGAGGAGAATGGCATACACCCTTACAAACCTGAATGCCAATGACTCAACAAAACTGTGCCTCTTAAGAGACACGGTTACACCCAATGTGGCATGCTGTCTGGGGAGATTCCCTCCAATGGTGTTGATGTTCTGTGATGTTGAAAGTAACTGATGTTGTTGAACTTCTTTCTCCTCTGAGTCATTCCAGACATCATATGGAGGTCTTCATGGAATTTTACAGCCCACAACTATGTAAAGGTTCTTATGCATGCCATATTCAGGCATGCCCATAAATTCATCTCATTTATCATTGTCAATGCCAGTCAAGCAGATAGAGCCAGAGGTGATTTTGATATTTGGACCAATCAGGAGGCTCTTCTCAATATAACCCTACTTTGGTGCAGGATAGGGTGCACCAATCTAGGATGGAGTAGATCAAAAACTTCCTTTAAGCAATATCTCATGACAAAAGGGATTTCATTCCCACGCTTTGCAAAAGCAATTAAATGGACGATAGTGAATCAATACGATGTTTTACATCACTCCTGGTTTTTAGTTTCTTATATTGATTTTGATGAGGCTGGAGATTTTCAAGCCTCTGTTACAATTGTCAAGAGAATTGTATCTACTTTAGGGAACAATGACAATTTAGATCGCTATTTATGTGGTGGTTTAAGTTCAAAACATAATTTTGGGAAGTGTACAGTATTTAATTTTGTGGTACTAGATCTTAAAAATGGTCTCATCGCCAGCAACTCCATCCACTCAATCTTAACCTCCTCTACAACTACCCTTCCCACCAACCTTCACTCACCCTATCCCCACGTCACCAACATCCCACCAACCCCTCCAACCACCCTTCAACCCCCTCCCCCACCACTGTGACCTCCCCTATGTCTGCTTTCCTCAACCCCTACAGCAACCTCCTCACATCCAAATCTACTAATCCCTCACCCCTCTCCTTACACCCTTCCAACTTATCCCCATTCCCTCCAATCTCCCCTGACCGCATCCAACCTAACCCAAGCTCTCTATCCTTCCCCCTCAAAACTCCCCTCCTTATCTCCCACACATGCAGAATCAAACTGGTTCTAAAATTAGAACAAATGGGTGGCACAATGGTACTATTATTAGCACTGCTATCTCACAATGCTACAGGTCTTGGTGATCTGCCTGTATGAAGTTTGCACATTCTTCCTGTATCTGCGTGGGTTTCCTCTAGGGTGTTCAGGTTTCCTCCCACACTCCGAAAATGTGTAGGTTAGGTGGATTGGCCAAGCTAAGTTGCCCCTTAATATCTCAAGATGTTTAGGTTAAGAGGATTAGCCATGGTGAATACATGGAATTATGGGGATAGGATTTTGTAAAATGCTCTTTCAAAGAGTCAGTGCAGATTTGATGAATTGTATGGCCTGCTTCTGCACTGTTGGGATTCTATGATTCCAAGGCTGTCACTTAGTCAATATTTAACTGAGAGCACTCTCCTGACATTTGTTACTGCTATTGATCTTTGCACAGCTTCGACCTTCGGGCAGTTTTGTACTTTTTTTGGTGGCCTTGTGGAAAGAAAATCTGAAGCAGGAAGCTGTCTGAGGGTCAGAGGCAGCAGTGTAGCACTGGCATTAAAAGCAAACTGGAACTGTCAGCCTGATGCTTCCAATTCTTTTAGCTGGTCTTTCAGATCTGAAGTTCTGGCTGTTCAGCTTGAACAACTCGAGAGTCAGAGCATCGAGTAAAAGAAAATAATAACAAAACCAATCAACAATTTTCATAAGTCTCAAAATGGAACAATTATCTTTAGGAATCCATATATGATGAATATTGATTCCTCAATCTGTTATGGATTCTAGGGCATGGTGCTCCCCCCTGTACCAGAGACAGGCTGTTGATCCCTATGTCCTTTTGTCTGTGGTGACTTTGATGGGTGTTCTCTGCTTACCTGAGATCCATGAGGTCCCTGGTTTGGTGGGAGTCTCCTGCTCTGTGGTAGGAGACTTCAAATGTAGCCAGGGCATTCTGAGACATTTGTGTCAAAGGCAGAACAGAGGTTGCGTCCTTAAGAATTGCCCTTGGAGATGTCTCCCAATGGTGGCAGCAACTGTTCATCTGCTGCCATGAACTCTCTGCTTGCTGGATAGAAATTAGGACTTGGACATCGTCTCAGGCTCCTTGATCTCCTCTCACCCTGCCTTTGGGCATCAGAGTCTAGGGACAAGATTACAGGGTGCAGGTTAGCACACATAATCAGTGTCCCACCATGAGCGGGTGGGTTTAGCCTTCCATTATAGTCATCATTCTATTAATGGAGGAAGCCATGCATTCTGAAGAGTGGGTGATTGTAGTATATAAGCCCTTGATGGACTCCCCCACTGTCCATGCCAGAGTGTGCCACACGTCTGGAATCTCTAGCACATCTCCATGTGTCTTGCACTGAATGTCCAGTACCTGCTACTTGACAGGTAACTCCAGAGTTTCATCGTTAGCCTGGTACTCAGCATTTATGCCAGTTCCATCATTCATTCAAGTGTTGAAGGCTCCTTCTATCTCAGTCTCTGAAAGCTGGCTTTGTGATTGTGTCATGCTCATACCAGTGTACAGACCTGTTACAGCTGATTTGCACATACCTGCTGCAATGTTAGATGTTTGATGCAGTGTAAGAATATGCTGTTGCACCCTGAGGTCTGAGGCTTCCTCTTCCTCCTCTAGGGATGTTGGCTGTAGCTGCTGAGGTTTCACCTTTGGCTCAATTATCATTTTGAGATTACTTCAGAGGGACATGCTTTGCAAAACACACATCGCATGTCTGGGAGATGGTAACCAAGGTTTCAACTTAAAACCTTTCCAGATTAAGACAGACATTTCTCCCTAAATTCTGCAAGCTCCCAAAATCAAGAGCCATTAACATTACCTCCCCTTCACTTTTTCTTCAGGTGAGTTATTCTCCCGAGGAATCTCGCTACCTCCCAACATCACCTCATGGTGATGGTGTAACTCTAATGATTCAGTGCCAGTTCTAGTTCTTCTTCTATTGGGATGACCACCCCTGCTTCTGGCTCTCTCTCTGGAATTATGCATCTCTTCTCCTGCAAACGCAAAGGGAGACTGTAATGAGTCTGCTGTGATAAAATCATGTTTTAAAATGTTTGGCCAACATTACTCGGTCAGCAGTCAACATTTCTCAACATTTCTTGCCAACTAACAGGAGATGCAGTTCCCCACTACCCCCCAGAAACTTCCAGTGGAATACATTCTGGGATATCTGCTTCATGACTCCTGTGTACTTGACCAAGATACTGAGCAATCTCACACTTGACACACATGGCACACTCACACCCTTCCCTGGAGGTCAGTTTACAAAATGGTTATACGTTTAGTCTGGCAGATCATAAGAATTCTTTAAGCCTTTTGTGGCATTGGAACCTGTGGACAACTCCATGTCTATTTACTGCCTCAGAAACTTTCATGCAGGCTGCTCTGGTCTGCCTGGGAAGTTTTCATTTCCTGTCAGCAGGAACGAGGATCTCATAGCCTTGAGAAGCACTCACAGTGAGTTATCATCAATCTATATCCTTCAACAGTCCCTCTCTCCACCAGTTACTGGCTACAGCAGCTTTTGAGAGTCACAGAGCGTGATAGAAATAAAATTAGTCTCTTTTTAAGTACTTATTAATTGGAAGGGGAATGGGTCAGGTGTGCTCAAATATTGTTTCATTTCTGGTAAAGGTCCTGATTGAACAAAGAACAAAGAATAAGGAACAAAAAAAAATTACAGCACAGGAACAGACCCTTTGGCCCTTCAAGCCTGCACTGACCATGCTGTCGGACTGAACTAGAACTTCCTACTCTTCTGGGGACCATGTCTCTCTATTCCCATCCTATTCATATATTTGTCAAGGTGCCCCTTAAAAGTTACTATCGTATCTGCTTCCAGTACCTTCCCTAGCATTGAGTTTCAGGTACCCATCACCTGTGTAAAAAACTTGCCTCATACATTTCCTCTAAACCTTCCCCTCACACCTTAAACCTATGCCCCTTAGTAATTGACTTTTCCACCCTGGAGAAAATGCTTCTGACTATCCATCCTGTCCATACCCTTCACAATCTTATAGATTTCTCTCAGGTCGCCCTCAACCTCTGTTGTTCTAGTAAAAACAAACCAAGTTTCTTCAACCTCTCCTCATAGCTAATCCCCTCCATACCAGGTAACATCTGATAAATCTTTTCTGTACCCTCTCCAAAGCCTCCACAGTCTTCTGATAGCATGGTGATCAGAATTTTACACTATATTCGAAGTGTGGTCTAACTAAAGTGGCACGACTTGCCAATTTTTAAACCCAAAGCCCTGACCGATGAAGGCA
This sequence comes from Sphyrna mokarran, assembly GCA_024679065.1. NCBI lineage: Eukaryota > Metazoa > Chordata > Chondrichthyes > Carcharhiniformes > Carcharhinidae > Sphyrna > Sphyrna mokarran. Next base: position 42,567,696 of record JAGIQG010000013.1, read on the forward strand.
GGCATGCCATATGCCTTCTTGACTATCTTCTCCACCTGTGTTGCTCTTGGAGCAGTGCTGGGACAATAACCACTGAATGTAAGCACCAGCTCTTACCAGCAGCTTTTCCATTCATTAAAAGGATTTCACACTGTCCTAGACCATATCTTCTGTCTGTAAATCAGCAATTATGATGTAGCTGCCAGAAACCTGTGCCTTTGTGCTTTTAAATGGGTGAATGTGACCATCTTCCAAGTCATGGGCTGCCTCCTTTCTTTGGATATCCCATCCTTGAGACCTGATTGGGCGTGCTGCCCACCCTTCCAAAATGGTGTTAATTGGCTTGCAAAACATTTTACTGAGTATCTATAAGAGGCAGGGTGGGTATCAGTGAACCATACATTTCTGGGTCAAACTGTGCCACTGTGTCACCCCTTTCACCCGCAATGCTGAGAAGTGTAAAATCCACCCCACTCACACCATGTCAGGTCCCCCAGTTGTACATTCTGGGAAACTATTACTTCCTGAAGCACAGCTGAATCATGTACTATATGTGGGCTGTGCCTGGATACAATGAATTCTTGGTTTATACAGATTTTTTCAGAGCAGGCTAGCTTAGGTAATGTTACTGAAATTTTAATGAAGATACTGTTGGTTTGAAGGATTATGATTTTAGCAGCTAATTAGCCACAGAAGAGTAGAGGGAATTAATAGAGGTTACAAAGCAAAATCAGATAAGATGACTCAGCCAGTTAATGCTTATCCTCTGCTACTTGTAGCCCTGATCCCAAACACCTCTGCTTTAATCAGCTGTTTAAATTTTCCTTAAATGTTAGCACAGGGCAGGATTTTCTACCCTCCACCTCCTGATGGTGTGTTTGCCAGCAGCAGAGGTGGCTAACCATCTTCCAGTCCCGCTGATGTCCATGACATTTTGTTTGTTTCATCCATCCTGACACTAAGAATCCCAATGGGGGGAGGGCTTTAAAATCTGTCTCAATGTTCTTTGTTTTAACCATTAACTCTGATAGTAAATTTCCTGATTTTACAACCCTTTGTGTGAAACATTGTCTCCAACTCGCTGCGTTAAATGTCTTACATTTAATCAAATCTTTTAATCAGTTCAATGATAGGATGGAAAAGCACACATCCATGTTTGTGATAGGTGGTACTGTAAGCAACGTGAATGGAAGTATAACATTACAAAGAGAAATTAATAGATTAAATGAATGGAGAAAATTGTAGCAAATTCTTATCTAAGTCAATAAATGTGAGGTCATCTGCTTCTGATCGAAAAAGGATATCTTATAATTTATTCATGATATGCGGACATCACAGGCAAAGCCACTGTTTATTGCCCATTCCTAATTGCCCTGGAGATGGTAGTCGTGAATCACTTTCTTGAAACACTGCGGTTCTTGTAGTGTTTCCCCATTCAGGATTCTGACAGGGAAGGAATTCTAGGTTTTAACCAATGACAAAGAAAAGAGCCATAGGGCAGGACTTTCATTTTCATGATGGATAGGTTGAGTTGGGAAATTTTTTGGCTAAGTATGACCGCCTTAGTAAAAGGTGCCTAAACAGCCAGATTTTCATTCTGTGTGTGTGAGCATGGGGTACAGTCAGGCCCATTACCCTCTGATGCAGAGCGAAGGCAGCCACAGGGGCTGTTGAACTCCAAGGCAGGCTTGTTAAAAGACACGCTAGGGCATCATTCTACTTGTTTTGTTCAATATTAGACCTTCTATCACTTACCCCTCACTGAATGTTTCCTCTCCATACATTGCTCCCCCCACCCCCTCCCCCCACCACCCCCACCCACTTGCAATGCCCTATCAATGCCAAACCACATTAATTCTTACCTGGATAAGTGAAGCTCTAGTAACATTCAGGAAGCTAATTACTATTCAAAGATGTGTGGGTTAGGTGCATTGGCCATGCTAAATTTCCTCTTCATGTTAGGAGGATGAAGTAGGATAAGACTTGTGTGGAATTGTGGCTGGTGCAAACTCAGTGAACTGAATAGCCACTTTTTGCATTGTAGAAACTCTGATCTATGATTCTATGATCTAGGGCAAAGTAGCCCACCGGATTGACACCCCATCCACCAATTTAATCCTTCACTTTCTGCATCAATAGGCCTACAGCAGTGTATAATTGCAACTACTCAACAATGCTGCCTTGACAGCACCTTACAAACCTGTAAACTCTGCTACATAGAAAGACAAAGACAGCAGGTGGCAGGTGCGTGAACATCACCACTTGCAAATTCCCCATCTAATTTGGAAATATATTGCTGTTCCTCCTCTGTCCATGTGGTGTTAAGGATAGAACGCCTCTATCCTTAACACCACATGGACTGCAGTGGTTCATGAAGGCGACTCCCCATCGCCTCCACTAGAAAATTAGGAATAAACAATAAACACTGGCAGGGTGTATGTTTATTCTGCGAAAAGAATAAACATGCGCACTTCTTCCCACCCATTCTCGATACGCTCTACGTCAATTTGACATCAACTCATGTCAGTCCATGCCAGTCCATGCCAGCTTCAAACTTTACATCATGGAGGCATGCTCATTGATGAAGCAGCTAAAGATGACATTATCCTGAGGAAATTGATGACAAGCCTCCATCACTGTTCCGATATTTGAGAGCTCACTGATAGCGCAGCAATTGGCCAGATTGGATTTGTCCTGTTTCTTTGGGTGGGACACTTTGTCAGGTAGATGCTGGTATTGTAACTGCATTGGAACAACGTGATGATATGCACACAGGTAGTTCTGGAGCACTAATCTTCAGTATTATAGCCAGGCTGTTAACTGGCCCTATGGCTTTTGCTGTATTCAGTGCATCCAGGTAGCCTCTATAGTGAATAAAATTGGTTAAAGTCTGGCAACTGTGATGCTGGCGACCTCAGGAGACAGGAGACATGGATCCACTCAGCACTTCTAGCTGACAGTCATTGAAAATACTTCAGCCTTTTCTTTTGTACTGATATGCTGGAATCCCTCATCATTGAGGATGGGGGTATTTTTGGAATCTCCTCCTTCCTTTAGTTGTTTAATTGTCTATCAGCATTCCTGAATAGACATGATAGAACATTGATCTGATCCAGATTGTTTAGCTCTTTTTGAAATATATACCCACACATTTCTGATATTACTCTTGTAAATCTTCTCAGCACTATCTCCAGTACTTCTGTATCCTTTCTATAATACGGTGACCAGAACTACCCACAATACTCAAAGCAATGTTTGATACAATTTTAGCATAACTTTCCTTCTTTTCAATTCTTTCTTCCAGCAATAAAGTGCTTGTTTTTTTTTAATGGCCTTGATAACCTGTGTGCATCTTTTAGTGATTAATGTATATGTAGTCTGAGAATTCTTTGTTCCTCTAACCCATCTAGGCCTGCAACTTCCAAGTATTGTGTTTTCATTACTCTTCCTACCGAAGTGTAGCAGCAAACATTCATCTGTTCGGAACTATATTTGCCAATATATGCAAATATATTGGTTATTAATGCCCTCCTGTATTTTGTTGCAGTCCTTCTCAGTATTCACAATTCCTTCAATTTGGTGTCATCCACAAATTTAGAAATTATGTTTTTTTTATTCCAGAGTCTAAATGGTTAATATAAATTGGAAACAGCAGTGGTCCGAGCACTGACCTTTGTGGAATATCACTATCCACCTTCTGCCATGCTGAATACTATCCTTTGTTCCCACTCTGTTTTTTCAGTCTTGAAGCTAACTGACAATTCATTCTGCCACTTGTCCATTGTCTTGACATTCTGGATCTTATTCACTAGTTTCTTATGGGGCACCTTATTGAAAGCCCCTTGAAAATTGAGTGTGGATTTTAGGATGTGACAAGGACACGAGTTTGTGTAACGTTACATTTCCAGGAGAAACCTATAGGTAGATCTGAAACATAAAGGGTAAAATTTCCTGTTTACAAAGGTGCCTGGCCTACTCTGAGACAGCCTCGAGGGCCATATGAGTTTAGTTATTGAATCCCTTAGACCTGGACAAAACTGACTGCCCTCTTGACCTGACTGATTTGATTGATTGTGAACTAGGTTGTATTGATAACTCGACTGCATGTGGCATCCAAGCCTTTGTTCATACAATGATGAGCCGCTGACTGAAGGATGTCAAAGTATCTCCTTGAAATGAATCATAAGTGAAAAAGTTGATTATCAACATCATCTTTATGTCAACAATGATCTCCCCAGTTACGCCAGGTTAATCACTCTTCTCATCACTTTCAACTCATAAATCATCACGCATCTACAGGGATGTCACTCAATGCCAGCTAAGGGACATCTTCATTAACTCTCCCACAACCACCTTCATCTCCTCTATGGGTCAAATCCTCATCACCATCCTGCTCTCACTCACCATCCACAATGCTAGAAATCCTTATCATTTGCATTTGTCATGATTACACTTTCTCCATCTGTCTTCATGCAGGACAAGCTGGTTCACAATTAGAGGGCACAAATTAAACTGTGGAGGATATTAGAACTTGACATTGAGGAGAGAACTATCCAGCTGGCTGGAGAGGACACGGACTGTTCCTGTGCTGATGGTAAGGTTGGTGGCTCTCAGTGAGAATCCCATAGTGCAGCATCCACCAGACAGCCAGGCTGTGATTTCTCAGGCTCCTGCCATACGGTAATGATCTCTCCTTTCTGTCAAGGCATATCTGGGAAGCAGATGTGGGGGTCCACAAGCCAGGTCCTCAACTCTACTTCTGATAATAGCACAGACCATGTATTCACAGATCCTGAAATAGCAGAACCATCATTGCGCCCATCCCATCCCATCAGTGCAAAAACACACACCTTGATAGGATTTAGTTTAAGAGCAGCCGAGGAGTCACAATCTGGTGAGACCATTGCACTGTCTGATCCACAGCAGGTGGGGGTAGGGACGTCCCATGATGCTGGCACTCAGAGAATTGCTGAAAGCTGGGATTTTGCTGAATTCGAATCAGATAATGAGCCTCTGAACTCGGTCATGCCTCAATTGCTGAAGCTCCAAAAGTGAGATAGGGAAGATCAGAGCAAGATATCTGCTACACTCTTCAGATTGCAAAGCTCCATGGAGGAGTATGTCCAACTTCAGCCTGAGGTGATAGCATCAACAAGCCAAAATAAATAAGTCAATACTGACAGAGTGGAGACCTTGATCCAAGAATTCTGTCCTGCACTGCTACAGTAGCTACAAACTAGTAGAGTGGAGGCTTTTATTGGTATCTATCAGTGTCAATGTCTAAGGGGGAGTGAGGTGGGGCATTTCAAGCTGTCTTCCAAAAGCAGCAGCCAATACCCCAGGGGCATCCACAGGGAGGATCAGCAGGCACACACCATAGGACATCCATCCTGGTAACTCCAGGAATATCCCACCCATCCAAATCAGTCTTCTTCTAAAAGCCTCAACTCCATCTTCACAGACCAAGGATAGTGGCATTAGGAAAGCAGGGCTAGAAATTCCTACCCACTGGAAATTGAGGGATGCATTATGTATGGTTACAGACCAGCTGAACATTTGGTGAACAGAATCCCTGCTGGTTTACATAGTTAACAGCTTGATGCTATGGAGCTCAGAGTGCCATGATGACAGATGCATCTATGGAAAAACCAAAGATGTTGTGAAAATCTCAATGATTTGCTTCCTGACTTGGTTGATCCTGGTTGAAATGTAGTAAGTTGTACACCCTTATGAAGGTTGCTTCCATGACCTTCTGGATATGCCTGTGTGCGGAGGCTTGCAAAATCCCATAGAGGTCACCTGTGATCCTTTGGAAGGAATCCTTGGTGCAAGAATTGAACACCACATGAGCTTTCAGAGACACTGGCAGCGGATGACCCCCAAGTCCCTGTGGTGCCAAATTCTGCAACATGTGTCAGATGTGACTAATTGGTTCCCTGGATATACATAGTCTTCAGTGACACTGGTTCTTAGACATCTGCAGGTTTGTCAAACTCTGGCTGTAGACTTTGGTTCTAATGAGGAACCTATGAGCGACCGCTCTCCGGGGTTCACCCTCTGTGTGCAGAGCAGGCCCAACCACCTCTTCCTCTTTACAATTCTGCTCCTGCTTTTGTTGGGCCAAGAAGTGGCATTGACATCTTATTCTTTTCTTCTACTTGTAAATCAGAATAATAACAATGAGATCATTAGGCTCCATTTTCCTGGCAATCTCCTTACTGCAGTATTAAAGAGAAATTTGACGATAAACGTATCTGCTAAGGACCATTCTAATGACCAGTCTTGGTCCATTCATCATCTGAAAGTCCACTGACTGACGTCCTGATCACACTATTGAGGCCCAGCAATTAGTTTGTACGCTGCCTTCCACCACATATCCAAATGGCTTCCTGAGCTCTCATCTTACACTCAGATATTGTCCTAACCTTCACTCCAAGGGCCTTGTGCCCAATTTGGCCTATGGAGGGCATTTGTCAATAAATGCTTCGGTACAGAGCCAAGGATTAGATATGCCATCCTCCGACAGTGTGGCAATCCATGGCCAGGTTTCTAAGAGGATATAGTTGCTTGCCCAGTCAGGCATTGTAGAGCCAGACCATATCAGTCATTGATGTGATTTTGTTTTTAACATGATACATTATTGTCACATGTATTAGCATAAAGTGAAAAGTATTATTTCTTGCATGCTCTACAGACAAAGCATATTGTATATAGAGAAGGAAATGGAAGTCTGTATGCCAAGGATTAGATGCTGAGCAGCAATCATTGACATTTTCATATATAAGTGCTGCTTGAGCTGGCACAATTGCGTGGCTAGTCTGAAGCTAAGTATGTTAATTGAGCTCAAGTTGAATGGTCTTACCTGCAATGAGGGACTTGTGATTGACATGTTTCTCTTTAGCCTTGCCCTTGTCTTCATCCTGCCTCCATAGCTCCCCCTCACCCTGAATGAGTGGAGCCTTCAGTCCATTCTGATTACTCTCACCCCACATATCCCAGGCTTCCCTTCCTTCCCCTCTGTGATACCCATCAAAGAAACCCTTACCCCAGGTTTTTCTTCCTTTCTCTCCCTCCAGACTTTCAAAAAAAGCCTGTGTCTTTACACCAGATGGTAGCCTTGATTACGCTGCTGTTTAGAATTACCTGTGGCCCACCCTCTTTCATTACCTCACTCTCTCCATTTCCCCTTGCCCCCTTCCTCCCCATCACCAGATGAAGCACCCACAGTGTTAAACCTCTCAGAAACCTTGCCCTAGCCCCTGGGAAAGCTGTGAACCTGGGAGTCACCTTTCCATGAGCAGCGTTTCACTTTGACCTAACCTTCTGCAGAGTCTCCAAATTTGTTAGTGTTGGTTCTTAAAGACAACATCCGCAGACAGCTTTACAGTTCCTTATCTACAGGTGCCATGGTGGTACAATGGTTAGCACTGCTGCCTCCCAGCACCAGGGACCCAGATTCAATTCCGGCCTTTGGTCATTGTCTGTGTGGAGTTTGCACATTCTCCCCGTGTCTGTGTGGTTCCCTCCAGGTGCTCTGGTTTCCTCCCACAATCTAAAGATGTGTGGGTTAGGTGGATTGGCCATGCTTAATATAAAAGAGATTACAAAGAAATACATGGGGTTCCAGGATATGTCCTGTGTGAATTTATGATTGGTGCAGACTTCATGGGCTGAATAGTCTCCTTTTGCACTGTAGGGATTCCATGATTCCATTCTATGAACCCAGCGAAAACTCTGAACCTCCAGTGCATCCTGTGTGCCATTGATAAAATCAGCACAAGGTAAAAATATACCTGGCAATAAGTATTTGATGACTTTAATTACCTACCTGCTGCTGATATGCCGGTCATTGATCATCTGCCCCTCCCTTCTTGGCACAATTGGTCATGACGGGAACAGATCAGGGAGCCAGCTGAATGTGAGCTCACAATATTTTATCAGCCCCTCTCCCTTTTTGCCTTCACACCCATTGCCACAGAGCCAGTGAAATTCTGGTTATTAACTCTTCTTCTCTCTCCATAAATGCTGAGTATTTCCAGCATTTTCTCTTTTTATTTCACATTTCCAGCATCCTTGGTATTTTGCTTTCAAATTAGTCTTTAATTCTCTGCCATTTCTCCTCTAGAATTGCTCACCTTGGGAAAGTACTGTCCCCTCTCTAACAGAATTTCTGTTTATTGTTTTCATCTTGTCCATCTTCATTGTTTTCTATTTCCTTTCTTGTGCTTGATCAGTTATCGACCAAAAAATTGCTTTCACAATTACATTTTCTTTCTCAGTGACTGTTGCCAGCTCGGACTTCTTCCATGTGCATTCCAAATGAAATTCCACCTTTTCTGTGAAAAGTGTCTCCAGACAGCTGGGAGATAAATTTGGAGAGGGGGAGGTGGAAGGTTTAAATTGTCATGTTCCACATAGGAATCAGTGACACAGATAGAACCAGGAATAACATTCTGCTGGGAGAGTTTGAGGAGTTTAGGTCCCAGTTAAATCACAGAACCTCAGAAGTTCACCCACGAATTGCCAGTGGGCCAAGATTTCAGAATTAAATGCCTGAATGAAGGATTGGTGTGGGAAGAAGGGATTCCAATTCATGCAGCACTGGAACCAGTACTGGGAAAAGAGGGAGCTGTTCCTTAGCGATGGGTTCCTTTTAAACTAGGCTGGGGTCATCATCTTGGAAAATCATACAACCAGGGCTGTGGAAAGGTACAATGAGTCAGGTGAAAGGAGATTTAGATATTTAAAGAGAAAAGACAAAGAATTAGAGCAGTGTCATGATTGGCAAGCAGAGTGGGAAAGGAAATGATAGAGAGGGCCCCATTTTACCATTTTGATTCTAAGTGTTGGGTGGTCTTCAAACTGGGAGTGTTTCAGATTCGACTTTTAGACTCATTCTCAGGTGCCTCCATACACACTGTGTCTGAAAAAAATATCAGTGATTCCGAGTCACACAGCAGAACCTGTGGGCAGAGCTTTACGTGCACAAAGTCCTGCATCTCCAATCGGAGCCTTTAACTGTGCATGCACAGAAAAATACTGGACTACTGCTTCCCTCCCACATCCCTCTTGGGCCAGATAATGCCTCTTCCTGGCTCCGATAGTTATTGCCCCACCCCCAAAGCATTACTTACCCCTTTACCCCCTCACTAGCCCCGCCACCCAGACCGATTGTAGGTTCCTTCCCCTTCCCATCCACTGATTGCAGGCAGAGTTGCAGCGGATACACCTTTCCACCCCACCCCCACACTGACTCAAATAGAGAGCTGTAGGCACCTTCTTCCTCTCTACCTGGAGCACCTGAATCAGACTTTTATGGAGCATGTCTGTTTTGCGACAATTCTGGATGGGCGAACACGGTGGTAAAGAGGGAAGTGCGGGTAAAGTTGGACATACAGCCCATTAAGCCAATTTAAATGCTTGCAAATGCATTCAAATGGCCATCACACCTGTTTTGGCCTCAGTCCAGATTGCAGTCATTTTCAGGCTTTAGTAAAGGAGAAACCGGTGTGAGGGCTGGTGCAGATTGCGCTACTTGCTTCATGCATGATTTTACCAAGGTTTTGCACCTGAAAACAGACGCAACTTGATGGTAAAATCTGGCCAGACTTTGAAGTGTATCAGCGAATGACGTGCTGCAGTGGAACTTGGAGGAAGGTTTAATACCTTGGACTCCAATGGGCACACATGAGTAACAAAAGGGAGCAAACTGCACTTCCCCAAGCTCCCCCAACCCCCACCTTGCCAGCTACCAACACCTCTGGTTTAAAAATTAGAGACAGATTTTTCAGGAAAGAAATTTGAAAAACACTTGTACACTAGGAGATAGTGATTTGAAACTCAATTCTGAAAACAGCAGTTATTGTCAGATCAATTGTTAATGTTAAAATCTGAGATTGACAGATCCTTATTAATCAAAGGTATTAATGGATATGGGGCATAAATAGATATGCAGAGTTACATCTCAGATCAACCACAATCTCATTGAATGATGGAATGGGCTCAATGGGCTAACAAAACCTACTCATGTTTCTATGTCTATGCCCCCAGATTCTGGACTCTAATCATTAGGCGTAGTCTATCACATTGCTCAGTAATTCTTTGTATTCTAATGAAAATAGTCCCAATTGGGTCAAAATAAAACTTGGCCAACACTAAGCGTGATTGTAATCACTATAATAAGTGGAGGATGAAATCCTATTAAAGTTGGATATAATTGTAGGAGAACTTCTATTTAGACAGCCAGCTTTTGTCTAGACGTTCATTATAAGATGGCAACAGAACTTCAGATCGTTTAGTTCAAGTGTCTTATAAGTGTGACAATATCTTCTCTGTAGTTCATTCTCGCTCTTTCCACTAATCTCTCTATTAATGTGATATAGTTCTTCTGTAATCCCAAACGGCTCTCTGGTTTTTTGCGGATAATCCATTTTCATGGAGTGGTTTATGTTTAATGACCATATGATGAATGCACATCAGACTCTTTAGCTCAATCAGATACACGCATTTAAACTGTTAATCCTAACATCAGCTCTTAAAAAAAAGGTCTCAAAATATGAACCAGTTCTCACCAGTGCCCATGTGATTTCACCTTAAAATTGTTATAATTAAACCAGGAACTTGTACAGACCAACAATTCACTGCTCATTCCCACAGGGATTATTTCTCCTGGATGCTCAGCTGCAAGCAGTGATCCATACTAATAGATGACTGCAGTACTGTTGATGTGCTAAAGCACCTAAGTGCTACATAGGTAACAGACTGTTGCCATGGCAATGGTATCCATCATAATCAAGAGTTCTTGTTGACACCATCCATCAGTGTTATGTTTTCAATAAACAAATAGCTTTTGTACTTTGAGAGCTCCTTAAACAGCATCGTGTCCTGCTTTTTGTAAGCAATACTGTATTCTGTATTATTAATCAATGACTTTGGCACCCATGTAACATTACAAAAATGATAAATAGTAACTGAAGCAACAGTGTGATATGCCCCATTATTACCCCTCATTTCAGAAGCTATTTATTCTTAATTCACATATACAATACTTAATGAAAAAACTAGCAAAGAGATTAATCTATGACTTTTGGAATACTAACTACTGCTCTGAATCTAGGTGATGGTTTTGGTTTTACTAAGCTGCTTATGGGCCTTTTTGAGAACTTGCTTTGAAATGACAGTCCGCTGCTGACTACATTCTACATATTTTGCATGACTGCAAATGTGTTCCTTTTAGCGAATTAATTTTATCACGTTTTTGGAGGGAGCAAAAATGAAACGAATATACAATACTTCTCGAATCTTCTTCTTGCAAGTAATACTGCACTAAGGCAGTCTATTGTCTGTTTGCTTTGTTAATTATTCCTGGAATTGGTCACTAATCTGTCACCAGAGACTTATAGCATGAAAGGCCCACTCTACATTGAGCATGGCTGACCAGGAGTCTCTCCTGCTTTCATTGCCAGCCGCAAGTATACTTGGAAATATTTGCAGGTTGATACTTAATGTGTTTGGACATGTAATGAACACACTTTCTTTGGCCACCATGTCCTAGGGTGGGGTTCAAAAACAGAGCCTCTGACTCAAAAGCAGGGAATCTATCCATTGCACCACAGCAACTTCAATATGATATTCCTACAAAACACTAACTATAATTGTGTCATTATAAGATTCTGAAACAATTAGAATAGATATCGTCATTAATCTTGCAAAAATGTGCTTCATTACTTGACTTTTTTGATCCCATACCTTGATATTGAAAGGCTCCTTACATGTCTCAGGCAGGTCTTTCAATTGCTCTCCCCTCCCAATGCAGTGTACCCATTCTCCTAATGGCCCCCTGAGCCCTCACCAGCTGGGCTATTCCTCAGATTAATTTGGTGCTATACCATCACTTCAAGTTTCAAGATGTTGGTGCTAAAGCCTCTCTAAGAGACCAGTTTGCATCCTTCCGTCTGAATGTAATAATCTCTGCCATTATTCTGGGGTGCATTATGTTCATGTTTCCCTCCTTCCAATGATTCTCAAACCTTCCCCTCAAAATCTTTATTCCATTTTGATTATGAAGGATATCCCAGTGTAATCCCCTGAATACATTTAGACAGACGTGGCTATGCCCCATTTACAGATGAGGCCTTCTTGACGCCTATTGGATAGTGAGCTATTGAGCCTGCTGTCTTTCTCTGCCATTGAAACCTTGAGTGGACCCAAATTACTTTTCAACCATCCAGCGCCTACTCTGAATGAGCGTGCCATCTGCTGCTTATTATTAAAGCAGAAACTCCTCAGGTAACAATGACCAATATGGGGGGCACATTGACACTTGACTGATGTGCCCTCCCTCTCCCTGGTCTCGAACAAAGTCAATTCTTTCAAGGTTAGCAATGGACACTGAAGCGTCTCTGCATTCTGCCATCTTCCCATACTGGCCCCAAGTTGATTATATCCCTTTCGAAGACACTCTTCCCTGTTATAACCCATACCCACTTAGTAATGTGTTAGAGTGTATCATTTGCCACTTTCACCCCTTCCCCAGTGGATTTCTTGTCCTCATGCAGCATTCCTGCTTTACAGCCGACCTGACAGATTGAGTCTTATCCGTGGAAGCCCTCTGACAGCAATGTGATGCTGCCTGTGAAACGTCGCGTGGATTTCGAGATGCTCCAAGTACTGTGTGGTGCAAATATTTGAACAAACCTCAAAAACAGAAGTGAAGTGCTGGTCGCTTTGTGCAATTGGCAACCAGCAGTTCACTTAAATCCAGTTGTGAACACATCAGTCTAGCTGGACGCGGGCTTGCTCTATTGATTCAATGTGGGGGTGATGCAGAGGGTGCTGGTAGGGTGGGGGGTATGGGAATGGGAATTAGTAGATTTCGAAAAGTAGCCGTTATAATCATTGTACATCATATTCAAAAGCATTAAATTGAGGTTCCCTACATGATGCAGGAGGAAAATATGAGCTGCCATTGAAGTCAGGTGCAAACAATGGACAACAATGGTATAACCTAAACAAAATGCCAGAGAATCAAGGCAGCTAATTAGCTTCTAATCAGCTTACTTCAGTATTTATTTGTCCCCTTGGCTACGTTTTGCTTCCAGAATCAGTAGGCTTGATCCCACCGCTTGCTTACATTCAAACCTACTCCCTGCAAAGCGACACTTGGGGACTTCTTTCTGAGATGGGTCTGAAAAGTCAGGGAACCTCATTCAAAGAACAAAGAACAAAACAGCATGGGAAACAGGCCCTTCGGCCCAACAAGCCGAAGGAATTGAATTTAGGAGCCGCAGCATCATGTTGCAGCTGTACAAAACTCTAGTGCGGCCGCACTTGGAGTATTGTGTGCAGTTCTGGTCGCCACATTATAAGAAAGATGTGGAGGCATTGGAGAGGGTACAGAGGAGGTTTACTAGGATGTTGCCTGGTATGGAGGGCAGGTCCTATGAAGAGAGGTTGAAGGATTTGAGGTTGTTTTCGTTAGAAAGGAGGCGGCTAAGAGGGGATCTTATTGAAGCATATAAGATGATTAGAGGTTTAGATAGGGTGGACAGTGATAGCCTTTTTCCTAGGATGGAGAAAGCTAGCACGAGGGGACACAACTTTAAATTAAGGGGTATGAGTTATAGGACGGATATCAGAGGTAGGTTCTTTACTCAAAGAGTGATTAGGGAGTGGAATGCCCTGCCTGCAGCTGTTGTAGATGCGCCAAGTTTGGTGGCGTTTAAGAGGTTAGTTGATAAGTATATGGATGAGAAGGGAATGGTTTAGTTAGGAGGGGCATTGCTTTTTATTTTGGTCGGCACAACATCGAAGGCCGAAGGGCCTGTTCTGTGCTGTATTGTTCTATGTTCTATGTTCTAAGCCCGCGCTGCCTCCTCGATGTTCCCACTTCTACCTGTGATCCCTGTCTATTTTTATAGATCTATGGATTGAAACCATTCACCAACAAACATGTGGTGTTCGCTATATCAGAGAGCTTCCAGGCACTTGTGCTCATGTATTGTGTCATTGCCATTCCTCTGTGTACTCTATGACTTCTTACAGCCAGTCCACACCTCGGCTTTAAGAGATGCAGTGAAGAGACAGATGGAGGTGGGATACAGAAAAGGAGATGAGAACCCAGGGCTATACATGGCAACAACTGGAGAGTTCAGTCCAAAATAGGATTAGATGGAGAGAATTTGTCCATGGCATATGCTCCATCAAGCAGTGAAAAGGATAAGAAGAAGAAGAAGAGGCACACAAGCTTGGGTCTCCTGATGAGACTTGCAGCAACCAGCAGCACGTTGAGCACTAGGTACTAACATTCTGCATAATGGGGAGTACAAAGATTATAGCCAGGATTCACCAAATTCTCTGTTCTTGCTGGCAGCAGTAGTGGGCATTAGGAGACCAGAGAATTCTGTCCTATGTGTTGCTTGCCTTACATTTCTGGGAATCTCAATCCCTGAGCCGGTTTTTGGGAACAGTTAAGTTTTTAGTCTTTAATCTCCCTCCTGACTATTTTAAATCTTTTTTTTCCAAAATTTCATTATTCATTCTGGGGTTTCTGCTGATTGCACTGATCTTTTTCAACACAATTCATCCAAAATCAAATAAACCAATAGAAAAGATTGTGGAATTTCAAGCACAAGCAATATGCAAGACAAATTGATTTTCCAAATTCCACTGTGCTAGTTTAAATAATACCATGCTAGAAGCTGGCCCCATCCTCGGAACTGGCCACATTCCCAGTTCAAATTAATCACACAGTGAGTTTTCACAAATTGTATCTGTTTGAAGACCTTTGGGGAACAACTTAAAATTAAGCAACATTTTCTGAAAAAGAGGCAACTTTTAAATATTAATATACATTAAATTTACTAAAAAACTGACTGCTGTGCACTAACAAAACTGGGAAATGGCCCCTGAAAAGATTTTTAGAGTCATTATCAGTTATTTAAATTATGTTATTCGCAGGTGGTACTTTGGAGTGTCTGGTTAAAAATTGTTTTTTTTTGTGATGAACTGACCGGCAGCTGTATTAAAAACTGCAACAGGCTACCTCCTCTGACAATATTTGTGACCGAATTGTCAATTATTCTCCAAATGAAAAATTCACTTTTCTACTCATAATATCCAAATATTCCGCTCCTATTGAGTCTCAGCACCAACTGTGCAAACCTGACACAGGTAATTGATGCATCAGGATGACATGGTGACCAAAAGAAACAAAGGAGTTTGGAATTATTTTAGCTTACTTATTTATTGCTTGTCATAAACAATATAAATAATTAGCTGCAGCCAAAAACTTGTTCCAAGCTTAATTCAATAAAAATATAAACATACAGTAGCTAAGGGGACACCAAACTACCTAAACTAACTTCATGCATTGGTCAACGCAATTCATTGAGGTTTAAAGTGGAGATATGTTTGGAATCATAAATGGAATATGTTGTGTTTTAAATGGTTTGAAATTAAAGAAGGCCATCAATCATATTTGCAGAATTTAATATTCCTACCTGGTAATATGCACTGGGACTCCAGCTCTACAGTTGCTATTCATTATAAAGTCATTTGCCATTTACTGCTGACTGTTGCACAGGCACTTGCAGCTGACCTGCACCAATCTTTTTGCACTTCAAGTCTTGTTCAAATGTTTGCTTTTGCTCATTTCCAGAGGTTTCAGATTATCATAGATAACGCACGCAGTACCAACTATCTGACATTCAAACATGCCGTTAAGTGATATCAGCATTACAGCAAGAGAAGTTGAATGTGTCATGTGATCCAGTCTGGGTTTCATTTTTTGCTTTGAGCAAAGTACATACTCACAGCTCTGACATCTTCAAGCTTTATATCTATGTACAAATGTTCTTATGTGCCTAGTTATAATAAATGAATACACAACGTTTTTAACCGACTGCGGATCTGACACATTGTTACAAGAGATTAGTGTCTTGTATCTTGTACAATAAATAAACCCAAGATATTAAATAATTGTAATACGGTAATACATGTTTTAGCAGAGCTAGCATTTTTAATCTTTTTCTGGGAATGAATTGTCCCCCATTATACATCCTATCTGAATTTCCCTTCTATTGACTTTATTTAGGTTTGGTATATAATGGATAGCAGTAATAGGACTCCTTGTATTATCCACTTGTTCCAAGTGTCCCAATTGCCCAGAGCGATAATGACATCTAGAGCAATTTAGTTACTGGGAAAGCTGCAGATGTGCATTTAATGCAGGAGTTTACAATCTTGGCACTAGCCAGCTCACAGATGAGAAGCCTCAGAGCCTCCTCCAATAATCACATCTCTGCAATCAACATTAGACCTCATGAGTATCACAGTGTAATAGGACAGTGTTGTGATTGAGGATCCTAGCGCCTGGTCAAACCAATCAATCATGTCAAGGGAGAGGAGAGTGGTGAAGTGTGTTAATTGTTTGTGATAGAGGATATCAGATCCTGTTTTAATTTATGAAAACCAGTAGCTTCCTACTATCTCACGCATACTTACTTCAGATTATGAGGTGAGGTGTATCCCTTTTCGGTGAGGGGGGTGAGGGGGGTGGGTGGGTGGCAGGGGGTTCCAAAATCACTCAGAGGAAAACATCACCTCAGCATCGCAACATTATGAAAGGAGGTATAGATTAGCTAAGAAAGTGATTGGAAGATAGCAGAGTGGACACTGTGTAGCTGTCTGAAAGATGAACTGGTGCAAGGTTGTCACTTGGGTTTGTGCCACTGATTTTACATGCCCAGTCCCTGTCCTCTCCAATTAGCATGATGGCAGGCTCCTTATACGGAGTGAGGGCCCTAATTTTAGCCAAACCACCCTAGTCTCTCTTGTGAGCAGATTAGCTCTGCATGAAGACAAATGGAGAGATTGTGAGCAGGAACACATGCCAAGCCAGATGATAAGGCTACCTGCCATGTGTGGATCGTGATGAAGCAATGGACGGGATGAGGACACAATGTACACAAAATATGAGCCCCGATGGAGATGCAAAGATGTGTGAGAGATTGTGAGTGGTGACGTACATTCAGCTGGCAATGCATGTGGATTGTCATCCTGCTAGGTCACAGAGCCAGGAGATGAAATTTTCTCGTTCTGTCCGCCACGGGCACTGTAGTTAGCAGGGGCAGACAATGCAAAGGCCATTGGATCGGGTGGGAATTTCCAGCCTTGGGGTGAACATGGTTGGAAAATTCCACCCATAGAGTTTTACAGCACAGAAAGTGGCCCTTTGGCCCATTATGTCTGTTCTGGCTATCAATCACCTATACATTCAAATCCCCTTTTCCAGCACTTATACTGTAGCCTTGTATGTTAAGACTTAAATGCTCCTCTAACCACTTCTTAAATGTTGTGAGAGTTCCCATCTCTACTATCCATTTAAACAGTGAATTCCAGATTCTCCCCACCCTCTGAGTGAATATGTTTTTCCTCAAATTTCTAAATCTCCTGATCCTTACCTTAAATCTATGTCCACTGGTTATAGACCCCTCTACTAAGGAGAATTGTTTCCTCCTATCTACTCTATCTATGTCCCACATAATTTTGTCCACCTCAATGAGGTCCCTCTTCAGCCTTACCTGCTCTAAGGAAAACAACCTTAGTTCATCCAACCTCTCTTCACAGCTGGAATGCTTCAGCCCAGGCAACATTCTAGTGAATCAAATATGTGAGTTAAGACTGATGAGATGGTTGACTTATCTTGCTTGAATGGGTGAGGTCATTCATCCTCTTTTTGCTTTGGGCTGCAGATATATTCTGCACTCTGCACTGACTGCTAAACACGCTACCTTCAAAGCCAGAGTGGTAGCATTGGTGGACCTCCTCCAGCCATTACTAGGAATGGAGGATTGCAAGCATCACCAGTGCCCAGCAGGTACCCAGTGAAACATCACTCAACTTGAGAGCTATACTCTTGTTTCCTTCTGGCACCATTTCTTCCATGGGCTAGCGTAGCCTGGAGACATTGAGAAGGTTGTATGTGGATGTGGTTTAAATATGGTGTCTGGAAGAAAGGACTGCGGAGATCACAGTGGGATGGGAGAATCAGGGACTCCCAACTGCAATCTGATGTGTTTCCTGTTTTTGCATCATTAATGAGACTGAGAAGGGACAATACGGTGTGAAAAGGAAAAGGCCACATTTCCCAAGTGCCACTGCACTTTGAGTATGAGTGGGGAAATGTCCACCACCAGCACCATCCCTAGATAAATACTGCCCACCAGCAGAGGTGGTGGCACAGTGGTATACAGCAGGGAGGGAGTTGATCTGAACATTGACTCCAGATCCCACAATCATGGCATTCAATCAAAAATGGACAAGGAGATCTCCTGCTGGTTACCGCTTATCATCCCCCCTCAGCTGATGAATTAGTAACCCTCCATATTGACTACCACTTGGAGGAATCACTGAGGGTGGCAAAGGCATAGAATATCCATTGCCAAGAGTGGTTCAGTAACACCACTGTTAAGAAGGATCTTTCATGGACACAGGAAGTAGCTATTTGAGAGCAGGAAGGGAAGACATTGCAAGAGATCCTTGGGCTACTTGTAATATTTTCAAACATAATCAAATAAGGGTAGTTCCACCCAGCTGGATGATGGAAGAAAGATATTGGAAGAGGATGGTATGGTCAAATATGTTGACAGTTACAAATTGTTGAGAAGAATTTATCAAGATCACAGTCAAAAAGTATATCATTTGTAACTTTCATAAGTGTGATTTTAGCACAATGGCAGAGTCTCAAACACAGAATTGTGGAAAAGGTGGGCTAGAGATGTGTTAGAGACCCTGCAGTGTTGTTTGAGAAAGAACAATGTTTCAATTGTCACCTCACTCCTCAACTTCTAGCACAAATAATACTTCAACCATTGTTTAGATTTCACCCTTGCTTGTGACGCTGGGTTTGTGTGTGCACTTATACAGCAAAGGTGACAGTAGTTCAAATTATATTTCACTGTGTACAAATCCTATGTGGTAGTGTGTTGTATGAAATCAAGGGACAGAATTTGCTGGTCTCACATTCTCACTACTATCGCCAGCAAGAAACAAGAATCCAGTGCTCAGTCAAATCTCCATTCACTGCAATGGGACCAGAGAATCCCAGCCACGGGCAAGGAAAGAGAATTCCAGCCAAAGTCTTTCTTTCACAATAATAAAGTTGGGAATACGATAAACAAACGTAGAAGACAATAGCAACAGTTCTGAAAAAACCACATTACTTGAGTTTGTCCCTGATGATTTATAGAACGGATTGTTATTGTTGCTTTAAAGTGCTAGTTATGCCAACTATTATATAGGATTGCTGTCCATTATAGATATACCATTATTGAGCAAGCAATGAATGTTCTGTTGCGCAGTCAAGGATAACATATGACAAGAATATTTCCTTCGACTACTGAAGCACGATAAAAGAGAAAAGCTGTGATGTGCACACAAGCTTTTTTCCTCTCCTCTCTTGCCATTTCCATGTTCCCTTTCTTGAGCTGTTTGCACATTCAGGACCAGCTGCTCCTTTTAACTAGTGAAACTGGTTAGATTGGATCATGGATATCTGTATCATTATCATCATTGCTGCTTTGTAATTGAATCACAGGATGAAGAATTCAATTTAAGATAGCCAGATGTACTCTGATTCCTCTTCACCTTCAAGATACAATGTCTTGGTGACACATCGTACCCCAACAAGCAGTCTGGTTGAAACTTAGCTTAATATGGGAGGTCACTACAAGCACCATGTGGAGCTGAAACCCATTAGAGCTAAATAAACAAAGGCTTTGTTTTCACAGTGAGCGGCTAAGCTAGCCAGACAAGGAAAATCCCAGTTTTGGCAAGGTGTTGAGTCAACTGATCTCAACAAGGACTTACAACTAGTTCCAGTTTTCTTTGGATGAAGTGGAAAAGATAACAAGAATTTCATTCCTGACTATAACTCAGCTAACTCTGGTGTTGACAATCATTGAGAGCAGAAGGAGATTCAGTTACAGTATGCACCCAAAATAGAATTGTCTGCTGACACTCATCATTCAGATATGGGGAGAGATTAGATAGGTTGGGCTTATTTTCCATGGAACAAAGAAGGCAGAGTGCTGACTTAAGGGAAGTGTACAAAAATTATGAGGAGGCGAGATAGAGTGAACAAGGATAAAATTCCTTTGATAGAGAGTTCTAAAATTAGATTCAAGATAATGGTAGTGGTGGAAAGGGGACATGTGGAAAAACTCTTTTAAGCAAAAGTGATGGGTGTCTTGAATTCACTGCCCGAGTTGATGGAGTAGACAGAGACCCTAAACTCTTTGAAAAGATACCTGGATCTGCAGTTTAAGTGCTGTAAACCATAGGACTGTAGGTCTGGTGCAGGAAGGTGGGATTAGACAGGACATATGGATGTTCTTAGCTGGCATAGACAAGAGAGGCTGATTGGCTTCCTTCTGTGCTGCATCTTTTCTTGTGATTTGATGGTTTAGAGTCACAGTTGAATAATGGTCACTTGAAATATAATTGTGGCTAAGTAATGAGTCAGTGCTTCTAGAAGAAAGGGAAGAACAATTGGAGTCTTATT
The DNA here is from genome assembly GCA_024679065.1 of Sphyrna mokarran. Taxonomy (NCBI): domain Eukaryota; kingdom Metazoa; phylum Chordata; class Chondrichthyes; order Carcharhiniformes; family Carcharhinidae; genus Sphyrna; species Sphyrna mokarran. The sequence goes on from JAGIQG010000013.1 coordinate 42,588,238, forward strand.
TCTTAACAAAACAAAAGGGAGAGAAGTACATTTAACTAATTGGTCTTACTTATTCAAATGGGTCATGAATGCTGGACATCGCAAGAAATGGCAATTCAGGAGAAGAGGGCAAATGAGAGCAGGGATAAATCTTTAAGAAAAACCTCCCTTCTTGACCAAAAGAAGCTGGAACATTATACATGCACAATTTATGGGATAGAAGAAGGCCATTCAGTGCATTGTATATGTGCTATGTGAATAAAGAGCTATGTTGCCAGTTCCCATCTTCTAGCTGTTGATCCATAGTTTTAGGTTGTTGCAATTTCTATAATGCATCGAGGCCTTCTAACGCTAATATCTTTCAGGCAGTGAATTCCAGGCATCCACAACTCTCTGGATGAAAACATTATCCTGAATTCACCTAAAAATATTTTGCCAAATATTTTAAATTATGCCTCCTGGCTACAGACTTCTCTGCTAAGGGAAATACATCCTTCCTATTCACTCTAATTAGCCCCTCATAATTTTATGTACTTCAATTAAATCTTTATTTGTCTCCCTTATTCAAAGAACAGATGTATGATCCAATCTTTCCACATAACTAAAACCTCCTAGTCCTGGGAACATCCGTGCAAATCTCTTCTATATCTTTTTAGAGCATTCACATTTGTCCTATAATGTATTAACCAAAACTGTACAAAATGGCCTAACTAATATTTTATACGCTTCTAGTGTAACATTTCTGCACTTAAATCTAATGTTTAGGCTGATAAAGGAAAGCATCCCATAAGTCTTCCTTCCTATCTCATCCAGTTGTCTCACTGCTTTCAGGGATCTGTGGGCATGCAGTCACCCAAGCTCCCTGCATTCCTTTATATTTCTTAGTATCAGACCATTTATTACGTAATCACCTGTTTGTCTTCTCAGATTATCTCATGTTTTACAGATGGGATTACATTGGCTTTTCTGCCCACTGCACCTGTCCATTGAGAATTTCCTACAGTATACAGCTCTCTTCCCCACATGACCATTTAATTTTCTATCTGCACATCTATTAATCACATCCCATAAATTTATGTCTAAATCATTGACACTACTGATTCTACTGGATATAAATCTAACATGATAACATGCATTACATTCACCCTTGCTTGCATACACCGCTCAGATTGCCTTCACATAGTCACATCATTGGCCTGAAATTACACTGTGGAAAATGAGTGCACATCGATGCTTAAAAGGTTTATTTGAAATTGCTCCTTCTACTATTTTTATGAAGGTGTTAGTGCATTTAAGATAATTATGCCAACGCCTCTGCTGAAATCACAGAGGAACGAATTTCAGACAAATGTAATAATCCTTTTACACTTGCATCCCACACCATCATTCAAGGTGATAGATCTTTGAAGAAAATCTAAGTATCTATTTTTACAGCAAGTTGAATAATCTTCTATGTCTTCTACAATCAGCAATCAATCCACCTTATTTTTAAAGGAGTTAATTAACACTGCATTAAATACCATGCGCTTCAGATTTGGCCCTCCCCCTGCTTTTAATATTCTTTGGTACAGGCAACCCTCTTTTTTATTATGTATCTGTTAAGCAATGAAAAAGCAATGATAACAGTCAAGTAATCATTTAACATCGTGAGGAATGAATATATTTTTAGGTGACCTTTTAAAATTTCAGGCTGCGATTTATATTTTTATCACCAGGAATGCGTTATGTATGACATTTTGTAAATGGGTTAACCTAAAATCTACTGCAAATATTATAATGTGTGTTTTTTGGTCAAATTCATTTATAGCCCTTATGATATAGTATTCCCCAGTAACATGGCCTTGATTTTAATTCTTCCTGCTGGAAAAAAGTGGCACTTGTTCATAGGATATAAGTGTCACTGGCAAGGCCAGCATTTGTTGCCCATTCGTAATTCTCTTATGTAGGTGGTGGTAAGCTATCTTTTTGAACCTCAGCAATCCATGTCGTGTAAGTATACCCACAGTGTTGTTAGGAAGGGAATTCCAAGATTTTGATGCAGGAACAGACAAGGAACTATGGGCAAAATTAAACAGGCCCATTCTCCACATGTGCAAATACCACTATGGCTGTTATATCTCATGAGAGGGACAATTTATGCCAGCAAGATCTCAGTTTGAGGTCTTACACACCCTCCGCTGGTAACATATTTCTTTTCTGGACATGAACCTGATTTACCAAGATTTTAACAAACTTAAATGTACTCGTAGTGACCATCCATGGTGGATCCTCCTCCCACCTGTTTTCCTATGACGCAATGCCACACTATCATGAATTGTTACTGGCTTTCAAAAGTGAATACCTGTAGTGGTGATCATGCTGGGGGGTGGAGATGCCATGAGGCCCGGGGATTGAGGGTCAAAACTGGGCATTGTCCCCTTGACACACTCTCAAGTTGTACTGAAGTGAACACTGCCAGGGCAATGAAATGCTCACTGCCATGCGGACCCTGGCAGGGGTAACCTTCCTCTGTTGTGGGCAGAGATTCTGCTCATGTACGATGGAGGGGAAAGGGGACAGTCTGATGACAGCATGGGGAGGAGGGATGTGTGGAGATGTTTCCATCTTGGGAAAGGTTTGCCCTGAAAATTGTGCTGATAGTTCTCCATATTTATGAGGTGGGATTGAGGGAACATATCTCTGTGGAGCTGGTCTTGCTGACTCTATCAGGGCCCACTCTGCCAGAGTGACAGCACAAACTATGCTGCCAGATTTTCCAAGTGCCAGAAAATCTCATCTGAAAACTCAGCTGTTGTCGATTGGAATGGTGGCACTTGCTCAAATTCAGGTAGCACAATTTGGCCAATGAGTTTCCAAGTTCCAATATTACTAGTTCCTCACCAGTGGAGTGACAGAAAGCTCATTTTAGCATGTTAACATGTCATTAGTGAGCACTCCCCTCTCATCGAATATTCAGCAGGCTCTGACATGACATTACGCCGGTTTCATTTACAACAGATCTGCAAAAGAGTGAACAGCACCTCTGAGCAGAAGTTTGGAGTTGAGCACCTTTTTGTTTGACGGGTGTCTGCTGGGGGGTGGGACCTTGACAGTACAGGCCTTTTCAAGAAGAAAGGATGTCTGACTGCTTCCCTCCTCGGTGTTAACGGCTAGAGATATATTGCTCACAGGGAGGGTGCTGACAATTGAGCTGGAAATGCCCAGGGTCCCCTGGCTGGAGAGTCCTGGGTTGTACTCCTACCAATTCCCTTTCCTTTGTGTTCTCAGGGGGCCCCTTTGCTCCTCCATGAGATGGAGGGGCAGCTAGACTGAGATCTCTGACACTGACACTCATGGATTCCCACCAATTCCTGCACCATTCATTTGCATAGTTGTACGCATCATGGACAAGTTGGGCTGAAGGGTCTGTTTTTATGCTGTAAACTTTTATGACTTTATGACTCTATCTCCTACCATGGACCTTACATCCTGTACCAAGATCTCCGCTGCAGACGCCACCTTCACATTGACGACACCATCTCTTCAGACAGAAGGCAAAAGGACTTCTCCATTCAGCCTTGCATCCTGTGGAGATTTGCTGTTGTCCTATCCTGACGTTCATGACTCAGAGGCACATCATCAGCAAGGAGCTTAGCAGAGCTCTGAGCTCCAACATCCCTGCAGATGATAGTGTCCTGGGATGTCCACCAGCTTTGGGTCTTCAGTGGTGAGGTGCTTACCAGTGAGTTACCCAGTTCATGCCTACTTTTTGAACCCACAGTACTCGTACAGGGTATAGGGGATAACTGTAACATCCTTCAATGATGGGTCTGGAGAATCTCTCTCTGCACTGTTGGAATTCAGTGGCTTCAGGGGGCACGAAGATGGTCCATCCTGTTCCACTGAAAGGTCTGCAAAACAAGGGACGTGGCATTAGTGCATTACAGTGGATACAGAGGGAATATTGATTACTCATTTGAGATTTAAGGAATAACAGTATATGTGTTGAGGATTCTCATGTTTCTCTGCTGCTCCCTCCTTCACCAGCGCAAACACGCTCTTCCTCCTCCCTGGCCGGCTCAAGGGCTTTCTCTTCAAAATGTGTGAGAATTCTCTTGAGCATGATACCAACTGGCTGGATCCACTTTCTGTTCGGAAAGCTGACAAGGCAGCTTCAAGCTTAAAAAACACTACGCTTAAATAGGTCTCTGTTTCCCACCTTGCCATGTTACATATTTTCCGATAGCAACAATCCATGACTGGCTCATTTACATTCCTGGTAACTCTTCCTTGAACAGGATGGTTCTGAGAGCAAATTTGGCCAATCTTCTCTTAGAACCATAAAACAGAATCAAAGAATCCCTTTAGTGTAAAAGGAGACCATTTGGTTCATCGAGTCTGCACCAACAACAGTCCCACCCCAGGCCCTATCCCCCTAACCCCATATATTTACCCTTATATTAAGGTGTAATTTAACATGGCTAATCCACCTAACCTGCACATCTTTGGACTGGAGAAAGAAACCAGAGCACCCAAAGGAAACTCATGCAGACATGGGGAGGATGTGCAAACTCCACACAGATAGCGGCTGGAATTGAACCCGGGTCCCTGGCACTGTGAGATAGCAGTGCTGATCACTGTATCAACATGCTGTTTCAATGATGCCCTTCTGTTCTAATGTCTATACAGTTTTGCATAATAGAAGGGGTCCACCTCCCCCATCTGTCCCTGGTTCCACAAAGCAATTATTTTGTGAGGGTGTTTACACACTGTCAAATTTCTACTTATTCAATGCTGTCCTAAATAACCAGCAACAGTCAGCTGTATTACCAGAAAGCCATTACCTTTGAGTTTACATTGAGTTTTAACAACTTTACACAATATTTGTAATCGAAAAGGTCACCAACTGGGAAAAAAACAATTGTTGTCTCACCTTTGATTGTTTTCTGGCCTTAAACCAGTCACCTTCCTCATATTAGCATAAAACCATGAACAGTCATTAAAATTCTCTGTTATTTCATTTGCAGAAAATAATCTACATTAGCTTCATTAATAATGTTAAATAGCAATTGCAAGCTCATCATTTCTCTGTATCCATAAGAATCTTCCACATTGTAATGAGCCTTTATTATATTTGAAATACAGCGGCTGCCCTTAGTGCTGGTCATACAGATGGCAGCGAGGTTAAGTACAGGAAAGACCTGGTGAACAGCCTTAGATCATGCTTCACAGTTCTAATGTTTCAATAGTTCACAGTGTAGACGAGTGGCAGACCATTTACTTGGACAGAGTTCTTTCTGTTGCTATCTGCTCAATGATAAAATGGTAGACAGAGACAGGTTGATTATCTGGAGTCCTGCTTCTCTTTTGAGGTCAAACAGTGACTAAAATTCAAATGCTGTATAATTAAAGGAGGGCAGATGATGCAAGTCTTGGTCATGTGATAAGGTGATTTCAGGTTAAGCTATTCAGTCAATGAGGAAATATGGGGCCTCTTGTCCTGGATCTCTCACACTCTAATTTATAATCCCCACTTTTGACTTATTGCCACTCAAATTTCCACTTTCACCAGCTGACCAAGCAGTCAACCCTGCTAGTTGTGAACAGTATCGTCTGAGGTTGAATATGGAGATGAGCCAAATATTTTATTACTCCAGAATCACACAGAAGAGGAAACACAAATTCAAACTCATTCCATCCACCACAAAATACTTTCCCCAGGCTCATAGCAATGATTAAGAAGAACACATTCACATGTTTATCTCCAAGTTAAGATTTCTTGTTCAGCTACTTAATGCAGACAAGTGTGAAGTAATACATTTTGGAAGATCTAATGCAGATGGGAAATATACAGTAAATGACAGATCCCTTAAGAGTATTGATCAGCAGAGGGATCTGGGTGTACAGGTACACAAGTCACCGAAAGTGGCAATGCAGATGGAGAAGATAGTCAAGAAGACATACGGCATGCTTGCCTTCATCAGCCGAGGCATTGTGTTTAAAAATTGGCAAGTCATGTTGCAGCTTTATAAAACCTTAGTAAGGTCGCACTTGGAATACAGTGTTCAATTCTGATTGTCACACTGCCAGAACGACGTGGAAGCTTTGGAGAGGGTACAGAAAAGATTAACTAGGATGTTGCCTGGCATTAGTTATGAGGACAGGTTGGAGAAAATTGGTTTGTACTCATTGGAATGACAGGACTGATAGAAGACTTCAAGATTTTGAGGGGCATGGACAGAGTAGACAGTCAGAAGCTTTTTCCCATGGTGAAAGAGTCAATTTGTACTATCTGTAACCCTCATGACTTGCCTGAGTTAGCAAAAAACCTCACTTATTGTGCTATCTGGAGACAATACACATCTCTTTAACCTGTGCTCAGTGCTCAGTCCACTCACATTGTCGACCACTTTTAGACTTGAACAGCAGGTTAAGTGTAAAGATTCGCATTCTAATCAGTAATCTACAAACAGTCTGTGCTGTTATATGTGCTGTTTGAGACCAGAACATCTCATTCACCTGACGAAGAGCAGATCCTCGAAAGCTTATGTGAGTTTACTATCAAATAAATTGGTTGGACTTAAACCTGGTGTTGCCAGACTTCTTACTGAAAGAGTCAATTACCAGGGGCATAAGTTTAAGGTGTGAGGGGCAAGATTTAAAGGCACCTTTTTACACAGAAGTTGGTGGCTGTCTGCCACGTGCACTGGGGGGAAGTAATGAAAATAGATAAAATTGTGACTTTTAAGGAGCATCTTGACAAATACATGAATAGGATGGGAATAGAGGAATATGGCTCCCAGAGGTGTAGAGGGTTTTAGTTCAGATGGGCAGCATGATCAGTACAGGCTTGGAGGGTCAAAAGGCCTGTTCCTGTGCTGTAATTTTCTTTGTTTTTTGTTCTTTGTACTTCAATGTCCTCTTCCTCAGCCATTCCCACTTCACTCGCTGCCTAAGCATCAATCTCAAAGCCTCATATACCTTCCCTTTTATCTGATGTGCTGTGCAGTTTTATCTTATAAAATATTGACAAAAGTCCATTTGAAAAAAGGCTTGTCGATTTTGCCTGCCACCAACCTGTCAGTCCACTGTATCAGTGTCAGGCGGAATGTAAGGTTTCACTTATATCAATTATCGCAATCTTTTTGGGGCAATGTGAAAAATCTGCCATCTGTTCACCTACCTGTAGGAAGTCCAGCAGTATAAGCAAATATTAAAAACCAGGTCTCTGCAAAGGGAAGATTATTTATTTATTAAGGATAGAGAACACATCCCAGTTAAGTGTAAATGGTTGTTTATAATGAAGTCCATGTAAGGGTGGCTAACAGATATAACAAAATATAAGACACAAAATAGATACTGTACAACACAAATCAATAAGAACAATCTTTTAACACTCTGAGCTTCCTACTCCAATGCCACTTCTGCCACATTGCTGAGGAAGTCTAAAATTAGATTCTTTTTGCTATTCCTCCTAGCCCTGTCTCCCACCTCCCCGCACCCATCCCCACCTCCACCTCACCACCATTCAGGACTGGCATGCAATCAAACAAATGGATGTAAAATGCATCAAAGAACAAAACGCAGTGGACTACAAAGATTGATGAACTGTTGACTTTTCCTGCATAGATTTAGCAGCTCAAAAGAAAGCAAGTGTTTTATAGAGCTGAAGGGAATAAATCTGTTTGTACCTTCTGCTGTGGTGATGAAAGTCTGATAGTAATTTACTGTCAGGAGATAGATGGGATTTTCAGTGCCCAGGGGAGCACTTGTCACGCAAGGGCCAGGATGCTGTACAGTCTGTAATCGTGACTTCTGCTGGGGACATGTGTATCAACTCTATAACCAGAAACCTGACAAGCACTGTTATGCAAATAGTGTATGAACTGAGGAAGATAGGATTGTTCGCTTTAAGGAAGGTGCAGCTAATGAGATAAGGTGCAGAGAATCTAATCTCAACATATCTTTCTTATTTTAAACAACTTAAAGAGTGAAATTATAGGTGTGAGGAAGCACCACGTAACTTGTGACTTACAAACATGAACCTACTTTATCTCTTTGCAGAAGACGATGGACCTCTTATATCTTTCCAGTATTTGTAATTATTATTACGACACATTTGATAACTGGTTATGAGCGCAATAGGAGCAGTATAAAGTTTGGCTTACCCCAGTAATCCAGAGGTTGCACCATTAGTTTAAATATTCTGTTCATTCACCACAATGACCATCTGATTAGCTTTACTGCTGTTACTCAGAGTAAAAGAGATTTTAACCAGGCTTCTTTCAATAAACAACATTATTATTAAACCAATATCGTCAAATGGAAAGGCAAAATTCACGAACATAATGTCTTAAACATGACACTATACGAATTACCCTTTTAAGGTATCCTGACACAAACACACACACACACTCACACAAAAAACACATGCATCACATGCATACACACAGAGACACACACACACACAAACACCACATAAAAACACAAATGCACCACACACACAAATGCACGCATAAACAGGCATAAGCGCAAACACACAAATAGTAAAACAAAATTAAAGAAATTTTGCCATGAGTTTGAAAGTTAACCATTCAAAGGAAAAGGAATGATGGTGGAGTCCTTGAATCGGAGATGGAGTTCTGTGGTTGTTCATTCAGTGTTGATCTGTAAAACAAATGATGACTCTTACATTGCTTTTCAGGCTAGCTTCATCAACACTTTCAGGTGTTCACTCTAAGTCTATAGTGACTTAGAGTTATAGAGTCATAGAGCTTTACAGCATGGAAGCAGGTCCTTCTCCCCACTTTGTCCATGCCACCCTTTTTTTTAATGACTAAGCTAGTCCCAATTGCCTGTGTCTGGCCCATTATTGCTCGATAGCATTCTTACTCATGTAACTGTATAAATGCTTCTTAGAAGACGAAATTATACCTGCCTCTACTATTATATCTGGCAGCTTATCCCAGACACTCACCACCCTCTGTGTGAAAAAATTGCCAATCTGGACCTTTTGTATCTCTCCCCTCTCGCCTTAAATCAATGTCTTCTCATTTTAGATTCCCCTATTTTTGAGAAAATATATTGACCATCTAGCAGATCTATGCCCCTCATTATTTTTAGATCTATATAAGTTATCCCTAAGCCTCCTACGCTCCAGAGAAAAAAAATCCCAGTCTATCCAACTTCTCCTTATAACTCAAACCATCAAGTCCCAGTCGTATCCTAGTAAATCATTTCTGCACTCTTTTTAGTTTAATAATGTTCTTTCTATAATAGGGTGACCAGAACTGGACACAGTATCCTAAGTGTGGCCTTACCAATGTCTTGTACAACTTCAACAAAACTTCCCAACTCCTGTATTCAATGTCCTGACCAATGAAACCAAGCATGGCAAATGCCTTCTTTACCCCTGTCTACTTGTGGCTCCACATTCAATGAGCTATTAACTTGTAGCCCTCAGCTCTTTATTCTATAACACTCCTCAATGACCTACCATCAACTGAGTAAGTCCTGCCCTGGTTTGATCTACCAAAGTGCATAACCTTGCCATTTCTCTAAATCAAGCTCCATCTGCCATTCATCAGCCCACTGGCCCAATTGATCAAGATCCCATTGCAATCTGAGATAACCTTCTTCACTGTCCACTATGTAACCAATCTTGGTGTGATCTGCAAACTTGTTAAGGTTGGACCCAATTCTCCCATGGCAACCCGCAACTTTTCTGGTAGGTCCAGTTAAGAGAAAAATGCATTATTGGCATTTTTCTGGGACTTGTGCATGCGTCAGGGACACATATACATCTCTCAGGGACGGAGAACAGTTGCAGTTGAGACCGCGCTGTAAACTGGCAGGAAGAGAGGTAAATCATTTGGATCAATTTTTAAATATATTTTTCATGTCATCATCGGGACCTTGCCTGTCCCAATAGAATCTCCCATCCCGCCAGGAGTACTACAATCTGGTGGGGATAAGAGTAGCTCCCCATGTCTGGGGAACTAGTGGGACACTCGCCGGAATGAAGGGGAGCAATCAGCGACCCCTGGGAGTGTTGTGCGGTAGGGGTTAGTACCCCCTGGGCATGGCTACCCTGGTAGTGCCAGCCCGTGCCTCTGGCACTGCCCAAGGGACGAAGTGCTGATGTCAAAGGTGCACCTTGACACTTCCCATGAACAGTGCCAAGGGGTGGGGCTTATTGTAGGCAGTGCCTCGGGGTCCCACTGCCACTCTGCATTGGGATCAGTCTGGGATGGAGTGAGGGCAGCGATCAGGGTGGGCTGGGGGGGCAAGGCCTGTAAAGAAACTTTCTACCTCCTGGGGGACAGTTTGACCCTGGGTGAGGTCAGCAGGGAGTGAGGTCTGCCAGAGTAGGGGTGTAGGGGGACATTGGGGCACTCTGGGGTCGGGGGGCTCAGGGCTGGCCAGAGAATTGGTGTGGGGCCACGATCGCACTGTTGGGGTGTGGGTTGGAGGTGCAACACTGGCCAGCAAACGGGGAGACTGACAGATCGAGGTCACTGCACATGCGCAGAGTTCTAGAGCTGTCAAACTCTGACATGAATAGGCCCCACCTCCTCCTGGATTTTTAATGAGATTTCTAATTGTGATCTCTGCAGTGCACCGAGTGGGGAGATTCAGGTCGAAAGCTGCACTGAGTAAACAGTCGTGATCTAGAACAGTTCTCCCACCAATTCAGCACCTTTGGGAGCATCCACCCCTCTCCCCTTCGTCATGCCTCCTAAATTCTCATTCAAATCATTGATGGAAATAACAAATAATAGTAGACACAGCACTGATCCCTGAGGCACACTGCTGGTCACAGTCCTTCAGTTTGAAAAACAACCCTCCACAACCACCCTCTGTCTTTTGTCATTGTGCCAATTTTGTATCCATTTGGCTACCTCACCCTGAATCCCGTGTGATTTAATCTTATACAACAGTCTACCATGTGGTACCTTATCAAAGGCCTTGCCAAAAATCCATGTAGACAACATCAACTACACTGCCCTCATCTACCTTCTTGGTTGCCCCTTCAAACAATTCAATCAAATTTGTGAGACATGATTTTTCAATTCATAGGATTAGTTCATTTGCACCTTGAGCTGAGGACTGGCTCTGTTCTGCAAAAGGGCTGTATCTTCTTTTCATAAGCAGTTAGTCCATTTCTGAAAGCAAAACCAAAACCAACTTTTAAACACATTTTTCCAGTCGTGACTTCATTCATAGTTATAAACTACCATGTGACTCCTTTCAGTCACAGTTCATCAGAGTCGAGCAATGTATAGCTTCTTTAAAATTAATTACCTTTTCCTCAGGAATGGCGATAGACTTGTTCATTAATTCTTTAACGGCATGTGTCTTTCAAAGTATAAATTCTTCTAGAATGTTCTCAGTCCTTGAAGCTGAATCATTTTCTGTGCTTAAAGCGAACGTGAAAGTTTATAATTTGAAACTAGTTAATAAGCAAGTATAAAAAGGATACTTTTTTTTCAAATATTGATTCACTGCTGCGACACTGCAGGGGGTTGAGGGATACTGATGAAAATTTAGCATCAGTGGCAGGAAACAGCTGCTTGAACCCTGCACCATTAACCCTGGCAGGCTGTTTGGGGCCTAAGATGAAAACATAGACAGAATTTTGCACTCAACAGTGTTAACTTCCACTCAGTAATACTCTGCAAGTTATTTTTAAGTCATTATTTGACACGTGAAAGTGGCCAAGTGAAGGAATTGACTGAAATCACAAAAGTTATGAACATTTATTGTCTGCAAGCATTGGAACCACATCAATTGTCAACAACAATCACTCAGCAGACTTCACTGATGTTGGACTGAGATAAAATGGTGCAGAACCAGCATTCAGCTTGCATCAAGAGCGCTTATGCTAAGTAAATTGCCTATTTAAGCACTCACAGGTAGAAATTGTTGTTGGAAATGAACTAAGTCCCCACGGCCCATACTTGGAAACTTTTCCATGCTGTGTGATTAAGTGCACGTATCAGCAATTAGTATGGGCTAGCCTAGCAGTGAACATGTTCCCCCTCCCATTTCTGGTAGAATGGAATATGGACATATAATTAGGCAGAATATAGATATTAGGTAGAATTCAAAGATAATTAAGGCCTTATACTTTACAATTAAATAAAATGGTTACAATTTGTTAACAGGCAGAAAGGAATAAAAAAAGTCTTTTTACCCATTTTGCACATGGTGGGACAGCCCTATATCTAATTAAAGGCAGATGAAGTACTTCATGGGGTGTAATTTTCCCAAAATATTTCTAAGAATCATAAAGCAAGAAAATGGGAATCCTCCGCATTGGCCTTTTCGGCGCATCCCATCAGGCAATCTTTCGCCACTTAACGCAATGAAAGAGGCTCCATGTAAATCATGCCGGCACAGTAGCTTCAGGCAACTGACTCACCCAGAGTGGCTACCGTTGTGCACTGTTAATAAGGGGAGCTGCATCTAAGCCCTAACAATGGTCTCACTGTCAGTCACACAAGGAAGATGGCACCACAAAGAGCTACTCCTCGGTTTATGCAGCAGAGGAGAAGAGGGATGTCAACCTTCTCTAAGATGGTCCACAACCCAAGGGTTGGGCTAGCAATGCAGCCTGGGAAGTGATGGCAGCAGCAGCATGTGCCATGCACTGGCACAAAGGACCTGTGCCCAATGCCTAAAAATGATGAATGACTTCTGTGGGTAGCAAGGGTGAGTGTCCATTCTATTCTGGCACCAGTCCCATTTGTTGTACCTGGAATGTCCATCTATTCCCTGACACCTCATGGCCTTCCAGCATCTTTGTCCAATTCACCTGGCATCCCTCTTGACAACCCCCTGCCTGCTAAGACACAATCCCAATATATGCCACCAATTGCCCCCACCCTCCGGTACCCTCAACACGCCATGTCTTTCCATCCAACAAACAATCAATTTTCCTGTTGTCTCTGCGGGGGAAGGTGGCCCATAATCTCCAGGAGCAGGAAAAGACTGGAAGTGAGGTTCCTGAGCTGTGTCTTACGCCATTCAAAGAATATACACTCAAAATTTTGAGGGGTGCTTAGGATAGAGCCATTTTTGACAGCAGGTCGGGGTGCACCATGGAAATCAGAATACAGAAAACTGTATTTATTAAACCTGCCTCATCACACATTTCCAAATCTAAAATAGCCTGATTCTTGATTGGTTCCACAACATATCATTCTAAGAAACTGTCTTAAATACACTCCCATGAACTCTGCCTCATGGCTACATCTACCAATTTGAATTTCCCAACCTACATGAGGATTAAAATCACCCATGATTAATGCACTGTCTTTTTACACACTCTCTTTATCTCCTGTTTTTTTTTTCTCCTATTTGCAGCATAAATACTATTCAGGGACCTGTGGACTACTCCCAACAATGTCGTCTTCCCTTTGTCATTTCTTACCTCCAACCATATGGATGCTACATTTTTTGATCCAAGATTATTTCTAGCTATCATACTTATTCCATCTCATACTAATAAAGCACCTCATCATCCTTTCCTTCCTACATGTCCTTAGAAAAAGTCTTATATCCATAAATATTTCGTTCCCAGGTTTGATCTCCTTATAACTACATCGGTGTAATGGCTATAAGCTCATACTCACTAATCTGAATTTGCGCTGTTCATTGTTTTTTCTGTTTTAAGTACTAATTTAAGTAATTTAAGAACCATTAATTTTGCCTATTTACCTCTATTCTCCCTTTTACTCCCTATTTGTTGCTTTTTTAAAACGTTTGCACACTTTGTCTCTTCCTTTCACATTCTGGGTATTATTGCTTGGATAGCTGCCTTGTAAAACTGCCATATCCTTTTGCTATGAAAGCCTACATAATCCTTCTCCAGAACCATCCCCACTCTGCTTAAATTCTATTTAAAATCTTCTCTACTCCCATATGTGTGGTTTGCAAGAACCCTGGTCCCAGCATGATTCCACTTGTTCCACACTAGTCTTTGAACCATGCATTCATCTCCTTAATTTTATGTGCCAATTTGCACATGGCTCTGGTAAAAATCCACTTGGAGGTTCTGTTGATTAACTTAGTAATTTCCTCAAACTCTCTATGGACAATCTCTCACATTCTACATATGTCATTGGTCCCTACATGGACCATGACAATGTGATTCTCCTCCTTCCACCTAAATTCCTCTCCGTTCTGGAGCAGATGTCCTGAACCCTGGCACCAAGCAGGGACTCTTACTCTTTTTTGCAGAGAGCTTTGTCAATCTCCCTTAATATGATGTCCCCCACTATTGTTACATTCTTATGTGTTACCTGACTTGAATGTTTTCCTGTCCTATGGTCAGTCAGCTCATCTATCCTACAGCTCCCACTCTTATACAAACAAGATGAAAGAACCTGAAACCTGTTGGACAATTTCAGGGGCTAATATCGTGCCCTCTGGATCTCCTTACCTTCCTCAGCGACAGTCACACCCCTCAGTCCCTTACCATTTTCCAAATCAGAAGAGCATATCATAAGGGATGTAAACACCCCCTGAAACAATGCTTCCAGGAACTCTGTCCCTCCCTGATATGTTGAAGCATTTGCAGCTCGGTCTCCAATTCAATGACTGAAGTTGCTCAAGCCACATACATTGTAGAAACATTTACCTTGGATCACTATGTCATTCAGAAGCTTCCATATGCTGCAGGCTTGTCATATCATCTAGCCTAGCATCCATAATAGGCCTTGAATAATTATTTAAGTAAATTATTTATTTATGGTGCTTTTATATATTTTCAACTTATAAAAGAACAGTTCCTATATTATTTTAAAACTTAGCAATTGAATAAACCTTAAACACTTACTACATTCTCAAATTTTAAAACTAATTCATAAGATGTGTTTATTTTTCTCATGAGGACATGCAGGAAATTGTACCTATAACTTTCTGGGTTGATTCAAAGCCCAATGATCGCACCTTAAAATCAAAAATGTCTAATGATCGCTGCCAAACACTAATAATTCCTTCCATAAGCAAGTTACAACTATTTCTGTGATTTGCGATCAATACTCATTCTAAATTACGTGTTTGATGTCAGATCATTGATGTCAGATTTTATAAATGCTGAATCAATGGCAGATCTTTCAGGTGGGGAAGCGAGGGTCCCTATTTTATACATATCAACATACAAATTAAAAACAGCAGCAGCGTTTCTAGCCCACTCCACCATTCAGTAAGATCATGGATGATCGAATTTTAATCTCAAATGCACATTCCTGCCTACCACTGGTAGCTATTTATCCCAGTGCTTACCAAAAATCTATCTGCTTCTACCTTAAAGATATTTAAAGATTCTGTCACAACCTTTTGAGGAAGAGAATTCCAAAGTTTCACAGCCCCCTGGGAGATAAAATGTCTTTGTCTCTGTCTTAAATGGGGACCCCTTATATTTAAACAATGTTACTTCTAGTTTCTCCTCCAAAGGGATATATCCTTTCCATATCTAACCTGTCAAGTCCCATCAAGATCTTGTAATCTTATGTGGTATCAGCACGGCCAACCTCTAAATGCCCAACCTTGATGAATGCTGCAAGTGTTGGGATATCCTGACCAATATTTATATCTCAATCAACATCACAAAAACAAATTATCTAGTCATCATCATACTTTTGTTTGCAGGAGCTTAGATTGCTGCCTCATAGCGCCAGTGACCCGGATTCAATTCAGGCCTCAGGTCTCTGTCTTTGTGGAATCTGCACCTTCTCCCCGTATCAGCGAGGGTTTCCTCTGGGTGCTCCAGTTTCCTCTGACATTCCAAAGATATGTAGATTGGGTTGATTGACCATGGTAAACTGTCCCTTAGTGTCAGGGAAATCAGGAGGTAAATATGAGGGATTGTTATCGGTGCAGGCTCGATGAGCTAAATAGTCTCCTTTTATACTGTAGGGATTCTGTGAAGATTCTATAAGGATTGAGCTTGCTGTAAGTAAATTAGCTGTTGCACTTTTTAGGTTACAGCACTTCAAAAGTGCTTCATTGGTTGTAAAGTTCTTTCGAGCATCTTGAGATTGCAAAAGGCCCAGTACAAATGTAAATCTTTCATTCTGTCTTTCCTTGCAATGTATGGTAAACTGCGCTTGGTCTGGGGATCTGACTCAAAAGCCTTTCTTAGAAAAAAATTTATAATCTTGTCAACCTCTTTTTAATTTAGGAATGCAGTGTCCCAATCCCAGTGTAAACCATCAAGTAGGATGGTGGGATCTAATTATGCAGTATTGAACTCTGCTGAAACTGGATTTCACCTTGCCAATGACCAGAGTCTGGCACAATTTTTGGCTGGCTGTCCTACTACACTCCTGCTGAACTTTTTGAATTTTGCTGGAAGGACTGTACAGTTCACATCTTATAAGTTTAATAAGGGAAACATTTGCACTCAGATCACACATGTCCAATCTTCACAGTATCCAACATACTTTGCAACCAATCAATTCATTTTCCAAATGCAGGAAATGTTTTCCTGTAGTGCCAACTATCTTCAACAGCTTCATCAGAGACCCGAGCAGAAATGAAAGTGCTTCTGACGACTGCACAGTTCAATTTGCAATTCCTCACTGTCATGGGCTTTGATGTTCAGCCTTCTAATTGATCACAACTTTTGTAGCCTTCAAGTAACCAAACCAAGTCACGGAGTTCTCTTTAACAACTGTTTTTAATTCAAGCTGTAGCGAGGACACTGGAAGGTAAAAGGTCAGAGCCTGTAACTAGCCAGAGTGCAGAATTCAGAAAAATACAACAGTTATAGTTTCAAATTTGATTACAAGTCTCCATTCATTTATAGTTATCACCTATTAGCCATTTGGAGGAGTCTCACAGCTTTTAGGTGCAGGAGTTTATGCACTGTAAATAATAATAATTAAAGAACAATGCACCTCATAGCCAGAGCTCCTCAGTCTGTGCCCCATCTCCCATAGGGAGTTCATTCCCCATCTGTACCCATAGAAGCATAACACATCAAATAGTATGGGAAAGGCCCTTCGGTGCATTGAGTCTGCACCGACAATAACTACCACTAAAGTTGCTCTAATTCTATCGTCCAGCACTTGTGTCTTATTCTTGTATGAATTGGTATTTCAAGTGCTCATCCAAATACTTTTTAAAAGTTGGGAGATTTCCAGCCTCTATCACGATCTCAGACAGTGCATTCCAGATTCTCACCACCCTCAATCACGCTCCCCACCTCAGTTTTCTCTGCTCTAAAGAAAATAACCTAAGCCTATCCAATCCCTCCTTATAGTTTGAATGCTCCATTCCAGTCAATATTCTGATGAACCTCTTCTGCATCCCCTCCAGTGCAATCACATCCTTCTGATAGTGGCACACAGTATTCCAGCTGTGGCCTAACCAACACTCTATAACTCCACCATAACTTCCTTCCTCTTATTCTCTATGCCATGACTGAAAATAGCAAGTGTTCCATGTCCAGTCAACCTGATATTAATCAACCTCCCACCCTTTCTGAGCATGATCCGGTTTGTGCCAGCTGAAATTGACCACAATGATTGCAAACCACATTCCACAAGCCCACAGTCATGGTTGTGGTTTGTAGGAGTGGCTAGAGAACCCATCTCATTTTATAGATAGTTTCTCATTTGCATGTCTGAAACCAGTTGCAAACATCACACACAATCCTGAGAGGCAGTTTATTTATTAGATGGGGAAATCAGATGCTGAGATAGGTTCTTAACAGCAAATTAAAAGAAAGTGGACACAACAGGGAAGGGATATCACACAAAGAAGTCTATGGATAAGAATGATTCTAGTAATGCACCAACGTTTTGAGATACAATCAGGAGGTATTATTGGATTAAGTTCAGAATACAAAGGAGGTCCTCTTGGATGGCGGGCGAGAAATAAGGCAATCTGGTGAATGAAGTAGTGTAACCATAAATGTCATGAACATTGGGTGGAATTCTCCCCCAAAATATTCTAGTTGAATTTGTGTGAAAACTGGAGTAATTCACAGTGTTTTTTTTCAATGGAAGTTCAGAGAAGAATCTCCCACACTCTGTGCACTGGAGAGGCCACCAGTGTGAATATCATTACATTTCACAGGGCAGGGCCTATCCCTGTGAGAGACGCTGAAATTAGCAAAGCGCTGAGGGGGCTACTGCAGATGTACCAATATGTCAAGCACTAATGGCCTCCTGACAACTGGCTAACTCAATCCCCGCAATGCAAGCTTTTCGCACCCCGCCACCCCCCTACAGCCCGATCGCTGACTTCTCATTCCTGGGCCCAGCCCTGACCTCCTCACTCCTGGCCTCCCCATGATCTCCAGCACCCCCCCGACCAATTCCTTGCCCCAAAAGTAACTTCCCCCCCGGCTGTACCGACTCTTCAGCAGACTGACTGACCTCACCTAGCTGATCCCCATCCCAGTCTGTTCTGATCACTGCCTCCCTCCTTCCCTTACCGATCCCTGTGCAGGGTAATAGCGGGACACCCCCACTTCCATCTTTCACCCCTAAGACCTGCCCTCATGAGGCCCCACTCACTTATCCCTGCCCCCATTTGCCCTGCCCTTTGGCACTTGCCCATGCCCGAGTGCAGTGCAAAGGTTCTTCCTTGTCTTGAGCAGTGCCAGGGGGCACAATCTGACACTCTCACCATCGACCTCTTCGGCGGGGAGGGGCTCTGATTGCCCCCTTCACTCCAGCAGGGTTGGACCATCAGCTCCCTAAAAGTGGTGAGCCACTGCAACCCCCACTGGAGTGAAAAACTCTGGCGGGGTGAGAGATGCTAGCGGGCCCAGAGACTTGAGCAGATTTCTGGCATGGTGCAGATGCCGCTGGAAATCTGGCACTGGGAGATGCAAGCAGAGCCTGAACGCTCAGCCGAACCTTACGAGTTGGCCAAAACTAGAATCTTCCAGCCAATGTGATGGGAGATTTGTGGCTATTATTCTCACAATCTGGTGGCAGTGCAGAAAGAAGTTTAACAATCTCACCAGGAATGCTGCAGTAGGACTTCCCATACTTTCCACACAAACCAGGGGATTCTGCTTTTGCCATTACACCATTAACCTTTCTTCTCCCCACTTAGTATGGCTGCTCATATATCAGGAGAAATTCTTCACGACATTTCCTTTCTATTTTACATTCACGCCACCAAAAGCTGCCTCTCTTTCCAAACTGGACTTGTCATTTCTTCCTGTCCTCACACAAAGCTGCAAAACATTGCCCTGCGCTCATATGAAACCATTTCCACTCTTTGTGAAGGAAAACTAGCACTCAATAGGCGATGGACAACCAGCAGAGAAAGAGGTCCTATCACACTGCAAAAACTCAGGCCATAGATAACGATTGTCACTGGCCTCACAGGAGGTGCACAGCAGTCAGCATTGCAAATGGCCTAGCACAACGGGATTTGTTGACACTTTTTCTTTCTCTTCCATTTGTATTTAACAGTTTGAGTCACACACTCAATAACTTCTGAACAATAAAGCCTAGTGGTGTATTGCACTCCCACTGATCTAATAGTGCTTAACTTCACAACTGCATCCTCATCCTTGTCCTTTCCTTTTTCTAGCACAGCAGGGAGACTCAGTTTAATAGGCCACATTGACTGAAGATAAAAACTTTGATCCCCAGTGCAACACTACTCGTACTTATCCTGCCAATTCCAAAACATAACTTGGCCTCAATGTTGCTTAAATTGTGAAACGGTGCTGCCCAAGATAATTTCACTGTATGAAAACATAGTTTTCTGAGGTGAAATAGTGGTGAGTAGTAAGGTGTGAAATAATTAGAGAACTGATGCTGAAAGTACCAATTTCTAGACACAATGGCATACAAATATCTGAAAAATGTTCCACCTCACATTGAATCGTAAGTTTTTCTGGTGTTCTCTTCAGTAGAATGAAAAGGATGATTGATCCATTGCACAGAACAACATTTTATTATGACACAAAAATAGGCAGGACAGTAAATTGCAATGAGGAAATAAGAACCTTACAAATGGATATAGATTGGTTAGGAGAGTGGGCCAAAATGTGGCAGATAGTGTGTAACGTGGATAAGCGTGAGGTCATGCATTTTGACTGGAAAAATGGGAAGGTGACTTATTATCTAAATGGGGAGAGACTTCAGGGTGTTCCGGTGCAGAGGAATCTGGGTGTCCTCGTTCATGAGTCACAGAAAACTAGCATGCAGGTACAGCAGATAATAAAGGAAGTGCTTGGAATGTTGGCATTTATAGCTGAACAGGGCCTAGCTTTATGGCTGATAAAATTGGATATCCTAAATTAAAGAAGTGGGCATATTAAAAATCAAACACAGTCAAACCTCAGGCAGGCCAGTTGTACAAATCACAAACATGTCTGTGGCTGACTCATCAGCCTCCTATCAAAAGTCATTGCACCCTACTGGTACTCAGCAGGAGATCATTGCACCCCATTGAAATACATCAGCCTATTGTTAAAAGCCCAGATAGGGCCAGACTTTCTGTCACCGAGAGTTCCTGCAGTTGGCTTAATCTGATAACAGGTCACATGTAAACAGCAGCATGGAGAAGGACACCTGGGGGCGGACCCTGGTGTCCTGTCAGGTAGACATCAAGAAACCAACTGGGTATTGAAACCCCCTCCTGGGACCTCATTGGCCAGAAGCCAGAGAAGTTTCTGGAAAGATAAGCAGGCAGGGGATAAAGGAACACACTTTCAAGACTCTAGGGGGGAAGACTCCAGAAAACGGCAAAGACTCCAGAAGATGGAAGAAGAATTGAGAAGACTCGGGAAGACGGGGAAAGACTCGAAAAGACTCGATGAAGGAGGTGACCCTTGACCATTTGGAAGACTGACCAGAGAGAGAAGGAAAGAAGAAGCTGCCACCGAGACTCACCTCGTGACGACTGACCAGAGGGACTCAGAGAATCAAGCCTGCAATTTGAACCAAACCATCTTTGCTGGTAGTATATCTGATTTTGGGGTATCCCCTTGAATTGTGTGGGTAATTTAAGGGTTAATTGTGTTATTGTTAATAAACTTGTTGAACATTTACTTGTGTTTGTCGTTTGTCCACCTTGTGAATAAGGGCACCGGGGTAAAACATTGGAATAAGCAAACTGGTCGAAAAGGATCAGAGATTTTAAAATACAACAATATAAAAGTAAGGAAATACTGTTGCAACTATACAAGGTATTGGTGAGACCGCATCTGGAGTATTGTACACAGTTTGGTCCCCTTATTTGAAGAAGGATGCAGTGGCATTGGAGACTGTTCAGATGAAGTTTACTAGATTGATTTCAGAGATGAGGGGTTTGTTGTATGAAGAGAGTTTGAACAGTTTAGGCCTATACTCCCTGGAATTTATAAGAACGAGAGGAGATCAAATTGAGGTGTACAAGCTGATGAAAGGGGTATGATAAAGTAGATGTGGAGCGAATGCTTCCGCTTGTGGGGCAGGTAGGACGAGAGGTCATAGCCTTAAGATAAGGAATAGCAAATTTAAAATGGAGTTGAGGACCACCTACTTCTATCAAAGGATTGTGAATATGTGGAATTCGCTACCCCAAAGTGCGGTGGATGCTGGGACAGTGAGTAAATCTAAGGGGAGTTAGACAGATTTTTATTTGGCAATGGGTTGATGGGTTATAGGAGAAGACAGGAAAATGGGGTGAAGAGCATATCAGCTATGATCGAATGGCGAAGCGGACTAAATAGGCCAAATGGCCTAATTCTACTTTTATCACTTATGAATGTATCCATCCACAGTTCACTTGCAGGCCAATATTCAGTATCAAGGCTTACATATGGATAATTGACTTTTAGTGACGCACGAATGAGCAGTCAGCAAAAGAGAGGGCCAGAAATTGTTCAGCCTCTTTTCTTGGGCATTGTGATATTGTTAATTGTGACCTACCTTCAGCCGTTCAGTTCAAGGTGGGTAAGGTGCAATCTTTGTGTAAACCATCTTGTTGGAATAATTGTGATATTGCCCTGAGCCACCCCAGTACTGCTGTTTAATGCTGAATGTTCAGAGTAAGAGGGCCACAGACTACATGACACAACGGCTGAAATTTTTTAAGGCAAGTTGTATCTTAAAGAAAAGCTGTACAAAAATATTGCTGCAACACAACATATTGCAAAGAGAACACCATGGTAGGTAACAGGGTTCCTTGTGGTGCTGGAGGTAGTTGTGGTGCATGAGGCCCACACACACCATCCCTAGAAGAGAGTGGAAGCAGGTGATCAGGTTTTGAACCTCAGGAGCTGGCAGTAGCATTTGAAATAATCTCAGAACCTCATGCAGATGCTCCAGGTCAATGGAAACAAATACACATAACGATCAGGATTTTCTAGCTGTACTTGTTCCAATGCTGGAAAACCCCACCCGAGGTCTAGAAGACTTCAGGATACCTATTGATCAGCAACTTTAGACCCCATATTTAAGGAATGGTATACTGGCCTTTGGAAGGGCCAGAGTAGCTTCACAGGAATGATCCTAGGGATGAAAAGCTTGACATATCAGAAGCATTTAAGGACCCTGAATCTGTATGCAATGGAGTTTAGAAGGAAGAGGGGGGATCTCATTAAAACTTACAGAACACTATAAGGTCTGGCTAGAGTGGACATGGAGAAGATATTTCTAATAGTAGGAGAGAGTAGGAGCCAAGGGCGCTGCCTCAGATTAAAGGGACAACCCTTTAAAACTAAAATGACAAGGATCTTCTTCAACTAGAGGGTGGTGAATCTGTGCAATTCATTGTCACAGTAAGCTGTGGAGGTCAAATCATTGAGTACATTTAGGACAGAAATAGACAAGTTTTTGATTCATAAAGGGATCAAAGATTACAGGGAAAATGTGGGACAATGGGGTTGAGAAATCTATCAGCTATGATTGAATGGCAAAGCAGACTTGAAGGGCTGAATGATCTAATTCTGGTCTTATATATCTTATGATCCATGTTCTGCATGATTCCAATGGTGGACAGGATGGGAAAACTCTGCTCAAAATCTCTTATCCACCGTACCACTAGTTTATTAGGCTGTTCAATGAACCAAACCCTCTATTACAAATCAAACAGTGTACCCTGGTACTTAATATTCATGTTTAATATTGTATCTTATTCTGACATTCCCAGTAGCCTCATCCCTCAGCTCCCAGCTCACCAATTCCACATACATCAAACTATTTAACAATGGCAGGAACATTAGCCACATAAACACAATATTGCACAATCATTGACATACTTTTCCTTTCTTTTGCAGGATATTGCTATGCTATAGAAAGGAGAGGAACAGAGCTAGCAGAGTTCAAGGGTGCTTGCAATGGAATTCTATGAATGAGATGGCTTTTAGCACTCATCGGCTGAACTGCAAGTGTCCAAAATTGCTAAAAACACTGAGGAACTTTGGATACTTCAGCCTTATGTCCCTTCTTAACTCCCAGCTCACCCTCTTTCTGCTTCCTGTCCTCATTGATGATGAGCAAGCAGCTGATGATATGACCATGAAACTCTTGCTCCCCACCCCTCTTTTGAATTCCAGTTTTCAGGCTCCCAAGAATTGCCACTTCCCCAGCTACAGGTGACACTTGGAGAAGAAACAACAACGCAGTAATGAAGAAATCCTATCACTTGATCCCACCCATCAAGGAAGCACTCACTCGGCAATGATTTGGACATAAGCGCAGCAAGGAGGATATGGGAGCACTGCCAGCCATTAGACTCCTCAAAGCATGGGCTGCCCTGACATGAAGGAAAGGTAAGTCCTGCACAGGACCCTTTTCCCTGAATTCGCAACAGTGAACCTCATCCCCGGTCCTGAGATGATTCCATCTGTGTACCCAGTCCTCTCCAGTGCCCCTTGAGCCTTGAACACACTGAAGGATAATGGCAGCCTAAGCGCTCACTTCTGAGATCCTCTTCGAAAGTGTGGTTGCCAGGTTCACATTTACGTAGCCCTGCTGTAAATAGCATCGATGCCCACTGAACATTCAGTGAAGGGGGATGTTCTGGAGTGCTGCTTAATAATATGTCACTGTATTAAATTGAAGTTCTCTGGCTCCTGTGGTGTGTTTTCCATTACTCTGCTGGTGAGCGGGCTTGAAAATTGAAAATTACAATCCCAATGGAGCATGAGCTGGCAATCCCACACACGAAAATTTCCGCCACAAAAATGCCTCTTCAGTTTTACTTATGTGTAAAGAAAATAAGAACTGTTACCAATATAGGATTAAATTTCTTGCACCATCCTTCTTGAGTATGTGATTCCTTGCTTGCACAGGATTTCATAGCTACTCTCCACTATATCTGGTCCAATTGCCATCATTCACATGCAAAACTAGATAGTGACCATTGTGGCAGTGAACCACAGAAGATGACTCTGATTCCAGTGTTACTTACCATCTTAGATTTGCACTTTGCAACTGTGGTTGTTGTTTTACTGTTTTTCCATAGAATATTTCCGTAGGATCCTTCCAGTAAAGAAGGAGGCCGTTTAACCTATTGAGTCTGCACCAACTCTCCGAAACACATCTCATTTAGGCCCACACCCACTCCTTACACACGTAATCCCGTGCATTTACGTGGCTATTCCACGTAACCTACACATCTTTAGATCTTCATTTAAAGATCTCCTTCACCCATTTGCTAATGCAGCATATTTTCTGTTCACTGAGCACAGTCTGACAATCGGAAAGCAGATTCTTCCTGAAGTCTGCGTTAGTAATGACACAGAGCCATCAGGGGAGCACATGGAGACAATGGGCTGCATCTCATTTCATTGCAGCATGCACTGCCAATCTCCACATTTAGACTGGAAGTGTAATGCTCGCTCACCCTCAATCTCCTCTCAGAGAGCTTGGCAGCTCAACATTTCTCCCTTCCCTCCCCCAATGTAATCCTGGTCACACTATCCTCCTCAGAGGTGAGATTGCCAGAGTCAGCTGTTGTAAACCATGTTAGTGTGACATCCCCTTGACATCTCATTTGAATATTCAATAAGATTGGAAGTGACAGCAGGATGGATCATGAATTATATTATAATTATATTATAATTTCCGGAACTTCCTGGGCAGGAACATTGTTATGTCACAGGTGAGGTGTGTGGAAAATTGGGAAACAAAATTTTGCTGGTTAATACAGGCCAAGAATTCCACCCATCATTTGGCCGTACTGTTTTGTCTGTATGAACTAGTCACTATCTATCTCTTCCCGACTGTGGGAAACACAGACATGACATAAATCAATCATAAGGTCAGTACACATAGTAAACACAAGTTTCCTACACAAGTCAATAATCACATTGAAAATCAATCCATGGTCATTAATCAGGTGAAAGAGCTAACCCTTTAAAAAAAGCCAAACAAATCATTGACAGGAATTATTTAATGTTACGAACAGAGTTGTGTTTTAAGAATTTATCTCTCAGCATCCCTTGGCCCCATACCTAAAATAATAATAATTTCAAAAGCAAAAAAGTTTTCAACATAGAAGTTCATCTGAATTCGATGATCAGTCAGTTCAAACAATTAAATTGACAAGAATTGCTTGTGTTAAAAATAATGCATAATTCTTTCAATAATATGAATTTTGAAATGTTATTAAAGGATTTCTGAGACTATAACATTTAGAAAACAAAGATAGTGCTGTTTCTTTAAGTTTCTTGCTCCTTGAAATTTGAAAGGTGTCATTTGCTTAACCGGCAGTCATGGTGGCACTGTGAATAGCACTGTTGCTTCACAGCGTCAGAGACTCCAGTTTGAATCCAACCTTGGGTGATTGTTTATGTGGAGTTTGCACATTCTCAGTGTGTTTGTGTGGGTTTCCTCCAGGTGTTCCTGTTTCATTCCACGCGCCAGAGATGTGCAGGTTAGGATGATTGGCCAAGTTAAGTTGACCCTTAACGTCAGGGGGATTAGCAGGGTAAGTATGTGAGGTTACGAGGAAAAGGTCTAGGTGGGATTGTTGTTGGTGCACGCTCGATGGGTTGAATGGCCTCCTTCAGCACTGTCTGTTTCTACGATTCTATGAAGGATTTAAAGGGACCGGCAGATGTTTTAATAGTCTACATAAAATGACACCTTAATCTACAAAAATATCTGTATCGCAATTTCTCTTCATCTAACATCCCCCGCATCACATCTAATTTCTCTGCGAAATGTGATCCACTTTCAGTCTTGCCTGTTTCACTCTGAACTGAAAGGGGTATGCAAGAACGAGACAAGCTCTCTCTCTAGTTCTCAGTCTGTTTACTTAGAGAAACCCCTTCCCTTCAACTCAGGTTTCTTTCTAAAATGGAGGCTACTACAGTTTTGTGTTTCATAATTCCATCCAATTTTGAAAATTAATATACTTTTGGATGTTGATGTTTATTTTTGAGTGATAACCTGTACATGAATTAATATGGTTACAGTTTATGGATGAATTCCATCCACTGTAAAATAGACAAGAAGCAAATACAATGACCAAGTGTTCAGAACTTCCTATTTTGGAAAGCATGGCTGGAGTTTTACCAGCCCTTGGCATTAGGTTGGGAGGTGGGAAGGCCGGCAAAATGGTGCAAGATAGCACTGAGGGAGATGTGCCCATAGATATCCCAGTCGGTTACTTCTCTTACCTCATTATGTGGCAATTAGGAGGGCCCCTAGAGGCAATGGCCACCACAATAGCAATGGCACTTCCTATCGTCAGTGACTACCACAATCTAATCGAGAGAATCTGCCTGTCAGTCCCCCAGCCATCAGTGTGACACCCTTCCCCCAGGTGCAGCCCTAGCAATGATGAATACTAGCAATGGTGTAGCCCGGGTGCTGGCCCTCATTGCATTGACTGCTCATCCAAGTAAGCTGCCATCCTTAATGAGAATGTCAGCTCCAGTGGCTACCACTTCATCAGCCACACAGGGAATACAGTTCAACTCCCACTTTTTGCCCAGGTGATGGGACTTCAGCCTCCTTCATAAAATCCAGCCCTTTTTGTTCAATTATAATCAGTGGAAGGTAAGATCATTGTAAGGTTAGTTTGTGCAAACAGAGAAACATACACCTCAAAGTTGATTGTATGTAATATTTCACAGAATCTTATAGTGCAGAAGGAGGCCATTCAGCCATTGAGTCTGCACCAACCACAACCCACCCAGGCCCTATCCCAGTAACCTCATGCAGTTAACCTATCTAGTCCCCCTGACACTAAAGGGTAATTTAACATGGCTAATCCAACTAACCTGCACATCTTTGGACTGTGGGAGAAAATCAGAACACCCAGAGGGACCAACACTGGAAGAATGTGCAAACTCCATACAGATTGTGAACCAAGCTAGGAATTGAATGCCAGGTCCCTGGCGCCACGAAGCAGCAGTGGTAACCACTATGCTGCCATGCCTCCCGTGCTCTTTCTGCTCTCTTTGTTGTCAAAACGTATATATACCTTCTCTGTGGCACAATTTTCAGCTCAAAATGTTCCCAGCGACTGACAAGTTAGCTACTTAGAGAAACTGAACAAATGGTCTGGATTTTGTGGTGTGTGTGTGTGTGTGCGTGCGTGCGTGCGTGCGTGCGTGCGTGTGTGTGTGTGTGTTGTTAGTGATAGAAGAGCTGATATTTCAGTCTAAGACAATAAAAGGAAGCTGAAAACTTGATTGCATAAAATGTGCTTAAAACAGCTATGCAATTCTACAGACATCTGCCATAGATATTACAACGTGCTCCATTTTTATGTATTTTATCTCTATTATAATTTATTATGATTAGAAGATGAAGCAAGGCTTATATTTCATGTTTATTACATTATAGTAGTAATATAGAAACTCCATATTTATATATATTTAATGCTCTCTCTGCGTTTGCACATAGATTTATGTTTTAATATCATGTTCAAGTGTGGACATAAACACAGAAATTCAATTGCATCCAAAAACAGGACACAAACATATGTGGGCAGTGCAGGTAAAGAGGCATGGTTCAATTGGCACTGCCAATTTTTAGCGCAAAAAGCCTCACAACACCAAGTTAAAGTCCAACATGTTTATCCGGTAGCAAAAAGCACTAGCTTTTGGAATGCTGGCTGTCCCTTCATCAGATGAGTGACAAATACCCTTCTGACCTCTTTGATTACAGTCCTGACTCACCGAACAAAGGGGCAACCCTCCGAAAGCTAGTGGCTTTTGCTACCAAATAAACCTATTGAACTTTAACCTGGTGTTGTGAGACTTCTTACTGTTCTTACCCCAATCCAACACCAGCATCTTCACATCATGACTATTTATTAGCTGCACGCTTGTTTGGGAGATAGGAAATTGAGTTTAATTGATGCTATTTAAAAGCAGCTAACACCTCTTAAGAGAGATGCAATCTGGCTAAAAATAGCAGGGAAATATTGGTCCAAATCTTCTAGTCTCTGTACTATCAACTTCTCTGCATTGATTTCTGTAGGAATTGCTTGGGAAGTTTGAACTTCCAACAGGCAATTCCCCTGTTTCCCGAGACTGTCCGTGAAAATCACTGAGTTTGGGTCAGAGACTTTTCACAGGAAATGAGAAATAAACAAACCCTAGGCTAACACCTGGTTACTGGTGAAAGGCAAGCTAGGCCCTTTATTCATGGCATTAGTTACCAAACGATAAGTTTAAATGTCCAGTGTGAATGTTAATGAATGTTGGTGAATGGCTGCCCCATAGTCTTCAGAACTCATCCCCCCCCCCACCGCAGTAATCCACACTGAGCCCCCTAGTCCCCCCTATATCCTTCTGACTTTCTTGACTACAGTCCAACACACTGATCCATGCCGACCAACTTGATCCATTAACCCTTCCTGACCATGCTAACCCCTGATCATCAGACTACTCCTTATCCCCACATCCCTCACCAGACCTGACTATATTTCAGTACCTGACCACTTCCCATGACCTGAGTTAGCTGGCCCTCAAACTGACTATCCCTCTCAACCTGACTACCCCAAACCACTCACCCAAGAATCTATCCATCCATTCATCCACCCCAGCTGCCTGCTATCTTACCCATTACCACTCAATGCACCTACCACCTCACCCCATACTTACCCACAATATCATTTACTTGCCACCCTATCCACCTTTTGCTCACCCACCTATTACCCTCGTCACCCAACCCATCACCCACATATCATCCTACCCATCTGCCACTCTATCCATCTGCGACTGCATCAGTAGCCTCACCTACAAACCCATTTACCCACTTAGATTATTTGACTACCCAACCCATTTATTCATTCATCCGGTCACCCACTCACTAACATTCACACTGGATATTTAAACTTATCGTATGGTGTTTCAGCACTGTGTCAAAACTCTTCCCAGGATTTTACTGTCTGCATTTCTGAAGTAATTGGGCTTAGAAGATTCAGTCAGAAATGTGGACTCAGTTGGGGCACAGAAAAATATGAGCAGAGTGACAAAAATGATAATGATTACTGCTTTGCGGAAGGTCTGAACCACTCTGATGATTCAAATTGTCTGGAGAACCCAAAGTTCAAGAAACCCTGGCAGATTTGGAAGACTTGGTTCAAGAGGACAGTAATTCTGTTTTGCCTCAGGGAGCAGCTCGATGAACATAATTGTCTTCAGCCTGATCTTCAAAGGTCAGAGCTGGTCAAGGTTACTCGTCATGTCGTTATTGAAAACTCTGCAGTATTCAACCTGTATAGTGGGGAACAGGCCATAGGTGAGCTGTAAACTTGCACAGAAGATTGTTTCTTAAATTCCTGTTTTAAATATCATACAACTGGTGGGATTGGTTTGTTGGGTTGAAAGCAATTCTCAATTTGGTATTTTTGGTTTCAATCAGCATTTCTGCAGCAACCCCTGACAGGTCCTGTGAGAACTTTTGGACTGGCTGCTTCAGGCCTGAGGAAATCGATTACAGTGTGGATGGGACATGTTGCAGTTATTTGTGATTCAGTATGAGAAAGGGGCTGAAGGTGCCAAACCTCTCCACATGTTGAATGAGTTTGTACACACCCAATATAACACTGGGCCCACGGTAACCAAGTTTCACTTGAAAACTGACTGCTCAGTTTCTAAGCTACAATCTCTTGTAAAATGAATGAAATCTCTCTGGATTTTAAAGAAAATCTGTATGAAATTTGTAAGATGAACAAAGGTTGAAATGCTAAAGAAATAACAGAAAGAACAAAACTAAAGTTTATATATTAGTCATAAATAAGACTTACATTAAAACTACAATGAAGTTACTGTGAAATTCTCCTAATTGCCATATTTTGGTGCCTGTTTAGGTCAATGCACATAATACTAAATAAAGCCGTAATCTATATAGGAGCCCAGAAGGAAAAAAACTAGTAAAACATGAAAATGAAGGACACTAGTAACCATTGTCTGATGGTTTTGTATTCATTAAAATGGAACTCCAGTATTACTAATACCAACATCCCTGGGTTTCACTGGGATTTGAAGATTTTGACTTGTATTTTTTCCTTTTGGATTGCTGAATCTTCCCACCCTCAGGTTGATGGGCTTGGAGGAAGAGGAGGTGGGGACCAGAATAATAGCTGAAAATTGTGATTAGATGGCTCCTAAATGCATTCTCAACACTAGGGAGCTGTCCCAGAGCTAGGCAGGAAAGCAGATCACATGTCAATCTTTTGGGTTGAACAAATTAAATAAACTGAGGGACAAAAAAGGAAGAGCAGCTCTTAAAATGGTCGGAACTGCCCGAAACAAGAACAAAGCATAAATGAAACTTAAAACATCAAACCAAAGCAGATCAGCTATATGAACCACCATTCTTTTTGGTAAATCAGTTTAACTCAATTAAACAAACTCTGGGACAAAGCAAAAAATGGGGAAACACCCTAAACAAAAACACAAAGCGTAAAGGAAATTTAAAACATTAAACCAAAACGTGATTAAAGAGGTCAATAATTCACCCTGGTCCCTGCAGTGCCCAATGAGCATGGCAGGCTTTGGTGGTATCTTCAAATACTATTTGTTCCCTCGCTGACAATAGCCCGGGAGAAAGACAGACAGTCGGAGTTGTCTACACCATCAAGGCAGTCAATTTACATGAATAAGGCCTAAGTTAAGACTTAATGAGCTTGCCAGCATTTTGCTGCCAGTTAAATGACTCCTGCTGATTGCAGAAGCACTTAATGGAGATGGCTGCCTTGTGGGGAGCCAAAGATTTCATTCCCCAAACAGGGGACTGTGGATAGGAAAGGCTGCGCCATGCTGTTAATTCCCTGGGCCTATCAGCCTCCCTCTGCTCTGGTTAATACATTAAATTTTATTCTCATGAGAATATCTCCATTTTTGACTTGGCTCGATAGCTGTCATCTCACCAGGAGAGGTGGGACTACCAAGGCTCAACTCAGATAGTGAGTTCGGAGACAGCCAGTCAGGATACTACCATTAAGAAGACTGCTCTGTCAGGCTTGCTGATGGTAAGTGTAGGCTCAGGACCTCCATTTGGTCCAAAATCTGGAACTGAAGCTTGTGGGCATGCACTGTCCAGGATGCGATTGTAAAATACATTACTTATTTATGATATTTATTTGTGATTTTGGATGTTGAACACAATGAGACAGTTAACCTGACACCTATTAGTTAATGAGAAGAAACATTCAATCATTTATCTGATAGATTGTAAGAGCAATAGATTTGAAACCAGATCAATCAATCATTTGACCTTAATTAAGGTTTTAAGAAAAATATGGAGAGATGAGTCGCAGAATTCTGGTTGATTTACATAGGGCTTTGATTACACAGCCAGTCTGTCTGACACTCACAGATAATGCAGTAGAACTGTCATGGCCCAGCCTAATACAATTGATTTATTAGGGAGTTTTCAATTAAACTGTTGTCTCTGACATACAAATAAAAAGACAACAGCCATTTTAAGTGAAAACACTTTGTATAGGGAACACTAACAAAGAGTAATTGATGGAAGTTCCTTGCTGTTCCTATTTGCATTGCCCTGATGCAATGAATGGTGATGGAAAGTCAAACATTTTTTTACATTCTTAAACCTTAAGATATATGGCAGTTTACAGGATTAGTGTTTCTAATATTTGCCTTGTCCCTTCTACAATGATGATGATTAATATTAACAGGGAATAATATCGCACAAGCAAGTAAAGTTTGTGGAATTTTCCATTGACTACAACAGGCTGAGATAAGAAACCTGAGGGGTGATTCTCCAATCGCAATCCGCAAATTTTCTGACGGGTCGGGTCGGAAGATGTGTGTGTTGGCCACCTTGCAGGTTCCCCGCAAGCGCTTACGACTCACATGCATGTCCCAACGAGAAAATAATGGCACCACTGGGATTGCGCTGAAAAACCGGCGTGCCGCTGATTTGCATTACTTACCAAATCTTAGCACGCTATTGTCGGGATCGACATGGCAATCTCTGCCCATGTTTGCGTTTTCCACTTTTCTGGCATGATGTCACTTTGATGCGAATCAGAGTAGGTATATAAAAATCTCAATCTGGCGTGGTAACCTTGAACTAACATTGGGAGTTAAGTGCTACTAGCAGAGCATGGGGGATGTTGCAGGCAGATCCTGGAGACGCCTGGTGGCCTTCCTCCTGCTGTCTTTAGGGGCTGGCCCATGGACCAGTGATATCTGGGATGGGGAGCTTCTACTTTCTCAAAGCTCTTCCTGTGATGGAGTCCTGCTCAGCCTTCCCCACCCCCAGGGCAGCACTGTAATTCATTATGGGAGGCTCCATCAAGGAGTCCTGTTCAGTCATCCCCTCCAGAGTACTTACAATGGTACTGTATTGCTGCGAGGTGTGGTCACGAACTCGACTGAGTGCTGGTATTTTGGAGCGGGGGAGGAATGCACGGTGCGCTGACTGAGGCCTAACCAGATGAAGTAGCTGCTGCTCCAAGTCGGGGTGCAAAGGTTCAGAGATAGACTGCATGGAATCTGCTGTTACTGGGAACATAGCTGATGCTGATTTGCAGTCTCTCTCTGCCTTGTGACCCGGGCCAGCAATACATAACTGCAACGGATGCTACCATGTTGTACACATGGTAATGGCTCAAGGGTGTGCATTGCCCACGGCTGCACACAGACTTGCATAATCTCTGCCAGCATTTATCATGATAGGAATTTCATACAACCCTAATCAGGTCACGCATGTCACCATGGATTGTGTGGTGTTGCCAGTTCTGACAAGTGGGAGTACTGACCCAAGTGAGGGATTGGGGTGGGGCTGGGTCTATGTAGCAAATGAAAATAATCTGTCACTCTATGTTCTTCTTAAACCCCACTGTGCAGATGAATCTCAGAGTGATCAATCTGGAGTTGGCCATTATGGTGATCATGATGTGGAGATGCCGGCTTTGGACTTGGGTAAACATAGTAAGAAGTCTCACAACACCAAGTTAAAGACCAACAGATTTATTTGGTAGCAAAATCCACCA
The DNA here is from genome assembly GCA_024679065.1 of Sphyrna mokarran. NCBI lineage: Eukaryota > Metazoa > Chordata > Chondrichthyes > Carcharhiniformes > Carcharhinidae > Sphyrna > Sphyrna mokarran. The sequence goes on from JAGIQG010000013.1 coordinate 42,621,598, forward strand.
GCTTTCAGAGCACTGCCCCTTTGTCAGGTGAATGGAGTTCTATTCATTAATGGGCCATATAAAGACTCAAGCTCAATTACAAAATAATGATTGGAATGTGAGTCTTTCCAGCTAATCAAGGTACATTCAGCAAAAGAGGAGGATGAGGAGGCAGTTCAGAATGTGGCAGAAGAGATCGCTGCAGGAACAGCCAATCCTCAGGAAGGCAGGAGGCTGCCGCTGAGGGCCAGGAGGTGGGTGAATAGCCTCCCAAAAGGTTGCATAGAAGACAGAGGGTGCCAAAGCCAAGGAGGTACAGGCCCGTCAATTTCTTTGAGGCCCTCTTGGAGGAGATGTACCGTCACCAGCAGCAGGTCTCCAAGACCACAGTGCGACACCTTTGCGAAGTGCTCCCACATCTGGACCTGAGGGGAGGGGGAGCCACCCTCTCCTGTGGATGAGGAGATTATGGCTGTCCTGAATTTTTATGCCTCTGACTCATTTCAGTCACCCAGTGTTGACCGATCTCCCAGGTATTTGCGCACAGATCACAGGTGTACTGCACGGCTGGGCAGGGCAGTACATACATTTTATGTGCACAGCAGGAGGTCCGGGTTCTCAGCTTCACTGCCATTACTGGGATTCTCAATGTCCAGGGAGCAGCTGATGGCACACACATCGCCTTGTGGGTCCCTCACACAGGACTACAGTAATTTGTAATCATCAAATTGTCTGTGATCATCTAATGAGGATCATGCAGGTCAATCTAGGGAGTGTCCATGACAACTTTGTGATTCCTGTACTCTTTGAAGTCCAGCCTTAGCTTCTAGGATGGTCACTGGATGACAAAGGATATCCATTAAGGTCATGGCCGATGATGCCAGTGTGGAGACCCGAGGCTGAGGCAGAGACCCACTACAACAAAGCCACTTGGTCCATCGTAGAGCAGTGCATTGATTTGCTGAAGATGCACTTCCACTATTTGGACCGCTCTGGAGGACTCTTCAGTATGACCCTGTGCATGCTTCACACATCATTATCATTTACTGTGCTGTTCACAACATTGCCCAGCAGTGGGGAGACTAGATAGAGCAGGAGGTGGAGGAGGAGGAGCTGCAAGGGGGCAAGATAGACATCCCACCATATGAAGAGATGAAGGAAAGAGGAGGAGCATGTAGAACATAGAACATAGAACATAGAACATTACAGCACAGAACAGGCCCTTCGGCCTTCGATGTTGTGCCACCAATATAAAAAGCAATGCCCCTCCAAACTAAACCATTCCCTTCTCTTCCATATACTTATCAACTAACCTCTTAAACGCCACCAAACTTGGCGCATCTACAACAGCTGCAGGCAGGGCATTCCACTCCCGAACCACCCTTTGGGTAAAGAACCTACCTCTGATATCCGTCCTATAACTATCACCCTTAATTTAAAGCTGTGTCCCCTCGTGCTAGCTTTCTCCATCCTAGGAAAAAGGCTATCACTGTCCACCCTATCTAAACCTCTAATCATCTTATATGTTTCGATTAGGTCCCCTCTTAGCCGCCTCCTTTCTAACGAAAACAACCTCAAATCCCTCAGCCTCTCTTCATAAGACCTGCCCTCCATACCAGGCAACATCCTGGTAAACCTCCTCTGTACCCTCTCCAATGCCTCCACATCTTTCTTATAATGTGGGGACCAGAACTGCACACAATACTCCAAGTGCGGCCGCACTAGAGTTTTGTACAGTTGCAACATGACGTTGCGGCTCCGAAATTCAATCCCTCTACCAATAAAAGCCAAGACTCCATATGCCTTCTTAACAACCTTCTCGACCTGACTGCCTACTTTCAGGGATCTATGCACATACACACCAAGATCCCTCTGTTCATCTAGACTACTAAGAATCCTACCATTTGCCCTATACTCTACACATTTATTATTTCTGCCATAGTGCATTACCTCACACTTTTCCACATTAAACTCCATTTGCCACCTCTCGGCCCAGCTCTGCAACTTGTCCAAGTCCCTCTGCAAACTATAACACCCCTCTTCACTATCTACCACTCCACTGACTTTAGTGTCATCTGCAGACACGTTATCAGAAGTATCAGAGACACGTTAGTCACAGCTGTGAGTTGCAATTAAAAGTTGATTGTGTTCTTAAAATTATTGATTAATAAAATCTGACTAATGGTGACCTTCACCCGTGTATGCCATTTTTATAAACTACAATATTTCTACCTTGTGCAGTCTACTGCTTCTTCTAGGTGATATCCCAGGATGCACATTGGAGATGGATGTGTCCAGTTGTGGTGCAGGCCCATTGCCTGTAATGCTCTTGGCCGATGTCCCTTGGGTGACCAGGACTTGGAGGGCCCTAGCTGACTTGCAGATGGCACTGTTTCGGTGCCATACTGTCACCTTGCTGGCCCTGAGATGCCTACTGTGATGAAGGGGAGGAATTGTAAGGTCTCCGGACGTCTGGATCTCCTGGGTGGAAGGCCCTTCCTCCTCCCTTGGGGTGCACAGAGGGGTCACTCATGGAATGCCAGGGTAGCTGGTCTGAGCTCCAGAAGCTCTAATGTCACCTGGCTCTGCCAGTCCTGGAGGCCTAGATGTGTCTGCCCCATGATGTGTGGTCCCTCAGCCTAGGCCTTCTGAGATTGGGCCAAGCTGTGGAGCCCCTCCACTGCAGCATTCTGTGAACGAGCCAGGATCCAGAGCCTCACAGCAGTAGCCATCTGAGCCTGAGCTAAGTTATTGAGGTTCCAGCAATGGCCTGCCGTGCATCCAGAATGCCAGTGAGAGTCCCAGCCTTGGCTAGCATTGCCTCCCGCATGTCCTCGACATCCATAGCCATGGAACGCAGTGCTTCCTGGATACCAGAAACACACTCACCCATGGCCTGTTGTGTCTCTAGGATGGCCTGGACACTGTCACCTAGAAGGACAGATCCCTGAGATAGAATTTCCACTGCGGTCGCTACCCTTGCAGTGTCGGCCTGATCGCATGCTATATCAGCACCACCCCCTGCAACATCACTCTGTTGGAATTCCCTAAACAGACTTGCAGTCGCCGCATGGTTGCTGACAACCCTTCCACAACTCCTCGGGTTTCCTGATGCATCTCCACCAGCCTTGGGGGAACAAACCCAGAGGCCCAGCTGATGGATAGAGGATCGCTGAATCCTGGCCTCCGGTAGATCTCCGTGTGCCCGAGCCTTCGGATGTGTCGGCCTCCACCCAATGAACATCAGCAATTACGATGTGCTCACCAGTTCGTGACCCAGAAGCTTCAACACCATGGCAATAGCCTCTGTTTTGGTGGGTCGTGTGATACATGCTGGTGCTGCTTCAGTGATGCTGCCTTTGGAGGATTCCTCGGTGCCTCCGTCCGAGATGTCATCCAGGGGGTCATGGGCAGTTTGCTCCAGAACAGCAGGGGTGGCAGCAACACCCAAAGGTCCAGGTTCCTCTGGGTCCAGAGCTGCAATAAAGAACACACTGTTAGGAGGCTCATCCCCGTGATGTGCAGCTGACCAACTGCGCAGCCAACTTTTCTCTCCAGATAATCGAGCACTCTGTGTAGGAAAAATCTGGAGGCGTGGCCCACACTGTCACACTGGGATGGAACCAGAAAAGGTGGAAACTGGGAATCCCAAGAGCTCCAATAGAAAAGAAAAAGAAAATCTCACATATGCACATGGAGACTCTCTCTCCTCCCCTCCAACCTCACACCTATATGCAGAAGGGAAACTCCCCCATTGAAAAGGGGATCTCCCATTGGAGCTCCCCAGAGGCCTCCTCTAACACTGCCCTGGAATAATGGCACTTCCTCCTGGCACTGCTCGGGAACAGAGTGGCATGTTGTGGTACTGCCTGGGCATACCTGTCTCCTTCCAGTGGGCTATACTAACTTGTGCATCCCAGGCAGTTTCGATTTGTCTGCTTCATGTTTTTAAAAAACAGTTGCAAACCTTGCTGATGCTACATCACACTGGAGAGAGGAGAGTTCCAAATGTGGGGGGCAAAGCCCACTAATTATGTTTAAATTTATTGAAATGAGCCTTCCTGGATGGGAACCTCATTATGTCACTGGTAAGAGGCAGGAAAATGGGGACAACAAGATCATGATGGCAAAGGCCTCATTCTCTGAGTCTATTGATATTTTACATCCACACCGCTGATTGCATTCAAGGTGAATGCAGGAACAAAACTGCAGCCAATAGTTTTCAATGTTGAGAATCAGCGTGGTGGCAGACAGCTCCAACAGCACTTTCCCATTCACCAGATTCTGTGCTTGCATCCTCATTATTTATACACAAACCTGTTCCACTCTGAGTCACTGTCCCAATGCTATCTTTGTACACAATCCAGTACTCTCATATCACTCTCTCCAGTCCACCATCTCTACCAGACTTTCCAGAATGTTAGCAACCCAGAGGAAAAAGCCTAGCCATCTCAAGATAAATTCCCTGTTCCTCAATCAACCATTCTACTCCCCAAAACCATCACGTGTGAGGCACCCATACCCAATCTGGACCTCAACCCACTGTATCTAGAATTTTCAGCATCCCCTTCTAGTAAACAATGATATCACTTTGATCCTCATTTTGTGATCTTTTTGTGCAGCCTTGTTGGGACCCAGCTTCCCTCCCCCTGGTCTTCCCTCCACCTTCCACAGTTCATCTTCTTCATCCACCTTCTTGCCCCTCTGCCTGCCATTGTGAGCCCTCACCCTGCCCCCACTCTTGTACATCCTTCCTTCCATATTGCTCCCTTGTTTCCAAAAGGCCATATGACCTCACCCCTCCTGCCTTACCTCGCACACCATCCCAAGTCAAACTTTAGGCATTTGTTGCGGTGGTTGCATGAGTTCCAGTGCTGTCCAGATAGACATTAGTGTATGGCACCAGGGAAAGGAGACCCATGTGCTCCCCAACCACAGGCGATTTGATGATCTGACTCGGTGACAGAGGAGTGTCCATGGGTCGACAGCAGAGTATTGTCATGAAAACCATCTTCAGGTGAGAGTCATCATACAGCACAGTAAAAGCCCTTCGGCCCGTTGAGTCTGCATCAACAATAGTTACAACAATATTAACTCCATTTTCCTGTTCCTGTTCCATATCCTTGAAAGTTACATGTTTCAAGCACCCATCCAAGTATGCTGGAATGTGTGGAATGAAAAAGAAAAAAAAATCAGCACAGTTGCCACACAGAAAAAATGGTTGAATTAAATTGGTGAGGCAAATATATGAGGCATTACATTGCAATTAATTTGTATATTGTATCTCCTTATTTCCGCTGCACAAATTTCATTTAAGAAGTAAAAACCTTCTTTCTATTTCTGATTACTTCAATCCAGTCTCCATTACCGCAAGCCCAAAACATAATATTATACTCAAAATAATGTGCGAACAATGTCTAATTTAATAGCTAGTAATAATTAAGTTATATTTCTCTGGGAAATGTATATATAAATCCTGTAACAGTTAGGGTAAACCTAATATCTTTGTAGTTAAAAAATGTGCTACAGTCTAAATATATCTAAGTCTGTGCCTGGTTTCAGGATAATATAAGTTTCTATAAATTCATGCATAAATGTGAAAATATGGAAATTTGAGGAAGGTTGATCATTTATGAATAATGCAGTCAAAGTAAATAATAAAAATCATTTGTGTTTACATTTAAAGGGCTTGAGGATTACAGTTAATACATAAATAATCTAAATGTAGTTGATGAGACTTTAAAGAATTCAAATGGAGATTTGGGGTTTTATTCCAGAGCAGTGCAATATCAAGGCAAGAATACTATATTCACAAACCTTTATGGCCATAGATAAAGTTCAATTTTGCCTCTCACACCTTGGTTACTCGACAATCAAAGTGGAGCAAAACATTCTAATCTTACTCTATTCAAATCAGAATTGACCTTGATTAAAAAATCTTGGCTGGCCGAGTTCTCTGTACTTTGAGAACTACTAAAAAATAAAAGTCATGCACAAATCAAAGAGGGCCACAATTGTACACAATGGCTGAGACATTATTTGAGATACAAAAAAATTAATTGAATCACCATAAAAATAATAAGAGGAACAGATTGCACAGCTATCTAGAAAGGGACTAATTGGATGGCTCTTCAAAACGAACACAGACATGAAGAGCTAAATGGACTCTTTCTGTTCTGTTTCGTGACTTGATTCGAAAGATAATTGAACATGGTTGGGGCGGTGTGGTGGTTGATAACCAGCAACACAATATGGATAATAATGAGTCAGTGGCCCATCTGACATCCCTCTTGATTGAAATAAAAATGAGAAAAGATAACAAATAGGTGACCAGCTCATTATTGCCCTTCCTTTATTATTCACAGGATGTGGGTTTCACTGGAAAGGCCAATATTTATTGCCCCCCCCTCCTTAATTGAGAAGGCTTCATTAAGACAACTATGTGGCTTGTTAAAATTTTTATGAGCCTGGAGTCACATATAAGCCAGACTGACAAAGGATGGCAGGTTCCTTCCACTAAAGAACATTAGTAAACTGGATGGGTTTTTTTTGTCAAAATGTGGCAGCTTCATGGTTACCATTATTGAAAGTATTCTTCCAACCTATATTTTCTTCAATTAACCATAATGTAAATACTGCAGTGATTTCTTTAAAAATGTGTTTTTCCAAGAATGTGGGCTTCACTGCGTAGGCCAGCATTTATTGTTCATCTCTAACAGCTCTCCATTTTGGAGTCAACCACATTGCTGTGAGTTTGGAGTCACATGTAGGCCAGACTAGGTAAGGGTGTCAAATTTCCTTCCCTAAAGGATGTTAATGAACCAGATGCGTTTTTGAAACAATTGACAATGGTTTCATTTTTGAGAGCAGCCCGGTAGCACAGTAATTGCCCTTTAGTGTCCAAAGATTGTAGGTTAGATGGACTAGCCATGGTAAGAGCATGGTGTTACAGGGCTAGAGTGGGGTCTGGGCCTGGGAATGATGCTCTTTTGGAGGGTCAGTGCAGACTCGATGAGCCAAATGGTCTCCTTTTGCACTGCAGGGATTCAATCTATCAGATTCCATCAGTTACCATTAGACTTTTTAATTCCAGATTTTTATTGAATTCAAATTTCACCATCTGCTGTGATAGGATTTGAACCTTGATCCACAGATTTTACCTAGGTCTCTGGATTTACACCAATCAGTTACCTTGGGCTATGCTCTCAGCATGGGACACTTATAGGGCTCACTAGTCAGTCCTTGCTACCTAACCATTGGTGAGGACCACACAAGATGGTAGACAAATGGTGGGGCTGACAGGAGGTTTCTAGATAGGTGCGGTTAAAAGCACAAAGAGAGGGAAGGTGTTGAAGTCTTGAAGTGGCGGGGGTGGTTAAAGCCTTCAAGGAAGGGGGAGTTTGCAGACTGGGAGTGGGTGAGAGAGAGATATGTAAACAAACAGATGCCTACAAGGAACATGCAGGGGAACGGCAGCCAAGTTGCGTCTACAAGTCTGAATTTTTCTCAGGAAATAGATCCAGTTAATGAGGATTTCCACAGCCATATCCAAAGGCTCATCATCTAACTCTGATTCAGCAAGAACCTCTTAGCCAGCTTTTTGTCTGAGTGACAAATTGGCTATAATTGCCTCCACCTTGTATGGACATGTGTTTGTAAGGTGACCACCAGAATACAACCCCAAACGTAAACTGCATCTATAACCTCCAAGATGTGCAGGTGAAAACTGTGATGGCTCTTCAGACATGAAATTGTTTCCTTCCTGAGGTATTCTGGGGAATGGGGTTCTGTCCTGTGCAGGACACTGGCCTCAGCTCCTCTTATTCCTGCTGGTAATTAGAATGGATACAAGAGAGAATAAGTGACTGTCTAGGCTGGCTCAAAGTATTGCACACATCAACTACCTCAATTTTCCAAGTTCTTGGAATAATGTATGTTTCCTCACTAGGTTTTTGGGAGAGGCTGATCATGCCCTCTGTACAGCAATAGTCTCTATCTTTGGCTGCCAGCTCAGAACTGCTTCTCAAGTTCAATGAGCAGCTTGAACTCATATATCCCTTCTCCTGCTTTCTCTCTCTCTCTCTCTCCCTCCTATTGTGGGCTGTATTCTCCAAGGCATAGATGGATCGTGAGCACTTTTGAAGATTCAGTCAATGTCTCTGAGCTTCTAGATTACAAACCCTGTAGCATAACCAATATGTTATTCCCAAAAGCATTTCCTGGTAACTCTACAGAGGACTGGGTCATCAAGTATGTTCAAGGCTGCGGTAGATTGATAATCAGTAGGGCAATCAAAGGTTATGAGGATGACAGGAAAGTGGATTATCAAATCAGATGAGTAATTACCTCATTGAGTCCGCTCCCACCATTCAATGGACCAAATGGCCTACTTCTGCTTCTCTATCTGTTGGAATGCATTACCAAGCCATGCATACTGTGAAGATTAAAAAAGAAAATGCTGGAAAATCTCAGCAGGTCTGACAGCATCTATAAGCAGAGAAGAGAGCTGATGTTTCAAGTCCGGATGACCCTTTGTGAAAGCTAAAAGGGAAAAAATTGGGAGATATTTGTATTCATTACCCACTTTCTATGTCTTTTAGTTTGACAAAGGATCATTTGGACTCAATGTCTGCTTTTTTTCTCTCCTTACAGATGCTGCCAGACCTGCTGAGATTTTCCAGTATTTTCTCTTTGGTTTCAGGTCCAGCATTCACAGTAATTTGCTTTTATGCTTTCGTACTGTGGAGATCTCTGGTTTTGATCCCTGCATTGTAGCTAGAATGTTGATCTCGGCGAAGTAGCAGTCAGGGTACTATAACCTGTCTCAGTACTACTAAGTTAGACAGAGTACAGCCTGCCTTCTGCTGGAAGTGCTCCTGTACAGCTATCAAGTAAGAACAGATTTGTACTTAGTTGTGTTGCCTCCATAGTCACATAGTCTGCCAACACTTACTGTCAATGGTCACATTTGGACGAAGTTCTGGAGTGCACTTGGCACCACTGCAGTCAAAAATTGAAAGATCTCCAGAGTTTCAGAATAGAAGAGGAGAAAATGAGAAAGGAAATTATTACCTAGAAAGTTTAAACAAAACATACAAGTTTCTTATCTTTTTCAGAATACTGGATGGGATTTTCCTGGAGGTGGAGGCAGCCTGTCATTGGCTGGCAGTGGGATCTACTAGCCAGTGTCGAACCTACCACTGCATGAATGGTTGGAAAGTTCTGGCCACTGTCTGATAGAAATTGTTTCTGTCAGAAATCTTAACAAAAAAATTGTAAAATTAATATTGACTGAACGAATTTAAAGAAATCAAAGCAGTTTGTTGTCCTCGTCAGGGTAATAGCAGTGTGTTATGTTTTTATTGGACAAACATGCACAATGTTAAACATGCATGGTACCTCACCTTGCACAGGGGTTTATACTGATTAGCCACAGATGTAGCATCCCACAGATGCAATAAGGACCTGTTATAAAATCCATATGTATTGCACAGTTCATTCAGCTTGGAACAATGCAACATTAAGGGCAGAGTTCTCCTGTGACTCCCATTGGCATATTCAATGGTGGTGAGTGGGAAAAATTTGGAAAAACAAAAATAAATTTCACACTGGCATGAATTTCCTATGATATTTTCCGCTAGTGTCTGCCACAGCGGAACAGGAAACTCGCTGGAGACCAGGATGAAACTGATTTTCATCTCACTAATTGGATGCAGATGAAGGTCTGATCAGAATCTACCACCTATGCCTGATTCTCCAGGATAACAGCGAGAAAACACATTGATCTAGATCACATCTGGAAGAATGTGGTGTGCAGAAGTCAGGACTCACCTGAATGTTTCCTGGGGCTGAGTTCAGAATGGAGCCTGCCACCAATACTGGATCCCGGAACATCACTGCGATGGCTGGCAAGAGTATCTTTCAGGTGTATCTTCCAAATTCTGTATTATTGAAGAAGTCTATCTTCCGATCACAGAGTGTTCCTGGAGATTTATCTTCATTTTCAGAAGGTTCATATACTTCCACTTCTTTCAATGATGAGTCAATGATATTGGGCACCTTTTCAATATGATAGCCAGATAACATGGTGGACTACACACCATCAATCCTGTCCCAGCATGCATTACAATGAAAAAGACCTGCTTGCATAATTAATGCATAATCAATGAGATCCAGGCCTGAAGATTTGGTGTGGCTTCCTGCCAGTCTCCAGAGTGGGAGACACCAGATATTCTCATCACTGCCACAGGATTTAGTCCCCCAGATGGGAGATATTTTGCTTGTTTCTCAATATTTCCTTGCTGCTACTTTACAAAATAAGATATTATGTTAGACTTGGTTTGAAGTAAGATGATTTTTGAGTTGAAAAAGAAAATGAATCTGCATTTCACCCCTTTCAGCAAACATATTAACATTTCTGTTTCAGGTCTAATTTAACATATTGAAAATCACATTAATTAATTAATTCCATGCATGGCTGAAATGTTGTCTAAAATTGCACATGGCTAGTTGGATATTCTCCAAATTATTTTTATTTCACCTGAATCCATATTTGTTGAATGAGGTTGTTTCATTTGTAAATACTACATTTAATGACTTATTTTATTCATCTGTCATTATGCACTCATCACTGGGATGAAATTTAATTGCCATTTTTATCCTAGCTAAAATTTGCCAACAGCGCTTCTGTCAATATTTCACATATATACTTAGAAAATAATGTGTAGAATCTTGAGCATCTCTGATTATAAAGGACTTATGGCATTGTAGTGGAAATTATCAGGGGCCTATTGCTCAGTTGGTTAGATGACTAGTATGTTGTTGAGGATAGGACCAACAGCATGGATTTGATTTCTCTGCAGGCTGAAGTAGACTTGAGACTTGCCTCCTCACCTTGCCCCCAAAAGTGGAAGGTAATACCAAACCACCACTGAAGAAAGCTGCTAAGGAAATGGCTCAAGATGAAACAAGCATACAATGAAACAAGGGTATGCCAGACAAATATTTTTACTGTTATGTTTATGGTTATAATGCTTCTATTTTCTTAATTCTGTTGAATTTTTTGTGCTGATCTGAGATTGCTCAGAATACAATTTGGCAAAGCAGCATTCTAGAAGAAAAAGCTCCCAAATCATGTAGACATTCTAGTCTTCAATGGTTCAAAGAAGTTGTATAACCTAAATGTTAAACATTACTTTTGGTTTTTTTTTACCATATTTTAAGTGTATTCTACTTTTAGATTACAATCCATGTGAGAAAATCTTGTAAACTTCCAATACTTAAACTTATAGTAGTTGAATTTGGATTGAAATGTTACTGATCCAAATATAATTCTGGCTTAAGAACAGAGTTGTAATATTAAAGCTTTTTCAATCCAATCTGCAGTGTAGGATTTCTGTTCCATACGGTTAAATATGCAATCTCAAACCTTCCGTTTAACACTAATTAAATTATAGATTATCCACTACCAATTTTATTAGACAGCTAGTGAGCCGGCAGCACACTAGCTGTCTAATGACATTTTCCTAATGCATGGATTGCGAGCAGTCCATTCATTTTGTATTGCATTACTTTGAGAATGCTTAAAGGACGAAAATTCAAGATATCATAATTTAGCTATATTGAAAGTATCCAGGAATCAAGATCCCAGATGTTTTTCAATGGACAATGCATGTCTCAGGATTCAACTGGAATGCAGTAATGATTGGAAAAGCACCCAAGTTTCTTCTTACTACATTCTCTAAACTTTCATATAATACAAATATTTTGGTATTTTATACTGGTTGCCAAGAGGGCTAGTTTATTCTCTCATTATTGTCGTGGACTAGTTTCACTTATATGGCTTTGTTGGCAAATGCACAAGAGCACCTCTGCTTTGCAAAGCACTGGCTGCTTTGTGAAAAAGAACAAACCCCTTCTGAAGACAAAGAGGAACCATCTGTGGATGAAAGTGCATGTAATATGTATGGAGCAGTTCTCTGCTCCAGTAAGTATCTTTCTGAAGGTTATGAAGATGCCTTTACAATCAATACACCATTTCAGCTCTTGGTCTTCATGTTAATATATAGGTGGTTTGCTTGTACCTTTGTGACCAGTGATATGAATTCCTGCACAGGGAAGACTTGGCAAATGGGAGGTTATAAATGCACTTACGAGTGAATTTCTCCCAGTTTGCCTTTTCCGTGACTGGAAGAAAGATTCGGTGCTGATAGTAATTTAAGAGGACAGTCACAGCTCATGAAAAAATCATCACTGATTATCAAATCAGAATAAAATCAGCCACTCCGCATCACCAGAGACACTTCATGGTTTAATATTTCATGTGATGGAAGCACTTGCCACAAAAGAAATTCTCAACAGTTCTCCTTTGCGTGCAAATATTTACTTAAATGTTACAGTGCAATAAAACTGGTGTGGTAATACCAGTAAGCTTTGAGTGATCCTTATAAATAATGGTAATTATATGTGACACCGCTCACTGCAGGTCATAGTGGGCTGGAATCATTCTCATGCTCTGTAGAAGCTTTTGGTCTGCGTGACTTGCCAGAAAGAGTGCCACAGGAATTCACAGCATAAAGATGACAAATGTCTGTTTTGGCTGCCGCGAATTGAACTCAATCGTAGGTCTGCAGAAACATCAAAACACAATCAAGGTCTAACATCAACCCCGCAAGCTAGAAGAATTCCTCTGGCTAAAAATAAAAAGACAGCAATGTAGCCAGTGAAAAACTAGTGCTGAGTGCATTGCTTCTGCACAATACAAAGACACTTCCATTAAGCAAAGCTGTTCCAGCCATTTTGTCAGCTCCCATTTTTCATTATAGAAGCAGCTATAATTTTGACAAAATAAAATCTGCTGGCAATCATTGAAAATGCAAAAAAAATTTTTTTGATGATACATATGTGCTAAAAATGACCTTGTGTTTCAGAGTTTTGTTTGAAATCACATCTGTTGAGATTTTTCCACTTTCAGTTGTACGTACATAGCAGAAAAAAAAATGATGAACCTGAAAACAAACATATGCTTTACAGAAAAATAATAACATGATGTAACCAAACAACATAGGGTGACATGGTGGCACAGTAGTTAGCGCTGCTGCCTCACAATGCCAGGGACCCAGGTTTGATTCCAGCCTTGGGTCTGTGTGAAGTTTGCACACTCTCCCAGTGTCTGAGTGGGTTTCTTCTAGGTGCTCTGGTTTCCTCCCACAGTCCAAAGATGTGTAGGTTAGTTGGATTGGTCATGCTAAATTACACCTCAGTGTCCCAAGTGTGCAGTAAATGGATTGTCCATGGTAAATAGCTACAGTGATAAATAACTACATGTGTTACAGAGATAGTCATAATGTGGAGATGCTGGTGTTGGACTGGGTGAAACATAGTAAGAAGTCTCACAACACCAGATTAAAGTCTAACAGGTTTATTTGGTAACAAATGCCACTAGCTTTCGGAGCACTGCTCCTTCGTCAGATGAGTGGGAGTTCTGATCACAAACAGGGCATATAAAGGCGCACACTCAGTTTACAGAATACTGATTAGAATGCGAGTCTTTACAGGTAGTCAAGTCTTAAAGGTGCAGAGAATGTAAGTGGAGATAGCATTAAACATAAGTTAAAGTGATATGCATTGTCTCCAGACAGGACAGTGAGTGAGATGTTGCAAGCCCAGGCAAGCCATGGGGTTACAAATAGTGTGACATGAACCAAAGATCCCAGTTGAGGCCATCCTCATGTGTGCAGAACTTGGCTATCAGTCTCTGCTCAGCGACTCTGTGCTGTCGTGTGTCGTGAAGGCCGCCTTGGAAAATGTTTATCCAAAGATCAGAGGCTGAATGCTTGTGACTGCTGAAGTGTTTGTCAATAGGAAGAGAACAGCCTTGCCTAGTGATTGTCAAGCAGTGTTCATTCATCCATTGTTGTAGCATCTGCATGGTCTCCTCAATGTACCATGCCTCCGGACATCCTTTCCTGCAATGTATCAGGTAGACAACATTGGTCAAGTTGCAAGAGTATGTACCATGTACCTGGTGGATGGTGTTCTCACATGAGATGATGGCATCCATGTTGATGATGTGGCATGTCTTGCAGAGGTTGCTGTGGCAGGATTGTGTGGTGTCATGGTCACTGTTCTCCTGAAGGCTGGGTAGTTTGCTGCTGACAATGGTCTGTTTGAAATTGTGTAGTTGTTTGAAGGCAAGAAGTAGGGGTGTGTAGATAGCCTTGGCAAGATGTTTGTCTTCATCAATGACATGTTGAAGATTCCGAAGAAGATATCATAGCTTCTCCATTCTGGGGAAGTACTGGGCGACAAAGGGTATTCGAAGGAGCAAGCTCAAAAAGTTAATGGCATTTGTTACTGTTGAACTGTAACGTGGTATTGTGAGACTTCTTATTGTGTTTACAGAGAGGGGACAGGGGAATGAGCTTGGGTGGGATGCTCTTTCAGAAAGTTAAGTGCATACACGATCAATTGAATGGCCTCCTTCTGCACCTTAGGAATACTATGATTCTATGAAAGATTGATTTAATTTTAAAACAAATTGTTACTAATGTCCTTTACTCCTTTTGAATATTTGGATTGCTTGCCAGACAATGGTTTCATATCTGTTGTCTTATCTCACTCAAAAGATCAATATTCATGTATGTACATTGATGTTGTTGGCATGAAATTCAACCATTGCGAGCAACTATTTCACTGCTTGGCATGTCCCCATATATATTCCAGCAGATGTGGCTATATAACAGTCAGCAGCCGAGATCTTGAACAATTATACTCTCCCTTATCCAAAATATTTGCACTCTATCATCACTGTTATCTGGGATAGTTTTTCTGAATTAAATGTTTGAATCATTGTTTTTAAATATATTACTGTGGCTAACTAAGAATAAAATACTGAATTACATTGATTTTGTAGTTTAATTCAGTTTGTAAAATCTGTAAAAAAAAGTAATTGCTTCTCCTGTTACTACTGCTGCAGTTCTTTCTTCAACAGTCGAGTAATAAAATCTCATTAACATCAATTTCTTTTTATTTTATATTTCATTTCAGGCTCTGGATATTTTTTGATATGTTCATGAACAATTTTATTCCATCTTTGCATAATTAGGCATAGTCTATCAAGGGCTGTGGACATCTCTCTATCTTCACCGCCATTCTGTGTGCTGGTATCATTCCTCTCTTTGTCCAGTTTCTGATGTGGTCCACCCATCCAATCCTTCTCCTATCTGGCCTGCTTCTTTCTGATGTCTCATCTTTTATTGGTGCCACCACTAGAGTTTTATCTTGTCCTTTCCAGTGGTTATACTTTCTCAGTTTGCGCTCCTTTAGTTTTCCCAAAAGCTCATTGAGATTTTTTAAAAATTCATTTGTGAGACATGGGCTTCACTGGCTGGCTAGCATTTATTGCCCATCCCTATTTGCCCTTGGAGGGCAGTTAAAACTCAGCCACATTGCTGTGACTCTAGAGTTACTTAGAGGCCAGACCAGGTAAGGCTGACAGAACAATACTGAATCAGATGGGCTTTTCTGACAATTGACAATGGTTTCATGGTCATTGGTACGTTCTTAATTTCAGGTATATTTTACTGAATTCAAATACTGGGTCCCCAGAAGTTAGCTGAGTTTCTAGATTAATAGTCTAATGATTGTGAAGAACACATATGGTATGCTAGCCTTTATAGGAAAGGGTATGGCGTACAAGAGCTGGCCTTTAATGTTGCAGTTGGTTAGATCTCATTTGGAATACTGCATCCAGTTCTGGTCGCCTTACTACCGGAAGGACATGGAGACTCTGGAGAGAGTGAAGAGGAGGTTTACCAGGATGCTGCTTGGTATGGGAGGTCTGAGTTACGCGGAGAGGTTAGGGAAATTGGGGATTTTTCCTTAGAAAGATGTAGATTTAGAGGAGATCTAATAGAGGTGTACAAGATTGAGGGGTATAAATAGTGTAAACAGTGATAAGCTTTTTCCTAGGTTGGAATCAAATATCATGAAGGGTCACGGGCTTAGGGTAAGGGGGGTAAGGTATAATTTGGATGCTAGAGGGAATTTTTTCACACAGAGGGTTGTGGGGGTTTGGAACGTGCTGCCAAGTAAGGTGGTGGAGGCAGGCACTCTGGAGTTATTTAAGAGATATTTAGATGGGCACATGAACAGAATGGGAATGGAGGGATATAGAAGACTGATTTAAAATAGAGATCACGAGCCTTGGGAGTTCCCTGGGAAGTATGTAAATTGTCAATGATATTGATGTATTTCTGTTTTATCCTACAAGTATTTCGGTCTGCCTTGTTGTCTAACAAGGGGCATACACACGATGGGTCATGAGAGGGATGCTCTTGGATTTTTCGAGAGTAGCCTAGCGTTTCATGTCATTAGTGTACGCTTAAACTGGACCAGTTGATGGGCAACATGTCAACTCAGTGTCTATCACTGTGCAATGCAGATACATTGATTTGGGCCTGTGTCTGTGGAGTTTGTACGTTCTCCCTGTGCTTGTGTGGGTTTTCTCTGGGTGCTCCGGTTTTCTCCCACACTCCAAAGCTGTGCTCTTAGGCTGATTGGCAAAACAAATTCTCCCTAAATTGTCTCGCAAATTTCGTTCCAATGCATACATCTATAAACATAGACAGGGATCATGGATAGAAGTGGGAACGTTGAGGTGGCAGCGCGGGCTTGTTGGATTGAAGGGCCTGTTTCTCATGCTGTTTTGTTCTTTGTTTTACCCAAACAGGTGCCAGAGTGAGGCAACAGGGGGATTTTCACAGTAACTTCATTGCAGTGTAAATGTAAGCTTACTTAGCATAAATCCCCATCCAATCGCAAAAGTGAAGCTAAATTAATATACTTCGCTGTTGTCAGTTTTGAAGTAGCCTAGCTTCTTCAGTCATCTATAGCCCTATTAGAAACAAGCCAATCTTCACATCGTCCATCCAGAGCTTCCTCGGATTTCTTTAATATATTGACAATGTACCAACGTGTGCAGAACTGTGAAAAGTATTGTGTTTTAATTCATGGAACATTCCCAAATTATCACAACTATCTTTCTTTGATCTTCAGTCTAAGACTTCTTTCTGTTCCAAACCAGAATTTATCATTCTTGATTTTTTTGTATCCACAATAATCCCAGCTTTTCTCTGCTGGTCTGCTCTTATTTTGGTTGTCAGCTTTGATCATGTTTCAGCATTCTGATCTGTATAACAATAGGGGGAATAATTATTGTATCATTACCTCTTATGTTTATTTTTAAAGCATAAGAATCCTATCACATCCTGCTTAATCTTCCAAAAGTAACCAAAGTAACTCTTTCCTGATGCCTTCATCACAATTCCCATTCTCTGACACCAGCCTACCAAGGTATACAAGCTTTTTTACCTGCTCAATTGCATCGTTTCCCACAGTACGTCTTTAAGATGCTTCCTAATTGACACATAAGTTACCTTTGTATCACTCTGTAAACCAAATTTTCTATTCTCCGTGTACATCTTATAACTTATTAATAATCACAATTGATGCTGAATTTTAAACAATAAATACTAGTATCATCACCTCCATAACCTCTCTGGTGTTTTTAAAATTATTTATTATTTCACAAGTTGTGGGTGTCCCAGACTAGGTCAGCATTTATTGCCTGTCCCTAATTGCTCTTAAGAAGGTTTTATTTTATATTATTTATTATTATTACAAGTAGTCTTACATTAATATTGCAAAGAAGTTACTGTGAAAATTCCTTCATTCCCACACTCTGGCACTTGTTCGGGGACACTGAGGAGAATTTAGCATGGCCATGTACCTAACCAACATGTCTTTCAAACTTGTGGGAGGAAACCAAAACTCCTGAAGGACACTCAGAGACATGGGAAAAATGTATAGCCTCTGCACAGACAGTGATCCAAGCTGGGATACGAACCCAGGTCCTTGGCACTATGAGGCAGCAATACTAACCACTGTGCTACCATGCTGCCCCGAGGTGGTAGGCCTCTTCTTGAATTGCTGCAGTCCATGTGATGTAGCCACACCTACAATGCCATGCAGAATCAGGCTATTGGGATTGAGGAGGTGAGTTTCTGGTCAATGGTAACAATCAGGATGGCAGTAATGTCAATGAGTGTTTTTCATGTATATCTGCTAATTAGCATCTTATTGTATGACTTAGAATGGGCATCAACGAACAATTCTATTGATTAGATTTACCTTCATTAACCTCTGTAGCTAGCATCCGAGAAGTCCAAATATTTTTATTCATGAACTTTACATTTCAGCCCTGAAATAATTTATTTCAGGTTATGATTTACAGTCTCTACTGGACATTAGTCTTACTACTGCAGACATGATTCTGTACCTTGAAGTTGCGTAAAAAAAAAGCAGCAAATGAAAATGACTTTGCACACTGTGATAGTGAATGCAAATATATCTCCCTCTTGGTAACAGTGATTAAAAAGGGCAAAAACATATGATAAGAGTTCTTTTAGGTGGGAGATGTTCAAAACTAGTGTATTATTTAAGTCTTTAACAATACTATGTTAAAGCACTGGTCTAATATTCTAACATAAAATGATTGTTAATATGACTTTTAACATGAAGGATAACTGCATTTGATTACATGAAAATTCTATGCCTAGTGTGTCATATGTTTCAGATTTTTCCAACTTTTTTGGCATTTATTATTTTTTTAAATTTAAAGTTGAATACAGAAAGCACTTTTGAATGCACAAGCAGCCCTGCGTTCATTGGTCAATTTGGAACAATATTAAGTAACAATATAAGTTATCAACTTTTGTGTGTGTTTTGCAAGAAAATACTGAACTAATTGCTGTTTTTTCTCTTACAGCCTTCCCTTTTGATTAGTCCATATTCTCATCATTTATGATATTATGGTTATTCCTTTTCTGAACAATCAGTAGTTACATTCAGAGTCTTTTCTTGAAGTTAGGGTGAGAGAGGGATTTCTTTTCTCATTTCTTGACTTCATCCAGACATCTCAGTCAAATCTAAATAAAATATGTTTTTCTGAAGAATTCCGAACAATTCTGAACTGATAATCAAGATTGAGATTTCAATGGGAATCGCAAAAGTTTAAGAGTATAAGAAACAGGAACATCAGTAGATGACACAGGCCTTTGAACCTGCTCTGTCATAGTTTGTGGTATCCTCAAACAGAATATAAATGAATTATTTTGTTTTTAACACAACCCTTTGATTATGTAACCGGTACAAACAATTATATTTCCGATGGATGTAATTGCCTTCTTTGTAGACTCCCTGGGCGATAGCAAAACCTCTTTTACAAATTGCTTTCAATTATTTTATTAAGATAATGATAGACAAGCAGACTTTACCAAGATGTCCAGAAATGGCTCATTCATTGTTCAAATAGTCCCACTGTCAATAAATAAGGGCTACCTTTTATGAGTAATAAACCCAGGGTTGTTTGAGTTTTAAGTATATCAGAATTGTGCTTACCAGCTTCTCAACCAGAATTCCTCTTTAATCTGTACTTAAAACTTTAATTCTAGAAACTAAAAGTTATGTTCCAACAGATTCAAATTAATTATGGACCAGATATTCATATCACTTTCTAATTGCTTGCTGTATCTGCATGCTAACTCTTGGTGTTCCTTGTACTAGTAAGTCTGTGGCCTTCTAAATATCAACATTTAAAAGCTTCATGCATTTAAAATAATATCCTGCCTTACTGTTTTTATTAACAAAGTGAATAAGTCCTATTTTCCTACATTGTATTTCATCTTTCCCTATTTTATCCATTCACTTTACCTGTCCTTATCTCATTGTAGTCTCTTTGTGTCTTCCTAACAGCTTATATTCCCACTGAGTCTTGTATCATTAAGAGTCTTAGACATATTACTTTTTGTCTCTTTTGCTAACTCATTAATGTAGGTTATAAATAGCACCCAGTCTTAAGCCTCTCCAGTAGTGACAGCCTGTCAATTTGAAAATATCTTGTTTATCCAAACTCTTCAGGTATCTATGCCAATGTATTACCCCCCAATTCCATATGGCCTTATCTCGTATGGCACCTTTTGTGTGGCACTTGACCAAATACTTTTTGAAAATAGCCTTTACTTATGCTAATAGTTCTCAAAAAAATTCTATTAAATTTATCAAAACACAATTTCCCTTTTGCGAAACCATATTTATATCATCTGATCATACCAAGATTTTCTAGGCGGACTGTTAATTAAATAAACCAAAGACAATATCTGTTTCAAAATTCTCCAACTACAGGGCAGCTTAACATTAAAATAGATTAACAAATTATTGCAGGAGTTTTGATATATATGTTTTTTTATTTTTCAGCTTGTATTGTGATATTTCAGAGATGACAGATATTCATCACAGCTATTTCAAAATACTGCTGGCTTAGTCTTCATTTTAGGATATTTAATGTTTCAAGTTATGTACTTGTAAGTGCACCCAACATGGCAGATAAAAAATTAAAATAGAATCGGCTTTGCATTTGCATAGCATCTTTTTACATCTTCAAAATTCCAAAATACTTCATTGTTAATAAACTTGCTCTCAAGTACTGTTATGCAGAGAAACAAGGTGACCAATCTGTGCAAATATGAAAAGCTTTTGCAAATTGGCTGATGTGCTAATAACAATCGGCATTGAAGATAGGACATTTATAGCTATTGATAGAAGAACTGTAGGTGTTGGGTATTTTATTTAAACTTGAGGTGTGACTGTACAAATTTGTTCATTATCTTAGATAGCTTGCATTGATTTGCATCACTGAGACATACTGAGCTTTGCTGATGCTACGAAATTCCAGCTACTGATCTTGACAGCCTTATGCTGTTTTCAGGAGACAGAGGAGGAATTTCAAAGTTCTATTCTTCAAGCATTTGGCAGCAGAGTAGCCTACTGACTCAACTGTACAACCAAGTTTTGATGCCACCTCTTATTCTGAGGTGAAGACAGTGTGAACTTGTCAAACCTCCTCCATCGGTTCCAAATAAAATGTATCATGACAGATCAGATTGTCTTCAGTATTCGATGAAAATTAGGTGAAAGCTGATAACACAACATACAGAAATAAGGTATTAACCAAGGCAATGATTAAAATCATTAAAGTATTAACATTAGGTAAACACATTTGGGGGAAATAGCCCCTTGAAACAAATGTGGGGATCGCAATGAATTATTAACTCATGCCCATTCCATTTCATGCAGGCAGCAGAAGACAAATATCATATCATCAGCTTCATTAAATGGTAGCAGCATACAACGCAGTGCCAAATACACTATTAAAATGCTGCATGTATCAAAATGTTGCCCACATTCATGCAAAGCTAGCTTCACTTGAAACTAACCTAAATGAGAGGAGCATTCTTGCTGGATTAAAGATTGCAAGTGAATGGGAAAGTGAATCGGAGCGGCACAAGTACAAACTAATAGTACAGAAGGGCAGAAAGCATACTCCAAGGTTCTCAGCTGTAGCACTCGAGATCTTGTTCCAGTAGCTTGACAAAAAGAGAGAAGTCCTCAATTCACACTGGGCCTAGAAGTCCTAATAAATAAAAGAGTATTGGAAATAGATAATCACCATGGTCAATACTATATTTGTAGCTCTGAGGACCTGGATGTAAAGCTGCAAGATTTTTAATGACCTCACACAAAAGTGATCAAGGTCAATGGATTCACCTTTAAACATCATATCACACCAATTGAACCAATTTCAGACACAGGATGATTCACCACCTCTTAAACTTCACTCACCTACCAATATTCTGTGCTATTCATGATTCATACTAATATTCATAGCTTCACCTCAGCCTCACACATTTAGCACTACCACACATCTTATGCCCATATTTCACAGCTTGCGCAGACTGTCAGCTATTCACAGTAAAATGCTTGTTGCACTGGGAAGCTCGCCAGAAAGCTTGTGGTTGATCTCAGCAAGAGGGATTCTGACATCAAGTTGGCACAGAATTTTGTGAAGAGCTTGGATTACATCCTATCCAATGTAGAAATGCTAGCCAATTCCATTAACAAGCCGGTGGACCCGACCATGATGTGGCATGCGATGGCCTTGCCTCAGCTTCCATGACAGTATAAGCAGGAGACATACAATGGTTGAGGCATAGAATGAAGTATAAAATCTCAGCTTATACTCAGACTGCTGCTATCGTGGCTGTGGATACCAGTAGTCAAAGGGAGTCACTCTCACAGTAGTCCAGCAATTGGTGCTGCAACAGATTGTCACCATTGTTGAGTGATACAGAGGCACAAAATGGAGACACTGCTGTTACACAATGGAATACGGTCTATTGCCCTCTCTGAGGATGACAGCGTTTGTCCTCCCATCACTGGCACTGGCACTGGCACCATTGTCTGTTGGCCAGTCAGTTCAGGTCACTGCCAAATGCGCTGAGCAAGTGCATTCTGAAGATGAGCCTGCCAGGACTTGAACTGCTTGAGGGATTCCTGCAGCGGAGATCAGCAGTCTTTCCAAGTCCAGTTGTTGTAGGAGCATTAGGAGAGACAAAGGAATCTGCAAGGCAAGCATTACGCAAAGGCACAAGTATGATTATGCAGCTTTTGTATGGAACGTTAGATGGTTCAATTTGAAAAAGCCAGGATTTCCCAAGTCTTTGCAGGGGTTCATTTTACATTTTGTTAAAAGTAGTTTGAGCCAGTAGACTGAACTTGAAGTAAGTTGTGCATGAATATCCTGGAATGACAGGCACTTTTTTAAATGTAAACCATGTGCATTCAGGCATCAGAGAATATTTGCAGGGATGAGTGTTGAATCATTTCTGAACAGGAATTAATTCATTTCATGGTACCATCTCAGACATTTCAAATATAAGTCAACTAACAAAACCTTCACAACGCAGATTAAAGGGACTTGCACCTTTAAGAAAAGTAACACTTTGTTAGTTCAAGCCTTGTCCAAATGTCCAGCACCTTGTTAATATCCAGTTTAATGCTAAAGAAAGGATCAGTGGTGTCTATATTTTACAGCTTGTCAGTACAATAGAGGTAAAGGTTAGTGCCTTAGCGATGCCTTGACACAAGCTGCTACATATATACTTAATAAATACCATATGAAACACAAAGCAGGCTAACATCTAAGGGTCTAAATTTCTCTGCAGCTACTAATGTTTGGAAATCTTTAAGATTTGTGATTTCTTTTTGTTTATAAACCATTGTTGACAGAATATACCTCATTTGTTTTGTTTACCTGCAGTTTGTGGTTGCCATGAGAATTAATAACCAAAGAAAATCAGTCATTAAGAAGTAGAATGTCCATGAAGGATTTTCATATGCAAGTACCAGCATTAAATACTGATGGCATTAAAGTCAATTTAATGCCAGATTTATCCTGCTAATGATCCATTGAATATTGTCCCTGTCTGAACTGATTAACTTGAGTATACCCATATTATACCATATTTTGTTTTGACGTAAAATACCTGATTACCAAGGAGGCCTGAAAAAGTCACCAAGCTGCAAGGTATAACACTCTCAAAGCACTGTATCTTTGTTTCAAAGACACCATAGACATGTCTGATCAGTACCTTCCTCTGAAGTGCTGGGCCCACAGTAACATATGTGATGAAGTGCCCCCATCTCTCCTTACTATACCTCCTGGCTACGTCTGAAATAATACCCTTTCAAACTATTCATTCATGTAAGATTCCTTATTACAAATAATGGAACTCAAAGTCACTCTGTGTTCTTTACGATTTTTACATGATAACAATTTCTTCGCCCATTCAATTAGTCAGAAATGACAGAATTAAAAACAGTTAATATTAGCCAGTCTAAAATTGCAAAATGCATGGTTTCATGCTTGCTAAAGCCAGCCATCTACCTACTGCATTCACTTCCATGGAACCTAAATTGGGACTTAATGACTAGCAGATTCTGATTTGATTTGATTCAATTTATAATTGTCACATATATTAGCATACAGTAAAAAGTATTGTTTCTTGCTCGCATACCGTACTTAAAGAAGGAAAAGAAAGTGTGCAGAATGTGTAGTATTACAGTCATAGCTAGGGTTTAGAGAAAGATCAACTTAATATGAGGTAAGTCCTTTCAAAATTCTGATTGCAACAGGGAGGAAGCTGTTTTTGAGTTGGTTTGCACATGGCCTCAGACTTTTATATCTTTTTCCCAACAGAAGAGGGTGGAAGAAAATATGTCCAGGGTACTTGGGATCCTTGATTAAGCTGACTGCTTTCCTGAGGCAACATCAAGTGTAGACAGAATCAATGATTGGGAAGCTGCTTTGCGTGATGGGTTGGGCTTTATTACAGTAACACAGTGGTTAGCACTGCTGCTGCACAATGCCAGGGACCCGGGTTCAATTCCCAGCTTGCTTCACTGTTTGCATGGAGTTCACACATTCTCCACATGTCTGTGTGGTTTTTCTCTGGATGCTCTGGTTTCCTCCCACATTCTGAAAGACATGCCAGTTAGGTGCATTGATCGAACAGATGCCAGACTGTGGCGACTAGGGGAATTTCACAGTAGCTTCATTGCAGTGTTAATGTAAGCCTTACTTGTGACTAATAAATAAACTTTTACTTCAGTTTTTTTGCGGTCTTGGACAGAGCAGGAGCCAAACCAAAGTTTGATACAACCAGAAAGGATGTTTTTTATGTTGCATCTGTAAAAGTTGGTGAGCAAATATGTCAAATTTCCTTAGCCTCTTGAAAAGTGGAAGAGTTGAAGGGCTTTCTTAATTATAACGTTGGCATGAAGGGACCAGCACAGATTGTTTGTGATTTGGACACCTAGAAACTTGAAGCTCTCAACCACTTCCACTACATCTCTGTTGATTCAGAAAACGGAATGTCCTCCACAATGTTTCCTGAAGTCAATAATTATCTGCTTCATTTTGTTGATATTGAGGGAGAAATCATTATTGTCGCACCAGTTCACAGATTCTCTGAACAGGATTTTATGGCCTCACTTGAGCGAGACCAGAAATTCCCACCTGAGGTCAACGGACATTTTCATTGTCCGCCCCTCACCCACTCTGATCCTGTGGTGTGCTTGGTGGTAGAATTTGGGCGCCCATCACTTTCTGGTGCTCTGCCTGATCATTGTTTGAGATCTGACCCACTTTGGTGATGTCATCATCAAACTTGAAAATTGAGTTGGAGATGAATTTGATCAAATAGTCAAGGCTATATAAGGAATACAGGAAGCGGTTGGCAATATCTCAGCTCTGCCCCTTGTTCGATATGTTGGGTTTCTATCTCATTGAACTATTGGAATTTCAAGCCCTTATGACATGCACTTACAGATTGCTATAATATTTTCAATTCAACTGAAATAATTTGGGAATGTATATGAAATGAAGTTGTCCCAGAAAGATGTGATTCAAGGGTTAGAGATTTGCCTTATACCTCTGATATGTGCAATCAGATCTAATATGGAATGATGGGAGAGAAGGGGGGTGTGAACCTGATTTCCATTAAATGTAATGAATTATGATTGTGTTCTTGGGCTTGACGCTGTAATGTCTGCCCATGATGTCTCTGCTGCCATCCAACTCCCCCTCCCATCCCTGACAATGTGACATCATGCTAGTGGGATCACTACTGATTTTCAAAAATGAAAACTTCTCATGATGACATAGAGATGCTTATAGGCCCCTGGCATTGAGGGACATGTCTGGGGACAATGCCAGGTAGCACTGGTATAGAGCATTGGCATGAGGTACTAGCAGAGAGGGAGGCTTCACCGGGGGATGTTCCACTACTGTATTGGTGGAGATTCTGATATTGATGTTGGAGGGGCCAAGTCCATGGGGGTCATGGAGGAAGAGGAGTAGTTCCAATGTCTATGGGGTGGGGAAGAAGGTTATGACCTTTAAAATAGCACCCTCGATTTCAGATTTCCTATGTTGGCAGCAATTTTAGGCCATACCCATCCAGCAACTTTGCATCCCTGACGCCATTTCTGCCCAGGGAAATGGGGACGCAAAGTCCCAAATATTGTCTTTGTGCATTTTAATTTCAAGATCCTGACGATGATAGAAATAACTACACAGAAAATAACCTGAATACAAAACTGACCTTAATTGGCTATCTCACAGAAAAGTTAATCGTAATGTCAACCTAATGCACTTGAAGAGAAGAGTGTGCATCGAAGCTGAACACTATATTTACATGATGTTCAACTTTATTGAAATCAGTGGAATAAATGAAATAGAAAAGAGTGTTTGGAGAGATCCATTCACCAATGCCAGCATAAAAACCTGATTTTATTTTTGTTTTAAAGAGAGGCGACAAATGGTTTCTTGAGAATAAACTGAGAATTACATCATACAGTTAATGATGGGATGTACATAATGGTGGCATGCATCCTCCAGAGATGTAGATATTTTCTCTGTTCTGCAGGGAATCTTTCCCAGTTGACATTGCATACCACTGTAATGTTTTCATGTCAAATTTTAAGATTCAGGGGTTAAGATCATTCCAATTTTGTAAGTTTAAGTACGCTTAAATGTCACAAGTAGGCTTACATTAATGCTGTAACAAAGTTACTGTGAAAATCTCTAAGTCGCCACACTCTGGCTCCTGTTTGGGTACACTGAAGAAGAATATAGTGTGGCCACTGCACCTAACCATCATGTCTTTCAGACTGGAGGATGAAACCAGAATACCAGGAGGAAACTCACTTAAATACATAGAGAATGTACAGATTCTGCACAGACATTGACCTAAGCCAGGAATCAAAACTGACCCTTCGACCCTGTGAGGCAGCAGTGCCAACCACTGCGCCGTCGTGCTACCCAGTATATCGTTCCTAACTTTCACTGATCCACATCCACAACCAAATTCAAGGCCAGAATTTTACAGAGTTTGAATGGGCGTGTGCCTTACCTGAACTTGCGTGAATCCATACGAGAGAACCTTGGACACGCACGCCAATGTCACGGTGCTCTCAGGCGATGTTCCAGTCAGCAGGCGTGCACGAGAATCGGAAATGTGCCCAATGACAGTTGAAAGTCCATTAAGCACGCAATCGGTCCTAATTTTACACGGCCCATGTGCTTTTATGCTTGGCACAAGAGTGAATCGGCTCTGCAAAATTCATATAGCAATATTCTTATCAGCCCCGATCAAGGATGGGATAAAATGTGTGAGGGACGAAATAAATTAAAATGTTTGTGGGTTGAGCTGTGATATTTTATGGTGTCAGTTGCTTGATAAAGAAAGTTTGCAACATGTGTTTGGTACAATACTGCAGCTTTTTGTTTTAAGGAGAGGCAACAAATCATTTCTTGAAAATAAACTGAGAATTACATCATACAGTTAATGACGGGATGTGTATAATGGTGGCAGAGATGCCACCTCCAGAGTTGCAGGTATTTTCTCTGCTCTGCAGCGAACATTTCTCAGCTAACATTGCATACCACTGTAATGTTTTCATGTCAAATTTTAAAATTCAAGTTAAGATCACCCTAATTTTGTAAGTTTAAAGTTTATTTATTTGCATCACAAGTAGGCTTACATTGACACTGCAATAAAGTTACTGTGAAAATCCCCTAGTCACCGTAGCTTGGTACACTGAGGGAGAGAATTTAACTTGGCCAATGCATCTAACCAGCTTGTCTTTCAGACTGTGGGAAGAAACCAGAGCACCTGGAGAAAACCCACATTGATATGGGTAGAATGTGCAGACTCTGCACAAACAATGACCCAAGCAAGAGGCAGCAGTGCCAACCACTGTGGCACCATGCCACCCAGTATATCATAATTGCAACCTAATTTTTATTGATCCACATCCACATGGGTTACACTGAGGGAGAATTTTAAAAAGGTAATTGGAACAGTATTGCAGCTCCCTGCGACTATAGTCAGCCTTCCAAGAGCTTGTTGGAAATGCCCACCTGCCCTTTCAATTCTCTTGGTGCCTGCCCTCTCTAGTATGCCACACATAGTGTGCATGTCCCACTAGCTGACCATCAATTGACTATGCAGACAGCGTGAAGTTGCACTCTCAGCTGATTGCAGCCAGAAACACATATCGTGTCTGCTTCTGGACCTGCTGATTGTACGCTAAAATTTCAGGCTAACCTTTGTTTTTGCAAAGAGGACTAAAATTTAATATACCAAGCTCAGAAACTGAAAGTTGCCTTCAGACTGCAATCTAGGATGATATTAAAATTACACTTACAAGATTCATATTTTAGAAAGTAAATAAAAACAATGGAAAATATAGAACATAGAACATAGAACATTACAGCACAGAACAGGCCCTTCGGCCTTCGATGTTGTGCCGACCAAAATAAAAAGCAATGCCCCTCCAAACTAACCATTCCCTTCTCTTCCATATACTTATCAATTAACCTCTTAAACGCCACCAAACTTGGCGCATCTACAACAGCTGCAGGCAGGGCATTCCACTCCCTAATCACTCTTTGAGTAAAGAACCTACCTCTGATATCCGTCCTATAACTCATACCCCTTAATTTAAAGCTGTGTCCCCTCGTGCTAGCTTTCTCCATCCTAGGAAAAAGGCTATCACTGTCCACCCTATCTAAACCTCTAATGTGAAGTTTAGATTTGTGGGTTGTGAATATGAAGATAATTTGAGACATTATAAGGCTTTTTTTTGCTGGAACAGAGAAAGATTGACCTGACAAATCTTAAGGTAATAGAGAGCTATGACAGTGCAGTGTGATAGACTGATTCTATTAATCAGCAAAACAATAATGAGGGGAGCACAAGTTACAATAATAAAATCAGATCAAATCAAGAATGAGTCCCGACAGGAATTGGAATTCGCCAAGAATTAAATGAGAGGATGAGTTTACAGTCGGATAATGACCAAGTCATTTTGTCAATTTTATGTGTCAATATAAAATATTGAAAGGGTGCAATGTAAAATTTCTTCAAAAACCAATATGCACATGTCTGTTGAATTGC
Source organism: Sphyrna mokarran (assembly GCA_024679065.1). Classification (NCBI taxonomy): domain Eukaryota; kingdom Metazoa; phylum Chordata; class Chondrichthyes; order Carcharhiniformes; family Carcharhinidae; genus Sphyrna; species Sphyrna mokarran. The sequence continues at coordinate 42,650,499 of JAGIQG010000013.1, forward strand.
AGTTGTTTTCTCTTGCACTTCTGACTGTTTTTATAAGGTGCATCCTGCGTGGCTTCAAAGATTGTAGCAGGTTGCTCTGATTCCTACCTTGATTGCTGAGGTGCTTTTGCCTACACCCTCCGAGTATTGAATCCATGAGGGACTGTTTCACCTGCACCTGAGGCAGGATGTTGTGTACTGGCTGAGGGCAGGGAGCTGGGGGTAGAGAACACTTGGTGACACTATCCTCTTTCACCATCATACCTTTCCTGGATTGTGGCACTTTACTCCAACCACACTGCTGCATATTAGTTTATGAAGATTATTGAAGCCGTGGATTAAATATTTCCCATTAAAACAGCAGACATGCTGGGTTCTGAAGCCATAGTTATGGTCTATATGGATTCAACTTCCATTGAAGCAGTCATTCTCTCCGTGGCTGACATTCTCACAATTGCCCGTATTAACAATCAACTTGTTCTCTTCCATTTTCTCTGCTATGACGAATAGTGTGCATGGCAATACCTTACTGAGTTGCAGCTGCACTCCTGGCATTTTCTTTCTCAACAATGGTCCCTGGGGTTCATATTCTGTTTCCCAGCTAAGCTTATAGAAAGTTGACAGGGATGCACTTCAGTTGTCCCTACCATCAGTGTAGGTTTATATTCACTTGTGTGTTAAAGAACAAAGAAAATTACAGCACAAGAACAGGCCCTTTGGCCCTCCAAGCCTGCATTGACCATGCTGCTGGCTGAACTAAAAATCCCTACCCTTCCAGAGACCGTATCCCTCCATTCCTATCTTATCCATTTATTTGTCAAGACACTCTTTAAAAGTCACTATTGTATCTACCTCTACTACTTCTTCCAGCAGCGAGTTCCAGGCATCCACCACTCTGTGTACATCTTGCCTTTTACATCTCCTTTAAACCTTGCCCCTTGCACCTTAAATCTATGCCCCCCTAGTAATTGATTCTTGCATTCTATGAGAAAGCTTCTCACTATTCACTCTGTCCATGCCCCTCATAATCTTGTAGACTTCTATCAGGTTGCCCCTCAATCTCAATAGTTCCAGTGAGAATAAACCAAGTTTCTCCAATCTCTCCTCATAGCTAATGCCCTCCAAAGCAGGCACCACCCTGGCAAATCATTTCTGTACCCTCTCCAAAACCTTCATATCCTCCTGGTAGCGTGGTAATCAGAATTGAACACGATATTCCAACTGCATCCTAACTAAGGTTCTATAAACTGCAACATGACTTGTCTATTTTTAAACTTAATGTCCCAGCTGATGAAGGCAAGCATGCTATATGTTTTCTTGACTATCTTTTTCACCTGCGTTACTAGTTTCAGCGAGCTGTGTACCTGTACACCCAGATCCCTCTGCATATCAATACTCTTAAGTATTGGCCTCGTGGTGAATCACCAGACAAAAATACAAACAATTGTTCAACAGGATTCATCAAAATATGAGTATTTCTATTGATGCATGGCTGTATGCCCTTTAGAATGAGCAAGATCTTCCTGAGAGCTGTCATGAATCATAAAATCATAGAAACCATAGAATCCCTACAGTGCAAAAAAGTTCATTCAGCCCATCAAGTCTACACCAACAGCCATCCCTATCCCCATATCTCAATGCATTTACTCTGCTAATCCCCTGACACTAAGATTTGCAATGTGGAAAGGAAACCCAAATACAGAGGAAATCTATACTGACATGCGAAGAATGTGCAAACTCCACAAAGACAGTAACCCAAGGCTGGAATTGAATCCAGTTTCTGGCATTGTGAAGCAGCAGTAACCAACCATTGGGCCATCATGCTGCCACAGATGCTTCTTGTATGTGTGAAGGCCATGAAAGTCTATATAATCAAAATGAATGAGTCATGACAGGGTAATAATCTTATCAATCAGCAAACTCAGTGGTCAGTAAAATATTGCCATCCAGCGTATGAAGAAATTTCATTTTTGATGTTAGGCATCTAAGAGAACCTAATTACTCCAGCTTTGATCAGAAAGGATAAAAATTTGTCACTTATCTTCAGGGCATCCATGGACTGTTGGTCATGGGCCACATCCATTTTTCTCCCTCTCTTTTGAATACTGTATTTGCTTCTCCAATTAGAATTGAAAAGAGAGACATGTGAATGAGTGAAAGTCAGGTATTCACCTGATGGATGCAGCGCAGTTCCAGAGGGTGGCTATCAGACAGGTGCTTCATCACACAGGGTAAGGCTTGGAATGAGTGATGGTGGTGGTGGTGGATGGGAAGTATGGGAGCTGGAGAAGTGCAAATAAAGGATGGGTGTTGCTGCAAGTTAGGTTAGTGCACAGAGTGAGGTAATGGACAGATTTTGGAAGAGTTGTTGTCCAGCGCAAAATTGCACTCGCCTTTTTTGGCCTCCTAAGTTCATCAAGGTGCTTTCTGCACTGCACCCAAGATTTGGATACAGGTCACCTGCTGCTCACCTCCTCAGCTACTTCCCGCTATGGCTTCTTGGTCACAGATCTGGGTTATGTCCTCTCAGTGGTAAATCATTTACCTCCTGGCCCTCAGTGTACTCAGCAGTACTTCAGTAAAGCAGCTGTGCATGTTTGTCTGCTTCTTGTCAATCTATAACCTCCTTCTCACTCACAAATCTGTATTAGCCCTTTAAATAGTGAGCTTAATTGCATCATGTTGTCCATTTCCGATCTGGAGTGTAGGCAGAGATGACACTGGTTTCTATGGATGTGATAGGTTTTAGATAGGGTGCTTTAAAATGTCTACTCCATTCTTTAGCTCTGGCATTCAGTTCATTTTGCAGCTTTGTTTACTTTTCTTTGAATCCATGCCCAGGTTTAAATCAAGCACCATAGGCAGCAATAATCAACAGATTCACACAATCAGACACAGAACAAACAAACACTACACATCGGGACTGATTTTACCATTTTCATTCTAAGTGCTGAATTTGGGTGCAATTCAGGTCCGACTTGGAAACCTGCTTTCAGGCGCTTCCATACGTACTTAGCCTGAAAAGAATTGTGGCTCTGAATCATGCTGTGTGTGGGGCTTAGTGCACCCAAAACGATTGGAGTTCGGAACTGCGCATGCACAGTTAGAAAAAGTTCAGAAAAGCACGCCGCTGCCACATTGCTTCTGGGCTGCAGAAAGCTGCCAAAGCAGCCCGAGAGCGAAAAGCAGGAGCGATGGCCCCCACACAGACTTCACTATCCCCCTTGTCTATCCAAATCCCGCTATCCAGACTGATTGTGAATGCGCACCCCTTTCCCCCACCGCTGATCGTCTGCAGAGTGGCAGCAGACCCCCCTGCACGCCGCCCCCTCCCCTTCATCAGAGACCTTCTGGCCTTCCCACCACCAGAGATACATCTTACTCACATCCCTCCTCCACCTCTCACCAGAGAATGATCTGGCTTCACTTCCCTCCCCACCACATCCACCACCCCCCATCCCGACCCCCACAGGTACATCTGACCCACGTCCTCCTCCCTCCATTCCCCCACTCCCAAACCTCCAACCAGATAATGATCCGGCCTCTCCACTCTTTCCCTCCTCCACCAGAGAACATAGAACATAGAACATTACAGCACAGAACAGGCCCTTCGGCCTTCGATGTTGCGCCGACCAATATAAAAAAGCAATGACCCTCCAAACTAAACCATTCCCTTCTCTTCCATATACTTATCAACTAACCTCTTAAACGTCACCAAACTTGGCGCATCTATAACTGCTGCAGGCAGGGCATTCCACTCCCGAACCACCCTTTGGGTAAAGAACCTGCCTCTGATATCCGTCCTATAACTATCACCACTTAATTTAAAGCTGTGTCCCCTCGTGCTAGCTTTTTCCATCCTAGGAAAAAGGCTATCACTGTCCACCCTATCTAAACCTCTAATCATCTTATATGTTTCGATTAGGTCCCCTCTTAGCCGCCTCCTTTCTAACGAAAACAACCTCAAATCACTCAGCCTCTCTTCATAAGACCTGCCCTCCATACCAGGCAACATCCTGGTAAACTCCTCTGTACCCTCTCCAATGCCTCCACATCTTTCTTATAATGTGGGGACCAGAACTGCACACAATACTCCAAGTGCGGCCGCACTAGAGTTTTGTACAGTTGCAACATGACGTTGCGGCTCCGAAATTCAACCCCCCTACCAATAAAAGCTAAGACTCCATATGCCTTCTTAACAACCTTATCGACTTGACTGCCTACTTTCAGGGATCTATGCACATATACACCAAGATCCCTCTGTTCATCAACACTATTAAGATCCTACCATTAGCCCTATACTCTACACATTTATTATTCCTGCCAAAGTGCATTACCTCACACTTTTCCACATTAAACTCCATTTGCCACCTCTCGGCCCAGCTCTGCAACTTGTCCAAGTCACTCTGTAAACTATAACACCCCTCCTCACTATCTACCACTCCACCGACTTTAGTGTCATCTGCAAATTTACTAATCAATCCTTCAATACCCTCATCCAGATCATTTATAAAAATTACAAACAGCAGGGGCCCCAAAACAGACCCCTGAGGTACACCACATGTCACCGAACTCCACGATGAATATCTCCCATCAACCACCACCCTCTGTCTTCTATCTGCTAGCCAATTCCTAACCCAATTAGCTAAATCACCCGCTATCCCATACATCTGCATTTTCTGCAGAAGTCTTCCATGGGCCACCTTATCAAACGCCTTACTAAAGTCCATATATACTACATCAACCGACTTACCCCCATCCACCTCTCTGGTCACTTTCTCAAAAAACTCAATGAGGTTAGTAAGGCATGACCTACCCTTCACGAAACCATGCTGACTATCCCCAATCAATTCATTCTCTCTAAATAACTATAAATCCTATCCCTAATAATTCTCTCCAATACCTTGCCCACAACAGAAGTAAGACTCACTGGCCTATAATTCCCTGGAAGGTCTCTCTTCCCCTTCTTGAACAATGGGAACACATTCGCTATCCTCCAGTCCTCCGGAACCACACCCGTAACCAACGACGATCTGAAGATCAGAGCCAGAGGCTCTGCAATCGCCTCTCTTGCCTCCCAGAGAATCCTAGGGTAAATCCCGTCCGGCCCAGGGGACTTTTCCAACTTCAAACCCTCAAGAATATCTAGCACATCCTCCCTATCTACCTCAATACTTTCCAGTTTGCAACCCTGTACCTCAGTGTTCTCCATAACTACATTTACATCACCCTGCGTGAATACCGAAGAGAAATATTTAGTCAGTACCTCTCCAATCTCCTCAGGCTCCACGCACAACTTCCCACTGCTGTCTATGACTGGCCCTAATCTTGCCCTAACCAATCTTCTATTCTTAACATATCGAAAGAAAGCTTTAGGATTCTCCTTAATCCTATCAGCCAACATCTTCTCGTGTCCCCTCTTAGATCTCCTCAATTCACTTTTTACCTCCTTCCTGGCTAATCTATAGCTATCCATTGCACTAACTGAGCCTTCAAGCCTCATCCTGACATAAGCCTCCTTTTTCTTCTTAACCAGCAAATCAACTCTTTTCGTACACCAAGGCTCTCTTACTCGTCCATTTCCTCCCTGCCTGACCGGGACATACTTATCAAGGACTCGCAGCAGCTGCTCCTTGAATAAGCACCACATTCCAGATGTTCCCAGTCCCTGTAGTTTCCTAGTCCAATCTATGCACCCTAATTCTCTCCTGATGGCCTCATAATTACCTTCCCCCAGCTATAACTACTGCCCCCAGCTTCATGCCTATCCCTATCCATCACTAAGGTGAACGTAACCGAATTGTGGTCACTATCACCAAAATGTTCACTAACTTCCAAGCCTGACACCTGGTCTGGCTCATTGCCCAGCACCAAATCCAATGTAGCCTCACCTCTAGTTGGCCTATCTACATACTGAGTCAAAAAACCTTCCTGCACACTTTGTACAAAAACTGACCAGAATGATCTGGCCTGCCTCCCTCCCCCCTTTCCCCACCACTGATCTGAGTCAGAGACCGTTGGAAGTGCTGAACGCACCTTTTCAGCAACTGGAGCGCTTGAATCAGACTTTTATTCAGCGTGTCCATTTTGGCGCAATCCCAGATTGGTGAACATGGTGGTAAAGGGGGAAATGCTGATAAAGTTGGGCAAACAGTTCATTAATTCAATTGAATTGCATGCAAATGCATTTAAATCTCTGTTGCCCGTGTTTTGGGCGAAATCGGATCGCAAACATTCCTATATCTCAGTAATCTGGCCATCTGCACGGATGTGGGCATGGATCACCTTAATGGCCTCACACCCAATTTTATCATGTTTGTGCACCCAAAAACAGACATGACGCAATGGTAAAATCAGGCACATCATATTGATCTGCAACACAACTGCTACGCAATCGAAAGAAAAATTATATTGCTCCACTTTACTTCTGGGCTTCATCTACACAATTTCCCTCTTTATTTGGAAGCCAGCTTCAAAGCAATTAACATCACGACCATTGTGTTGGATTCTTGAGAATATTTGCAGATCTCCGCTAACTTTAGTCAGGAAATGATGAGGTATGAAAGGATAAGGTAGCATAATAGCTATGGCATTGGACTTGCAAAATTGAATTCAATTACTCTGGTAATTTGTGAGCAGAAACTTAACCAAGACAGCAGTTGGTTTAAATGTCCTTCAGGGCAGAGCTTTCCATCAACCCCAGCATGCGAATCTAGCCCCATATTATGTGATCAACTTTCAGTGCTCTCAGAGAGACTTAGGATGGGCAATAAATATTGTCTTGCTTATGTTACCCATACTCTAAGAATAAATAAATGTTTAACCTGGAGCTACTAATCTTTCTTGCTGTAAGTTGATACTAACCTCAAACCAATAGCCAGAGTATAAATCCACCTCTATTCCATCCCTATGAACTTTAACACTATTTTATTTCTCACAACTAAATTTTATATTAAATAAAATTCACCACTTACAATGAATTCCTGAGTTCATTTCAGTCTTGAGAAAGAAAATAGTGTTCTTGCTGAGTCTGCTGTCACTGGTGCACGACATTTTAAAGTTAAAAAGTTAAAGTTTATTTATTAGTTAGCCTTACATTAATACTGAAATGGAGTTTCTGTGAAAATCCTCTAGTTGTCACACTCCGGCACCTGTTCAGGTACACTGAGGGAGAATTTAACATGGCCAGTTAACTTAGTCTCTGCACATCTTTGGATTGTGGAGGAAACAAGAGCACACGGAGGAAATCCATGCAGACACAACGAGAATGTGCAAATTCCATGCAGACAGTGACCCAAGTCGGGGAAACCCATGTCTTTATACCATACTTGACTTGCAGTTAAGCACATCATTACAGAAATGCAGGCTATAGTGAAGCAATTGATTGAACAGCAATGTGTGGCCTATATTTAAAACAATGCTCACAATATCATATATGAACATAGTGACACCATCCTATTGTTGGAGGAACTGACTGAATATGCATCTACAAGAGTGCGTTTGGAATTACCTTAAAATGGCAGTAAAATGTAACTAAAATAGAAGGCCATTAATAAAATAAATCTGAACAAGGTACTAACCTGTAAAATATACTGAATATTTAAAACAGTCTTATCAAATTATTTAATGCAATGCTCTTAAGAAATCAGTAAATTCTTCATCTTAAACGTTTTGATGCCAATATTAAAACAGCGCAGATAAGATTTGACACAAATGTGATATAAGCTCCACTGATATCAAACAAAGATTTCAATGCTTGAAGGTTTGTATACAATTGTCCACATTCAATTGAATTTGATTCATCTTACTTTAAAGCTTAGATAAGTTTGCCCTTGCAGTGTTGAATAGCTTGAGCGAGGCCACAGTCTATTCGGATATTGGTGTGTCCTTGACAATGACCTCTGAACTTATTGTCAATATGTTACAGAAGAAATTAGATCTTTCCAGCAAGAAGTAATACTAATATTCCCGAATGGTAATGTGGAAAGGAGATTGCAAAGTACCGTCAGAAGCCAGCAGATAGTACAATTCTGAAAATAAACGCAGTATCCAAAGCAGAGTGCCAAGAGGGAGGCTGTTTGAAATAGGTATAATAAATACAAAGCAAGTATAATAAATACCAAGAGAATGCTGCACATGTGCCATTGCTGAAGACTTAATTATATCCAGTGGCAGGTGCAGAAGGGCTTTGTTTGCCAGTTTGTTCCTAGCTAATGCAACTCCAGATAACCTTCATGTTAAATTGCACAAGGCACTTGGGGAGCTCTGCTATATCTCCATCTTAATGTTTAAAAGAAAACATGTTTTTAAAACAATTCCTGTGGATCCAAGTGGAGCAGGAGTATTTCTCACAAATTTTAGCCAACCAGAGGGCCACTGCTGGCCTGTGGTTGACCCTCCTCCTGTTCTTATTCATCACTCCCTGGACTTGCTTGAATGTTGCTGTTGGCGACTAGGTGGCTTGAAATTTGCTTCTCCTGTTTTGAGAGCTGCAATTATTTTGGTGAGACCCCAGGACCAATCTCTTTGGCTATCTTTCTTTGGACACAGGGATTATTCCTTGTGTACATTTGATACAAGAAACTGTTCTAAGTGAAATTCCAGGCCTGGCATTCCATTATCACAGGATTCAATTCCTGCTGCAAAATGTGCTGATAATGAGCCCAAGGGTTATTAATAATTAGATGGACAAATTACTCTTTGTCAAAATTGTGCCTCTCTTCTATAGAAGTGAACACACTAGGAAGCAACAACATTTGTATGAATGATGCTTGGGGCTGCTGGATGAACCAGGAAAGTACAGTGCTGACAGATGATGCCATAATGGATGAAATTAAACTCTGCACTATATATCCTCTCTCCCACCCCTCTCCCATTAGCTCTGCCACCTGCCAGATGTCCTGGGAGATCATGAACAGTGTCTCTAATGTAGGAATGAAGTTTTTCTCCATGCTTCTTTATATAGAATAGCCTGGTTGAGGTCCTTGGCTCTTCAGCCAAGGGATAATCTTTCCTTTGTCTCCTAGTGGTTTCAGTCAGTCTACTTCCATTCCTGACTCACGGAATTTTCTCATTATGTTTTCAAGACTCAATGCTAAGTCTTTATTTTTACAATCGTTATTGGGAGTGAGAGAGCAGATGACAGCATGGGTGAAGATGTGATGCGTTTTCATGAAGATCTTTACTTTGTCTTGTTGTATTTCACTTGAAGTATTTTAGTATGGTAGAGAGGTGTTCTGAAATTCCTGTTAATTCTCTACTATGACTGCAAGACTGACATTGCATAACTGTCCCTATATGGCTCGACAGTAACTCCATTGCTTTTTTCCCATCAGGAATAGCAGTTTGAAGGTCAAGGGGATGCCCCTTCTTACTTGATTAATTCCAGACTTAATGGGCCTACTCCTCTTATAGTAATGACATCTGTGTTACCACAAAAGGCCCCATAAGGAATGCAACTACATTAGGAAATGCTAGACCAGGTTTAGGAGGGTCAACCTGCATATGAGTGTGTGGAAAAAGCTGCTGAAAGCTGCCATCTAAGATAATTGTGTAGCTAGCCAGGACTCTTCTGACTCCAGGCCCCCGTGCCAACTTCTTTAACATTGTCAAGTGCAAGAATAAGGAACTTCTTGTCAGGTTGACAAAAATAACATGAAAAAGGCTTTCCACCTTGACTGGCTGCATCAAGTTATTCAACATTCTCCTGGGTTAGGGTCTTCTTCCTGCACAGTGGCATATCATCCCCTCCCCCAATTCCATCTCCACTCTACCCCCGGTGGATGCAGCGAGCCATTTAAATCTCAATCCACCTGTGGGCAGACTGTAAAATCCCGGCCCTGCAGTGCATAAATAGTTTTGGAGCTTGAAAATGAAATGGACACAAAATCTCCTCTATGGCAGATTGTGTGTGCATGCACATTCTGAGCCAGAAGGACATCATTTGCCATATTGGTCTACGTATCAAAAGGGACCAGTGCCAGGAACAGGCATTCTGCCCTTTTCTAATGCAAATAAGGGGACCAGCTGCTGCTTGGGGCTTCTTTTACCAAACTAATTTCTCCTAAGTGTGGCCAGAATATTTGTTGTGTGTAGTGTGTCCCAGTGAGAACCAATCTCTAGGCCAATTGGCCAAATCTTCCGATCAAAGTCTGATCCTGCAGCATACGATGATCAAACAGAAAACTACCCACCTACAATATGCAGTCAAACGACAGAATGCTCCTATGCTGCTCAATATAGGATAGGGCAGAACAGGGCTATGCAAGTCTGTTGACTTCTGGTGGGATTTTCCAATCTTGGGGAGAATGCAAGAACTCCCTCAGTGCAGGAACTCTTGCAAAGAACTGCGAAGAGAATCTGTGCTGAAGCAAAGACCGACTTTTCACTCTGCTAGCTGCCGGATTCTGGTGTTTAAAGCTTTTAGTGTGTTATTGAATGAGTATGAATGAACAGATGTGTTAATGGGTGAATGAGTAAATGGATAGGTGGGTGAGGTAAATGGGTAGGCAGGTAGGAGGATAGGGATTTTTAAAATCTTTCATGGGATATGGGCATCTCTGGCTGGGCCAGTATTTATTGCCCAGTCCTCATTCCAATCAGAAGGTGGTGGTAAGCTGCCTTCACAAACCACGGCAGTCTACGTGGAGTAGACACATTCACAGTAATTTTAGGAAGTGAGTTCCTAAATTTAGTGAAGGAATAGCAATATAGCTCCAGGTCAGAATGGTGTGTGGCTTGCAGGGAAACTTGCAGATGGTGGTGTTCGCATGCAATTGTTGCCCTTGTCCTTCTTGGTAGTAGAGGTCACAGCTTTGGGAGGTACTATTGAAGAGATCTTGGTTAGATGTTTCAGTTTATCTTGTAGATTGTAAACTGTTGCCACAGTGTGTGTTGGTTTGGAGAGAGTGAATATTTAATGTGTAGGATGGGATGCCAGACAAATGTGCTACTTTGCTCTGAATGGTCTCAAATTGCTTGAGAGCTGCACTCATCCAGACAAATGGAACATACTCCATCACACTCCTGACTTACAATTTGTGCCTTTTAGTTGTTGGATAGGCTTTGGGGATTCAGAAAGTGAGTTATTCCCTATAGGACTCTCACCCTTTGATCGTGTCTTGTAGCCACAGTATTTATATGGCTACTCTAGTTCAGTTTCTGGTCAATGGTAGTCCCTCCAGGATGTTGATAGTGGGGGATTCAGTGATGGTAATAACATTTAATATGGGGAAGTGATTGGATGGTTTCTTACTGGAGATGGTCACTGACTGACACCTGCGTGGTGTGGATGTAACTTACCATTTACCAGCCTGAGCTGGAATGTTGTCCAGGTCTTCCTGGCAGATGGAAAGAGTGGTGAATGGGGAGAGTGGGTGAGTGGGTAGATGGGTATGGTAGTTAAGTTAGGTCAGGGGTGATTGTCAGGTCAGGGGGCTAGTCAGATCTGGTTGATAGGGAGTCAGGAGGTCAAAGAGAGGGATTTAAAGATGACCAGGTAAGGGAAGGATGAGGCCATATCAGGTCAGACAGTATTGGGGAGGGGGACAAGCTGGAGACTTATCAGTTTGGACGTGAGTATCAGTGGGTCATGAGGGGAGTCAGGGAGGAGCCAGAGTTCAGGGATATAGTCACTCTTCAAGGGACATGGTGTCAGGGCTGTCAATTATACAGTTACCCAGAAATTAGATTGATAATTTTTCTAACATTTCCTGGATAACTATTCAGGTTAGCAAGCCAGTACTACCCAAAGGCTTTGACTCTAACTTAGATTTGGAAACATTTTCAGAGGATCCCGGTATTCAGGAGAATTGCTCATTGGAATTTCAAACTTCCCAGGCAATTCTCACGGAGTCAATATGTTGGGACTTGTGTGGAATCCTGAAGTACAGTTTGACGGTTACTGAAGAATGAAAGATCTGGACCAATATCTTTCTATTAGTTATACATATGTATGTCATACTTAAACCATAACTAAAACTGCACTGTGAACATTTATTAACGTTGCCTTTCAATAAATATGAAGAGTCAATATTTTCCAATTTAGAAAGAGCAAAAAAAATTCAAAAGAGCATTTGTGGAACGATGCAGTGTAACATTTTATTGAATTATACCATTTTAGGAAGCGTAATATTTTCCATCACAAGATAACTTTAAACACATGGGAAATAAATCGATGAACACAAAGCTATTCAAATGAAAAGTCGTTCTGGTGCTGTTTGGGTCATATTTTCTTAGTGGATACTGAAAATACTCCCTTAGGAAACAATGCCTTCTGAAGTTCTTTTCATGAAGGTCAGTGCACAGGTTGAACATATTCTGCATTCAAGCTGCTCCCTGGGGAATATTTTATTCATGTGATGAATATCTTTTGTGCTTTAGATATTTATTTTTAAATATAACAAGAATGTGATTCAATTATTATGTGTAGAAGTCAACCAAAGATTGATGGTACAAATTTATCCATTGTGAGACTTACTTTGGCCAATGCTTCAAGACACCACCTTTAATGTTCACTCTGATCTCCATGTTTGTGGACCAGTCCCCCTCCACCCCCAAAATGGAAATGGTGACAAACAAACCCTTCCCCTGCTGTTGACCAGGGGAGCACGGTGAACCTCTCAGCAAAGCTGTGCATCCTCTTCCCCCACCACTCAAATAACAGGTCACCCCCTCACAGCCATGAGGGTGACCTGCTATCCCCCTCAGGACCCAACCCTCAATCCACTCCATCCAGACGCCCATTTAAGCCCTTCCTCAAACCCCTCCTCTTCAGACCCCTCTCAGTTCCTTCCACATCACTCTTCCCTTGGAACCCCTTAACACACTTGATCCTTATTCAGCTGTCTCTCTCCACACTCAATCTCCTATCTCGCTTGACCCCATTCAGTTCCATCTTCAGGCCAGATATCTCAGTGGTATCAATGGTGCACCATCCCCATCACCCCGGCACTGACACCCCGGTCTAGGGACTTGGACCCTGAAGGAGATCAGTCAGGTGGGTCCAGTGACCATGTGCCCTCTGCTAAATTGATGCAGGGGTCTGGGGGTTGGCTAGCTTCAGGCTGCAGGCAAGTGGTTGACCTCACTACTCCGCCCCAGAATGGGTGTTTTGTGGCTACACCATCTCTCCTAGCTTTAGCAGACCTGAAGATCACCCTTGGCATGGCAGCTCTGTGATCAATATTTGCATTCGTGCCTGTCAGCTGCGAAAATTTGAAGTGGTCAGTAACTTTAATATTCATGACCCTGGAGGATTTTAAATCAACAGCAGCACTCCATTCTGCAGCAGTGATTTCTTTTTCTCTCTGTCAGAAGCTGCAGGTGTAGCAGATCCCTTTGAAATTCTCTGACAGAGTGGAGATATTAATTTCATTGAGGGGTTCTCCTCCCTCAACCCCACCTCTGCAGCAGCTCATTCAACCCTAAAATATTCACACAGTTTTTATTTGAAATCTCTGAGCCTTCCTGGAAAGCTGAACCCATTGACATCTTTTCGACACCACTGGAAACATTTGATCTCTTTCAATTTCAATGCTTTGAAATAGCTTTTGATTGACAGCTCAGTGGATTTCTACTAAACCTCCTGTCGGTTATGTTTATTTGCATTTTCTTCATACTTGAGTGCCTCTCAAGTACTTCCAATATTCCTAACCTCAATGTTTACAAAGACTCTAAACTTTTTTGACAGATGTGGTTTCTTCAAAGGAAGTAAGTGGTCTTCAAAAGAAGAAGTGAAACTATCACAACCACTGGGTTAAAATCCTGGAACACGCTCCTAATATCTCTGTGAATGTATCTACGGTAAGAAGTCTCACAACACTAGGTTAAAGTCCAACCAGTTTATTTGATAGTAAACCCACAAGCTTTCGGGATTTGCCCCTTCGTCAGGTGAGTGGAGAGTTCTGGTGTCAGATAGAGCATATAACAGCACACACAGTTTACAGAATACTGATTACAATGCGAGACTTTACAGCTAAAGTGCTATTCAAGTCTTAAAGATGCAGACAATGTGAATGGAGAGAGCATTAGGTATAGGTGTATTATCTCCAGATAGTACAATAAGTGACGTTTTACAAATCCAGGCAAGTCATAGGAGTTACAGATAGTGTGACATGAACCCAAGATCCTGGTTGAGGTCATCCTCATGTGTGCAGAACTTGGCTGTCAGTCTCTGCTCAGTGACTGCGCCTTTGTGTGTTGTGAAGGCTGCCTTGGAGAACACTTACCCGAAGATCAGAGGCTGAATGCCCGTAACCGCTGAAGTGTTTGTCAACAGAAAGGGAACAGCCTTGCCTGGTGATTGTCGAGCAATGCTCATTCATCAGTTGTCGTAACATCTGCATGGTCTCCCCAATGTACCATGCTTCAGGACATCATTTCCTACCATGCATTAGGTGGATAACGTTGGCAGAGTTGCAAGAATTTGTTCCTTGTATCTGTTGAATGGTGTTCTCACATGAGACGATGTGTCATCCATGTCGATAATACGCATGTCTTGCAGAGATTGCAGTGGCAGGGTTGTGTGGTGTTGTGGTCACTACTCTCCTGAAGGCTGGGTAGTTTGCTGTGAACAATAGTCTGTTTGAGGTTGTGCAGTTGTTTGAAGGCAAGAAGTTCAAGTGTGGAGATGGCCCTAGCAAAATGTTCATCTTCATCAATGATATGTTGAAGACTCCAGAGAAGATGTCGTAGCTTTTGTCCTTTGTTCTTTGTTCTCTGCTCTGGGGAAATACTGGATGATGAAGGGTACTCTGTCCACCGTGTCCTGTGTTTGTCTTCTGAGGAGGTCAATGCAGTTTTTCGCTGTGGCGCATCTAAACTGTCAATTGATGAGTCAAGAGCCATATCCTGTTCTTATGAGGGCCGCTTTCAGCATCTGGGGGTGTCTGTCATGATCCTCTTCGTCTGAGCAGATCCTATGTATACGGAGGGCTTGTCCCTAGGAAATGGCTTCTTTAACATGTTTAGGGTAGAAGCTGGAGAAGTAGAGCATCGTGAGGTTATCTGTGAGCTTGCGGTACAGTAAGGTGCTGAAGTGACCGTCCTTGATGGAGATGCGTGTGCCCAAGAATGCAACTGATTCCAGAGACTGGTGTTGTGAAACTTCTTACTGTGTTTACCCACTCCAACGCTGACATCTCCACATCCTGACTACCATTGACAGTATATCTACAGCTCAGGGACTGCAGCAGTTCAAAACGGCAGCTCATCACCACCTTCTGAAAGGCAACTAGGGATGGGCAATAAATGTTGCCTGGCCAGCGAAATCCACATCCCATAAATTAAATCAAATAAGTTCCTTCTTTGAAAAGCACCAACATGTTTGCTGATAGTAACTTTATTTTTCACTGTAGGTTTATTGAATTAACTAAACTTAAATCACCTAGCGAGCATATAGGATTTGATCTGACTTCTCCAGATTATTAACCCAGGCCTCTGGATGAATAGCACAGTAACATAACTACTACATTGCTGCAAAACATGTGATTGAAACTACTGAAACTTGAGAACTGTGGCATTCATGTAATGCAGAGTTCAGTCCATTTATTCCTTCTGGCAGCATGTTTATTTTCAAAATTGTCAACTTTATTTAGTGCAGAGACAAGTTCCACTGGATCAAATTGATGTGTGCATCTATTTCCTTTTGTTAAAAAATTCTGCAGGTGATCAGCACTGACTTTCTGCTTTGTTTTCAGGTAGGTGATGATGATGATGGGAGGAATGTTATATTTGTTTGTCTCCAGGGTATTCCTCCAACTTTGATGATCTTGCACTTTTCCTCATCTGCCAATACTAGCTACTTTCTCAAACCACTCTCTGTCTCTACTTGATGGCACACTTTCTGCAATGTGAGCAAGGCTAGCAGGGTCAGCATTTGTTGCCAATCTCTAATGCCCTTGAGAAGGCAGCTGCGATCTGTCTCATTGAATCGATGCAGTCCATATGGTGTAGAACCCACAGTGCTGTTGAGAGGGAATTTGTGGTTCTTGACCCAGCAACAGTAAAGGAGCAGTATATTATTCCAGGTCATAATAGTGCATGGCTTGCAAGAGGATTTGCAGGTGGTGGTGTTCCCATTTGTTTGTTGTCCTTCTAGGTAATAGAAGTTGATGATGGGAGTTCCAATAATAATATATCAATGAACTATCAAAGAGAGATAGTTAGATCCTCTCTTGTTGGAGATGATCATTGGCTGACTCTTGTGTGACACCTGTCACTTATCAGCCCAAACCTGAATGTTGTCCTGTAGTTTCTGCCTGCAGACACAGACTGCTTCAGTGGGTGAGGAGTTGTGAATGGTGCTGAACATTGTGCAAACATCATAAGCCTCTCCACTTCTGAACTTGTGGTGGAGTTAAGATTATTGATGAAACAGCAAAAAATGTTTCATCCTCGGACACTATCCTAAGGAACTTCTGCAGTGATATTCTGGGTAGCAATTACATGCCTTCAAAAACCACCACCATCTTTCTTTCTGATAGGCATGATGCTAACCAATGGGGAGTTTTTCCTAATTCTCATTGAGTTTAACTTTGCTACAGGTCCTTGTTGCTACACTCTGTCAAATGCTGCCTCAATGTCAAGGGCCACCATTCTCCCCCTTGCTTTATGTCTGGAATCAGGTGGCCTGGCAAAACCCAAAATAAATATCAATGAACAAATTATGTTGTGTAAATGCTATTTAATAGGACTGTTGTCAACACATTCCCTCTCTTTGCTGCTGATTGACAGTAAATCGATGGAGTAATAATTGGCTGGCTTGGATTTGTCTTGTCTGAAGACAGGACCCTTACCTGGGCAATGGTCAACATTGTCAAGTAGCTGCACTGGGCAACCTGACTAGTTGGGGGTCCACAGGTTGGGAAGCTGGGTTGTCTGAAAAGAGTCCAAGTTCTGCAGCACAGGTTTTGTTGTCAGGATCTATAACATTTGGCATATGCAATGCTTTCAGCCTTTTCTTGATATCATGTTAGAGGGAATGAATTGGCTGAAGGCTGGCATTTGTGATGCTGGAGACCTCAGGAGAAGGCTGAGATAAATTGTCCACTCAGTAATTCTGGCTGAAGATTGATTCAAATTCTTCAGTTTTGTCTTTTACACTGCTTTTCTGTAGCCTCCTCCTCCTGCTTGTTGTTTAATTGTGCACCATGACTTATGACTGGATGTGGCACGGCTGCAGAATTTAGATTCGATTTGTTTGCAGTTGGATGGTTTAATTCTCTCTATAACATACTGCTTCTGTTGTTTGGCACACAAATAGTTCTATGGCTTCACTAGGTTTACACCTGATTTTTAGGTACGTCTGGCGCTACATTTTCTCCTGCTCTCCTCATTGATCTCTTTCCTTCATGGTAATGACAATTGTCCACTCTATTCTTTTTCTGAAACTCTATCACAGCCATTTTGCAAGAAGTAGGAAGTGCTTTTTGAAAAGAGAGGCAATCTGACAATAATTAATCATTCGCACCTATATATAAATCACCACAACGAATACATGAATCTTAAATGTGTGCTCGTCATTGTGTTTTTTGTGGATTTTAGTTCAAAATTAAAATCTGTCTTTAGATCATTTATTATTCATCCTTGGATTGTATTACTTTTTTTACGTGTTCACAGTTGTATATAATTATAGGGACACAGTTGAGTTGGTGACCATGGATGAGTGCCCACAGGACTGCAGCTGATGGTGACAGTGTTGAATTGAGCATATAAGTCAATTTACTTCTGCTCTAGCTGCTTCTCACCTTCGAGCTTGACCTATGAGATATCTAGTATTTATTTATAGTGTCTCGGCTGGGCATATTATTGATCTTATCAAACCTATTGTAAGACAGGGTGAGAGTAGGAGGAAGGTTAAAATGAAATTTTAGTGTACACACTTTCATGTAACACCTTTTTTAGTTGAACTATAGTTATGAGTAAAGTTGAGAGTGTATTTAGTAAAATAATTTTTCTCTTAGAGGTTTTTATTGAAGATAAAGAGGATACTGTTGGGTGTTTTTGTTTAGGTTACCTTGGTACGTACACTGATCTTTACAATGTTGTTGATTGAGTAGAAGTATTGGGTGCAATTTCATCTTGTTCATCTGATTTATGCCAAGGAATGTAACAGGACTAAAATTGCACATTTAGCAGAATTGTTGTCTTTTTCCAGGGATTTTGATTTAAGTGCTCAGAGTGCCTGTCAAAAAGGGCCTACTGAATGGTTTAAGTCTGAGTTTAAAATAAAAAAAAACTTACACCAATGAAGCACCTTTCGCAAGTACAGATTATCTCAAAACAACCAATGAAATGCTTTTCAAACTGAAGTCACTGTTGCAATGAAGAAATGCATTTGCACTCAGCAAATTCCCACAAACAGCTTTGTGACAATGACCGAATAACCTGCTTCGCTGAGTTGCTGATTGTGAGATAAGTATTGACCAGGAAAATGGGGTCATTCTCCAGTTCTTTATCAGAATAGTGCCACAGGATCTTTTACAGCAATCCAAACAGGCAGACTCGGCCATTTAGGAACATAGATGAATATCTCATCGGAATGATGGATGCTTCAACTGGAATGGTCCCTGGGTATTGAACTGGACTTGATCTTTGTGCTCAAAATCTGGAGTGGAAATTGAGTTAGAACCTTCAGACGTAACTGTTAACAAGTGAGCCATGGCTGATGTTATTGTATTGGCTCCAAGTGCTGCTACCACTAATTCCTCATCCTGCCTCCAACATGGGTGTACTAGTCATGAGGGACATTCCATTGAGTTTTTAAGTGGATGCAACAGCTGATCTTAGATCGAACACTGCAAAGTATTTGGAGACATTTAGTTTGTTCACATTTTGTGTTTCAACCAATCAAAATTTTCACTGTGAGTGCAGAATATTCTGATTGCTTCCGGGGATTCTGTCAAATGAGTTTTTCTTCAGGGAGATTCTTCTGTCATTTCCAATCAGAGAAAAAGGAGAAGCAGCAAAAGGAAAATTTTAAAACTGCAGAGAGGAATCCTTGTGATACTTTCTAAACAATGTGAATACACTTCGGACAACATGGGAGAGATTGGGCTTCCAAGATCTTGTATGATGGACAGGAGGGTTTGATGGAAGAGTTAGAAAGTAAGAGAGAGCTCCGATATTCACAGGGAACTAGGAGTCTATACTCAATCGGCAATATGAATAGATAGCTGGGAGGCGGGGGTGGGGGTGGGGGGGTGGTCAATGCCAGGTGTCAAGTCTCTAACCCTGGATACAGTGTCATTAGATGTTTAATAATATTGCATCAATGGTTAACATCAGAGAATACTGTACCCTTTCCAAATACTGGCCTGCTCACCTCAGACATAAATAACCACCTAATAACAATCAACACTCATATCTAACAGTGAAATATTTCATTTTTCACTTCTATGCTTACCATTGCAGCAAATCTCATGCCACAGCTCAGAGTGTGCATGCATTTTCAAACTTGATAACCATATTAGTCAAAGAGGTTGGCTATCAATCATTTATATATTTCCCACCCTCCTGCAGGATAGGGAAGTGCATACTTGAAGGCAACAGGAACCAAACAGAAAAAGGGACAAGAATTTCCTAACTTCCATGGAGAGATAATACTGGGATGGCTATTGTTAAGGTTGTGTTCAGTGATGGAACTGACACAATAGAAGGTGATAGTATCCTCAGATTTAATTCTCTTTCTCACACCTTTCTCCCTGTCCAGCCCACACTCCCTTCTGACTTAAAATCTACAGACGGTGTAGGCATGTAGTTCTTGTTTTCACCCAGTCCCCACCACTCATCCCTGTACTATCATTTTACATTTATGCTATTTTTCATCTTAGATGTCCTAGAGGTTTAAGCATTCCAGGAGCGGATGAACACCAAGATAGAATAATGGTGAGGATACAACATTCTCTCTGGATTTTACACTCACAGCCACCAGCTCAGAAGACAGATTAGGGGCAGGACCTGCACTCAGTGTGAGACACTGGGCATGAGTAGGGTGCAGAAAAGACAGGGAAAGGTTAGGAGAGGTGCCAGATTGCCATAAAATATAGTTCCAAAAGACTCAGATAAGCATTTCAATGGGGCAATCTACAGAAGAGTGATAATGGGTATTCAAATTAAAATGCTGAGTGTAGAAGACTTGTCAGAAAGCCAATCTTCACTATCAAGGAGAACCAACTTGGCACAGTGATTCGCACAGAGTTTGGAAACCCTTCTTTCATCATCAAAGTGGTGGCAAACTCCATTGCAGTGTGTGATTGGTGAGGTCTCAGCTTCCGGTACAGCACAAATAACAGCCACCCAATGTTTAAGTGATGCAGATTGCTGTCATACAATCTCAGCTTGCTCCACTCTCAAATGTCCGTTATTGTGTCTGTGGATTACCATACACAGAGGGGCTATCAGGGAGTGCAATAATCCATTCTCCAACAGATAACTAGAATTGCTGAGGCTAAGTCCCATGGTAATGACAAGGAATGCAAATATGATGTCTGCCCTCTGGAAAACAGCATTCATGCTTTTACCACTGCCAGTCTGTGATCTGTCATCCAGCCAGCCACTGTAGACAGCTGCTGCCATGCCAAGATGGTGCAGTCAAAAACCGGGCCTTCTAGCTGATTGAAGTAAAGACTATCTGTAATCTTCAGATTGAAGATCAGCAGTCTTCCATCAACTATGTTCCTGTCCTGAGATAGCAATGCCACGGAGCACTCGACCCAGGAAAGGCAAATGGAAGACAGGCATAAGGATGATTAATCGACTTTTGTATATAACATGGAATAATTTCGCACCAGTACTCCATTACATGTCACGTGCCAGTATTGCAAACCTATGCTCTTGAGCACAGATAGCACACTGGATCCAACAGCCACGTCATTAGCAGAGAGTTGTTATTATCTCTAGGCATCCTTTGGCATTGTGGCTGAAATGCTGCCAGCACAGTTGGCTGTCATACAATTAAGGCATCATGACTGCCAGAGCGTTATCAAGTATTAACCTGTATGATTCTCAGCTATGTAAACTTGGATATATACAGAGTGGAATCCATTTTATTTCTGATATAGAATGGAGGTGATGTCTAACCCCACACAAAGATGCGCATCCTGAACAAAGGAGATTCTAGAGATACCACTTGCTTGTTTCTGGTAAGAGAGAATGAAACATGAAAACAAAATACTGCAGATGCTGGAAATCTGAAATAAAAACAGAGTGCTTAAAATACTTTGCAATTAAGTTATTGTGAAAATCCTCTAGTCACCACACTATGGCATCTGTTTGACTACCATAAGGAGGCATTTAGCATGCCCAGTCAAACGAACCAGCATATCTTTTGGACTGAGGGAAGAAATTGGACCACCCGGAGGAAACCTAGGCAGGCTTAAGGAGAACGTGCACACTCCATGCAGACAGTAACCCAAGCCAGGAATCAAACCCAAAATCCTGGCGCTGTGAGGCCACCATGCCGCCAGCAACAACTAGAGAATAAAAAACAAAACAGCAAGTAATCAATAAGTGGTTGGTGATTGCTTTAAAAAGAACTGGTGGAAATGGGGAAGTGGAGGAGTGGTGTTTCCTGCTTCTACTTCATGTTCAGCTGTGCAAAGTTGAGAGAGAGCATGATTGGAACATTGAACTCCTAAGTGGCACTGGTGGCATCAAATTAGCATTATTCCAGCTGATGTTGTGTTCACTGAAGTAATTTCTTGCATGATATAGAGTTCCACATAATCCACCTCAGAAGTGCATGCATGTATTAGCAGCACCAATTTGAAGCTGAATGTAATTGTAACACCCACAGTTAGGCACTGTGGCCCAATATTGTCACCTGGAATCTCTTCACTATTGATAAAGCACCAAAGGATCTACTGATCAACTGATTAATGATGTTGGTTGTAGAAACAATGTGATACTAACATTTTCGGACAAATTGAGCTTGATATTCCAATGTGTGAAGAAATTTTGCCAATGCTTTGTTCTATACTTTCAAGGAAAGCAACTGGCTTCATTCAAAATGCTTTTCTTTATGGAGCATTATTTCTAATTACATTTATACAAATTCTGAAAAAAATAAAAGACTGCCGGGGAAATATTTTCAGCCTTTTTTGGTGGCACAGTAGTACAGTTGTTAGCATTGCTGCTTCACAGCTCCACTGACCTGGGTTCGATTCCCGGCTTGGGCCATTGTCTATGTGGAGGTTGCACATTCTCCTTGTGTTTGCGTAGGTTTCCTTGGGGTGCTCCGGTTTCTCCCACAGTCCAAAGATATGCAGGTTAGATTGATTGCCTATGCTAAAATTGCCCCTTAATGTCCTGAGATGGTAGATAGAGGGTTTAGTGGGTAAATATGTAGGGATATGGGGTAGGGCCTGGGTGGGTTTATGGTCGGTGCAGACTCGATGGGCAAAATGGCCTCTTTCTGCTCTATAGGGTTTCTATGGTTCTTTCAGAACACATGGACCTAAATTCAACATATCTGTGCCAATTTTATAAGCTCAAAATGAGAACAACAATGGAACTTGGACAATCAGTGCATGCGCCTGTTCACTGCTAAATTTGGCAGGGAAAGTTTGAGGTGAATCAGTTGCCTGAAATAAGCACAGGTCTTACTTCAATACATAAATGAAACTCCTGCATTCATTCATGACATTGTTATTAAAAAATGCTGAAAGTAGCTGGGAATAAGTATTGCACATGCTTTGATTACATTTTCAGGCTCAATGGTGGTTAAACGGGCTTTTTTTAAAAGGACTGGTGAAGGCCATATATGAAACTGGCATGGATATCTTTTTAATGCAACTTAATTGGGAGTGAAAAGAAACAAGAGTGCTCCTCCTATCCTAATATTAAGACTGCTGCCCACCTCTGTCTTCCTTCACCAACATTTCCATCCCCTTCACTCAAATGTCTTTCCCAATGGACAAGTTGCAGTGGGGCATCTAACTGGTGTCCCTAAATGTCATTTGAGTGCACCTTGACAGTGCAACACTCAGATTGGGGTTAACTTCATAGGCCAGAACTTTTCATTGCTCTCCTGTGATGATTCCAACCAGGAAAATTACAGTCTTGGGCATTGATGGATTTAACTTCCACATTGTTTAACATTTTGCATCTAGAATTTCAAACTTTATGACACAAAATTAAAATTCTTCACTTTAAGTAATTGTTATATTTAAAATGTGTAGCAGATATGGGATAGTGATTCATTTTATCACTTCTGTGGCACAAACAATTTGGATTTATAGAAAATGTTCTAGTTGCTTCATTGAGAGTGGAGAGAAAATAAATAATATAAAAGCAGGTCTTGAACAATGGAGGGAGAGTTTTATCTCTGTCAACATGTGTTCTGGAAGTTCATTGAGAACTTCACTGAACAAGTTTGTGTGATGCTACTCTAAGTTATTGAACATTTTGTTAAGAGTCACCAGAAGGAAAGGAATACTTTGTCATAGACAACCTGATAGCACTTCTTGATCTGGAGAGGGAACTTGAAGAGGAAAGAAGGCCAGGCAGAGCTCCATGTTTAGCTATTGGAATTACAAGACATCCCCTTCTCCTTGGATCTACTCCCTCAGGGCCTCCAATGTTGAGTGCACATTGTCTCCATTGGTCTCTGAGGCATTCTGAAACTTACTACCACGTGTCAGCCACTCCATTCCATAGCTTTATTGCAAATGGGGTTGTAGAACCCACATTTCCTGTTCCATGAAAATGTGTCTCATTGGCATTTGAAGCCCTAAATTGCAACTGTCTCTGATTTAGCCTTGCCTTTGGGTAAGTTTAAATTATGGTAATCAGTGATTAAGACCACAATTGCCTGCGACAAACAGATTTTCAAACAGAGATGTCTTATTAATGTTGCAACCATATAGGGCTTGTGTTTACTGTTTTGCAAAAGTTAACTCTGCTGTGTCCCATATATTTTGCACATTACACAAATTTCTGTTCCTAGTTCCCAGACATTGCTTACTATTATATAAGATTTACAAGTGTTTCATTTACACATTTAATTCCATTGAAATTAAGGTACTAAAATTCAGGCCTCAATGACCCAGGTTTTTTTTCTGAAATAGCAGCAAGGTAAGCAACTAATTGAAAGGAAACACTTCAAGCAAAGCTCTTAACCTAAGCAACTAATTGAAAGGAAACACTTCAAGCAAAGCTCTTATTCCAATATAAGGAATGGAGTTACTATTAAATTAAACATTGCACCAGATCTAATTTCAAAAGAGATAACAAAATTAAGAAATGCATATGAAAGTAAACAGTTTGCACCTGAAGTAATTTGTTTATGCCTGCGATTATTGGTAGCATGATGTAAAGATGCCAGCGTTGGATTGGGGTGGTAAGAACTCAGTAAGAATTTAGCAACACCAATTTTTAATCCAACCGATTTATTTGATAGTAAATCCGTGAGCTTTCAACACTCTGTGTCTTCCTCAGGCAAATGCAGTGTTCTGGTCTACAATAGCACACATCAGCACAGACAGTCAGAGATTGCTGATTAGAATGCGAATCCTTACATTTAACCTGCTAATCAAGTGTTAAAGTGGCTAACAATGTGTGTGAAGGGAATCCTGAGCATTGTTAGAGAATTGTGTATTTTCTCCAGACAGCACAGTAAGTGAGGTTTTTTGCTAACCCAGGCAAGTTACGGGGTTACAGATAGTGTGTCATGAAGCCAAGATCCCTGTTAAGACCGTCCTCATGTGTGCGGAGCTTGGCTATCAGTCTCTGTTCAGCGATTCTGCGCTGTCGTGTATCACAAAAGCCCCCTTGAAGAACATTTACCCGCAGGTTGGAGGCCGAATGCCCATGACTGCTGAAGTGTTCGCCCACAGGAAGGGAACTGTTTTGCCTGGGGATTGTTGAGCGATGCTCATTCATCCGCTGTCGTAGTGTCTGCATGGTCTCCCCAATATACCATGCTTTGGGACATCCTTTCTTGCAACGTATTAGGTAGACAACGTTGGCCGAGTTGCAAGAGTATGTACCGTATGGACGGTCTTAACAGGGATCTTGGCTTCATGACACATTATCTGTAACCCCCGTAACTTGCCTGGGTTAGCAAAAAACCTCACTTACTGTGCTGTCTGGAGAAAACACACAATTCTCCAACAATGCTCAGGATTCCCTTCATACACATTGTTCGCCACTTTAACACTTCAATAGCAGGTTAAATGTAAGGATTCGCATTCTAATCAGCAATCTCTGACTGTCTGTGCTGATGTGTGCTATTGCAGACCAGAACACTGCATTTGCCTGAGGAAGACACAGAGTGTTGAAAGCTCGCGGATTTACTATCAAATAAATCAGTTGGATTAAAAATTGGTGTTGCTAAATTCTTACTGAATTATTGGTAGCAACCAGTTTTACAGACTCAGATACCCTATCAAGAAGGGATCAAAAGATACAGGCTCTGGGGTAACTGCTGCACAGACTCCATTGTAGCCCAGACATTTTGGTGAAATAAGTCACCCATTGTAAGGAAACATTGGGGGGCAATTTTACCATTTTGATACTAAGTGCGGAATCTGCATGCAATTCAGATCCGACTTGGAAACCTGTTCTCAGGAGCCCCCATACACATTTAGCCTGAAAAGAAATCACATGCTGAATTGTGCTGTGGGCAGGGCTTCTTATACTGTGATCATCAGAGCCTACAATTGCACATACACATTAAAAAAAAATTGAAAAGCGCTCTCCTGCAACATTCTACCTGGGCCAGTTTATACCTCTCCCTGGCCCACACAGACATTGCCCCATCCCTACAACATTACAGACCCATTTATCTATCCTACACAAGGTCTCTATCTCCTCTAGACTCTGATAGCTGAGTAACATCTCCCTCTCTCTCCTCTGTCCCCACCCTCTCCAGCAACACACCTGCTGGTGCTCACTTGCCTTCCCCTCCATGCTAACAAGCAAACTGCAGGGAACTTGCTGGAATGCTCTGCCAAATTGCCTGCAGCTGGTCTGCCCTAACGAGAGGCAGCTTCATCAAGAATAGCTAGGCAGGCAGGCATTCCTGTGCAAAATGAGCTCATGACTAGCTTCCTCATTTTCTGAGGGTGTAGCTGAGGTGAAGTAGTTTACACTCTTCCCCTCAGGAGAACCAGACCCAGGGGGGCTGATGGAAATTTGGCCTGGGAAGTAGTTGCCACATTGATCAGTATCAGGGTAATGCCCCTCCCCTCCCCACCCCTGAACAGTGATGTAGTACCCAAAAAAGAGTCAATGACATCATTGTGCAGCAAGGGTGAGTGCTGAACCCCATTTAGCACGTTCCCCCATATCTTCCCCAGATCCTCCCATCCCCAGCATGCTGCATGCTTCTATCTCCTGACCCTCAGCACCTCCTTCCTTTCTCCCCAGTGAGCCCTGTCATGTTTGTCCTCTAAGGACTACCACCTGATATTCTGCAGGAGTCACGCCACCATTTCTTTAATGGCTCCATTTGGCTCCACAGAAGAAGACTGAGCACAATACCATGAAAGGGTGAAGACAGGGGGTGATGAGCCACGCCTTTGGGTCCTCACCCCCTTTGAAGAGTAGCCACTGGAGTTCTTCAGAGGAGAGGAAATGCAGGCTGTCAATGACAACATGGTGGGGCTGCTATCTAGACGTAAGTACCTGTCATTCCTATACTCACTTTGAAACAACTTCTCAACCTCATGAGTTTTGGGTACGAGGGGCAAGGTTTAAAGGAGATGTAGGAGGCATGTTTATTTGCAAAGAGAGAGAGTAATTGTGCCTGGAACTCGCTACCAGGACAGGTCACAGAGGCAGATACGATAGTGACCTTTAACAGGCATCTCGCAGCTATTGAATGGGATGAGAATAGAGGCATATGAACCCCCGGAAGGGTAAGGGCAGACAGATGGGCAGTCTGATTGCCAGAGACTTGGAGGGCTGAAGGGCCTGGTCATGTAATATAATTTTGTTGGTGCTTTGTTCTACGTTCAATGTAGAAATGTGATTTATATGTTTGTCATCCCGGATTCCTCTCCTTCCTTGCAATTAATCTGGGGCCTGATTTCACCATTTTCATTCTAAGTGCTGAATCTGGGCACAATTCAGATCTGACTTGGAAATCTGTTCCCAGGCACCCCTATATGCACTTAACCTGAAAAAAAATTGCAAGTCTGAATCATGTTGGGAGGGACTTCGCACACTCGAAACGATTGGAGCTCTGAACTGCGCGTGCGCAGTGAGGAAAACAAAATTGTCTGTGTCACATTGCTCTTGAGCCACAGAAAGTAAAGAAAGCAGCCCAGGAGCAAAAAGCAGGAGGGATGGTCCCCATGAACCCCTTTATCCACCCACTTGGTGAATGTTCTCCAAGGCGGCCTTCATGACATACGAGAGCGCAAAGTTGCTGAGGCTGATAGCCAAGTTTTGCACACATGATGAAAGTCTCAACCGGGATCTTGGGTTCATGTTACACTATCTGTAACCTCCATGACTTGCCTGAACTTGCACCTTCTCACTTCCTGTCCTGACTGAAGACAATCACATCTCTTTAACCTATGTTTAATGCTGTGTCCACTCACATTGTCTGCACCTTTAAGACTTGATTAGCTGTAAAGACTCACATTCTAATCAGTATTCTGTAAACTGTGTGTGCCTTTAAATGCTCTGTTTCTGATCAGAACTTTCCATTCACCTGACGAAGGAACAGCGTTCCGAAAGCTTGTGGGTTTACTACCAAATAAACTTGGACTTTAACCTGGCGTTGTGAGACTTCTTACTGCAGGGGAACCTCGCCATGAGCGACAGGCTCCAAGCAATAGCCGAGTCACAGCAGGCCACTGCAGAGTCCCCACAGAGCTGTGGCTGAGTCACAGCAGACTACAACTGAAGACCTGAACAGGCTTCCTGAGATTCTGCGACCCATGGCTGAGAGATTCGGGAGTTTGCAGGAGACTCAGTAGGACAGCACTGAGACACAGAAGGTTATGGCAGCAGCCCTTGAGAACGTGGTCCAGTCTCAGAGGGTACTTGCTACAGCCATTGAGACATGGCCCCAATTAGAGAGGCCATTGCAGAGGGCTCAACCTCTGCCATGCATAGGACACAGGTGGTCCTCCGGGACTGGCAGTACCAGGTGATTCAGGAACTTCTTGAGCTCACTGCAGAAGCACCACTCTCCTTTGGAGTGACCCACAGGCCAACAAAGCCTCAAGGGAGAAAGGAGGGCCTGAGACCAGGCCGGCACCTTCCAATCAGGAGACTCTTCCCTTCCTGACACCGGGACACCTCGGGGGCAGTGGGATGAAGAGGATATCATGGAAACATCCCAGACACCTGGAAGCAGGCCAGAGCCCTCAAGGTTCAGAGCCTCCAGAAGATGCCTGCCATGTGCATCACAGGCAATGGGGCAAGGTCAGCAGTTGGCCTCCTCTACATCCAATGTATATTCTGGGGAGTCACTGACGCTTAATGGAGTCACTGAGGTGTAGAGATAGGCCATATAAGGTTAGGAAGTTGTAGTTTTAGTTGTAAGATGACATGGATAAAGGACTGCGCTAGTTAGAAAGAAATGTAAGCATGTTAATGTTTTCTGTTCACAAGTTTTAATGTCACAACAGCTTATCTAAACACCTTTATTGTAAATAAATGTTTTTTCAACACCCACCTGCAAATAAGTTGTCTTGATTATGATTCCTACTCCGTTGACAATCACCTGATGGATGTCTCATGGTGATATCAATTGGGATGGCCCCTCAGTGCAGTGTTAGTGAGAAAAGGAAACCATTGGTTTCATGATTCCTTCTTGCCCTCCACTCCACCCATCCCAGAGCCCTGTATAAGGGTATCAGATCACATACCCACTACACAGACAGGAACCCAGGTGCCACCGTGCATGTGGAGCTTAGTTTGCACCAGGGCATCATCATAATAGTATTTAGCCAGTCACTGTCACCCTCCTGCCTGCCAAAAAACATACTAACACAGAGTACCCAAGCCCATCACTCTAGTGTGTCAATGTTGCTGGATATAAGAAAACATTGGGAGGAGGAGAGGGGCAATGAAACCCACATTCATTATCCCTTAGCGGCTGAACTGCCTGTATATCGGGACCTCCCTTACAGCCCTCATGTGCCTCAGTTGAGATGTCAGCCCTCCATTTTCTGGCTGGTGTTCTAAAGCATTTTCTCCCTCCTCTTCCTTCTTCTCCATGTGTTCTTCCTCCTCCAAGAAGTCACGGTGCTGCAGAGTCAGGTTGTGCAAGGCACAGCACACCACCATACAGAAGGAGATCAGGAGGTTACACTGGAGGGCCCCTCCAGAGCAGTCCAGGCATCGGAATTGCATCTTAACAAGTCCAATGCACCCCTCCATTATTGCATGGTGACTACATGGGTCTCATTATAGCGGGTCTCCATCTCAGAAATAGGCCTCCACACAGACATCATCAGCCTTTTCCAAAACGGGTAACTTATATCACCCAGGAGCCACTCCTGCTCCTTGAATGCCTCCAGGATGTCTGAGCTCCTGGCAATGAAGCTGTTACACATGCTGACTGTCTAGTGCAGATGGTCATGTTATGGTACCACTCAGTTCTGATTGCAGTCATTTTTGGGCCTCAATAAACTGGGAATTTGCACGAATGCAGGCATGGACCACATTATTTCCTCACACCCAACTTTACCACATTTTCATACCCAAAAACAGGCGTGATGCAATGGTAAAACTGAGCCCGTGTAGTCAATCTCTAGCAAAAACTTCACACTGCCAGTTCCTCCTCACCTTCGTCATCTACAACTTCAAAGATAAGTAAAGTTTTGCTGGTATTTACAATTATGGTGAGAGTGACTTTAGTTGCTTTGAGCTTTGTCTTACTCAAGACAAATTACTCCACCACTGGTGGCCATGCCTTCAGAAGCCAAGATCCTAAGCTCTAGAATTGCTTGTTAAGGCCATAATACCATAAGATGTAGGAGCAGAAGTCGGCCATTTGGCCATTAGGTTGGCTCCACTGTTCATTGAGTCCATAACTGATCTGATAAAATTCTCAACTCCACTTTCCCATCTTATCCTTGCAATCTGTGATTTCCTTACAGTCTATCTCAGCTTTGAACATAGTTGATGAGTGAACTTGTAAAACTCTCTGTGGTAAAGAATTCAACTTATTCATTACCCTCTGAGAGAAGAAATTCCTCCTCATCTCTGTCTTAAATAAGTGATCTATTGCTTTGAGATTATGCCCTCTGGTCCCAGACTCTCCACAAAGAGAAACAATCTCTCAGCATCTACTCTGGAAATCCTGTGTTGCAATAAGGTTCATGCCATCCTCCTTTTAAGATGTTCCTCAATGGCTGATGACTTGACCACATTTTTGGTCTCCTGTTCAAATATCACTTCCTGGGATTCAGGATCAAATACCATTTGGTTACACTTTTGTGAAGTGCTTTGGGACAGTATACTACATGAAAGTTGCCAAACAAATGTAAGTATTCACTGCAGGTAATGGTGATGCTGGCAGCAATGCCACAGGAGGAAAATATTGTTTGAATTATTGTTCCAGAGACACCTTTAAACAGAGATACTGAGTAAATTGTTTTTGTATTGTGAGGTACTGAGCAATATGTTTCTACAGCTGCGTGAATGAGGAATACTATTGACAAGATAAAATTACTTTGGAATTAGATTACACTGCACCCATTCTAAAAAGTGTAAAAGGATCCGATATGGCAAGTAACACATATTTGTTTATTCCGTGCCGGAAGTACACTGCCTGCCATATTACTTAGGCTTCCTTCATAAAACTGCACACGGATTGAGCATTGGATCATCAGATATGCAAATCAGGGGGTTAATGTTTGCTGTCAATGACTGTGTCACTTAACGATATCAGCAGAAGCTGAGTGCTAAAATTAGTAGAAAAGCAAGAGATAAGTTGAAACAATCAATTTATTTCCTGCTCACTGATATGCCTGTTTTCAACAGAGAACAAAGCAAGTAAAAATAATTTTTAATATTTCAGATCAGATTTCAGGAAAAGTTGTTGCTCTTTTACACTAAGCTGAGGTTAATTCAAATCTAGAGCCCTTCAGCTCCTGGCTTGTGCTACAATTCTTACGTTAATTGATTTAAAGCTGTTGTTGATAAAGCAAGATCATTCAGAAGGAGTAGATATTTCCACCAGCATTGGGGCTTTAGACCTACCAACTATCACTGGGAATTTTAAACAAGTGTGCTGTGCCCTTTGCTACTATAAACAGATGTGCAGGAAGCTTTTGAGAAGTCTCAGTATGCTAGTCAACTGAATGTCTCATCTTCCTGGATGACAACTCAAAATAACAAGTTGCACCTTCTGAAATAAGTATAACATCCAAATGGAAACATAAAGAAGGCCAGAGCTAACCAGGAAAATAACTTACATTTTTGCAACTTGAATTGTAGTTTTGTTTTTGTTTCTAATTCTGAAACTCAAGCTATTTTTAGATGCTTAAAAGGAAACCTTTTGGTTGAATGCCAATGATTAATAAAGAAATCTTTCAAGATCTGGAAATGCCCATATCACTGAAACCAGATGCAAGGGTTTACTGCCCTGCTTTATTGCTTAGGTTTTCCTGCTTATTGGAGCTCGATTAATGTCCACGGTGATTGCTTGCTTCATAAAGGCTGTCAATGAATTTCAGAAGCACAAAATGAACATTCTTTAATATCAATCCTTACTGGCCAGATTTCCATTTGTGCAGTGAACAAATTCACTCTGTTTAAAACCAAGGTAATTAGCCTTTCTATTCATTGTTGCTAAAAAACCCCCCCCCAGAAAATAGCAAGATTAACAACATTGTTTATAAAAAAAAAAAAACATCTTATACCTCCATACCTCTAGTCCTGATCTTTGGACAAGACATTGCACTAAAAGTACCTGGATGAGCTTTCATTTAGATTACTTGCCATTTATAGATTTGTTTTCTTTGATTCTGGTCATTTTGTTCTTAAGTGCACAGTTCATGTGGAAAAAAAAATCAATTTCCATTAAGCTCTTTGTGTGTTCAAATCCTGGTATTTATATGGTACCGAATTTCATATTGTATAATGTAACTCTTACTGTAACCTGAAATGAAGCAAAATGCCAGTTTTCCACATTTAAAGATGAAACAATTATGTGCAAAGCAGCTCTGACCAATGAAGCATTTCATTTAATTTTCAAAGACAATCTGTAACTAGCAATAATAGTAGAGCATGCCACAGTGGATGCATATACTGACATCAGCATTTCACACCATATTGCCATGCAGCAGTGAGATGAGTGGCACTTTCCGCTAACAGATTGTTGCCAATCTACTTAGCATGCAATTGAGCAATGCCATGTATGAATTTCAGTGCTGGTGTCATGTCAGTTACTTAGGTTGCACATCCTAACAATTAACTTTATTGAATCAAGCAACACGTTCCTCCGAATGTTCATAATAAGCAGAGTGCAGAGCTTGATGTAACCGATCCACCACACTTGCAAAACCCAAAATAACACACCTTGTTTTACATGTGATTTAACAATTGGGCATCACTTGTCAAACAATCCTGAGTGGGATTTTAGCTGGTCTAACATGATGGGTGATATTAAGACTTTGGAAAGTGTGTGGAGGAAGGGCACTAGACTAATCCTAATACAAAGAATCATGGCTACCATGATAGGCTAAAATAATTGAAATTCTACGTGTTAGAGAGGCACAGATATGGGAGGGATCTGATGAAGGTGATGATGGAAATAGATTGTGTTCCAGATGATAGTTTGCTCCAATGTGATAAGTTGGAGAAGACCACAGGTCATAATTTTATGTTACATAAGGCTACAATTAGGTTAGACCTCAGGAGATGGTTCTTTTCCCAGTAATTAAAGCAACATTGGGACAGATGACCATCTCCTCAAGTGGACACTGATTTGCAGAATTCCTTCAAGCAAGAGCTTGGCCTGTTTCTAACTTGTAGTCAGTCTGAACTTGGGTGAACATCATTTCTTGTACAAGATAGATTCTGTGGGGGATTCATTATCTAATGATCTCCTAACCCAGTTTAATTGTCGATATGGATCAGAGAGGAATTACACTGACCTCTTCCTTCAAAATTGGCCTAAGTTTTTCATCAGCTTTTCTGTCTCCAAGATCACATGGTTTGTGGTCGGCATGGAGAACTATCAATGACATGCAAGTTATCACAATGGTATTGGGACAGGCTGGATGGACCAGAGGATTTTTATCTGTCCTTTATTGTTCTTATTTTCATAAGATCCTGTTTACTGATCACTAGTTTTTCCCAACTAGGGGATTTCCCAGCCACATCCAAGAATTCCATAGTTGCAAGCAAGATCTGCAATCTATTCATCAGTTGGAAGATATGTGATATTATTTTCCAATTGACTTCATTTGCACCAGCCACCAATATTCATATAGGAAGACAGCTGAATTCATTCCATCATTCACCTGTCTGACAGCACCTTATCATTAAAAAATATCTCTGGATAAAGTAGATTTTCACCAATTGAAGATTGTCTGCTTAACTTTGTGTAAGTACAAAAGGAACGAAGGCTGCAGATGAGAACTGAGATAGGCTGTCCAAGATCTTTTCTACTCAATAATGAAAGTGGAGAACTGTTTCTATGGGATTAGGTTAATTCATTACAAAAGAATTTTATTGGGAAACGAAACAGGAAAACAAAGTGATCAATATGAATTCCCAGCAAGCAGTGAATGGAGTGTCAGATAAGAGAATACCATTCACAATGGTGAATGCTAGTTTGAAGGTAGCAACTTGAGTAGTTGCACTAAACTCTCGACTTGATAGGTGCCCAAATCATTAAAGTCAACATTCATTCCTCCCACCACCAATATGCTGTGTTTGCAGTGTGAACTATCTGTGGGATGCAGTGCAATCACAATAAGAAATCTGACAACACCAGGTTAAGTCCAGCCGATTTATTTGATAGTAAACTCACAAGCTTTCGGGGTTTGTCCCTTCGTCAGGTGAATGGAAAGTTCTATCCTCAGACAGAGCGTATAACAGCACAGATAGTTTACAGATTACTGATTAGAATGTTACTCTTTACCAAAATGGATCCCATCAGTCCCACAGCAGACACAGAGGAATTCATCAGGCGAATAAGGCTGTGTGAGTTCTTCCACAAACCCCAAGAGGCCAAAAGCAAGCACAATGAGACAGCCAATGAACCAGAACAGCCAACAGAGAGATCCACAGTGAGCAACTGAAGAGGAAGGAATCCAATTTGACTCCTCTGGAAGGCCACTGCCCTTGACTGGACATGTATGCCCAAACCATCAGGAGGTGCGTTAACACCAGATTCGTCAGCTGCACTCACAAGACAGCCCCGAACATCACCCAAGCACAATGCAACGCCATTCACGCTCTCAAGACCAATCACAACTTTGTCATCAAACCAGCAGACAAAGGAGGGGCCATCGTTATACTGAATAGAATGGATTACTGCAAAGAAGTGTATTGACAACTAAACAATGAAGAACTCTACAGACAGTTACCCCAGATCCAACCAAAGATCACACTCGTCAACTCAGCACTCTGATCAAGACCTCTGATCTGGACCTTCAGAGCACCTCTCTGCTCTCGTTCCACGTACTCCCAACGTTGGAGATCTCTACTGCTTCCCAAAGATACAATGGGACAGCTGGATGTGTTTCCCTTGTGTATCGGACAACGTGACCCTATATGACAACCTCTCCGGCTATGTCGACAGCATCCTGAAATCCATTGCACAAGGAACTCCCCAGCTTTTGTTGACACCAAGGACTTCCTATGGAAACTCAGCACACATGGAGCAATTGAACCAGGGACACTTCTCATCACAATGAATGTCTTGGTGCTCTACACCAACATCCCCATGACAATAGCATTGCTGCAACTGTTTCAGTACTCAACGCCGACAGCTGCTAATTTCCAAATGCAACTTTACAACTCATCTGCTTTATCCTGGACCACAATGTTTTCACCTTCAACAACCAGTTTTTCATCCAAACACACAGAACAGCTATGGGGACCAAATTCGCACATCAATATGCCAACACCTTCTTGCACAATTTCAAACAAGACATCTTCACCGCACAGGACCTTCAACTGATGCTATATACTAGATACATCGATGACATTTTCTTCCTTTGGATTCATGAATCCAATCACTGAAACAACTATATGACAATATCAACAAGTTCCTTCCCACCATCAGAGTCACCATGGACTATTCTCCAGAATCAGTTGCATTCTTGGACGCATGCATCTCCGTCAAGGACGGTCACATCATCAGCACCTCACTGTACCACAAGCCCACAGACAACCTCACAATGCTCCACTTCTCCAGCTTCCATCCTAAACACGTTAAAGAAGCCATCCCTTAGGGACAAACACTCCGTATACACAGCATCTGCTCAGATGAGGAGGATTGTGACACCTCCAGACGCTGAAAGATGCCCTCATAGATCAACAGTTCTGATGTGCCACAGCGAGAAACCGCACCAACCTCCTCAGAAGACAAACGTGGGACATAGACAGAGTACCCTTCATCATCCAGTACTTCCTTGGAGCAGAGAAGCCAAGACTCCATCTTCTCTGGAGTCTTCAATGTATCATTGATGAAAACGAACATCTCGCCAGGGCCATCCCCACGTACCTACTTGCTTTCAGACAACCGCACAACCTCAAACAGACTATTGTTCGCAGCAAACTACCCAGCTTTCAGGAGAACAGTGACCACAACATCACACAACCCTGCCACAGCAACCTCTGCAAGACATGCTGGATCATTGACATAGATGACATCATCACATGTGAGAATAGCATCCACCAGGTACACAGTACATACCCTTGCAACTTGATCAACATTATCTACCTAATGTGCTGCAGGAAAGGATGTCCCGAAGCATGGTACACTGGGAGGACCATGCCGACACTATGACAATGGATGAATGAACATTGCTTGACAATCACCAGGCAAGACTGCTCCCTTCCTGTTGGCGAACACTTCAGCGGGCACAGGCATTCGGCCCCTGACCTTTGGGTAAGCATTCTCCAAGGGTGCCTTCACGACACACGACAGTGCAGAGACTGATAGCAAAGTTCCGCACACATGAGGACAGTCTCAACAGGGATTTTGGGTTCATGTCGCACTATCTGTAACCCGCATGACTTGCCTTGGTTTGCTAAACCGCACTTACTGTACTGTCTGAAGACAATACACATCTCTTTAACCTGTGCTTAATGCTCTTTCCACTCACATTGTCGGCCTCTTTAAGTTTTGAATAACAGGTTAGTTGTAAAGACTCCCGTTTTAATCAGTAATCTGTAAACTGTCTGTCCGAGGCCAGAACTCTTCACTCACCTGATGAAGGGAGAAACCCCAAAAACTTGAGTTTACTATCAAATAAATTGGTTGGACTTAACCTGGTGTTGTCAGATTTCTTACTGTGTTTATCCCAGGCAAACGCTGGTATCTCCACATCATGCAGTGCATCAGCATGGCTACTTAGACAGTGGATGGGATTTTTTGGCCGCGTTTGCCCAAGGCTGGAAATTCCCACCGAGAATCAACAAACGTTTTTGCATTTTGCTGCTCCACCTGCTACAATTCCTGTGGTAGGTGGAATGGTAAAATTCCAGTCATTATGTCTGAGGCCCATAACTTCTGTTACCAATGAGGAAAGCTTCAAGATGAAATGAACACCAAGTTCTGCTTGAATCATACATCATCCTGATTTGCTTCCACAGTTCTTTTCCTATACTGTCACTGGATTACATTTCCAACATTCCTTCCTAACACTGCGGCAGCATCATCCCCATGAGGATTGAAGCAGATCAAGAAATCATGTCGTGAGACAACTAGACTTTGGCAATAACAAAGAGATGTTAAGAACATCAATGAGAGAGGACAGGATGAGTGTGGAGAGCATGACTTGGAGGTACTTCTCCTGATCTCAACAAAGTGGGTACAGTCTGGGAGGTTCCACATTAACGTAAAACATACAAGGAGACATACCATTCCATTCATCTCTAAAAGTGTCTGCCAGAAGATGACAACGTGTGTGCCATTATGCTTAAAAAAAAGGAAGGGCTAATTGGCCTCATTAAAAAGAAGATCCATTTCATGGAAATACTAGAATATTCTTTGTTGGCCCAAGCTTATAGCCACCAAAATTCAGTAAATTACACTAAATTTGGTGTTATAGGTTTTCAGTTTAAACTGGTAATCCTTTGATATTAGGAGCCAGCTTAATCACAAATAAATGCTCTGACCTGAGCAAGGAGGCCTGTTAAGACATAGGTAACCACCCACATCCCAGAAATTGGATGTGGGGACTTTCAATATAACCAAACATTAAACTGAGATCTCATCCACATGTTCACATGGACATAAAGGACTCAGTGGCACCCTGGCTGGAATTCTCTGATCCTGCCAGTAGCTGAGATTCTCCAGTCCTGCTGCAGTGAATGGAGTATTGGCTGAGCACCAAATTCTCGATTCTCGCTAGCACTGGTGCTGGGGCAAATGAGATCTGAGAATCCCAGCCTATATTTGAAGAAACATAGGACAGTTATCACTGGTGTCTGGGTCCATATTTATCCTGCAATTAAAGTCACAAAAATGGAATATCAGATCAGATTAGTCACAAATAGGCTTACATTAATCATGCAATGAAGGTATTGGAAAATCCCCCAGTTGTCACATTCCAGCACATGCTCAGGTACACTGAAGGAGAATTTACCATGCCCAGTGCACATAACCAACACATCCTTCAGACTGTGGAAGGAAACTGGAGCTTCCGCAGGAAACCCATGCAAACAAAGGGAAAATGTGCAAACTCCACACACACTGATTCAAGCTAGGAATTGAACTCGGGGCCCTGACACTGTGAGGTAGCATTACTAATCATTGTGCCAAGATCATATGCTGTTTATGGGATTTTGCTATACGTGAATTAGTTGCTATTTCCTATGTTAAAACAGTGGCTATCTCAAAAGTACTTAAGTGGCTATAAAGTGCTTTGCAACGTGCTTATGGTCATGAAAGGCACTATATAATAATATATGAATGAAATTTATTTCTTTCTTAAGCCAGTGCACAAGTTAGGTGCCAATATTTGGAAAGACACCTTAAGTTAAAAGAAAATATATTGAGGATCCAATGCTTTCCATCCCTGCTATTTCTCATGACTTCAGGTCTCTCCTCCCCCACATTCACATAACACCAGGAAGTTGCTTGGTGCACAATAGGGAAACAGCAGCCTACCGCTGCCAAGTAACCTTATGGTATGGGAAGGTCAACTCTTTCATGTGTAGACATGCAGAGCGCTTAAGCAGTGCAGGTACTGGTAATGCTGTATGGGGCCAAGCCTATTGGTCGTGTGTTGTATTAGTCGATGAAACTGACTAAAGGTCAATGCTATTCTCTGTCCGGGAAGAAATAACAATTTGTAATCAAGGGAGAAAATGCTAGTTTGACCTTTAAGTGTAAAGGGCATTGGTGGAGAAGCTCATACAATAATATAAACCTTGTTGTTGTTCAGAGGTCTCTTGTTTGTCTGGTTTGACATGGTACACATAATTATGACTAAGATAGTGCAGGTCAGTTGTGAATACACAAACCATTCTCTCTCAAAATGACCCTTGCCCTGCAAACTTTAAAATGTTCATATGAGGTATTGCTAGGAGGAACTTAATGCACAAGTTCTTTTTTCCCCTATCTCTGTATATACTGAAGGTATTATTTTGGGATTGTAATGGGTCACTAAAGCTTTAAAAAATGAACTTTAATTTCAAACTCAGAAAAAAATGAGTCAAGCAACTGATTGCTCTGATACACATATTGGTCATTTTTCTGATCAAGCCATTCAAATATTATTATGCTACAAAATCAGAAATTGTAATTCAATCTGCTTTCTATTAATGCATTTTCTAAGGAAGTCGTCTGAAGGCTTTTTAGACAATGTTGAAATAAGATCTGGATTTTGGATTTAGTGTCAAATATTTCCTGGCTCTGTTGATAAACAGAGGACAATGGATTTAATCCATTTTATCAGATGATAGTGCAACCCTGAAGTGGGATGGGTAAGGCTTCAGCTTTCACTGATTCATGAAGGTCAAGCATTTATAGACTGGGTCACTGAATTTCAGCAGTTGGTGCAAGAAAATATATTTTCTATCAGATGAGTTGTAATCTGAGCAAAGCTGGCTCAATGAAAACTTTACCTTCAGAGCATTTTCAAAGGGTTTAATTTTGTTTAACTCTTTAACGAAAATAGATTTCCTACAAAATGCACTTTCTCATCTGTGGATAGTAAAGCTGTCTGTTGTGCTTCAATTCCTACAAATCTTATATCAGGAATGGTACGGTTTCCATGTGGACTCAAGAATGCAGTTCAAACTGCATTTTATTCCTCTATCACTGTAATTCGATTAGCATTACTGTCGTTCCATAGGTTTGAATCATGGAAGTCACATCACTTTCTATTTGGTGTAAACCTCTAATGAAGCTAGACCACATTAATTTCCTGTAGACATGGGCTTATAGCAGCAATAGTAATCTGTATTTATACTATGTGCTTAACATTGCAAAGCAACTCTAGACATTCCAGAGTATATAATCA
This sequence comes from Sphyrna mokarran, assembly GCA_024679065.1. NCBI lineage: Eukaryota > Metazoa > Chordata > Chondrichthyes > Carcharhiniformes > Carcharhinidae > Sphyrna > Sphyrna mokarran. The sequence continues at coordinate 42,690,095 of JAGIQG010000013.1, forward strand.
GACAAAAATTAACACTGAAATTGTGAAAAAATCTTTGATGGGGAAATTAAAAACTTGGAGAAACAGTTGGGGCTGTAAGGAGGTTCTTAAAGTATAAGAGGAAGGTGGAAAGACAGACAAGTTTGAGGAGGATATTCAACAACATAGATTCTAGACGAAAGAAAGTTTTGATGAGACAAAAGGATTGGGCGATACAGGAAAGACTAGAGATTTAAAAAATATAGTTCTAGGAGTGTTGTAAAGCTGGAAATGGTTACTAATATAGGGAAAGGCATGATGTCATGATCTGGTTAGGGGTTAAATCTTTTGTTTTAAAGTAAGTTAAACTAGAATTTCACAGGCATTTACTTAGAGAATGAGTCATAGGATACCATGGTTTTAAATAAACAGGATTTGTTACTATATAAGAGTCAACAAAGCTAACAGTTGAAACTAACTATTCTATAATCTAACATTCAGAATTAAATGAGGCAAATATGAATTAATGGCAAACTATAGTATAATACAAACCAAACATTTCATACCAAATGGCAAACACAACCAAGATAAATCCCATGAATTTTTTTATAAATCTACCCAGATATCAGTGTTCAATGTGGGTCACAAAGGCCATCTATTCTGACTTTGTCACAAGAGATTTCAACTCTTCTCCTTCAAGGATCTAGCCTTTGATTTCATTTCAACAATAGTTCAGACTCAGCTTGGAGGTCCCCTTGCTAATGAGACAACAGGATTCTGACTCACGTTGACCCAGCAACTGTTTGCTGCCCAGCCACTCAATCTTTTCACCTTGAGACTGTGTCACACTGGCTTTACAAGCTTGCACCCAGCATCTAATCAGCAGCACAATCCCAGATCTCTAGCTGTGTTGAGCAGCCAACCACTTCTCACAGGCTTTCCTTTACCCAATTTCATTGATTAGACAATCACTACTCCCATGCTCCTCTGAGTCCCAGTTCTGAGCTGTATGAAGCAATTGACTTTTGCAGTGCGATCTTGAGTTGGTTTATGTGCCAAAATTCCAGTCACCTGAGCAATATTTTATGCTACATATCCCACATGGGTATACAGTTGCCTATGGCTAAGTGCTTAAAGCAGAAGTAAAATAAACCTGGAAATGGGGTTTATGATGCTTGTTACCCTACTGTGCACTGTGTTTGCAGTGGAGCTCCATCATTCTTCAACCAGGACCTGACTTCCACCCAAAAAAAAAGGCAGAAACAATTTAAAATAGATATATTCCTTCACAATGATCATAAAAGGATTTAAAACCAGGTTGTGAATTTTACATCTGAAGTCTTGAAATACCAGGGACAATGAGTATAGAGGTGATGGATGAGAAATCCAGGGTTAGATTGGGTAAATGCCTAAATATCTTAAATAAGCTGAAGAGACAGGGAATAGAAGTGCCACCAGGAGAGTACCAGAATTGTGTCTGGAGATGATAGTGATATGGTTTAGGGTTTTACCCTCAGATGAGATGAGGCAGGCCAAAAGTTGAGGTAAATGTTTGCTTAGGAGAAGATTTAGAATTGGAAGCTGAGCTTGGAACACAAAAGAAAACTGGTCTTATTCAACATAGATGTGTATTAACTTGCCAGGCTTGCTGGCTGAAGCCTTAGGACAAGTAACCTGACAAACATTAAAAGGAAATTAGAGATAAAATGCTGGGTAAAACATTAATATTCCTGTTGCAAAACCCAAAGTATAAAAAAAATCTAATTCAAAATTATTTAGCCTGAAAATGCTCCTTGCCCTCTATGTCTTCCCAGAGACCGACATGCATGAAACACTTAACTGTATATTTTTATTCATAATTCCAGTAGACTTGAATCTTGTCCACACAGTTTTGTCACTTCCATAGGAGTTTATGATTGATGCCTGCTAGATAATGTAACTATGAGTAAACTACATGTGCTACTTTAGTGTAGAATACATTAGTGTAGAATAAAAAAAAATGCAGCAGAAGATGGATGAATGAAGTCATACAAAATTGATCCTAATTATCAGTAACAAGAATATAATATCTGATAATATCCACCATTGACGAAGGCAAGGAATAGATCAAAGCCCAATATGTCTCCTGAAGGGATCCCTATGGCTGTATTATGAAATACTCACTGTGAACCAATATTTGCATTCACTGGGGAATTCATGATTCCAATTCAATAGCACATCAGTGACAAAATTACCCACTTCTGCATGAAGCCAAGTCAAGACTGGGAAATATTGAGAGCTTTAAGCTCTCACATTGCATGACTAATGCCAATCAATGCACAAAATGTGAGGTGATACAATTTGGTGGGAAGAATGAGAAACAACACTACAAGCTCTGTGGTACAAATTTTAAACACATGCAAGAACAGAGAGGTCTGTGGGTGTTTGTGCATAAATCTTTGAAGGTGGCAACCAGATTAACACAGCAGGAAATAAAGCTGGATTTTATAAACAGAAGTATAAGATACAAAAACAAAGTTACACAAAGCAATATAAAATACCAGTTTGGCACCTACTGGACAATCATGTTCAGTTTTAGCCATCTTACCTGAGGAAGGGCACAAAGATTTACCAGAATGGTTCCAGGGATGAGAGGGTACAATTATATGAATAGATTGCAAAAGTTGTGTTTTTTCTCCTTTTTAAAGGAGAGGGGCATAAAGGAAATTTGATAGATGTGTCTAAAATAATGAATGGTGCCATAATGATGGAGCTATATACGGACATACAAACCAAAGTAGGCTGCGATATAAATTCTGAGAATGTAATCTTAATCACTGTCTGAATTGGTGCAATATAGTTGATACTGAGAGAGAGAGAAACAATGGAGTATCAGACTTGTTTCAGACAAATATTTAAAAGGAGGAAGTCATGCAATTGTGAACTGCCACCTCCTGTGGAGATAATGGAAGCTGATTATTATCTCAGCAGGAATTATATCTTGTAGATTATGTCCTAGACTGGTTTTGTGTATTCTTGTCTTCCAGGAATATACTAGTGACAGTAGTAAAACTTGTTCACTGTAGACTAGTGCTGGATTTGTCAGAATGTATGATTCAGAAACAAAATGATAGCACAGTCTCTTGCTCTGGCAGGTAAAAATACAAGTCTCATTTTTTCCCTGATTGCTGAAGCAGGCCAAGTCAGCAAAGCTACAGCTGAAAATGAAGCAGGACAAACTTCTCAGAGAAACTGCAAGGCTCGGGAATCTGGAAATTAATTACTCAACTGTTGAAGTCAACACTACTAGAATCACAAATTTCAAATGGCCATAACATTTTAACATCTACTCCTCACAAACAAGTCAAAGGCTGATTTGTATATTTTTAAAAAATTTATTTTTGAACTCACTTCTCATTGCTAATCTGTGTAAATGTATGTGTGTGTGTTTTATTATATTCCTCCTGTCTAGTATCTAATACACTCACTCTTTTTTAACCCCAGAAAGTCTGGCTGAATTTGCTCCTTCTAAAACATTAACATATTGGGATTGGATAAAGGTGTCTTCAAACCTCATAAAAGGAATCCTTTCTTTTTTGAAGCTATCTTGTTGTGACCAAATGAGGGAGCTGAATAAGAAAGGGAGCAAGTTCATCCCTCCTCACCCAGGGGCTTAACAATTTGGGGTATTCCATCCAGAACTTAACTAATTGGGGTTTGTGCTCAGGTAGATCCCACAGAAGGGATGAAGAGTAATAAATTTGGGGACCTCACCTGGAGATTGATCATAACGGTTCATATAGACAAAATAAAGAGAAACAATTTCCAATGGCTGAAGATTGATGATCAGAGGGTACAGGTTGAAAGAGGACAGAGTAGCACAGTGGTTAGCACTGCTATCTCACGGCACCAGGGACCTGGGTTCAATTCCTGGCTCAGGTCACTGTCTGTGCGGAGTCTGCACATTCTCCCATGTCTGTCTGGGTTTCTCCCTCTCAGTCTGAAAGATATGCTGGTTAGGCACATTAGCCATTCAAAATCCTCCCTCAGTGAACCTGAACAGGTACCATGAGTGTTGTGACTTGGGGATTTCCACAGCAACTTCATGTAAGCCTACTTGTGACACTAATAAACTTTTAAAACTTTTTTAAAAAAAAATCAGAAGCAACATGAGGAAATATATTTTTAATAATGAGTGGATAAGATTTTGAATATACTGCCTGATAGAGTAATAACAACAGATTCAATATTATCCTTCAAAAGGAAAGAAAAGAAAATTGCAGGGATGGGAGGAAAGAGCTGGGGAGTAGGACGAAATGGCTCTTTGTAAGATTTTTTGAAGAATGTTGGCTGAACGTCCTTGTACAGAGCTGTACTATTCTGTGATTCTCAACAATTTTCTTACAAGGAAATGTACTTTTTTAGTAATGGCAACTGCCTGTGAAAAATAACTAGATGCAATTTCACAAGAAATTAAATATTGGAAGAGTCCCGCAGTCTTCAATGAAAGTTTCAATGGTTAAACACTAAGAGATTAGGTTGGATTGACTCTGATTGCCTCACCATATCACATTATCACAAGCACAACTATTTCTCCCCTGGTCACTCCCAACCTGAAACATGCAACAGGCTATGTGATTTTGATCAACCTATCGTACGCTCAAATGTTGGTCCAATCGTTGTAAAATTTTGAAACCAAGGTTACCATGGATTTTCATTCCTACACAAAAACTATAGTTTTTAATGTTCTTATTGCTTTTGGGATCATTTGAAATTACACATTAACCTCTGCGTCAGAATGTTGATCTCCAACCTCTCAAATGTTCTTGGGGATACATTTTTTTTTAATATAATGTAAACTAGACTTATTGAGCAGGATCTTATAGGCTTGCTTGGGCGAGACCAAAAAATCCCTGCCTGAAGTCAATGGAGATTTCCATTGTCAGACCCTCACCCGCTCTGATTCTGTGACAGGCAAGATGGTGAAGTTCTGGCCATAGGGAATAGGCAATCCATTTTACACCATGCTCAATGTTCTTTACTGACAAAAATGGTACTTATCATATTTAAACTCTGTTGTATCTAGTTAGCAACCAATTCATTATTAGAAAAGTGATGTTGTTTGATCCAAATTACATTTTTATTTAATTAAGCCTGAGTCATATGCTGATAATATGGATGTTAGAAGAACAATAAGACAAACTGACCTTCTCCCTCCCCATAGACAGTGAGATTTACTGCTTTTACCTTCTACTAGCCTTGTCATCCATATTTTCAATGAATCCATTTCATTCTGCATGTGCTGTGCATTATTTTACTTCTCATTAATGAATGCATCATAATTGGGCAGGATGTCATTGATAAAATACACTATGTCACAGCAAAGTATGTTTGTGCATTGCAGGCAATGGAAAAAAAAATAGTCCAAATCTCAGAGGATTAATTTGTTTGCTGTTGTTTGTATTGAGCGCCACTGATGTGCACATCTGAAATATATTTGGCTAATTCAGTAGGCTCTGCTGTCTTTTAAGTGTCAATCAAAGGGAGAGTCAACAGGAGATCAAATAATTTTCATAGCTTTTGCCATTTGAACACAGAAAAATGGTTGCTCCATATGAAATTCTTCATGCTCATATCTCCAATGACAACATCCTTTGCCTTCAAGGTAAGTATTTCACATTATATTTTATGAGGTTACTAATGTAGTGAAAACAATTTCTTAACCCTGCCTCACATTGCTATAACTGGGCCTCGGTTGGTCTTAATAAACAAGAATAGGTTAACTTACTTGTTATCCCAAGGCTGGAGATTCATGATGCAACTACGTTTTGTTTCTGTTTTGTTTTAAAAGACATGTTTTGAATATAGAACAGCCAATTGTACTATTACAATCCAAGGTCAGCGTCTATATTAACCATAGGAGCCAAATTTATTGTATGTAGGAATGCTGAGACAGTAGTTTTTTGACTGTTTGTAGAAGTAAAGAGGATATGGGTACAAAAAAGGAACATTTGTCAAATTTATGTTGTTAACTCAGGCATTTTTTTGTAATGAGCTGTAAATGAACTCGACTAAATTACAATGCCATTTGCAATAATTTATTATACCCTTCAGTTTGGACACCAGCAAGCACAAACTGAATAGAGTATGTGTGCTATCAATGAGTAACAGGGAAGAATCAATGAAAAACTTAAATAAGACCACTTGACCAACTCCATCATATATGTATTATAAAACATAATGGTCATGCAGGAGTGACTTTGAACCAGAAATCTCATCTCAGGAAATAGTAATTACCTTGACTGCTAATAGATTCAGTGCAGATGCTATTCTCTTCGTACATTTTAAACAAGATACTACATAGGCATTGGAAGTGGAATGTTCTTTCTGAAGGTGGATTTGTCATTATTGAGCACTGCATTTGCATGAGATTTTCCTTCCCCTCTGTGGCATGTTTCGGGGTGGCGGGAGGCAGCGTGCTGCTCATTGGCTGTGGGACCTACTGGTGCCCTGTTGTCAACGATGTTTCTCATTGAATGCAGTCCTCAGCATTGGGAAAACCATAGCTGGGATGCGCCATTGGTGGGACTATAAATCCTGCTGTATTTATTGAAGAAGTGCACAAATTTTTAAAAAACAACTTTGACAATATCATTCATTCTCAGAAGAAGGAAGGATATCATAGAGCTTTTAAGCATTTCAATTTATTACTCATCTACTTTTACAAGTATTTTGGCTCCAGAATTTGACTCTGTTATTCACGGTTTCAGCACTACACATGCCACTTTGGTATCAAAATTACATCAGCACTGTGTATGCACGCATTCAGCCTGATGCATGCTGGAGACCATTTTGATGCAGGTGTAGGTATCTCTGGAGGAATGCAGGATAGGCAGATTGTGAAGTCAATGTATAACGCTTAGGTGACACCAGTGCTGCCATTTCCAATCCCACTGCTCCAGTCACAAGCAAAGCTGAACATTCATCCAACAGCAGAAAGGATTGTCCACCATCAGCTTAATTTGAAGGGATCAACTCCTTTCAGCTTGGTTGCTGATTGATTTCTAGTGGTTCTAGTGAAGGCTGAATTCTTCTGTTTTGAGGCTAAGTACCCAAGCCAGCAGGGAAAAGGCAAACGTTTTCCACTGATGCTGGCAGCATTTGTCAGGTGGAATGCACGTACATGAAAAATGCTAACAAGCTCATTTTGAGCATTCTCCTACCACCTGTTCATTTCCCTTCACGCTTGAATGAATCTCAAATCTCCCATTGATCCTGACTGAAATGTTAAGAGTCTAAGCCTAATTGAAAGCCTATGATTTCCTCAAAATGATTGTGATTTGCAAAAGAAGAAGGGAAACCACCTAGGATTTTCAGGGAGTATTTTTCTTATCCCAGTGGCACTTTGCACACTTCATCTCCCACCTACTGCAGAAGACTGCAGCCTCAAAGCAGGACAACAACAGCATGACATTGACAATGAAGGTGAATCTTCCATGAATTGCTTTGAGGTCCTCGCAGGTTGGCGCAGGCAACGTATGTAGTATCTCTTGGTTTGTCATTCACTGTTGTGTATGGAAGGTAACTGATGCACTTTATGCTGGGAGAAAGGAATTCAGTGTGGTGTCTCCAAAAGCAGGCAGATCATACACATGGTGTTGCTAGGATAGTGGACTTTTCCATGATGCAGAGTACCATTTAATACATCCACGTTGCTTTGCGATCTCTCCACTTAGATGTAGAAATGTACTGCAATGACAAAGGATTTCACTCATAGAATCATTGAATCTTTACAGTGCAGAACAAGGCATTCAGCCCCTCAGGTTAGTACCAATGAAAGAATAGTCCCAATTCCTGTATCTGCATGTATTTACTCCACTAATCTCCCTAATCTACACATCTTCAGATACTAAGGGGCAATTTAGCATGGCCAATCCACTAACCTGCCAAACTTTGTATTGGGGGAGGAAACTGGAGCACCCAAAGGAAATGTAGAAACATTGAAACCAGAAGCAGGAGTAGGTCATTTGGCCCTTTGAGCCTGCTCTGCTTTTCATTCTGCTCATGGCTGATCATTGAATCCAATATCGTGATTGCTCCCTTTTCCCAATATCCCTTGATCTCTTTAACCCGAAGAGTTATGTCTAATTTCTTCCTGAAATCAGACAACGTTTTGGCCTCAACTACATTCTGTGGTAGTAAATTCCACACATGCACCACTCTGTGGGTAAAGAAATTTCTTCTCACCTCAGTTCTAAAAAGTTTATCCCTTATCTTCAAACTATGACCTCTAGACCTGGAAATCCACACAAGAGACGGGGAGAATGTGTTCTCCCTCAACGTGCTATCAGCATACCATCATACTCAGCATTTCATGCACAGCACACCAGAATTCATTTGTTCAAAGACAAGAGATGGGATTTTCCGGCTGTTATTGCTCTGAAACTAGAACATCCCGCCCAAAATCAATGGACCTTTCCGTGGTACGCACCCCACCGCCCTGCAACAGCCACCCCCTGTCTACAATTCCCATGGAGGGCGGAATGGGAAAATTTGCTCCAAAGGCTATTTATTGACCATCTTGTCTAGGACTCCAGCGTGCAAACCCAACCACATGTGGTAAATATTCACATGCTGTTGTCACGTGAAACATCATCAAGCAGACTATTTGGATGTTCAAGCAATGTTTCTGCTGTCTGGTCCATTCTGGAGGAGACTAGTAACACACCACGGAACATGTAACAATTTATCATGGCCTGCTATAATCTGCATTAAGTCAAGATCATGGGTGCTTAACTCTTAACACCAGTGAACAGCAGAGAAACAGAGAGGTGGAGGAGGAAGAAGAGAACCAACAAATCTCCTTTTTGGTTGAAGTGTCCTCGATTGGATTATCCAACTACAGGTCCTAGGAACAAAATCTCAAATCTCATTCTACAAGTGTTCTATATTTAACCTTACCTCTATCATTATCCTTGCCAGTGGTCACAGTGCTGAAGTAAATAACATCACAAAACAATCATTCCAAACCAACAAATAAAAGCCAGAGAAAATAATTTCTGTGCATCCCTCGTGTGCAATTGGCTGGCCTCATGCTTTCCCCTGATGCGAGCCAGTGGTTGCAACATAGCTGCAGGGAGGATGCAGACGGGCTTGCAGGACGACTTCGAGCAGTTCTATGTGACCCAGCTTTGGAATACACAACCTCAGTATGGGTGACAGGAATGTGAGTTGACTGGCTGGCTGACCTGTACCAATGAGGGCAATAGCAAAGTAGCATTGATGGGAGGATGAACGCTGTCAATCTCAGGTAGGATAACAGGTTCATATTCCACAGTCGCTGCCAGTCCTCCAGGATGATGTCTCAGCAATCTGACTTGCCGGGCTGCTAAGAAATCCTTAAAGACCCATTGAGCACTGCTACCCCCGAGTCATCATAACAGTAAGCTGGGACTTTGGGACCTCAGTCGGGGATTCCACTCTAATACTCAGACTAGACTTCTGTTTGTGCAACAATGGAAGCTGAAACACCAGCCATCCGATACTGCAGCATCTTTAGATCAGTATTGGTGTCGTGAAGGTGGCTACTGTAGTGTTCAATTGTTTGATTGTGTATCTGATCTCTGTTCTGTGTATGTGATTAATTAAGCCTAGGTATGGTAATGTAAGAGGGAAAGAGAGAGAGAGAGGCTGTACTGAGGCTAGCTCTTGTAAACATAGAAATAAATATTTTAAAACATTGTGAAAAAGAGTGTCTCATTTCTGCATAACGCTGAGACATAAAACACAACAGCCATCAGTTTCACATTGGAAGTGATGAACTTCACAATCTGTGTGAAACTTTGTGTCAATTTGGTGCTGGGCTCCCCCATCCTCCTTCACAGTGAAAGGGAATCTCTGGATAAAAGCAAACTACCGTGAATGCTGGAATCTGAAATTAAAAGAGAAAATGCTGGAAAATGTCAGCAGGTCTGGCAGCATCTGCAAAGGGAGAAAAGAACTGAAGTTTCGAGTCCAGACGACTCTTCGTCAAAGCTAAAAGTCATAGAAAGTGGAAGATATTTATACTGCAGGGGAAAGGAAATGAATGATGAGTCATAGCCACTGAAACCAGGGGAGCCATAGGTGTGGGTGGAGGGGCACAAGTTGGCATAGAGGTTATGAAGAGCCATGGGCAGGGTTTCAGGCATGAAGTTTCTTAGCTTGGCCTGGAGGTGTTATGGGGATAGGTGAAAATGCAGGGCTATTTTTCATTTCCGTCTTTTTTGATTCAATTTAACAAAGCACAGAATGGGCATTCCGGCCAGCCCATCTCCACACCTGGAAGCCTCTACACTCATTCTGGGGACAGCGGCCCAAATTCTAATCTACCTTCCATCCCCTTGCCTGTCGCCCTTGGACTTTACACTCCTGCATCACAGTCTGGATAGGCTAGCAGTTTTTGGATATCTGAAGAAAACAAGCGAATGTGTAGTTATAGTGAACAAAAATAGAGAAAAAAGAGGTACATTCTTACACGTTGAGTGGTATTTTACAGCTCCTTATCAGCGTGTTCGAGGTGGAAGAGCAGCTTGTAAAATAAAGCTATATCACCCTAGAACAATCAAATCAGAGAGTGGCAAAGAGGCGTCACTGAGGGATTCTGGGAGAGGATGGAGCAATCACCACGAATGGAGAGCTGATCTTAGCCGGACACCTGACCACTCCCCCTACTCCCCCAAACTCGTGATCAACATGAAGGAGAGCATCAAATCAGAGGGCAGCAGGGAGATGAGCCAAACGTAGGCAATTGGGACAGGCTGGGAGGGCACCATGGTTGGCATGGACCAGTTGAGTTAAAGGGCCTGTTTCCATTGCTGTATTATTCTATTACTCTAAGACTCTAATTGAAATTGCACCCAGTGTAAAATAGCTGCGGGGCAGCCAGTCTTTAGGTAATTGGTCTGATAGCTGACTTTTCAATCGGTAGAACGGGGAATTCAGCTCCACATAAAATCCAGCCCAATGTATAACTCGTATATCCAGAAAGAATGTGGGAAGAAGGGATATGGGATAGGGAATTAAATTTGATCATGTCATCATCCTCTATGGTTGCAGCCATGCCACTGGCCATGACTTTATTTGTGGCTTTCAATGATGGTGAGCATCATTTCCTCTGTGGGATGGAGAATATGTAGTCCAAATTATTCCCCACCAGTTAAGTGTTGTTGTTGGTGGCTGTTTTCCATTTACTCCTGCAAAAGAGAGGGGAATATATCATTCAGCATTGGGCCATGTGTTGTTTCCACCATGGCTGAATAGCTGGCAGCATGTGTAAACTGTGAGAAATGGGTGTGAAGCTTGCAGGTGTGCTAAGTTTATAAGAGTGAGGTGAAGCTAAACATGTGAGGTATGAGCATGGCTTGATGGAAAATTTAGTAGATGAGTTAAGACCGGCAATGAATGAACTAATATGTGAGCCTCATTGTTCATTTGAAAGAACATAACCAAGAAGCATTCACTGACCTTGATCATGGGAAGCCATTAAACCTCCCATTGCACCGCATCCAAATCCTTGGGTTAGACTGATCTGGACAGTCATACCAATCTTCTTCCACTGGCTTTGCAATGTCTGAATGGAAGGCTCATGTGGATCTTTTAACTGCCTACTCCAGTCCACCCCATGCATAAAGGCTTCCTGGGCTGCATCAGAGAACATTGGAGAAGCACCTGGCCCCAGTGCACCATATTGATTCTTGCTTCTGCTCAGAATATTTTCTGCAACTAGTTCATGTACCTACTGGAGCCAGAATGATCTTCTTCTTTAAAAGATGCATGCTGACTTTAAATATTGCAGGCTGCTCTGAGTGCCCTAGCCTCACATGAGCTTGGGACCCCTGCTGATGCTTACAGATGCTCATCAGGACAGCTAGCATTAGCTGCGTGCTGTTATTATTGAATTGAACTTCACATTGGAACCAAGAGGGTGATCTTGCATTGTGATCACCACATCTGTTTTCAACCTTATCTCTCTTCTCCATGTTAAAACAGCGGGAAAATGAAAATATTTCAGAAGCTTTCACCTTCTTTCCCAGGGGAGAAAGTTGGAATATTCTTTGAACCTTCCAAGGAAAGGAGTGCCACATTGCAAAAACCTTCTACTTATCTGTTAGATCAAGCTGCATCTCATAAACAGATGCTGTGTTCTTCTCTCTAAACCAGTTACATTGGTGTTAAATTATTTGCCTGTTAAGTTGTACATTTTCCAAAAAGTTTTCCAAAAAAAAAGCAAATATTTAAAAATAAATCTGTGCATTGAACATAGGCTGATTATGTTCAAATTTGGGGAGAGCACTCTGAAGAATACAGAAGGTTTTAACTGTATTGTATTTGTAGATTCAAAAACAATGTTTTCAAAAAGATGACTAGGATGCCCACAAATACCAACTAGGTTGCAGTGTCATTTCTGGCAACTGGGAAGACAACAGTTGTAATTTGTTTAATTTCACATAAAAGAAAGCAAAATCATCTCTTCGTACTTCTATTTATCATTGTTATATGTATTCGCATTCTGCATCCTCCATTTTCCTAGGAGTAGAGAATCACTCTTTATCGATTCATCCATCAGGCATTCCCAGAAATCCCTCATGCTTTTGACATCTCTGTAGTCAATCTGTTATATCACCTAGCAGAGAACACCATTAGTTCAATACTGGGGAGACATTGGATTGTGTCGGTCAGGCAATATTGCATTAGGTCAAATTCAGATCATTTTCCAATTAAATCAAAGAGGTCACTATGTGCTCATTTTTCTAGTGAGCACAATTACTTCATGTAGCACCATAAGCTACTGGGCATGGAGCCAAATGAGGCATTTGCAGTGCAATAAAAACACATTGTGTAGAGATGAGACAAAGTGATTATCCTAATTATTCAAACATTAAAATCCTTGAAATACACAAAAAGGTCCCGTTATGTCTTGGCAGCTAGACACAAATGATTACTTTTGGGAACACGATAATTAAAGAAAAATTGTGTGTTGGCTGGTTAAAAATGTTTCCATAATTGTGATTTCACACAGCCCGAAATGCAGATGGAAAATGAATACTGATACAAATAGGGAAAGAGGGGTTGAAGACTGAGAAAGATTGATTAACGCCACTGTGACTCATTTTCTGATCACAGGCAGAGTCGGGGGTGAAAATATTCCGCCCTTGTGAAATGCTGAGCAGGTAAAGGGCAGGGTGTGAATTAGTCCTTTTCTACATGAAGTGGGCCAAACCTGTCAAACTCTTGCTGTCAGCTGAACAAGTCCTTGGCATTAAAGGCAGCAGTGACAGAGTTCCCTTTGGATGGCAAGAAATAGTGAGCAGCTGCAGAATTTAAAACTTGTCACCTCCACTGTACTTGTTACTTTTACTTAATATTTTTGGACGAGAAAAGTACTATTGGGTGTGCTACAGGAACGACCTTGGCTTAACAGAATGCGTTTTGAAAGTCTAGTTGTAGGTGGTCGAGGCAGAGGAATGAGGACCTGATTGGAATGGAGAGATTCAGTAGCCCAAGTTTGGTTGAAGGAAGTGCTCAGGGCAGTCATTTCCAACATTGACATTTGTTGCATGCCAGCTACAGTAAAACAAACTTAAGGTGAGAAGTACTACGTTAAAATGCACTGAAATGAAAATTATCTCTTGAGAAAGAGTTAGTAGTAGTGATTTAAGCTGAGGGTCACAACACCTCGGGTGAGGGGCAAGGCTGAGAAGGCCAGGTCTTCATTGTTAACCTCAGTCAGTATAGGAGTTAAGCCACGCTGTTGGCATCGTTCTGTTTTGTGAACTATCTATCCATATAACTGAGCTAACTGACCTCCTTCAAATGCATTATACTAAGTATGTCTGCCATATATATTGAACAATGTGAAAATGCTTGAATCACTTACGATCAGTGATCAGGAAATACTGCCTTATGCCTCCATGCTACAGCTTACAATGTTTTGTTTTACAGCCTTAAAGCCTCATAGCCAATAAAAGTGTCACATGAAATCTAATTGCTTGGAGCATGCACCTGTTTTCACATCCAATATGTACCGCTTGCTGACACCTCTATTTTACTCTGTCTTGGCAGTCAAAGATAATTCATACTTTTTTGCACTCTTTTCAAACCCATCACAGTGGAGAGGGAATGAAGCAGCATGTGTAAGTGCAAATCTCTGAGCATGCATACCCTATAAGGAAGAACCTCTACACTTGTGAAGGGTGGAGGCAATATATTTTATAAGGACAAAAAGCTAGAAGAACTGCAGGTTTGTCATCAAATTCAATCCTTTTCATCCTGTTTTACTAATTTAGAGAATGACTATAAAGCAGAGCACTGCACAGGTCAGCAGGAGCAATTGCTGATGGCATATGAGAAGGAAGATTTGATTTGATTTTCAATTTGATTTTTTATTGACACATACATTGGTGAAAAGTATTGTTTCTTGCACGCTATACTGTTCATGGAGTACAGAGGGGAGAAGGAAAGGAGAAGGTGCAGAATATAGTTTTACTGTCACAGAAAGATTGACTTAATATAAGCTAGGTGAATTCAAAAGTTTGACAGCAGTAGGGAAGAAGCTGTTCTTGAGTTGGTCGGCACTTGATCTCATATTTTTCCATCTTTTTCCTGATGGAAAAGAGAATGCCTGGGGTGTGTGGAATTCTTGATTATGCTGGCTGCTTTTCTGAGGCAGTGGGAAATAAAAGCAGAATCAATGGTTTAGAGGCTGTTCTGTGTGATGGTCTCGGCTACATTGGTCAACAATCACAAAGAGTTGTTAATGATTTTGAAGGTTTCACTTCTTGATTAAAGAGTCTGAGGCATAGGATGTTATGCATTTTGTTTTTAAAAGAGGAAAACTTGTGACGTGCATGTACAGGCACTGGGAAACGTGTCAGACCCTGGCAGCAGATGACAGGTCAGATGGAGGAATCTATTCTTGAAATGCACAGCATGATAATGGCTTTGAAGCAACACATTCCACAAAGGAGCATGTGATAGATCTGTCTATAGTAGAGACACCCTGAATTTGCTCGCTTAGAGGTCTGAAATATTAGGTTTGGGAGAGAGCTAGGCAGTAGCACATAAAGGGGTAGAACTTCTGCTCAGTTGTGTTGGTTTTTATGGTGTAACTTGCTGAAAATTGATGGACACCATAGAAAAAAAAATCTGAATTTTCAGTTCATGTGAATTAAATTTCTAAAAGCATGTAGACTAGTTTAAAAATCATCTTGCTAGAACAAACAACTCAACAAATTCTCAGGGTAAATTCATCACTACTGAACATTCTACTAATGGCACTTACTTCTTATTGACACAAAGATACATCAGCTTCAGAATGTAATTTTCAAATAAAAAAATCCCTAAAAGTTAATGACGGTGACCCAATATAAGTAGCATATGATTCCGGTTGTGGTTTTAAAAATAAACTTTCAGTAATTTAAAATTGGGTTTCTCACAGGTGGTGGGTTAACACTATTATTAAGAATGCTTAATTTTTTGTGATTAAATCCATTTTCAGTTGTATTAATCAACCTCAGCAAGTTACCAGTATTTATTGCATTGCAAATTATATCATACATTCCTCTTCAATTGAATTTTGAAACATTGCAGGATTGTGCATGTTCATGGCTGATTTTGCATTCAGCAAAATGCAAATATGTTTCAGTGAAAGCTTGAGAGAAAGAGAACATTTTTCAAAATGGGCACAGATCTGAATGAAATTTGTGTCCAGATGGTTGATTGGCAATAAAATGGAAAACTTCCTCTCAATATACGGTAGAGCTTTGTTGATTTTTTTTTTCTGGGTCCAATTAGGCCTGTATTATTGCTGTAAATCATGATACAGATCATGAACAGATATAAGTTGTACTAATTGAACTAGCTGTTGTACAGAAATGGCTACCGATACAAGTTCTGTCATTCTCTTGGCATAACAATATATATGGGTCACCCAAAGTTTTACCTGTGTCTGCATGATCATGGACCCAGGATACCCATGCAATCACACACAAGAATTGTGGTAGGTCCATAGAAAACCACCTCAGTTACAGAAGGTGCCTATTGGGAAATAGCGGTCAGCCTCCTTGAATATTGTTGCCAATATTATTTCAAGATACAAAATCCTACTAATTCAAATCTCTGAATTCTTGATTTTTAACACAAAGTTCCTTAGTGTTAAAATTAAAACTTGCCTAATGGACTATGCATAACTAGTTTTCTAAATCAAGAAGAATTTATTAAACAAGTTTTTACAGTGAAGTAAATATGTAACCTTATTCCTCAGGTTCCTAGATTTCTTGAACATCGCCAGCACAAGTAATGTATTTCTCTTCTTCTGTCTTTGCAGAAATATTGAACTGTCTCTTAAAAGAGTCATAGCAGGGAAGCCATGGTGACACTGTGCCAACAAATATTCCAGTTTTCTGATATCTCACTATTCAGAATTCCTTATTTGCAAACAGTCTGAATTCCAGTCTTCCACTGGCTTAGGGTGAAGATCATCTGATGTAGCCACACCTCTGTAAATAATTACGTAGGCTAAAAACAAATGTCTATCTCTTTTCCCTGGTCCAGAATTCACACTTCATTGTGAGCAACTGGTATATTTCCTTTAGATACAAAGCAGTTGCAAACAAAGTCAAATTTTAACCCAGGTCCCTTAGAAACTAAAACTATTAAGTATATATGTTAAAATACCTCCCAGCAAGTCAAAACAAAATGAAAAATTTACCTCTAATACAGATATTCTTCCCTCCAAATATAGTAAATCAATGCAACAATTCTGTTTCAGATAGTGTCAGCGTCATCTTAAGTTCATGCTACTTTTTAGCCTTTTTTTTCATAGCTTTAAAAAGACTCTTGCCCACTGTACAATTAAGACAAGATACAACTGCTGTCAAGCAGCTTAAAATGAGAAAACTATTAAGCATAGTTTCTCACAAATAACAGCTGTTGTCCTGCAAAATATCTCCAACTACCTTGACTGCCCATTGTCTCACCAAAGAAATTCAGATGAAACTTTTGAAAGTGGTTACAAATAAAATGCATGGATGTTACATCAGACCAACAATGAACCCCAAAAAATTGTAGTATTATCAGAATCTTGCATGGCTGTGTCAACTAGAAAGCCTACTATTTCCTGCTCTATATCTGAAGGAAATACACCAGTTGCTCACGATAAAGTGTGAACTCTAGACTAGGGAAAAGGGATGGGCATTTGTCTTTAGCCTACATAATTATTTACAGAGGTGTGGTGACATCAGATGACCTGCACCCTAAGCCAGGGGAAGAGTGGAATTTAGACTATTTGCAAATAAGGAATTCTGAATAGTGAGAAATCAGAAAACTGAAATATTTGTTGGCACAGTGTTACCATGGCTTCCCTGCTATGATTCTTTTAAGAGACAGTTCAATACTTCTGCAAAAACAGAAGAGAAATACATTACTTATGCTGGCAATGTTCAAGAAATCCTAGGAACCTAAGCAATAAGGTTTCATGTTTTCTTCACTGTAAAATCTTGCTTAGTAAATTCTTCTTGATTTAGAAAACTAGTTATACATAGCCTATTAGATCAGGCACCACTAAGAGCCCTTGTGTTAGAAATCAAGAATTCAGAGATTTAAATTAGAAGGATTTTATATCTTGAAACCCTCAACCCTTGCAGATATATGCATTGATCAAAGGGACTCCTATGTCCAGTTGAACAATTAGTAATTTCTCAGACCTTGGGGAATGTTAGTACCCTATTAATTTGTAGTGCTGTGTTCTGTCACAGTTGATAATTTATGCGGAGGTAGATGAGCTTGTTAGCTCCTGAGAACAAGATTAAAATGCATAGTACTGTCAATATACTGTACAAAGGAGAATGTTGCATGTACTCTGTTGAAATGGTGTGGGTTAGGTTTTGTCAGAGCATTCAGGAACTGAAGGCTTAAAGATGAGCCATTTGGATTTATCCCATGATCATTTCCTGAAGTGACTTTTAACAATAGACTTCCTAGAATGCTTCTTTTAATCCATTTTTTAAACGTATATTTTATAACAATGCTTCTGAATGCTGCAATTGATATTGGAATATAGCAATTTCTTCGTGGATTCCTCTGTTTCTGTTATTTCAAGGAAGAAGAAAGCAGGAAATTGAGGTATTTGACAGCACCAGAGATGTGGACCAGAATCTTTTGCCCCCACTGATGATGAGAAAGCAAGCAGAAGGCATTGAAATTTGCTTTGGTGATGGGACTGATAGCCAATATCTTTCTGCCTCCATTGGTCCCGCATTCACTTGAGATAATTCATGACCACTTACCAGCCTTTTCTCACCTCTTCTGCAAAGTCTGCAGCTCCAGTCAGGTCTGCCAACATGTGACTTACATAACTGGTAAAGTCATGGGGCTGGATGTCAGTAATCTGTGCATGGTCAACAATATGGGCATAGGGAAGGGGTGTGGTGCTGATAGATACCCCTTCCCCTGTCCTTGCTGCCAACTCCCATGAAGATATCAAAACGTTGTTTGCGCATTATCCACCAGGACAAATAACAAAGGAATGGTGTTATTTCCTTCCCCTTGAAAACCAGCCACAGATTTAGAGAATCTTGCAGCTTGTCCATGTGACAAGATAGTATTAATAGCACCTACACGGCCACAGTAATCCCACAAATGATGCCAGGGCATTTAAGAACTGGACAAAGATGCAGAAAGGTGCTTTCTCAGAAGACAAAGGAAATTTGGCATGTCAGCTACGACTCTCACCAACTTTTACAACGCACTGTAGAAAACATCCTTTCTGTTCATATCCAACTTGGTATGACTCCTGCTCTGCCCAAGGCTACAAGAAACTACAAAAGGGTCTTGAACCCAATCCATCATGCGAACCAGCCTCTCACCCATTCACTCTGTCTACACTTCCTGCTTCCTTGGTAAAGCAGCCAGATAATTAAGGATCCCATGCACCTGGATATTCTCTTTTCAACCTTCTTCCATCAGGAGAAAGAAACAACAGTCTGAGGTCACATACCAACCAATTCAAGAACAGCTTCTTTCCTGCTGCTGTCAGGCTTTTGAATGGACCTACCTTGCATTAAATTGATCTTTCTCTGCACACTCACTATGACTGTAACATATATTCTGCACTCTCTCATTTCCTTCTTTATGAACGGTATGCTTTGTCAGTATAGTGCACAAGAAATGCTACTTTTCACTGTATATTACTACATGCGAGAATAATTAATCAAATCAAATCAAAATTGATATCCAAGTCATTAATGACAAGTTTAAGGTCATGCAAGTCAATGCCTATTTCCCAGGCTACAGTTATGATGCCCCCTTTTTAAAGCAATCCTGACATTGCTCATTTGAAGAACAATGAACTTGGAAACTAAAGCTACTTTTTTAAATCCCAGCACATGATATTATTAAGACAGTTGTGAACAATAACTAAAAAGATATCATGACCCATTCAGCCACCAAGATTATTTATGATATACATGGGTCTCTTGAAGCAAGGCTTCAGATATTTGTACAGATTAGGGACATTTTACAATAAATATCTGCTGAGTGCTCCATAACCTTGCTAATGTCTACAGTCTATTTGCAATTCCTGTTGCCTCACCAAAGCAGCCAGCATAATTAAGGACCCCATGCACTCGAACATCCTCTTTTCTACCTTCTTCCATCGGGAAAAAGAAACAAAAGTCTGAGGTCATGTACCAGCAGACTCAAGAATAGCTTGATATAAGACATCTTCTGCAACATAGTCCAGAGTGCTAAATCCTCTGCAATAGTAGAAGGTTCACTTTCACCATCTCAAGAGCAACTGGACTTGGACAAAAAGTGCTGGCATTTCCAGCATGGAAACTGCATAGATATTTTGGAAAGGTAAAGAAAGTTCAGGGTGATGTACAACTATTTAACTGGTTTTCTGGTTGTTGTTATTTGAGTGAAAGGACATGCATCACGCAAGTAGATCCTGATAAAGAAAATGAATACAACTGTAATTACGAGAAATGTAAAATAAAGTTCTAGGTTTTCATAGCATAGAAAGAGGCCCTTCAGCCCATTGAGTCTGCACCGAACACAATCCCATCCAGGCCCCACCCCCATATCCCTATATTTTTTTACCCACTAATCCTTCTAACCTACACATCCCTGGACACTAAGGGACAATTTCTTAGCATGGCCAATCAACCTAACCCTGGACATCTTGGACTGTGGGAGGAAACCAGAGTACCTGGAGGAAACCCACGCAGACACGAGGAGAATGTGTAAACTCCACACAGATAGTGACCTGAGCCAGGAAACGAACCCAGGACCCTGGAGCTGTGAAGCAGCAATGCGAACCATGCCACCTAAATGGGCCCAGGTTTTCCTGCTTTGTCTTCTAAGTTTTCAATGGACATAGGGCAGATGAGTGTG
Source organism: Sphyrna mokarran (assembly GCA_024679065.1). Lineage (NCBI taxonomy): Eukaryota > Metazoa > Chordata > Chondrichthyes > Carcharhiniformes > Carcharhinidae > Sphyrna > Sphyrna mokarran. Next base: position 42,710,465 of record JAGIQG010000013.1, read on the forward strand.
GAAATGGGCTTTGATCCGTCCTCACCTTTGCCATTTTCTACAAAGAAAGATCAAGAATTTGGCAAACAAATCATAGCTTAGGAACTATGACCTTCACAGTGGTTCCCATCATTCGCTGTGTTTGAAAGCTGGATACATTGGCTGCCATCTCAAGCTCAAATCTTATTGGAAGGTCCTCAAGATTCATTGGAGAGAAATAAATACCACCATTCTCAGGTCTTACCTAAGCATAGATCCTGAAGGTAGTAAGTAATTTTAATGATTTTGATTTTCTCGAAGAGCTTCCTTTCTTTCTTTCTTACTTGCTATGACATCCCCTACAACTGGGGATTAATATTTCTGCCCTGTTTCAGCACAACTGCCTGGAGGAGACTAGTAAAACTGCCTTTAGTATGGTTGGAGTTACAGGATTGGGAACCATTGCCATGATAACAAGGAGGCTTGCCTCTTTCAACATGTTCCCAGTCACAAGACAAAACAATGCCTACATGGGAATTTTTTTTTTCCCTATTGCAGGTGTTGACGTAAATGTAGAATGAGTTCTGCTCGTGCTGGTAACTGATGATACTGAACCCAAGAGGATGCTGAGAGTACATCCATGAAATACCTGGACTCCAAAAGGTAAATTACAAGAGAAATAACAGAAACTATAGGTAAATTCCTGGTATTTCCAAGATTGTGTATGATCTAGCTGAAGACTTCAAGATATTAGGGGGGAATAGATGAGTAGATATGGAGAAATTTTCCACTGGTTAGAGAGTCTAAGACTATGAGACATGCTCTACAATTCAAAGCCAGGCCTTTCAGCTATGAATTTAGGAAGTGTTTCTACACGTCAAAGAAATGGGAGAAGTTTGGAACTCTCTGCCAGAAATTGCAACCGATGCTAGGTCAATTGTCACTTAAAGATCTAAAATTGGTACATCTTTGTTAACCAAAGGCATTAAGGAATATGAAATTAGGTCACTGGTCAACCTTGAATGGCAGCAGACCAAGCTTGAGGGAACAAGTGGCATCCTCCTGTTCTTATATGCCAGCTTAAGATTAAATGAACTATATCACCTTTTAATACTCTGATTTGTAAAGCTATACTTGAGCACAAGAACTTAAAAATATTTTTACCATTTGGTGTGAATTGTAATTTTCATATTTGAAGCATTTTAAAGGACTATATTTGTATTTCACTCATTCACAAAGTGTGGGCATCACTGGCTATGCCAATATTTATTGTCCATCTCAAGGGAAGTTTGGAATGAACCAGGCAGCATGGCAGAACAATGGTTAGCACTGCTGCCTCAGCGCCAAGGATCCAGATTCGATTCTCAGCTTGGGTCACTATCTGTATGGAGTTTGCACATTCTCCTTGTGTCTGTGTGGGTTTCTTCCAGGTGTGCTGGTTTCCGCCCACAGTCCAAAAATATATGGATTAGGTTAGATGTAGGTTAAATGTACAGGCTTGGCCATGCTAAATGGCCCTTCAGTGTCAGGAGGACTAGTTAGGGTAAATGCATGGGATTGTGGGATTGAACCTGGGTGGGATTGTGATTGGTGCAAACACGTTGGGCCGAATGGCCTCCTTCTGCTCTGTAGGATTCTATGATTAGTACTGGTCTTGTCAGCGATGCCCACATTCCATGCACAAATGAGAAGAAAACACCAGCAAGCTGCTTCTCAGACAGGTTGTACCAATTAAATAACGGTGGATTTATGGACAAACGTTTTTGTTATCAATCAACCTCTGTCACAATATTGAATGCATGAAAATCTTTGATCTGTAATTCTTCTAATTTATTTTTTCTTATTTCCCAATTGAGTCCCCATCTAAACAATCTCATCCTTAAGACCTATTCTCTATCTTCGTGATCCTTATGGGCAGAAATTTGGTGATATCATTTTACCAATCACCTTTCTGAAGCTGCCCAACTCTTACCAGATATGGGGTTGGGACTTCCCTGCTAGTTTTGCCCCGAAACAGGAAAATTCGGCCTGAGGTCAGCAGTCCTTCCCATAGTCCACCCTTTGCCTGCTGCAGTTCCTATGACAGTTGGAATGGGAAGATTTGTTCCACCGTGTGCAAAATCTCATCAAAAAATTGTGGAGTCTTGTTTCCAATGAGAAAACCAGAGTGTTTCTCTCCAGTGAATCAGGTCAGTTATTTCTCCAAGTTTACAACACTCTGCCAAAAACATCAAGGCGGTGTGTTTCCACGCCAAGGTTTGGGCATGGGGGTGAGGGATGCAATGCCTCAACACTCTGGCAGAAACCAGCTGCATTGAGATTGGGGTGCCATGCTTAAAGGGCACCCTGATCGAAGCAGCAATAAACTCGCTCACCATGGAGTTGTTGGGGGCTCTCTTTCTAACCCCCAAACACCCCACCTATTTTAGCCAGCATGCACTCCAACCACTGCCCCCAACCCATGATCATCAGCCCCTTCCCCCTTCCCGCACAGTTAGAGCTGGCATCTACCACTCCCCTGCCAAGCAGCTTTCACTGCCATCTCCTGCTCCCCTGTTTGCTCCAACCCACCACAACATACAAATGAATTCCTCCCCTTCTCCATGAGTCTCCCACCAGGGTGCGTTCCACTATAATCCCTGGTACACATCACTGCCAAGGTGACATGGACATGGTATCAACCTGGCAATGCCAACTTGTGTGAAGTGGAGGTGGTAGGGAGCATTGTCAGGCCACAGTCTAACCATGTCCCTTTATCCTGGACTATACTCATCTTTAATGAGTGTTCCCTATGACAGGTTCACATCTGGGTGAACCCCGTATAAACCCTTTGAAAACACAGAGGAGGGTTACTATCTGGCAAGAGGGCATATTAATAACATATTTAACTGAATGTAAATCAGGTTCATGTTATGGGCATGAACCTGATGATGTCCTCGGCAATGGGGAAGGGAAGATCTGAAATCGCGATTGTCCTGGCAAGATCTACAACTTCTGCTTTTGAGCCCCTGCCAGCTTTCTCATGGAGGGTGAGAATGGGCTCAAGGTCATCTCCCTTGTATCAAGAATCATCTTGGATTTATTGTAGGCTCACCAGTGTCCAACTACAAAATTGAAGCAAGGTCAAAATCTAAGCAAGGTCACTGCTGTAACAGCTAAGAGAAGGCTGGGCAGTTAAAACCGGAAGTGTAGTCATCACGCTGTGCTCAATGCCTTTCTTACCTGCTTGGGCAGAATCTGATGCTTGGAAAACAACTGAAGTAAAGGCTCGACTGGCGGTTGCAATAGTTCCCTATTCTTTTCAGAAGAGCTTCAGTACAGCTGTCATCATTTCCTCAGCTTCGACTGAGTGACCGTGGAAAGCATAGTAACCTATGCTAAGGAGAGTTTCACAATTTTCGGTTACTCTTCGGCCCGGAATTTTTGCCATGAAGGAGAGTCATAGAAGAGAATGGGTTGGGGAGGGGGGGAGGTGCAGGGAAGTGTTGTGCAGGAAGAGACAATAATCTGCAAGAGACAGGAAGGACAATAATCTTCCCCATTACTGTCAAAGCAATGTCATGACAATGGAGCAAATCACCAAGAAGTACTATGTGAAAATTTACTAATAAACTTTTTATATTTTAGTCATTAACTTGCCTCAATCGTGTTTCATTGTTATCTTACTGTTTAAGATGATCATGATCAAGAGCAGCAAGGAACACGGAGAATGAACATATAGAAGATACTCATCAGTTTAGGTTCAAAGGTGTAATTCAAAACTGAATTCTAAAGGGAAAGGATTCAAATTCCTGAAGGAAAGAGTTATCCATGCTATTGTGTCAGATCATCATGCATGCTCTGCCTGCAGTTATTCTGTTGAGGATTTTGTTACCAAGCAACAAAGTCCTGCGAAAGCAAATTTTGCAAAGCAATTTGACCATGGAATTGTTAATTATTAGGTAGCCTGTGAAGAATGTCAAGCAAATAATAAAAAGCATTTACTTGAAGATGGGGTGGGGTAAGAACATTTCTTCTTAAATCTATTGTTCTACTGCAAAGCAATGTTCCTGACAATTTAACCCTTTTTGTGATAGAATCTGCCAGACACTTCAACAACTTTCCTTAAGATCAATGGAAACATTTCCTACATTTCTAGTTTGATCTTTTTTCTTAACAGTCTTTAAGCAAACTAATTTAATGTAGCATTTCTTGGCGATTTACTGCATTGTCATAATACTGCATTGACAGTAATGGGGAAGATTATTGTCCTTCCTCCCTCTTGCAGTCTAAGGATTCACCTTCCCTTAATTTCAATGAATCTGTCATCCTCCTCTTCATTTTTTTTAAAATTCCATCTAGTTAAGGTTTAACATTTGGATTTTAAAGATGCAAAAGAAGTATACAAAACACAAAGTTTTGTACAGCATTTAACTCATCATCAGTTTGTGGTTCTTCAGAGAATAAGAAGTGTCACAACATCAGGTTAAAATCCAACAGGTTCATTCGATAGCAAAAGCCACTAGCTTTCGGAGTGCTGCTCCTTCGTCAGGTAAACTGCTGTTCCTCAGAGATCCATAGAACATTATAAAATATCCCTTGAATAATTTTTCAAAAAACAACACAGTATAGAAATTAGCTTCAAGTAAAGCACAAGCCATCGAAATGTACCCTGCATTTGAAAATAAGGTAGGTGACTTTTCTTTGCAAGTTCAGAGTTTGTATCCCTTCATCAGAATGCAGGAGAAATGTTTGCTGTCCTCAAGTCATCACAGAGTAAATTCAGGATCTCAGCTGGGCTGTCATGGTGTGTCGTGAAGTGAAGACAAAATATTTTCCCACACCTAGGAGATAGTAAAGAACAGATGGTAAGGTGAATTGGATTGGTGTTACAACATTGACCTATATTCTCCTTGGAGTGGATCCTAGGAAGTTGGAAGTGCAGAAGTAACCATATAGCACAAATCAAAATAGTAGATGACATTGACTTCAAATCTAATGATAGGTTTGTGTTAATGAAGTATTTAGTGAGATTAGTCCTTTAGGTAATGTGTGCTGTGTAGTATTGCTTCATTCTGTCAGAGAAAAATTGATGGATTTTCTGCTGGAACTTGGCTGATTATTTCCTTCAGGTGCAGAATGTTCCAGATGATTATAGCCTTGTGTATTGATAGTCCAGATAAACAATTACTGGCTTTCTGAGCGTAATTGTTTGTGACAGAGGGTGACCAAATGAAATCTCCTCATGTTGCTTTGTGATGCTCAGTGTTTGTACATGTAACTAAATCCTTGAAAAGCCCCTTGATAGATCATATTAAAATTATAAAGCTGGCAGAGGGTAGTCAGAGCCTAGTGCCCACACCAAACTGACCCCTTTCAGTTAAATGTTTCACCAGAATTATCTTACTTGTTGGAATCAGAACCATTTATATTAACCAAATGGATCAGTTAGAAGACAGGGCTAGAAACTTTCAAAACTGGTATGGTTGGAAAATGACACTGCAGCACATTGTAACCAACAATCTCTCAGACACTTTCCTCTCTCAGACTCCCCTCAAGCACATCTTTCCACTCAGACCCTCCTCAGCAAACTCCCACCTCAGACTCCCTTCTGCCTGTGCCCTCCCCACCCCACTCATCTCCCTAGTGAAGCCATGTGCTTTGGCAGTGCCAACAAGTCACTACCCGCCCCCCCAGCACACTGGCACTGACACATAGGCACAGAATATTGGGCTCTGAAGGGGATCAAGGAGATGGAGACAGTAGCCATTTGCCCTTATGCCACTGCAAGGATGCAGAAGAAGGGTTTTGCAAAGCCCCTGAGTGTTGGGTGGGTTTGGGTTGGGGGAACAGGGTTGATCTTGCCACTCTCCCCTAGGATGTGGGTGTTATATCTGGCCTGGATCTGAAGATCATCTCTGGCATGGTGCTCTCACTAAGAATTTTCATAACAGAAGGTTGAAGTCCAACAGGTTTATTTGGGGGCACAAGCTTTCAGAGCACTGCCCGTCACCAGGTGAGTGGGAGTTCTGTTCACAAACAGGGCATATGTAGATACAAACTCAATTCATGGACATAACACACGCCCATCAAGGACGGTGACCTCAGCACTTCACTGTACTGCAAGCCCACAGATAACTTTACAATGCCCCACTTCTCCAGCTTCTACCCTAAACATGTTAAAGAAGCCATCCCCTAGGGATAAGCTTTCCATATACATATGATCCTCCTCATTGGAGCAGATCCTAACAGACACATCCAGATGTTGAAAGATGCCCTCATAAGAACAAGATATGATGCTCGACTCATCGATCTGCATTTCTGACGTGCCACAGTGAAAAACCACAACAACTTCATCAGAAGACAAATACGAGACACAATGGACAGAGTGCCCTTCGTTGTCCAGTACTTCCTTGGAACAGCGAAGCTATGACATCTTCTACAGAACCTTCAACATGTCATTGATGAAGCCGAGCACCTCATCGAGGCAATCCCCACACCTTTGCTTCTTTTCTTCAAACAAATGCATAACCTCAAACAGACCGTTGTCTGCAGCAAACAACTCAGCCTTCAGGAGGATAGTGACCATGACACCACACAATCTTGCCACAGCAAACTCTGCAAGACATATCAGATCATTGACACAGATGCCATCATTTCACCTGAGAACACCATCCAGCAGGTAAACAGTACATATTCTTGCAACTTGGCTAATGTTGTCTACCTGATACGTTCCAGAAAAGGATGTCCAGAGGCATGATACATTGGGGAGACCATGCAGACGCTATGACAACAGATAAATGAACGCCACTCGACAATCATTAGGCAAGAGTGTTCTCTTCCTGTTTGGGAATACTTCAGCAGTCATGGGCATTCTCCTCTGATCTTCAGGTAAGAGTTCTCCAAGGCGACCTTCACAACACATGCCAATGCAGAATTGCTGAGCAAAAACTGATAGCCAAGTTCCACATACATGAGGATGGCCTCAACCAGGATCTTGGGTTCATGATACACTATCTGTAACCCCCACGACTTGCCTGGGCTTGCAAAATCTCACTAGCTATCCTGGCTGCAGACAATACACATCTCTTTAACATGTGCTTAACGCTCTTGCCATTCATATTGTCTGTACCTTTAAGACTTAATTATCTGTAAAGACTCACATTCCAACCATTATCTTGTAAATTGAGTTTGTATATATGCCCTGTTTATGAACAGAACTCCCATTCACCTGATGACAAGGCACTGCTCCGAAAGCTTGTGCTATCAAATAAATCTGTTGGGCTTTAACCTAGTGTTGTGAGACTTCTTATTGTGCTTACCCCAGTCCAACGCTAGCATCTCCACATTGTGGTGATCTCAGGCAACTCTGTGATCGATACCTGCATTCCTGCTTGTCAGCTGTAAAATTCTGCAGTGGCCAGGTCAAATACCATTTGTATTTAATACCAATGCATTAATATATTTAATTCCATACCCCTTGGTCACCTGACAGGCTTTTAAATCATAACAGCATTCCATTCTGCAGCAGAGATTTCCCCTTCTCTGTCAGAAGCTGCAAGTGTGAGCAAAACCTTTTGAGGTTCTCTAACAGAAAGGAAGTGTCAATTTCACTGATGGGAAGTAGCTCCATGGTGCACTCAACTCCAGTGTATTTACATAGTTTGGATTGACATTTTTGAGGATTCCCAGTGAGCTGAAAGCTTTGAAACTCTCTCTATTTACTGGAAAGCTGTGATCTGCCAATTTCAAAGTTCAGCACTATGAGCAAGGCATCCATTGACAGCTGTATTTATTGACCTTACCCTTCATGCTTGAGTACATCTCAAGTGCCTCCATTGTTCCTAACTGCAGTGTTTACAAAGAAATGCGGCTAAGTTTTCTGAACACATCTTTTGACAGCATCAAAAATAAAACGGGATTTTGATTTGCTGTCATTCTGGAAGGTCAGGATCTGATCAAGCCAGTGAGGCTGGCTCCATAGGGATTGGGGTACCATATTTGAAGATTTCCTCAATATAAGAAAAAATAAGCTCCTTCCCTCATTCCCTCAAAAGCTTTGGGGTGACTTCCCCACTACTGAAGTATCAGGGGCATACATAAGAACTTGGAGCAGGAATAGGTCATTTGACCCCTCAGGTCTGTTCCACCATTCAATAAGATCATGGCTGATCTTTTTGTGAAGTCATCTCCACTCACTTGCCTGCTGACCATAAGCCGTAATTCCTTTACTGTTCAAAAATGTATTTACCTTGCCCTTAGAGTGGCATAGTGGTTAGCACTGCCAGGGATCCATGTTCAAATCCCACTTGGGTCATTGTCTATGTGAAGTCTGCATATTCTCTTTGTGTCTGAGTGGGTTGTGGTTGGTGCAGACTCTATAGGCTGAATGGCCTCCTTCTATGATCCTATAATTCTAAAAATGTTCAATGAGGTAGCCTCAACTCTCAAATCTGCTCAGGCTTAATTTGAGGCTATGTCCCTTAGTCCTTGTTTAACCCACCAGTGGAAACAACCTCCCTACTTCTATCTTACCTATTCCCTTCATAATCTTATATGTTTCTATAAGAACCCCCCCTTATTCATTTGAATTCCAATGAGTATAATCCCAGTCTACTCAATCCCTCCTCACAAGCCAACCCTCTCAATTCCAGAATCAACCTAGTGAATCTCCTCTGCACCCCCCCCCCACCCCCCCACCCCCCTCCCCTGCAACCCCACGTGCTGGTATATCTTTCTCGAGTAAGGAAAATTGTACATAATACTCCAAGTGTAGCCTCACCGGCATCTTATACAGCTGTAATATAACCTTCCTGTTTTTAAATTCCACGCCCTAGCAATAAAGGGTACAATTCAATTTGCCTTCTTAATCAACTTCTGCACCTGCAAGCCAACATTTTGTGATTCATGTACAAAGTCACTCAGGTCCCTCTGCACAGCAGCATGCTACAATTATTTACCATTTAAGTTATTGTCCATTTTGCTGTTATTCCTACCAAAATGAATGACCTCAGATTTACCAACATCGTATTCCATCTGCCAGACCCTCGCCCATTCACTTAGACTACCTTTGCAGACTTTCAATAGATCATGAAGATGGCTCATAATCACCTTCTAAAGGGCAATTAGGGATGGCCAATATATGCTAGTCTATCCCTGCAACGTCCTGAGAGAAAATAATAAAACAAAATTCCAATAAAGACCAGTTAAAATAATTGATTGAACAAATCTGTTTTAAGTAATATTTGTTGCATTTTTACAACAGGATCTGATGAGCAGAAATTTTGAGTATCAATGTTCCATTTGAGCAACGTTAATAATGGTTTTCCTAAACCATTAAATCCAATGTATGATATTTTTTCTGCCCCTAGCGCCAACAATATGTAAGGCAAGATTAATAACTCTTTCTTCATTAATGTATCTTAGCAAAACTCAAATCAACGAATATCAGGAGCAAACTCTCCGTTGCTCACCAGTCATACCTGGCACATTGTAAGATGGTTGCGATTGTGGAGGGTCAATCATCTCAGCTCTAGGACATTTCTGCAGTAGTTCCTCAGAGTAGTATTCTGGGCCAAACAATCTGCTTCATCAATGATCTTCTTGCCATCATAAGGTCAAAAGTAGGGATGTTCGCCAATGATTGTACAATATTCAGCACAATTTGCAACTCTTCAGATACTGAAGCAGTCTATGCTCATATGTAATAGGATTTAGACAATATCTAGGCTTGGGCTGACAAGTGGCAAGTAACATTTGCACTATGTGAATGCCAGGCAATGAATATCATTAATCAGGGACACTCTAACCACTGCTCCTTGACATTCAATGGTGTTACCATCACTGAATCCCCCACTGTACCATTGACCAGAAACTCAACTGAACTTGCTATATAAACACAATGGCTACAAGAGCAGGTCAGAGACTAGGAATGTTGAGGCAAGTAACTCACCTCCGGATTCTCCAAATCCTATCAATGTTTACCAGGCACAAGTCAGGATTGTGATGGAATACTTCCTTCTTATCCAAATGGGTGTAGCTTCAACAACACTCAAGAAGCTTGACACCATCCAGGACAAAGCAGTCTGCTTGGATGGCACCACATCTGCAAACATCCTCTCCGTTCACCACCGACATTCAGTATAGGGTATATACTATCCACAAGATGTCAATTCACCAAAGATCTTTAGACAGCGTCTTACAAATCCACGACCACTTCCATCTAGAAGGAAAATGGCAGCTGATACATGGGAACACACCACCTGCAAATTCTCCTCCAAGCCATTCATCATTCTGACTTGGAAATAGAACACCATTCCTTTGCAATTGTCTGGTTAAAGTCCTGGAATTCCCTCCTGGATGGCATTGCGTGGTGAGTTATAAAATATTGTCTCATATTTTTACAGGAAACAAACAATCTGATATAGCCTACAGGGGCAAATTTATTTAGAAGTTTCTCTTTCAAGTTGTGTAATCATTGCCTGTGTGACAGGAAAGGAAATTCATTTACAGATACTGCTCCCCTGAATGTTGTTATCGGAATGCTCACTTTGTGCCATCTGAAGTGTAGAATATTGAAGTGAAGCTGATTATAACTCCATCCTTGACAAAGTAGAATCCTTGCCCTTTAGATACTGATGTGCAGTATCTAAAAGTGTCAACTATGAACTGTTCAAATAGTGACTTTGAAAACCTACAGCGCACTGCAAGATGGCCACTTGGCTACCGACATCTTAGTTTTGCTAAAGGTTAAAGATTTTACAGAATATGGGCTCAGAAACAGTAGGCACAGATTATTGCCCATATGGGGAGCACAGAGAATGAGCCCTCAGGCTGAATGATGTGGCCAAAGGTGCACCCAATATTGAGCCACAGCACACATTGTTCTTTCATAATTTGAGGCTAGAAGTCAGCTATTTTGTCCCACAGACATAAATTTATCAGAAATATTCCTGAAGACGTTAGTGATTACCAATGAGCCTTCAAGGTGAGGACAGAAGTAGGTCTCCAGCTCTCTGAGGCAGGAGATTGGACCTTCAGCAGCAGCAGAGGTCCTAAGCTACTTTATTAAAGGGGGCATGTAAGGGGGTTGACCAGATTAAGAAATCGGTTGACTGGTTCAGATGGCAGCAGTGGCTGGGCCAAGCAGTGTTGGAGATGGAAGGTAGCAGTAATAATTAAGTGGTGGGCAGGATAACAGCAGAAACTATGAGGGGGTGGTGAACAGAGATACTCTTGTTGTTTCCAATTCCAGAAAAACTTATTTTGAAACCTTACCTCACTGGCACAGACCTAGCAGATAGGATTTTAATGTATGTTGCAGAGTCATTATGATTTGTGATTCCCCCTGTGTACTACCACCACACATAAGGGCAATCTCTCCCCTCACAATGCTTTTGAAAACCAATAGTGATTGGCACCTACCTGACAATACATCGCCATAAAGTGAACATTCCATGGGGCTTTCAACTATGGCGTATTTAATTATATTTAAATTGATGAAATCCATGACTATCAATTCATACCCTTTCTGGGCATGAATTTGCTGGCAGGAAGACCTCAAAGCAGTTTCTTACCTGTGCAAATCCTGTTATGCTCCTCTCACAAGATTTAATTGCCATAGTGGGATTTGTGCCTGCACTGAATGGGTTCACTAAATCTCACCCACTGTTACCAGTACCAGAAAATAAAATGAGTTAGCATGGAACAGCACAATAAATGCTTAAAATCATTCTTGGTGATAAAAGCAGGTGAAATTATATGTTTAAACAATATTTCTCTGTCAGTTATTTTGTTACGGGATAAAAAACTGTGTTAAAATAATGTATACAAAAATTTCATGTGAATGTATTAAGTGGTTATTTGTTATTATCGGCAGTAGTAATTTTTGGTGACTTTTGTGCCGCTTTAAAAGCAGAGGATGTTTAAAATGCATCAGATTGATCAGCATCTAAGAGGGGCTAAGTGGGACCTGTCATAAGAATGTAATTTAAAACTTTATTTCAATGAGAAATGTTCGATATTTAGAAGAATTGGGTGAGACTGAATATTGTCTATGAACCCAGGAAGACCAGGATCTTGACTAATATCTTTTAGTTACGTTTCAGGGATGCCAAAACACTGCCCAGTTAGTGCCTGAAAAGTATTAGAGCAGTGCTAGACAGTCCCCATGCAGTTCCAAGGCAATGGTACCCAGACCCTGTCGGGGAGAGTGCCTGGGAGCTGAACTGGATTGCTTGTGCTGGTACACCCTTATCTTCATGCTTCTACGTTATTGGTGAGATTGGCCAATCAGAGGCCACAGCACCAGTGAAATGTCATGGAATCCATGGCTTGAATTTTTCTTTTCCAAAGTGTTTCATTATATGACTGAGAAAGCTGCCATAGCTGTCAATGGCTTCAAAGCCACTTTTCCAGTCCAACATTGGGCTTTGCCGATATCATGGAAAGTCCTGACCAAATGTCTCCTTGAAGAGCCAGAGGTAGCAACTTGCTCTTCCTGGCCTATAAAAACACTGAGAAAGGCATGTATCTCAAGCAGCCAACAGATACTGGACCAATTATCTGACCTTGCCCACAATTGGCACAGAGCTGAATGCCAAATTCTCTGTTTGCACTGGTGGTGGTAGGGTGGGGCAAGAACTACTGGAATTCCGACCGCTAACACCCTTTCTTGACCCCATTACAAATCTGCACAGCAGTAATTTGAAATTACATTATGAGGTCTGATATTGAGCTGAACATTCGATCAGCATTGTCACATCAATGACCTAATTGAGCCATGACATAGGTTCCTGGTGGTTTGAAGTAAGTTGCCCTCCTGTTCCTGTGGAAGGTGAGTTTACATGGTTGGAAAACATGTCAGGAATGTGGTGTAAAATCCTTAACATTTTAAAGACAAGTCTCCTTAGAAGACAAAGAAAATTTGGCATGTCAGCTACAACTCTCACCAACTTTTATAAATGTACCATAGAAAGCATTTTTTCTGGTTGTATCATAGCGTGATAAGGCTCCTGCACTGCCTAAGATGGCAATGAACTATGAAAGGTCATGAATGTAGCCCATTCTATCATGCAATCCAGCATCCCATCCATTGACTCCATCAACTCTTCCTGCTGCCTCGGCAAAGCAACCAGCATAATTAAGAACCCCACGCATTATGGACATTCTCTCTTCCTCCTTCTTCCTTCAGAAAAAAGATACAAAAGTCTGATGTCACGCACCAACTGACTCAAGAACAGCTTCTTCCCTGCTGCTATCAGACTTTTGAATGGATTTGCATTAAATTGATCTTTCTCTAACTATGACTGTTAACACTACATTCTGCACTCTCTCATTCCCTTCTCTATGAATGGTATGCTTTGTCTGTACAGTGCACGAGAAACAATACTTTTCACTGTATGTTAATACATGTGACAATAATAAATCAAATCAAATCACATTCTCTTTAGAGTTGACTGGTTAAATCTATTCCCATTGTTTCCAACACTCCGCCACGGAAATTTCTAACAAGAGGATGAAAATCTTGAGTCAGGAAGTGGGAAACAGTAGTGGCGGGGTACGGCAGCAGATCGGTGGAGGAGTGGGAGGGTGGATTGTTGGGTGACTTCACACTCAGCTAGGGTCTTGAGTAATATATTGATGGAAATTTCCTGCAATCTGTTTGAATGTCACTAATTTAACTGCTGTTTGCACGAAATATCTGTCAGTAGTACGTAATTAGTCACAATCCAACATAGGATAGGGCGTGTAATAGACGGCAATCTCTCAATGTGTATGGATAATGGGCCTGATATCTATTTTGGTGGGGATCCCGGCCACCTATAGGGTGCTTCAAGAAAGACAGGCCAGAATTCACCAGCCATTCACGCCGGCGAGGTTTTCTGGTCCCATTGGCAGCCTGCAGGTTTGCTGCTGGAGTGGGGTGACTTCACTGGGAATTCTCATTTAAAGTGGTTGGGCCAGAGAACCCCGTCACTAGCAAACAGTGCGACACCTCCCACCAGTGGTAAACACAAGCTGGCTGAAGAAGCTCACTTATGCTGTTTGATTTGTACCAGGCTTTGAATAAGTGTGCACATTGGCACATCGGAGCCTTCAATTCCCATTTTTTCACTTGATCCAATTCCTATGATTTTATCTTCAAGATGTCACTGATGCATTAAAGAGGGGTTAGCAAAGAGTGATGAGGATCATTCTGGGATTTTAAAGCTCAAAGTTGTCAGGGGATGCTCACTGAATTAAAGCTTTATTCACCAGAGGAAAGAAATTAAGGCAGGCCATGATTCATTTCTTCAATATATTGAAAGTTATGGCTGTTGCCTATGTTTGTGTGTTACTTAATTTGAATTATCATTACAGAACAGGAACGTAACACAAGACTGGAAGCCTTAGCAGAAATAGCTGATGTGACCAGTCAGAATAAAAGCAATTTCTCCTATTTCTGTTAAATCATTTGAAAAGAACTTAATGACTGCCTGATTATGAATAGAATTAAAGGTTGTGCTGGTTAGTATAGACTGAAATGATCAAATACCTCACAGAACATGATAGCTTCTATCCTCATGCGACTGTGGGGCTGTTATTTCTGCATGGATCCAGGCAGGGTTCAAAGCAGTGGGTTTGAAGATTGAATTAATAGCCTAAGGCTTTTCTTCATTACGTATGGGACTTATTTCTGGAGATATTAGTCCAAATCTGTTCCAACGGAAGTCTTTGATCTCTTGAAGTGATGGTGTAACATTCCCCTAATGGGTGCATTGAGCTTAGCTTCTTAATTCAATGCATCAATGTCCTCTTGATCAACACACAAGTTGTCGCCTGATGACGCCCATTAGTCCAGAAGGCACTAATAATCCTTTATCTATTTTTGTACACCTTTTATTTTGTTTTAATGGAATATGAGCATTGTTGACTAGGCCAGCTTTTATTGCCCATCTCTAATTATTCTTGAGAAGATGGTGGTGAGTTGCCTTCTTGAATCGCTGCAGTCCATGTGCTGTAGGAACACCTGCAGTGCTGTTACGAAGGGAATTCCAGGATTTTGACCTGGCAACAGTGAAGGAGCCTGATGAGCCAAACATTCCTTCAACTTTGTCCTTATTGAAATGGTCCAGTCAATGAAACACACCTCCTGCTCTCTTGATCCAATTCCCGCCGACCTCCTTTCCTGGCTTTCAAGCTAGTTGTTGTCACAAACAGATACTGTTGTTTTTCAATTCAAAACTATTGTCACCACCTTCTTTTAAAAACCCACCCTTGATCCATCCCTCCAGTACCTCATCTCCAACCTCCTTTTCCTTTTAAGTTCTTATTGCTCCCTATATCTATGGTTACCTTTCCTGCAAGATCTTGTTTGCATAGCTCCAATCAGGAATTTCAATCCTTAAGCTGAAACAATTGTCACCAAACATATAAACAACATTCATGCTCTGTGACTATAACTATGATGCATTGTTTATTCTTGACCTCCTTGGCATTTCTTGGAGATGAGTTATCCTCTGTAAATCTGCTCATTCACCTGGATTCCTCACGTGCTATTACACAGACTAACAATAAGACGTATGTATCAGCAGAGCATACTTGGAGATCTTGCGGTACACGAATAGTATCCCTAACTGTGAGCCAAAAGTTCTATTTTTAAGGCTCACCTGGGACTTGGTGGCTAGGGAAGATATGTTGATAATGTAGCCAAACAGATTGATTATCAGCCTGTAAATCCTTCCAATGCTCCTTTTGCAGATGGCAAGAGCCGGACAGTCCCTTAATCAGTCAGAACTCTGTTTCTTTTCTATTAAACGATAATAATTTTGTTAAACATATTCTGGTGTTAAGGAAAAACAAAAAATATGAATTATTTAATGATTTCATATATGTTTTGGTTGTGATTACAATATGAACCCATGGTTTAATTATAACCCAGAACTGTTCAGTTTCTTGTATTGGTAATATTGATTTAGTCATACTGTATTCTAGGAAACCATGTATATGTTTAACTTTGCATTTTAATGTATAATTTTTTTGTATAAGGGAATGTTGTAAGATCTGAACATTTTGTTGTATTCCTCTTTCTGTTGAGGAAGTGTAAATAAAGTCTTTGAATTAAGCATCTGTAAGTCTTTTCTTAGTGTGATGCACAACATTGTCCCCATCCTCACACCCATGCAGCTGAGAATAGATGTTGCAATAATATTTTTGGCAGTTGTTTGAGATCAAATGCCTGGGGGTAAACTGAAGATATAAGTTGTCAATAACAATGAGCAAAAGCAAGCAAACTAGAGGATTAACCATCTGGTCTCCCCTATGAATAAAGAAAGTGGAAGAACATGGATAAACCAGACCAATGGGAAATCCTGCATCTCTCTTTACCTCCAACACAGCAGCAATCAGGATCCTCTTCATCCCAAATGAGTTTAATCCTCTTCACTGAGACAAAAAAGACAAACAAGACACCCATCTACTGAACTGAAATCAGAAACAACTCCTGCCTCTTTTGGCAGAAGTAGCTGGTTGCTAAATCACAGATGAAAACTTCACATTTCAGTCCTCACATGAGAATAAAAACTCTCCCTAAGCACACAGTAATGGAATTGGCCTTAGTTCCACTGCAGCTCCATCCTTCCATTCAGAGGAAAATTGACCTTGACAAAGTGTAACCCAACCTTTCCCCATCCAACACTTGGCCCTTCACTTCCTCTTTTTGCCTTAACCTCTCTTTCTTCCCAAATATGACTAACACTCCCTAGCCCTTTCATTGCCCTCTGAATTCTTACGGTATCCTTCCTCTTTCCTCTCCCAAAACTCCTCTGTGCTCCAGTTTATCACCTGCTTGCCTTGATGATTGGATTTGTTTTTGACTCCCCATTCATTGTCATGGCATTAGAGGTCAATTCATATACTTTATCTATGAAGGGGCCATTTGGAAATACAAAGTAATGACATATACTCTGTAAAATCTGCAATGTATGTTTGTGTGGTAGCAAGATGCCGGTAATAGTGCCTTAATATAGTCATTTGTCTATGTATGTATTGAAACCAAATTGAATTAGAACATAGAAGAACCCTACAGTGCAGAAAGAGGCCCTTCGGCCCATCAAGTCTGCACCGAGCACAATCCCAACCAGGCCCTATCCCCATACCCTACATATCTTACCCACTAATCACTCTACCCTGTGCATCCCTAAACATTAAGGAGCAATTTCTTCACATGGCCAATCAACTTAACCTCACATCTTTGCACTGTAGGAGGAAACTGGAGCACCCGGAGGAAACCCATACAGGCACAAGGAGAATGTGCAAACTCCACACAGACAGTGACCCAAGCCAGGAATCAAACCTAGGACCCTAGAGTTGTGAAGCAGCAGTGCTAATCACTGCACTAAACAAGTTTAAGAATTGAACAAGTTTCCCTTTTGTACCAGACTCTATGCTGTCCACATAAGTACTTTCACTGTGCCATGATACAACAGTCTGATTATGAGTATCCCCAAACAAACAAATTTGGATTAGAGAAGTTTCCATCTAACTAACTGTGTAACTTGGGAGGGTTCTTTCTGTGAGATTAGGCTTTTAAAAACCCAATCTTAGAGAAAAAATTGTCGCACACATGGTTACATCAACAGGGGTGCAGAGCCGTGACCAGTGACAGTCTTTTGGTTCATATCAAACACATTGAGAGATATGCTTCAGTACTAATAACATCCTGAAAGACCCTGCGAGTCCCAATCTATCCCAGTATTTGTAAGAGTTTCTTGGGACATTGAAATATTGAGATGAAGTTGTGTTGCATAATTGACATTGAAAATATGTTATAGTGTGAAGCAATAATAGCTAAGCATTTAAAATTGCTGATCAAAAAAACATATAATTGTGAGTCTTAAAAGATGTGAGGTACAGACTTACCTGAGGGCTCCAACTCTTCTCACTGATAGTTAATCAATCATTCCACTTTGTTACTCAGGAAGCATTTAATATTTCTATCCTTTGAGTTGCTGGGTAAAATAGAATCCGGCTACACCCCTTGTATGAAATAATTATATTGACTAACATAATGCACCCAGGCAGAAGAAATCATTCTACTTCTTCTACAAAATAGAAAAAACCTCGTGCAGTTTATCTGGATCACAAGTGTGAATCTTCCCCTCAAATATGAATTTATTGCCACCGTGACCAAATTGTGGAATGTGTAGAATATATTAATGAGCATTAAGACATCAGTCTTATTGTCTGCACAATGTTATAAATAACCATTGGGTTATTTTCTTGTCACATTAATAATATTGGATGATGTGTTAAAGTAAAATTTGTACTCTTTAGCTTTTCTGTATTTGTAATTGGATGGGATAACCCCTGAGATGACCATAAGATAACACTGCATTGTATCAATACTACTCTTGATATCAATGTCCCAAGCTACACATCTATTGAACAACACTGGTAACCAGATGCAAACAATAGGCATTGTTATTTTACTAGAATGTTTTTGTGATTGTTTAATTAATTGATTGGTGAATTTGGAAATGCATGATTGAAAGAGAGGGTTAAAAGGGTTGCAGTGAGGCCTGAAACAGAAGAAGCCTCAATTGGTGACAGGATGTGAAGGCCCTTCACGATTTAGAGGAGGGGCGGTGGCAAAGTTGTCTGATTAAATGCACTCCTTGCCTCCAGATTCACAATGAAGGAGAGCATAAAATATTGTTCTATTTGTTTAATTGTGCTGCAGTTGAGGTGAAGAAATGAACCTACTTGCCATGTGCTATTTTTGTCTTGCTAAGATTCTGGAGTCACAAGTCATGGACTTTCAGAGGGTATGCTTTACACAGTGCTTGACTATTTAAAGCAGTCATTAGCTCATCATATGCATTTTGGAGTGTTTTAGTGATTTGAAAAAGAAACATGGAATGAATTATTTCATATGGGTATAATGGAGATAAAGAACTGTCACTGGGCGGACACCTAACTAAATGGCCCTGTCAATTTATTTCATCATTCAGACATCACATGGTCAGGCAGGAAATAGAGGGTACTTCAAGAATATAAATGAGTAATGAACCATTTATCTGCTTGTAAAGGATATACGAACAGTCGGTATACAATTCAGTCATGTGGTACAGCAGGGTTTCCAAAAATCTAGACTGCAACTGAGTAGTATGAAGCATCAGTGGAATCTGCTGGGGAGAATATAGACAGACAAGTTATGAACACAGTTGGAATGTCCCCTGGAATGCTCGCACTAATGCAGGAAAGCACTGAAACTGATGCTTCATGATATGATAACAGCCAGCTTCAATACACAGGGAACTATGAATGATTTGTGCAGGGGCCTCATGGCATTGCAACAGTCTGTGTTCAAACAAATGAGTAGTTGGTTTGAAGACTCAGCTTCTGGTCGGAAATTTGGTCTGCTGCTCAGGAGCAGGTGGCTAGCTGTCAGATTGCTCCTTGTCCCTTGCCTACACCCATCTTTGGGCAGATGGCAGGATCAATCCCAAAATCAAACAGGGCTAAATTAGGACAGACTATTTCTAACACACAGTTAGGACCAGCTGAACTTGTGATAGGTGGAAGTACGCAGCTGGCTGAATTGCAAGCAAATCTGCAGCAGACTACAGAAAAGGAATCCATGCCTATCCTTCCAATATTCTAACAAGTGGAAGCAGTACAAGAGAAGATCAAAGAGTACAAATATTCACAGGAAGCACAGTGAAATATCACAGTTGCCTTCATTGGAGATATAGGATTTTAGAAGCTCTCACTTTATATTAAATTCTAAAAATATTTAATTTATAGGTATACATTACTTATAGTGGTTGATTTAATAAAATTAGAAAGGAATAGTGTTTTAGTGGAATTAAAATGGATGCATGGGTTCAATCTGCATTCTGGGAGTAACAGACCTTTTATAGAATGTGTGCTGGTCACATTTCTCCTGCTTACAGCACTGAATTTAATCTAATTAAAGGCACATTCAGAAGGGGCATCTACAACCTCAATTATACAATAGTTGATCTTCGACAAGCCACCTACCGTTGACTATAAGCATTCTGTCACACACATTTGATTGTTGTCACTCCTACCATAACTGGCATTACTGACATAGATGTTAATTTAGTCTTGATGGAGTTTAAGGACCCTAGTGTGCAGTTCTCTCTATAAATGAAATATCCTACTATCTATCAACATACATATATGCCTGCGCATATGGAAACATTTTCTGAGAACCCACAAGTTTATTTTTATGTAAGCTTTTGTCTTTTGTAAACACATTCACAATGAGAATATCTGGGAAACTTGACAGCTGGCGTTGAGTAATAAGGGTTGCAATTCAGTCAAGTGGAGTTGATCATCTCAGTGTGTCAACTGGACTCTTGAGATTGACCAAAAGCTTTAGACTTACTACCAAGGTATGTAATATACTGAATAATCTAAAATGTCCACTCTCTACTTTCCAATCACCGTGCTAGAACATGTTAGAACTAGCATAATGTTGACAAACAAAATAGAGAAAACATAATTATTCATAGAACTATTTATTATTCAAAAATGTTTCACTGACAATACTAAAACATGAAAGAAAACCACACTTGTATCAAATTCCCCTCACCATTATTTGCTTTAAACTGTTCAATAATTCCAGTACTGGAACAGAGAAAATGTCATAAAGTATTCGTATGATACATACGTGATGGTAACTTCTGGCTTAACATATATAAGCAATAATAACTAGAATGAAAAATCAGCTCCAATTTCTAGAAGTGTCGTCTTATCTGTGGCAAACATTTCTTGTTTTTGCTGTCATAAAAATTTACAAATTTGATAGTTTTTTTCTGTTGCATTTGGAAACTTGGATGTGATAACATAAACGTTATCAAAGGAGTAGAGGTGCCACTTTGTATTTATTCTGAGAACGCAGAATGATTATTCTGATATCCACGTAGATGTTATGCTTTGCTTGTCTGAAGTGATATTATACTGGTGCCATCGACTTTGGAATTATCTCTTTTGTAGGAAATACTAATGGCTCGGCAACATTTCTGAGATACAAGAATTATGTATTTTCTTACTGTCAGGTGATTCAGGTCTTTGCAAGGGCTTGCACAGACTGCAAAATACAATATCAAATCAATAAACTCCCAGCATCCTATTGATATATCAAATACTCTGCCACATTATGACAATTGGATTCATATTAATACTAAACATTTTCCTGATTTTCTTTGTTGATTTTATCTGAGTCTGAGCTATTTTTTCCTTTAGTTTTGTATTATTTTCCCACACAATTTGTTAAATTATCTCTTTTAAATAATGGTCTTGAATGTTCATGTTGCTGCTAATGTAATACCTCTTAAAGTTAATGTGGGTCCCTTTGTCTATTTGGATACAATCTCAGGTTGCAGACAAGCTGCTGGCCTGGGCTTTGAGTTTGCTGACATCATGATTTTCAGCCTAGTGTGGGGTCCCAGTCCAAGTTCCTGTCTTCTTTATGGGTTCCCTGGCTTTTTTTCCTTTTGCCAATATAGGTAAAAATTCTCTCGCTCTGCAGCAACAGCTGTGAACTACGACTGGATTTATACAGGGAATTACCCAACAGGAGAGCAACATAGCCAGCATAATGTATGATGATTGTAGAAGCAAATCTCCTGAATAACACTAGACTAATAAAAAGCTGGCCTGCTAGAATGAGTTTTCAATAATCCTGAACAATCCATTAAAACCGTACATGATGTTGATAAATTCCTAAATGTAATAACATGATGTCCCAGTTCATACGGATGTATCTTTAATAATGAATTGACAGCTCATATTTATAAAACAAAATCAAGGATGTCACTTTTTCAAGTTGTGATTAGGTTGGTGAAGGTAAAATGTAACAGTCAAAGTCAAGGGTCAAAGAATCAAAGAGCCAAAAGATAAATTGATTCCCCAGAAAGGAAAGGTCTGTGTCCAATTCACCCCATTGAGTCTGTGAATTGGACACTCTTCTATGATGTGGTGCAGAGTTTATTCTCTCCCAACATAGGAGGCTGGAACTAATGGCTCATCTGTAGAGGGCCAAGCAGAGGCATGGTTGTCTTGAACTCTTTCTTTCAAAGGTTAAAACCAGGCAGCTGTTGGCTTGGGTTTGAGATCAGATACTTGTTTGTCTTGTCCAATAATTCCCATTCATTTGTCCAAATGATATTTCCATTGAAGGTCTATGTGGGTGTTTTTTTTCTCAATCAGCTTTCTTGATGGGCTTTAAGATTAAGTCAGCACACATAGGAATCTCATGGGACTCAGTTCATGTTACCTTGGTTGGCTTTGTGCAGGCAGCCTGTGGTTAGCTGTTGCCTTTATTTAACTCTGTAGCATAAGGGCAATGCGGGAGGAGGGGAAGCAGGAGAAAGCTTGTACGGAGAATCCAGACTGGCAATTAGCAGAGCTAATGGGATGGTAAGAAGTAGGGATGAGTGGAAAAGGGATCCAAGGACACAGGATGGATTCAGGGACATGGAAGAGTGAAATTGGAAGGGCCTGGCATCTATGTGTGGGTATAGATGGTGTTGTGGACAATCAAAGTAAGAAAATTAGGGATCTAAAGGATGGGGTTAGCGCTTTCCATATGTGGATCCATCTTTGAGTGTTGGCTGTCAGAGGGAAATTCTCAATCACAGAAGGGATCAATTTAGTAGAAGGTAGGTCCAATCTAATTTAGAATAATCAAATATCTCATTCGACAAGATATGGGATGTAATAAAACTCTAAAAATGATGCAGGGAGATCATTACCCTAGCCAAGGTCTTCCAATAGTTACAACACTGGCATCTACCCGATAATGTGGAAAATTGCCCAGGCATGTCCTATACACAAAAACCAGAACAAATCCAATTTGGCTAATTAGCACCCAAAGAGCCTACTCTTCATCATCAGTAAGGAGATGGAAGGGGTCATCAACAGTGTTATCAAGTAGTGCCTGCCCAGCAATAACCTGCTGTGATGCCTAGTTTGGGTTTTGCCAGGATCATTCAGCTTCTAACCTCATTATAACCTTGGTTTAAACGTGGACTAAAAGAGCTGAATTCTAGAGATGAGATGAGAGTGACAGCCCTTGACATCAAGACCACATTTGATTCAGTGTGGCATCAAGGAGTCCTAGTGAAACTGGATCAATGGTCTGGAGGCCAAACTCTCCACTGGTACATAGGAATATAGTTGTGGTTGTCAAGGATCAGTCATCTTCGCTTCAGGACATCTCCATAGGAGTCCCTCAGGGTGGTGTCGTAGGCCCAACACTCTTCAGCTGCTTCATCAATGACTTTCCCTCCATCATAAGGTCAGAAGTGGGGATGTTCACCGATGATTGCACAATGTTCAGCACCATTCATAACTCCTCAGATGTTGAAATAGTCCATCTTCAAATGCAACATGATCTTGCTGGTCTTGGTCTGACAAGTGGCAAATAACGTTCATGCCACACAAATGCCAGGCAATGACTATCACCAATAAGAGACACTCTAATCGCCACCTCTTGACATTCAACACTGTTACAATCATTGGATCCCCCACTATCAACATCCATGGGATTATGATTGATCAGAACCTCAGTTGGACTCAGCACATAAACATAATGGCTACATCAGCAGGACAGAATACTGTGGCGAATAACTCACCTCCTGACTCCCCAACAACAAGGCATAAGTCAGGAGTGTGATGAAATTCTTCCCACTTGTCTGGATAGGTGCAGCTCTAACAACACTCAAAAAGCTTGACATCATCCATGACAAAGCAGCCCACTTGATTGACACCACATCTACAAAAATTTACTCTCTCCATCACCAATGCTCAGGAGCAGCAGTCTGCACTATTTACAAGATGCACTGCAGCAATTCACTAAAGATCCTGAGACAGCATCTTCCAAACGCATGATCACTTCCAATCTAGAAGAACAATGGCGGAAGACATATGGGAATACCTGCAATTTCCTCTCCAAGCCACTCACTACCTTGATCTGGAAATTTATTGTCGTTCCTTCATGGTTGCTGGGTCAAAATTGTGGAATTCCTAATGGTATTGTGGGTCAACACACAGCATGTAGATGCAGCATTTCAAGAAGGCAGCTCACCATCATCTTCTCAAGGGAAACTAAGGATGGAAATAAACGCTAGCCAGCCAGCGATGCCCATGTGCCACAAGTGAATAAAAATAAAGATCAGATGTGAAATGCCAAAGGAAAGAGGTGTAGCATCATGGGAGGAGATAGCATTTTCAATTGGAGGTGATAGGGTACCGGATAAAGAGGGAGGTTGAAAAGATATAAAGGAAAGTACCAATGGTGTTTGGGACAAGTGTAAAGGGAACAGGAAGATGGCGAAGGATTATTTGTTCTAATCATTACAATGCCATTTTTGCAACGTCTTTAGAAACACATGCAATGCGATAAAGATCAAAGTAGGAGGACTCCATGGGTGTGGAAATTTTGTTTTGGTCAATAAAAGGAATTGAAAATCTCACTGCTCATCCATTTATGGGTGAAATCCATGGACACACATGTTTTCATCTCCCTGCCATCTTCCTTCATTCAGTTCAATTTTTGAAACATCAATGGGTTTCATACATCCAATATTCCTGCAACCAACCTTGGGAGCTGAAGGAGACAATGTGACAAAGGAAGTCTCTTGGTGGTCAACAATGGAGGCCATAACAGCAGAAGTAGGTAGCACCAAAGGGGGAAGCTGGTCAGGATGTAGTCAACCAGAGAAGGCATTTTAGAAGGAAGGCACTGATGCTTAGTGGCAAAGTTGTGTCTATGACATAGAATCTCCTTATTTGTCCTGAAGACTCTTTAATAGCCTGTGCATGCCTGCTGTTTTGTCAGCTAATGGCAGGTTTCACTAATGAAAGGTTCATATGATCACACTTATCTTCCATGTCTACTACTGGCCTTTTAAATTTTAATAATAATTGCGTGGGATCTGGCAAAAAGGAAGAGAGCTGAAATTCTGCTCACTGCTGGTTCCGCATCACTAATAAAATGATACCTTCAGATCCTTTGACACAAAGATCTTTTGCTTGCGATCATGGTGTAGCTGCTTCCTAGTTCCTTTTACTTTTCAGACTCATGGTGTAAAAATATGATGGGGTTTAATTATTGCATACAAAACAGACCAAATGAAAGAGCTGAGATCCCTTTTGCCTAATTGCTGTAAGGCTCCCATTTTAATTGTGTCCAGGAAACTGCAACACAATTGTCAGTAAAACTGCATGCTAACTCTGCAATGGTTGGCAGGAATTTGGAAAATAAGAGGTCACAGGGTGGCTGACATGGGAAATAGAAAGTGGCCAATGTTATGTATGTTGGAACATGCCCCTTTAAGAGAACGGGTCAAGTGATCCAAGCCTCACTATCCAACCTGTGTGGAGCTTGCCTAGCCAGTCTTATACTAAATGTATTAGGAAATAAGACATTTTAATAAACTGTTCCAGTTAGTTTACTATCACTGACCTTGTGGTCAAAATATCAATGGTCTCAATATCAGATCTCAAACATAATAGCCAAGCGGTGCAATATTGTGCACTTCAGGTTGAACTGGAGACATTGATCTCGGAAATACGAGAGGAATGCTTCAGCAAGAAGCAAACACAGAAGAAGGTTTTCTACCTCAGAATGAGTAAATAAATTACAGGCCTCCTGCCTTGATTTGCTGTCCGCAATGGAAAATATTTCAATTTTTCAGTGGCTAACATTCATTACATTAATGAGCCCAAACTTTACAAGGAAAAAAGGACTGGAACATTTATAGAGGTCAATCTACTTGTTGCTGACTCATTGAGCTAGTTAATTTTTACTGTTGTAACAAATATTTAATTGGATAGCCTCAATTCTGTTACATTGATATTCTGATAAAAACAAGAAATCAGTGGACATATCACTGAGGGTAAGTTAGAAACCAATAGCTTATGTTTTAATTGCAGTGGTTTCTGAGAAATATGAAGCTGTCCCCTACGAATGTGACTCTTCTTTCAGAATTATTCTTGGATCAAAATTCCAGTAAATTGCATACAAAATTAACTGTTTTGTAATAGATGTACCCTAACCCATTAATCAGTTGTTCAGCATCCAAACCGAAATGACAGCACTTTACCGTACAAAGTATATTCCTTTTCAAGAAGTTGTTAGTGTGTGAAAGATGATTGATGTGCCCAAGTGACAACATGCAGTGCACTGGGCAATAAAAACAGGAATAACTGAGAACAATTTACGACTTGATCAGTGTTATACGCTCATGCGTTGTGTATGGGTCAAGAATTCCATGTAACAGGAATTAATACAATGCGAGTTAGTCAAATCTCTGAGAGGATGCTCGATATTTATTAAGTAACAGGTGCATGAATAATTCATTACTTTTTTATGTAAACTTGAGACACCCTGAGATATCACAGCAGGTTTGGTAAAGCAATAACATTAATCTGCATGAGTGTCTGAGCAAAACACTGGGTTATTAATTAGAAATGGTGCTTTATTGGCAGTTGAACTTAACACCTTTGTATCATAAGGAGATACTTCCAAAGACTAATGTGTTTAGGGAAGGGAAGTAATTCTTGATAAAATTCATTCATACTATGGGGATGATTCTCCCAGCCCACTACACTGCACTAGCAGTTCAATAGGCTGGGAGACATTAATGGAGGCCATTCTGCAGGGTCCCTGTTGGGTGCCATGACCTCTGCACTTCATCTCCAGGGCAAAGATTTTTGGAGTCATCACTTCCCCACTGAAAATCAGCACAAAACTGATTTTAATGTTTAAATGTGGATTAGCATCCAATTAGCATCTCCTATTCCAGGAGTGGATCACATCAGCAGGGTTTACAACAACAGCTCCCCACTAAAGGGGAATAAGTAGCCTGACCACACTGGAGGGAACAGAGGCCAGGAGGTGCCCCCACAAGGCCAAGGATAAGGGGGAGAGCTCTGGGTAGTGCCAGTTTGGCAATGCCAGCCTGGCCTCTTCAGAAAGCAAACTGGCAATGCCCAAGGGGTACCTTGGCACTGTCCACCAGGCATCAGGTAGGGTCAGAGAGATGCAGGGCCTACTGAAGGCAATTGGTGGAGGTGGCCGGGGGGGTGGGGGGGGGGGGGGGGGGTGTGGTCCCACTGCCACTCTGCACAGGAATCAGTGGCACAGAGAGGGAGGACAGTGGTTGGGTGCAGAGACATCACGGGGTGGGGGAAATATCAGGCTTTGCCCAGTGAGGTTTAGGAAGCCAGCAGCTGGGAGTGGGGGAATCGGAAGGGCAACGATGCAGTGTTGTGGGACTGGCCAGTGATTGGGTTGGCCAGTGATCAGAAGGCCAGCAGTGTAGGGCCATTGTGCTTGTACCAATCATGGTGCTGACAGATCTGCATACACAGTGGCCTCTCCTTTGGAAATAAAAGCCATTCTCAGATTTTCAATATAATACCGCTGGTGCACTCTGCAGTGCATAGAGTGTTGGAAGTTCACTCTGAAAATTGTGCTACCAGTTGGAGATACCCCCATGTTCACGTGACTTGTGCACTTTGATTTTTCTTTTGAGAATCTGGCCTGTATATCCAAGATCCAATGCTGCATCTTCAGAAAGTTCATAGAATCACTGAATCCCTACAGTGCAGAAGCAGGCTATTTGGCCAATCAAATTTGCACCAAGTTTCCAAAAGAACATCTTACCTAGGACCACCTTCCCACTCTATCCTTGTAAACTTGTGCATTTAGCGTGGCTAATCCAATTAATTCATATATCTTTGAACAAAAATGTGTGGGTTAGGTTGATTGGTCATGCTAAATTGACCTTAAAGTCAAGGAGATTAGTAGGACAAATATGAGGGGTTAAGGGAATAGGGTTTAGATGGGATTATGGTCGGTGCAGACTTGATGGGCCAAATGACCTCTTTCTGCATTATAGGGATTCTATGAACACTAAATGCCAATTTAGCATGGCCAATCCATCTAGCCTGCACATCTTCAGACTGAGAAAAAGCAGGAATACCCAGAGTCACACAGACACGGAGAGAATGTGGAAACTCTACGCGGACAGTTACCCAAGGCTGAAATTGATCCTGGTTCCTAGCACTGTGGGGCAGCAGCGCCAACCACTGTGCCAACGTACCATCCAGAATGTTTTTATCGCAAATCATGTTTGCTTCTTTGCAAATCACCTTAAATCTATGTCTTCTTGTTCTTGATCCTTGTACAGACAGGAATAGTTTCTCCTTGTCTACTGTGTCCAATGTCTTCATGATTTTAAACACCTCTATCAAATCTCTGAGGCTGGAATCAAACCTGAAGTCCACGCCATCATGTCATTTGAATTTCCTTCAATTAAGTATTGGAAAGACCAAAATCATTGGTTTTGGATCTCACCACAAACCCCTATTGCCTAGATACTGATTCTATTCCTCACTTGGCCACAGTCAAATTTGAATTAGAATCATTGCAACCTCGAGACCAATATCTGAATATTACACGTTGCTAAATTCAAAAAATTTCTCAAATATCTGTGGAATTTAACCATGGGAAATGTTTAGATCATTGCAACATACTTCCTACCTGGCAGTTAGTTATGGACAGACAGGAAAACTGCCAACTAAGCAGGAGAGCCCAGAGGTGGGGGGCTTTGGACGCTGTTGGGTGTTGGGCCGGATGCAATGGTGGTTAGTCAGCCCATTCTGAGATTCCAATCACGTGCTTGTTGAGCCTGGTGGAAGCACTATTGCCTTGTCTGGCCCTCAAGCACTGTAATGAATGCATTCGCCTCACAGGTCTGGTCCTCCTGCCTCCCTTTGTCTAAGAAATATCTCAGGGAATCTCTAGTTAAAAATAAAATGAGGCATGCAGACTCTGCCGCAAAGGTTTCAGTCATGAGATGCCTCCTCAGCCCCCAGCCCACCCCTGTTAAAAGTGTAAATGGATGGATTAGTGGCATGTTTGAGATTTTGCACATTTTTTAATCTTCATACTGATTGCCAACCCACCTTTGAAGTTAAAATTCCCCTGTCCCATCTCCATTCATTTTCCAGTGAGCAGAAGAATTGGGAAAAGTTTGATTCTATAGACGGGGCTGGATTTTTTAATTATAAGCTTTCAGCGGGAAGTGTGGAATCAGCCATTAACATTTGACTGTAGCTTGTGTACTGTGATGAACATCAGGTGAATTCTATCGGAATAGAAAACTTTGAGTTATCGCTGTAAATTTCACGACATAATTCACTTCTTACAATATGGGATAGGCTGCAGTTGGAAAGCTAACCCAGCTTTTCTGTGGGTCAGCAGCATTTTTAAATCACGGGGCCTTTTGGTTACAAAGCTGAAGCTGGAAATCATTGACTTTGAATTTCTCGGAGGTCAGTAGTAAACCTCAGGCAGATGTTCAGTGATTGAAGTATGGCAAAGCTATTTCTCAGTCTCCAACTTGTATATCAGATTGGGCAAAGATCCTGTGAGTGCAAGGACAGCAGGAAGTTCTGCCCAATCCAGACTTCCCACTGTTCCCATTTTCTCCATTTCAATCATGCTGGATAATGGGATGATTCAGTACAGTGCAGAGGTGAAATTGGTCACAACAGCAGTTCCAAACAGAGGTCATGGCATAGAACAGCTCAGAAGAGAGAAACATGCAACACTTTCATTGTGGCTGTGATAAAGAGAGAGATTGTTACTGTCTTTTCAGCTCTGTTTTTATGCCATAGAGTCCAGCAGAGTCAAACTTCCTGCACACTGATGTTGCCATTCCTGGTCTGTCACAGATATGACACAGGAATGGGCCCACAGATATTTTACCCCTTAAAGACCCCTATCTAATGAATGGATGTCAACAAGTTCACAACCAATCAATCAACCTGCCCCCTTTTCAAAGGTTTCAGGCACAATTATAAATTTTAAAAAAACTACCTCAGTGATATTGATTAAGCCATCAATTATACTGCTCTCCTGCTTATCATTTCCATTGATTCCCACACTATGTAACCTTGAGTGTTAATCTTTTACATAATCCTTCCACTGTGTACCCACACTAAGATACTGTTTATTTGATGCACAACACACAATATACTTGTCGAGGTCACATGGCTCATTTGAAAATAACTAGGATGGTTAATGTGATTATTTGTAATTATTACAAGTAGATTCAGCCTGGGATCTTACTTTCATCATGAACAATTGTTAGTATCATTAGTGTGACAGTGTGGCCTTTTTAAGAGGACGATCCCTGTCGGCCATGTGTTCAGGCTGTATCCTATAGAATGGCAGTGCCAGAAGCCAAACCAATCAGATGCAAGGGGCGGGGGATAGAATCCTCAGGTGGAGCCATAGAAGAATGAATATTAGTCATGTATTTAATTATGTCAGATCCTTGTTTGTATATATCAATCTGTCATTGGTAATAAATCCCTTTATACTTCAAACCACAATGAGTCACCTTAAATTTATTACATTGGCAACGAGGAAAAACTTTCGATCATTGGGGATCTCAGTGAGCAGCTAGAGGGGGTAGAGAGTTGTGCACCAAGACTATAAAGAAACGAGGTACATACACATTTAAGAATGCTTTTATTTGGAAAGATTGAATCATTTGACCCAGAAGTGGGGATAGTATACCGAAAGGCTGCATTATTTTATTTTTACAAATGAAATCACAGCAGAGGAATAGCGAAAGGTTATTCTGCTCTCAGTCTGTGGGTAACTGACTTACAACGCAGTGACAAGTCTCACATAGACAATTCAGACACGAAGGTTGTGGTTTTCGAGCCACCTTGTGTATGCTGTAAATCGTGTTGAAATGGTGCAGGGTCGGAGAATCACAATTGAAGAATCTAGCATATTTAGTGCCGGTGTAAATCCCTGCTAGGATTCTCCAGTCTATCGTGTCTGGATGTAATTTGCATCGTGCCCAGTGAGGGTGAGAACAAGATTAGTATATTTTATGAAGCATTTCAATTTGGTTAGTCAATTCCAAGCTGGATTCTTCCTCCTCCTGGGATTCTTTGACCCTTAGGCATATCGGGAACCCGGCAAGGATCACAACTGGTGTCCACAAATGGAAAACAGGTGGTCACACCAGGGAAGGGATGGGGAGCTCCGAGGCCCACCCCAGGTTGTCTGGGACATGGCTGACAGTGCCCATCTGACATTAAAATTAAGCTGAATGTTCATAGAATCTATAGAATCCCTACAGTGCAGAAGGAGGCCATTCAGTCCTCAAGTCTGCACTGACTCAGCATGTTACCCGAGTCCTTGGCACTGTGAGGCAGCGATGCTAATGACTATGTCACCATTCCAACACTAATTCAGATGGACAGATAGAAATATGAGGAAGCCTCTGGACAAAAAAGATGAGTGTGCTTCAGTTGATGCAAGGAGTGATGTTCTTGGGAGATCTAGGCTTGAGAAGGCAGAGAGAGAGGGTGAGTGTTTTGTTTTTATGATGAAGGATGGCTGAAACCATTGCTGCAAACTAACTTGAGTGCAGAAAAGATTTACTAGGATGTCACCTGGACTTGATTGTTTGAGTTATAAGGAGAGGCTGGATAGACTGGGAACTTTTTCTCTAAGGGGTGATCTTATAGAAGTCTATAAAATAATGAGGAGCACAGATCAGCTAGTCAATATCTTTTCACAAAGGTAGTGGAATCTAAAACTAGAGGGCATAGGTTTAAGGTGAGAGGGGACAAATGCAAAAGGATCCAGAGGGGCAATTTTTCCACACAGAGGGTGGTGAATGTCTGGAGCAAGCTCCAGAGGTAGAAGTAGAGGCACTACAATTTTGTTTTTTAAAAAGCATTTAGACAGTTATATGGGTAAGATAAATATAAAGTGACAAAAGCTAGGCAATTGGGACTAGCTTAGGGATTTAAATAAGGAGCAGCTTGGACAATGTGGGCTGAAGGGCCTGTTTCCATGCTGTAAACCTCTATGATTACGTGAAACTGGGATAATGTGCACAGCAGCATATATTTGTACTTGCTGATGTGCTCATCTTTCCTGCCTTGAATAGATCATTAAACTGCCTCTGACACAACATCCAGAAGTGTGGCATTACATTTCTGCTGCTAGCCTCAGCAATCCCGGGTGGCTCAATGGTTAGCACTGCTGCCTCACAGTGCCAGAGGCCGACTTCGATTCCCAGATTGGGCCACCATCTGTGCGGAGTCTACACCTTCTCCCTGTGACTCCGTGGGTGTCATCCAGGTGCTTTGTTTTCCTCCCACTGTCCCAAAGACATGCTGGTTAGGTACCTTGGCCATGCTAAATTCTCCCTCAGTGTACTCGAACAGATATCGGAGTGTGGTGACTGGGGGAATTTTCACAGTAACTTCATTAATATAATATAAGCCTACTTGTATTATAATATAATATAAACCTACTTGTAATATAAGACTACTTGTGACACTAATAAATAAATTTTTTAAAAAATCCAGGTTTCCTTGCTTGCATTCTGTGGCAGGTTTTGTTCTCCCATCAACAAGGAACAGAATCTCTCTGCGGATCCTAACATAGCATCAGATCTCTGAAATTTTACCATGTTGGGAGTCAATAATTTCAGTTTCTCCTGTTCACCCAGCTCCACTATCATCTCCACATTGTTCCTTTAAATGTGGATATATTTTACAGGAAAGTTGAACAGATGAGAGGAAAAGAAATAATTAAGAGAGTTAGAAAAATGGGAGGCGGTTCATATGGATTGTTGACAGCAGTGCCAACAAGTTAGGTCAAATGGCCTGTTTCTGTTCTGTAAATAGTATACAATATTATACAATATTGGACAAAGCAATTTAATATTTATAACAAGATACCAACTTTTAAAGCTACTCTGTTGCTCAAGTTAAAATTAATTACATTTTGGTTAACATTGCCCCTGCTAAAATTTAGTTGTATCCATTTGAGAAAAGATAAATGAGGAAAGAGGATGCTCATTTATAGTCAAAGCTACAACTAAAAATAAAAACTGCAGATGTTGTACCTGAAATTAAAACAAAAAATTCTGCAAATAGTCAGCATCTCCTTTTCACTGGCTCTGTGCTTGCTTATAAATTGTTAAATCTTCTCACTGTTTAGGTGAAATGTCATTGATCTGAACATCAGCTATGTCATTCTCCATGATGCCAGCATTTTCTGTTTTTTTAGCAGAAAGCTACAAAATGGATTATGAGAAAAATGCGATTGCTGTTTGTCATCCATGCCTCAGCCAGCTTGACTTAAGTCACAAAGGTTGTGAGGTTAAGTCCCACTCTAGAGACTTGAGCAGAAGAATTTAGGCTGGTATTCCAGTCAAGTACTACACTGTCAGAAGCCTTTTCTTTTGGATGCAATGTTAAATCAAGGCCCCAACTACTCTCTCACATGGAAGCAAAAGATCCAACAGCACTATTTCAAAGAACCAGTAATGGTCAATGTTGGCCCCTCAATTAACCTCACCAAGAATAGATATTTTGGTTGTCACCACATCGCTGTGTGTGAGAGTTTGTTGTGTGCATATTGACTGCTGTCTGTCCTATATTACAGCAGTCACTACAATTCAAAAGTACTTCATTAGCTTTGGGATACCGTGAATTCATGAATGTCACTATTTAAGTGCAATTCTTTCTTTTTTTTTCTTAATAATAACATTGATTATTTCTTCTCATGATAATGCAGAAACTGCCCTGCAATTTATGCAAATAGCACTATAGTATTAGAGATGTGTAACATCTCAATGGATGCCTGACATTGCAGATAGATTTTGAATGAGAATACAGAATGTTTTACATATATTATCAAGTGAAATCTTTTCACAGTGAAATCTTGCATGCCAAAGATAGCAGATTGGTGAAACTCAGTTATCGTAAGAGTCAGCTTAATTTGAAAATGAGCCACCTTGACATGGATTCAAAGATTAATTCAATGACACATTTTTTTCCCTCATTTACGATGAGTAAATTTAACCTTAAAAAAGAACTGCAATTCTGAGATTTAAAAGTTTGTGGAGATGAAGTAGAATGAAAACTTCCAGAAAGTATAACTACAGAGAAATCAAAGATCTGAAAGCCTGCCAAATAATATTGGTGAGAAAGCAGGATCAAATTTAGCATTAGGCTTCATTTGAAGGAAATGGATAAGCAGCGGATGCTAATATAATTCCCTGGTCAGGGTCTGATGAGTTCTACACAACTCTTACCCCTAAGCTGGTCAACAGGGAGGTCACGGGTACCAGGTGATAAATCCAGGCTTTAAGTATCCATTTGTATAAAAATTTCAATTGGGGTCCTATTACTCTATTAGGGCCCAGATTTGCACATGAATGTTCTGAATACCTGTTTCTAATTTGATGATGTGGAGATATTGGTGTTGCATTGGGGTAAACACAGCAAGAATTCTCACAACACCAGGTTAAATTCCAACAGTTTTATTTTGCTACCAAATAAACTGTTGGACCTTAACCTGGTGTTGTAAGGCTTTTAATTTGATGGGCTTTGTACTTCCAGGGGGGATCGGGTGAAGAAATAAGCACCCAAAATTTTTCCCCTCAATGATAAAATTTCTCCCCAAAACAAAATGATTTTTCACACAATTTCCAGCCATGTTCTGATTGAAGCTTTTGAATTGGAATGGCCTTCATGACTTAATCCACTGAGTGATATGGGATGAACAAAAGGATACCGATATAAGGGGGCAGTGATTTCACTATAGCAGAAACATCATCACCTAAGTTACATGGTAAGCAAAATCAGTTAGTGGATTTATTATTTGCTAACATAAAGATGCAGCAATGTCTGTGTAAAGGTAGCTTTCTTTACAATGGAATAATTTATTCATTGATGAAAAACCACTATTGAATACATAATCTACAAAAACAATTTGTTTTAACTCAATTACAAACTTTTTTTGATTTACGAAGTCTTCAACTCTTTATGTGCTGGAGCTTCTGATAACAAGGAGAATAATTTTTGCAAAACTGAACTGTGTCTGAAATAAGTTGCCTCACTAAAGCAGGTAGAGAAAATATACCTGTAGTCTTTTAACTGGGAAAGTATTAGTGAAAAATTGTTTTGATTTTCTAATGATCTGCTTGCAGCTCTAAGCTTTGAGTTGGTTGAATCTTAAATAGTGTGAATTATGCCTATTACATAGAATATCATAAGGAACTAACCTTAGAAAAATAGAACAATTAATTAAAAACAATTTCAGAATAGGACCTGGGAGGATTAAAGTGCTGAGTGTTTCTTCTAGACCGGGATGTTACAGAATATAGTCGTGACTAGGAATATGAATGATGAGTTTTGTAACTGAATGAGTCTCATGTGACAAGTCAAGATTTTGCAGGCTGAAGGGAATTACTTGGAAAGGAGCTGAAACAGCAGCATCAATGTATTTTAATTTGCTTGGGAAGTTTGCTTGAATGTTATACGTTACAAATCTATCTGTTGGTGATTGTTCTGTTGCTTTTACACAAGTGAGAAACAACAATATTGAATGGTTTAAAGCTTATTTATCAGTGTCACAAATAGACTTACATTTACAGTGCAATGAAGTTAACATGAAAATCCCCTATTCAGCACTCTCCACCACCTGTTTGGGTACACTGAGGAAGAATTTAGCATTGGCAATGCATCTAACCTTTTGGACTGTGGGAGGAAACCGGAGCACCCAGAGGAAACCCTCAGAGGTACAGGGAGAACATACAGACTATGCACAGACAGTGGTCCGAGGCTAGAATTGAACCTGAGTCCCAGATATTGTGAGGCAGCAGTGCTAACCACTGTGCCACCATAGCGCCATCATTTTTGCTGAATTTCTAGCCAATTTGAAAAACCTCTCATAACTTCCATGCTAAATTTGTAATGCCTCAATAAAAAAAATGACATTTCCTTTTCTTCAAGTGATCTCAATTATCTTTATTAGGAAAAACAAGAAAGAAAAGAATTTGCAAACTTATGGTTAAATTTCTTAGAGGATTGGTGCATTCACAACAGTCAAACAATAAAAATGTTTGACACATTTTTCATTAAGTTCCTCTTTAATTACAAGATTTACATAAGTAAATGCATCAAAATTTGCAGTAACAATTTGCATGAATCAACATGGATCTGAATCGCAAACTCTAAATGACTCAAATTGAATCAGTTTGTTATCAAAATTCTAAATTTGACCAAATTCAAATAAACCACTTGAAGCCTACTTGAAAGTAGTCCTCTGACAATCTATAGGAGAACATATCCCCTACACATTTCTTGTTCAGCTGAGGCAAGCATCAAGTGAAATCTCTAGTTGCTGTGACAGTGACAATTGCAATTATTGAGTCTTACAGTTATAAAATGTTCTGGATGCTCACCTTGGTAATTATGTTATGTTAGCTTTGTTGACAAGTATGTTCTATTCATAATTCCTGAGATTGTTTTCCTTCAGACAAAGGAAACTGAGGAGCAATTTGATAGAGGTCTAGAAGATTATAACAGGATTAGCTAAGGCAGACAAAGAAAAGTTACTCCCATTAGCCAATGGCACAAAGATTAGGGGACACAGATTTAGGTTTTATCAAGAGATGCATAAAGAGTGTGAGGAAGAGCTACTTTATAAAGCAAATGGAACTTGCTGCCCATGAGGGTGGTGGAAGCGGAGATGATGAATGACCTTAAAAGGAAATTGAATGGATGCTACAACAAGATAAACTTACAAAGTTACGGGAATAGAACGGGAAAAGAGACCAACAACTCCTCAGAGAGCCAGCATGGACAAATGCCCTTAGTCCATAAAAAAACTCACAAAAATGAAACTGAAATAATCTTCCAGGGATATCTCCAAAACGTTAAGTTCATAGCCAGATTCCTCTAGGAAATTGCAATCTGTTAAAAACATGATAACAGGCACGATGGCACAGTTAACACTGCTGCCTTATAGCGATAGGAACCCAGGTTCAGTTCCAGTCTCGAGTCACTGTTTGAGTGGAGTCTGCACATTCTCCCCGTGTCTGTATGGGTTTCCTCCAGATATTCCGGTTTCCTCCCACAATCCAAAGATGTGCAGATTAGGTTGATTGGCCATGCTAAATTGACTTTAGTGTTAGGGGGATTAGCAAGGTAAATATAGAATCATAGAATCCAACAGTGTAGAAGGAGGCTATTAGGCCCATCGAGTCTTCATCAACTACAATTGAACCCCGGCCCAATCTCCATAGCCCCACGAATTTGCCCTCGGCTGCCAATGGATGTGGGGTTATGGAAATAGGGTCTTGGTGGGATTGTGGTCAGTGCAGACTCATTGGGCCAAATGGCTCTTTCTGCACTGTAAAGATTCTATGATTCAGGCAGTCTGGATATTTAATGGCCAGTCTTTTTATAGAGTACAACTATACTCAACTAATTACTGTAATGGTAAGGGACTTTTATAAACAGTGTCTGCACTTCACCTTCAGATAACAGGGTTTAGATGAGAAAGGTGGCACGGCGACACAGAAGTTAGCACTGCTACCTCACAGTGCTAGGGACCCGGGTTTGTTTCCTGGCTTGGGTCTCTGTCTGTGTAAAGTTTGCACATTCTTCCCATGTCTGTGTGGGTTTCTTCTGGCACTCCAATTTCCTCACACAGTCCAAAGATGTGTGGGTTAGGTGAATTGACCTGAACAGGCACCGGAGTGTGGTGACCGAAGGAATTTCATAGTAACTTCATTGCAGTGTTAATATAAGCCTTACTTGTGATTAATAAATAAACTTTAAACTTTTATGTTAAGTCATAGTCCATTCTCTGTAGTGTAATGGGAAAAAAGTATGCTAATATAGGTCTTATGAGGAAGGAGCTATTTACTCTCAAGTGTAATAATGACCTGTTGTGCTGTATGTAAATCAAAGTTTTTTTAATCCTTGCTGATGAACAATGGTAACTCTGTGAGCAGAATTTTACAGTCCCCAGCCAGTGGATTTACAGATGGTTGTGGATAGGTATAATTCCCTGGATGATGAAGCTGCCACCTTCCAAACTGCTCTCAATCTGTCAGCAACTTTATGTGGAGTTGGTGAGGTGTAGGATGGTCCATTTGCCCTCACCCCAATGGAGACCATTCAATAGTCAATGGCTACTTAAGGGCTGCTTCCCAGCTGCCTTAATATTGAGACTGTTGGAGGCCGTCTGGCAGATCTCCCTGTTTGGGCCTTCGTTTGGAAGCAAGGTGGGCCTCCCTCAAGAGCCCCCTTACTCACAATGGATGTTCCTCTTCATGGTCTCTATCCCATAATGTTTCCTTCCCCCATGAAGAACCCTAGTGTCTACCTCCTACCATCCCTCAGTCTGCCTCCCCCACCTCCACCTCCACCTCCTTCTGCCTCACTTCTCCTTCCCGCCGTATAATTGATTTGGTTTCAGATCTGAGACCCTGAATTTATGTGCTCATCCTAGGCATTGCTGCCACTGATGCTGCAAGGAACACAGAGTTACCAGGCAATCAGATTGCCAGCAGATTTCTAAGGTAGGATTTGCATCTAAGTGGAGATGAAAGGTCCTTCTCCAGCTAATTAATTATCTTCAAAGTGTTAAATGGTTGGGGGGCTGTTGTGATCGGTGGGAACCATGTTCTAAAAATCCTACCTCTATAACATCATCAACCTTCAAAGTTTTATTTCATCTTCTGCCTTGAGGGAGCAAACTTCTGACCAAACTCTAAGTTAAACTGAACACATAAACTAAGCTCATGAACATGCAATATGCCAGCTTGTTGAAGGTCTTATCAAAGTTCTGGTGTAAGAATTCCTCCTCTCCACAATATTTTCTCTCCTGTTTCATGTTTGCTGCACGATCCATCCCAATCATTTTCTAGTGTCTTTCTAATGTATTCCAGTCATTGTCATTCACACTTTCCAATATCACTATTCATCTCATTTCAATTAAACCTTTTCTTCAGTGCTTATACCTTGTTACATTACTTTTTTCTCAATTTCCTGTTCTGTCTTTATTGTATTTTTTTTCTCTTCTTATATCTCAGAATTTATTTTGGTTTTGTTGGCATCACATTTAATACCTTGGTCCTGCTCCATATCCCTGTCAGTCTTTTATTCATCCATACAATGTTTCGGCATGATATAAATACAAGCGGTTGTTGCTGTTGATGTAACAAAACTATTTCCTCTAATGGAGACATCCAGAACAAAGCTTCAATTTTAAAACCGTGCCCTCAATTATTTAGAAATGAAATCGTTAAATACATTTTTTTCTCAAAAACTACAGTAAAAATCTGGAATACTCACCCCAGAAGATGTCTGGATGCCAAATAGTTGGAATTTTCTAAATGGAGATTGATAGATTTTTACTAGCTAAGGATGTTAAGTATATGTTCCAAAGGCATGTGGGTGTTAGGAGCTGAGTTACATATTAGACATGATCTAATAAAATGGTGGAACACTTACAAAGGATTGAATAGAACATAGGGCTTAGGTGCAGAAGTAGACTATTCAGCCCATTGAGCCTGTTCTGCCATTTGGTTGTGGTCTTAATCTCCCTTACTGTCTACCTCTCAAAACCTTTGATTCCCTTATCTATTACGTCTATCTAACCCAGGCTTGGATAAATTCAATGACCCAGCCTCCATTACATTCTGGGGAAGAGAACGCCACATCCTAATAACCCTCAGAGAGAAAAAAAATCTTTGTTTTAAAAAGGAGACCATATATTTTTAAACTGCGTCCTTTGATTCTAATCTCTCTAACAAGAGTAATCATCTTCACGGTATCCATCCTTTGAAGTTTTTTTTTCAAATAAGGAGACCAAAACTGTACATAGTGCTCCAGCTGTGGTCTCATCAAGGCCCTGTACAGTTGCACTGAAACTTTAATATTTTATTCCCCTTGCAATAAATGATAATGTTCCATTGGCCTTCCTAATCACTGCTGTACCTGCATACTAATCTTTTGTGATTCATGTACTAAGACACCCTGATCCCTCTATACCACAGAGTTCCATAGTACCACAGAATGGTTTGAGTAAAATTGTAGTTTTGTTATTTCAGGCTAACTTCAATCCCTCAAAGTTTTTAGTAGAAAAAGACAACTATTGACATATATAAGCTGAATAACAAGTGCAAAAAGCATTTTCCTTTCATCTCCTCTTGACCTGTCTGTAGCTTGTGATACTGTAATCTTTGTGAGACAATTCACGTCATCCTCCTTCAAAGCCTGTTCCGGATTGTTCGGCTGGGTGGAGTTGCTCTTTTAGTAACATAGAATCATAGAAACCCTACTATACAGAAAAAAGCCATTCAGCCCATCAAATCTGCACTGACCACAATCCCACCCAGGCCCTATCCCCACATCCCTACATATTTACCCGCCAATGCCTCTAACCTACGCATGTCAGGACACTAAAGGCAATTTTTTAGCATGGCCAATCAACCTAACCCACACACCTTTGGACTATGAGAGGAAACCGGAGCACCTGGAGGAAATCTATGCAGACATGAAGAGAATATGCAAACTCCACTTCTGATTCCATTCTTCCCTATCTATATATAGACAATATATCAATCACGATGACTTATCCTCCTGTTCCTGTACACCATCTGTGGCATTCCCCAAAGACTGCTTATCTGAAATTCAGTGCTGGATCAGCAGAAATTTCCTCTAATTAAATACTAAGTAGACTGAAGCCATTGTTTTCAGTTTCCCCTCAAAACTTTGTTCTACATAGCTACTACCTCCAGCCCTCTCTCTCCAGCAAAAATATGACACTAAATTAATGCATTCACAACTTTGGTATCAAATTTGATGAACTTCCAACCATATATTTGAGCCATTATTAAGATCACTCTAACTTTGCCTGACTTTCACCTCTGTCCCAGCCTATCTACTGCAGAAACCCTCAGTCATGACTTGTAACTCGACTTGTAACTCATTTCTGGTTTGTCTTCCATGTTCCACTCTCTGTAAACTTTATCTAAAACACCTGCTGCCCATGTATTATCTGGCAGTAAGTTCCATTTACCTACAAGCTCTATGCTCGCCCAACTTCATTGGGTCCCAGTTGAGCAATGTCTTGAGTTTAAAACTATCATCCATGTTTTCAGATCACTTAGCCTCACCCCATTCTATCTTTGTAATCGCCTCCTGCTGCATGACCTGCCTCTATTGCTTACCTACCTATCTGATACCCCTTCGGGCCTGAGGCGCCAGGCGATGGTGTAAATATACCTGTGTGCTAGGTGCAGTGCATCACTGGCAATGCCAAAGTGCGTGACCTGAATGAGAGTCCTGAATGAGGAGCAGGGAGCTATGAAGGGGTCTGATGGGAAATGGTGTTGTGGGGAATTTGAGGTGGAAAGGGACTGAGTGGCAGACTGAGGGAGGAGGGGCGATGAATGGGCATTTGATGGGGATGGGGGGGGGGCTGAATGAGTGGGAGGCTGAAGTGGAGGGTACAGAGCAGGGGCTTTGGTCAGGCCGCTCTCATGCCTGCTTAGTGGGAGGGGAATGGTTTAAGCCCATTATTAATGTATAGGGAGGTAGGGTGAAAGGTAGGTAGTGATGCTCCCCTGGTCAGTGGGGGAGAGGGAGAGCACCATATCAGTTTTTGTGGGTGGGTCGGGGGGGGCTGCTGGCTGTAAGCTCAGAGATCAAAGTGTCCTTTAAAAATATCACCCAATTTCTGATCAGCAAGGCTGGTTAGTAGGTGCCCTGAAATGATGTCAGTGTCATCTTTCAGATGGGTGAATACCATCTGACAGACATTGGCAGCGCCAATGGGAAAGACCCCTGTTTTCCCATCAATGTGGGCATTTAGCATGAAAATGGGAGAATAATGCCCATTGTTTAAATCATTAA
The DNA here is from genome assembly GCA_024679065.1 of Sphyrna mokarran. Lineage (NCBI taxonomy): Eukaryota > Metazoa > Chordata > Chondrichthyes > Carcharhiniformes > Carcharhinidae > Sphyrna > Sphyrna mokarran. Next base: position 42,752,189 of record JAGIQG010000013.1, read on the forward strand.
GTACCATGATTTAAATTTCCACAACTGAAGTTTTACATAAAGGAAAGACATTACCATTTATTTAACTGTTATCAATATTTCAATGAAAATCGAGAAATTCTGTCCTCTTTAAATTTTAGATCCAATTAAACACTCATGTATTTTATATATAATCTCTGATAACTTCATCCCTAGCATTAGGCAGCATATGCGTATCTGTTGATGACTTCTGGCTTCACAATCAATCTAATTTTCTTTTTTAACTGCATTAAACAATTGAAGTGTAATTAACTCATTGAATAAGTGGAGCAAATTAAGATATCTTGAAGACACTGTTCAATTTAAAAATTCTGTCTGGCAGTGAAACAATGGACAGCATGTCTACAAATTTAGTCAGGCAGCTCACTCATATGCTGCAGTGCCTCTGATGCCAACTTCTGTCAAAAAAGGTGCACTAAAAAAACTGGAAGAGACTAATAATTAAAGAAAGATTTACATTTCTGTAGCACCTTTCATAACCAGAAGATGTTGCAATGAGTTTTACAGCAAAAAGTATTGTTGACGTGTAGTTACTATAGTGATGTAGGAAATTCAGCAGTTTGTGCTCAGCCCACAGATAGCAATGTAAATGATGCCCTTTATTGTTATGTTGATTGAGACATTAATATGGTTAAGGAGACCAGAGATAATTCGACAGTCTTCTTCAAAACAATGCTACAGATTCCTTTACACATTTTTGTGAATTAGCATCTCCAAAAAACCTATAAAATTCTAACGAGAGTAGATAGGGTAGATGCAGGAAGATCTTCCCAATGGTGAGCGGGGGGGTGGGGAGGAGGGGGCGGGAGAGACGGGGTAGAGTCTAGGACCAAGGGTCACAGCCTGAGGATACGGGGCTAAACCAGTTAGGACTGAGGTGAAACCACAAAAAGCAGTTGAGAGCATAACATTGTGGTCAGAACCTTTCAGCCATTTACATCAGCACAATTGTCCGGTCTCACTGACTGCATACCCCTGATCCGTGTTTCCCGAAGGAGATGAGTGAAATCAACAGGAAACCCTATTGACAATGGTGGAAATGGAAGATTCTGCTACTGGTCAATGGTAGGCCATCTCCTGCTGTAGCGAAACATACCACTGGAGATGCGGTAAATCCCACTTGTATGTTTTCAAGTGCAATTAGATATAACTCTTGGGACTAAAGGGGTTAAAGGATATGCGGGGAAAGCAGGAGCCGGTTAGTAAGTTGGATGATCAACCATGATCATTATAAATGGCGGAGCATGTTCTAAGGGCCGAATGGCCTCCTCCTGCTCCTATTTTCTATGTTCCTATCTAAACGGTAGCACCTCCAAGAAAACCACCCTTAATTTCTGTGCTCAAATGGGATTCGAGTCCACAGCTTTCTGACTCAAAGATAACAGAGATACAGTTCAGGAAACGGACCATTTACAGCTTCCTCAATGCTGGATTTATCCATACTAAAATTCCCTTTAACTGTTGAAAGGAATGCTATAGCAATGTTATTTGAAGTGATCTACCTGAGTTCCAGTAATGGGTAATTATCTGGTTAATTATTTTAATTTGTATTTGGCCTTTGTGCCTATTTCTAACAGTGTTGGCTGCCAGAGCTAACTGCAAAATTGTGCCAAGTTTTTTTTTTGGAGCTGGAATGGAAATTCTGCCCAGGGGTTTCAGTACAAACTTCCTCTAGCTACAGGGATGCGATGTTCAGTCTGCTATTAGAATTAGAAGACCAGGAGGCAGGAAAACATAAGCAAGAGTGAAAGGACCTTGAGGGGACATTGAAATAGGAGTTGCAGCAGGATTTATCCCCACATTAGTTGGAGAAGGGCATTATGCCTCCCGTTCAGACTAACAGCTCAGTTTCAATAGGAAGATTGCTGTTGCAGGACTCTGACACTTACTGCAGCAACAACGGCGGTGCAGCACCAGCTCACACTGCTTATTGTCTGAAGGTGACTGCGGCTTTGAATTTCTTTGCCTCAGGATCACTCCAGGCTGCAGCATTCGAACATAAGCTCCAGCACTCAATTTGGAGTGGGTGCCTGAATCATGCAGTGACAGATTTTCTCTTCTCTGTCAAAAACAAATTCAATATAATTCCAGTATATACAACACATTATGGAAATAAAGTTCTGATGATGTCTCACTGACTTTGCTCACATATGTGCTCCGTATTAAGACCCTAGAATTAACATGAACAGGGATAGCTTCCTCTCTCTCTCTGTGTACAGCTGGTGTTTGAAGACAGGCAGCGCAACCTGCAGGTCTGTGCCCAGACTTTCCATCCTGATTGGTCCAGGAAACTGTCATGATGCCATTAACCTGGACAGGTCTCAATGCCATACACCACCTCGCCAGCTCTTCTAACCCAGACATGCTGGTAACAAACTGCCTGTCTGGGCATGAGGGATATCCCCTGAACATCTGATTCCAAATTTATATTGGGCACACTGTAAAGATGTGCTTTCATAGACTTCATTAATGAAAAGAAAAAGTATGTATTAATAAGAATTGTACAGCAGCCACTTGGGCTGCAGCTAGTTTCTAAAATGTCTCTGCCTGGGACTCTTTCCCATCATGGAGTGATGGCACACTCTGAGTCTCGATTGATCAGCCAGGCCATATGACCCTTACCCTACTGTGTTGTCCTTAAAGGGACAATCACCACACACACACACACACACACACACACAAAGATGGTTGCAATCAGAGCCATGCTTCTACTAGAGCTTTCATTGAGCAAGACAGCGATATCCTAAAAACAAATGTTTCACCATATAGATTGGAGACACCCTGCAGTTGTAATCAGGAGATACTCCATAATCTGTGGCATGGTCTATAACTTGTTGTGCAAAGGGGACCACCCTTGGTGTGGCCTGCAGAAGAAAATGTCAAGGCACAGGAGAAGGATGTTGAGAATGCTGAGGATGAACAAGGATTAACAGTTCTGCCATCTCTTTACTGTATGCCAGCTGATCATTGAGGAATGCCTTGGCTGAGTCACCTTCTCTCCATCCACATTCCTCCTGTCAGATCCTTCAGCCTCTAATCTTAATTCAAACACCAGCATAGCTGTTCCTATTAGATCATGTGACATGTCAACAAATTCTAATCCAAGCAACTGTTGCATTCGATGAATTTGGCTAAAAATTTTGATTTCCAATTTCCAGCAAAAGCAAACAAAAGTCCTAATCCTATGAGTTGCTACCACAGAGGTTAGAGCATAGGAGGTTACTGTATATCCAGCGAGGGTAGTTCAGATGGCTGACCTCAAGGAACTTGGGCATGGTAGGGTTCCGTTATACAATGGAGAACCTTGACCATGGCCAGGACAGTCTACTTCAGCCACTGTTCTTCCGTCAATACTGAAGGCTCAATCAAGAAATTAAAATCAGCCACATTTTTATGGCTTCTCACCTATGTCACTGGATAGTGTCATAAACATCCCATTTATTTTAACCCCATTCCGAACTTGAGGTGAATATTTCCTACCCCCACCCTACCTCCCTGCACGCCCTCCCCCACATGTCCACTGCTTTACTGCCTCTGTGTTAATAAAGTAATAAATTAACTTTTTCTAAGTCTGTTTTCTTTCTCAGTGCAAACAATCTACATTAGATACTGGGCAGGATTTTCTGATTGCGCTCACTCCAAAGCCAGAAATTCCCATTTGTGGTCAATAGACCTTTACATGGTCAGTCGAATTTTCTGTCCTGCCGACTATGATTCTTGTGGTGGTTGGGATAGGAAAATTCTGCCCATTGTTACTATTGATGATGTTTTGAAATTCAAAGAAAATTTACTTCTGAAAGTATCAGTTTAGTAAAACTAGTTTAAAGTTTATTCATTAGCGTCACAAGTAGCCTTACATTAACACTGCAATGAAGTTACTGTGAAACTGCCCTAGTCATCATACTCCGACAACTTGGGTACACTGAGGGAGAATTTAGTATGGCCAGGGGCCTAACCAGTAGGCCCCAGTCTGAAAGACCTGTATGTCTTTCAGACTGTGAGAGGAAACTGGAGCATCTGGAGAAAATCCACGCAGACACGGGGACAATGTGCAAACTCTACACAGACTGTGACTCAGGACGGGAATTGAACCTAGATCTCTGGCAATGTGAGGCAGCAATGCTAATCGCTGTGCCACCATGCTACCCTGAAGTGAAATAAAATTCTACTGACTTTCAATGCAGTTTTACTTTAGTTTTGACAAATGGGCTATTTAAGAAAGATAAAAGCTGTAATTTTGTATTTAATAAGATATTTCCTGTTGTACCATAGGGTTCAATGTTGCGTCAGATTTACTGCTGTTTTTAATAAAATATTTGAGTTTGCACTGCATTAATAATAATTTCCAACATAATAATCATTAATTTTTCAAAACCATGATTGGAATAATATGTGCAAAAATATGGGAAACACGTGTCTGCTCCTTTGACAACATCCTATTTTTAACCAAACATTTGAGAGGGATGATCTGTGTTTTGACCTAGATCGGAAGACCAGCCCCTCCCTCCAATAAGATTAGTCTGCCTTTAAACTGTAAGAAACGTCACCTCTGCCAGATATGATGAAATTGGATCAGCCAGATGTGCAGATGAGAGGCAAAAACAAGCAGATTCTTGCATAATTAAACCATCAAACTAATTGAGCTTAGAAAAACATTTACTTAAAATGTGCACCAAATTTCAGTTCCATTTATAGCACTTTGTTCAAAGGATTATATTTAATTATAAACATGGATATTTTCAACATATTGGGGGTGATTCTCCCATCCTGTTGTGTTGCTTTTGTAGTGCAGCAATCTGGAGATTCTAGCAGAGGCCGTTCCATAGGCTGCCTGCTGGGCGCTATGGCCCCTGTGCATCTCCCAATGCCAGATTTCTGACCCCATCAGCTGTGTGTCAGAATTCGATGTGGAGCTACCTAACGTACTCAAGATGTAATTTCAATCTACTTCAAATGTCATTAAGGGATCTTGGACCATGTTCTCCGGGCTGGCTTGCCTCCCCCTATTCCACTCACTCCCCCTCCACCTCCTGCCAGGAGTGATTCACTCCTGGCTCCCCATTTGTGGGGAGCTGGCAATCTGACCCCACTGGAGTGAAAGGGAGATATCAAGGCTCCACAGAGGGGTCCCCTGGGCATTGCCAGCTTGGCAGTGCCAGCCTGAGCCCCCTCAGCACTGCCCAAGGAGCAAAGTGCCAATGCCCAGGGGACACTTTGGTGCTGCCCACCGAGTAAAGGGCAGTGCCAAGTAGGCAAGGCCTAACGGGGATGGGGCCTGATGGAGGGACAGGGAGACAGGCCTTATGGGGGCGGGGGGGGGGGGGGGGGGGGGGCAGTGGGGGGATTTGTGTGGATCCCGCTGTCACTCTGTATTTGGGCTGAGTGACAAATGGAGGGAGGCTAGTGATTGAGGCTGGCCAATGGGATTGGGGGCGAGCGGGCAGAAGTAGGGGTAGCTGCCGGCCTGCTGGAAGGGAGGTCGGGGCTTCAGGGGAAGTTGGCTCTGCGGGAGTGGGAGTTGGGGCTTTTGTGGGGGCGGGTTGGGAATCAGGCATGGGATGGGGGTCGAGAGATCGGGGCTGCGAGGATGGGAAGGGGGCCGAGATGTGCCTAGCCATGTTTGGGGTAGAGGGGGGCAACAATTAGGACGTGTGGGGGAGGTGCAAGCTGGCGATACAGGGGCCACAGGGCTAGCCAGCGATCAGAAGGCCAGCAAACTGGAGCCATTGCACTAGTCTGAAGTCCATCAGCGCATGTGCAGTAGTCTGCTCAGCGCTATGCCGCTGGCCTCTCCAGCAGGAATTGACCATGCTCCCTGATTTCTGGACTGAATCACGCTAGTGCACTCTGCAGTGCACAGAGTATGGGAGATTCATCTCGAAACTTCTGCTGGGAAAAACAGTGGGATTTACTCCAGTTTCTATGCAAATTTGACACTTAGAACTTTTTTGGGAGAATCGCCCCCATTTTTTTTTTCAATAGCACTTTAGAGAAATAAGTTGTATTTTTAGATCTTAAAATTCTTGATTTTTCTTCAAAATTAAGACATACATTTCAAATCAAAAATTATTAATTAATATTTGTTCATAAATTCTATAATTCAATCTATTCTTTTAATTTAAAAGTACTGAGCAAAAGAATTTAACATAAATCTGAAAGTAAAATTGAACATCAAACACAAGCAACCTAATTTAAGCACTATATGCACTCATATTTCAGCATCCTCGTAGATTATAATAATGATCTTACCTTAAATGGAACTCATTCGATGCGTAACTAGTTCATGTCATGACACATTTGCGACATAGCTTAGTAAATGCAAGTTTTCTAAAAAAAAATTCTTTAAAGAGAGATTAATGGCAGCTGCGTGGAACTATGCTGTACCAGAAATGAAACATTACCCAATTAGCCATGAGACAAAATGCTTAAAAGGTGACACATAGCTCAGTATGCGTCAGTTATAATTCTTTGCTTCAAGTGAAGCTGATTGTAAAAACTAAAATATTTTGCCTCTCAGTTTTTAATCTAACTTTATTTGACCTTCTGCCCTGTTCATAAAATTCTCTGAGTCAAACTGCCCATTTGTTGAATATTCAGAGCGTACAATTTTATATAGACACCAGAAAGGTAATTTACACCCTCGTTAAAGGCCTCAATAAGGTAGTAGTGATAACTTTCTGTATTTTAGGTGACATCTAAAATATGCCCAGTCTGATATGAGGCTGAGTCATTTCTCAGACTTCTAGGGCAAGGGCAAACTGGCAAATCAAAAGAGCATTTACATCAGCATATGCAAAGCACCTAATATCTGTTTTAGATCGAAACAATCTGCTAGAGGACCACAAGTTTCTCTTGCATCTGCACAAGAGTCCTGAGGAAAACTGCCAGCTACAGTTGCATCACTCCCTCATCCCCCACCTACAATTGTTCCACCCCTCATAGAATCATAGAATCCCCACAGTGCAGGAAGAGGCTATTCGACCCATCGAATTTGCACTGACCACAATCCCACCCAGATGCTATCCCTTGCTAATGCCCCTGCACTAAGAGACAATTCATTACGGCCAATTAACTTAACCTGCACAACTTTCTATGGGATTTGCTCAACCAGGCCTGGAATTTATTTCTGTGGAAGGATGAGTTGCCTGTGGAAGTGTAAGAGGCAACTCATTCAGATGATCTTGATCTGGTTTGATTCCCCATTCTAGGCAAGTTTCAGGCCTTCTGGCTCAAGCGCATGTTGTGGCTACATCACCAATATAGTCTATGGAAATATCACAATGGATTAACAAAAGAAAGTTGAATATTTTAGGGTTTTGATGATACGCTGATGTGAGGAGTGCTATCTGACTTCGGGTTTTCAATACAAAATTGCTCTCCCCTTACTCCTGCTTTGAAAACAATGGGAGTAAATATGAATTATGAACCTTTTCAGGAATTCCATTGGTTGTCTCAAAGTTTAATTTCAAGGTCTTTAATTTTAAAAAAGAGCTTCCAGGATCATTAGTGTTTACCTCACTCGAAAAGCAGTTGGAAGGCAATAAACAGAGCTGTATGCATTCATAATAAGCTCAATGTATATTCACAGTGTAAGCAGTCTGCATAACTCGATATATTCACCTGCATTGCTCTTATGCACAATGGTATTTATAGTGACACTGAAGTATAATTAGTTTTTATTTCTACCTCTTAGTGGTCACTAATTTCAGCCAATAGCTTTGTCTGGGACATTTTATGCTGGAAATCTGAACACAACCAGATTTGACAGTCCTATAAAATAGTCAATATGTAAGAAACAGGTCTGAGGAAAAAATATGCAGATTTCCTTCTACCAAACGGTCCTGATATGTATGCCTGAATTTTCCCATGGATATTGAAACATTGGGAAAGCCTCTGGGTCGTGACCCCACATGATTTGGAAGTGAATTCATGGTCTCATGTTTCTGGAGGCAGCTAATTAACAAGTGAGTTTTACATTTATTGTCTGATCGGTGAGGATGGGCAGGTTCTTACCGTGGGTCTGAAGACCATTGCAGCCCTTTACAATGGGTGCTGAAAGCCCTCACAGTGAGACTACTGAGGGACAGACTGATGGAGTGAAAGAGATGACGGAATCTGCCATCAGTGTCTGTGGAGTGGCTGACAAATGGCATGCAGCTGGTCAACAGAGAAACCCATCTCAGAACTCAACAAAGATGAAATATAAGCAGATTGTAACCTTGCCATTTGCTGCCATTGAATTCACCATTGGTTTTGGCAGTTCTAAGGCTCCAATCTTGTGCCTCCGTTCACCTGCTTCGGAGCAGAGAGCAGACCAGCGGGAGACGCAAGTGATGCTTACAAAATTTACACAAAAAATAAGGTTTGATTGTTCCTTCAAATGCTTTAATTTGTGTATACCACTAATGTGTGAAAGCCATTGTTTATAGGAACCCATCTCTGGGGAAATGCTCAGACACCAAAAAACAATATGTAGTCAATCTGACAATTTCTACATCTTTCCCACATCTGACACCACCTCTGCATCGCTGGGAAAATTCAGTCCGTAATACCTAAATGAATCGAACAATGTAAGGGTTCTGGATACTAATAGAATTTGGATTTGTTTTTGTCTAGCGCAGAGATTGTAGCCTGTCAAGGCAAAGTGTATTCATAATCTCATGAAAGGTCACAGACCTGAAAGGTCGGCTGGATTTAAATTTATATAACTCAACAACTACTGGAATTAGGAAAGGGGAATAGGACAAAGGCAATACAGTAGTTGTGATTCCCCTGCACGTTTTTTTCAAAGCATGGGCAGGATTCTCCCATGTGGGATTGGCAGAGCCGGAACAGGGAATACTTTTCACTGCAATGGTTGACAAGAAACCATGCCATATCTTCTGTCCTTGGCATAATTAATTATGCATCCAGGGATTTTGTGACATCTTCTATGGTGAGGTCGACTTGATGGCATGTGTCCCACTGTCATCTGGGTGCCAAATTTGAAAGGCACTTGGCATCACTGACCCACCATTGAAATAAAAAGACAGACCGGCAGAATGATGGACCTTCTCACAGACACTTAAGCTGGCAAACCCACCTGACAGTTGCTTCTTCACCCACTGCTTTGGTGTTCCAGGATCCAGGATCACTGGGGGCCTCCATGTGAACTCTGATGGCAGTCTCAGGGCCTTTTCAGATAAGTCCCAACTTCTTCATGTCACGTTGCTCCAGATGTGTTCTCCATTGACATATTTTACCCCTGACAGAACAGTGTGGGTAAGATTCGGTTGGGCCTTCATTTGCATTCTAATAGAGGATACAAAAGAAAGTTGGATTCAAACCTGGATCCCCACAGCATTACCCTGATTCTCTGGATTATTAGTCCAGCGACAATATCGTTACACTACTGCCTCCCTTGTTGGTTGAATAAACCGGACGACATGGACCTGGCGGTCTGGGTGAGCAGATATAAGGCTGTGATTTTGGCTGAGGGATATTGATCGCTGATGTTGGCAGAAGGGAATCAAACACAGCCTGTTCAATTGGTGGACAAGTTCTCAATCCTGAGGACCCACTGAAATGGAGCATTCGGTTATATTGGTATTATTACATCAACGTTGAAAGATTTTCTTTTGTTCCATACTGTGATAGCATGGCATGAGTTAGATTAATGATCTGACTGCCCAGTGCTTTAAACTGTTCTGAAATCTTGCACAGGTGGCAATGGAGTTCTGCTGGTGGTGAGGTATCACAGATCACTCAGGGAATCCAAGTTTCTGTGACAGCATATACTTTACATGCGTGTTGCAGTCTCAAGCTATGGAGAGTGACAGCAGAAGCTGTACTCTTCTACCACATAACTGATCTGGAATTTGTCCTACTCTTACTGCCTCACACTGGAATGTGTTAGAAGGATAATAACAAGTTGATAATTAGCCTGTTTGGTCTCATTATGAACACATCTTCCTTAGCCAACAAATTCTGGGATGAGATTTAAATACAGAGCTGGCTCAGAGGCAGGACACTGCCCACTTCACCATGAGATCGCCATTAAACTCTAACCCACCTAAATTTACATGGAAAGCAGGATGTTGGATGATGTCAGGAGTTTGCAAAGTAATTCATTAGTTGTTTAAATCGAAAGAGATTTCCCATCCATTTTGCATGACTGGCACATGTTCATTTGCATGATTATCTATCTATGCTTAATCTCACTGATGTCCATGTTAATCAGATATTTGTCCTGGACAGGGCGGTAGTGAGCCACTTTCTCTAACTGCTGCAGTCCACCTGGTGCAGATACACCCACAGTGTTGTTAGGAAGGTAGTTCCAGAACTTTGACCAGTGAAGGAATGGCAATATAGTTCCAGTTCATTAGTGTGAGTAGCTTGGAGGGAAACTTAGCATTCCCTTGCATCTGCTGCCCTTGTCTTCTGGGTGGTGGTGGTTATGTGCTTGGAATGTAGTGTCATATCTTCAATCTATATAGTTTCTCTGTGCTCAGACAAAGATCTAAATTGCAGTTCGATATTACTCCTTGTGTTACTGAACAGTATCTTTATGGCATATTGTGGAAAGGGTAGACCTGAGTTACACTGCTGCCTGTACTTCATTGTAGAACAACTTTAAAAATGTGACAGACCCCAAAGAGAAAACAAAACTTGGATGGAATTGTCCTGTCTCGGCTTGGGTCATTGTCTGTGTGGAGTTTGCACATTTCCCTCGTGTCTGCGTGGGATTCTTTTGGGGGTGCTCCAATTTCCTCCCACAGTCCAAAGTTGTGCGGTTTAAGTTGGCCATGTTAAAATTTCCTCTTAGTGTTCTGGGCTGCATAGGTTAGAGGGATTAGTGGGTAAATATGTGGTGGTAGAGCCTGGGTAGAATTGTAGATGCTGCAGACTCGATGGGCCAAATGGCCTCTTTCTGCACTGCAGGTTTCTATGTTTAGCCCCATTGTGACTGCCAGTGAAAAGAAAGAATTTGGCACTCAACCAAAACTCCATTCACCGCAGCAGGACTGGGGAATCCCAGTCATGGGCGAGGTTGGAGAATTTCAGCTCTTATATTTCAAATCAAAGATGAGGTCCTCAGAGTTGTGGAACTACAATTCCCAGCGGGCCCCAACACTGTCTGTGCATGCCTCAACTGTGGAATAACCACACATGGGCAGTTTATCCTTTTTTCCAAGTTTCAGGTTATGTGCATATGTTGGCTGGAGAATGGCTACGCTTGTGCGGTTTGTGCACATTTAAGTCATTAGATGAAAAACTGATCCTGCATGTATGACAACTTCATTTCCTTTCTTTCTTCTCTACGGGGAACCAGCTCTGCGCCTGCAGGTGACTCCTTACTATAGGCCTTTGGAACAGTGTTGTTCTGCTTAACCTGATCAAATGTCTGAGTGCATTCTTAAAAGATAAAGCTTGGATATACATGCAGAATCAATGGAAAGAGAAATTGAAACCCTGGAAATGGATCCTTGTTGAAGATGTCTAAATAAAAGTTCATTTGGAAGAGGATTCCAAGGCAAGGTGTTTGAGCATGGAATTTGGAAACCCTCATGAGAAAGATAGAGGGGGATTTTCTTGGCCCATCCATCCACCATTGGTACAAATCCTGAGTTGGTTAGAAACTCTCATTAGAGGGCCATAAAGGGATTCTCAGCATGAGATCTTCCTTATGCCTCATATAGGATGCAATCAGGTTCACACCTATGAAATCTGATTAAATGGCTTAATGCTGTATCCTTCAGGAACATTCAATGTTCCCACCCACTGGCGTGATATAATGCTGATGGGAATCATTACTACTTTGTAGTGGTTGAGATAACCTTGTCAGGGGAGTGAGGCCAGTGAAGACCCCAGGTGGTTAGGTTATTGTTTCTGGCACCCTGATAGTGCTACCCTTAAAAAATGGTGTTCTGATCTCTGACAAGCTGAACTTACTGGCATCTTTAGTCTTTCAGGTATTATGGCATAAAACACTCTTGTTTTCTTTTTGTCAAAGTGTCAGAAGACCAGGAGAGAAAACATGCCTGTTTTTTCTGGGAAGAAACATATCAGTTTTCAATCAGAACCTGACACTTTACCAATTTTGGGAAAATTTTGCTCGCAAGCATCCATAGAGAGGAGGGGTTTACATTAATGAGAAATCCATAGACTCTACTTTGCTGGCACCTATCACATGGTTTTGTAATGTGCTGTGTCCAATCACACAGATTACCTATTAACTAACATGTACTGCATACTAACAGTGAATATTTCTTGTTTAATAAATGTCTTCTTATTTTATTGAAAATTCATCAGCAGAGCTATGTGAATCTGTTCAGTAACTATTCTCCAAAATTTATAAAAATAAATAGAAGTTGGGGTCTATGAAGCCAGGCTCCTCTCTGGGATCTGACTTGTCCAGTAATAATGGGTACAATTCTTCCAGCCTGCTGCCGATCTCTTGTGGGTAACTCCCATTTCCTTTTGGGAGAATTCCTGTCAACATCAGCTCTGATTGTAACCAACACAATAAAGGAGTTATGTATACGCATCTTTGGACCTTTTCTCCAAGAAATTATTTCTTTATGTTGCAAAGTGATTTTTATTGTATAGCATTCACAAAATAAGCTGATATTTCTGAAGTTCTTTGGTAATTTATTCTATTATTGGCCATTCTTAACATGTAACAATGAAATGGGTTAGAGTTATAGTAGACTTGGTGGAAAGTTCAATTTACATTGGCCCTCTGGTGCAGAGCTCTTAACTTCCAACTTCAGTACACCCAATATTTTTTTCAGGTTACATTTCCTCTTTATGCTTGATGCATCCCAAAACTGCTTTATATTTAGACTGAAATATATTTACATTGATTTTTATATCAAGGTCAGGATCTGACACCTAGATAATTTCTGGGTTCAGAGCTGATGACACACAGTGATACATTTTGTCAAATGTCAATCAACCAATTGGCTGGGGTTGAGTACATTACCCAATGAGCAGTGTCAAGATGGGCATGGGAATGTTAAGTGGTTGCACACTGCAGACAGCAATCATGCCTTGCACATCAGTAGTGCAGTGCCTTTACAGTGCTTAAAAGCGACCAGATGTTCACAGTAAGGAATACATTTCAATCACCGTACTTCTTTTGAATCTTTATCCAATCAAAACCATGTCCAACCACATTGCTCCGGACAGCTAATCATTTACGTACACCAGACCGTTCTTCATTTTGAAAATGCCCTTCTTGCCCTCTCCATCCCACAAACAAGCTCCCCAAGGAACTTTCTACCACGCTGTTAATTGGAGGTGACTAGGTTCTGACTCCCATTCTGCCACCTTTGAAAATTCAAGCATATCCAGACGCATTGGGATCCCAAGGCACCTTCCAGGAACATTTTACCTTTAATCTTCACTCACCGCCAAAACACTTTGAGAATCCAGCCCATAGAATCTAACATCGTGCAGTTCTGAATCCATAGATGCATTTTAATGGCTCTACACATGGAGACTCTCTGTCAATGATAATGCCTAAAGGAAATCATCAAAGGAACATATTTGCAAGTCAGTTATGTCAGTCAGATGAATGCTTCATTATCAATCTCCCACTTATATTGCAACTTTTCGAACTGAGAACACAGCATCCAGATGTGATTCATGTAGAAGTGAACTAAAAACTACTTAACTAAACACTATCAGTGTCAAAATTCAATTCCCACCGGATCTCTTTAATTGCAGCTGTAGAATTTAGTTTGGTTTGTAGTGTTTGAAGTGTGGTGCTTTAAAAAAATATTTCGACAACTCAGTAGCAAAAGCTACATACTCACAGGGGAGCAGTAAAACTTGCAGTGTCTGCGGGAATGATAGCAAAACTAAAGCTCCAGAGATTTCCTCTGACTGATGTCTAGTTGAATTCTCTCCTACTGGTCTTATCATAAAATCACTTGCTTTTTTTAAACAAAGCACAGCCAGGTGTCTCGGTGTCATGCAGTCAGATTCCTACAAACTTTATATTTATGACATTGTGTATAGCAGGTTGAAAGCTGAAGATAAAAGTTATATTTAGGTTGGAGGCACTGCATGGTGGCAAGTAAAGAACAGGCAAGAAAAAAATCAATCCGAGGGGGTCAAAGCCAGTAAACTGTTCACTTTAGGTGACTCAGTTGAATAATGGTTTTCCACCTCTCGAACTAGGCTTCAAAGCAGCCTGAACCTGATGGATTTTTTTTTAGACACCTCTTATCTGTTGCCTGTTTAGATTCTGTTGAATGGAGCAGACGTAGGCTCACAACTAAAAGCTTGTCCTATTCTGGCAGCAGTTAGAGATAAAATTAACAACCTGACTTGAAAAGGCTACAAGGATGATGGTACAGAAAACGGAACCATGGCCTGACATTACCAGAGGGAGGAAATGAAGACTGCTCTGCTGTGTTTGGGGCTAATGTGCAACTAAGACAGCAGAGAGAATTTAAATTCCGCAACCACATCATTTTAGAGCTTGATGGGTATTCGATTTAATGATCATAAATTTTGCCTGAAATAGAGTAGAAACTTAAAAGTAAATAATTGCAAGTTTAAGTATTGAAAAGATAAAGGCTTCTCTCAGCACAATATTACTTCCATGCCTCTTTGATCTCCTTAATATATATATTACTAACTGGACATTATGCAATTAATTAACATATTTCATTATCACACAAACCTAGCTAAGTTGTTTTGATTGAAAGAAATGAAGGTGTATGGATGGAATTTTCCCTTCCCTGGAATCAGAGTGGATGGGACAGAACCATGGAAAAGTCCATTGACCTCACGCAGATTGTTCTGGTTTAGGGGCAAGCATGGCCAGAAAATGCCAAGTCTGAAATCTTACAAGAGAAACTGTAGACAGTCAAAGTAAGACTAATTTATTTATACTATTTACATTATGTGCAAGGTGGATTACTAAGAAGGCACATCTCAACGACAAGTTCCACATCTGCTGTACTCAGTGACTAGTGCATGACTGGCTGATAACAGTGCTGTATATCATCATCTACATTATAGATTTGCATATCCATTCTGTTAAAACTTAAACTACAACTCCCCCATGCAAGTCAACTTCTTTGCAGCAACAGTATTAACCATGTCTGACTATTTACATCACATTTGTTTTTGAACTATTGACATGCTATGAGTCATGTAAACTATTTACATTATTTTGGATCTGGCTCCTCCTTCACACCACTCTCCTCAGCATGTGTACCCCCAGCTCCGCTTCCTAAAGACCCCCAGCTAGAGGTTGAATCTCTCTTCCAGGCTGTTGCTGTGACTGTCCCACTGAGTCAGAGGGCGGGGAGTGAATTTTGATGTGGGCCTTGGAGTATTTTTGATATCTTCATCCCACATATTGTGGTAAGTAAAGGTTTGAGTTCAGCTAGGTATGATTGCAATGAGGGTTTATCTATTTGCTTGTGTACTTGTCTGGACTATGTATGAGTACGGGTGCCCAATTCTGGTAAGAATATAACCTTCTGCCTCTTGGTCATAGATCCAAACCCTGTGGTCTGGAGCTAAAGGTGGCAGAGTTTACGCTCTTTGTCAACCATGATGCCACTGTTATTTTTCAACTCCTTCTCCATCATCCTCTTGTAGTCAGCAGAGATAGCATTATGTTGAAGGTTCACAGTCAACAAGCAAGCATGTGTTTTTAGATATTAGCCCATGAGCATCTTAGCTGGAGGATATCATTCAGTAAGGGCACAGCTGAATAATGTATCAGGGCTGAAGGCCAATCTGGCTTCATGGATACCAGATCCATGCTAATCTTGATAGCTTACTCTGTTTCCCTATCGGTTTGAGGATGAACAGGGGAACTGATAATATGGGTGATGCCATTATCAATAACGGACTTCCAAAAATGGACATTTGCAAACTGGGGCCATAATCCAAAATGATTTCATCCAGAAACCCATGGATAAAAGACAGTCAATAGTTCCTGATTGTGGACTCTGCTGTGGTTGCATGGAGTCTGATTACTTGTATCCATCTAGAATAATAATCTGTGGCCATGTCTTGCTGTGGTAATCAAAGAGGTCAAAAAGCTTCAATTTCTGTCACAGACAGTGAGGAGAAGTAAATAGTACCAGCTGTTGTGTGGGTTTTGGTCTGTATATGTGACAGGTTTGGCGAGAGAGGACAAAATACCAAACAGTTTGTGTGATGCCTCGCCACCACACAGGGATTACAAATCTTGTGCTTTGTATTTACCAGTATATAGGGGACCACATTGCAATTTCAAAATGGCAATGGTACAGGTTCCTGCTTTTTCTACCCGTTTGGCAGCATTTGTTGTAGGCAGAAGTATTATGTTTGGACCTGCAAGATAAGTGAATTTTCCAATGCCCTGGTGAATCATGTAGTGCTGGATCAAAGTGACTTAGTTGGGGACAGGCTGATAAATACAATGTTCTGTTACAGTATCCTATCATAAGGACTAGCTATTGGGCATGGAGTGATAAGAAGAGCCTTGATGACTGTTTTGATTATTGAGAATTGTGATAATAACATTTTCATCCTGCAGCCATATCCCTTGGCAAAGTGAAAAACATGTCAAAGGCTTCAACATGGAGTCAAAGTTTGCAGACACCTCATTGAGCTTCTGGATGCTGATTACCATTTAGAAGCTGACCCCAGAAAATAAAGGAATGATCTGACTTGGATTTACTGTGATTCAGAAAGGGGGTCACAAGGCTGCTGTCTGATTCTGAAAATGATAGTGCCACATTTTCCAGCAGCGAGCTCGGTGTGAGACTTCTCTATGAGGCTTGGAAATGTCTGGGATAGAAGCAGTGACTGCTGATACAGTACCACCATTGCTACTGTTCCTCAGTGAGGCTATTACTGAGACTCACAGTCGAGGTGCTGTTCCAACTGGGAATCATTGTCATCTTGGGCCATGGGTGTTCTTCAAAGGGCACCAACTATTGTCTGGACTGGTGCCATCAGCACTGTCACTGAATTTGAAGAAAGTGCAAGGCCCGAGCTCTTGTGAAGAGGAATTGTAGGCAGATCAGGGGTATTTACTTAAAACTAGTGTATCTACACCATTTACACTATGTAGAAAGTGGGTTACTGAGAAGACACACCTCCTCTAGGAGTTGTTCATCTGCTGTACCACATGTCTAGTACTGATTGATGTCAGTACCATATCATTGTCTACATCATAGGTTAGTGTATCTACTCTGTAAACTCTTTATACTACAGTACATGACTTCCTGGATGGAATTACCAGCAATTTGCACCCATTTTGCAGTGAGAAAATGCTGTACAAATAGGCATAAAGTGGCTAATGTGAATTGTGCCGGTTTTTGTGATTGGCATGATCTTTTGGCACCCAGATTTCCAGCACAGTCAATCTCTCACCGGAAATGGCAAGAGACTGATTAATTTATTTAAATTTATGTGCTTGTTTATTTCCATGTGTTTAATGAGTCCAGAGCTCAATTATCCGGGCTCACATGTCCTTATGGCCTCTCTGGGAGAGGATTTCTGCGGTGAGGAAAACATCTGCTCCCCATGAACGGGGAACAGTCGTGTTGGCCTCTCCTGTGGAACCAGAGGTGATTAAGGGCCTCCCGGAAAGGCTGGGTGCAAGGTGGGGTGTCCCTCAGGCAGTGCCAGACTAGCAGTGCCACATTAGCACCTTGGCAATGTCAACCTGGCACATGAGCAATGCCCACTGGGTACATGAGCAATGCCCAATGGACAGTGCCAGAGGCAGGATGAATGGGGGATGGGCTTATTGGGACAGCACCAGGGCAGGCCAATGGAGGGTGCGGGCTTCGGGGGGGGGTCGTGCCAAGACCGGGACCAGAAGTGTAGGAGTCTGTGAGCATTGCCGGGAGTGGGGTCTCTGAGGACAGGGCCTGTGGGGCTGAACCAGTGGGCAGGTCCTGTGGGGGTCAGCTGCCACTCTGCATGTGACCGGTGGGGAAGAAGGGGGTCCATGATCGGTGGGGTAGGGAGGAGACCCCTAATTGGTGGGACGAGAAGGGGGTCAGCAATCAATCTGGGCAGTGGGGGCTGCATCACAGGCCACAGGCCACAGGCCACATGCTCACGTGACTGCAGGATCAGGGCGAGCTAGTTGAGGCTGCCTGCAGGAGCAGGGGCCTGACAGCACTCTCCCTGTCAGGCTCCTGCTACTATTAACGTGCATTTGTAGCATCAAAGGTCTGAAGGTGCGCAACACCTCCCTCGACAGGCTGTCTGGTGAATTAAGCCCTTCTCAGAGACTCTCTGGCCAGAAATTGGCTAGTCCAAAATTTCAGAGAACAGGAGATGATTCTCTCATCCTGACACATTAGAGGCTTTGGATATGTGCATGCACCGATTGTAGGATTCGCATATGTATTTGCAACACGCGCGCATCTCCCAGCAACGGATAACCAGTATGGTTGGAACCACGCTGGAAACTGGCGGGATAAGTTATTTTCTTATTTTAGTGTTATTTAAACGTCATTATCAGGCCCGGACTGAATTCTTCGGGCCCGGAAGCTTCTCTCACCCTACCAGAGATATTTAGCTTTGACAGGCTTTAGAAAATCTCCCTATTTTTGGGGAAGTAGTGGAGACTCCCCTGGGGTGAAGGGGGAGCAATCGGCGTCCCTTAGGCGTTTGGGTGGTGGGGGTGGTGTTGCCTGGACATGGACACCCTTGCAGTGCTAGACTGCACACCTGGTACTTCCCAAGGGGCAAAGTGCCCATGCTGAGAGATAGTGCCAAGGGGCAGGGCTTAGGGAGCAATCTACACGGTAAAGGGGTCCCGTTGCCACTCTGCATTGGGATCTAGTTGGGCCAGAGGGAGTCATCGAGCAGGACGGGCTGGGGAGGTTGGTCTGCCAGGGGGTTACCTCCCAAAGGAGTGGCTGCCTGCTGGGGTGGGGGAGTCTGCATCCCGGGATGGAGCATGTGGGATCATCACTGCGGGGGAGGGGGAGTGGCAGGCTAGAGATCAGTGTGCTCTGGGACTGTGGGGGGGAAGGTCAAGGCTGGCACATGAATGGTCAGGGGGCCGCGATTGGGCTGAGTGGGTGCTGGAATGGCAACACTGTGAAGATCCTGGGCTGGCCAGTGATCGAGCAAGCCAGGAAAGTGCTGGCTGATAGTTCAGGGTCATTGCGCATGCATAGAACTGTCCAACTTCGGCGCTAATAGGCCCCGAGCCTTTTATGATATTCACAACTGTGATCGCTGCATTGCACAGAGCAATGGAGATTCAAGTGTGAACTCCAATAGGAAAACAATCATGATTTACACCAGTTTTCCCATGAATTCAGCATTTGAAATTTGGCTCCCGAATGTGTAAAATTGGGTATGAAAACCTTGTCAAAAAACAGATGTTGAACTCTCCTATATTCAGACTAGTTGGGCACTTAGAAAAAAAACTCATAAAATTTTGCCTCCTGTCTCAAACGTTTCAGTAATTCCTGCTTGTCACTTTTTCCATTCTGATAACAAAGCACTGGGCTTTGCTGGCCTTGCAGCTTTTGTTGCTGTTTTACTTGAAGCTTGTAGGTTTTTAGGGGCGACTTAACAGTCCAATTTTTCAATGGATCCTTTCATCACATTGTACAGAGAGAACGACATTCAATACATTCCCATTCGGCAATGATAAAGTAAGAATAAATAAATGGATTGAGTTTAAATAAAATGCAATCACAGTGGTTTCAATCAACTGAGGAGCTTCTCACTTTGTCTGACAAAGGTAATATATTTTGCAAATTCCTATTTCTTTTAGGGAACAAGGGACCCCATATGAACAGGTTGAGTCATATGCTAATATAGCAGCATAATTTCAAGGTCTACATCTCTCTGAGCAACTCTTCTACCTGTTCAGTAACTTAATTGATTCCTATTTCATATGAGACATTCAAACATCTTTATGACTTGATGTTCTATTTTACTTTAAATAATAATTAAGAGAAAGTCCTTTTTCACTTGGACTGGAGTGTTCTCTTGGGCAGAGGGTCAGAAAATTATTAGTAATGTTATAACATTATAAATAGATAACTCTCCGTGTATTAAGAATACAGATTTGAAAGTATCTCATTCTCAATAATCTGCGAGCCTCCTCCTTTGGTCATTCTATACTGTGGCAAACCAATAACTTGAAAATAAAGGAAGAAAAGAGAAGAAGTAGATAACCTTGTCTAACCTTGTGATCCCCAGAATATGGATTCTTATTGAATGTTTTTGGTATTTTTTCATCAGTTACTAATGCATTATAATCAACCTTTAATTGAATTAAAAAAACCACCTGAACCAATTAACACTGGATATAAACTGATTTTATAATTATGATTTGATAATCATTCAGTTTTGTTTTACAAGGGTGACGAATAATTTAATAATAGATTCCGATGCTTTTGGGCAAACTTGACTTGCTAAGATGCAATAATTTCAATCAATTCCCTGAGGGTGTAATGAATAGATTACCATCAATGGTTTCCTTGATGACATTGTAATTTTCTTTTAACTTTGATGCTACATGGCTATTCCCTTTAAATAGAAGGTGATATGTTTTGGTAAGCCAGTGAGGCAATAAATTGAGCGTGTTTGTCAGGTGAACTGTCTCTGGAATCATGTCAGGTATCACTTGGTCATCCTGAATGTAATAGATCAGACATGAGGACCAATTCCTTGCACTCATCGAGTCTTCACTTTTGGCCAGAAGTCATAGAATCATAGAATCCCTACAGTGCAGAAGGAAGTCACTCGACCCATTGAGTCTGCACTGACCACAATCCCACCCAGCTCTATTCCTGTAACGTCACACATTTACCCTACTAAGTGCCCTGATACTTGGGTCAATTTCATATCGCCAATCAGCATAAACCACACATCATTCATTTTGCCCATTTACTGCAGTTTAAAGGAATTCCTAGCCCTGGAATTTCACTTCTTCCAGGAGCACAACCTACTTATTCTGTTCCTTTTAGGAACATGGATCTCGGATGGTAGGGTCTCCAGCAACGTCACCTGAACAGTCAGCAGGGTGTGCTTCCCTGCCAATACCAGCTGCCTCTCACTCAGGAGGAAGTTCTACCAAAAAGAGCTGCTAGCCAATCTGTTTGGCTGGTGGCTCAGTAGCCCCAAGTATTTCCATTAGAACAGTGACCAGGATGACAAATAGTCGCTAGAAGTCCTGGAGCACTAGCAGGGGGAAGAGGTGAGGCCAGATGGGGGTTGGGAGGGGGAGAGTAATTAGGGTCTAATGGTGAGTCTATGGGGGGGAGGGGCATGGTGCGAGCACATAAGGTGTAGACCTTGCGGTGTGTGTGGCCTGATGTAGAATGAAGAGTCATAGAGGTATTCGATGATGACATGATGGCAAAGTGGTTATCATGTTGTCTCCACAACCACAAGGACCCAGGTTCACTGTCTGTGTGGAATCTGCATGTTGTCCTCATGTATCTGCATGGGTTTCCTCCAGGTGCTCCGGTTTCCTCCCACCGTCCAAAAGACATGTTGGTTAGATGCATTGGCTGTGCTAAATTCTTCCTCAGTGTACCCAAACAGCTGCCGGAATGTGGCAACCAGGGAACTTTTACATAACTTAATTGCAGTGTGAATGTAAGTTTACTTACGAATAATAAATAAACTTTAAAAATGATACAGCATCACAATGTCATTTAACTTTTATATCATAAAAAGGTTATGCTCTTTAGGCATTTGATGTCACCCTTCTGTCAAGTAGCAATACATCAGGGTTGACAAGAGACAATAGACTCATTGTTAGGTAAAACAACCATGACATCTGAGAACAAAGATAGGAGAAACTTTGTGGAAACTAGCATGATAGGACGATTGGACAGTACAATCATTCAGGCAGGTTATTGAAAATTATATTCCATAAGAAGTTATTTGTCAGCTTTTCCACGTTGTGCTTTGAGAGCAATCCTCATGAAACCCAATCTTACAGCTCATTTATTACATATCATTCTTTAGTAGCTCGGACAAACAGTAATGATACAACTTTAAATGGCTGCAACATGCAAACATTTTGAATTGCAATTCATATATACTTTATTAATACCCAGGCTGGTCTGGCAAGTGACAGCCATCAGTGATGCTACTTTAGTCCAGTACTTGCACATATTCAAGGGTAGTAATAATTTGCTGTGGCCTGAAACTTGTCAGCAGAAATGCTGCAGTGCTGATCTATTTAATGGTGCTGTGGAACAGAACATTGGAAAAGCCATTTCATGGACCACCACTTTGACTTGAACAATGATTAACAAGGAACACTGTTCATTCTAGCTGCTTGGCAAAGACCAGCTAAAAAGTGAGAAAGTTACTTTTCCACTCAGAACTTCATCATTTTCTGCCACATCTATTATTAATCTGCAAATCATGCGGGCAGATGGGGGGGGGGGGGGGGGGGGGGGAGGTGATGGTGTTACCCAAAGGTATGTTGAAGCAACCAGAGTATGCAAATCGGGGTTGTTTTATATCAATATGACCCCTGTGGATTTAACTGAGGTTGCCATAGCTTTCCTGCTAGGCAGAAGTCGCTTATCAATTGGTGGGAAGCATGTACAAGTTCTTTTTCTGGACAGCACTCCAAGCATCAAGCATTCCATATCTCAGATTTTAATTATTTGACCAACTGAGACCTACCGAAAGCTCAAGATCAAAACAATGACTTGTGCTCCTGAGGATTAGTCTACATAATTGTTTTTTGAAGTTTTTCACCTTGGTAAGGAAGCCCTAGAGGAAGTAAAAGACTTTTTTTTCTGGCCAACTTGGCAACAGTCATTTCTCAGCACTTAAAACAAAACGTATTATCTTACTGATTTTCAGGGTATTACAATTAAGAGATGTATGAGATTGTTACGTTTTAGCACCAGATCTTTAAATTTAGGATAGAGTTCAAGGGCTATGTGATCTATTCTGGAGTGTGCCTAACAGTAAACTTGGGCAGTTTAGTTGTTAGAAACCAAAGGGGGCCAGGTTTGTTTTACTGGGAGGAAGGTGCAAAGCACTTGGAGACAGTGGCAGTAGTCTGTCTGCTAACACTGGATAGATTGTGAGGCTGGAATCTTATCACCGTTCATCCCGATGGGATTTTCCCAATCTCATCGTACTGCTTTGATAATTTGGCTGGCCGCCAAATTCTCCAAACTCACTGCTGTGGAAGCACGGCATGACTGGCGGGTAATATTGCACAATGCTTCTCCAAAGTCCCGAAAAGATAGTGGGTTGCAAACAATCCATGTCATGCTTCAAACTGTCCATTTAGTACAACAACATAAGAATTGAGCTTCAAGAATAGTTAAATCAGCATCTCATTTTGAGTACAAGGCCCATATGCTCACACCATCAAGATACAGCAAAAGGGAAAGGTACAGCAAAAGCCATTATGGTATTAGGTTACAAGCTTCCCTAAAATATCACAAAATAATCTTAATAGTTAGATTTATCAGGTAGTGCCTGAGAATGAGAGAGAATAACCAGAGCCAAAATTTCAATAGTTTGTATAGTGGAATATGGGTAGAAGTTTGCACAGGGATTTAAAATGAAACTGGAAGATTCAGCTAGTTTGTACTAGAGAGAGGACTCTGACATCTTGAAGGCCAGTTGTGCATTTAGAATTTACCAGGCTGAGAAAGGAAAAGAAAACAGAAATAAACTCTTGGAAGTTAAAAATCATTTTGGACTGATTCTGGGACAATTTATATCGACTTTAAAGGCAATGTATATATGTCTAACAGTGAGATTTATGGTTATGCTAAAAATAAGGAGGGGATATTCCATTCTTTAATTCAAAGTATAATTTGCCTAAAAGGTAGTTAGTTCAATAGTGCTTTTAGTCTGAAACAGTAAATGTCTTAAAATATAATATCATTTTGTGTCATTCTTTCAGCTATTAACTGCAAGTTTGAATTCATTTTTAAAAGTTAATAGCTTGCATGGGGATCATAGTAAGGACCATTGCCTTTTTAAATTATTTTCACTATCTTACACCAGGCCTGTTTATGTTTGATAGTATGTCATGGCTGTAGATCACAGTGTTATAGAGGAATGAGAGAAAACTGAGCATTCGCACTTGAGAAAGATATAGTTGAAGAAGATAATGTACTTTTACCAATTATAAACAAAGAAACAGTTCATTAATCACAAGCAGTCATTGCAGACTCATTGAAGAAAGTATTTTTACTCCTGAAGGATTAGTCTGGGTAGATTCATGTACAATAAGAAGTCTCACAATATGAGGTTAAAGTCCACCAGGTTTATTTGATAGCACAAGCTACAAGCTTTCAGAGCACTACTCCTTCATCAGGTGAAGTAGCACCTGATGAAGGAGCAGCACTCTGAAAGCTTATGACTTGTATACCAAATAAACCTGTTGGACTTTAGACTGGTGTTGTGAGCCTTCTTACTGGGTTTACGCTAGTCCAACGCTGGCATCTCCACATCATAGATTCAAATAGCCAGAGTCATATCTCAAAGTTGTTGTAGGAATTCTTCCAAGCAAAAGCTTTTTCAACAAGTTTCAAAGTAGGCTACCTGTAGTTTTCTTACCAGGTGGTGAAGTTTCTGTGCAAATAGACTTGGAATAGGAATCAGGCTGGGAGATTTTTAGGATGTTATAATTTCCAGGTTTAAAAAGACATGGACCATCTGCCTTCATCTGCTGCTGATAGCCTGGTGTTGTGTATAGACTATCCTATTTCTCCTTGGTTCTTTGGATAAAATAATTTGTGATTTGATGACAGTTTTAGCCATGTGATCAACTGTTATTGCCTACCCAGAATTGTTTGTGATCTGAAGCTATTGCTACACAATGGGACACAGATGATGGCCATTCACACATACCTGTGATTAACTAGTTTCTGCAATTCCCTTTCATTAAATATTGAATTCAGAGGTGATAAGGAGGATTTTCCCATCCCACTCACTTCGGGAATTACAGCAGATGGGGGGTGGACCATGCAAAGATCCGTTGATCTCAGATAGCATTTTCTGGTTTTGGGGCAAGCACAGCTGAAAAATCCCACCAAGTGATCTAAGAATCAGAGAATCACAGAATATAATGCAGAAGAGGCCTTTCGGCCCCACCGAGTCTGCACCAATGCATGAAAGACTCTGACCTGCCCACCTAATCCCACTTGTCGGCACTTGGTCCATAGCCTTGAATGTTATGGGTGCCAAGGTATCTTTTAAAGGATGTGAGGCATCCTGCCTCCACCACCCTCCCCAGCAGTACATTCCAGAGTGTACAGGTTTTTGCTTTTTGGCAAACCAGAAATGATAGCAGCTGTAAATCCTATAGATGGATTTCATCTTGGTATGTCTAATCAAAGGGACCCACCTATGGTCATTCAGTGAGGAACTTCCTAGACACTGGAGATAATTTGTGTGGAAATTACAAACGTCACTTTACCTCCTGACAGTCTCTTCTTAATGTTCTTAATGTTCACTTTTAAAGCAAAAAGGCAGTTGCAAAACATTTCATACAAATAAGTCCATGTTTAAAGTTATAAATAGGATAAGCTTTTACTGGGCATGACAAAGGACTGAGTAACCTAGTGGTTTAACATAATCAGAATAACTTTTAGCTTCCCTGCCTGGGCAATAACACAATATAGTAGATTTTCTTTCCATTATAGAACTTGTAATTTTCATCCCATTGATTTCACGCAATGAAAATCAGACCTCTCCACAAGGTTACTATTCATGAAGAGACTTTGAAAGTAACTCCCAGTATCCTTTACAATAACAACAACAATATATATTTAAGTAGCACCTTTAACATAATAAAGCATTTCAAGGCACTTCACAGAAGCATTATGAAGCAAAATTTGACACTGTGTCACTGAAGATGATAGATGATAGATTAAGATGATAACTCTCACCAACTTCTACAGATGTACCATAGAAAGCATTCTTTCTGGTTGCATCACAGCTTGGTATGGCTCCTGCCCTGTTCAAGACCACATGAAACAACAAAAGGGTCATGAATGAAATCAGTCCATCACTCAAACCAGCCTCCCATTCACTGACACTGTCTACACTTTGCACTGCCTTAGTAAAGCAGCCAGCACAATCAAGGATCACACAGACCCCAGCTGTACTCTCTTCCAACATCTTCTGTCAGGAAAAAGGCACTTAAGTCTGAGATCATGTACCAAACAACTCAAGGGCATTTTCTTCGCTGCTGCCATCAGACTTTAGAATGGAACAACTTCGCACTAAGTTGATCTTTCTCTATAGCTTTGACTATAACACTACCTACTGTACTCTCTCCTTCCCTATGTACAGTATACTTTATGTAGCGTGCAAGAAATAATATTTTTCACTGTTTATTAATTTGTGTGACAATAATAAATCTAATCAAATCAAAATCAAAAAGTTGGACTGGATGAAAGATTAGTCAGATATGTAGGTTTTAAGGAATATCTTAGACATTAAGCTTCTAGAGCTTAATGTCTCGGCCACTAAAGGCATGTTAACCAATTGTGGAGCAATTGAAATAGGGAATGCTGAAAGGCTGGAATTGTCGAGCACTGATACCTCAGAGGGTTATGGATCTGGAGGAGATTATAGATAAAGGTGTGAGGTCATGCATGGGATTTGGAAACAAGGGTGAGAATTCCAAATCAAGCTGTTGCTTAATCAGCAGTCAGTGTAATTCAATGAGTACAAGAGTGAAGAGTGATGGGGAATTGGTGTGAGTAAGCAGCTGGGCAGCAAAGTTTTGCATAATTTTAGGTTACTTTGAAACTTAGGTTCATGCTTATTGAACAACAATAATATGGAGTCTCCTCTTTGCAAATTGCAATGGTACTAAGTAAAATGAACATAGTCTATGTGTCTCAAAGCATTTTGGGTACTGATTGCTAGCAATAACCAAAGTCCTCTACTCCATTGCAACAATATGCTTTAACTGCCAGTCCTCCCTATCACACCAGTTTTCCCATTTGCCTTTTTGAGATGACCCAACTTAATGCAAAATTGAATTAACAGTGGGCAGTTTCAGTGTGAGGATTTGGGTCATGACCATTCATTTTCCTTTTAGCTAGAATTAGCAGATAAAAGAGATCTTTATCCCATTGGTTTAAACTATTCTCAAACCCAGGTGTCAGAGGTGACAATAGAGTGACCATCAAATCACTCAGGAATTACAATGTTTTACTAGTTTAATTTGTGTATGTAATAAGTTAAACAAAAGAAACATCCATACTTGTAATATTTTGTTCACTTTGTCAGCAGTAGATTGTATAAGTGGAATTTTCCAGCCATATTTGCCCTGAAACCAGAAGACTCACCTAAGGTCAATGGGCCTTTCCATGATGCATCCATTACTCGCTACAATTCCCATTGTACTCTGAATGGGAAAATTTATCTCTATTACTGGAGTTCTCTGTGCTATTCTTCAGTAGGTGTTATTAATAAATTGAACTAATCTTTAAGAAGCAGCTGGAAGCTTATGTTACAGGCATTTTGGAAGCACTTGTAAATGTAACTCATATTGTTGGTGTTTCATTTTTACACATTTCCATAGCATAAAACATAGCTATTAGCAGCAAAGATGGAAAATAGTTTAAATTTTCCAGCTCCACCTTTCTTCATTGGGAATCCACCCTTGCTGAGCAATCAAGAGATTTCAGGATTCAAGAACTACTTGTTTGCCACATGATGCACAAGAAGGTGATTCTCATATGCTGCATATGCTGGGATTCTCTGGCCTTCCCATTGTTTGTTTCTTGTGGCAGGTGGAGGTTGGATCTTTTGGCCCTGCTGTTGTCAGTAGGATTTCCTATTGACTCCATCCCACATCACTGTGAAAACCATGGCTGTCGGCACAAACAGATTATAGAATCATAGAATCCTATAGTGCAAAAGAAGGCCATTGGCCCATTGACTCTGCACTGACACAAACCCACCACCCCCCCTCCCAAGGTTCTAACCCCATAACCCCATGCATTTACCCTAGCTAGTCCTCCGAATGCTAAAGGGCAATTTAACATGGTCAATCTACCTAACTCATACACGTTTAGACTGTGAGAGGAAACTGGAGCACCCAGGGGAAATCCATGCAGACACTGGGAGAATATGCAAACTCCAAAGAGACGTTGACCCAAACTGGGAGTTGAACTCGAGTCCCTGACCCTGTGAGGCAAAGCCACCATGCCAAACCAGAAAGTTCCAGCCACTGTCTCAGAGATAAAGGCCAGCCTGTATTCGAGCAGTTCTCAGAGACAAATCTACATTTGATATAGTGTAAGTGCTACCAATTGAACGATAGAGAGCCCATCAGAGTCAGATATCTTCAAAAATGTGCCCAAATTGTGGAATCACCCAATGGTTCCCAACATTATGTCTATCTGGAAGGATAAATGTAACACTTGCTTAAATTGGGATCACTTTGCAAATGTTTGCAAGTCATCTAAGAAAAGAATGTCATTATGAGAATGTCTTTGAGAATGGGATTTGGCATTTGTATACAGCACTGATGGTAAAACCAAGTAACTTTAAGGAATGCTCTGTAATGATCACAGGAATGTCAGTGTTACTTCTCTTCAATTTTGACATGAAAGTTTCTATACTGAGTGACAAACTCTACTCTCAGTATATTTTGCAACTTTGTTTCACTCCTGGGAGAGATACTCTTCAAACTTACGGAGATTATTATTCTATCTTGGAGAACAATCACAGTTCCAATGCACTACAAAAACATTGCCCAAGGTAACGCTATCTGGGCAGAAACTTACGAAGCTAAACATTTTCAAGAAACTTCTTAGTATCCTTTCTTATATACTGGACTTGGAGAGATTGTGCTCCTAACATCGACATGCCAACTCTTCCAGTTTTGAACTGATTGCCATTTTTAATATGTACCAAAATGTCATGGAAGCTGAAATGGTTGAAGCAGACAATATAATTGAGTGAATCAACTTATTGCCCTTAAAATTGCATGACACATAAACGATGAACTTAGACTATATATCCACCTTAATGTGGTTCAGATAAGTAACCACTTTTTATGATTCAAGAAATATTGGTATCATTTCAAGACTCCACAGTATTCATGAAACTCATCTTTTGAATAGGCTATGTTCAGATACCACAGGTGGACAAAATTAATGTATTACAGCTTTTATTACTTATGAAGGTACTTTTCATTATTGCAGAATGGCCTGTGGACTACATTCAGCATCTCATGCCTTCCATAAGATAGTTTCATCAGACATTGAGTGGATGCTCAACCTAGTTGAAATTTTCCATGGAAGAGACAAAGTAGATCATGATCAGCAACTATTAGCAGTGCTCCCTCAACTCAAACATCAGAATTTGATTCTTAACATGGGCAAATTCAGATTTATGCACCCGAAGTTGATTTTCTAGAATCAAGTAATAGCAACTGAAGTGTATCTGGCACAAGTCATGTGCATTGATTCCATCTCATATGAAAGAGTTGGCATTGTTCTTCGATACTACCAGCTTTCATCACAAATTCATTCCTAAGTACAGAAAGATCATGGAACCTTTTTGAAAACTGCGATGCAATGATGCTCAATGGGAATGGATAATTACACAGCAAATAGCATTTGACATGTAAAGATGAAGATAGTATCTCCACCAGTCCTTATGCATTTCAAACCACGCACAAAAATATATCTCACACCAGATGTGTCAGGAAGTGCAATTGGAGCTGTACTCCAGAGTATATTGAAAGAAATGAATGATTGATCACTTTTATTTCTTGCTGATTGCTGGAAACTAAAAACAAATACTCTACCAGAGGCTGAGAAGCACTAGCTTGTATCTTATGAACATTGACCCATGTATCTCTATAGTAGAAGGTTTACTCCCTGACCTGATCACTAAGTGCTGACTATGTTATTAGTTGTTAGGATTTGGTCATTGATCTCAAAATATCTAAGAATGATAAAATTGTCTTCATCAGTACAACTTCAAGGTTGAATCCCTCACTACCACGTAATCTTGCTTAGTCACACTACCATCACAGACAGTTCTAGTGATAGCAAAATAACTAGCAATGTCAGGGACTACATGGTGATTTCCTACATGACTGTAAATCTTGTTATGTGAGAGGAGTTGAAGGCAGAATAGGTGAGAAATGGCAAATTGCAGAAAGCAAGTCAGTATCTATAAAATAAACAGCCTTATGAAATGGAGGAAGAACTGCCCCATAGTATGTGATGAACTTACATTATTTGATGACAATTGTATCACATATGGAACTCAAAAAGGCATCTTGGCTGCAAGGACATCTAAGTATTGTTAAGATGAAAGAAGGATCCCATGAAGCAATCTGGTGGCCAACAATAGATTGCTGTAATTTGTGCACTTATTGAAAAAACTGTTCAAACCATGAACCACATCATGATCACAAGCCCATGGCAATAACTCCAGGTCAATATTTTTGGAGAAATTCAAATAGCCCCTAGAAATCAACATTTTTTGCTTGTCATTCATGACCTACAAGCAAATCAGCAGAAATTGCTACAACAAATCCCATAGCAGAGCACTTAAGTCATTGACATTCTAGACAAAATGGGTGTTGCCAGAGACTGGAACTCTACCACTTTACCTGACCAGAATTGGAAAGTGTGAGGATCTGACAACATAAATCATTGTTGACCTCAGGGGGGAATTTCCAGTTTCACCCGAGCGAGGCCATAAAATCCTGCCCTGTGACTACAGACAATAGACTGCAGTTTGTTTCCAGTCAGTTCACAGAGTTTCTAGCAAGATATGGAATTCTTCACTATCTAACATTATGGTACAGCTCACCATGAAATAGTGACACTGGACAATTCAATAGATTGTGCAAGAACAGTCTGAGAGCTGGTATATCAGAGGGCTTAAAGACTGAGCAACCCATCCAGATACAATTTCGCAAACATTGATCCAACTCACACTCTTTGACCAGAGAAACAAACTCATGACTGTTCATAACTGGCACATTTCTCTGGCTATTCTAATGGTCGTCACCACAATCCAATGAAAATATTAAGCCATTGTAGAAGAAATTGCAAAAAAAGCAGAATAAAGTGATAGTGCAGTTCAAAAAGTGAACATATACAACGAAACTACAATTTGAAGTTAGATATTTGGTTTGCATGTCAAATAGCCAAATCACAATGACAGTCTTACATCATCTCTATTAGGACCAAAACAGACCAAGTGGTTGCTAGACATCAATATCTGCCTGTTGGATGACAATAAAAGTTCATCACAAGACAATTGATGACAAACAGATCAGATAGTTCAAACATAGTGATTATGAGGATACATTTTCTTCACTAACGAGTGACTTGTAAGTTGATCCTCAGTCTTATCAACCTGGTCAGGCAGAACCACAATCTCAATCTTGTAGATCTCAATATCATTATCAAAATTTTAGGTAGCACTATGGCACTGTGGTAACATTGCTGCTTCACAGCATCTTCGATTCCTGGCTTGAGCAACTGTCTGAGCAGACTCTTCCTGTGTCAGTATAGATTTCCTCAGGGTGCTCTAGTTTCCACCCACCATCCAAAGGACATGTTGGTCAGCTGCATTGACTATATTAAATTCTCCCTCAGTGTACCCAAACGTTTGCTGAAGTGTGGCAACTAAGGAATTTTTATACTAAATTCACTGCAGTGTTAATGTAAGCCTACTTGTGACACTAATAAATAAAAAAGATAAAAAAACTCTGAAAAACAATTTCTGTACTTACAGCAAATGGACATGCTACACACTGAACTCCAAGACTGGTTGTGTAGGATGTTTTAATACAAAATAAGGCCTTCTTGTTTTGTCTTCAATTATCCACTGACTGATAGTGTGCCTCTGTTAACTGTTCTTTGTGCCGATAGTTAAACCAGTGAGTGTGGGCAGAGAAAGAGAAATTGAACGAAAAGAAGCAACCCATGCTACCAATATTTTTGAAAAAAAAAATTTCATGGGATGTGGCTGTTGCTGTCAAGGTCAGAATTCGTTGCTCCCTAATTGTCCTTGAACTGAATGGCTTGCTCAGACATTTCAGAGGACAGCTAAGAATTAACCACATTGCTGTAGGTCTGGAATCAGATCTAGGCCAGATAAGGATGACAGATTTCCTTCCCTAAAAGACATTAGTGAACAAAATGGGATTTTATGACAATTGACAATAGTTTCATATTCACCACTTTTGAGAGTAGCTTTCAGTTGCAGATTTTATTTATCGGATTCATTTCCACCAGCTGTCATGGTGAAATTTAAACATTAGTTTGGGTTTCTGGATTACTTATTCAGTGACTTTTCCACCGTACCAACATGTCCCCATTTTAGAAGATCTTCCAAAGAAAACTTTTGGTTACACAGAGAGAAGCTGGTGCATTATAACTCTGCATGATCCCCAAGGCAGAAAACTGATGTCTCATTTCTGCAGATCTCTGAGGCATAAAACACAGGGAAACCTAGCAGAGAATAGCACTGAATCACAATGCCTGGTATAGATATTCAAAATATTTATTGGAGATACTAAAGCTTGAATAAGCTCATCTTTGAATGGTAATTTTTACCAGCATCAGTTGCACTTACAATCATGAGATGCTGTAGAATGGATAGCTGCATCTTTCTACTGTTGCTACTTGTAATAGTGAAAATTAAACACCTGCTGATAGTACAGCTCATTTTTATAAAGAATCATTTCATTTCAAAATACCAATTATTAAAACAGATTACAAATGGAAACATGATAACTGGCAATTGTTAAATCACTAATGGCCCAGGTGTAAATATTTATTTCTTCTTCACTGATTATTATACATCACTTTTGACATTGGTGTAGTATACTTCCTCAATGCAGCATTTATTAAGTCATATATTGGTGACATAGTTTTACATTTCCTGGGTAGTGACTGAATGCAGATCAAATCCGGGATGTGGGCACCACTGGCTGGGCCAGCATTTGTTTCCCATCCCTAATTGCACTTGCACTAATTGGCTTGCAAGGCCATTTTAGAGGGCAGTTCGAAGTCAACCACATTGCTGTGGATCTGGAGTGACATGTCGGTCAGACCAAGTAAGAATGGCAGATTTCTTTCCCTAAAGATATTAGTGAACCAGCTAGGTTTTTACAACAATTGACAATGGTTTCATGGACATCATTAATTCCTGACATTTTACTGAACTCAAATTTCACTATCTGCCATTTTGGGATTTGAATCTAGGTCCTCAGATCATAACTATGGGTCTCTGGATTACTAGTCTAGCTCAATGCTACTTTGCCACTGCATCCCCACTACCACTAGAACATAGATCATAGAATATTACAGTGCAGTACAGGCCTTTTGGCCCTCAATGTTGCACTGACCAGTGGAACCAGTCTAATGACCCTCTAACCTAAACTATTCCAATGTTATCCATATGCCTATCCATTGACAGTTTGAATGCTTTTAAAGTTGGCAAGTCCACAACTGCTGCAGGCAGGGCGTTCCACACCATTACTACCCTCTGAGTAAAGAACCTCTGACATCCGTCCTATAATCACCACCCCTTAATTTAAAGCTATGTCTCCTCGTGTTAGCCATCTCCATCCGAGGAAAAGGGCTCTCACTGTCCATCCTATCTAACCCTCTGATCATGTTGTGTGCCTCAATTAAGTCACCTCTTAACTTTCTTCCCTCTAACAAAAATAACTTCAAGTCCCTTAGCTTTTCCTCATAAGACCTTCCCACCATACCAGGCAACATCCTGGTAAACCTCCTTTGCACCCTTTCCAATGCCTCCACATCATTCCTTTAGTGTTGCGACCAGAAGTGTACGCAATACTCCAAGTGCGGCCGCACCAGAGTTTTGTACAGTTGCAACATTACCTCACAAGTCCAAACTTCAATCCCTCTACTGTAGCTATGAATTTAAGGCAGCAGTGTAGTTTTGGGAATATAGATGTTATCCCAACTTCTCTAGGAAGGAAGGTTTTGAATGGTCCTTGTAGCATTCAAATTGTTTTGGAAAATGGTCTAATTTGGCAGTAGTACCTGGAGATATATAGAACAGCATAATGCCTCACAGTGCAAGGGACCAGGGTTTGATTTTGGTGTTCAGTGATTGACTGTGTGGAGTTTGCACATTTCCCCCATGTCTGTCTGGGATCCTCTGGGTGCTTTGATTTTCTCTCACAGTCGTGCAATTTAGATGAATTGGCTATCCAAAATTGTCCCATGTTCAAATATGTGTAGGTTAAGTGGATTGGCCAGGATAAATTGCCCTCTGTCCAAAGATGTGTAGGTTAGGAGCATGGCACATTCAGTGTATGAGTTTGAGCTTACTTCAGCCTTAATCACATCATTTTATTGAAAACTGTTCACAGATGACAATGGCCCATGTTTTTGATCTTGAGATGAACAGAAACTGGGTGTTTTGCATGATTGACTGGGCAATATTCACAACCTTTTGTAATTTTTCATGGTCTTGATCAGCAGGAACCATACCAAGCTGTGATACATCTGGATAGGGTGTTTTCTATGGCGCATCTATCGAAATTGGTGAGAGTTGTAGCGGATGTGTCAAATTTCCTTAGCCTCCTGAGAAAACAAAAGCGCTGATGGGCTGTCTTAACTAAAGTGTTGGTGTGGAAGGTCAAGATAAATTGTTGATGATCTGGACATCTGTACATTTGAAGCTCTCAACTATTTCCACTTCGTCCCCGTTGACATAGATAGTTGATGACTATCTCCTTTGATTTGTTGATATTTAGGGACAGATTATTGTTATTGCACCATTTCACTAGATTCTGCATCTCTTAACCTGTGCTCTGTCTTTTCATTGTTTGAAATCTGACTCACTAAAGTGGTATAATCAGCAAACTTGAAAATGGAGCTTGAGTGGAATTTGGCCATACAATCATACGTATATAAGGAGTATAGTAAAGTTATCCTTCATTTACTAAATTATTTTACCTCATCAACTCCCCACTAGACTTCATAGGTAATGAAAGCTAAATAGGTGTTAACTGTAATGATTACTGAGTATCCTCCTGAAAGCCCAGATCTTGAATAGAAATAATATTGTCACACTATTCACACTGACAAGGTCAGTATACAATCCTCCCCAACAAACACATTTTTCATTTAGAAGTTACAAGCTTTGGTTTGTAACAATTGTACAGCCATCTGGGAGGCGAATTTGAATCCAGACAGATGGAGTACTGATGGTGTTTTTTAAATGGCTATTAAAGATCTTAATTAAGATGAGCTTAGGAGACCAGAGCCAGAACTTTCCTTTGAATTGCCATCTGTTTTGGGGCAGATTTGGCAGAAAACAGAGGAAATGGGGTTTTTAAAGGATATGGTCTTAAATTCATCACAACAAAAATGTACCTGAATTTTCCTCAAAAAGGTATGCCAGATCTCTTTGAAGTTTGCCACAGACTCAAACTTCTACTTGGACAATGTCGCACAGCTTACCCTTCATTACAAGTAATTATTGCCACAATGTTATTGGTGGTCATAAATGATATGAGGTATCCCAGTGGCAGATAGCACATTGAAAAAGTCATTTTGTCTGGTGCTACTCTGCCAAGGAACTCATTAAAACAGAAGTCTACAATTTCCTCTGGAATAATCTCACATCCAAAAATGGAATGTAGACATAGAAATGGGCTCACAAATCTACATGATCAAACTATCTTTACTTAAAACAACACATTCAGCACAGATATCCCACAAATATATGCTCCCTACCTGTCTGGATTCAAATTCGCCTCCCAGATGGCTGTACAATTGTCACAAACCAAAGCTTGTAACTTCTAAATGAAAAATGTGTTTGTTAGGGAGGATTGTATACTGACTTTGTCAGTGTGAGTAGTGTGAAAATATTATTTCTATTCAAGATCTGGACTTTCAAGAGGATACTCAGTAATCATTACAGTTAACACCTACTCAGTTCTCATTACCTGTGCAGTCTAGTGGGGAGTTGATGAGGTAAAATAATTTAATAAATGAAGGAGTAACTTGAATCTAATAATATATTTTTTTAAACTGGGCAAAAATCAATTGTCACAAGAATCTTGGAGCCTAATATTTGCTATTAAGACCCTTGTTTTTCCTGAGATATATGTTAGTGATCTCGATCCAGAAATTGTTCAGGGGACAATTTCAAACAGTTTAACGGTATGTCTATCTTTTGTGCTAGCAACCTCACTTATTCTAATTCCTAAAAAAAAACAAGATAACACATCCTCAGTGCAGTAACAGATCAGAATGCTAAGGAAGGAAAAGATTTGAAAACACATTGAGATTATTTTCGGTTGATTAATGATACAAGAAAGTAGAAAAACTGCACAAACCATAATATTTTTGTGTATTCATGTAAACATCGGAAGCATATTGGTAATAGTCTCTATAATAGAGGTATGGATAGGTAGTGACATTGTGGTATTGTTGTTGGACTAGTAATCCAGAGCAATGTTCTGGGACCTGGGTTTGAATACCGCCACGGTAGATGATGGAATTTGAACTTAATTCAATAATATCTGGAAATAGGACTCTACTGATGATCATGAAACCATTGTCATTATCATCAAAACCCAACTGATTCATTAATGTCTTTGAGAGAAGGAAATCTGCCATCCTTATCTGGTCTGGCCTACATGTCACTCCAGACCCACAGCAATATGGTTGAGCCTTAAATGCCCACAGAAATGGGCAACAAATGCTGGCCAGCCAGCAACTCCCACATCCCATGAATGAATGAAAAAAATAGACAAAAAGTAAAGTGCATAAGATCTGATCTTCTGGTTCCTTGCTGCCTCATTTTCTCCTTTATTCTTTTTATGGGATATCAGTGTCACTGCTATAGCCAACATTTGTTGCTCATCCCTAATTCCTCTTGAACTGTGAGGCCATTTTGGAGAACAATTATAAGTTAACTGTTGTGGGTCTGGAGTCAATTTTAGGCCAGACCAAGTAAGAATGGAAACTTTCCTTCCCTAGAGGACATTCAGATGGATTTGGGGCAAGACAGTAACAATTTTGTGCTGGAGGTGTCCCTGCCATCTTGCCCCAACTTGTTGAGACTTGAATGATTTTCGACTGGAAGTGATGACCGATATTGAGCACAACCACTCGTGTTTGGTTGTGCATTTCAATGACATAAACTGTGTTGGTGATTTTCTCCTCATGTGTAACTCAGAAACAGACCCTGGTAGAACATTATCATGCCACAACTTTCAAGTCTTGGGAAGTTTTCCCAAAAAGTCCACGAAAGCACAACTAAATCAGTTAAATCAGAGTCAAAGCTGCTGTGGAACTCCATTACTAATCTCACATAGTTTGCAGAACTATTCAGGGGAGTGTGCAGGATTTGCCTTTAGCAGAGTGGGGCCATGTCGGTGGTGAACTCTTATTACAGTTAAATGTTCAGCCCAGAGTTGGAACTCCATGTTATGAAACCATTAAAAAATGATTGGAGTCTAATGCTAATCATAATCTGAATTGCTCCCCTTTCTTTCCCTACACCCAGTGTGGTCCATTCACAGAGATTGAGATGAAGCATCCTGGGCAGGATTCTCCATCTGTGCTCATCTGAAGGATTCTCACCTGACTTCAATGGATCTTTACATGGGCCGTTCGCTCCATTAGAATTCCAACAGCAGGCAGGATAAGAGAATTACAGTTCTCACCACTGCTCTCCACTGGATTCCAGATCATTAATTGTCGCTATATTGTCACAATCAATGCACATCCTTGCTGAGTGGAGATTTTGGCAAACTACTGGAAATTCTTTAAAAATCAGATAATGACCAGCATTTGGATAACTTGATGCCTTTCAATGGATAATCTTCACTTCACAGAACCAGTGGAATTTCAGCTTAGAAGAGTTTTACTTTGTTAGCTGTGATTTTCTTTCAATGATAGAGAAGCCATGTGCTGAATCCACATGGGTATTATTGTTATCGCTCTTTCACTTCTTCATGAAGTTAGACCAGGTGTAGCAGACACCATGGCCTTCTGTGTAAAGATCTTTTGGATCTCTTTGTGAAGATGGTGATGAGGAAGAGACCATTACAATACTAAGTGATCTGTTGGTGGATGAGGTTGCTCAATGATTCCAAATGACAGCTGCACTATATGAAGCCTCTGTTGTCTTTTTGGAGAAGTCCGCTGTGTTTCTTGTGGCAGAACAACATTCAGAGCTTTATTCCACTGAACCTATCAGTGCAATATCTTAATTGGCAATTAACCATGAAGAATCTTCCAAGAGAACTAATGCCAGCCTTGAATTCATAGACGATCACACTGTCAAAGAATTGGCAGCACCTACTTCCAGAGTTGAAAGTCATTTGATGACCAGGTTTAGTGCCAACTGAAAACCTACTTTGCTCTTGAGCTGCCCTTCAATACAAAAGCTGAGGTAAATGCTTCAGAGCATCTAAAGCTTCAGAAATTTGTACAGAATCTTTACCTACAGGAAATCCGTTTTCATATCATCTTAGATATTTGACCCATTATAGAAAATTATATTGTCTTACTACTTTTTCCTAAAATAATTCTCCCATTGCCCATGGTACAGCAGTCTCACACAGCAAAAAGTCTGGTAATGTTACTATTGCCTAGGGGAAGTAGACATTCTTTCTGAAATGTCATGGGAAATTATCTTTTCTTCCTTTTCTGAAATGTTTACAGGAACTTTATTGTTTTTCTCCTCACCATCCAGATTTGCTAGAACCTCAGATCTTCAACACCTCTTTCATCTTTGGTGCAGCAGTGAATGCTACAGCTGTGAGATCTAATCGGTATCGGTAATTCCATGTCCCCTCAGATTTTTCCACAGTGTTCTTTGAGGGAGAAGAGCAATCCTCAAAGTGTTATGGTTTTTTTCCCTTCTAGTTCAATAGAATCTAATGGTTGATATCCTTCGGTCTCGTCTCTTACATCAATCTTTCACTCCAAAAGATCATTGCCCTTACAATTTAACAATTACCAGCAGTTGCCAGCCCATTTCACTTATGGTGATGTCCTCCAAGGAGAAGAGGAATTTTGGTTTGGGACAAATGATAAATTAATGTATGCAAGATGTATACAGGTGAAGGGGATGAAGGAGGGGGTGGTGGTTGGAAATGTTTTTTAAGTCTATGCAATTATACATTATCACTGTGTGCAATTACACTGCTTCTTTATATTTATCTAAAAATTAGTTGTGTGAAGAGCAGTATAAAAGGGAGAGGAAGTTGACTACCTTGGGCTAGGTCAAGGGTCAAAACACAGACTGTTAGATAGATGTACTAAAAGGAGGGCAGGTGTTGGGGGTGAGGAGGGGATGGTGGTGGCGTGGTTGGTGAGAGCTAATACCAACAGCAAACCCTTCCCTTTCTCACTACAAAAGTTTCCTTATCTCAAGTTAATTGTGAAAACCGATATCTCCAAAAATGCAAATTTTACTTGGTCTACAATTTTTATTCCCAAATCCTCTTTCATTGTTTAACAAATGAAAACATTCTCCCAGTAATCATTTCTTTATTTAACACATTGGGCAGGATTTTATGACTTCACTTAGGCGAGATCGTAAAATCATGCCCCAGGTCAACAGGGTTTCCATTCTGTGAGCTTCGCCCATCCCAGAATCGGGTGTGTGAGGCTGTAAAATTTCGGCCAATTGTGTTTTGCTGGATCTTATTAGTATTTTCATTAATGAAAGTCTATCATGCTGGGTAAGATGAAAAATAGCTGCTGCTGTGGAAAGGGCAAAATCAGCTCTTTGTGGAATGATAGGCATCACCACGTGAAGACATTTTCATGGCAGGTTTGTAATCCCTGCATAGTAAACCTGTCTAGGGAGTTCCATGCTGAACCAATTTGGAGAGAATGCTGATCAGCTCAGAGGTATATAAGGGAGGTACACCGGGAGGACTTGATCTTCATGTCTAGCCAGAAGTTATTTGGAGACTATGATTTCCTCAGTGACAACCAAGCTGTGTTTGAGATTCAAAGAACTGAACTGTCCTTTTTGTTTGGGGAGCTGCATCTGTTTGAAATGCTTTGCAGATTCTTCCCTGCTCAGAGGCATCTAAAGCTGTACTTGTCAAGGATTCAGAATCACTAAACCAGCCTCAGGCATCAGTATAAGAGAGCAACTGCTCTGGCCCTTTCGAAAGTCATTTGGGCAGTTTGTTCTATGTATGCATCATAAAATTACTAAATAAATTATTTGCTTCCAGGACCCAGTCAAATTCCAAAACCTGAGGCATGAGCTGCCCCTTTTCCACAGAATCACACAGTTTGATTCCTGAATTACATCTGCACCCGATGCTATTGATTTGTCTTCAGATTCAAAGGAATCACAGATATGATTATTTTAAAGTTGCACACTCCTAGCATCAATCTTTTACTCCAAAAATGAGAGCTTGGGGTCTGGAACGGATGGTGATGGCAGAATCAACTGAGGCCTTCAAAAAGGGAATTGGATAAGCACCCAAAGAGAGAAAAAAAACCGATAGGACCCAGAGAGAGAACAGGAAAGTGGAATTATCTAAATTACTCTTGCAAAGAGCTGGCATGGGACTTGAAGGGGCTGAATGGCCTCCTTTTTGTTGTATATAACCATTATATAATTTTATAATTGTAGTTGCACATGTTGGAACATTGCAGATATTTGCCAATCATTTTCACCAATTATTGAATGTCATGCATTCTAATTACCCAAATTTCTGACAGGTGCTGCTGGACAAGACTCCTCCCTCACAGTGCAAAGTCATTTGTCCTGGAAAATTTGATGTCAGATGGAGAAGGATGAATGGAAAGAGGCATGGCAAAATACATCGATATATCCCAACCAAAAGAGGGAATGTCTGGTCTCTACTTGGAGTTTTGGCAATATTAAGAAATTTGAAATTCATATCTATACAACCAGGTTATTCCCACAAAATGTCACAATAGAATGAAGAATAAATATTAACAGTGCTCCAAAGACTTCGAAAGATCACCTTTCTGTGTTGGCAAAACCTTCAAATACCTCCAGACATAATCAAATTCCGAGAACTGAAACTGAACTGAATTAGCATTAACATAGTGTGTTGTTCCCAGCATGTGAAGTATTATGCTAAAATCCTTAATATATGCTTTTGTAAAGTATCACTTTACTTAAAGAATACACAAGCACATTCTTTTGGGAATTTGTAGCAGCCCTTTGAACTTGTGTCACTGTGGGCTGATTTTTACAGTCCAAAATTGGTGTGCGGCCTCCACCAACCACACCTCCCTCCCCCTGCCATGCTTACATAAAATCTAACAACATCTAGTCACCAATCTAACAGCATCACAATGGTCTCTGATAATACAGAAGTATAGTGAGCAATGAGATTGGTTGCCTGCCCACTTTTTTTAAAAGCTGATTAAAAACCAGTTTAACTTGTTAGCAGCCTAACAGACTGGCATTTTACATTGCTCATGCCATTATTTGATAGGCATACATGTTAAGAACTCCTCTGATGTGAAATGTAAGGTTATTCCAAAACCCAAAAGGGTAACTTGGAACATTGGCCATGAGTTGTGTATATTTTCAATTTGTTGTAATATGAGAAAAGATATGCAAACCAGTGGGAATAGTTTAATCTTTCTGTCATTAATTAATAAAGAGTATTTATTAATTAAAAAAAACACAAAAAAGACTATAATACACAACAACAGTACAATCCAATGTTATAAAACTCAATGAGCTAAATCTAGCATTAATAATCACCCCACTGATCATTTACCAGGTTTGGGAAAGCCGTCTTCACCTTCAGCATAGAGATTCTTCTCTGTTAGATTTTAAATATCAGCCTTTTAGCAACAATTTACTTTTGGAAAACCATGTTTTCTACAAGTAGATGTGGCTATGACAGGAGCTGTTGTTTTATCCTCTTCTCCATTTATCATGCTATGGATATATCGCTTTTTACTGATCTTGTGGACCAAGCTTTGATGTGGAGATGCCGGCG
This sequence comes from Sphyrna mokarran, assembly GCA_024679065.1. NCBI lineage: Eukaryota > Metazoa > Chordata > Chondrichthyes > Carcharhiniformes > Carcharhinidae > Sphyrna > Sphyrna mokarran. The sequence goes on from JAGIQG010000013.1 coordinate 42,794,142, forward strand.
TTGGACTGTGGTAAACACAGTAAGGAGTCTCACAACACCAGGTTAAAGTCCAACAGGTTTATTTGGTAGCAAACACCACTAGCTTTCAGGGCTTTGTCCCTTCATCAGGTGAATGGGGATTTCCAGTCACAAACAGGGCATATAAAGATACACACTCAGTTTACAGAATACTGATTAGTATTCTGTAAATCTTTACAGCTAATCAAGTCTCAAAAGTGCAGACAATGCGAGTGGAGAGAGCATTAAGCATAGGTTAAAGAGATGTGTCTTGTCTCCAGACAGGACAGTAAGTGAGATTTTGCAAGTCCGGGCAAGTCATAGGGATTACAGATAGTGTAACATGAACCCAGAATCCTGGTTGAGGCTGTCTTCATGTGTGCAGAACTTGGTTATCGTCTCTGCTCAGCGACTCTGCGCTGTCACGTGTCATGAAGGCCGCTTTAAGCATAGAATTGCAAATTACTCCTTTAACTCACTACTTTTAAATCACCCCTTCTACACACCATTGTTTCCCCCAGTCACTTAGATACCATTTGGTTTCTTACTGCTACGCTAATTCGCACATCAAAAATACCCCTTCGGGTAGCTGCACTTACCAAGTTTCCCTTTTATCATCTTTCTCTACTGTATGTTATCCCAATTCACTTCTTAAATCTTAATTTTCCTCAATTCTTAACACACATGACAACTGTTCTGAGTGAGTTAAGGCAGGGTCTGGGGAGACATTGCAAGAATGGATAGAAAGGTCACAAGTAAGACCATGGCTGTATTCAGGAGAAGGGTCTGCTGATGAAGGTGGAAGAGTTTTCTAGTGTATTGAATTCATTCACTCATTTTTTTTCAGCCTGCATTAGGAGATATGGACAGGAAAGGGTGGCCACGGACTGAAATTTGTGGATTGCAGTATTGGAACCAGAAGTTCCTGTAGTCCATGTGTGTAGTTCACTCTGTGAAAAGGAAAGGAGGGGAAGGAGAAGGGCAACTGGCCAGAGACCTATATGAACTGTGGTCGGGTAAGGAACTTATTTTGTTCAACAGTCTTCATTGCATAGGAGAAGCACCATTGTTAATAGTATGTTAATAATATTGCTGAGATATGCAAGTGAAAGACGTTGTTTAGTTAAATCCATACAAATGGAGGATAACAATTTAATTTGAAAAGTTGTGTTTCAGATTTTGTCTTTAGTCTCAATGCCTCTTTAAGGGGATTTCATATAGTTAATTAGTTTATTTGTTTAAAAAGAGCATGTGAAAAGAGAGTTACTTGGGGATTGCATTCTGTGAAAGGAAGGCTGAGAGACTTAACAAGTTAGAAAAACTTTCTCAATAACAGAAAGCTCTTGGTTTTGGCTTCAGCAACCAGCTTGGATTCCATTAACATTTTCATCAAGATGCAGGTGTTAGATCTGGCAACAGAAACTCGTCCTGCTTCAGGCAACAAGTATCAGCACGAAACATTCCCAGCTCAGGTGGTGTAAAATTAGATGCAAGGATGGAAAGTCAATAGACTTGCTCACTAAACAAAGCTCAGTGTCTTGGTTTTCACTTCACCAAGCAGCTTCAATCCAACAGGCAGGCAGAGGTAGGTAAAAACATAGTCTTACCAACAGCCTACAGGCTGAAGATTACCTACCTCCAAATGTCAGCATTTCAATGCCTTAGAAAACTGCTTCTCTCCAGAGACAAAATCACAAAGCTTGTGTGACATCTTGGCTGGAGCGATTGCTTCAAATTATATTGCTGGCCATCTTATACACAGATGTTGAAGCTTACAATAGCCTTGAAGTGTTTCATATGTGCATCCTTCCAAGCATTAGTCGGAGATCTTTGTAAGATTTTGTAACCAGCACGCCATTATTGTATCAACGTTTTCACAGATACAACATTTAAACTGTCCTGTGCATTCATATCATCAATGCAGGCAAGGCCAGTCAAACTCACAGAGCCCAAAGTTTTGCTGCCATTGCTGGACTTACAAAAGTGCAAGAGTTCATAGATCGCAGCCATGTAGTGATCAGGACAGCTAGAATCCTTTGTGAGCAGAAGAGGCTTCCATTTGATCAATGTCTGCGATCAAAAATAAAGCATTATGCAAGTGTGCACACAATATCCTGGGGAGCTGTCATGATTTATATATATTTAGACACCCCCAGATGTCAGGGATGTACTGCACACTGCAACCTTTGGATGGTTAGCTTCTGAAGGGACAAGAAATGGCTCATGATCTCAGTTAGTAAGCTGGGTGCAGAGTTTTTGAAGTAGTACATTGACAAGCATGCTTCCACCCTGCTATCACTGAGCAGACCACTTAAGCCCAACTGCCTGGACTGTTCTGGAGGCACACTCCAAAATTCACCTGCTTCTCGTGTCACTCATGGGTGTGGCTGCATATTACACAACCTAGGGATTTAGAGAGGGGATGTAATAGAGTGAGTCCTATTCTCTGATGAAGAAGAATCTGATCATGAGGAGGGTGGGCGAAGCCAGCTAACTATGGAAAATAGTGCACTGGAGATGTTGAATGCTAGAAAGATATGCAACTTTCTAATCATGTGAAGATTTACTCAGTAATGTGTAATTCATTCTGCTAGACCATCTGTGATATACTTGCCTCTTCCTTGTCTCTACCAAGTGTCAACACGAGGCTGGTCTACGTGTTCCATTGGTGAGGGACCAAATAAACTCAATCAGAGTGGACTACATAAGCATTTATTCAATACACATCCCGATCACCACATCAAACATATGAAACATTAATGGAGCTGGAGCAGGAGGGCCAAACAACATTATTATATACAAAATTAAAACAATATTTTCATAATGATCAGAACTACACAATTATCCTTGTGAATGCATGAGAGAATAATGTGGTTGTACTTTTTCTGGGAGTTGCCAACTGTATTGGGGACAGGCTGCTCACATTTATGCTTCTTTGCTTGGCATGGCTTTGTTGGGTGTCCTCTGGTTGCCTGAGACCATGAAGGCTCTAGTGTTGTGAGGGTCACCTGAACAGAGGCAGAAGGCTCACCACTCACACAGCATTCTGAGGCAGAGGGGCTGGAGAAGAGGCTGTCCCAGCAGAAGCACCCTGAGAGGTATTTCCCACCCTGATAGCAACAGCAGCTACTCATCTGCCCGCCATGAGGTCCATATGGCTTTCCTGCTTGCCTGAGAGGAACAAGGAGCTGGATCTAACTTGAGACTCCTTTTGTCTTGAACTTAGACCCCAGAGTTCAGGGACAAGGTAATGAAGTGCAGGGCAGTATGCCTACTCAATATTCCATCAGTGCTGGGCTTGGATTCCCCTCACTGGAGGAAAGCACGTGATTTGATGAGTAAATGATCTCAGTGCTCATGGCCTGGATGGATTCATCCATTGTCCTAGCCAGTGAGTGCAATCCTCTGGAATCTCTGCCACATCTTGATGTAATTTATTCAATACGTCCAATATCTGCTGCCTTCCAGGCCCTGGCCATGAGCCAGGACTCAGAATCCAGGTTGCCTCCAGCACACCACCAAGTATCAGGGGCCTGCAGTATCTCAGTCTTGGAAAGCTGACCTTATGGCTGTATGTGTTTGTATCAGTGTGTAGATTCCATAGAATGGGCACATACCCACTGAGCTGGGTTTATCTGTGCTGGTGCTGGGTGCTGTGGAAGGATATGAAGCTGCTCTTCACTGGCTGCAGCTGCAGAGGTTATTCTGTGGGGAATAAAAACAAGGATTGTGAAGGGTACCATCTCCATTTCAGCTGACTTCAGAGAAAGTACACACACACACACACACACACACACAGTCTCCCCCACTGGAGAAAACTAGCCAGGATATTCTCAGTTGCTACAGAACTGAAACACACATTCCGAAATGCTGCAAGCTGCCAAAATCATAGCATCAATTCCCAGTCCTCGCCACCTTCCCCCGTTTCTCCCAGGACCAACCTCCACCTCACCACAGCCAATGCTGTGATTCCATTAATTTTATGCCAATGCCGGAACACCTTCCTCTAGTGGATGAAAATTGTAAGGTTAGGATCTTCCTCCTGTCCCTGACCTCTCATGGGCATTATGGGGCCTCTTCTCCTGCAGAGGAGCAGAGACATTGCAATAATCTTCTGTGAAAACATCATGCTTTTACTTGCGTGCCCAACATGTCTTTTTTTAGTTCACACTGGCCATGTTCCTCCTGAATTGGGACTAAGTGCCCACACTGGCACAAAAACAACAGTGTTTCTCATTGGCATTGGCAACTTCTTTCATTTGGGAGTCACCCACCTGAAAGATGCCAATAAACTCATTTTAAGAAATCTGACAGTCAGTCCATTTTTAAAGGGTGTTCTGATCTCCACATCCAGAGACAGGTGTAAACATAATAAACACAAAATCTTACACAAAATGAAATAGTGGTCGTCCCACTGACCAGCGAAGAACCGCCAACCTCTCAGCAAAGAGGGCCATTCTCCCCTCCCCCTTTTCAAATTAATTGGGACACAGCCCCAACCATCACACAGACATGACGGAGAGCTAACAATTCCCCATCCCTGTAAAAAGCCCCACTTGTGAGAACCCGTATGAAAGCCCATTCACTGCAGATTCCACTGGAGAGGTGGGTAAATTGTAAGGGTATTTGAATAGGCTTCAAACCCCAATAAGGGTGGCTGGGTGGGCCTGGAACATCACAATGCTTTTGGCAACTGGCACAAAATCCATATTTTGCCTAATGCTTGATTCTCTGGGCCATCACAATACTTGCTAGGAGCTGGTGGGCCCAGAAAATCCCCCTCTCACCCCCAATACCTTTTGTTGATTAACTTAAGAAACCACTTCCTTGCTACCTCACTCCATGTCACGCATTGTGATATGTCTGCTTCATGCTATCTCGTGCACTTGGCCACCAGATACTAAGAATCCCACACTGACATCATCTTATGCTCACACCCTTGCAACCCCAAATGGGTTAGTCCCATTTGCAAAACAGATATACACTCATCATTGCCGGATGTAAGAGGTCATTAAGCCATTTCTAGTACTGCATCCAAGTCCTTTGGATGATCCCAATGCTGCTGATCTTTCCTATGACCTCAATTCAGGCTTCTTTGGTCTGGCATGGAAGTCTCCTCTACCTATCAGTTGGCATCAGGACCTCTAGCTCATTACTCGCAGTCTGGAGGAGGGCTCACTGGCAGTCACTGTTGAACAATGAGTCCATTTTTAGTTTGGGCTCTTCCATTTCTCCCTCTAATATTCCCAGCTTTTGGAGAGCTGGACAAGCACTGACTGAGTTTCCTCCTCCTTGGAGAATAAACAAAGTTAAAAGATAGATTGTGAGTCTTTTTGTAATATTTATTATATAGAAGGAGAATGACACAGGAGTGCTCAGATGATGTTTGCTCCCAGTCAAAGATACTGTAGGTCTCTATGACTCTGTGTTGGTTCTTTGTTTTTGACTGGCACTAACTCAATGGGCTGGAGGGTCTTTTCCTGTGCTGTAGTAATCAATGACTTTATGCAGGCGCAAAAGTGCACAAATTATCTTAACTCATTCTTTTCCAATAGTTCAATGTATTCAGGCTTCCAAGCAGTCTTCTGTCAATGAAGTTCTTCCCTAAGGCAATTTCTCCTATGGTTTCTGCCATCTGTGCCACAATGCCTTTCAATGGGTGCCTATAGTTTCATATACTGATAGTGGAATTGCAGCATCTAGTATACATGGTCTATCTAATCCAGAGAAATTGAAATTATGTTGGCAGTTACCTCATATTAGTTTATTAACATATTATATAACATAGGTTACAGAGTAGGTATGTCTCTCATTAGTACAGACTGTTCCATCCTACCTTCCAAGTGCCTGGCCCATGACTGTTGTTGTCACTGTTACACTCCACTACAGCTGTGACTGATTTTGGTTCATAGTTTGACCCCTCTCCCACTGGACGTTTTCTCCCTCGGGGCCTGTTTGGACATGTAGCTCATTCTTTCCTCACCTAATCAACCAGCTTCCAAACAGGTAGCTATTAATCAGCCACAGCACACTTTATTCATTAAAGGACAAGGGTGGGAGGTAACAAACCAAATACTTCCAGGTTGACTATAATCAAAAGCTTAAAATTAACCCTTCCTTCTTTTCAATTCTCTTCCATACTTTGTGCAAGTTTTCAGTTACTTCTGGATTTTGTTCCATTTTTATCTTGCAACATAATTTCCTCAGAGCTGCTGGCATTCAGTCACCAGAACCTGATTGGAAATGTGGCAGAAACCCTGTTTATACACTTAGCTGCTTTTATTTCATTTCTCCATTACTCTTAATTGCTTCTCGAGTGTTATCTCTCTCTCTGTTTTTCCATCATCTAATGCCTTAAATTTCAAGTTGTAACCCTCTTTGACTTATAGCTTCTTTAACATTTGTTCTCCGAAAAATAAATGCCTGAGATCCGAGATTTTGAAGCAGCATAATTTCACTCAAATGAAAATTGAAGTAAACTGAAAGGTGGTAAACAAGATTCAGATTGCAAAATCTCTGGAGCGCTATTCCATTTTATATGTGCAGGTAAAGGAAGTTTGATAGATAGAATTTAAAGATGGATATCCAAGGTATTTTTTAATCAGTAGCCAACAATGTGGAAAATTGCTCAAGTATGTCCTATCAAGAGAAAGCAGGGTGAATCAAGCCAAGTCAATTACCGCCTTATCAGCCTCTTCCCAATCATCAGCGAAGTGATAGACTATGTAATTAATAGTGTCATCAAACAACACTTATTCACCCATAACCTGTCCACTGATGTTCAGTTTGGGTTCTGCCAGATTCATTCAGCTCCTGACCTTGTCACAGGCTTGATCTAGACATGGATATAAAACCGAATACCAAAAGGGAGCTGCCTTCAGTATCAAGCCAGCATTTGAGTATGATTCCATTGGAGTTCATGGGGGTCAATTGGATAATTCTAAAGTGGCTGAGTTTGTACCTATCGCAAAGGAAAATTATTGCATTTGCACCTTGTTTATCACAGCTCAAGACATTGTTGCCAGAATTCTTTAGAGTCGCATATATGACTCAACCATCTTTAACTGCTTCATCAATAACGATCAATATCCAAGCATCTCCTTCAGTGTTTCGATGGCACAGTGGCTAGCACTGCTGTCTCACAGCATCAGGGATCTGGTTCAATTCCCAGCTTGGATCACCTTCTGTGTGGAGTTTGCATATTCTTCTTGTGTCTGTGTGAGTTTCCTCCAGGTGCTCTGATTTCCTCCCACACTCCAAAAATGTGTGAATTAGGTAGATTGGCCATGCTAAATTATCTAATAGTGTCAGGAGGATTAGTAGGGTAAATATTTGAGATTACAGGGAAAGGCCTTGGGTGGGATTGTTGTCAGTACAGATTCGATGGCCAAATGGTCTTCTTCTGCATTGTAGGGATTATATGATTTCATAAGGTGTTAATACTTTGATAGATATCCAAAGCAAACAAAGTTATAATTTTCCCCAAGTAAGATTTTACTAACATCAATGAAATGAATGATAAACCTGTCTTTGTGTTAAAGAGACACGTTCTCCTGGGTTTACTGCAGCTTTTTAACAAATAGTGCAATGGGACCTTTAACATCTCGATGAGGCCTACACGTGGAATTGACAGAATAGTGGACTTCCGCATGATGCAGGGTGCCATCAATCACGTTGTGGGTGCTGCATTGAAACGCTGTGATGTACCACAGACAAAAATGATTATCACTCTCAACTTATACTTGGTGTGTAACTCATTTAACACATTCTGCTGGTGAATGCCAGCTATCCTGGCAGCAGTCATGATGACTTTTTCTTGCACTAATCCATTTTCTCATCAATCTTTCCACACCATGACAACCAGATGATGGCTGCTGGGTACATGGGCTTTTCGTTCTACATCTGGTCCATGGCTCAGTTCCACAAGCAAAGTGCCATGACTAATGTAGATATAATGAGAGCCTTGCTGCCACATTATGATACAGATGATTTTGTTTGCAAAAGAAATGGTTGTGCTGCTTTGATCACTTTACAGAACAATCTAATTCTTGCTGGAGTAGTTGTCCTCATTTGTGATGGTACACTATGTCTTGTACAACCTGCCCACATAAGCATGGTTACCAGGATCACCTTATGAAGGGAATAGAGAGGGGACAGCCAGCATGTTCTATATGCAACTCATTCAAATCCAGTTCCCATGAATACAACCCCAAATCACCATTCTACAACAGTCACACAGATTGCTATCAGGAACATACCATCACAATGCTCTTTAGGCCACAATCCTGAAATAAAGTCAATACAAAATAACCATTCCACACTACCATTTGTTAACAAAACAATAAATATTCCATAGAAAATTCAATTCTTTATGATTGTGTATTTCCTTGGTGCCTTTGCCTGTCTTAGTGGTCTTACTCAGTGCTACCCCAGTGACTGTTTCAATGGTGAAAGACTGCTGAATTTCAGTGGAGGAGATGTAGATGTAAGATATCTTCAAGTAGCACTGAAAGACTTAGAGGCCTGCCTTCAGGTTGCACCATTTGACTTGGGCAGCAGCCGTATGTGTTAGCTGGTTAATAGACATCAGCACTGTCGAGTGGCAATGGTGGGAGCACAAGTGCTGTTATTGTGAACGAAGACAGCAGGATAATGCTCAATGGAGCTAATGTCATTCCCCTCAAGCTGCACCTTTGTAATCCATTAATCACTTCAAGGGATATTGCTAGATTGCTGTGAGATCCTGAAAGTTTCTTTCAGTATCCACAGCCATGAAGACAGAAGTCTGAATCTGCATAGCTACAAGCTGAGATTTCATGAGCTTAGATTAGGTTTCCACTACAGCACTCAGACATTGGGTCACTTGTACCTTAGTGGAAGCTGAAAAATCAGTTACCAGATGCTGTAGCATAATGAAGTTTACAGGAATTGACCATCTTCCCCCACTGGTAAAGATGGGTTCTAGATTCTACTCAAAGCTATGTGCTAACTTGGTTCTGAATTTTTTCATAGTCCTCAACAGTGACTGCATGCTCTCTGGAAAGCCTGACAATGCACAAGCTTTTCCATGTGCATATCTATCAATCTTTCTCTGTACTTTCCCATCTAAGTTCTGTGTGGAAGAACTCAGGCGGCTTTGCCTGCTGGTGAAATAGTTATTAAAAAAAGCTATCCTCCTGATCTGGCTGCAGTTTATGTGTGACCAGTAACTCATCACATGCAGATGGCACCTTTAAACAATCCTCTAAATCATGCTCAGTGCCAGTATCAGAGGCAATGGTTGCAAGTGTTAAATTAAGTGATGATACCTCTTCTTCGTCAGTCTCTCCTTCTTCTTGGACTTCAGGCTTCCACACCACTGGCATGGATCTGAAAGTGTACAATGGCAGGAGTGGGGTAAATGGATAGAGGACCATCTGCAGCTTGTAAATCAGAAGAAGTTGTGGGAAAAGGGAAAAGCTGGATTAGATAGAAATATACAGACATGCTTGAAGGTTTCAGACCTCAGTTGTAGCCACACCAGTTATTGACAGCACTATCTTCTCTATGGAATGAGGACATGCAATCATGCCTGCCCCATCTCTCCCCTGCGGGTTAATTATTGCTGCCTTGAGTTTGGGCCACTTTGTTCTGCAAAAGAGAAGAAAGTGTGTTCATGAGCGTAGTGCAATATGTTGAACTGAAATGTCTGCCAGGTTTGAATAGCTGGTTGTGTGTGAAAGTTATGAGATTTGCAAAATGGCTTATAGCAATGCAAAGTATGTCTGAGGGTAAAGTGAGACTATGAACAGGAGGTTTGAGTTTCATTTGACAGAACTGATTGGTAGGTAAGTGGAAAAAGTGTGATGAATGGAACAGTGTGTGAGGCTAGTGGTTTATTTGTACCTATCTAATGTGTGAAGATGCATCTTGGCGGTACAGGGAGGCCATTAAATTTATTGCAGTGCTGCATTCATGTTCTTAGAGCTATTGTATTTGCATTGCCCATTCCCTTATTGTTAGGACTGCTACTTAGAGAGGAGGTCTTCTCTTATTGAATGCTCAATGAGCCACCTTGTTAACCCCTGCTCCTATTAATCTGTTCTCTTTCTCTCTCTATGCTTGTTCTGCATCTCTGCATCAAATCATTCAGTGGTGCATTGGAGAACTTTGGAATATACTCTCTGGCCTCTTGCTCCATTTTTCAAAGTGCCTATTTTTATTATCTCCTCTTCCAGTGCTTTCACCCCAGCAGCAGCGAGGATGGATATCGCCTTAAAGAAGTTCAGGCTGACTTTAAGTTGAGTGCATTAGCTTTAAAGGTGCTAACTTTGTAAGAACACAGGCTCCCTGCTGAGGCATACAACTAAACAATAAGCACTTTATGCAGGGCTATGTGCCAAAATCATTGTCATTAGCAGACAGCTTGAAGCTTGCTTTTTATCAGCATTACTTTGAACAGGCGTATGTTAACCATGCACTGCAAACTCTCTACCTGATTTTGATAGTTATCCTACCTTGCTGAAATAGAATTAACAGTTAAAGTGTAGCATTTCCTCAAAATCCTTATGCTGCCCTTTATATTTAAGTCTAATCTGGTATTCTTTAACAACATTCTCCAAGTTCCAGTATGAAAATCAATAAGAAAACACTCTTATGGTCTCCTTATCAGAACCAAGAATTGATGTACTGAGGTAAATGGAAGATATGTTTAATATGTTTGTAATTGTTACAGTCTGATGAGTGTTTAGTTATAACTGGAATAAACCAAACCCTTGACATTACAGTAATTAATCTGTAAACTCACTGCTAGCATTATTAGATTTCTCAGTATGGTAGGTAACTGACAGATTTGGATGTGAATAGGAAACTCAGTTTTCATCTGTTCTGGTAGTTGGCACTATATAGAGAAATCTCACCACATAAGCAGAAAATAACCTTTAATTGATCAAGAATACAAATTCCACCTTCTGTAGATATATTTTATACAAAGCAAATATTAGAGTGTCTCATTTTGACATTGAGGAGTATCATGGTTCCTTCATCTTCTAATATGCAAAAAGGGATTTAACAATGAATTGAATTTATGAATGTGTTTACTTCAAGTATACTGATTCAATTACTGGTAAATTTCTGAGCGTGATCCAATTGTGAGTGTAAACCATTTTAGGTTCGAAATACAAATATATTCTAATGCAGTTTCAGATGCATGTTTTGCATTGGGTTATCACTTAATGTGAAGAAACAAAGACCATTTTCCATGTTGTCACCTTGACAGCTTTTGAGTTCAATGGGAGATCATGAAAAAGAGCACATAATCAATTCCGAGCTGTCCTAATGAGAAGGATACGTCAATTTCCCAATAATCTATCAGTGACCACATCTCAATGCAGATCTTGTCTTCATTGTGAATAGAAAATATCCAGTTTCCTGACATAATGAATAGAAAAGAGAACACAGGGACCCATTACTTCAGGTCCATTATGTGGAAATGAAATGTCTAGGACTTTCCAAAACACCTACTGTGTCATTAATATGAGGCAAAAGAAAAGAATTTCTCATCTTCTGTCTCATGTTTTTCTAACTGTATCAAAAGGATGCAGAAAGACGGAGATACTCCCTCAAAAATGGGATATTATTGTAGCACAGCCACCTACAGAGGTAATCTAAAGAATGAAGAGCAAATTCTTTTAAACATTTCATATTTCATTTGCACCAGCTATATTTCTGTTGGTGCAATTACCTCCCCGCCCCCTCCCCTTTGCACATGCAAACACACCATGCCCTTCCAAGAGGCAGGGCTTTGGTTGGAGAATGGCCCAGACCAGAAAAACTAGGAAAGCATCCTTTTAGCTGATACAGCTGCTCTCAAGTTCATTGCATAAAGACATATGAATATACAAATTGGGATCAAGAGTAGACCACTCAGCCTACAAAGACAAGCTGGAAGCCCAGTGTGAGCACACACTATAGATATAGAGCCTAGATGAATGCTCCTGGTGCTCCTAGCTCACAAATAAATTGTTTAAATAGTGTTTTTGGAGGTTCCTCCTATTCATTACTGGTTTCACCTGGACATGCCATACACAGTTGCCCCTCTAAATCATAAAAGGACCAATATATGTCAATAATTTTACTTTGTATACAGTAACAGTACAGCTGTTTGATTCAGGTCGGTTCCTAATCAGGTCTAGCCTATCCAATGGAAGGTTCCAATAAATTTGGAGATGGCAGTAAATGGTAGATTGTGAACTTAATTTTGCTATCAGAGCCAGAGACCAATGGGCAGACCAAGTTTAACCTGGCTCAACAGCTTCATGCAAACTCAATGCAAAAGGATCTTTAACATTCATTACAATATATGACAACTTGCAATGATGAACACCTTTAATGTCATAAATAAGTGCAATAGGTATATTCTGCAGACTAAACACCAGTACATGTTTTATCAAGAGATCCATTTCCCTTGTGATCAAATGCCTTTGTTGCTGTGCATCAGCACAATGCAGATGGGAAGTCCAAATGCTTGAGAGAAGCCCTGATCTCTGTGAGATCAGTAACAACAGAGGAAATACTAAATAGGAAGATATTGGATATTACAAGGTAATGAGCTGATACAATCACTCTTTTGTGTTGGTCTGAAAAAAAAATCAAGTTTCCTTTGCCTTCTCTCAGAGGATGTAATCTCTTCATCAACTTCTGTCATCAGAGAGTAATCAGTTTATTTTTATAACAAATGTTCTATTCATTTTACTGACTGTTTTGATTTTTTTTTCCCATGTCCTGTCACTCCTCACTGCTTTGTGTAATGTCAAGTAGTTTTGGACGTGTATAGTGACACCACTGAGTAATCTCACTGGCTCTGATACAATTGATGTAATTCTGCACAATTTGTCATTGATGTCAGTGGCGTAAAATAGTTTCAATAGCAGAAAGTAGGGATCTGGGGAAGGTTACTCTGTCATATTGCTTTGATTGCTTGAAACCTAATACTCAGATTTTGCATTAAACTGCATATGCAGTGTTTGTGAAATTATGAAAAGCTTTTGAAAAATGTTTTTAATAAAGCACTCTTCATAACCGCTGGATGTCACAAATCGCTTTACAAATAAATAAGTACTTTTGCAGTGTTGCCACGATTGTAATATAAGAAACATGGCAATCAATTAAAGTACAGCAATTACCCATAAACAGTAATGTGATAATGATCAACTAATCTGTTTTTGTGAGTTTGATATAGAGATATATAGGAAAGAAAGGATAACTCCATTAAGCTTCATCTAATAGCATCATGGGATATTTTATGTCCACATCGAGGGCAAGATGGGACTTTGGTTTAATGTCACATCTGAAAATGGCACTTCTGACAGAGTAGTGCTCCTTCGGCTGTGCACCTTGATGGATTTGCATCAAAAAAAATATTGTAGATAATTTATATATTATATGAAATAGCTGTCGTCAATGAAAGATTGTAGAAGATCTCTTTGCACTGAGCCTTTCTTTGAGTTGCTTTCTCAAATGATTCAACTGAACAAAGGAAATCTTATCCATATATGGGCAATCACAAGTATGAATTCAAATAGGGCATGCATTGCTTGAAGCTTTTTGGAATGTATCATAGTATGAAGAGCGTGACATGGTGGCATAGTGGTTAACATTGTTACCTCACAACGTTAGAGATCCAGATTCAATTCTGGCTTGGGTCACTGTCTGTGTGGAGTTTGCACATTCTCCCCATATTCTATTGGTTTCCTCTGGATGTTCTGGTTTACTGCCACCCAAATATGTGTGTGCTAGGTTCATTGGCCATCTTAAATTGATCCTAGTGTTAGGGAGATTAGCAGAGTAAGTATGTGGGGTAAGTGGAATAGGGCCTCAGTGGGATTGTGGTTAGTACAGACTCGATGGGCAGAATACTCTCCTTCTGTACTGTAGGGATTTTATGATTCTATGAAGTTGTCGAAGATATGGGGGGGGGGGGGCGGTATATGTGTTTCTTGTTGGGGGAAATAGCATCCTAGTCAGCAGTGGCAGGATTTTCTGGTCACACTGCAGTCAATGGGATTTGGCAGGGGTGCGAAGATCCTGCCAGCATGAACAGCTGGAGAATTCCAGCTGATATTTATATTCAATGTTCTGTTTCCTCCTGTGAAATTTGCTCCCTTAAATCAGTGACTACTCTTTAAAAATACCTGACTGGCTGCAAAGTCTTCTGGGCCATTCTAAGCTCACAAAAAAGTGCTATATAAATATGAGTTTCTTCATTCTTTAAAGATATCAACATCCACAGGACAGAAATGTTTATGTGCAGTAAGCATTGCATTCTCACTCAACTCTCACTTCATGGTCTAATTAGTTCCACTTTCCCGATTCTAGGTGATATCATTAGTCACCACGATCTTTAAATAAACGCTAACATTCTCAAAAACAACAGATGATGCTTTTTAGCCAATCTGTTTTCATTCCTGAAATGAATATTACTTAGTTACATTCACAGCAACGTGACTTTAGTCCCAGCTTAACTTTTCTAAAAACAACATTCTGGGGTTCTTTTTTGATTTGATTTGATTTATTATTGTCACATTTATTGGGATACAGTGAAAAGTTTCTTGCAGCTATGCAAGCAAGACATACCATTCATAGAGCACATCAGAGAGAAGGAAAGGAGAGGGCACAGAATATAGTATTACAGTCATAGCTAGGATGTGGAGAAAAATCAACTTAATATAAGGTTGGTCTTTTCAAAAGTCTGATGGCAGCAGGAAAGAGGCTGTTCTTGAATCTGTTAGCACAGTAAGAAGTCTTGCAACACCAAGTTAAAGTCCAACAGCTTTGTTTGAAATTACGAGTTTTCAAAACGTGCTTCATCATCAGGTGAGTGGAGGTTAGTTCATAAACATTGCAAATACAGGCATAGTTTGCAAAATAATTACACATTAGAATGTGAAAAATTGTTGGAATTGAGTCTTTACAGGTAATCAAATCTTTACAAGTGCAAACAGTGTATAAGGAGAGAGGAATAATCACATGTTAAAGAGATGTGAATTGTTCCAACAGTACAGTTCATAGGATTTTGCAAATCTATGTAGTATGGTGGGAGGTCATAAGTAGTGTGACATGAACCCAAGATCCCGGTTGAGACCGTCCTCATGCATGCAGAACTTGGCTATCAGTTTCTGCTTAGGGATTCTGCATAATCATGTATCTTGAAGGCTGTCTTGGAGAACACTTAACCTAGGATTGGAGGCTGAATGTCCTTGACTGCTGAAGTGTTTCCTGATTGAAAGAGAATATTCCTGTCTGATGATTGTTGCACGGCATACGTTCATCCATTGTTGTAGCGTTTCTCTGGTCTAGAGAAGTATTGGATGTCCTTGCATCTGTGTCTTTGCCTGGTGTTGTGAGACTGCTTACTGTGTTCACCCCAGTCCAACAATGGCACCTTCACCTCTTGAATCTGTTGGTAAGTGATCTCAGACTTTTGTATCACTTTCCCAATGAAAGAAGATGGAAGACAGTATGCCTGGGGTGTGTGGGATCTTTGATTATGCTGCTGCTTTTCTAAGACAGCAGAAAGTGTAGTTACAGTCAAATGATGGGAGGGAGATTAACTGATTTTTACACAAGTTTTTAACTTTCTAAAACATAGTTAAATGACACAACTGCTGAGGGAAAGCTCTAAGGTATGACAAATCTTTCTACTCAAGAAATAATAGTGACGTTCTCTCAATAAAAAATGCTATGCGTCATCAATGGACTAAATTCTGACAGGCTCAGCTTTATCCACATCCACAGCACAAACTGCTTCAAGTTTGGCAACTGGGTCAATAATTTTCATTTGACGAGTAACAGAATTGAAAATGTGGGAAAAAAAGGTGTGTCATTTTTGAGTTACCAAGACATTCATTACCAGAGGACACTGTTTCTGAGTTCGTGCTTGAGCTATGTTACCAGCACAATGTGTGTGTGTATAGTTATGCCATGTAAGAGTTTTGATACTAAATCGTGTCTAATATAATTTAGCAGTCTCGTGCGATTTGGATTAACTAGCCTCAAATTTTAATTTCCAAATAGTTTATGATAAACCGAACATTTTTTCCCCTGAGGTTTTCAGCATCTAATGAATCAAGCAGATTTTTGCCTCCTATCCTTCCGCTAGCTGGGGTCCAATGCACTTGGACTATCTTTAGATGTAAAATGTGCAATTTTGTGTTCTGTCCTCACGTCCTACATCTGAACAAGTATTAAAAATAGCAAGCCCTTTCCCTCGAACAACGCAAAGTCACCTCCTGTCCTGCTCTTTTTCTTTTTAGCGGTTCTTATATTTCAGTTTCTTCCAACTATTTTTTTCCTGATAGTGTTTTATGATTTATTCTGTTTGACTAGCAATTGGAACATTTACAAATCTGAAAATTGAAATAAAATGTAAACTTTGTTTTAGAATTGTCAATTTGTGAGTGCTATTATTAAATAGGTTAACCACTCTGCGTGAACAGATATGTTAGACATGAAATAAAAATATAACCTAATTTGTTCAGCTTTATTAAAAAAACTAAAAATAGAGATATCTGAGATATGAAAGCTCAACGTATTCACAAGATTCTCTGCTATTTTAACACAGTCATTAATTTATTTTACTTTAATTTAAATGCATTAATGACTTGGATAAAGTAATAAAGAAACGAACATTGTAAGAATGTATCAAGCTTTCAGCCTCTACCCTAAAATTATTTTCAGAATTATGTTTCCATTATTTTAATGAAGTCAAAAATGATTTCAATCGTATTAGGAAATATTGAGCTGAGGTGACCAATAATAAAGTTGATAATCTGGTGAAAAAAAAATCTGTGAAACCAGAAAAAGAAGTCTGCACTCTTTGCAATGCTTGGTATCCTGAATTTTAAAGTATCAAAGAAAAGGTGTGTGTATATTATGTAAATATATATATAATATAAAATTATTGATTCCAGTCAATAATTATTATTAAATATCAACATTTTTTAATTGAAGTACTCAGCTTAAACTTGAAATATCAGAGCAATCCTAATTTAGAGTGACACTTGGTTACCTAGGACCTGAATTGTGGACAATTAATACAATAATTTTAATTTGGGATTACTAGGATTGAGACTAATTTTAGTTTGGAGATTACTAGGATTCAGACTAATATTCTAATTATCAAAAGTTTTGAAAATTAATTGCTGCAGTACATTTACTACAGTGGAACAAAAAAGCATAGGCCATTGTATTGGCCATAAATTATCATAGCTGAGATAGATAGTATGCTTCACTGGACACAGGGGAAGCTTTTACCCATCTGTAAATGCAGAATTTATGTAGAACACTGAGATTTAGCTAACACAAGGTAAAACATAATTCTGTATGTCTTATTTCCAACCCCTGTAAATTATATGGTAGCTAAGTTGTATAGTAACCATAATAAAAGAGCACAGATTTGATTTAAAAAATCCCAAGCTGTATTGATGCTGGAAGTCAGCATTCATTTTTCTTGTATCTCAGATAGCCATATGCTCTCCCTGTCCAGGTGATGTATGCTTCATGCACAAACAGGATATTGATTTTGCAGGCTATGTGTTACAGTGTTGGTTTTGTTTCTCCTCATCAAATTTCACCCTCCCTTTCTTTTCTTAATTAATTGGGATCCAAATAATCACCAAAAATAACGGAGAGCGGTAGTCACTGTTAGTTATATACAAATCACACAGCAACCTCAGTCCAGGGCTGTTCATTGTTCAACATGAAAATCTGGAGATTACTGTCTGAGATGCACCAATCCACTGTCAGTATTTCTCTGTCTGACTCACCATTGACACATATTGAATAGAACAATGTCCCTTTAATTACATGGTAGGTATGAACTGAAAAAGCTGGGGAAGTTAGGGCTTCTCTAATTCAGTCTAAGTATCCTTTTTAACAATATAATATATCTTAATTATTGTGAAACAACCTCAATGAGGGATGTGGCTGGGGTGTTCAGGAGATATCTAATCGCCTTAGTTGGTGGGGGGCATTATGATCAATGGACATAGTTTCAGGCCACAGGATAGTGGTCTCAGGTGGTTCCTGAGGGGACTGTTTGCACCCAGCGGGTGGTGAGGGTCTGGAATGCATTGCTTGAGAAAGTAGCTGGGCCGATTACCTTATGAGCCTTACAATATCCTAGGCTGAGTACTTGGAGAAGCATGATATCCAGAAATATGATACAGATGCTGGGAAATGAATTATCTTCTCCTGCAGAGACATTAGGGGATGATTAAGAGTTTGATGGCTGGTGGGCCTGGGATGTGGGGACAGATGGCATAGCTTGGCACCATGCCTCACCAGGCAGAACTTGTGAGTGGGGGTGCCAGAGGGATTTGAGGATGATGCTGGAGGTTTGGGTGCTGGACCATTGCAAGGTTCGAGGAAGTGGGTCATGATGAACATACTATGTGTGCTGGCAGGATTGCTGCCAGGATAAGATAGAGGACACTCATCCTTGCAGCCCAAATGAGGTCGTTCACATTATTCCCGCACTGGGCATTGGTCCTGTGTGTAAGGTGATGGACACAGACATCTGCAGCAACCGCTTCCCATGCCGCATTGGCATCCTTGCTGCTGGATCATCTTCTACTAGAGATACAAGATGACACGCCTCTCCTCTTTGGCACCCAGCAGCCGTCCGAGTTTTCTCTCAGTGAACTGTTGGGCTGGTCTGCATAGTGCCAGCTTCCTGGCATGACGATAGTGAGTACAGCAGGCACATTTCAGGCATCTCGGGTGAGTCACATGCCTAGAGACTCCATAACGACGTTATACATGTGACGGCTTTTTGAGTGCACTAAGTATCAGTGTATTTTGACCAATGCAAATTGCTCCGTTGTTGTTGCCATTATGACACTTTGAAATTTTTGGGGAGAATTCTACCCTAGGCTGTTTAATTGTCAGATTTCAATATGATTCATTAAGGAGATACACCTTACCTTCTGCACATTGGTCCCCAATGCCCTGCAGTGAGAAACGCAATCCAATATCGCACGTAGAACAAGTTGCTGTGAAAAAAAGAAATCATGCAAAGTAAATGGGAAAAGACAAGGCTAACAGATATCAAGAGAATGATGGACCTCGATGGGGATACTCATTGAAAACTGATTGAGCAAACTGTAGAGTTGCAGTACTAAGTATTCCTTTCTTTTCAACATAAAGTCCACTAGCAACCAGATTGAAACAATAATTATGCAAAGCAAAATAAAATCTAAAATAAACTGTTCAGAGAAAACAAAGATGGCAGGGTGATCTATGTAGCTGCACTCAGCGATATGTATAAATGAGTCTCAAATGCCTGCTTAGCTCATCTCTCTTCCTTTAGTATTTTCTTGTTTAGTCTGGTGATGCAGAGATGGGAGCATTGTATTTACAAAACGATTTTGTTTTGAATCCATCTTATAGGTGATGGAGTGATGGTGGGGGTGGGGGGAGGGGGGAGGGGTGGAAAACCAATCTGTAGAATGGCCTACAATGTGTAATTTCAAAATGGTGAACCCAAGAGAGTCAGATCACTTTGTCCACCTTCATCATTCTGGCATACATACCCAGTAGTTGTTCATTACACCATTCAGCTACTTTTTCAATGATCCCTGAATTGTATTGCTCTTGTTATTCTATTCAGAACACATTTCCAGATATTGATCACTCTTCTTGCAAAGAGATGTTTCCTAAAATCAAGTAAAGCTTTTGAGGTTGAAGGTCATGGGCTGTATTTTAAAGGCCATCAGTGCCCGGATGGGAATACAAATGGATAGATCTGTGAAGTAGGCTACCGAAGAACAGTGTTGTACCTACCACCAATCCAACCACCCCAGTCCTGCCATGAGTTTGGGGCAGCATTGGAGGCTTCATGTGGGTCACCTCCCTGTGGCCCAATTGAGATCCTTAAGTGGGTGATTAATGGCCATTCAAGGGTCTCACCCTCTGCCTCTCCAATGTAATAAGTAGCAGGATCACCCTATCCCAAGACGCTCCCTCATTAGGGCATGCCAACCAGGCTCCAGAGAGATCTCAGATTTATTTCAATGCCTGGATCCATCGCTGAATATCATCTCCTATCCCACCTGCAGCCCCTGCATTACCTGCTTTGTGCTGCCAGTATGCAGAACAGCTGGCATCTGACTGGTTGGCAATTTCATGAGTTGGAACTTTCTCTCAGAAGTCCCACCTCATGTCAATGAAAGGGCCATTGCCCATGCAAGTATAATGGGGCAAGCTGGCTAATTGAGACTGGCTCGCCCCCAAAATGTACACTGGGGTATGGGGAGCCCATCTTCAGCGTAAAATTCAGCTCATGTTTTGTAATCAGTTATTATTAATAATCTGAATAAGTAAATGAGCGTTATGAATGTGATTATGTCCATATATCTCACATAAATTAACGAAAGCAACAGGAAAAATAACATGAATTTGAGGAAATTTGGTGCAGACCAGGCATTTTGGCAGTAAAGTACATTAAGAGCCCCCAAAGCACGTGTGGAGATAGAAACGCAATGAACCCATATTCAATGCCTCCCATGCAGGCAGCATGCAAGTTGAATGCTACCTTCCCATCAAAATGATTGGGACGTGCAGCCAATGCAAAGGCTGTAGTTAAGGATCTGTTCAGCTGATCAGGAAGCACAAAGTCATGAGAGCCTAATATAATCTGAATCCGTCTGCATTACTTAAAGCCAGCCTGCACCTCTTAAAGGGGAGATTTTGGGCTGGGGTAGATCCTGGAATTGATCACAGAAGGAACGAATTTCATAACAGAAAGTGGGCTTGAAAGATTCCAAACACTTTACTGATAGCCATGATGGAGGAAGTGTAGAGAAGAACCGGTGTCATCAAGAAAACAAGAAGCTTGACAGAGAAAGTTTTACACAGAAACATGGAAAATAGGAGAAGGAGGGGATATTTCGCCTTCGAGACTGCTCCATTTATTGTGATCATGGCTTGTTGCCAAAATCTCCATCTTTGCTGCAGCAGGAGCATGGCATGAACAGACAGTAAGATTGTGTCCACAAGGTTTTGGT
Organism: Sphyrna mokarran; assembly: GCA_024679065.1. Lineage (NCBI taxonomy): Eukaryota > Metazoa > Chordata > Chondrichthyes > Carcharhiniformes > Carcharhinidae > Sphyrna > Sphyrna mokarran. The sequence goes on from JAGIQG010000013.1 coordinate 42,815,183, forward strand.
CTCAACTGCTTCCTGTGATAGTGAATTCCACAGGCTCACCACTCTCTCAGTGAAGAAATTTCTCCTTGTCTCAGTTCTAAGGGGTTTGTTCCTTATCCTTAGATTGTAGCCTCTGTTCTGGACTTCCCACAGTTGGGAAAATCCTTCCTGCATCTACCATACTTAGATCTAGAATTTTACAGGTTTCTATGAAATCTCCTTCCAAACTCGAGTGAGTATAATCCTAACTGACTCAATGTCTTCTCATCCCAGGAATCATCTCATACTCATCCCAGGAATCGGTCTGGTAAACATTCCCTCTGTAGCAGGAACATTCTTCCCCAGATAAACTGCACAATATCTCATTAAGACCTCATTAAGGCCTTAGATAATTGCATCAAAACATCTCTGCTCCATACTCAAATAATTTTGTTATGAAGGCTAACATACCATTTGCCTTATTTTACTGCTTACTGCACCTGCATGCTTATGTTCAGCAAATGGTGTACAAGGACACTCAGGTTTCATTGCACATTCCCCTCTCCTAATTTATAGCCATTCAAATAATAATCTGCCTCCCTGTTTTTGCTACCAAAGTGGAAACCTCATCTTTATCCACATTATACTGCACCTGCCATGCATGTGTCATCTCACTCAGCTTATTCAAATCACACTGAAACATCTCTGCATAGAAAGCAGTTAGAGCACAGAACTATAGTGGTTAAAAGCAGAAATCCAACCCTATGAATCTGGAAGCAATACAACAAAAGTTTCAATGATTTTCCACAGAGTTGTTGTAATATACCTGTCTCTTTAAGGAAATATATAATAAAATTTACCACAAGAGAGGATGAGATGTATAATCACATGACTCTATACACACTACACAGTAGCAGCTACACAGGTCAGATGTGTCTACATGACCTTCCAGTTACTATTACCTGTAATGTAACCTTATCTTCAAATAACGAATCCACATTATTGTTTTACCAATCCTTGTTGAATGATTGATGATATGCTTGCAATAAAGAGAAGAACATAACAGTAGTCAAGGTCAATAAACGCATCTTCAAATGCAATATCCCACCAACTTTACCACCAGCCTCACACACTGTTCAATGCATCCCAGTCCTATCATTCACCTGCCAAAAATCTTTATCAATCATGATGAATCTCACCTTCACAGCTTCATCTCACCTTCACATATTTAGAACTGCTGAAAGTCTCACATACGCATCACACATTTGCACACACTGTCAATTATTCAACCTTGCCAAACATATTTTATCACACTCACTGACACACTTCTCTCTCTCATGCAGAATCTGGCATAATACTAGAGGCTGGTGCACAAAGACAGGCTAGCTCCTCAAAGGAGATGATGCTTGTCAACACTCAGACCATGGCAGGCAGAGGTGCTGAAACCATCAACTTTGATGGTATGCTCAGATTCAATCCTCCTTCTGACATCCTACTTCATCTTCAGCCACACTCTTCTGATTTACAAACTACAGAAGGTGTAGTTATGCATATCTTGTACTCCCCACTGCCTCACCACTTACTCTATCATTGTGTCTTTCTCCTTTCTGATACCCAAGAACTACCAACTGCCAAGGAAAAAGGGGAGGAAATGGGAAGAAGGAAGACAGTGATGAAGAAGAAGCACCATCAGTCAATCTCATACTTGCAGTCAGCAGCTCAGTTGATGGCATCCATCTGTCTTTGATGATGGATTGCACCCAGAGTGCATGTCAATTCTGGATTGAATATCACTTGTAGCGACTGTAGAAACCGACTCATAAGTGACAGTCCCTTTTACAACGGGGACAGATAAAATGAAGTTGGCCCTAGTTTGACTGATGATTTTTCCTTCCTCCTTTCCACCATCTGGTCATTTCATTTGACATTTGCCTTTTACATGTTCTTCCTGATTGCTTGTCCCCAAGCAGTCTGATCAAGGTGAGGGATAACCATGTATTAAGTCTGATCCATGTCAACTGGAGGTCTTGCTTGCAGGCATCCTTATATCACAGACAAGGTCAACTTGTTGGTTTTGTGCCGTTGACGTTGTGGATGTCATCCATTTCACACACATGACTCAGTCAATGGAGTCACTGTTGACTCAAGAGGGTAGACCCGCTGAAAATTCTTTCCATAGGGAGCTTGCATATTTAGCACTCTGTCTTGCCAGGGACTGCTCTTAATCCTGAGGCAGCAGAGGTGGAAGCTATTCAGCCTCATTTCTTGGTTTGCATAAGTTGTCCTTGTTTCAGTACTATAAAGGAGAGAGCTGAGAATACAAACCCTGGTATACACAAGGAGCATTGCATTTTCTGTTTGTTTTCTGTTGGTCTATACTTGGCTTCACAACTTTAACATGATAGATATGGCTTTATCAATCCTGGTGTTAATTTCAGTATCAATGGACAAGTTGCTGGCAATTGTTGATCCAAGATATGTATAACTGTCAATGACTTCCAGAGCAAGGTTGTCGATATTGATGGAGTATGATGTCTCTACATCCTGGCCTATAACTTTGGTATTAATGACACTGATTGTAATCCACACATTTACAGACCAGGAGAACCAATCTGCAAGCTGGTGCAAGTGAACTCCAATATGGGAAGCCAGTGCAGTATCATTAGCAACAGCGGCCCACAAACTAGAACATTATGCATTTTAAATTTAGCATACAGTTCTACCAAATTGATCAGTTCAGGCATACAGATAGGCACTTTCATCTGAGTCATTGAAAGTGAATATTATGCCAGAAATGGGATGAATAGGGTGAATGGAGGCTGGGAGAGGGGGTATGTCTGATATCCCAGTGTACACATTACACTGCATACTGAAAGATCATGCACATGCACAATAGTTTCCTTCTAGTAGTAACCAGCCATCTTCCTGGTGAGAATAGATCAGTCCACTCCCCCTACTCGTGCAAATCGCACTTTGCCTCATTTTTCTCTCTCGGTAGCATAAGATTTGAATTCTTATCATGCTCATTCGGCACTTAGAACTTTTTTGGTAAGATTGCCCCCTCTGCCTCTGTTGACAAGGTTGGAAGGTCATGGTGAGGTCTTTAAAGGCAATATGGAATAGTCCAAGCTCTCTGTAGCACTTATCCTGTAAATGTCAAAGTGAAGAATTCAGGTCAAGTGCTGATGTGGCAGCTTGAAACGATTCTAGCCAGCGCAACCCAAGCAAAGATTTTTGCCACAATATTTAATAAGTGGATACCTGAGTAACTTTGCAATCATGGCAATCCCATTTATTTTAGGACAGGCAGGGTGACTCTTTTTCTATCATGCATATCTTGAGGCACAAATCTTTCCTTTCCATAGAGATACAAATGTTCATGAGGATGCCACAGCAGTGTCGGTTTTCCACTTTTAATGATTACATGTAGAATATCATCGTTTCCTGGGGCTTTACCAGTGGCAAGATAGTCATTCACTTTGTTAAACTCAACTATGCTGGGCCTGTTATCCTGCTCTTCCATGACAGGAAAATCTGGAATGGCACTGAAAGCTTCTTCAGTGACAAAGTTCTCCTCTGTGTAGAATTTAAGATTATGCTTCACCGTGTGCTTGCTCGGATTGTTGATAGTCATCCTTGTGTTTATCTTCAAATGGGCCAATTAGGATGCTGCTAGGATGCTTGGCTTTCTTGATTTCACACATCTTGCTAGCATCCCCGGATTCAGCATGCTATTGCAAAGTTTCAACTAATAATAATTAATGCGGTAATAAAAGCAAAATATTGCGATGCTGGAAATTTGAAATAAAAACATAAAATGTTGAATAAATTCAGCAGGTGTGGAGGCATCTGTGGAGAGAAACAAAATTAATGTTTCGAGCCTAAATGACTCTTCTTCAGATTAGTGCTGAGCCAAACATGTTGCTGAATTTGATTCTGACAGCTCTGAGAGCATTTTGGTTTTATTTACTGGGATCTTGCTTGCATGTATATGGCTAGTCCAGTTCAGTTTCTGATCAGTAGTATGCTCAAGCATAAGATATTCAGCGATGGTAATGCCATTAAATGTCAAGGGGTGATGGTTAGATTCTCTCTTGTCAGAGATTGGCTGACACTTATGTGGTGTGAATTTTCTTGAAAGATGTGGTGGTCTCACCTACAATGGAAAGTAACTCCTCGTGCACATGAATTGAGCGAAGCTTGTAATTGGCTATTTTTTTTTCCATGTTGTAAACCATGAAGCTGGAGTGTTCTCTTCAGAACACAGGCCTGGGAAAATGGTGTGATGACCATGAGTTACCCAAACATGAGGGCCTTGTATTGGCATTGCTAGCATTGCCCAGAAGACAGGATGAAACCAATACTGTTTGTTCCCAGTTCTGTATAAGGAGTTGTTGGAAATTTACCTGGTAGATGCCAGATTACCATCTACACCACGCCATTCAGCATTTTCTGTCAGGACTTACTCCCTCATCCTTTGTCTTTCCCAAGATACCCAAAAGTCAGAGGAATTATTTCCCTATTTTTAGGGGTCTGGATTGTGGACATCAAGAATTAGGGTGGCATGGTGTCACAGAGGTTAGCACTTTAGCACTACTGTTTCACAGTGCCAGGGACCGGGGTTCAATTCCCAGCTTGAGTCACTGTCTGTGTGGAGCTCTTTCCGTGTCTGCATAGGTTTCCTGTTGGTGTTCTGGTTTCCTCCCACAGTCCAAAAGATGTGCTGTTAGATGGATTGGCCAGGGCACCCGAACAGGTACCAGATTGTGGTGGCTGGGGGATTTTCGTAGTAACTTCATTGCAGTGTTAATGTGAGCCTATTTGTGACACTAATAAACAAACTTAAACTAAACAGTCACCCGAGGTCAGAATTCAACCCAAAATAAATAAATAAAAAGTAGCAACATGCTATGGGCCCATGTACCATGTATCCAGGGGCCATGTGTCCTCCAGGTTCCCTGCAGTTTAGCCAGCATCAATAAACTACCTGTTTCCATTTCTTATTACACAGATATTGAAAAAGAGGTGATGTTCTAGTGGAACTGGCTTATGATCTTAGTTCTCTTTTCATAATTGTAATTCTGCTTGTTAGCAGTGACAGCCAAATACGAGAGGTGACAAGAGGACTAACTGCTCCACATCACACACTACCCTAACACACTGGAGGTATCATGTCAACTGGAGACAAACCCTGCTCAGATATTAAGTTGTGAGGGCTGAGTGCCCAGCTTCCAGCTTCTCAATGTATGGTCAGACTTATGTGATTAAGGGATGACGTTAGGTGGAGCATTGATGTCATTTGTGACATCAAATTCTCATGAGTCCCAGATTGACATCATGCTTATTCTTCATAGATCCACTGAATGGTCCCCGCACACATACAAACACCTTATCAAAATGGTGTGGCCGACACTGGACAAGTGCATCTGTGCTGCAAAACCTACAGCTTTGAATAAAATTGATATGCTTCTGAATTTTGCTAACTTCCAATGACTTGGAAGAGGGAGTAAGTGGAGTGATCAGCGAGTTTGCAGACGACACAAAGATGGCTGGACTTGCGGATAGTGAAGAGCATTGTCAGACGATACAGCAGGACGTAGATAGGCTAGTAACTTGGGCAGACAGATGGCAGATGGAATTCAATCCTGATAAATGTGAGGTGATGCATTTCGGGAGAAAGAATGTAGCGGGGAGGTATATGATAAAGGGTAGACCTATTAAGAGTATAGAAACGCAGAGGGACCTGGCGGTGCAGGTGAACAAGTCTCTGAAGGTGGCAGAGCAAGTGGAGAAGGTTGTGAAGAAAGCATATGGTATGCTAGCCTTTATAGGAAGGGGGATAGAGTACAAGAGCTGGCCTTTAATGTTGCAGTTGTATAAAACGTTGGTTAGACCTCATTTGGAATACTGCGTCCAGTTCTGATCGCCTTACTACCGGAAGGACGTGGAGACTCTGGAGAGAGTGCAGAGGAGGTTTACCAGGATGCGGCCTGGTATGGAAGGTCTGAGTTACAAGGAGAGGTTAGGCAAATTGGGACTGTTTTCCTTAGAAAGACGTAGACTTAGAGGAGATCTGTTAGAGGTGTACAAGATTATGAAGGGGATAGATAGAGTAAACAGGGTTAAGCTTTTTCCTAGGATGGACTCAAATAGCACGAGGGGTCACGGGCTTAGGGTGAGGGGGGTAATGTATAATTTGGATGCTAGAGGGAGTTTTTTCACACAGAGGGTGGTGGGGGTATGGAATGCGCTGCCAAGTAAAGTTGTGGAGGCAGGTACTCTGGAGTTATTTAAGAAATACTTAGATGGGCACATGAACAGAATGGGAATGGAGGGGTATAGAAAAATGATTTAAAATAGGGATCATGAGCCTTGGGAGTCCCTGGGAAGTGTGTAAATAGATGATGATATTGATGTATTTGTTTTTATCCTACAGGTGCTTTGATCCACTTTGTTGTCTAACAAGGGGCATACACGCGATGGGTCGTGAGAGGACTGTTCTTGGATCTTTTTCGAGAGTATCCTACTGCTTCACGTTGTTACTGTATGCTTGACCTGGACCATCTGATGGGCAACACGACAGCTCAGTGACTATCGCTGTGCTGTGCAGATACACGGATTTGGGCCTGTGTCTGTGGGAATTTGCGCATTCTCCCTGTGCTTGCATGGGTTTTCTCCAGGAGCTCCGGTTTCCTCCCACATCCCAAAGATGTGCTCCTAGGCTAATTGGCAAAACAAATTCTCCCTAAATTGTCTTAAATTTGGTTTTTAATCCATAGATCTATAAACATGGACAGGGATCGCGGATAGAGATGGGATCATTGGGGTGGCGGCGCGGGCTCGTTGGGCTGAAGGGCCTGTTTCTCGTGCTGTTTTGTTCTTTGTCCTTTATTCTTACCTCATAAAAAAAGAAATCAATCAATCCTTCAAGATCAGATTGTAGCTTTGGTTCAATTGCTGCAATTTTATTTCAAGACAATCACTTCGGAAAGAATTGGGGAATTTTACCAAAACTTTCTATAGGTGTCAGATAGATACCTGGCATTATAAGATAGATAAGAAAATCTAGTTTTCATTCTAGATTTTGAGCCTCTCAGTCAAAAAAAAGTGAGTGTGGTTTAGGTCATCACTCTGGCAAGGTGGGGCCGCTTTTTGAAGAGCCCTTCAATCAGAACGAAAGGTGAACTCACTCACTCCTGTCCCTCACCATGAATGTAGTGGGGCATTCACTCATTTCCGTTTCCCATCCTCAAAATCATTGCTAGAATCCCAGTTGCAACATCCCTCTCACAGTGCCCAATCTCGCCCCCACCCCTCACCATACATAAGTAAACCCCCCTCCCCCCTGAAGGGATCCCCCTGTGGTCAAGTCCGGGCACTGCCTGCAATACTGCTCCCTGGCACAGGTTACCAGACAGTGACAATCTGTGCTGGGGGCATTGCCAGAGCACTGCCTGAGCCTTGTCCATCTCTCCCATCTCTCCTGACGTTTGTGCCTCGCCAAGTTAACAATTTTAAAAACCGGGATGTCATGTTTGCAAGGTATGAATATTCAGTAGGGGCATCATTTGGCCAGGTGACTAGTTAATCATATGGAAATTTATTAAAATGTAATAAACTCAGCTTCTTGCCATGACAGGCGTGAACCTGATTATGTCATTGGCGAGGGCCAATAAAATTCGGAAAGTGTGTTCACGCTTTCCATGGGATTTTGACCCCATGTGCTGATCCCACACACAAGAGTATGGGATCAAATTCCCACTCTCCCACCCTCATATTGCTGAATTGTGACGACAAAGGTTAGGTAGAATAAACATCACAGTTTTCCCTTTTGAAATTGAAACCAACTGCTTTGGAAATTTGTCTCTGCTAGGCGTATTGACAATTTCAGTTTTACCTTTACATCCCAGGATTTTGTTGGCTTTATTTAATCAAGTTTCTCTTGCTGTTGTGATCTTCACAATGGTGGGAAGATGCACAAATTGGACAGCTGGAAGTGGAGGCAACAAAAACAGATTTCCTCTTGCACCCAGGTATGAAGTTGGCCACACAGCCTGATGTCACTGATTCACACTATGCTAAATTTTAATTACCTGGACTGGATGAGGCTGCATTGGAACATTTAAGTCTTATCTAAATATAATCTACTAAGTAGGTCCCTCTCTAAATGTAGGAGCTGATATTAAACTCGAAAATATATTTTTTCCACAGCTAATCAATAGATGGCTGCACAGCTAACCTAAACTGATTATGTTACAACAGATATGCACTAATTACCTGTGATCTCACTGCATCTGAAGATCATTGAATCATATATTCACTACAGTGCAGAAGGAGGCCATTTGGTCCATTGAGTCTGTGCCGACCATAATCCTACCAAGGCTCTATTCCAGTTACTCCATAAATTTACACTACTAATCCCTCTGCCATTAGGGTCGATTTAGCATGGCTGATCAACCTAACCCGCACAACTTTGGACTATGGGGGGAAACCGAAGTACTCAGAGGAAACCCATACAGACATGGTAAGAATGTGCAAACTCCGCACAGACAGTGAACCGTGGCTGGAAGTGAACCTGGGTCCCTGGCACTGTGAGGCACAATGCTAAACATTGTGCCACTGTGCTGCCTCATGTTACTTTCTCAGAAATTGTTCCCCCTCATTCAACTGCAGCATAACCGAAATATCCCAAGGGTTCCTGTCTTTAAAAGTGTAAATTTTAAGTCAACAACAATTAGAAAAAGCATTACACACATAGAAATATTAACTGAGTCTTGAAGAATTGGAATTATTAGGACAAATCACTGTCAACCACTGCATTCAATAATCTTCCTGACAATGAAATAACCAAACAAAAAACAGAAAATAAATCGTGGCCAAAGATTCTGATTGCTCAATGTTGTGGCTTGACATAGGGGGCATCAGGAAGGTTGGAATGGCAGAGATTGGCATAGGAAGTATGAGAGACCATGGAGGATATGTGGATTCATGAGCAGGACCTTTTGAACTTTCCTTTTAAAAGATCCCTTCATTCAAACTTGATGACTCCTCTACATTCCATGAAGTTTGTGTCAATAAAACAAAGCCCCACTCCATGAAAATTGTCAGAATAGGACATTCTTTGTAATGGAGCTGGCCAGGTTAGGAATGCTGGATGTAGTTTTTTTGACAAGAACTGGCCCAAACATTTGAATTATACAGGCCTAGGAATGGGATCAGGAATCCCAGAATCAGGATCTACCACCATTTTAAAAGGCCCCTGGGACATCCTGACTTGGTGAAAATCCAGATTCTCTGTTAATAAGCTCTCTAACTCTCCCTCAGGTCTAAGCAATCGAGTAGCATTACGGAGGCCAAGGAGCAGACTAACACCATCAAACATAAAACAATCAAACCATTGAACACTGCAATGTCCAGCAATGGCCACATCCTATGACACCTTTAAGTTATTGAATCTAACTGAAAATCATGATGTGGAGATGCCAGCGTTGGACTAGGGTGGATACAATAAGAAGCCTTATAACATCAGGTTAAAATCCAATAGGTCTATTTGGAAGCTTTTAGAACACTGATCCTACATTAAATGAGTGAAGCCCCTCTTTTCAGTGCTGCTTCTCTCAAAATCAGACTAAGTTAAAGGCAGGGGCCCAGATTAAATATGGGATTCAATTTCTAAGCAAGCCGTATTGGATATACTAGCTGTTGATGATCTATGAATTCCAAAATGCTTTTTAAATGTTATCTATAAGTTATGCCAGGGTCAGTCAGTTCATTTTTTCAATTCTAAAAGGTCAGGAATTTAAAGTTCACATAATTAGTGTATTAGAATGTCAGAGCAATGTCAGCTACAATGTGTTAATAAATAAATGTGTTAATAAAAAGATAATAGTATTTTAAAAATAGGAAGACTGACACTTGACAAAAAGTCATGAGGATTTTCAATTAATTGTCGACATTTCCAGTAGCTTTAATATGGTAAATAAAATGCAATTTTCTTTTCAATTTTTTTCACCATACTTCTGCTAAAAACAGAATGATAACCAACAACTATTAAATAACCCTATAGAACCATGGGATCTCAACATTACAAAAACAGGCCATTCAGCCCATCAATTCTTCACTGACTCTCCAAAAGAACGTCCCATTCGGGCCCTCTGCTGCACCCTATCCCCATAACCTTGTGCATTTACTATGGCTAATCCACCTATTCTATATAGTTTGGGACACTAAAGGGCAATTTAGCATGGCAAATTCGATCTAACCTGCATATCTTTGGACTGTGGGGGGAAACACATGCAGATATGGGGAGAACGTGCAAGCTCCACACAGTCACTCAAGACTGGAATCAAACCCAAGTCCCTGACTCTGTGAGGCACAGTGCTAACCACTGTGCTACAATGCCACCCATTGGACCAAATTACTACCTCATCTTCATAGAGTCAAGGAATCCTACAAAGCAGAAGGAGGCCATTTGACCCATCGTGTCTGCACTGAATCTCCAACAAAATACCCTACCCTTATTGTCATAATCCTTATAATCCCTCTAACCTACATATCTTGGGACACTGAGGGACAATTTAGCACGGACAAACAACCTAACCTGCACATCTTTGGACTTTGGGAGGAAATCAGAATACTTGGAAGAAACACACATAGACACAGAGAGGATGTGAAAAGTCCACACAGACAATCACCCAAGGCCAGGTTCTTGGAACTGTAAGGCAACAGTTCTCACCTTTGTACTGGAAACCAGCCTTAAATGGGCAATGTACCCGGACGTCCACCAAAACCTTGAGGCTCGTTCCATATTGAACCAGTTCTCCATAAAACTGTTGGTCCTCATCTGGCTAATTTGGTCAGCTACTATGCAGAGTCGATTGATTGGTAGATCTGGGAGAAGGTGCTGTAAATGGAAGGGAAGGGTGCAACTAAGAGATGGTCAAGTTTAGGCAGGCAATGACACCACAATAATATTTTCAAGCCAAGAGGAACACTCATTTGAATTTAGAATAAGCCACAAGAGAAAAAAATACAAGTTCCATCTTCTTCACCTTGAGTCTATCCTGGGAACTGAAGGATATAATAGCAGTGTTGTTATTATCCATAACAATGAATATAAAATCTCTAACAATTGACGCAGACATGCTATGCAAAAAACCCCGAGTGGTGAAGTGTTTAAGAAACATCGGTCTTAAATCACTATTTGCCTCCCAAGCATGTTACACTGACCACTTGGTTTCATATTCCTCATAAATTCTATCCCTACACCTTCTGAGCTTCACATTAGCTAGAAAAGCTAATCTCTTCATCAGTTGACTCCAGTTGTCCTTCCAAGAAACATGAGTTTGTTCTAAGCACATGATCCTCACAAAATGTGGTGAATTTTGGATTGCATCTTAAAATGAGCATTAAGTCCCTGATGAGCTATATTTGTAGAGCTTTGCAACTAATTCAAGCGGGCTTGCTAGTTACTTACTCCTCCACAGTAAATCACTTCCTCTGAGTATAAGAGAGTAATCTTACTGCCTTAGTTTTTATACAAATGGCAGAGTGAATGTTGGGTCAGAAAACCAGAATTATGGGTAGGGGGTCTTATGTTGAACTTCCCACTTCTTGATTGTTTTCCAATTAAAGATGGCAAATCCCAAATGCAACTGAGCACATAGGGTTTAAAGGCCACTAACAACTTGCACAGTGACTGCGCTGAGATTTGTGCTACGCTGATTTGCATGAGGTGCTTCTGAAGAAAATGCAAGAGAGACAAGGAAAGTCTGTCCCCTTAAATTGTCAAAATCTCCTATCCATCAATTTCTTTACCAAGATGACTGTCATTAAAATCAGCCACAATGGCCTGTTCCTGTCAGCGCCTCTGCCTATTGTTGGCCTCAAATTTGCCACTTTCCCTGTGTACAGTACTGAGTGCATGTCAAATCGTAGAGCTCAGTGATGGTCCCTCTGCACTTGCCTCATTTAAGTTGCCATATTTCAGACACTGCATTTGACCTGTCTGCTGCTGGCAAATAACCATCGCAAATGCAAGATTTCCCTCAATTGTCTTCTTAAATACATCCATGCTGATTTCCAAGTCTCGTAAACTATCCCTGGGAAAGAAGGCAGGGATCTGTCAGGACACAGGCCCAGTAGCTTTTTTTTCCAATTTTTCTGCCTCCCTCTATTTCCAAACCCACCTCCCTTTGCCAAAGAACCCTTCCCTTCAACAGCCCCTCATAGCAGAATATTTTATCTAAGGCTTTAACATATGCCAAAGGATGAATTCATTTTTCAAGATTTTTTAGTAGTATTAGGAATAAACCAAACAATATTCTTTGAGTAACCTAAGGTACTGTTTGAAATAAACACATTATGACTTTAAATTGCAGGTCTCCTCATACTTTCACACTCGATTGGGTAAAATGCCTTCATTTTGTGTTAACATTCAATTTTAATTAACCTAAAATCATTCTTTAGAGTAGAGGAACAAGTCATTAATGAAGAGTGTTCTAAAACTGGAAGGAAAGAATCATCAATGTAACATGTTAAAGCTGCCTGCACTAATCTCTTATCCTCACTTCCTACTGTTGCAAGTCATCACTGCCTTGATTTACAAGCCAAGTGACCTAGTGCTCACCCTGTCAATGATAGTTCAGTGAGGTTCTTCAGAATGATATTTCTCTGATGTGGTGAATTGATTGAGCACGAAGAGAAATTTAACTGCAGATGATTCTGACAAGTGGTAAAGCCCTTTGTGTTGCGATTTACATCAGACACCATTACGTGGGGAGAATGACTAAAAGACCATTTAACAGAATACATAAAACATGTTTATAAAAGCTTTGGAGCAGAAAAGGAAAAATTCATGCAACTGAGACTCTCACGACTGAGTCTAAATAATTGGGATCAAAGGGCAACAATTTTCATGACAAAAGTATTTATATCAGATGGTTATTTCAGTGGAATCTAATTGGGACTAATTGAACTAATTAGAATTAACAAGACAAATTGAATTGAAGTTCACAGTTGAAAGCTACAAAACTTCATTCTCTGTAATTCTCGATGCTAAAAGGAACAATTTATGGCATCAATTCTATTTTGGACTATTCACATGTAAAATAATTTTATCGTCAAAGGAAACATTTAAGTTTTCAAAATGCTTGGTGTTTTTATTTGCTAATGGAAACCCTGATATTTTATATGGAAATGATGCCATTAATTTCTATTGGTGGTTTTCAGTAATCCTTTTCTGGTTATGAATGTCAGATGCGCTGGCTGTTTCAGCAAATAAATTAGAATGGAAACAAAAGCAACATTTTTTAAAACATTATCATGATATATATTATAAGAAAAACAGACATATAGCAATGATTTCCAAGTTGATGTGGGATTTGGCTGATGGTCATGATCGAGTCACGGTTTAATTTGATTTGAGAGTTTCATTGAGGATACTATTCAGTAATCACTCTTGGATATGCAAAATCGTCTGTCTAAATGTTTCTTTTTGAATTATTTACTAAATGGCCTTCAACTGCATTTCACACATAAGTACTTATGCAGCATAGCCAATTGTGAAATTATTCGATAACTCCTGCAATTCTGAGGACAAAACATTCACAGAATCAACTGAAGGACAGAACTAATTGTAATTGCAGATACACTGAGAACTCATTCAACACTCTTTTCGTCCTTCTTTTGCTTTTGTTTAGTTAAATGAAACTCAGTGTCAATAACTCCAAATATTGTATTTATGTTTTTTCATGTCTCATGGGAAGCAATGCTAAACCAAACCAAATATTAGAATGAATGCTTTCCTTGCAAAGACTAGAAAAAAACATTACGCTTTATTTGAGAAGGCCAAAAGTTCTTCCTTTAAGGAAACAAAAACCGCTCTCAAACCCCTGAATCGTACTCAATGGCAGGTGGCACAGTGGTTAGCGCTGCTGTCTCCTAATGCCAAGCACCTGGGCTCAACTCCAGCCTCTGTTCACTGTCTGCGCAGAGTTTGCACACTCTTCCTGTGTCTGCGTGGGTTTCCTCCGGGTTCTCCAGTTTCCTCCCACAGTCCAAAGATGTGTGGGTTGCGTTGATTGGCTGTGCTAAGTTGACCCTAATGTCAGAAAATTAGTGGGATAAATATGTGAGATTATGAGGATAGGGTTTAGATGGGATTGTTTTTGGTGCAGAATCGATGGGCCGAATGGCCTCCTTTTGCACTGTAAGAATTCTAAGAAAATACTCTCATTTTCACCTTTAAATTTCTGGCATTATCTATCTCTTTGGATAGCTTGTTCTACACATTCTATATCTTCTATGATCAGTTCCATCTGCATATTAATTCTTCCCATTGAGCAAATTTCTTATATGTTGATTTAATTTATTCTTGTTTATGCATTCTGGTCTTATAAATCACTCTTCTTGATTGCGACTGCAATGAAACTTAGTTTGTAGAGAGGCTGGGATCCGAAAGACTGCTGACCAAGGACTCATGATTTATTTGATTGTCGAGCAGCTGTTCGACTCCTGTACCCTACCCGCGCACTGATTAGAAAGCCTGCATTTCTGTCACATGACCCATTAGGTAGTTGTGTAATTTGCATCATCACATGCAAATCATTTTATAATATGCAGATTAAACAGGATAATTTACATAGGGTGAACGCAGACTGAACTGTTGCCGCTGGTGCATAGTCCATCACTGCTCTCCCCAACACCACCCCCTCCCTTGCCATTTTGTTGTGAAAAGAAAAAAGGTGGAGGCTAGTGTAGACTAGTTTGTTATGTAGAGTTGGCATCATGTGTTTGGTTCGGTCATGTGTCCTGAGCATATGATTGTGCCAATTGGCTGTGCTTTAGATGTTCTCGGGCAAGTGTTCTCAGCATTGGCGATCTGGGAGCTCCACTGGTGTAGCCAGTGGGTGTAGGGGTAGTTACACAGGCCTTTGATGGAGGAGGCCTGTGTTGTTGGTTGAATGGCCGGGATATTGCAGCTTCTGCTGGTGCTGGTTCTGATACCTAGAGTAGACATAATGGGTATAGTATGGGGCTACCGTCTAACTGTTTGGCTGTGGGACATGGCTGTGTACTACCGTGAGTAGCTGTGAGTGCTCTGGACACTGACCATTTGTCTGTTTGCGCAAGTGATGGAGGGCCAAGTCTATGAGCATTGTGATCATAGTGTCATTTCCCTCACTCAACATTCCATGAAGGCACCACTCACATTGGCTTGGAGTTTGAGCTGCAGAAGAACCTTGGCAGTAGGAATGTAACCCTGGTGAATCTGGGGAATAGTTGTTTTCTGATGCGGGCACACCCTGCTGTGGCATGTTACACAGGCTGAGGAGTTTAGCATAGTAATCCGCACACATTTCTCTGCTTTGGAAGATGTTTTACAAAACATACCTTATGTTGGTGTGATGATTATTGTACTGATATAAATACAGATGCTCAAATATTCAAGTGTTCTGATACTGGTGGGGCAAATAGTGCCTATTTGAGCCTGTTGAAGACCACTGTGTGGTGTTTCTGCTGCCACACTTCAACATCTTGGGGGAGGAGCTGATGAAGAGGTCCATTAACCTCTCCATAGCAAGGAATGAACTAAGAAAGATCATTTGTCATAAAAGGAATTGCTGTAATGCATGCTTCTCCATGGGAACAGCCATCTGTTGTATATCAATTGTCTTGCCTGAATTTGGCTTCATAATAACTGCTCTGAGTAAGTAACCCATATGGGGAACCTGGTTGACTCTGAATCTGCATTTCACAGGGTTAAGCTTCAGTTATATGGTCATGATTCTATCAACAATGAGACAAAGACATCATCACGTTCTTGCATAGTATAATCCCAGACCAAGATATCATTGATTTGATTTGATTTATTATTGTCACATGTATTGGTATACAGCAAAAATATTGTTTCTTGTGCACTATACAAACAAAGCATACTGTTTATAGAATACTTAGGGGAAAAGGGAAGGAAAAGATGCAGAATGTATGCTACAGTCACAATGGGCCTTTAGAGAAAAATCACCTTAACATAAGGTTCGTCCATTCAAAAGTCTGATGGCAACAGGGAAGGAGCTATTCTTGAATCAGCGAGTATGTGATCTCAAACTTTTGTACCATTTTCCTGGCAGAAGAGGGCAGAAGAGAGAACGTCCGGGGTGCGTGGTATCCTTGATTATGCTGGCTGCTTTTCCCAGGCAACACAAAGTGTAGACACAGTCAATAGATGGAAGGCTGGTTTGCGTGACAGAGTGGGTTATCTTCACAACTTTTTGTAGTTTCTTGATTCTTGGTCAGAGCAGGAATCATACCAAACTGTGATATATCTGGAAATGTTTTGAATGATGCATCTGTAGAAATTGGTAACAGTCATAGCAGACATGCTGCATTTCCTTAGACTCCCGAGGAAGTAGAGCTGGGAACTTTCTTAATTATAGCATTGGCATGTAGGGGCCAGAACAGATTGCAAGTGATCTGGACACCTAGAAACTTGGAAACAGTCAACTATTTCTGCTTCATTCCCATTGATGTAGACAGGGGCATGTCCTCCACTATACTTCCTAAAGTTGATGGCTATCTGCTTCACTTTGTTGACATTGAGGGGGAGATTATTATTGCCATGCCATTTCACCAGATTCTATATCACTTTATATTGGCCTGCAAAGAAATCTTCCATACACTATTGGAAGACCTTCCTGACAATTGAGAGGCCTTGTTGAAATGGACAGGATCAATGCATATCTTCACCATGCCATCTTTCTATACTGTGGCCACTATTGCTGAAATCCATTCTGTGGCCTCTTCTATGTAAGTTATGACACCTAATGTCATCATCCAATACTGCTCATTGACTGCTTTCTGCTTCCTAGCTATTGGCATTCTTCCATAGAGCAAACTGTTAGTGGTATCGAATCATCTTGTTGCATATGGTATATTAGTGAGGTTCAGCTGTGTATTTGGGTTCGGTACAACATATGGGTCTAGTTCCAGGGCAATGCATTACAATTTGTTCCAATGTCTATTTTCACCTTTAGTTTTATGTTGTTGCAATTCATGTTCAGGATGGTGAAGATCCCACTCTTTTCTGTGAAGGTGTTGACAGTCTCATAGTAGAATATTGTTGGAGGCTCAGTGGTTTGCTCAGGCTGAGTTGCAGTTCATTCACTTTGCTGGCACTCCTAGCCTCGGAGGACTGAATGCTTGCAATGCATTCCTTGTCTGAGGAAAGCTGCATGTCAAATCAATCTGCAACATTTGGTGAAGTGATTTTACTTTCCACATATGTTGCAGCTTTTGCCATATACCAAAAATGCTTCTCTGTTCTGAGGGTGATGGCCACGACAGTTGGCACAGGGCATGCTCTACATGGTAAAAAGACTTCAGTTTCCCACCTAAACTCCTTGCTGTTCATTTCAGACCATTCATTTAGTAAGCAAATGCTGTTTGCGGTGTTAAATTTCTCTCTTGTAATAGAAGCTTTAGGACAAGATCGCTGAGGATACCATAGACTATTCGATCCCTGACTGACTGTTAAGTAAGGGTGCCAAATGTATATTTCTTTATAAGATTTTCAAAGTTTTCGTGTATGATTATATCGATTTGTCAGGTTGTTGGTGTGTAGAGTTAAATGTGTGCCTGTCGAGTATTATGTTTTTCACTTAATTCTCAAACTTCTTTAGAATTATTTTGGGATCTTCTTTCTCCTTCTCCCTTTGAAATACAAATAGCTCAAACTTCTCGACAGCCTTGAGGCCCATTAGATTTCGTAAGGTGTAAGCTTGTACCTTTTTTGATTTATCTGATAATCCAACACCACATAATATGCCCAATTCCTTTTCAAACTTGGCCCAGTTGTCTGCAATACTTTCATCAAATATGAACAGGTTGATGTGGCAAAGTCCTTGTGCCATACTGCCAACTCTTGACATCATGTGGAACTGCTGGCTTCCCAATGACTAGTGACCAAGGACTTACGACAAAAAATAGTTAATTTACTGGATAAGCAACTTTTACATGTTTGTACTTTGGCCATAATATGGGGAGAATAGTCTTGTTTCCATCACATGACCTCTTAAGCACCTGCGCCATCACATCACCATGTGACCGCTCAGTCTAAACAATTGACTTATAATATCAGTTATATTCAGTGCACCACCTTTAGATTCAACAACTACCAGCAGATGTGAAGGCAGATTGGTTTGTATTGTCAATTGGAATGTTAATTAGTAAACAGTGAGAAAAATTGCTCTGCATAATTTCAATTTTTTCTAGCCATTCTGAGAAAAACAATGTTTTCATAACACTCGAATGGTCAGGAGTATGTTTGTTCCACAGTCTCAGTAGCAGTCTTACCTAAAGCAGACATTTGTTGGCCTTGTGTATCCTTATTAAAATTAAGGTATTTCAATTACAATACTAACTTTAAATGATAATTAAGTGGATCTATACTCTTAAAAGGCTGCTTTTTCTTTCTGTCTCTCTTTTCCATCTCTCCTTTTTCTTCAACACACCTTGCAAATCTATAACTGATGTACCTCTAAAGGACAAAGGCAGCAGGTACATGGGTGCATTATCATCTCCAGTCAAACTCCCTCCTGATTTGAACATATATTGTCATTTTATTTCATTAATGCTAGGTCCAAATTCCGGAAACTTTCAAACAACATTGTGGAGAGAACTTCACTACGTGAACTTCAGAGGTTTTTAAAAAAAAGGTTTGAGTGCAACTAGAGATGGACAATAAATGGCCACTTTGCAAGCATTGCCACCTCCCATGAATGTGTAAAAATTATGGAGTGTATAAGTGAAGCCTGTAATAGCAAAACAAAGGGCTGGATGGCCCGCAATTATTTGTTTGAAAGCAGATTTTCACATAGACTGAAAGTAGAGGAGCATTATTATTTTCATCTGAAAAATGATAGAAAATGGATAAATTTCAGGCTCAAGCTGTGCTCTGTTACTTCTATTATTTTACATCAGCTAAACTAGTTTATTCGGCTGCAATCATTGTTTCGTCTTAAAGTGCTTTTCAGAACTTTGTAGGTATCAGTTGCATTCTGGGCAACATAATGGCACAATGGTTAGCGCTGCTGCCTCATGGTGCCAGGGACCCAGTTTCAATTCCTGGCTTGATTCACTGTGTGTGTGGTGTCTGCACATTCTCCCTATGTCTGTGTGGGTTTCCTCTAGGTGCTCTAGTTTCCTCCCACGCTCTGAAAGACATGCTGGTTCAGTGCATTGACCTGAACAAGGGCTGGACTGTGGTGATGAGGGGAATTTCACAGCAACTTCACTGCGTTGTTCAAGTAAGAAGTCTCACAACACCAGGTTATTCTAACCTGATGTTGTAAGACTTCTTACTGTGTTTACCCCAGTCCAATGCCGGCATCTCTACATCTTGTTCAAGTAAGCTTTAATTTTGACTAATACCTAAAACGTGAAAACACGGTGACATGTATAAGGTTACTTTGACTGAACTTCACAGTAAGACTTGTTACAATATTACGGTATACTATCATTTAATGAGATTTAAGACTGAAAATGATAATAAAAGGTTCAAATAAGGATTATGATAAAAATGCATAGGATGTGAAGGCTACCAGCAATAGTATAAATATATTAACAGATAGAGTGATGTAAAGGAAAATGTGGACCCATCAAAAATTAATGCTGACAAGGTTATAATGGATAATAAGAAAATGGCAGAATTGTTAAAAGAATACTTTATATCTATTTTTCATAGGAGTAGAATAAATTACCAGTGGTGCACTGGAATTGAATAATAAGTTACATGCAGTTGGCTAAATACATGTAAAAAAAATAGAAAACATTGTGGGACTTAAGATAAACTAATCTCCAGGACTGAATGGTCCCTATCTCAGAATATTAAAATGAAAAGGCTTGGAAATGATTAGTCATAATTTCCTAAAGTTTCCTACTTTCAGGAATCACATAAGAAAATTATAAACTTTCTTCTGTTATTAAAGAAAGGAAATTGGGGGAAATCAGGTAATTTAAGACTATTAATATATCAATTGTGAGGATATTACTGGAGCTTATAGGGCAGGCTTTTACAGCCACGTTCGACCTGGGACAGGAAAATCCCACCCGAGATCAATGGACATTTCCATTGTCTGCACCTTCAATTCCTTGGTGAGCGGAGCAGCAGAATTCCAGCAATAATCAAAGATAGAGCAAACATTTACCATCTGCTCAAAAAAGGTAGGCATGGTTTGTGAAAGTAGATCAAACCTGATTAATCTCATTTCATTGTTTGAGGCAATCACAAGCAGGACAGATGGAAAATACCCATTGGTGCCTTCTCTATGGACTTCATACTTGTTAAAGATCTGTACCAGAGATTATTAGCAAAAATGTGAACACATGGAATTGAAGGTAACTTTTTGATATGGGTTGGTAATTAATTAGGAGGTAGAAAATAGACAATAAAGATGAATTAAGGGTTTTCTGAATGACAAGTAAAGTGACCATTGATCTTGATAGCCAATAGGCTACCCTGTCCTTTGAGGGGGGGTGAGGGAGAGCTGACTGATGGCAATTTAACCTGACCATCATCACACCTCAGGAGAGGGACAAGGTTGAGAAGGCAGAGCTTTCAAGAATAACTTCAGCCACTACAAAAATTGAATCCATGCTATTGGCATTCTTCCGCATCACTAACCAACTTTCCATTCCGCTGAGCTAAACCAAACCCCATGTTCCTCAAGGGTCAGTACTGGGATCAGCTGTTCACTATAGATGATAATAATTTAGATAAAGGAACAAACAATTGTATATCCTAGTCTGCAGATAGCTTGAAGTTAATGATCATAGTGGGTAGTGTGCTTAGGAGGGCTGGATACAGAAAAAAACATTTATTCCCATTGGAAAATCTATAACAAGATCATTTAAAAATTAGACCTTAGCCATTAAGAATGTAACCAAAGGAACACTATAAAAAGCAAAATACTGCAGAAGCTTTACATCGGAAATTAAAAACTGAAAATGCTGAATAAGGTCTGCAAGTCTGGTGGCATCTGTGCAGGGACAAACAAAATTAACTGCCAGAATTCTCTGACCCTTCATCCCTACCACTCTTGCCGGAGAAGGCAGAGAATTTGGTAAATCTCCATTTACTGCAGCAGGACAGGAGAACCCACTGGCATGAATGCCCAGAGAATCCCATCCAATGTTCCAAGTCCAATATTATTCTAGTCTGGAACTGGATAAAATCAAGATTCCTTTTACCATACAAAAAGTTCTGGAACTTCCCTAGAATAGCTATTGATATTGGGTGAATTGTAATTTTCAAAAGAGGTGGATTGTTGTTAAATAATTATATTAAGGGAAATGACCAGAGGCAATTAAATGGAATTAAATTATAAATCAACCATTATCTAAAGGAATGTCAGAACAGGGGCTGAACAGCTATGAGGAGCTGAATGATTTCTTTTTTCCTTCTGGTTAGGATTTCACCAGAGCACCAGGGGTATATTAGGAGATGGATGGGGGGATAAAATAATGTGGAATGGCAGAGGGTGACACTAACATCACTTTTCTGTCATCTTTGGCATTTTAATAGTGGAAGGTGGTGGACTGATTCCTTCCTTATCCCTAGATCAATTAAGCCTTTAAAGTGGTCACTTAATGGTTTTTTCTTACCATCATTGATATTTTACTCATGGTTAATGGATAATTTCACCACATAGAGAGGATACCAAACTCAAGAGGGATTCTCCTGTTTGGATATCCTGGAGTGCTGGGAGTGTCGCCTGATGGTAACTTTCCCACTCTCACCATAAGAGTCCCTCTTTCTGCCCTCAAAACTGAGACTGCTCTCACCAGATCTGCCTGACTGGCCACAATTAACTGCAAAAATTCATCTTAATTCCAGGGTCTCCAAGATCATTGCCAGTCTCAGCACACTGTAGTCCTAACTAAGTCACAGCTTTGAGAAACGTTGTTAATAATGAAGAGCAGCGGACATCCAATTTGCCAGTAGATCTTGAGGCGGGAGCTCAGCCCTTTAAGAAGTGGAGGCATGATGCCAGGCAAATCATGGCATGTAAAACACAGTCAGGACTTCTATAACTAATCAAGGTGGAATTACTCTAAATTTCCAGTCAGACGGCAGTACCACAGCTGTCTATGAAAATCCTAACTCATGTTTCAATGATTAGTAATACCCAAACCAAGCATATATTTGGTGTAAAACCCCACAGTTTACACTAAGCATTTCATTTGCTGCTTTCTGTATCTGACATGAAAAGGCAGGATAAAAAGGAATATGAACTATGTAGGAGTAACAGGTCTTTAGTTTAGAAAGGCATCATGTGTTGGCATAGGCTTGATGGGCTGAAAGGCTGTACTGTTCTTTGTTCTTTGTAAGCACTCATCATAACTGTAGGGAAAACAATGCCCAGGGTGGTGATTTCTAAGGGCAGTGATCAGAGGGGTGTGAGGGTGATGTCTAAGGAGTGGGGGGCATGATAGATCTCCCAGTACATGTGTACACTACGTGCACATAGTGCACTGGGAGATGGGGGCACCTGCACACTAGCGCCCCTAGCGCTCAGCAACAAGCTTCCTGGTGAGAATAGACACTATGATGAGGAGAATCACATCTGGGCTCTTTTCTTTCTAAGTGCCATATGATTGCATCTGAGAGTTCGCCCAAACAATCAACATGTTTTTTTTTTCCATTTTCAATCTCTTTTAGCACTTAGAATTTTCTTTGATAAGACAAGTGTTGTGCATCAGGGATCAGTGCTGGGTCCATTATTATTTGTCATTTATATTAATGATTTGGATGAGCATATAGGAGGCATGATTAGTAAGTTTGCAGATGACATCAAGATTGGTAGCATTATGACTGCGAAGAAGGTTTCTAGGATTGCAATGGAATCTTGATCAATTGGGTGAATGGGCTAATGAATGGCAGATAGCGTTTAATTTAGATAAATGTGAGGTGATTCATTTTGGTAGATTGATGTGGAGATGCCAGCGTTGGACAGGGGTAAAACAGAATGAAATCCCACAACACCAGCTTAAAGTCCAAACAGGTTTATCACCAACATAAAATAGAGTAGATTACATATTTCTAAAACAGCATTTTGAAAGGTTCACAGCTACATTAGAACCAAATTGCAGAAATCAGTCTTTTTTTTCAAGATTGTAAACATTTTTGAAATGAAACATGCAATATTCTAAGGAAAACACTCAATACAAACTGCAGATTGTACTCAGCAGATTGATCATATATGAAAAGAGAAAGTACATCAGGTCAAATCTTTTTAAGGGAAATGGAGAAGTATGACAAGAAGTTATAAAGTTATGAGAGACATGGGTAGAATGAATAGTTGGAGTGGACAGATTGAACCAGGGCAGGACTTAGTCAATTAATGATAGGGCTTTGCGGGGAGCTATAGAACAAAGAAATCTAGGGGTACATAGCTCTTTGAAAGTGGGGTCACAGGTGGACAGAGTAGTAAAGAAGGCATTTGGCATGCTTGGTTTTATTTGTCAGAACATTGAATACAGGAGTTGGGACACCTTGCTGAAGTCATACAAGACATTGGTAAGGCCACACTTGGAATACTGTGTACAGTTTTGGTCACCTATTATAGAATACTTATTATTAAACTAGAAAGAGTGCAAAAGAGATTTACTAGGATGCTACCGGAACTTGATGGTTTAAGTTATAAGGAGAGGTTGGATAGACTGTGACTTTTTTTTGTGGAGTATAGGAGGCTTATTGGTGATCTTATAAAAGGTATAAAATAATGAGGGGTATAGATTAGTTAGATAGTCAAAATTTTTTCCAAAATGTAGGGGAATCTAAAACCAAGACGGCATAGGTTTAAGATGAGAGGGGAGAGATACAAAAGGGTCCAGAGGGGCAATTTTTAAATACAGAGGGTGGTGAGTGGAACAAGCTGCCAGAGGAAGCAGTAAAGGCAGATACAATTTTATCTTTTAAAAAGAATTTAGACAGTTACATAGATAAGGTGAACATGGAGGGATATAGTCAAATGTGGGCAATGGGGACTAGTTTGAGGGGTTTAAAAAAAGGGATGGTATGGAAAAGTTGGATTGAAGGTCCTGTTTCCATGCTGTAAAGCTCTATGACTCTAGCTCACCACTCTGACTATTCATTCTACCCATGCTTTTCATAATTTTATAACTCCTTGTCATACTTTTCCATTTCTCTTGAAGAGATTTGACCTGATGTACTTTCTCTTTTCATATACTGATCAATCTGCTGAGTACAATCTGCAATGTGTATTGAGTGTTTTCCGCAGAATATTGTATCTTTCATTTCAAAAATGTTTACAATCTTGAAAAAAAAAGACTGATTTCTGCAATTTGGTTCTAATGTAGTTGTGAACCTTTCAAAATGCTGTTTCAGAAATATATAACCTATTCTATTTTATGTTGGCGATGAAACCTGAATGTGATATGTCTTCAAACACAATCACAGAAAGATTTCATGATATATGCTAGTTAGATTTCTAAAGAATGGGTAAGTTATCTAATTTGGACATTCATTATACAGCATTTATTCTGGTTGGCACTATCTTGCAGCTTATCAACCGAACATTTGAGTATACTTTATAATGTGTTCAATGGGATAAAATCAATTATCATGGTTTCTCTGCACCAATGAGAGGATTGTGAGGGAAAAATTTCAGAATAGTAAAGGAGGTTTGTTTTGTTCATACTCCCTTTAAGTAGTTGAATGAGAAAACCTGAAAGATACAAACCCCAAATTTCATTGTAGGCTATGTAGATGCGATGTCATTTACCATTGTAATATCTGAAATCTCTTGAGGACAGAAGACATGCAGATTGAAGAATATCCATTTTCAGTTGTGAGAAAGCGCACTGAATAATAAAGATATTTCATAGTGTTCTCCTAGCACCTCTGGCTCAAGGACGCCTGATGTCAGAATGCACCATTTCAGCTTGGGCGATAGCAGTCTGAGTTGGTTCACGGGCAACATCAAGCACACTGACAACTTGACTGCACCCACTGAAAGAGCTCCCCCACCTCTTTCTGCCCTCACAACTGAGACCACCCTCACCAAGTCTACCTGACTGGCCATAATGAACCCCATAAATCCCAGGGCCTTCATAAGGCTAAACCAGACCACAGTTTTGGATGGCACTGCTAAGACTGAGCAGATATGGATAATGCCACCTTGAGAGAGGGCACAGATCTGCGCTCCCATGGAGCCACCTGCCTCTCCAGTAAAACTCATCATAACAAAAATATTATAAAAGATTGATACAAAAATCAGTAACAGTATACACTATTGTGTGCTATCTGTTTTCAGTGACATTACTTTGATGGCACAATGGGTTTTTGTAGAAACAGGATGGATAATTGGCTCATTAGCAGTTACAGTTTCTGACATGATGAAGTCCCAAAACCTTCTAGTGACTGATTGCAGAGCAATACTGGCAGGGATGTGTTTCAGTATTATCCTGTCTGAGCACACACTATTCTGGAAACCAGTGAAGTAACTCAGAGATAAAGGAATATGCTTTTAAGGGACTTTAAAATCAAATGTTAACATAACTTGTCCAGCATGAACCAACTGATTTGGGTTCATTAAAATGGTGGCATTTCTGATGTGTTTAAGTGTGTGTAAAAAAAAGCAAAATTCAGAAGCTACCCCTGATGACGTAATTGACATCATGGGGTAGCACAGTGGCATAGTGGTTAGCATCGCTGCCTCACAGCGCCACAGTAATTAGCACTCGTGTCTCACAGTACCAGGAACCTCAGTTCAATTCCGGCCTCTGGTCACTGTCTGTGTGGAGTTTGCACACTCTCTTCATGTCAGCATGGGTTTCCTCTGGATGCTCTAGTTTCCTCCCACATTCAAAAGATGTGCGGCTAAAGTTGATTGGCTGTATTAAATTGTCCCTTAGTGTCAAGGGAACTAGCAGAGTAAGTACATGGGGTTATGGGAATAAGGCCCGGATGGGATTGTTGTCAGTGCAGACTCGATGGTCCAAATGGCTTCCTTCTGCATTGTAGGGATTCCATGATTCTATGACACCCTGATCATGAAGACTTTGTCATACCTCACCACCACAACTCTGCTGAATCTTGCCACTTTTCCAGCAAAACCTGTCAAGATTTAGCTTGGTGTTTAACCTAAATTCTTTTCATATTTGGTTTGGAATTCTTGTAGATCAGGACATGCCAAAGTCCTCCTTTTGGGCGTCTCATGGAGTCTTTAACTCTCTTCACTCAGCACTAACTTATGCCAGACATCATTCAACTGGGTCCTCAATAGTGTCCAGTCCCCAGGGCCTGGCTAGTGGTCATTCCCCCCCCACCCACCGATTTAAAGCAGAAGATTAATTAGGACTATTGAATTGAAGTCCTGACGTAAATTGGCTGGAGTCTCAATCTGAACTCCTCCCAGGAAATTCTCATACACCTTACATTATTGTTCCTTGGGAGCACATCAGAGAGGCAGTGATTGGTGAGAGGAGAGCTTATGGGATAAGCTATTGTGTTTCTTTTTTAATTAACGTCTTTAGTTTTTTTAATTTTTAAACCGAATACCGGAAGTAGTCACAAGGAGGCCAGGGTAGTAGTTTTTTTTCTGGACCCCCATAAATTGGAATGGTGAGGAAACCCAATACTCTACACATGTAGAGTATCCTACCCTCCCCCCTCCTCTAACCTAAACAAAGGAGAGTGACTCAGAGTGAGAGCAGGTAAGTTTTTTTTGTTGTTTTTTAGTAAGGGACTTAATAGGGATGGCAGTGCGATGTTCCTCCTGTGGGATGTTTGAGGTGAGGGACACCGGTAGTGTCCCAGCTGATTACACCTGCAGGAAGTGCATCCATTTCCAGCTCCTTGAGGACCGTATTAGGGACCTGGAGCTGGAACTGGAGGAATTAAGAATCATTAGGAAAGTAGAGGCAGCTATTGACAAAATTTACAGGGAGATAGTTACTCCTAAAAGTGGTATGTGGGTGACTGCCAGAAGGGGTAAAAAGCAGTCAGAGCAGCGATCCCCCAAGGCTGTTCCTCTCCAAAATAACTACTTTTGGATGCTGTTGGGGAGGAAGACTCAACCACAGTAAGCCATGGGGTACAGGTTTCAGGAGTAGAACCTGTCCTTGATGCTAAGGTAGGAGGGGGGAGAAAAAAGGAGCAGGATTAGTGATTGGGGATTCCATAGATAGGGGGACAAATAGGAGAGTCTGTGGGGAACGAGCGAGACTCAAAGTTGGTTCGTTGCCTCCCAGGTGCCAGGGTCCGTGATGTCTCGGATCGAGTGTTCGAGATCCTTAAGGGGGAGGGGAACCAGCCCCAAGTCATGGTTCATGTAGGTACCCATGACATAGATAGGAAAAGGGACAGGGATATAAAACAGAAATTCAAGGATTTAGGTTGGAAACTTAGGGCTAAAACAAACAGAGTGGTTATCTCTGGTTTGTTATCTGTGCCACGGGATAGCATGGAAAAGAATAGAGAGAGAAAACATTTGAATTCATGGCTAAAGGGATTGTGCAGGAGGGAAGGGTTCAGATACTTGGACAATTGGGGCTTATTCTGGGCTAGCTGGGACCTCTACAAGAGGGATGGTCTGCACCTGAACCAGAGAGATACAAATATCTTGGGGAGAAAATTTGCCAATGCGATTCGGCCGAGTTTAAACTGATTCAGAGAGGGGATGGGAATCTGAATTGTAGCCCCAGTGTACAGGAGGATGAGAATAGGGAGGTCATGGGTAAGGTTTCTAGGTCACAACAGTGTATTGGCAGGTGGGAGGGTGGTTTGAAGTGTGTATACTTTAATGCGAGGAGCATACGCAATAAGGTGGACGAACTTGCAGCCCGGATTGGTGCTGGGATTTCGATGTTGTGCCCATTTCAGAGACATGGATAGAGCAGGGACAGGAATGGTTGTTGCAGGTTCTGGGGTTTAGATGTTTCAGTCAGAGCAGAGAACATAGTAGAAGAGGGGGAGGCGTGGCATTGTTAGTCAAGGGCTGCATTACGGTGGCAGAAAGGATGTTTGATGTGAACCTGTCTATTGAGGTAGTATGGACTGGGATTAGAAACAGGAAAGGAGAGCTCACCCTGTTGGGAGTTTTTTATAGGCCTCCAAAAAGTTCCAGAGAGGTAGAAGAAAAGGATTGCAAAGATGATCCTGCATAGGAGCGAAAGTAACAGGGTAGTTGTTATGGGGGACTTTAACTTTACAAATATTGATTGAAAAAACTATAGTTCAAGCACTTTAGAAGGGGTCAGTTTTTGTTCGATGTGTGCAGGAAGGTTTTCTGACACAGTATGTAGATAGGCCAACAAGAGGTGAGGCTACATTGGATTTGGTACTGGGTAATGAACCAGACCAGGTGTTAGACTTGGAGGTAGGTGAGCACTTTGGTGACAGTGACCACAATTCGGTTACGTTTACTTTAGTGATAGAAAGAGATAGGCATATACCGAAGGGCAGAAGTTATGAGGCTATCGGGCGAGATTTAGGATACATAGGTGAGAGTAGGAAACTGCAAGGACTGGGAACATCTGAAATGTGAAGCTTACTCAAGGAGCAGCTACTGTGAGTCCTTGATAGATATGTACCTATTGGGCAGGGAGGAAGTTGTCAAGCAAGGGAACCGAGGTGTACTAAGAAAGTTGAATATCTGGTGAAGAGGAAGAAGAAGGCTTAGGTAAAGATGAGACATGAAGGCTCAGCTACGGCACTGGAGAGTTATAAATTAGTCAGGAAAGAGCTAAAGAGAGAGTTAAGAAGAGCTGGAAGAGGACATGAGAAGACTTTGGCGGATAGGATTGAGGAGAACCCTAAAGCTCTCTATAAGTATGTCAAGAATAAAAGATTAGTTAGGGCAAGATTAGGCCAGTCAGAGATTGCAGTGGGAAATTGTGCATGAAACCTGAAGAGATAAGAGAGGCACTGAATGTGTGTTTCTGGTTAGTATTCATGCAGGAAAAAGTTAGTGTAGTCGAAGAGAAAACCGAGATACAGAGTTGTAGACTAGACAGGATTGAGGTACAAAAGGAGGAGGTGTTAGCAATTCTTGAGAATATGAAAAGACATAAGTCCCCTGGGCTAGATGGGATTTACCCTAGGATTCTCTGTGAGGCTAGAGAGGAGATTGCAGAGCCTTTGGCTTTGATCTTCATGTTGTCATTGGCTACAGGTGTTGTGCTGGAAGACTGACAGATAACCAATGTTGTCCCCTTGTTCCAGAAGGAGAGTAGAGACCATCCTGGGAATTATAGACCAGTGAGCCTTACTTCTGTTGTGGGAAAAGTTTTGGAAAGAATTATAAGGGATAGGATTTATAATCATCTAGAGAGAAATAAATTGATTAGGAATAGTCAACACGGTTTTGTGAAGGGTAGGTGGTGCCTCACAAACCTTATTGAGTTTTTTGAAAAATGACCAAAGAGGTGGATGAGGGTAAGACAGTTGATGTGGCGTATATGGATTTTAGTAAAGCTTTTGATAAGGTTCCCCATAGTAGGCTACTGCAGAAAATGCAGATACATGGGATTGAGGGTGATTTAGCAGTTTGGATCAGGAATTGGCTAGCTGATAGAAGACAGAGGGTGGTGGTTGATAGGAAATAATCAACCTGGAGTTCACTTACAAGTGGTGTACCTCAGGGATCTGTTTTAGGGCCACTGCTGTTTGTCATTTTTATAAATGACCTAGATGAGGCTGTAGAAGGATGGGTTAGTAAATTTGCTGACGACACCAAAATGCAAGGAGTTGTAGACAATGAGGATGGATGTTACAGTTTGCAAAGGGACATAGAAAAGCTGCAGAGCTGGGCCGAGGGGTGGCAAATGGAGTTTAATACAGAAAAGTGTGAGGTGATTCACTTTGGTAACAGTAACAGAAGTACAGAATATAGGGCTAATGATAGGACTCTTAATAGTGTAGACGAGCAGAGAGATCTTGATGTACATGTGCATTGCTCCCTAAAAGTTGGCACCCAGGTTGATAAAGTTGTTATGAAGGCATACAGTGTGTTACCTTTTATTAGTGGAGGGATTGAATTTCGGAGCCATGAGGTCATGTTGCAACTGTACAAAACTCATTTTGAGTATTGGAGTATATTGGAGTATATGGAGCCACATTTGGAGTATTGTATACAGTTTTAGTTGCCGCATTATAAGAAAGATGTGGAGGCATTATAAAGGGTGCAGAGGAGGTTTACCAGAATGTTGCCTGGTATGGTGGGAAGATCTTGTGAGGAAAGGCTGAGGGACTTGAGGTTATTTTCATTAGAGAGAAGATGGTTAAGAGGTGACCTAATTGAGGCATACAAGATGATCAGAGGGTTAGGTAGGGTGGACAGTGAGAGCCTTTTTCATCAGGTGGTGATGACTAACACGAGAGGACATAGCTTTAAATTAAGAGGTGGTAGTTATAGGACCGATGTCAGAGGTAGGTTCTTTACTCAAAGAGTAGTAAGGGCATGGAATGCCCTGCCTGCAGCAGTTGTGAACTTGCCAACTTTAAGGGTGTTCAGTGGTCAGTGGATAGGCATATGGATAACATTGAAATAGTTTAGGTTAGAGAGTCATTAGATTGGTTCCACTGGTTGGCGCAACATCGAAGGCCGATGGGTCTATACTGTAATGTTCTATGTTCTATGTTTTCATAATCTGACCACCTCAAATGAGTAAAACCTGGGGCTTTAAGTCTTATCTTGTCTGAAGTGACTCCTGTAGCCACAGAAGATGAGGAATTTCTTGGTCATATTTCTGAGGAAAACCAGTCAACTATAATTAAAAATCTATCCTAGGGATAGCAGTCACAGTATAGGAATGTTTATATACCTTACCACACTTAAGTGAGTTGTTGGGGAGAGCCACTCTAGGCAGAATAGACCAAGATTTTCCTTGTGAAGTTAGCTAGGGACTTGTGCTACTCGTGGCTTCATAAATTTCAAGATCACCTTTAAGGGTCCCCTATCCTCGTCACTAAATCAGATGCGACAAGGCTTGCCTTGCTTAGTTAATGGCTAAAACATGACCACGATCCTATGTTATAGGACAGTTATTTGTTTCAATATGTGGTGTTTCTTCTTGATTCAGACAGCTGAATCATAGCTGACCAAAAAACAGCAATGTAAATATCACCATGGGACAGGAATGCAGTACAAAATCAACATGCTCCGATTTAATTCCTTCTCCTCTCAATTTCTGTCCAGTAGTGAGGACAGAGTTAATTTTGTCCTTCCTGTACATCTTGTGTTTTACTGCAGTGATTAATACCTAATTCCTCAATGCTGTACAGTACTTACTGTTAGAGAAATATATTATAGGAGCTGTTGTAGGAACTAACACACATGCTGGTGCATAATGTTTTGAAAGGAAGTCAATTCCCATTAAAACTGGAGTGCAAATTATTTCCATCATTATTTGCAAGGGAAATGGATATTTGTTTTCACAGAATATAATTTGTTCTGCTCAGTCAGTAATATACCAATCAGCAATATGATTGGTGTATGAACCACTTAGCAATGTCCCCTTGCACTATTTACTGTTTTCCATCCATATAATTGGTATTGAAGTGCAATGAACAATTTCGATAATGACAACCTTTGGGATTTACTCAAAGACCTCCCAACTAAGGTACTAGGCTGAAATAGTGCTAGGTTTGGTTATTAGGTCATCACTATAAATAAATAGCTTGTGGCAAAAAAATAAAACATTTTGTTCATGGTATTCTGTCTCTTACTTTCTACATTCTTGGACAAATACACACATACATTGATTTAAGATCAATTATTCCTGCCAGTTTCATGAAAATTGCATAGAATCTTTGTGGGAAGGGCCATTAATGCATCCAATAGGCTTTTCAGGAGAAACACTTTTACAGTGGTAAAAATGTAAAAACAGGAATAATTGAGGCATATTGTATAGATTCATTAAAAGCTGAAGCTAGCTGAAGGAGAAACAAATAAAAAGACATGGGAATAGAATTAGCATTAGGGTAGAGGGGACTCATGCGGATGGAATGAATGAGTTGGATGAAATGGTCTGTATTTGTGAGCCTGAAAACAATGCAGTGGTGGATTCAGAGCAGGGACCTAGAAGCTGTGTAACCTCAAAGAAGTTCTGATGCATCAGAATGTCCAGTCTCAACATGGGTACTTAAGTGTAATTTTACTCCTAGTTTTGCATCTCCAAAATGCATTATCACCTGCATGGCATAATCTCAAATAATCTCAAAGGGCCAGCTAAAAAAACTGGAATTTTGAGGAGTTAGCAGGTGTTGGAAAGAGCAAACACAAAATTGACCCAGTACACACAAAAGCTGTGTCCATGTAACAACAGTTACTTGATACAGTAAGAAACAGGAAGGAGATACATTTGCTCAGAAGTGGGAAACCTGCTGCCTCTGAAAAACCATGATTAAATGTGGCTGAGGAAGTGAGCAGCAAGAGAACTGTTTACCATGTTTGGATTCAGTGCACAAAACAGTTTATTAACCAGGTCAGGAAAGGTGAGTACTTCCCTCTGTTGTGTAATGCACACTACTGTGTTCAGAGTTACATCTTTGGGTTTTATGGTAGCTTCAGGACTTGAGTTCAATGTTAGTGACCATTCCTATAAGCAGTTGTATCAACTCATCTGAACAAGACTGCCAGCCCTGCCTCACCCCACTCCTCCCCTCTTAACAATAACTTGACAGTCGTATTCCCATCACATCATTCCTCACAGACACTAAAGGCTGAGGAACACCTTCTTTCACTGACTACGTACATCCCTCATTTAGCCAGCCACCACAGCCACACATTCCAATCTTTATGCAATGTCGTTCATCACACGTTAGTCACTTTACCAAAATATATTGCTTCTGTTGTGCGAAGGCATGCCTTAAAGGCACTTACTGGTCCATTGTATTCCCATCGTAGAATCAGTGAGTGTAAAACAGATGGAAGAGGTGACAATTGGATGTAGGTGACTATAGATATTGCTACTGACATCATCAGAGGAAAAGGCAGTCGAGATAAGTTGCATGACTGATTTCCTCATCATCGTAGGCCAGAGTCTCACAGGTACACAAATTAAATATCTTCTGATGCACACCTAGCTGAAAATTCTAAGCACTGGCACAGATCAGTGCATCAAATCATCTTATTTAAATTCAAGCAATCTGGGTGATCGACATCTAAGGAAATTAATGGGCAGTTTGAAGTTATGGGTCTTGGACGCATGTTATAACAGGGTCCTTTAATGAAGAACTTTTTAGTTAGAAACTCACTTTTCTGAACATAGGTTTTCTTGCAAAAATTCTGTCAGTCAGTTGCATTAGAACCTACAGGGAACTTAAGCTAAATCTAGCTTTGTGATGGGGTTTCATTTTGCAAGATATGAGTGAAGTTGTTGTAAGAAACAATAGCATGTCATGTTTTAATTTAACGTAAAATGGGGCAGTGAAGCGGATCATGTAAGTCATTCCAAATCCTGCTTGACAACAAGCCTGGATGATTTGGTCACTACGGAGACAGTAAGGCCCAGATTGATTTACTTGGAAAAACATTGAAGATATTTGCACCTCTCTCCAAATCTCATAGAAAGGTGTTAGGAATGTCAGTTTTCGTAAATAACTATATTTCAAACAGTCTACATGATCCCTGGATAGAATGGAGCTGGGAGGGAGGTTATAATATAATAAATTAAAATTTCTACCTGGATGCAAGGCCCATATGATTCATTTGCCAATGGGATGCATATTGAGAGGGGAAGCATCCATACCAAGCCACTGTAGTATTGAGTTACAGGTTTTTCTAAAGATCTCCCTGAACATCAGGGATACGTCTATCTGAAAAAATATAAGGGAGAGATAGAGCAGCGAGACGGAGACAGCATTTTTTATTTTTCATCGTGCAGAATGTGGGTGGGAGATCATCCTCAGATAGAAGAGGTCATGTTCATAAGGATTTAAACAAGGCTGAAAGAATAATCTAGCTTTAGGCTAAAGGAAACATTTCCAGGATAACCTTCACCAGGAAAGCCAGTTTGCAGATTAAAAGTTAACTGATAGAAAGGGGAAAATGAAGGCATCAGGAGCAGGGAATAATTTTTACCAATTCCTAGAGAATGAAGTATCCACTTAGGGGACAGAGTAAAGCATAACCGTGGCACAGGATTGTCAGTTATGTTAAAAGTCACATGTTAAATAGCCAATATTGCTTTTACTCTATTATAGTAAAATTCTTAAAACTTGAAATATTGTGTGATCTATTCAGTCAGTCACTAGAATTCAGATTTTTTTTAAAAGTCTCCACTGGGGTCATAACAATGGGTAGCAAAGAAAAAGCTGCTTTGTTGTTTGATATTTTCAAGGAAAATATTCAAGGGCGAATCACCTTAAATTTACTCTGTCCTGAAAACTATTCATTTACTTGAATCGTCTAAAACAAATTTTTCCGTTGAATTATAGTTGGAGCTTTTTATCCAAAAACAGGCTTACTTTAAGACTTAAATAGCAGGTTAGGTGTTAAGATTCGCATTCTAATCAGTAATCTGTAAACAGTCTGTGCTGGTATGTATGCTGTTGGAGACCAGAATACCTCATTCACCTGACAAAGACCATTGGGTCGAAAGCTAGTGAGTTTACTATCAAATAAATCAGTTGAATTTAAACCTGGTGTTGTCAGACTTCTTACTGGGATTTTCCATGCAACCACCTGAGCATTTCAGTGGTGGAGTTGGTCATCAGTGGCTAGCAGCAGGATTGTTAATCAGGTTTTCCATTGAATGCACCCTTTACCACCAGGCAACCTATGACGGGCATGTGCTGTCAGCTGAACCAGAAGATCTGTCAGTGTGAATGGCCAGAAAATTCTGGCCACTGTAAAAGCTCGCTAAGACTCCTTCAGCAGGAAGTTCCAAAACCATGACTTTCACCGCGCAAAAAATAAAGGCAGCAAACATGTGGGAACTCCAAGTCACCCATCATCTTAGCTTGAAAGTATATCAATGTTCCTTCACTGTTGTTGGGTCAAAATCATGGAACACCCTCCCCATTAGAACTATTGGTAGATTTATGCAACGGTTCAATAAGGCTTTCACCGCCATCTACTCAAGGGATATTAAATGTGCCAAAAGTGTGTACCTTCCAGAATCAGGACAGACTCCTAGCTTAAATTAATAGCCGTAAAACATGCTATCCTAAAAGGAGGAATGTTTCTTATGGATTGAATTCCTTTGATTATTAATGTTAGTTTCAATTAAGTTATTAGAGAGGTTTACTGGTTTACGGGAAAATATTTGCTTTTTGATTTTTTAACATTCAAAAAAAAACAAAAGTGGAGTGATTTAAGGTGCTGACACTGCCATCTGTTCTCTTACACGTTATCTTGGTAATATGCACGGCTTATGACAAGCTCGAAAAATGACTGCAAATATGTTTGAATAAGTTTTACAGAAGATCATATCTCAGCTGAATACAAAGACAATGACAAAGATGGATACGCTTGCTTTGCATTTTTGCTTCATCTCATTGTTTTAATTCTTCAGAAAACGTTTGCTCCATGTGCCTTACTTCTCACAGCAGCTGCAGTCTTATCTAGTAGTAAACACGATGAACTATATGATATCAAGTATTAGCCATGTTGAGACAATGAAGGAA
This sequence comes from Sphyrna mokarran, assembly GCA_024679065.1. Lineage (NCBI taxonomy): Eukaryota > Metazoa > Chordata > Chondrichthyes > Carcharhiniformes > Carcharhinidae > Sphyrna > Sphyrna mokarran. The sequence goes on from JAGIQG010000013.1 coordinate 42,850,794, forward strand.
GTAGCATGATGTCTACACATAACACTCATGCCTCTGAGTTAGAAGGTGGTCCAAGTCCGATTGAGCACATAATCCAGTCCCTATACTCTGCAATTTCTACCTTATACTCTCTCCCCTCTACATTACTTTCCTCTTTAAGATACTGCTTAAAATCTATTATCTCGCTGTCTGGTTTAATGTCACATTTTGTTTTTGAATGAAGCATCTTTGCACGTTATATTATGTTTAGGGTGCTATATAATATGTGTATATATATATATATATATATATACATATATATATACAAGATGTTATTGCATGCCAATGCAGTAGTTTGACTTGCAATTTCTGTCTTGTACTTTATTTGGTAGAGTGTTTATTTCGGCGCTCCGTAGCGGGAGATAGGCGCGGGGGGCTGCAGGGAAGGAAGCGCGGGAGTATAAATCAGGTGCTCACGAGTGGGTACACCTTACTGTTCTCCGGAGCAGAGTTTTTGGAGAGTGGCTGGAGAGAATCCTGACTTGCAATTTCTGTCTTGTACTTTATTTGGTAGAGTGTTTATTTCGGCGCTCCGTAGCGGGAGATAGGCGCGGGGGGCTGCAGGGAAGGAAGCGCGGGAATATAAAAGGAAGGCCAAGGTAAGACAGCGGGCAGCGTCGGGAGCGGGCAGTGGAGTGAGACGGGAATTAGAGTGAGAACAACAAGGGCTTAAGCTCACTGGGCTTGGGCGAGCGCAGGCTTGGACGCAGTGAGTAACGTGCTTCCTACCTAAATCACCTTTAAAGGGGTATACAAAATGCCACGATACTTGGCCAAACGCGTCCACTGTGTACGCTGCCATATGTGGACTTTCTTGGAGGCATCACGTCTGCCGAAGGCCCACATATGCGCAAAATGTTTAGAATTGCAACGTTTACGAGCAAAGTTGAGACAGCTGGAGCTGCGCTTGGAGGACGTTTGTCTAGTGAGGGAAAATGAGGATACAATGAATAGGGAGGGCAGACCTGCAGGGACCCCAGGATCTAGTAGTAGGGATGGGCTGGGTACAGTTACAAGGAACAAGAACAAAAATCAAGGCACAAAGGCCATCTCTAAGGAGGATTCCCAGAAAACCAAGGGGGGGGTAAAAGCTGTGATGGAGAGGGCAGGTGAGGGGGAACAGAATGCCACAGAGACCGGCGGGAAAGCAGGAGGTGAGATAGTGGTGGGGGATGGGATGGTTAAAGGGATCGATAGGAGATTCTGTGGGCAAAAGAGAGACTCCAGGATGGTTGTCTGCCTCCCTGGAGCAGGGGTCCAGGATGTATCAGAGAGGGTAGAGGGAATTTTGAAGGGAGAAGGGTCTAAGGCAAATGTAATAGTTCACATAGGACAAAAAGATGTAGGAAGAAAGCACAGGGGGGACTTACGTAGACAGTTTAGGGAGTTGGGGGCTCAACTGAAAGGTAGGGCCTCCAGGGTGGCGTTCTCTGGCCTGCTGCCTGTGCCTGGGACCGATTGGGTAATAAATGAGACACTCCAACTAAATGCATGGATGAGGGATTGGTGTAGGGCAGAAGGCTTCATATTTATTGATCATTGGGAAGTCTTCAGGAGGGAGGGTCACCTATTCACGAGGGACTGGGAGGGGAACACATATTTTAGCTGGGAGGTTAGCTGGAGTGTTTCAGAAATGTTTAAACTAATAGGGAGGGAGGGTGGGGAGACAGCGGGAACTGGGAGTGGGAGAGAGAGTGATGATAGGGTAACACCAGTAGGTAGAAAGGAATATCCGAGAGCTGAGGGTCTTCAGTGCATGTGTTTTAATGCGAGGAGTGTGACTGGCAAAACAGATGAACTGAAGGCAATAATGTTCACGAGGAGTTTAGACGTGGTGGCGGTGACGGAGACGTGGTTGAAGGAGGGGCAAGACTGGCAATTGAATATTCCAGGGTATAAGTGTTTTAGGTGTGACAGAGTTGGTGTGAAGAGAGGCGGGGGAGTGGCTTTATTAGTTAAGGACAACGTCATAGCAGTGCAGAGGGAGGGAGGTATGGATGATTTAGGAATTGAGTCTCTATGGGTGGAGTTGAGGAATAGGAAGGGAGTGGTTACTCTGTTGGGTGTTTACTACAGACCGCCCAACAGCCTGCAGGCTGCGGAAGAAGGGATATGCAGGGACATTTTAGATAAGTGTAGGAAAAATAGGGTGGTAGTGGTGGGAGATTTCAATTTTCCTGGAGTAGATTGGAGTGTGCCCCGGGCTGTAGGAGTGGATGGGGAGGAATTTGTACAGTGTGTTTTGGAAGGGTCCTTGGAGCAGTATGTGGATGGCCCGACTAGAGAGGGGCTATACTGGATTTGGTTCTAGGGAATGAGCCAGGCCAGGTGGTTGACGTCGAGGTAGGAGAGCAGGTGTCAAATAGTGATCACAACTCTGTCTGCTTTAGGATATTAATGGAAAAGGACGAGACTGGCCCAAAAGGGAGGGTAGTTAACTGGGGGAGGGCTAGATACTGCCAGATTAGGCAAGATCTTAAAGATACCGACTGGGATAAGCTTTTTGAGGGCAGGTCGACGAAGTACATGTGGGAGTCTTTCAAGGGAAAACTAAACTCTCTGCAGGAAAGATATGTGCCGGCAAGGAGGAAGGATGGGAAAGGTAGGATTAGAGAACCTTGGCTTAACAGGGAGATTGAGGACTTGATCAAGAAAAAGAGAGAGGCTTACATTAGATCTAGGCAACTGGGGACTGAGACAGCGCTGGAAGCTTATAGAGAGTGTAGACGGGATCTTAAAAGGGGTATTAGAAAGGCAAAAAGGGGCCACGGGGTGGCTCTGGCAGGTAGGATAAAGGAAAATCCAAAGGCATTTTACACCTATGTAAGGAGCAAAAGGATGGTTAGAGGCAAGATTGGACCTCTTAGGGACAGAGGAGAGGATCTATGCTTAGAGCCTGAGGGAATGGGGGAGATCCTGAATGAATACTTTGCGTCGGTATTCACGCAGGAGACTGGACAGATGTCTGTGCCTGATGTTGACAAAGTTGAGGATCAGTTGAGGGAAATAAGGATTACGAGGAAAGAGGTGTTGGGGCTGTTAGGCAGCTTAAAGACATATAAAGCTCCGGGGCCTGAATGGCATTTACCCCAGGCTGCTAAGGGAGTTGAGGGAAGACTTGGCTGGGCCTCTGACGCAAATCTTTGTCTCTTCCTTGGACACAGGTGAGGTCCCAGAGGACTGGAGGATAGCAAACGGAGTACCGTTGTTTAAAAAAGGTCAGAGGGATCACCCAGGGAACTATAGGCCGGTGAGCTTGACTTCAGTTATAGGTAAGCTAATGGAGAGGATCCTTAGGGACAGGATGTATGAGCATCTGGAGCGCTGCGATCTGATCAGGGATACGCAGCATGGCTTCGTCAAGGGGAAGTCTTGTCTTACGAATCTGGTGGAATTTTTTTGAAGAAGTGACAAAAACAGTTGATGAAGGACAGGCTGTTGATGTCGTCTACATGGATTTCAGTAAGGCGTTTGACAAGGTTCCTCATGGTAGACTGATAGAGAAGGTGAAGGCGCATGGGATACAGGGGCGGGTATGTAGATGGGTCGAGAACTGGCTCGGGAGGAGGAGACAGAGGGTAGTAGTGGAAGGCTCTTTTTCCGGCTGGAAGCCTGTCACTAGTGGAGTGCCACAAGGCTCAGTACTAGGTCCTCTTCTATTTGTGGTCTACATAAACGACTTGGATGTAGGGGTAGGTAGTGAGATCAGCAAATTTGCTGATGACACCAAGATGCTTGGATTGGCGGGTACAGAAGAGCAGTGTCAGGCAATACAACAGGACATAGACAGGTTGGTAGACTGGGCAGATAGATGGCAAATGGAATTTAATCCGGAAAAATGCGAAGTGATGCATTTTGGCCGGAAAAATGTAGAAGAGAATTATAGGATAAAAGGTAAAACTATAAGGAGCATAGAGACGCAGAGAGACTTGGGGGTGCAGGTTCACAAGCCTCTGAAGGTGTCCTCACAGGTGGAGAAGGTGACAAAGAAGGCGTATAGTATGTTAGCTTTCATAGAAAAGGGTATAGAATATAAGAGTAGGAGTTTGATGTTGCAGTGGTATACAACTTTGGTTAGGCCTCACTTGGAATACTGCGCCCAGTTCTGGTCTCCGTACTATCGGAAGGATGTGGAGTCCTTGGAGAGAGTGCAGAGGAGGGTTACCAGGATGCTGCCTGGTATGGAAGGACTGTCCTATGAGGAACGATTAGATAGACTGGGGTTGTTTTCCCTTGAAAGACGTCAGCTTAGAGGGGATCTCATAGGGGTGTATAAGATTATAAGGGGTATAGATAGAGTAAATGGAGGTAAACTTTTTCCACCTTTAGAAATGGATAGGACGAGAGGTCATGGCCATAGGGTGAGGGGGGCTATGCATAGGACGAATATTAGAGGGCAGTTTTCACACAAAGGGTAGTGGGGGTGTGGAATGCACTGCCGAGTAAGGTGGTGGGAGCAGGCACGCTGGGGCTGTTTAAGGGTCTCTTGGACAGCCACATGAGTGGTATGCAGATAGAGGGATATATTAGGACTGTTTAACTACGGCTTTTTTTCCACAGGTAATTCGGTCCATAATTTGAGCACGCATTCGGCAGGTGGTGCGGGTACAGCTCTTGGATGTTGATTCATGGGTTGCCTGGTACCTCATGTCGTATATGAGTGCTTTATGAGGACCACCTGAAGGGCACCATGACAGCTCAGAGACTATCGATGTGGCTGTGCAGACACTTGGAATTGGGCCGGTGTCTGCGGGAGTTTGCGCGTTCTCCCCGTGGTTTCGTGGGTTTTCTCCGGGCACTCCGGTTTCCTCCCACAACCCAAAAATTCGCTCTTAGGCTGATTGGGAAACAAATTGTCCCTATTGTGAAAATTTTCCATATTAGGAATAATATATATATTATTATATAGGAATATTAAAATAGGATAATGTATTTGCTACTATATAGTATGACGGCGGCGCGGGCTCGTTGGGCCAAAGGGCCTGTTTCCCGTGCTGTGTTGCTTAATAAAAAAAAAAATTAATAATAATAATTAATAATTAATAATAGTGTAGTACCAAGGGAATGCTGCATGTCAGTGTATTTCAGCCAAAACACTTAACCTCATCTGCACTCTTAGGTGGATGCAAAGGATCCAATAACACAATGTAATGAGTGGGACAGTTGTCATATTATTCTAACTGATATTTATGGATTAATCAGTACTGCCTATTGTCTTACAGAAGTCCTAAAACAGTTGATAGAACCCTCATTAATTTATGGCCCTCAGCCATCAAATCTGTATTCATGGTTCAGGGACCTGGTGACCATCCTTGTTGTAATGTGATGACCTTTAACGAAGCCTATGTTATACTGCTGTTTATAGTTACTCACCTCTAGATAGGATCTGATATGTACCCCATGATTTTGTACTCAGAATACAACAGTACTGTAACAAAGATGTGTATGCTTATCAATCCTTGTTGCATGATTGGTACGTTTATGATGAATTGAAGAATGTAACAATCCTTTTTATCTTTCTCTGCATCTTCTTTGTAGAACTAATGTCCTTTCTGAGGTAAGGGGAACCTAAACTGTACGTACCACTCCAAATGAATTATTTCCAAAGTATTATATTATCCAATATTGTAATTTTAGCTTTGAACTGAGTGCTATTTCTAAGTACTTAATCTTTTGCTCCAGCCTTGAAGTTTTTTGCAGGTGGGTTAACTAACTAACTAATCCCATGCAGACCCTATCTCCATAACCCTACATATTTTCCCTATTATTCCCCCTAACATTAAGGAACAATTTAGCATGACCATTCATCTATTCTGCACATCATTGGACTTGGGGTAAACAAAACCTATTTTCTTTGGTTCTTTGCCAAATCACTGGGGATGTAGAAGATTTATTTGTATTGTGTTTTGTATTTTTTCCTATTATGAATTGGGACTGAAAATCTTGGGGAAGGGATGCATCTTCTGATATTACGTGTGGGCCACTTGGCCCATTAAGTCTGCCCTGACTCTCTGACAGAATATCTTACTCAGATCCCCATAACCCTACACAATAACCACAGCTAATCCACCTAAACTCCACATTCAAGATACTAAGGATCAATTTAACATGGCCAATCTACCTTACCAGCGCACCTTTGGACTGAGAAAGAAACCAGCGCACCCAAAGGAAATGCACGCAGACACTGGAGAATGTGCAAACTCCACATAAGGCTGGAATTGAACCTGGGTCCCTCGTGCTGAAAGGAAGCAGTGCTAACTATTCTGTTACCATACTGATGCCACAATCTTTGAGATTCCATCTCTTTGCATCATTGGGTGAATCTCATATTCCACTAATGTGTTTATTTGAACTAAATCCATGCAGATGTGAACTATTTGGCATTGGGAGTGAAACCATTCCTGAACACAACTTTGTTGGTAGGGTTAACAGAAAAATAAGCTGCTGCTGTAGCATGTGCTCAATTTTACCCTTGACTTTGTTTAAGAATGGCTGAGGGCCCTCCTCAATGTGAAGAGGCAACTTTGTTTTAGCCTCAGCTCCTAGGATAACACAGTAGTTGGTCTTCAGCTTTTCCCAAGCCTGTAAATAATCTTGGAGATTAATTCTTGAATGCGCACTGTGCTGCTTGTCAGCACTTCATCGTGTAAATAGATCAGCTTCCATTGTAAGCATGCCTTCCTATTTAATAATGATGATTCCTGGTTCTGTATGACATACTGAAATTAAATGATTTCTCTACCCTTGTTTATTAATTTTGCCAGGTGTTGTCCTATGCCTTTCCACCTGGCGTATGTACCTGGATGAATGATGGTTATAGCGCAATGTGCTTAAGCCACTTTACTTTGTCAGAAAGACTGAAAACACTGCCTGGCATCAAATTTAAACCCTTTAGGATGTCCATCCACTTCAGGTTTTATGCTTTGGTATTTATTTTCTGTTTCATGTACTTTTCTGAAAGAAGTTACTTCCTTTTCCTGTGCTTCTTCTCCTTCCTGTATGTAGTTTGGCTTTTATCATTCTTCTTTCTTTTTACAGACTGTGTTTTAGATCAACAAGCAATTTTAAAATGTCCTAAATTCCCACAGTTGTGGCACTCCATTCCCCCTGCTGGGCATGTTTCTGACTTATGGAGGTCTTTCCACCACAGTGAAAGTAAGTGAGAGTGTACCTCTCACTGTTTCTGTGAGCTTCATTTTTGGATCCCATCCGTCTCCTGGCCTACATATTAAACAGTTTTGCTCATTCAAAGGGCCTCACTTTTCCTGCAAATGGATATTCTATTTTGTTTCCTCATCATTTTTACTGCCTTAATTAAAAACAGATTTTCTCTCATTTTCAAGAGATCTGATAGAGGTTCATCTAGGACTCCAATTGCTATCTGATCATGAATCAATTCTTCACTTAATATTCCGTAATCACAATTTTCTGCCAGCCTATATAGATTGTTGATGATCAAATCTATCCTTTTACAAGGTCTTTGTTTTCACTAATTAACTTTTTCCCATTCTATAATTAAAATTTTATGAATGCTGAAATATGGAACAAATTTCTAGAGGGCCTTTCATTAGATGTTGAAATTTCAACAACTGCCTGTCTCGCTATTATGTCATCAGCAACAGCTCCAACTGCAAAGTACTGTCTTAAGTTTTTCATTCCTTTTCATGCAAACTGGACGTGATACTACATCTGGAAAGTTTCTTTCTTCAGTTGGCCCAGTACTGAACTTTTTTGCAAGTCTTCAGTGTTTTGGAAAAGTTCTGGCGATGGCAGTATAGAGTCGATTCTCCTACCAATGTCTGGGCATGATGTAGCTTCAGTGATGTTTTGTTGATTTTGGTCCATTCTCATTGAGCTCCAGACTCTGGATCTGTGCCTCAATTTTCATCTTCCTCAACTCATTGTCGAAAATTGGAAAAACCCATCTGGATCACTAATGCACTTTACAGAAGGAAATCTGCCATCCTTACTTGATCTAGCCTACATATGACTCCAGGGCTTTAGAAATGTGGTTGACTCTTACTTGCCTTCCAAGGGCAACAAGAGATGGGTAATAAATGCTGGCCAGCCAGCAACATCCATACTCCATGACTGAATTTTAAAAAACTGCGATGCTTTGACTTTTTAAATTCATCTTGGGATATGGGCATCGCTGGTTGATTCTGGTTAGTATTCAATCCACATCTTTCATCCTCCATTCAAGGATCTGTCAACTTGTCAGGCCTGCAAACATTTCTTACAATTTTTCTGGGTTTTTCACCCACTGTCAACATTCACCATATTTCATCATGTGTTGTGGGGTCTAGATAGGGTTCTTCCAGATTTGTCTACTTCCCTTAAATAATCTACACAAACCATTATTATTTACTTAGACCTCTACATCCATCCTGGGATCTTTTCATGAGGTTGGACTTTTTCCCCTTCCAGATCTCACGACACTTAAGCGCCTGTTCAGGTACCTGAGGGAGAATTTAGCATGGCCAATGCACCTAACTGGCATGTCTTGGACTGGAGGAAACGAGAGCACCCGGAGGAAATCCACACAGACATAGGGAGGATGTGCAGACTCCGCACAGACAGTGAACAAAATCGGGAATCGAACCTGGGTCCCTGGCACTGTGAAGCAGCAGTGCTAACCTCTATATCACCAAGAGACAATTTAGCATGGTCAATCAACTTAACACACACATCTATGGACTGTGGGAGGAAACCAGAGCACCCAGAGGAAATCTACGCAGATTCAAGGAGAATGTGCAAACTCAACACAGGCAGTCACCTATGGCTGGAATTGAACCTGAGTCCCTGGTACTGTGAGGCAGCTGTGTCTAACCACTGTGTGGTCAGACTGTGACCACAATCTGAGTGAATTTGATATGAGAAGGAGAAGGAAGAAACACAAATCGAACTTTTAAATTTAAGTGCCACTACATTAAAGGTCTGAGAAATAAATTGATCACAATAAACAATGTTGAACAGTTAATAATAAGTCAACAGACACATGGGAGAAAAATTCAAAACAAAATTGATAAAATATTAGAATACAATTCTAATGTCTCCACTTCTGTAGTTGAGCAACAATGGTTAACAAATGAAATAAGAGGCAGAAATATGCTAAAACAAAAAGGGTTTACATAAATATGCAAAGCTCCAGTTCTTTTGGCTAAACAATCCTTGCCACCAAATCAGACAAGAGATAGTCATGTACAAAGAAATGTCTTCCACAAATTCTCAAAGAAATCACAACATAGAAGGGGAGATTTATAAAGCAGCAAATGGATGGAAAGAAAGTAATGAGAGATGCGAACAGCTGTATGAAAAATAACTCGCAATGGAGCCTAAAATTAATTGATTTTCTTTTCTATAAATACTTTAAGAAGAAGTGAGTTTTTAAGGGAAATGGGTGACCATTAAAGATAGATTCATGCATATAAGGGATAATGAGGAAAAAGCAGATTGCTAAATTAGAACTTTGTATTTGTTTTTAAATGGAGAAAGAGGACAAAATTCCAAAGGCACAGGGTGCAAGTGGAAATAAGTAATGGAGAGGAATTTAGTAATTTTAATATAACCTCAAAATTTGTAATGGGGAAAGTAATATGATTTAAGATCGACACACCTAATGACTTTTACTCTAAAATATTAAAGGAAATGGTGATTTAACTGCAGATATATTAATTATAATCTTCCAAACCTCTCTAGAATCAGGAATTATATTGCTGGATAGAACATTTGTAAACATCTCTCCATCATTTAAAGAATGGAGAGAGAGGCCAGGTAACCTCAGACTTGTCAGTTAAATATCAGTTGTGAGGACATTATAAGAACCTATCATCAGAGATAAAGAGAGGTAAATTGTGCTAACCTCGATAGACAAGATGGTACTGTGGATCATTACCAAGGCTATGGCCAGCAGTGTTACTGAAGCTATTGGGGTAACAGCATGTTCCTTCCTCACGCACCTTGTTAAATTCCAATTCACTCTCATCATGAAATCTGCTATGGTATTGAAGATCTGATGGTGTAGCAATGCACCTCCTACTTTCCTCCCAGATTTCTCAGATATGTGATGTCTCAGCTTCCATTTTAAAACAAGCAAAAGTGTGTAACGTGTTGCAATGACAACTCAGACTTTGTTAATTGAAATCCCTGCTCGTTACTATGCAAGCCCAGTTTGGTGTCATGATACATTAAACCGCTTGCTACATGACTGACATGACTGATTTCTGATCAATGAAATCTGCTTGGTTTCATTAGTCAGAACATTGAATGCAGGAGTTGGGATGTTTTGTTGAAATCGTACAAGACATTGGTCAGCCATGCTTGGAATACTGTGTACAGTTTTGGTCATCCTATTATAGAAAGGATATTATTAAACTAAAAAGAGTGCAGAGACATTTACTAGGATGCGATGGGGACTTAATGGTTTGAGTTATAAGGAGAGGCTGGAGAGTCTGGGACTTTTTCTCTGGAGCATAGGAGGCTGAGGGGTGATCTTATAGAAGTCTAAAATGAGGGGCACAGATTGGCTACGTAGACAATATCTTTTCCCAAAGGTAGGGGAGTCTAAAACTAGATGGCATGAGTTTAAGATGAGAGGAGAGATACAAAAGGGTCCAGAGGAGCAATTTTTTCACACAGAGGTTGGTGAATGTCTAGAACAAGCTGCTAGAGGTAGTAGTAGAGGCGGATACAATTTTGTCTTTTAAAAAATGTTTAGATAGTTACATTGGTAAGATGTCAATAGAGGGATATAGGCCACATGCAGGCAATTGGGACTAGCTTAGGGGTTAAAAAAGGGGCAGCATGGACAAGTTGGCCAAAGGGCCTGTTTCTATGTTGTAAACCTCTATGACTCTATGACTGTGATTATCAGTGTTGAAAGGGCTTACAAAGTTTCACAGTAATCCAGCAATCTATTCAGCAGATTACCAGGATTGCTGAGCTCAGTTCCAGTAGAGTAATAGTGACTCCATAGAGTATCAACCTGTTGTCCTCTCTCAGGCTGAATGAGTCCATCTTTCCACATCTACATCCCCACCAATGCTCTTGCAAGTGATTTCCTGTCAGTTATCCAGCGCAGAATGCTACCACCCACACGGCGACAGTACACCCAAAGTCAGGGCTTTATGGCCTAGAGCTTCTTGAGGATGCCCTGCCAGACTGTCTGTAGTCTCGCTTGTTGAAAGTCAGCAAATGTCCACCAGCCGGGCTGTAATTGCTTGGGAACACAGTATTGGAGCACTGGTCAGCTAAAAACACCTGCATGAAGGACACTAATGGAATATACATTGGTGATAGCTGAATATTGTAAGAAATATTGGATATGTTGGTGGATAAAGTTGCCATGGAATGGTTGTTTTCTCACTCTTTTATTTTGGGATTGTATCCTGATAACAGATGGCTGGTAAGGTGGAGCAATGTTACACAAAGGAGAACTGGTACATTATTCAAAAGAACAAGAGTTTGATTAGTCACTCGTAAATAGTCTCTCCTTACTGCAGATATGTTGGCTGCTTCTTCCATTTCTCCTCCTCCTCTTCCTTCACTTCCTGAGGTTGTTGGCTGACTCTTCTGACAAGGACTGGGTCTTCAAGTTAGTCAGGTGGCCTCACAGAGAGATAGTGCCCACAAAACCACACAAATTCAGTCAATGGCATCGTAGAAAACTTGCATGCAGTGATGAAGGTGAACTGTGAAATGTTTGCAATGTTGCTCGTTCCTACCATGAAGGATCTGCTGACAAATAAAAACTGGGGTACAGTCACCTCAACAGCCACAGGCTGCAGCATCCTTATCCTACTGTATGGCTGCAAGAGGTGGCAAAGGTCTGTGACCACCTCTTTGGTAAAGCACAGCTGCCAAACACACCGTTCCTGACCATGATGTAAATAGGAGTTTGCACACTGAAAACCAGAGCGAAGTCAGACCCCTGTAGGAGAACCTTCACCCTCCAATACTGTAGCCTATAGGAAAACAATAAGCATAGCCCCTATGATGGGTAGCAAGTGATGCACTCAAAGATCTTTCAGAAATACACAATGTCTTCCCAATCTCCAGCACCTTCCTCTGCAGACTTTTTCTACTGCTCAGAAAGTCCACTGACTCTGCAGAACAAATAGATGGCAACCTGCAGGTTAGGTGGTGATGGATTTAAATTGCTCCAATGAGGATTCTTCCTGCTTTTGAGCACACGTTCATCTATGCCCAAATAAGAGAGAGAATTGCCAGGCACTGTTCAAAATGCTAGGTCAATATTCAGCATTCAACAGATATCACAATCTGCATACTTCTGGAGGATAGATGTGACATCTACACTAATGCCCTCAACAACAATTTGTTCAGCATGAGCTGGCCCGGAAGTGGTCAAAAGTGATGCTATTGCCACATTTTACAACAACTGGCACCCAAATCTACCAGTGCTATCATACATTACAGCCAGCGAGTAAGCACTTAGATCAATCTAAGCTGATCAAAGATATTCAGCATGCATTTCAGAAAGGTGGAACTTGAATGAAACATATAGTTAATCTCATTAAGAAAAATATTAACATGTTAGATGGAGAAATATTTGATAGACTGTGTCACATTCCAGAGACTCGAGCAGCTGATCCAAACTAATACTTCAATGGAATATAGAGGGGAAACAGCAGTGCTGGATGTGCTACCTTTTGGATGAGATTTTAAACTGGGGCCCCATTTGACCTTGCTATTGGATTTAAATATTGTCTGGCAGTCCCTAAAAGAAGAGTGGGAAGATTTCCCAGGGTTTTAGTCAACACTAGCCCCTCAAACAATCAGTTTACCATGGGTTGTCTCATTACTGTTCATAAGACCTTGCTGTGCACAAATTAGCTGCTGCATTCCTTCAAGTTAAAACATTGCTTCAAAAGAACATAGTTAATTGCAAAGTGATTTGGGATATCCTAAAGTTATTAAAGAGACTGTGGCAATGCAACTTTCCTTCCTTTCTTCTTTATTATATCTATTATGACAATATTACAAAACATTGAAACTGAGTGGAGTCTTTCTTGTGGATTTTGATGTGCTCCTCCACTACATTTTCCCTGGCTCCTTTCATACGATTGGCTTTTCTCCTAATGGTAGTCAGAGAATTTTACTCATGTTGCCATAAGCTTTGTTTTGTTAATAAGTCGTGTCACTAATGTTAGCTTGTGACAGTACAACATGAATAGAATTCTTGCCCTGTGGCTTGTTACTCTCACAGCTGGTACAGGCTCAACGGAAATTAAGAAGAGAATGAAAGCGAGTATTTTTAATTGATCTGTTCGATTATAATTGCCTCAATGGTATTTATCTTTCTGAAGAATTATTCCCCTAAGTAACGAGCGTGGCAAAATAGCCTTATAAAATATCTAGGACATTGAAAAATATCCACACAAGTATTATCCATCACACCCACATCAGGCTAATTCAGATAATTTCCATTATAGATAAATTTGACCATAAAAAGCTTCTGTCGCTGGTAAATTCTGTGAAGCTGTTTTGAAAAAATGAACCTTGATTATAATCCTGACCACCCAGCAGGAGCAGTGATAATGGGAAGTTAGAAAGATGGCTGGAGATTCCTGGGAGGGTCACTCATGGTAAGTGAGCAAGAAATATCCGGTTCCCCTGACCTAATTCAGCATATATAGAATCATAGGATCCTACAGTGCAGAAGGAGGCTATTTGGCGCATTGAGTCTGCAGTGACTACAATCCCACCCAGGAACCATCTCCACAACCACATGCATTTACCTCAGTTAGTCCCGCTCATACTAAGGAGCAATTTAGCAAGGCTAATCCACTTAACCTGCACATCTTCGGATTATGGGAGGAACCGGTGCACTTGAAAGAAACCCACGTAGATGCAGGGAGAACGTGCAAACTCCACACAGACAGTGACCCACTCTGGGAATCAAACCTCAGTCCCTGGCGCTGTGAAGTTGCAGTGCTACTCACTATGTCACCGTGCCATTTGGTCCTGAAGGTGCTAGAGAAATGTATCTAACACATCAATTCATATCTAACAGTGTACTCAAATAATTATGGATTATCCTTGTGCATTCTGTACCTATATATATATCCCTGAGTTTCCCAGAGTTACAGCTTGGGGAGTTTGTTGTGTTTTGTTGAGCTTCTAGTGAGGATACTTCAAATGGCTGTATCGGGTGAGCGAGAGCAGCTCTGTAATTTGCAAGCTCGGTTGGATCATCTTGGTGTGAATCAGAGCAGTCTGTTCCAACCGGCAGTGCTGTGCAGCAGTAATGAGGGCACTGGTAGACTGTGTGGAAGAGGAATGCTGTCATCCTGAAACATTAAAATCAGAGCCAGGCTGTTCAGGAGTGATGTCAGAAAGCACTTCCTCAAACAAAGAGTAATAGAAATCTGGAAATCTCCAGTAAAAGAAAATTAAAACCAAGGCAATAAAATTAAATTAGGAAATAGAACAAGCATGGGTTAATGGAACTGAATTTCAGAACAAGTTTGAGGGGCTGAATGGTCTGCTCTTGTTCCAAGTCACTGAAAAATGCAAAAAATGAATTTAAAGTATATTATTCAAACTTAATTTTTTTTAAGAATTTGATTATAAGTTTGTGATATGTATAGTTTTGTAACTATAATTTAAAATATAATTTAGAAAATATAATCTGTAAAGAACAATAATACTATAATTGATTTTATGATCATGACTATTATAATGGAAAACCTATGGATCAAAGTAAATACTTATCATTTAAATTTACTTCCTCTGTTCCCTTGCAGCAGGAAGAGCAGCAAGGTTCTGCAACTGGTCCACGTCTACTGCAATTTTTCTGTTCAGCCAAAGTGGTGTCCCATTCTTGGAGGTCTTCCTCAAATATACTTATTTGGCTGGCCCCATCTTTTCTGCCACTCTGGTTGTGTGTACATCTTGGGTGTGGGGATGATGGGGGGAAGCAAAAGAAGTATCTTACCCTCTTCAGTCGTCTCTTCATCATGATGTCCTATAGGCTCCTCTGATCATTCCTCCAGCGTACTTCCACGTTGGTGATGCTATCTCTCCATGTGATGCCCAAGATCATATAGAGGCAGAGCTTGTGTGACACTTTTGCTGTTATCTTCCAGGTTTTGCTGGTATAGATTGTCGTTGGTACTATTATGGTTATCCACTTTGGTAGAAATAATACTAGGAGGGATTATTATTTAAAGGGTGAAAAGCTGCAGGATGCTACAGTGCAGAGGGACCTGGGGGTCCTTGTGCACGAATCACAAAAATCCAGTCTGCAGATGCAGCAGGTGATCAGGAAGGCGAATGGGATGTTGGCCTTTATCGCTAGAGGGGAATAGAATATAAAAGCAGGGAGGTCTTGCTGCAACTGTACAGGAAACTGCTGAGGCTACAACTGGAGTACTGAGTGCAGTTTTGGTCCCTGCATTTGAGAAACGATGTATTGGTTTTGGAGGGAGAACAGAGAAGGTTCACTAGGCTAATACCGGAGATGAGGAGGTTAACCTATGAAGAGAGATTGAATAGACTGAATCTGTACTCATTTGAGTTTAGAAGGGTGAGGGAGGATCTTATAGAGACTTGCAGGTAATGAGGGGGCTAGATAGGGTAGAGGGAGAGAGATTCTTCCCACTTAGAAAGGATAGCAGAACTAGAGGGCACACCCTCAAAATAAGGGGGGTGGGCAGCAGTTTAGAATGAAGTTGAGGAGGAACTTCTTCACTCAAAGGGTGATGAATCTCTGGAATTCTCTGCTCATTGAAGTGGTAGAGGCTACCTCACTGAATATATTTAAATCACAGGGAGATAGCTTTCTGATAGACAAGGGAATTAAGGGTTATGGGGAGAAAGCAGGAAAGTGGAACTGATCCACTTCAGATCAGCCATGGTCTTATTAAATGGTGGGGCAGTCTCGAAGGGCTAGATGGCCTACTCCTGCTCCTATTTCTTATGTTCTTATGTTCTTATGTTCTTATATGTAGAGTCACAATTTCATGGCCATGTTGACAATGTTGAATGCCCACACCATGTGAAGCCGATGAAAGACAAATGTTTTTTTGTCTATTCTTGTATGGACGTTGATCTTGATATCATTCTCTCTGGAGATTTTGCTTCCAAGATGGAAGTGATCAACATCCTCAATTTTCTGTTGGCCAATGGTGAGGGCCTTGTTGCCATCCAGTCTTCTGGTCTTGTAGTGATGTGTAGACTAACATTAGTGCCGCTACTTTCAAGATAGTGGTCATGTTTTAGCATGTGAAATTCTTTGGTCAGCAAAGCAACAGTTTTTGTGAAGATGATGTTGCCGTGGGATGCCAAAGTCTGGATCCACCTCAGCATTCTCATAATGATATCAATAACCAAGAACTAAAGACTATGGGCAGAGTATGGAACCTTGTTGTATTCCTGTGATGTTGTGGTGGGAGTGCATGGTTGTTGCAATAGATAAAGTATAAATAAAATGTGTAGTGATCTTCTTGTCATTTGGATTCCTCACCATTTTAATGAATTAAAACATGAACATGAGGCATAAACTCTAAATTCCCCAGCATTGAATTGGTGGATGGGGATGGGATGGGTTACCTCAAAGATGCACTGGGGAATCTTTCTCAGATGTTTACAAATGGTAATTATCCATTTAATAGAAATTAAAACATCCACTGGACAATTGCCCTACTCTTCAAAATATCCAAAAATATGATTTCAACCGCAAATTTTGAATGACTCCAATCAGGTTATATTAGCTGTTACCCAGAAAATATTAGAATTAAAACCCATTCTAATTTTGAGGTAACTATTGTACATATTCGGCTTGAACCCCCACAGACATCTTCATCCCCGACTCCCCAGGTGTTTCCCCTACCCACTGACTAACCGGCATGTGATTCACGCAACAAAAATCCTCACCCCTCTCCCCCAGGGTTAACTGGACCTGATACCTAGCTCAATCATCACCATCCTGCATAAGGAGTGACCTCATGCCACTGGGGAGGCACGGTGGAGGGGTGTGCAGAAACGGTGAATTGTGAATGGCTGGAGAATTCCAGCTTAAGTGTAATAATAGCAAGAATGGGTGCGGTGCAGTGTGGGGAGTGAGGTCAACTCTCCAATGTTCCCAACTTGAACCAAACCCTCCTGTGACCGAAACCAAACACCAGCTCCCCCTCCGTGACCAGACCAAAACACCATCTCACTCCAACCCTCCTCAATGACCAGAACTGAATCCTCCTCTGACCTGCCCTGACCTGATGTGACCACTCTCCCACCACCACTCCCCCACTTCCAGCCATCACCCACCCCAGTTCTACAACATCCAATCTCTGCAGGTCCAACCAGAATCCCAAAGGCCCAATGCTTCCCCCTCCCCTTTAGGCCTGACCTGAATTCTCCCTAGCAGGTTTAATAAAAACTAATCCCTCAAACCCGACACCTCGCCCTCAGCCTGACTTCTTCCCTACCAGAACCGCACCCCAACTTACTTCGAACCCTCCCACAGGTCTGTGCTGACCAGACTCAGACCACACTCCCCCTGCCCCATGCAATGCGAACTCACCCCCATTCGTATCTCACACCACCAAGATCCAGCCCTTTTGACTTCCAATTCCCCTGCCAACATCTGATCCCATTCCTACCCACTAAAATCCTATCCGTTCTTCTTTGATGCTTAACTTCTTCCTGGTCTGTCAAGGACATTTAAATTTCAATGGGACCTTTAACTTAGACATCTAGTGCCCTAACAGAGGAGACATGGCTACTTCAATGGAGCTGAACTTTGACACTGGGCCCTGGTGATGAGCTGCGTTGTCAGACCCTGCCTGAGTCGACAGGTCGAGTGAGATAAGATCGAATAAAAATTACCTCAGTAATTGGGCAATGGAGTGGCAATCTGATACCGATTGCCACTTCATGGAAGTTGGGGCCATTGTTGAGTCAGTTAACTGTGCAAGCTTTTAGGTGAGATCATTTAGTTTTCCTGACCTGCATCTTATACATGTATGAACCCCAGCAAATTGATGAATCTATAATTGATTCATTAAATGTGATTTTTATGGGGTTCTCCAAATCACACCATAACTTGAGCGATGGGTTTGTGAAAATGTTGGAGATAGATTCAAATAGAAATTCAAGATAACAATTATAGCATAATACTAGGCCATACACTCCATCATGCTTCTGCCCATGATGGAATTATCTACTGCAATCTCACTGCACTAACTCTGCACTTTCCTTGTGTCCTTTAATATTCTCCTTTTTCCAATAATTATCCAATTTACTTTTCAAATGGTATTATAATCTTTGTTTCAAGAACCACTTGTGGTAATGCATTCCAAGTTCAAAATCTGTGTAATAGCATTTCATCTAACTTCATCACATTTATTTTAATAATAATCTATAATCTAATCCTCTTTACTGGGTTTCCAATCAGTGATCCAATGCTTTTTGTATTCACTTTTTTAAAACCATTCATACTTGAAAATCTTTATTAAAGGTCACTTTTACTGTCCCTGCATTGGTGAATAAAGTGCCAACTTTATAAGCTTTGTTCCTCAATGTAACCTTTCAATGCTCATAGTTCTAATTCCTTTTGTTCCTTTTCCATAGTTCTTGGTATTCTCTCTGCGGTGAAATGCACAAATCTAGTCTCGGATCTCACACTGTGGTTTGAAAGTTTTTTTTAAGTTAAAGTTTAACATGTCTTGTGCAAATTTAGCAGCACTTCAGAGTTGTTGGGTGAAATTTTCCCCAAAAAAACGAGCAATGGACATGATCCTACGGCCAGTCATGCCAGTTGGATTCCCTGGTCCTGCTGCAACAAACGGAGACACGGATGAGGGCCAAATTGGCAATGATGGCGGAGTGTGAACAGCCTAAATGTCGTAACGGCGAGAATACCAAAGCGATGTGCACTGATCTGTCAGACACACACCCATACTGCAATCGGCCCATACTCAGTCACTTTGTGGCAGAGTAATGAGTTTTTTAGTTAGAGGAAGAACGAGGGGAGCCTAAACACGTCAGTGTAAGCCTGGCGACATAGTGCTCAGGCACCATTTTGCAAGAGCATCCCGATCTCATGATGCACTGGGACACTCTTCGTCCTATGGATATTCGGAACCCCCGCTGTCTCATCGGCAGCACGTTCCCCCACACCCCCTCTTCCTGATATGGATCACCAGGACTGGGGCTTCTGGGCCCTTCTGATGGCTTTCCCTGCCTGACTCCTTACCTGTCACCCCATCATGACCCCCAACATGACCCCACCATCAGAACATCAGACATAACTGTCCTCATCGTGACCTCCTTCATGCTCCACCTCTGCACAATCATCCCTGCATGACGCCCCCTGCATAGCATGCCTGCCTAACGCCCCTGATATTTTCCCTATCACAGCCCCCACACAGGCATTCCCATTGTAGATCTATTCAAGCCCCAACCTCCACTCAGACCTCCCCGCTGTGACATTGCCTGGTGTCCTGGCAGTGCCCAATTGGCAGTGCCTTTACTAATCAGAGTC
This sequence comes from Sphyrna mokarran, assembly GCA_024679065.1. Taxonomy (NCBI): domain Eukaryota; kingdom Metazoa; phylum Chordata; class Chondrichthyes; order Carcharhiniformes; family Carcharhinidae; genus Sphyrna; species Sphyrna mokarran. The sequence continues at coordinate 42,870,316 of JAGIQG010000013.1, forward strand.
CAATTGCCCACCAATCAGCACTCTGATCTCAGACATATGTGGGATTTTCTAGCCATGCTTGCCACAAGGCCAGAAATTCCCACCCAAAGTCAATGGACTGTGCATGATCCCCCCACCACCCCACCACCTGTTCTGATTTCCATGGTTGGCAGGAAAGAAAAATTCTGCCTTTTAAGTTTGTTGTTTCCACTGACATTGCTATTCTTGCAATTTGTCCTGATGAGTGCAAGCTGAAAAAGTCTCTTTTTTCAGAAATAATCTCTACTTTTCTCGTAAAATAAGCTAGGGCAGTATGGTAACACAGTGGTTAGCACTACTGCTTCATAGCTCTAGGGATCTGAGTTTGATTCTTGGCTTGGGTCACTGTCTGTTTGGAGTTCGCACATTCTCCTTATGTCTGTTTGGTTTTCCTCTGGGTGCTCTGGTTTCCTCCCACAATCCAAAGATGTGCGAGTTTAGGTTGATTGGCCATGCTAAAATTGCCCCTTAGCGTCCTGAGATGCATAGGTTAGAGGGATTAGTGGGTAAATGTGTAGGGATATGGAGTGGAACCTGGGTGGGATTGTGGTCAGTGCAGACTCGATGGGCTGAATGGCCTCTTTCTGTACTATAAGGTTTCTATGATAAATTACCATTCAAGCCATCATTGCTCTCAGTCTTCTTTTTCAAAAATATATTAATTCATAAATAATTATTTTAAACCCGATTTGCAACCCTCCTTCCCACTCTGCTAACCTTCTTTGTCCTCCTGTATTAACTTCAAATTATTCATGTAAAGAAAATACAAATGAGGGAGCAGAAGAAATGCTTGACACACATCTCTACAGCCAAAAAATGTAATCCTATTCTTTGCTTTCTACCTATTGCCATCTCTTCAACCATGCACTGATATTACCTTTAATTTAATTCAACTCTCTTTAATGCAATTGATCTGAAATTAGACAAGTCCTGCCATATTTTGAGCTGATAATTAAGGGTCAATATACTATCTCCTGCTTGTATTCCATGGATTCTGTAATTGGCAAGGGATAAAGCCGTAGGGCTGATGACACAGGAAGATGTAGGGGTCAGTGATGGGAATATCCAGGGCCACTCATGGATCCAGTACATAACCGGCAGGCAGCATGTGTGAGCCTCACCTATGTGACTGGCTTGAAAGAGTGACCCAAATCTCAGGTAGAAAGTGGCACTTGCTTTTAAATTTGCTAAATATACTGCCATCACAGCAGGACTGCACAGGATAGTTCAAAACTTTCTCTGGGTGAGGGAGGGGAGGAGCAGAAACACTGGTAATCTGGTCAAGATGTGATCCCAGCAATAAATGCATCCCCCAGTGATGGGCATCTAAACAGAAGGAACATGCCCATATCTTGCAAAAGTTGGTAGGAACATCACTGAAGGTTCTGCTGCATGTAACAGTGCATTGAAAACAGTTTTCACTTACCCTTATTTCAGTCTCTGAATGGGAAGATCTATTTAGATAACATCAAATGCAATCCCTTTATCAGCACATTGATTTCCCCTCAACAATAAAAATATGTTAAGCATGACCTGTCTTATATCCATGACTATGGCTGGTTAGTCCATGAGTTTTTAAAATGTTTTCATCTGCTATAATGGAGCTCAGAAGTTTTATCATAACTGAGACCAAGTTAACTGACACATAAGTTCCTGCCAAGTTATTTTTCCTTTCAAGAGCAGTGCAACATAGGCTATATCCAAACCCTTTGGAAATTCTTTAGAAATCCTTTCCACCTTAAAAGATCTCCTCCCTGTTTTTTTCATCTTCTCCCACCTAAAAACGTGGGCGATCACATCATTTGAATACAGAATCCTTTACCTCCGCCTGCTTCCTCAGGTAGGAGCTCCTGGCAGTGGGAGATATAAATAGCTCAAAGTAACAAAGTATTTTTAGTAAAATATTTTTCTTTATTTACTTGGATTTTGACTAGCCTGTTGGCATTAGAAACATTATATCAAGGATCCATTCCTGCCCATTTATTATTGACTGTGGACAAAGCATTGGTACAGATTACCATAGAACTTCTCTGATACAGACAATATAGCAAATCAAGATAAAGTAGCTGTTTACCTTTAGGGACCATTTCAGCTCTGCTGTTTAAATAGAGTGTGGGTGTACTGGACAAGTTGCTACTGATGGACAGTTCCAGTTTGTGTAAACATATAAAGGTCTATAAATTTGTCAGTGCAACATCTGCCTTCAGGCACTCTGTGGCCTACTAAGACTCCAATCACGTGGACATATGCATCACCCCGTATTATTGGTGAAAGAAAGAGGTATCCAGGGTTGCTGCGTAAAGTAGGCATTAGGCCATTTGTAAACGTAAATAAGAACAATATGTTTTTTTGAGGCCCTGATTCGAGATTGGTTTACCCTGAGGCAACTAATACTGGCACTCACTAAACCTTAGGCCATGATTCCACTTGTTTTGAAATTTACCTGGAGCAGCCTCCAATCGTCCCCTGTGGCTGGAAAGGTGGAACATATAATTATGCATGAAATTTCCATCAACAAATTAGTCTCTCTGTCATTTGTCTAATTTTGTTGGCCACTTACCAGCACTATGTTGACTATGATGAATGAAAGCATAAAATATTGCTCGCGAATTCAACACACCGTTTTATATTCATAACATTTAAAAGTTCAATGTGTCCCAATCTTTAACTACTAGCTACATAATACCAAAGTAAACCCTTCAGGGGTGCAGTAGCCATAATCCAGATAATCAAGAGAAAATTGGGGCCCCATTTTTCTCAATATCATTGTGTCATTTTGAGGTTTGAAACATGAAAATGTCAAGGTAATTGTCAAACCATTTTTCATGGTATTCAGGATGATTGATGTCATTGCTAAATTATGAAAAATGCAATCTATGTTTTTAGTAATTATATTGTTGTAAGGTTCATTATGTCCTTCTCTTGTTAATGGGACTCATAAAGCCACACATGTAAATATGTTGTTAAGTGAAGTCCTCTGACAAAAGCGAATAATCTTGTCTCTAGCTTCAAGAATGGATGAAATATGTTGGTATGATTGATGGAAATAATAGACTGATCTATAGAATGTTTTATCACTTAATTGTCTGCAGCTCATCAACTGCAAGCAGCTACTGCACTGCCTTCGCACCCATAATGAAGTAGAATTCAGGAAAAGTTGTCTTTCTATGCTTAGCAGTTGCCATACCGACCCTGATTTATCTTCTTCTAAATCTAATGGGCAGAGACAAGATTGAAGGTGGGAGTGGAATGAAATTTGAAGAGAATGCATTGGATTGGCACTCTGCCTTCTATCAATCCCACCTGAAGCAGAGTCAATGCGGAAGCAACTACCCAGCCAGCAGTGCAGCATAGCCAGATAGGCCATTTGACATACTAATAGGAGGCAAGATGTAACCACTATCAAGGATTTTCTGAGCTCTGGTGGGTCCTACTGAGTCCAAAGCCCAATAATTATTTGAAAACAGCGTCTAATTGAAATCCAGGGCACCATCAAAGCCTTCTATAAATCCCCAATCTCCATCACAGCTATGACTAGAAACAATCCTGTGGAAGCATTCCTGCTCCAAAATGTTGACCTGACAGTTCTGGCCACAACTGATTTTTAAATTTGTATATGTTTTTAGAGAGCACCTCCAAACTGAGACATCCTCACGATCTCCTTACCATCATTGGTAGCACACACCTCTTCTGAACAGGCTACTAATTTTCAAGATTGCTGACTCAGCCTCCCATCTTGGGAGCCCAGCCACCATCCTAACTGGATGGTAGACACTGAGTAGGATTCTTTGCCTCCCAGGAGACCACAGTGCCGCCCGGCCAGCCAACACTGTTGGGGTCAAGGCCCACTTTTGATTCTGACGGCAAAACAAATTTAGGTTCCATCTAATAATTCCACTGAGTTTATAGTTCCATAGGCAGTCTTTTGGATCTTATCAAAATGGTTTCACTGTGTGAACATTGGAACCAAGTTTTAGTGATTTATTCAACTCTGGGACCAATCACTGTTAAGTCTGTTCTCTATATTCACACAGGTGGTTAACAATCAGGAACCAGAAGACTGGTTAATTTCTGTACTTTCCCAAATGTCTTGCTGAACAAGTATAATTTATATTTATATAACTCCTTTAGCATAATACACTTCCTTGGAGCACTTACAGGATGATTATATATCTGACACCAAGGCACAGAAAGTATTGGGAGAGATGAACAAAAGTTTGCTCAAGGGTGTAGGTTTAAGGACTGATTTAAAGTAGGAAAGAGGAATAGGGAGGCTGAGGGAATTAGGGAGATATTTAGGGAGGGAATTTCAGAGCTTAGGGCCTTGGCAGCTGAAAACATAATTACTAATGACAGAGTAGTTAAAACTAGGAATCATCAAGTGCTCAAAATGAGGGAACGGCAGATATCTCAGAAGGTTGTGAGGCAGGAGGATATTACAAAGATTGGGAAGAGGTGAGACCATGAAGGGATTTGAAAGCAAAGGTCAACATTTTAAAATGAAGACGTTGCTTAACCCAGAGCTCTGGATTCAACCAGCTTAGCGTTGATAGCTAACAGTCATTGAAAAAGTTAAGATGCAGGTAGACTATGCAGTGGAGACCATTCAACCATGGAGTCTGCATCAACTCTTCAAATGAACATCTTACCCAGGGCCATCCTGTCACATCAGTCATAGAGGATGTAATTTGTAACTGATAAAAACAGTTTTAAGTTCAGTGGCAAGTGTGGAAACATGATTGGAGGGATTCAAACATGGATTTTTAGGAAAGATAGATATGGACTTAGGAGATGACAATCTCTTCAAGATCTTAGAAGAGGAAAAGGAGATTGGAGATGGGTAGTAGTTGGCAGGATCAATGGGGTCAAGGGAATTCTTTGATGAAAAGGGTATAGTTGCTGATGAGAGAAATAAAAGACAATACCAGCTGACATAGGAAGCAGGAAAGGAAGCTGAGTGGTTAGTGGTTCAGTGTGAATAGGGTTGAGGGGGTAGGAAGTGAATTTCATAGTTGGGATGAGTTTGGAGAGGGCATGTGGGTAAGTATGACTAAATGTTGTGTGCAATCAGAGTGAGGGCACATGCTGAGTGTGTTTTCCACTCTATGTATATATTAGTGGAAAATAGACTCAGTAGGTTAGGGAAAGAGAGGGAAATGGCAGAGGAAGCTGATCAGATGGTCTCAAATTTAGTGAAATCCATAAGCTCATTGCACTTGTTTTTGGAGATGAGGGTGGAAGGCAAGGGACAGTGTTCACAGTAAAACAATAAGTATAGCATTACGTCTGCATTTCAAGATGATCATGGGGTAGTGAACAGTTTGAAGAATGTAAGCCAGCTTATGTACTTTTAACGAGTAATATCTATCTTTACTCTGCTGCAGCACATCATTGTTTGAGCGTAAATGTTGTGTTGCATTGATTATCAATTTGGAGCCAATTGTGATGTAGACTTGTGTGCAAACGGATGGGGATGAAAGACAAATCAAGATCAGGAAGAATGAGACTGAAGAGACATCAGGCCTGAATGGGTGTTCGTAACAGTTTCATGGAAATTTTCACATATCTGGTCAAAGGACACTGAGAAGAAAGGAAGATGTGGTTCAGTAAGAGGTATGAGGTAGATATGCAGGTGCCATAGAGTTAAGTGGAGCACAAATCAATCAGCTTGAAAAAAATGAGGCCCCAGAGACATTGGTACTGCAGTCAGGAAGAGTGATCTGTGAGTCACTGGAAGACGCATCAGTAATTGTCAGTGGACCGACCACTGGGATGAGCTCCAGCATGAGGGAGTACTAAGCAATCTGTAAACAATTGATGATTGTAGCATCATAAATTGTTATAGTTGGAATAGATGCTGTAAAAGGACTTGCCATATATGGTGGAAAACACATGCAGCATGTCTGTCAGCTTACTCTGTCGGTATTCAAAGTAAGGCTTCTGACTCTGATAAATTGAGGATCCCACAACAGACAAAAGCAGGTGTTTAATATAGCAGTGAGTGGCTAAACCATATATTCACCATATTCATTCTTGTCTGATTGCTAAAATCAGTGAATTGTACTATTCCTATCACTGTTTTATCAATCAGATGATTCAGCTTAGGTCAGGAAGCGAAGCATTCGTTCCAGTGATTAGGAGTAGAAGAGCAGGAGAATTGCTTCATTTTTGTGATCCTCCTCTATCAGATTTACCTTTTATAATAACACAGACTCCAACCACATTTGATCAATAAACGAATATCAAATCAAGATAAACTGTAACTGTTCCTTGCATTCATACTGACTTTACCTTCCTGATTCATACATGTCCATTTTACAGCTTGAAGGACATAGAAATCAAGGAACATTCTTCCTGACTGCCTTTCCAGTATTATGTTGCACATAAAATCAGCCTATAACACTGTAATTTCAGTTTCAAACAGACCTTGTACAAACATTCAGTTTTTTTTATGATAAATCATATAATTTTTTTGGGACAAAGAAATTCTACTTGACAGGACACAGTTCATTACAATGCACAATTCCCAGAGCACTGGATAAACAGGCTGTTACATTGTAGTGCTGGGATTTTTCAAAGATTCACCATTTCAGATCAGTACCATTGTTGCTTTTTGCTTGCAGTGTTCTTTTATTGACAATATCTTACTAATTCAGAGTAAGCCCAGAGATCATACTGAAAACCATCCTTACCGTATTTCGGTTTACTGGTTATATCACGTCCCCTCACATGCTCTTCCTTGACTTTGGAAGGTGGTAAAATGCCTTAGGCTATAAACTGCCAGATTTATTAAGCACTAAATGGATAAGTGAACAGAAGCAATGACACACTGTAGATTTCCAGTAGTTACAGCTTAAGAATCTTTCCTTAGAAGACAGGAATTAATGGCTGCATCAGTTACACTAAACTGCAATGTGAACTGGACCAGCACAAATTCTTTTAATATTAACCTTTATGTGGTAATTTGATGCTTACTGTCCATAGACTCCTTAGCCTATCTAATTTCTTTCATAAATTGCTTCACAAGACAAGCTGAGGAATATTCTTCAAAAAAAATCAGCAAAAAAGAACTGTAAACATGTGCCTATTAACCAAAATACCCTGACACTGCAATCTATATTCAAACAAAACCTCAATCCTGCATTTGAAAAGAAAGAGTAGGCTATTCCTTTGGCACATGAAGCAACATAACATTAATACTCTGAGGTTCTGTCTTAGACTAAGATGTGTGTTACCCTATCAGTGAGCTTGGTTTTTTTCTGCCTTATATACTGTGATCAAAAAGAAGGAAACCAATACTATGATTTATTGTTTAAAGTTTATTTATTTGTCACAGGTAGACTTACATTTACAGTGTGATAAGCTACTGTGAAAATCATGTCACATTATGAACTTTATGATTAAACTTAGCAAATATATTTTAGTCTTTCTTAAGAATACAGTTCAATCAATATCCGTGATGAGTGATGCAATATCATCATAACATATAATATAGTAATCAATAAATAGCAGTTGTTATTGTCAGTATATCTTCACACCCATATTGTTTTTTACCCTTTGGGGAATAGTGGGGAAGTGGTGGAAAGATTTTAAGATGATTATCAGTACACTACAAATGAATGGTAGCGATGAAAATACAGTCATCTAATTCTGATACTATCATCAATTGGAAAGACAAGGTTCAAATGTATATCTAACCTGAGATCAGAATGAAGACTAAGTTATTTTCTGGCATCTGTTACTTATAACACATGTTGTGTGAATTTACATGGTAAGTTTACTCTATTGTGATCAATTTTAGCACGAACAAACTATCTATAACATTTCTTATCTACAATGCATAATGTATTTATAACAGAGGATCAATCCAACAGGTTTATAGAGAAATAAATTAATACTTAAAAAGGTATGTTGGCCTTCATAGCAAAGGGATTGGAGTACAAAGACTTGTTACAGTTGTACAAAGTTTTGATGATAGCACATCTTGAGTATGGAGTTCAGTTTTTGTCCCCACGTATAAGGAAAGATTTATTTGCCTTCTAGCCGGCAGAGAGAATGTTCACTAGGTTGACCCCTGGGAAGAGAGGGTTGTCCTATAATGAGAGGCTGATTAAATTGGACTTATATTCTCTGGAGGTTAGAAGATTGAGAGATGATCTCATTGAAAAAAAAACATCATTTATTCGTTGAGGTACACAAAGGCATCGATGCGCATGTGGCTGTTTCTGTATAAGTGTAAAAGCATTGCCCTTGCCTGTCCTGCTACTGCTGCAAGTTGATGGTAGAGCTTTTTCATACATGTTTACATGCTGAAATACAGCATTACTAGATTCTTTAATGTAGTGGTACATGCTTACTGACCCTTGAATTCTGTCCTATGAGTGATTAGAAAGAGCATGTAGCAAAGAGGTTGACTGCCATGGTAACTTTCATTACTAGCAACAGTCAAGTGGTTATCTCTTCTTCCCCAGGTCATTTATTTTTGTCTTGTCTAGAGTTTCTTGCTGGGTCTCCTAAGATACTGATTATTTGTATGGCCCAGATAGTTCACTTATTTGCGGTACGCCTGCCGTATGAAGTCATGTATTGGTATACAGTGAAAAGTACTGTTTCTTGCGCACTGAACAGGCAAAGCATACCATTCATAGAGAAGATAATGAGATAGTGCAGAGTGTAGTGTTGCAGTCATAGTTAGTGAAAGATCAACTTAATGTGAGGTAGGTCCATTCAGAAATCTGATGGCAGCAGGGAAGAAATGTCCTTGAGTTGGTTGGTATGTGACATCAACTTTTGTACCTTTTTTCTGATGAAAGAAGGAGGAAGAGAGAATGTCCAGGTGCATAGGGTCGTTCATTACGCTGGCTGCTTTGCAGAGACAGCAAGAAGTGTAGATAGAGTCAATGGATGGGAAACTTGTTTGTGTGATGGACTGCACTACATTCACAATCTTGGTGTCTTGCTGTCTTGGGCATATTGGGAACATTCTTTCTGAATTTACTTAGTCTAATCCATTAGAATTTTATAAGTTTCTATAAGCTTCCTTCTCAATCTTCTAAGATTCGGTGACTATAATCTAAACCAACTTAGTCTTTCCTCATATGGCAGTGCATGTCAGCAATCAGCCTGATAAACCTTCGCTGTACTCCTTGTATAGCAAGATATCCTTCATCAGATAAGGCCATCAAAACTATCCACAGTACTCCAGCTGTGGTCTCACCAATGTCCTGTACAATTGCAGTAAAATATCCCTATTTCTACACTCAAATCCCCTCGCTATAAAGGCTGACATACCATTTGCCTTTTTCATTTGCTCCATTATTGTCAATTAGGAAGCTCAGATGTTGACAGTCAGAAGTTCATTTTGTTGAGTTGGTAAGGAAGATAACTGTGTCCTGGGAATGTAGCTTTAAGAGCACTTGCTTCACACTCCAGACTTTGCAGACTGTAATTCTCAAGTTTCACGGTATTCTAATCTGATGTGTTTCATCAGTTCACCACAGCAGCATGTTTCGCATTAGAGACAAATGAAAGCCGTCATCATCCATCTCACTCAGCTGCAACCACACCTTCTGTTGGCTGAGAACAGTGCAGGATTGATGGCTGCAGAGCATCCATTGCCTTCAACTACACTCCACCAAGTTCCAGCCATTTAACTTGTTGATTTCAACTGAAAGGTATTAATTATCTAAATAATTTCAGATATTTAAACTTGCAGCTGCCTACTCAGTGAGTGCATCGATCAAACTTTTCGCACACATCAATTAATGGAGGATGGCAAGCATGCTGAAAATCATCGACGGACAGATTTGTCAAACTGTTCAGCTCAACTTTTCTGGCATATCGTGCAGGCATTCAGTAAAATCATAACATCTTCATCTTTCTGCTCTTACTGCGATATATTGATGACGTTTTGGATCAAAATTGGAATGGGGTCTACTTTCAGGGAACAGTGAAAGTATATTTATTGTGAAAATAATTGCAAGATCCTAAAACACTTGTAATGCTGTCAGTGAATGGAGTTATGATTTAGCTATAGTGGATTTACTACTTACTTATAGTGCAAATCTGAACTCCTAATCTTCCATTGTTATATGTGTAAATGGCTGCAGAAAGTTTCTCACAGATCAATAAAAAAAAACACTTTCAGTCATGAAGACTGATTTCCACATTTGAAAACTATCTATTTTAGGTCAGTTACAAGAAAAAGTCAATCTGAGGATTGCAACTGGTTTTGTAAAGTACGCAGTCAGCTTCAAGTCATACTTAGAATTCGAAAAATGGGCAATGCAGCAAAGTCTGTTGTGCTGAAAGCTTTTAACCCGCCTTGAATTGTCCTTTGAATCTGTGTCAAAAATAGAAAGTTGAGCGGTTTATTGTAATTGAACTCACAGCTTTCTTCCTTTCATCAAACTGTCAGTCGTGCTCAATCAGCCCAATTTCTGCTGCAGTGTAAAGTTCTGGTACAGAGATAGTCTTGGTAAAAAGGCTGCACTACAGACGATTACACTGTGCAAATTTTGTCTCAAATCATGTACCTAAAGAATGAGGAACTTGCATTTTAAAAGAGAAATAGTTCAGATTAAGTACCTGAAGAAAGTATGTACATAACTTGAATCGTTATTTCGACATAATTTTATTATGGATAAATAATGCCCAAATAATGAAATCTATGTTCAATTTAATAAAAGTTTTCTTTTCAAAATAAGAAAATTACAGGATTAATCTTATCATACATATAATTATACATATATACATTTTATACAAATAATCTCACAGTTTAGTGTGAAAAAGTTAATAAAACTTTCCTAAGCCAATTAGAGAGAAAATGCTTTGGGTTTCTTTGATTTTATTTTGGAGAATCCCCACAAAAGCAAGACTTTTATCACCCCTTAATTCTTACTTTGACATTTGTTTGCACACAAGGATACAAAAATTTAGTGAAATTTATAATTGCCAAAAGTAGGATTGTATTTGTTGAAAGATCTTAAGATGATGGTAGCCTTAGGGATTAACAGAATTAAGGAGAAGCTTTAAGCTATGCTAACCTAGTTCATTTGAGAATAACCCATTTTAAATCACTTATAATCCATTAGGAGATGGGGCAATCTTAAAGTTATAATGGAAACAATTTAAATAGCCTGCTATATCAATCTGCTCTGAAAATGCAAAAAGAAGTAATTAGCTCTGAATCTTGTTAAAATTCAAATATACTATTCCTGTAATGGCTATCATAAATAATAATCATACCGAGGGTTACTGGGGCTGGTCTTGAATCATGCCCTCCTTCTGCGGGAATGGCAGCGGAGACTCAAGATCTGGTGAAATCCGGAAATCTTGAATCTCATTGACAAGATTGCGATTTCCAATTTTTGCAGACCATCGCTGGCAACATAACGAGATTCAGACCCATAATGGGCATGAACCTGATTACTAGACATTTGAATGTTATTAAACACCTCCCTTGCCACATGATTCCCCCAGCTGTATTTTCAAGTCACGCCGATATGACATCACGTCAGTGCGGTTTACAACAGGTTGCCTGGATGTGAACCTGCTATGGGCATCCCTTGCCTTGGGCATAGCTGCCAGGAGAGAGGAACATGGCTAGGAAGTACCTTGGTACTGTAACCTGGCTTAGGCTCCAACCAGTGTGAATCGCACTGCTGTCAGAAAACAAGTGTGATCAGTTTGCTGTGCCAAACCCCCAAAAAACAGGTGTGAAACACACCCATTTTCTGACTTTTATGACAATATGGACTGGATTCTCCGACTTTGCCCATTGCTGGGACTTTCCCAATTCTGCTGCAGTGAACAGTAATTTGGGTGCCAAATTCTCTTGACTTTGCTGCAGCAGACTGTAAGATCGCACTCTATGGGTAAGATCATCCCTAACATCTCTGATAGTGTTGTTTGCCCTCAACATTGCACTGTGGTGTCAATCTGAATTTCTCTTTGGGGTGATCTTACTGGCTCATCAGTGTCTGGAGGATGGGGGGAGGTGTGGTGATCGCGGGTTGACAACAACGTCTGGGAGGGTGGGGGGAGATCAGAGTGCCTGCGCAATGGCACCATCAGGACTCAAAAACCAGCTTCTTGGCATGAACAGGCTCTGCTCACTCCCGCTGTTGAATCATATTTGGCCTCTTTTTTACTAAATGTCGTACAATTACATCTGGGAACTCACCCAAAAAAAGGGTGTGATTCCTTTGCATTTTCACTCTCATTTGGCAGTTAGAATCTTTTTGGTAAGATCATCCCTTTTGGCTTTGAAGTGGGACTTGAACCGAACAACCCAAAGGCTCAAGTATTACACAAATACTACCATAAGTACACTACATTTTCTACCTTGACGTATAGCTAATCATAAGCACAAAATCTCTGATTTATTCCCAAGAAGACACACTTCTGAATGAACCTGCATTAAAATTCTTTCCTCAGAAAAGCAGAATTTTTTGGTTGTAGAGCTCAATTCATTCTTTTTTCTCTTCAGGATCAGGAAAGAAAGGAAGATAAAGAGGACAAGGGTGAATAATCCCTCAAGGACTTGGTTGTTATAAAAAACAAATGTTTTGTGGAATATTCCTCTGTTGCAATGCCTCAATGCAATTTCAAGTTGTTTTTAGGGAATTATAAAGGAATGGTTTCATGATGTGATTTGAACAAACTTTCTTAGCCACTTTGGTTAGATACCATATTTTACTTTTTGTACCTATATATAGCATACATGTGGTGCAATCATTTACATCACTCAAGATCCCTTGGGACTCTGATCCAAATTTAAAACTCCCTTATGCAAAAGCACAATATCACAGTATTGTTGCAGTGCAGAAGAAGGCCATTTGGCCCATTGTATCTGCACTGGCTCTCTCAATGAACAATGTATTTAATGCCATCATTGTTGTTAATGTATTGTTCTTCCTATTATAGTCTTACTAAAGGAAGAACAAGAGCCAAGAATAACGTAATGCCAGACCATTATGCAATGCATATATGTTTGTGGTTTTTAATGTTTGAAAAAGATTAGCCAAGGTTGAATGCCAACCAAACAAGGGCAATGACCAACTTGCCATGCTAGAAGCACTGGTATTCTGAGAGATGCCTACAGTTTTGTACACCACAATGCCAGTGTCACACAGCTGGGACAAACCTTCAGCAATCCTGGTGATCTGCTGGAGGACAGATTAGTTAATTGCTGTGACACTTCGCAAGCTCCTTTGAACACTATGTTTGCAGTTTTGATGGCAGGAGACTGAGCCTGCAGGCAGCAAGATGAGCTTGTATGCAAGCAATCTAATCCTCCATGGCAGAACACTAACTTTGCATTATCAAAGCCTGAGCTTCCCCAGTGATATCCACACGTTGCCGCTTCCTGCTTATGCTGGGATAGTCATCAGACACTGCATCGTATTTACGTGTACTAATTGAAGTTCGGCCTTCCATTAGTCACTTTTTTCTTTCAGAACCGCAACCATATCCAGATGTCCACATTCCTGTTGCTCCCTCATCAGTTTCTTCATAACTTCTCACCTATACTAACAGTGGCCCAAAAGCAGCATTCATGAGAAAATTGCAAATGAAACAGGAGGGGTATCACTGGGTGATGTACTGAGCACTAGTTAGAATATGGAGAAGGAGAATGGTCAAGGACCCAAATTTTTGGAATGCATTAGGAAGAAATTGTCTCATGTGCAGGCAATGGAGATAGTTTCAATGCAAATGGTTGAAGTAATGGAGGCATTGGAATGGAGATCATAGAATCCCTACAGTGCAGAAGAAGGCCATTTGACAAATTAAGTCTGCACTGACTCTCTGACAGAATATTTCACCCAGACCCTGTGCAAAGAACAAAGAACAGTACAGCACAGAAAACAGGCACTTCGGCCCTCCAAGCCTGTGCCGCTCATTGGTCCAATTAGACCATTCATTTGTATCCCTCCATTCCCAGTCTGCTCATGTGAGTATCCAGGTAAGTCTTAAAGGATGCCAGCATATCTGCCTCCACTACCCTACTTGGCTGAGCACTCCACTGTGTAAAAAGCGTCCCTCTGATATCTGACTTACACCTCACCACTCTCATTTTGAGCCCGTGACCCCTTGTGATCGTCACCTCTGACCTGGAAAAAAGCTTCCCACTATTCACCCTATCTATACCCTTCATAATTTTGTACATGTCTATTAGATCTCCCCTCATTCTCCGTTTTTCCAGAGAGAACCACCCTAGTTTACCCAATCTCTTCTTATAGCTAAGACCCTCCATACCAGGCAACATCCTAGTAAACCTTCTCTCCCCTCTCTCTCTAAAGCCTCCATGTCCTTCTGGTAGTGCAAAGAACAAAGAACAAAGCTCTCTCCCCCACCCTATTCCCTTTAACCCATACAATGGTTAACCCATCTAAGCTATATACATTTGGACATGAAGGGACAATTTATCATGGCCACTCCACCTAACCTGCACATTTTGGGAGAGTAGAAGGAAACCGGATTATCCAGAGGAAAATCACGCAAAGGGGAGAATGTGGAAACTCCACACAGACAGTCACTCAAGGCCAGAATTGAACTTGGGTCCCTGGCACTGTGAAGCAGCAGTGCTAAGCATTGTGCTATCATGCTGCCCACAGTTTGCCTCAGTTCCTTACTGGAAATTTTATTCACATCATATCATTTACAATATTATCTATTTGATTATAATGTAATAGCAGGGTACTGTGAGGCTTCAGCATGCTGGCAGTAATTGAACTCACACCAATGAATACCCAAATGATGAGTTTGAGATTTCAACAAGGTCATCAGAAGAAAACATAAAGAAAACTGAACAGTTTGTTCTTAAGAACAACATCAACATTGTAAGAATTCCAGTCAATTGATAGAATGGAAATCATTTCCACAGAAATATTTATTTTCAAATTGTAAAGAATGATGAAAAACGCTGTCTGATATCTCATAATCACTTAGATCACCACTGCAATAACCAAAATACTCTTGTATATCCTAATGGCACTGAATTCTTAATTAGGAATGGCTCCATAAATGCCCAATAACACGTTTAGCATGAAAAATATCACACTCTTACATCTGCATCTAAAGTCAGCTGCAAAATGGAAAAATGCCTGTGCAGAAAGCCCATTTTTCAACAACATGATGGGAAGTGGTGATAATAACATACAACTCATTCTCCCATTATTTGTGGCTTTGAATCATATAAAGTAATTTACTGTAATTTCTTACAGTATTTTGTAAGACAGTGATAGTGATATTGCATTAATAATAATGAGTTGGCCAGCATTACTGAAAAATCTGAAATTGCCATCGTATGCAATATTCTTTTCAGATCACAAAGAAACTATTGCAATGTGACCCCATTCTTTGATCTTTTATACTGTTAAAGTAACTTGGTGTGATGGATGAGAAAATAGCCAAAAATGAGAGCCTTGGTAACACAGTTTGAATTGGTATTTGAGTTCTTGACATTAACTAAGTGATTGATGATACTATATTTTCTTATGTCTTTATAAATAAAGACTTATTTTTAGTGTGTTCTCAGCTTGCCCCAGCGATCAGTAACAATCATTAAGAAATGATAGTTTCTTGGTAAGATAATATAACATTCCCATTAATTGCCCTTTCATGTGGTTCATTTAGGAAACATATTTGTCAGTGTATTAAAAAATAATCAATATAGTTTAATTTAATTTGTGAAGGATTGTTTTCTGATTTAGCACTCCTAGCAGGAAGCTTCACCTGCTAAAAAGACATATTAGAAATGTTGGGTCAGTTGCACACAATGGGCTGAGTTTTGTCAGTGCAACAGAAGTTCTGCTTCAAGGCTGGAAAGCCAGTGGTAAACCTGCCTCAGCTGTTTGAGGGTCCCAGCCATATTTTCCAGCAGCCAGATATTTAACTGCATGGAACCAGGATCCCATCCCTTTAAAAGACTATCCTCGGAGGCTGTTGACCAATCGGAAGAGCCGGTAGCTCTTCAATCTCTGCAGCTGGTGGCCACTGCTACGACTGCAGCTGTCAAAATTGGATGCTGTGATCAGCAAGGCCAAGAGCCTATGGAGCCAAACCAGGTGGTCCACAGAAGTACTCCGAAGGGAGGAAAAAGGTTGATCAAGGAAAGAAGGGTTTTCTACAAGCAGCCATTTCTGCTGGGATATCCTCCATAGGCTGCAGAGCACCCAATTAAAAGACATTCCAATCCCCATACACTGCACCGCCCACCTACCCATCTCAATCCACAGGAAGGTCACTGGATAACTCTGCTGAATAACTCTCCATTTACAAGGGACTCACCTGCTCCTGATTAAATAGCCACTTAAGGGCTTTGCCTGGCCTTTTGACAGAAGACCATCCTTCTCCATTTGTTGATAAAATTCCATGGTGCTGAAAGGGGACCTACATCCCACTCTCCATCTTTCTTCAGTATTCTAAATCTCCAGCCCCTCTCACCCTGCTCTCAAATCAACCCCTAGAGGACTGGTAAAAATCAGCCCAATTTTCCAACTTTATAGCTCTCCTTGTGGTGTGTTTTCGACCCTGCTGAAGGTGACCTCCCCGCAATTGGTTCCCCAGCCGCTCAATATGGCATAGACGTCGGTGGGACCACCTCCACCGCTGGAAAACATGCTGCAGGGGGCCAGAAAACAGCGCCAATGGTCTTGTCAGGCAAGACTTTCTGTCAGGTCCATAGGTAATAATACCCAGGATTAAAGTTCAAACAGTCTTCCTCCAATCTTTCACTAACCGACCTTAACAAATGTAAATTATTGCAACTTAAGAACAAAGAGAAAATCCAGAATTCTGTTCTCTTTTAAATTTAAAACTCTCTAAAGCAGAGCTGATGGAGGAGAATCAATATTGTCAGTCCACTTCTGTAGTTTTCATTTTGGACAATGTGATGGCACTTTCAACAGTTGATTAGTTAGGTGCACAAAGCACACTCACTGGGATTACCACACACTGAGAATAAAAGTCCTTATAGATTTCCAAAGCTGTATAATCAACAGATGTGACTTATTACTAATTTTCTGTCTGCATTTTCTACCTGCACAAAGTCTGGAGAAAGCACCTCTCTGATATAGTAACATTCACTACACAGGGACATCAAGCACAGATAGGATAAAATAACAGAGGGATTGTGCTTATTGACAGTCAAGTCTCTCTGAAAGGTAATAAACATGATTGTCAATTTTACTTCTGTAGACTCAAGGGTTTATACTGTTATTCCACAGATTAGATGCATAAAAGATCAGACAGAGCCAAGTCTGAAAGCTTTTTAAGTTCCATATTATAGTATCTGATCAATTTAAGAAAAAATACGCCTCTGATTTTAAGACAAAGAAAGTTATTGCTGGGATGTCTTGTGAGTAGTTTTTAGATGGTCTTTTAAGGACACACATCAGACCCAGTTACTTGGATTATAGGAATATATATATACTAGAGTTCCTTCAGGTTTGGTATTTGGATTGTTACTTCTCTCGATTGATATCTAATGACATAGACTTGGGCAGACAGATCACAATTTTGCAAATGATACAAAACTTGTCAAACAATGAGGAAAATAGTGGTAGACTTCTAGAGGACATGTCAGGCTAGGGGACTGGAAAGATGTATGGGAGATTAAATTTAATGGAGAGACAGGTAAGGTGCTACATTTTTGTCGAAAGACTAAGACGAAGCAATACATAGTAAAGAAGACAATTCTGAGGGGGACACAGAGAGCATGGGGATCTGAGGGTAAATGTATACAAATCATTGAAGGTGGCAGAAAGATTTAGAAAGTAGTTAAGAAAGCAAATCAGATCCTGGGCTTTTTAAAAAGAGACACTAGGCAGAATCTTCCATGAATTGACAAGGAAGAGAGCTCAGCAGCTTTGATCACTGCTTTTGTCAGAATCTCACACCAGCCAACAACAATGATAAAAATGGAATGTAACGCAGCCTCTATTTTGGTACAGGCCTGATGTTTCATAGTTGAGTGGTTATTTTAGCTGAAGTGACAATCTCAAAAGTTCAGAGATTTCTCAGTAGTTATGATGATTCCAAGTTGATCTGCCCAGAGGTTGCTTTCACTGGTCGGCTTGAAAATGGGATGAGTTAGAGAAGAGAGAGGTAAAGACTTAGCTTTTCTTTCAAGGCACATAGGTGGTTATTTGCTGCTTAACTGGCTGCAGTGGAGGATGACATTGCCTGTAGGACCCTCTCTCTCTCGTTGAAGGAATTCTGTCTGCGCCGCTGAAGGAAAAGCAGTTTGAATTTTCTGTCATATCTTGCACAGGGAGCCAAGATGGCTTTTGTATCATGCGACTCAGATCGTTGTCAAGTCATGGTGCCAAAGAAGGGAAAATTGTGATTTAGTTCAGTCTGAAGTCTTCTCCGACCTGTATTTTTTTTCAGGTGGGCAAAGCCTTTAGATTTGAAAAGGCACATTTATATTTTTTACAATGAAGATGTCGATGGAATTTTATTTCTTTCTGATCAAAACCACAGGCATTCAATATCAGAAAAAGTTCTATCCTCTTGAGAGAGAAGATGGTTTAATCCATCTGAGGAACCATTTTAAGTTTCCGATCTATTTATTTTAAAATGTAGCATTTAAAAATATGTCCTTATAGATTTATAACACCATCTTGCAGATCTTGTTCCATGACACACCTCCCATCCACATAGACAAAACGCAATCCTATTACATTTTTAATATGGTTTTCTTGCAAAGCAAAAGATAAAATGCACATATTCACTTTCCATGTGTGCTTTGAGCTGAGTCCTCTCATCCCACCCGCAGAGTGTTTGGTGGTGAGCGGGAGCAGAGAATCTAGAGGGAACTGAGAAGTCAGAAACCTATCAGCGTAAAATCATGCTGCAATTCTCCTAACCGTGGGTTAATAGCTGGTCGGTCTTCCTGTTGGCTGGCGACATGAACATAATCTAAATCATTTGCATCTCATGAATGCTGATTCAAACAGTTCCTCGCCAGCGGAAAATCGCAGCAGTCTAAAACCCTAACGCGTGACAGTCATAAGGCTGTCCTTAGTTGGCAAGAGACTTTAAGGTGAGTGCAAAAAAACCTCTCTGCCACGGTGCTGCACTGCTCCAGTTCACCACTCTGTTAGAGCAGACTGGTTCCTGCTCTTCATCTCCAAGCTGAGCTGGTCTTCTTGGTCAGCACCGTGCTGTTACATCCATGAACCCTCCATGCAGCATTGCCTCGGGTCAATTTAGCACCTGGGGTCCCCTTCCCTCTGGTGTCAGACATCAGTATGTATCTGAACAACAGTGGATTGCAGGACTATTGCAGCCACTGTAACAGAAGTACAAGTTCAACCAGGGGTGAAGTGTGAGGTGAAACCAGGGGGTTCGCAGGTGGCAGGGGTGGGGGGGGGGGGGGGGGGGGGGGGTGGTGCAGATGGCAAAGATAAGAGACCAATGTGGAAGAAGGGCTCTGCAAGAATGTGGGTAGGATTCGGGCTGACAATGGCAAGCAGAGAGGCAAGGAGGTAGTTGAAGAAGATGAAATGAAAGGCAGAGGGAAGACGGAAGAAGGAAGGTGGACTCCAAGAAATTGCACAAAAAGCTCACAAATAAGGAGGTCAATGGGATATCACATTGTTTACTGGAAGGGGATTGTAAAAACTGGAGATGACTCGATGTGGCTCCAACAATATAGGGTTTATTAAATTGATATAACTACATACAAGATAAAGGTCTCACAGAACACATGCACCAGTCTACTCTTTCTCCTCCTTGGCTGCAACTGAGGGACCTTCCTATCTTATGGCATGTGCCCTTGCTCCCAATTGGCCCAGCTTCCCACTTACCACTCCATAGAACATAGAACATAGAACATTACAGCGCAGAACAGGCCCTTCGGCCCTCGATGTTGCGCCGACCAATTAGGAAAAAGCAATGACCCTCTAACCTAAACCATTCCTTTTTCGTCCATAAACTTATCTACTAACCTCTTAAACGCCACCAAACTTGGCGCATCTACAACTGCAGCAGGCAGGGCATTCCATACCCTTACCACCCTCTGGGTAAAGAACCGACCTCTGACATCCGTCCTATAACTACCACCCCTTAATTTAAAGCTATGTCCCCTCGTGCTAGCTTTCTCCATCCTAGGAAAAAGGCTATCACTGTCCACCATATCTAAACCTCTAATCATCTTATATGTTTCAATAAGGTCTCCTCTTAGCCGCCTCCTTTCTAACGAAAACAACCTCAAATCCCTCAGCCTCTCCTCATAAGACCAGCCCTCCATACCAGGCAACATCCTGGTAAACCTCCTCTGTACCCTCTCCAATGCCTCCACATCTTTCTTATAATGCGGGGACAGAACTGCACACAATACTCCAAGTGCGGCCGCACTAGAGTTTTGTACAGTTGCAACATGACGTTGCGGCTCCGAAATTCAATCCCCCTACCAATAAAAGCTAAGACTCCATATGCCTTCTTAACAAACTTATCGACTTGATTGCCAACTTTCAGGGATCTATTAACATATACACCAAGATCCCTCTGTTCTTCAACACTATTAAGAGTCCTACCATTAGCCCTATACTCTACACATCTGTTATTCCTGCCAAAGTGAATTACCTCACACTTTTCCGCATTAAACTCCATTTGCCACCTCTCGGCCCAGCTCTGCAACTTGTCCAAGTCTCTCTGCAAACTATAACACCCCTCTTCACTATCTACCACTCCTCCGACTTTGGTGTCATAGGGTCTGACCCAATCTCATGGTTTACAAAGGATCACAACTTAAATGGGCCACATTCCCATAGGGATACATGAGGACTCCAGGTGCAGTGGGAAGAAGTCCAAATAGAACTCGGACATGTTGAAGATGATGGGTCTGGAAGAAGAATGGTTGAACCAAGGAACACGTTTCTTTTTGAGGCTGCTAACCATTTCCCTCTGTGTTTCTGACACTCTGCACAGCCTGGTGAAGACAGGTGGACTTGAGAGAGTGATATGAGAATGCTGGACTGGAACTTAAATATGGCATCAGGATCTTCAAACTCTCCAACTGAGGCTGAGTAGATGAATCAGCTGCTAGCCCGCCATGACAGCCAGAGACGGTCTCACCTGGGCATTAATTAATAATGTTCCAAATGCAGAATATGGCGGGATAGCTACAGCAGGAGTCACCCTCAGCACACTTATTCTCAAAATGGGAGAACTCTACCTTAGGCATCTATTGTCTCTCAGAATGCATTTCAACAAAACAGGTGTGAGATTACACAGAGAGGTGCTGCTCCGGAATGTCCATTTAAGGCTGGAAAGCCCTTGCAAAATAATCTTATTTGGAATATTCCGAAAAGCTCACTAGTCTGTTGAAGTTGCAAATCTTCTGAGCCCGCTTGTCAGCCAACTTAAATATAACACTTACTATTTCTATTTTTCACCCATATTGATTCTACTTCCTGAATTTCTGAGCCAAGATCCTTACTCACTAATATCCTAACATCAACATTTATTATGAGGGCTAACCCTCCTCCTTCTTTACCATCCTTCCTGCCTTTTCAAAATATTGACTAGGATTTCCAATCATTCAAGCAGGTGGCATCTTTGAGGTGGAAAGTACATATAATGGAATCCACTGACAATGTGGGCCAAAGAAGGCAGGGCCACCTCAAAAAGATTTACAAAAATGTTGTCAGGAAAGACAGAATCAATTCCATGGGTAGACTGGAGAAGAGAGAGTTTTGCTTCTTCAAGAAGAGAATGTTGAAAGATAATCTGGTAGAGAAACAGTTTCAATTGGTAAAAGGGTTGAAAAGCAAAGGACATCAACTTATGATGATTGGCAAAGGAATGAAAGGTGACAATCTTTTTCATACAACTTGGGGTTAATACATAGAGCACATTACCTGAATCAACCAGTGCTTCAAAAGGACATTGGATAATTAGCTGAAAGGGGAGTTTGAAAAAAAAGGAAGCTGGTTAGAATATGGTGTTGTTTTTCACAGCCAATAGTTGAATCCATTTAAAACCCATCCCTTCTAAAAAATGAATCAGAAGGTTAATTGAAAAAGTGGAATGGTCAAGAATTCAACAATTGAGCAGGATGAGTAGTATTTGGCTAGGTTGCACAAACGAATAAAAAAGTGCCAACAATGCTAAAGATTGGATCAAGTATTTTTGTGCTTTAACATTTTAATGTTATTCAAAATAATCATTAAACCAAATAACAAACTTGTAACTCAATTATTTGATTTTGATTACTTTTGTAAACTGGATCCATTCCCATACTATTGGGTTTTATTGGCCAAACAGATTTAAGCCTGTCAAGAGATAGGGAAGGTTGTGCAGTCAGCAAATAGTGATACTTAGTGACAAAATGTAGTAATAGTAATCCAATTTACCTATTAATAATATAATATAATATAATTAGTAATATAATAATTCTCTTCTCATATTTCCATTTATCAAACTTGTGGACATGTTATGAGCATTGTATCTAATGCATGATCATTATATCATTAAATATGTAATTTTATATTATATATGCTTGTGCAGAAGTAGAATTCTTGTCTGCCACACTGGAGGCCTTGGTTTGATTCCTGGCAAATATAAAGCCCTTCTTTGTCAGGCCAGCACAGTGATTAGCACTGCTGCCTCACAGTACCAGGGACTCAGGTTTAGTTCTCAGCTTGGGATCTGCACGTTCTCCCTGTGTTCATATAGGTTTTCTCTGGGTGCTCCTATTTCCTCTCATAGTCCAAAAGATGTGCTGGTTAGGTTCATTGACTATGCTAAATTCTCCCTCAGTGTACTCAAAAAGGTGCTGGAGTGTGATGTCTAGGAGATTTTTGCAGTAACTTCATTGCACTGTTAATGTAAGCTTATTTGTGAAACTAATAAAAAACCTTTAAACATTGTGATGGAGAATTTAATATGAACACCAGACTTTCTTTGTTAATTGACATCGTTTTAACTTTTAAATAAGCGTTCTTAAGAGCTGTTCAGATCCAACTTCTGCTGTCTCACATTTAATATTATTGAACGTCTGCTTGGCAAGTAGCCTGAATTCCTATAATGCCTGCTAAATTAGGTGTCCTTTATTCCTTAAAAGCATTGACAGGGCATTGTAACTTCAAAGAAAATTATTGGGTTTACATGTCAGGCAAAAAGCCTCACAAAGAGAAGAAAAATGAAACAATTTATTGGTTCCTTAGATAATGCTTAAAGGACATTTTTTTTCCTTTTGCTGCTGGAATCTTTGTTTACGATTGGAGTATAGTTTATGTAGTCAGCTGCAAGTTTGTATTCAATTGAGCTGACAGTTCAATGACATATCATGTCAAAGTCCCATTGAAAGGAAAGAGAAAAGAGAATATTGTCATGCGGCTGTTTGTACAAGAAATTGGCACAAATGATCCTAAACTAAAAATGCAGATCTGTTAGTACAAATGCCTAGAGCACTGAAAGCAGCTTTAATCATCTTCTTTATATTGAGTGCAAGGATAAAGCAGCTGACACATCAGTGAGTACTGAAGTTGAACAAATCTCCTGGGTTTCGGTTTGCTGAATCTTGAGAAAAGTTTACAAACTGCTAAATAAAAAAAGTAAAGAACAGCTGAACAAAGCACACAGGCTGACGCACCGCGCACAGTGTAATTCTCATTATGTGTCAGAATTAGAGCAAGGTTGGTACCAGATAAGGTAATATCAGGCAATAATTCAGCTGAGGAGACTTAATGTTGCTATAAACCAAGCTGAAATAGTTGACAAAACATCAGATCCAAGCCATTGTGTTATAACTTAACCTCTGCTACATGTGATGTAGTAAAGAGACTTCAAATATTTTTATTTTTGATGGGAGAAAAACCATGGGCAATTTGCATACAATTTTGGACTGGCTTTCAAAGAAGAAAATTAGGTTGCAGGGTAGAGGGACTAAAGGAGGGAACGCCAGAATGCAATGTTTCCGTGGCTGAAGGAATGTTTGCCAATGGTAGGCCAATGAGGGAAATGCAGTGGATACAATATGCCTATGATTTTCTAACATGCTTGATTGGCAGTCAAATTGCACTCTCAGTGATGCACAATAATTAACTTAATTGTCAGTGTCAGCAGCCTTGGTGACTGGGGAATAGGTGTAGAACAGTCAGCGGGGATTTTTATTCAAGATACATTGCTTAAATGTAAGGTGGGGAATCCCCTGGATGTAATAGTTTGTTTTGTGGGGGTATCTCTAAAGAGCTGAACATTGAGGCTCTGGTTACAATCTTCCAGCACCTGTGGCAAGCGATGGTGGAAAACGTTAAACCACCCTTCAATGCAACAGGGGAAGATTAGACAATTCTACACCAATCAATCTTATGTTCGTCGTTCGTGAACTACTAATATTTGGAATAGACATCACATGAAGAAACAAGTGTGAATTACTCATTGCTGAAAGACAGGTGCAGGAGGGACAAAATAATTATCTTGGATGTGATTTCTATTAATTTTCAAGAAGCATTTGCTGAAGGCAGTAAGAGACTTATGCAAAAATTCATCAGCGTCTGAGGGCATTTGGCCACATGGTTGGCAGGCCATTTTTTTTCAACCTGACTGGTTAATAGGCAGAATGGAAGAGAAATCTATCTTTTATCTTGTGTGTATCAGGAACAACTCTTCAAGACATGACCTTCCTTTTGTTCCTTCCCAACTAGCCGTTCTGATTCGCTTATATCCTTTAGGGAAGGAAATCTGCCTCCATACCAGATCTGACTCCAGAGCCATAGGTGGTTGAGTCTCCACTACCCTCCAAGGGCAACTAGGGGTGGACAATAAATGCTGACCAATTAGCGACACCCTTGTACCACGAGTGAATTTTAAAAATGCCTCCAAAACTTGTTCCCCACCCACCACACACACACATAAGCATTCGGTTGTCCAAAACTTTCAAACACTTTAGCCCAGGACTTCCCTCACTTCAGATATCGTAGCTCTTCCTCATTGGTGTGCTTGCATCAGCCACAAATGAGTTCTGGTGCTTTTGGAACTGCATACTGATCATTCTGAATGGAGGCCAGACAGGAAAGAAGAGAAAGAGGCCTGTGAAATTCAACCCCATGCCTTTAACCATCCAGATCCTGCAAGATTATTCAGTTACTAACCAGAAAATGAGTTGTTCATGTTGTAGTGTTGATTATTACACAAAATAATCTCAGGAAACCTAATATAGAAGTCAATTTTTAGCCAGTGCATTGGGAGATCGCAACCTTAGAGAAAGGTCCTCTGAGGCAAACCCTCCCTAGCTGAAGAACCGTGCAATAAGTATTTATTCTAAGCCACATAAGCAAGGTGTTATTTACATTCCAACATTTTCTGCTTATAGATTTTACATTGAACAATGTGCAGATGTCTGTAGAAAGGGCATCCACCTTGCCAAGAACTATCTGTCTTTTTTATCTCTCTTCAGCTGCTTACAATCTCTTCCCTCCTTGTTGCTACCAGACGTCATGCTTGCACTGAATTAACAGCAACTCTAAGTATTACACAAGTCTATAGGATGTTTACTGGTATTGCAAAGCCACGTATGCATTCAGATAACCGTCCCTGTTTCTTTCACATCAGAATGTGAGCTGGGTGATATTCTCAATCAACATTTCTTTTCTTCAGTAAGTTACTAGTTCCATTTGATGGTTTGATTGTAATCCATTAACCCTTAGGATCCCTTAATAAATCATGATTGCTTCTGCCCTAATACTTTGTTGTAATAATCTTATTTATTAGTCTTCCTCTTACAGTCAATAGTTAACTTTATTAATAGAAACTGACTTCTAACTTTTTATTAGGAACTTGTCTTGGGTAGCATTACAAAGTAGAAAACTTAGAAGTGCTGCAGAGTGTAGAAAAGATGCTGCAGTAGAAGGATTCTGGGAGTTTATGTCAAGTTTTGTTACTTGCATAAGAACAAAAGGTTGATGTCTGTCTCAATGATGTGAGAGAGCATGGGCTGTAAAAGCTGTAAGATACAGTGGTAAATGTAAACAGCATGATGTAAATATGCCAGATTAACAACAGTGACAAAAACTATACTTTGTTGGTTAAGAAAAGCAGGATCACCAAGGGGCTAAAAATGATTATAGTGAGGGAGGAATGAATTAGACAATAGACAGGATAAAAGCAGGCCTCCCATCAAATCCGAATAGCGGAGAAATCAGGAAACAAGATAAGAAGAAGCAAGACAAGGGAGAAAAAGAAAGTGAGAGACAGAGAGGAAAAGCTCAAATACCAAAAAACTGCAAGAAGACAAGTCATTTTGTCCTCCTGTCTAGCCATAATACAGGAAGAGATTAGTTTGTGTTAGACTGTAAATCACTGCCTAATATTATTATTACAGTGTACCTGAGAAGCTAATAAAATTAGTTTGACTTTATCATAGTGTGCAAAAGGAGATCATTCAGCCCATCAAGTCCGCATCGACCACAATCCCCTCCGACCCTATTCCCATAACCTTATATATTTAATCTGCTAATCTTTGGATACCTGAGTTAATTTAGCACGGCCAATCAACCTATCTACTCATCTTTGTACTGTGGAAGGAAACCTGAGCACCCAAAGGAAACCCACACAGGCACAGGAAGAATGTGCAAATTCCACACAGACCGTGACCTGAAGTCAGAATTAAACCCGGGTCCCTGGTACTGTGAGGCAACAATGCTAACAACTGTGCCACCATGGCACTCCACTTCATCTCATTAAAGTTGTCTTGTGACTGAACTTTTTTTGCCTGTCTGTTTCCATAGCAATTAGGGGCTCAGAAACTCCAAATGGAACAACCTACACGCTAGAATTCCTGTCCTAAAAACGTCCATCTCAGCACCTGTTTTTCCTGTTTTGAAACTCCTGCAAAGCTCATCTTTTGGACTAAAGTTTTGCTCAGCCGTTCTAATTATTCCTTCCTTTGCTCTGTATACATGTCCCAGCACACCTTTGTGAAGCAGCTTGGGATCTTGTCTATAACCAAAACACTGCATATATGCCAAGTGTTGATACCATTGAGAAATTCTTCCACCTCTTTGTGCTGGCTCATAACATAGTACTCCCTCCAAAAACTAAATCCCTCTGCTTTGTCTTACATATGCTAAGGAATGAGTGACAGGCTGTGGAATCCTGATTCCTTTAGTTCATGGGCTTGGCATTGTGTCTTATTGAGTAGCAACAGAAAAAGAAGCGAAATGTCTGCTCACATGTTAATGTATTGAAACCCCTTCAAACATACACAGAATCATATAGTCTGAGGCCATTCAAATCATCAAGTCTGCACCAATTCTTTGACAGTATATCTTGTCCAGACCCTCTGCCTCGCCCTATCCCTGTAACTACATATTTACCATGGTTAATAATCTAACCTACATATCTTGGGACACTGAGGGGTAATTTAGCATGGCTAATCCACCTAACTTGCACATCTTTGGATGCTTTGCACACACGTATCACATGGTTTTGAGCCCAAGTGCATGCATTGATGTAATGAGCGAAGTGTGGGATAATCGTTCAAGAAAAGAAATAAGGACGACAGCAGCAACCTTGAGCTTGGGAATATTCCTTGTATTTTTGGGCTGGGATTCTCCCCAACAAAACAAAGTGGCCAATGGGCAGGAAAACAGGAGAATTTCTGGCCTGTGTTTTGGGCATACTTAGTGGAATAAATCTCCGACACTCTATGCATCGCAGAGTGCCTCAGAAAGATTCACGCAGGAAAGTGGAGGCTGAGCTTCATCCAGCAGGAGAGGCCAGAATCAGTGCGCTGAGCAGGTCACAGCATATGTACTGATATGTCAATGGGGAGATTGGTGCATTCGCACTGTCCCCTTCATCAACCTACTGATAGTTTTCCGACTCCCACCATACCTCCCAACCACCAGCTTAAATGCCTCCAACGCCTTATGCCACCCCCTCCCCTCCATCCCAATTGCTGGACTACTTGAACTCCCTCTGGGCCAGCCCCAAATGCCAGCAGTGCTGATATTCGCGCCCCCCCCCTCCCCATGTATGACCAGCTCCGACTTCCCCCATGACCAGTTCCAATTGTTCCCCCTCTTTCCCATATATCCCATTGCTGAGTGTGTGGTGGGTTTCCCCTCCCCCACCACCAATCAGCCCCCAGTAGACCCCACTTCTTCTGGCACACCAATGGCAGTGTCAGGGTGCTAGGTGGGTAGTGCCAGGCTGGCACTGCCTAAGGAGTACTCTCCCTTTCTGGGACCTGGCAAAGCCTCAATGGTCTCTGCCATCAGTAGCATGATGAGCATGCCTGGTCCCCATTGTTGGGGAGCAGTTGTAAACCCTATTGGTGGGAAACTCTCCCTGCATTGGAGAGGGAGACACTATTGAGCTTGGAGATTGCCATGACAGGTTCATTAATCATAGGGAAATGGCGATTTCTGGGAAAAACATAGCCTGGGAGACTCACGATTACCCAATCGGGTAAACACCAGTCATGAGTCCCGCTTCAGGCTCCTTACTGATGTCTCGCGACCCACTGCACTATTTGAGCAGAAACTCAGTAAGAATTTAGCAACACCAATTTTAAATCCAACCGATTTATTTGATAGTAAAATTGCGAGCTTTCAACACTCTGTGTCTTCCTCAGGCAAATGCAGTGTTCTGGTCTGCAATAGCACACATCAGCACAGATAGTCAGAGATTGCTGATTAGAATGCGAATCCTTACATCTAACCTGCTATTCAAGTGTTAAAGTGGCTAACAATGTGTGTGAAGGGAATCCTGAGCATTGGTTAGAGAATTGAGTATTTTCTCCAGACAGCACAGTAAGTGAGGTTTTTTGCTAACCCAGGCAAGTTACGGGGGTTACAGATAGTGTGTCATGAAGCCAAGATCCCTGTTAAGACCGTCCTCACGTGTGCGGAACTTGGCTATCAGTCTCTGCTCAGCGACTCTGCGCTGTCGTGTACCACGAAAGCCCCCTTGAAGAACATGTACCCGCAGGTCGGAGGCCGAATGCCCATGACTGCTGAAGTGTTCGCCCACAGGAAGGGAACTGTTTTGCCTGGTGATTGTTGAGCGATGCTCATTCATCCACTGTCGTAGTGTCTGCATGGTCTCCCCAATATATCACTCTGTGTCTTCCTCAGGCAAATGCAGTGTTGACTATTTGAGCAGTGCAGCACACTGGGCAATTCTGTCAAAGTGTCTTCCAGTGCTAAAGATAGCAACTAATCTCTACTGTATCTTTATGTGGAGATGATGTAATATGTGGAGCACATTGATTCTGTAGATAAATGATGGTTTGTGGACTTGCCTGCACCGTTGCAACAATGATTTGTAGGTATCAGAGAGGATGAACAGAAGATTCACAAGAATGGTTCCAGAGATGATGAACTTCAGTTATATTGAGTCGTTGTTGAGATTGGGTCTGATTCAAAACCATAAGGGATCTCGACGTATTAGATAGGGAGAAACTGTTGGTGGATGGACCAAAAAATGGAGATTTAAGGTAATTGGCAAAAGAAACAATGACAAAATAAGGGAAAGCATTTTCAAGCAATGAGTGGTTAGAATCTAGAATCCAGTGCCTAAGAGAGTGGCATGTTAGGGCCAACGAGGCTTTCAAAATGGAATTAGATCATTACGTGGAAAGGAAAGATTTGCAATGTTATTGGGAAAACGTAGGGAAGTGAAATCAGGAGAATTGCTCCTATAGGAACTACATAGGCACAATGATATGAATAGCTTCTTCCTATGCTATAACCTCCATTCTAGAATTCTAAGGTTCTATGATCAGACCCACAAACCACACTGTCCATTTTAAATTACTGCTGCAGACCTTTAAATAGCAGCACTAACACTGAACTTCCAATTACTGACATGTTACGTGCTAACAAGATGTAAAATTATAGGCCCCGGTACCAACAAGGACAACTTTTCTAACCCAGTGGGAGGACTTTCAGTTGGGAAAACTGTACAGTAACTTTAACTACAAGCCATGGAGTTGTGAGTGTTTTCTCTTTTGGCAGGAAACTTACCCAGACAGTACTTTGACAGGCTTATCTCCCAATTAGATGGGGAATATTACAAAACAGGAATAAGTGGAGAAACTGTTGCTAATGGTTGGAGCATGGTTGGAAAGAGGGCAGGTTGGAGCAGGGGCAGTTCAGATTAACTTCAAGTTAACTCTGAAGCTCCCGACTTCATTAAACCATGGGTTAAAATTAGAAAATGATACAGCCCAGAAGGATGCCAATCAGTCCATTACCCCAACTGTAGTCTTTGATAGACCTATTCAGTTAATCCTATTCATGTACTCTTTCCTCATTGCACTCAAACTATTTTCTCTTCATGTTATTAATGAATCTGCCAACAACATTCTTGAAGATAAATGTATCCAAGGTCATCACTCAATGTTTAAAAAACTCTCCTCACTTTGCCTTTGGCTCTTCTGGCGATCATCTTAAATCTGCATCCTTTGGTTAGCAGCCAACTGGCACAAAATTTGGAAATGCAGTAAACAAGGAAGAGGATAATGATAGATTCAGTGAAATAGGCAATAAATAGCGATCAAATTTAACACAGTGAAGTAATACGTTCTCTCGGAAAATAAGGACAGGTAGTATAAACTAAATAATCCAATTTTAAATGGAGTTCAGGAATTAAAAAACCTGGCTGCTTGTGTACAAAATGTATAATGGTATCATTATGGTTGAGAAGCTATTGAAAAAAGTATATCGGACACTTGCCTTTATTAATTGAAGAAGAGTACAAATACAAAGAAGTTATATTAAGCATTTATCAAACATTGGTTAGATCTCAGTTGAAGCATTGTGTTAATTCTGGTTTCCACACTTAAATATACCTGCCCACGCATTGGGGTTCAGAAAAGATTTATTGGAATGGAACTGGGACTGCGGGACCTCAGTTACATAGAAAAACTGAGATTTTTCTCTTTAAAATAGAAAAGGTGAAGAAGCGATTTGATAAAGTTCCTCAAAGTCATGAATGGTTTGAGCGAATAAGGAATTTTTTTTCAATGGCAGAAAGATCAATCTCAGGGCAAAGATCAAATATGATTGGCAAAAAAGACCAGGGGCAACACGACAAAACCATTTTTTGTTACAGAGTAGCTGTTATGATCTGGACTGCATTGCCTGAAAGGTGGTGGAAACTGATTTAATAATGACTTTCTAAAGGGAATTGGATAAATCCTTGAAAAGAAAATAAATTTCAGGGCTAAGTGGAAAGACTAATTGAATAGGTTTACCAGCACGGATATAAAGAGTGAATTGCCTCCTTTTTGCTATAGCATTCCATAAAATGTTGAATTATAAAAGGCTACTCAGAAATGCATTTGTTTCGGATTCCGGTGCATTAGTTACTGCTAATGATATATATTAAACTTACATCAATATTTTTAGTTGTCACAATATGAACTTAGTTTTTCACAAACATTTTGCATTTGCTACGTGAAAACTTGTACACACTTGATATGGCTCTCCTGTGTCATGTCATTTTCTAACAGAAGTTGAACATTTTGCTGTGTGTTCTCTCACTATTTTGTGAGATTTATAGACAATTCTTTGTTTTATGGGCTGCAATAAATAGTCTGTACTTTTGCAATAGAAGACAAATTGTTTTGAATCTACAAAGTTATAGTATTGACTATTCGGGTCATACAACATATATCAGTAATGTCCAGATAATTAACTAAAGAAGACGCAGACAATAAATAACATTTGGAACAATAAATATAATGACACTGTAATGTCTGGGGGTGACATCTTCTTTCCAGGGATTTTAGTGGCACAGTTTTCAGTGTTTGTAATTATCATAAAAGATCAACAAGAATTTATGGTGCTATAATATTTCTCAACTGCAGCAAAGACAGCTCAAACTAGTTCAAAGAGTGATGGAAAGTTATGAATGTTGAGAATTGGGACACAGATAAATAATAAACACAACTTAGAAAATGGGGTGGTGGTGAAGGCCTCAGTGAATCATAGGATCTGACAATGTAGAAGGAGTCATGATGTAGAGATGCCGGCATTGGACTGGGGTAAACTCAGTAAAGTTTTACAACACCAATTTTAAATCCAACCAATTTATTTGATAGTAAAAACTATTTGATACTATCAAATAAATTGATTGGATTTAAAATTGGTGTTGTAAAACTTTACTGAATGTAGAAGGAGGCCATTTGGCCCATTGAGTCTGCATTGACCACAATTCTCCCCCTTCAGTACTATCCCTATAACCCCATGCATTTACCCTAGCTAGTCCCCCTGACACTAAGGATTAATTTAGCATGGCCAATCGGCACATCTTCGAAGTATAGGAGGAAACTGGAGTACCCGGAATAAATTCATGCAGACAAAGGGAAAACGTGCAAACTCCACACAATGATCTAAACGGAGTTGAACCCAAGCCTCTGGCGCTGTGAGGCAACTGTGTTAACCACATTGGGTTTATTTTTAAGAAGATATGAAAGAAGGAATAGAAGTGTTAAGCCAAATGGGTTTGGAAAAGAACTTCCTCGAGAGCGCTCTTAAAACATCCACTGTCTCATAATATACATGCCCTGCTTTTTTTATGGCATAAATGTAAGTTTCTGTTTCTTACTGTGGTTTCAATTCTTAAATCATGGTTTTATGTTCCCTCAGAGTCTTGATGAATACGTTTCATGTGATTATGCTCTATATGCTATTGATTATTGTAATGGCTATTTTGACTTCTGGGATTTGTTTTTCCTTGACCAGTGCCTGGATATTGAGTACATGAAAGAATAGGAGCTGATTTAAAGTGGTATTATGTCCCTGAAGATCTGCCTCCAAATTCTGTTTCATGTCTCTGACAGACTGCGGTCCACTAACCTTTTGTTTACAGTTTTGAGACACCTACAATGGCCCTTTACATTCAGCAGGGTTTCTTCCCCCATTTTCCACAATTATCCAAAATATATGAATAAACTAAATAATTAATAATTCCAACCGCAGATGCATTATCTTATCCCTTTCATGTAATTGATATTGAAAGTAATGTAAACTGCACAGGAATGAAGAAATAATTCAACATCATTTTTTTAGTGGCCTTCCTATTATAAAACATTGGACTGTGGGTCTGTTCAGTTTAAAAGCTTTAAATAACAAAATGGCTGCTAGTGCTTTTGTTCCAATTAAAATTATTATTATTAATTGTGTAATAAATGATAATTATTGCTCAGTAACCTCTCTAGCCTTGAAAATGTTATTTTACCAGTATGGGGCCTTCTTCCCTCAAGAAAAGTAATGTTGCAAGGCAAAATATTCATAAATATTACATATAAATATCAGATATTTGTATCTCTCTCATGCTTCTTCATTAATCCTGTATATGTGTTCTGATCTGTATTTTCCTTCTTATAAAATGTTCTCAGTGTGATTTATATATCCTATTTCTTTACCTCCTGCTTTGCAGTCTGTGTGGGTTGAATTTAATACTGAGGAGCAGCTTTTGAACAGTGGAGGATGAAAGGTTTAGCCTGCACATTCTTGACCACCACTCTGCTTCCATCATGATCAAACACCATCAAGAAAAGTGGCACTACCAGCCAATTGATGGAAGAAAGGGGCTAACTTTGGCAAACTGAGTCATAAAGAGCTGGGCATCCTTTGATGATTGGTCAGATCACCTCTTTACCCACACAACCACTTCACCCATCACTACTCACTCTGGAACACAAGACAAAAGCCACGAAAATACATCCATTGATGACTGCTTCTTCACTTATAAAAGCATTTCTGTATGAATGATTGCTTTGCTGAAATCCAAGCTCATCTTTTTTATGAAGCTTCGATTATGGTTATAGGTTCCCCATGGCACATCTTTTCATTTCGCCCATGGCCCACTCACATATCCTCCCTTCTCCACACCTTCACACTTGCCCTCCACCCCATCAGACACCCCCATCTCACTTGCATTTAGCATCCTCAGTCCACTCTACTGCCTCACCTCTATTGCCTTGACTCTGCTGCCTTGACTCTGCTGCTTCACTTCTGTCTGCCACCTTTCCTCTATCTTGGAGATCTTTAATCCACTCTGGTGCCTCACCTCTGCAGCCTTGATTCTATCTGCTGCTTCACCTCTGTCCAGTGCTTACCTCTGTCTGCTGTCTGATATCTGGGACCCTCAGTCCACTCCATTACCTCTCCTCTGTCCTCTGCCTCACCTCTGTTTGCTGCCTGAACTTTGGAGTCTTCTGTCCCCTCTGCTGCCTCAGCTCAGGGGTCCTCCACTGCTTATCTCTGTCCAGTACCTCACCTTCATCCACTCTACTGCTTCACCTCCATCTGCTCTACTGCCTTATCTCCGGGGTCCTCCGTCCACTCCATTCCCTCCCCTCTGTCTGCAAACTTGCCTGCTCCTGGTTTGGTATCTGCTGCCTCACTCACTTATTATGCTTGCTGCAGCCGCCTCTCCCTCTTCTTGGTACTTGATGCTTTTCCCTCACTCAGTGCTGTTCCCCTATTTGGTGCATAGGTGTTTGTGTGTGTGTGTGTTTGTGTGCTGAGTAAATAAAAAAATGTCAGGCTTTCTCAAGCTGAACATGTGAATAAATAATCCTCCTTATTTAAACCCATGAAAGCCACAAATATAGCTTTTTTCTGGGAAACATTCTGATTCAGTTTTTTAATTTAACACATTTTCGATTCACCTTTTCAAATTGATGCAGAGATGAATTGTATTAGTTTATTTAGAAAGGCCTTGTATTTACATGGCATCCTTCACTACCTCAGGATATTCCAAAGTGCTTTACAGTCAATGAAGTACCTTTGAAGTGTAGTCACTGATGTGTTGCAGGAAACCCAAGGAATGTATTATTATTTTACCAGAAATCAGTGTAAACTTTGTTTCTCTCCATTGAGTTGCAAGTGTGCCTTTAGCTATAGCAGAGCATTTCCTGTCTCAAAGACTGCTACCTAAAATTACATCCATCACAACCAATTGAATTTTGTAACTGGTCTCTGACAGACACCTCAAAGAATCTATTTCATTCCCTAATAGTTCATGTCTGTTAGTTTTAACACCAAAGAGTTTATATTTTGAAATTGTACTCCACGGAGATTCCCAAATGTGCTGTTAACTGTTGAATCAAAGGAGGATGTTAAATAATATCTGTAGAATGAAGGCACAGGGAGATTGAGTAACATAGATATAAAACTTTGGAGCATAGCAATACTTAAAGAGTGCAAGCAGCACTCAATTCTTCAACAAGCTTAATATGGACCAGCAGATTAAACTAAACTAATAGAGTATAGGGCTAATGGTAGGGCTCTTAATAGTGTTGAGAAACAGAAGGATCTTGGTGTATGTGTCAATAGATCCCTGAAAGTAGGCAGTCAAGTGGATAAAGTTGTTAAGAAGGCATATGGAGTCTTAGCTTTTATTGGTAGGGGGATTGAATTTAGGAGCCGCAGCATCATGTTGCAACTGTACAAAACTCTAGTGCGGCCGCACTTGGAGTATTGTGTGCAGTTCTGGTCCCCACATTATAAGAAAGATGTGGAGGCATTGGAGAGGGTACAGAGGAGGTTTACCAGGATGTTGCCTGGTATGGAGGGCAGGTCCTATGAAGAGAGGTTGAAGGATTTGAGGTTGTTTTCGTTAGAAAGGAGGCGGCTAAGAGGGGATCTTATTGAAGCATATAAGATGATTAGAGGTTTAGATAGGGTGGACAGTGATAGCCTTTTTCCTAGGATGGAGAAAGCTAGCACGAGGGGACACAGCTTTAAATTAAGGGGTATGAGTTATAGGACGGATATCAGAGGTAGGTTCTTTACTCAAAGAGTGATTAGGGAGTGGAATGCCCTGCCTGCAGCTGTTGTAGATGCGCCAAGTTTGGTGGCGTTTAAGAGGTTAATTGATAAGTATATGGAAGAGAAGGGAATGGTTTAGTTTGGAGGGGCATTGCTTTTTATTTTGGTCGGCACAACATCGAAGGCCGAAGGGCCTGTTCTGTGCTGTAATGTTCTATGTTCTATGTTCTATGTTCTAAACCTAGATCCTTAGATCATTGTTTGTCAATAAGTGTGCTCTGTGCCTGAAGGCCTCCCCACCACAAGAGTGCTAGATAAAAGGTTTAAAATTATTCAAAATTCATATACTTAAATTAAAACTAACCTTTTTTTTAAGCTCTGTGGTTGGCACTTCCAAGACCCAATGAACCCTCAGGTCTCCCAAGCATGTGGGAAAGAGCCATACGTGCATAGTTTAGATTTTTATGTTGTTGAGGCCCATGCACATGACCAATGGGACTTGGAGATGAAGAAAAGGCCCCATATGCCCGCACAAGGAACAAAGATTCAAAAAGGCTCAGAGGCGGCACGGTAGTACAGTGGTTGGTAGCACAGTATGCAATGGTTAGTGGCACAGTGACGCAGTGAATAGCACTGCTGCTTCACAGCTCCAGGGACCTGGGTTTGATTCCTAGCTTGGGTCACTGTCTATGCAGAGTTTGCACGTTCTCCTCCTGTTTGTGGGTTTCCTCCGAGTGTTCTGGTTTCCTCCCACAGTATAAAGATATGCAGGTTTGTTTGATTGGCCATTCTAAAATTGCCCATTAGTGTCCTGCACAGGTTAGAGCGATAAATGGGTAAATATGTAGAAATATGAGGTTAGGGCCTGGGTGGAACTGTGGTCAGGGCAGACTCGATGGGCCAAGTTGTTGCTTTCTGCACTACAAAAAAAGTACGGGGAGAAGTGAAAGAGACGGAAAGGTGCAAAGTGCCATATGTTGTTTTGAAAATCGCAATATTGAAACCATGCCAATAACTTGTATCAACAGTTATGTTTAGTTGATGCCGAGATATGAGGTTTACGTTACGCTGAGCCTTCTGTCCTGCACTTCAACTTCCTCATCTCTTTTTTAATCACGTTATACTTTTCTCTCATACTTCATTTTTCGACCTGAGGTGATAATATTCAAAATATCAGTACAAAAGCAAAATATTACAGATGCTGGAAATCTGACATAAGATGAAAAATTCTGGAAAAACTCAAGTGATGAGGCAGGGTCTGTGAAGAGAAACAGTCAATATTCATGTTTCAAAATATTAAATCATCTACAAACTGGATAAATTATTTGTGAACTATGTTTTGAAGATAACCTTTTATGCAGTTTGCATTTATATTGTATTGTTAACATTTTTCCAAATTAACAGCCCAGATTTTGTGATAGCCAAAACTGAAACTATCAGTGCTTGCCAAGATTATGGTGGAAATCAGATCTCCATGCACACACAGTAAAACATGGAAACTCATGTTTCCTGATTCTTTCCATATTTTCTGCCAGAATTGCCATATTCTGAAAATTGCGCCCAAAAAAGTCTTTTGCTAAAAGGAAGTTCAGAGAAAACAGTGTGCTGCAATTTTTTTTCTAGTACAGAGGTGCACCATGACTTAAAATAGATTGGGAACCACTGCCCTAGACAGATGAGGGAAGAGGTTCTAGTTTTCTGCTTTCTGCCATAAATTATATCTGACAGTATAAGGTTTATATTATGCTCCTTGTCCTAAGCTTATTGCATCTCTTAGTAAATCTAGAAGTCTATTAGGAAAGTTCAGCTTGACTGTGTCTATATATTGGAACATAATTGTAAATGCTTATAAAATAGACTCTGTCCATTAAGATACAAACATATCAGCAACTCTCAAATCACTTACTCATTTCTAGGTGATTAAGCTACCATTCCATCAAGAAGAAAATGTTAAACCATCTCAGGCTTTTATTTTCCATTTCATTTTCAGACAACCACATGATAACAATTTAAAATGCATTCACATGGAACAGTCTGTGAGCCCACAGAAGATAAACAGCCATTTTCCAGTTATTCTACATACTTTCAATGGTTTAAAATGTTTAAAATCTTCTTTTATTAATGTATTCTAATTATATATGAAGGTGATACAATGTAAAATTGCTCAATGTTCGTTAAAGAACAGAACATTGTATCTTTAAATTAAATGGGCTGCTTTTTGCCTTGATTATAGCATGAATGGTATTGTGCAATGGTGTTCTTTACTGCTTAGCATTACACAATTTGATTAATGTATGATATTAATGTATTCTTGTAGTTATATGATTCATTCAGACACCTGACATCAATTCTTGAAAAAAAATTGCCAAGACCCAATATGCTGCCCAGAAATTGCCCATGACATTACATTATTTAATGTGTAATAGGCTCAAGGCTAAATACTGCATCAAAGACCACTTATACCAAAAATGGTTTACAGTATTTATTACCTATATCAGCCATTACAGACATGCTGATGCACAACTTTGAATATAAATAATACACAACAGCCCAGAACTGGACAAATTTAACAAAACTAATCTTTTACAACCAGAAGTATTCATTCATTTATTCCTTCAGTGCAGCATGTGCTTTATTGTGCTATCACACTTGCTTCAGATGACATATAGGATCAACATTTATATCACATTTTTACAATAACCAATCATAGATATTTTCTTTGTAATTTCTTTTATGTATCTCCAGCCCACAATTTAAACATATTTGTGGCACAGTGGTACTAATGGTTAGTATTACTTCCCCACACATCAGGAATCCAGGTTCAGTTCCAGCCTCGGGTGACTGTCTGTGTGGAGTTTGCACATTTTCCCCGTGTCTGCATTGATTTCCTCTGATTGCTCCAGTTTCCTCCCACAGTCCAAATAACTGCAGGTTAGGTTGGTTGGCCATGCTAAGTTGTACCTTGGTGTAAGGGGGATTAGGAGGGTAAATATGTCGGGTTATGAAGCTAGGTGGGATTGTTGTCAGTGCAGGCTCAATGGACCGAATGGCCTCCTCCTGCATTGCAGGTATCCTATGATTCTAATTGCCACTGCACAAAACAGAACTTTAGAACACAACTTATTTTCTTCATGAGTTTAGTAACAACTCCAGTCCATGTGTAAAATCCATGGATAAATTCACAAAGTCAAGGAATAATACTTTAAGTCCATATAATGCAGAGATAAGTGAAAAAAAATCATTTTTAAAAATGTTCTTAAAGTTTTATATTGCAGGTTCTGACATGCGTTTAAGGGTTGTTTTATGCTGAAAGGATATTTGACGGAAATCAGACAGGTAAAGGAAGTGTCATATAAACGACAATGATTAAGTAACTCACAGAATGTATATGGGGCCTCATTTTATTGCAACACCACCAAGTATTTTGAGCCTCATCACCAAATGAGATCTAAACTTGTCACAGGTGAAAACATTTCCATGGTTGCGATTCTCCTGAATTGCCCATGCCAGTGAAGAAACGGGAGTATTCCCCATAGCAGCGACTGTGAGGTGGGATTCATCCACCTGAAAGATACTAAAGAGTTCATTGCTCGCAATTCCCGCCTCTCAAGACCAAGCAGCCCTTTTTAAAGAGTAGCTCAGTCTCCACACTCGAAGACAGGTCACCTCCCACAAAAAAATGAAACGGTGGTCCCACCACTGACCAAGGAAGCACCACCAACCCCTTACCAAAAAGGGTGGCATCCACTCACCCCACCCACAAATAACGGGTCACTAACCTCCCTGCTGCTCCCACATCACACAGGCATGAGAGGGATCCAAAATGACCCCCCTCTAGTCACCTCCTCAGCTTCACTTCTCCCTCAGATCTCCCACTCAACTCCCTTCACACTATGCACCTTGGCAATGCCAATAGTGCACCATTTCCAGGCACTGACCCACTAGCCTGGCACATAGGGTCCAGAGAGGACTCGCAGAGGAACATTCAGTGACTTTTTGCTCCTTCAGTTGCTGCTAGATTGCAGAGGATGGATCCTTCAAGGGTCTTCAGGTTTGAGCAGGCATAGATTGGGACATCCTCTCCATCAGGATTGTGGTGTCATAGCATGTCATGTCTCTTCTAGCCCAGGTGGTCAGGATCAACGCAGTACTTGAGTTGCATTCACATCCCAACATTGACAGTGTCACCTGATTGACAGTTTATGGTTTCACTTCCTCTTTGAAGTGGTTTGCAGAAAAGGAAGTGAAACCACAGGATGTCAATCAGGCTGAGATCCTTTTGGACAGCATCAATGGAATATTTGAGGTACATTCATCCATGAAGGGAAATAAAAAATAAACACTGGTGGCTGGAGGATGATAGAAAGCCATTGAGCTGGCAATTGAATCTTTTACGAGTACCGCATATTAAATTTGTTACAGATCAAAGGCTTCAAGTACAATAGAGAGAGTATCAATGATTTCAGCTTAATGAACGGCCTCACTGACTTCAAATCAAAGCTGTGTGCATGCATTAGAGCTGAGTGCACAGCTGTGTAGAATTGAGCCCTGCCCACCCAGGTGAAATTGAAGGCTGTGATTCCCCCATTGCGGCCCACCACTTTTCTGGTGTTCCAGCTGGGAGGTGCACAGGATTTACACACGCGCCAGGAATGCATATGCATCTCCCAGAACTGGTGAACAGTCGCAGGTCAGACCATGCTGGAAACGGGCAGGAAGGCAGGTAAGTAATTTAAGTCTATTTTTAATCTATTTTGCATAAATATATTTGTTAATTATCAGTCCCGTTGAATCTCCCACCCCGCCAGGAGTACTTCATTCAGGCGCGGTTCAGTTTAGCTCACGACTTTTGGGGAACTAGCAAGATGAAGCACAGGTCAATCAGGGCCCCCCAGAGGGATGGGTGACGGGGGTTGTGCCCCTAGGGCATGGATATCCTGGCTGTGCCAGCCTGTGCTCCTGGCACTGCCCAAGGTGTCACCTTGGCACTACCCATTGGGCATCAGGCAACGCAAAGGGGATGGAACCTATTGTGGGCAGGACCAAGGTATGATTGGTGGTGGGGAGGAGGGGTCCCGCTGTCATTCTGCATTGGGATCGGCCTGGGCTGGAGGAAGGCAGCGATTGGGGCAGACTGGGGTGGGTGGTCTGCCGGGGGTTGGGGGACGGGGGGGCTGCCTCTAGGGGTGATCTGACCCAGGAACGGTCAGCGCAGGAACAGGTCTGCTGGGATGATGAGGGTGGCAGAATTGTTACTGCTGGGGCAGAGGGAGGGGATGCCTGGATAAGGGACACTCTGGGACTGGGGCGGGGGGGGGGGGCAGTCAGGACTGGTACTGGAATTGTTGTGGAGGCCGCAATCAGGCCATTTGGGGGTGGGAGGGGTGTGGGAGAGGCTGGAGGGTCAGCATTGTGGGAGTCCAAGGCTGGCCAGCAAATGCTAGATTGACAGTTTGGGGTCAATGCACGTGTGCAGAGTTCCAGAACTGTCAAACTGTGATGCAACTAGGCCCCGCGCTCCCCAGTTTTTTAATGAGATTCACAACTGGGACCTTTTCTGTGCACAGAATGGGGAGAGTCAGGTGAGAAGCTGAACCGACAGAAGTGTCAGGATTTAGAACAGTTTTCCTGCCAATTCAGCACTTTTGGGAGAATCGCCCCTGACATTTCCTTTCTGTCAGAGACTTCAAAGGGGCCTGCTCTCAACTGCAGTTTCTGACAAAGAGAGAGAAAAATCTCTGCTGCAGAATGGAGTGCTGCAATGATTTAAAATCCTGCCAGGTGACAGCAGGCATGAAGATTAAAGTGATCTTGCCACTTCAGAATTTTCACAGCTGACCGGCAGGAATGCTGCTGATGATCTCAGGACTGCCTGAAATCACCATCCCAGGGATGATCTTCAGGTCTGCCAGGGCTGGAATGGACAGTCCAGGCATGACACCCTATTCCTGACACAGAGTGCTGAGGTCAACCCTTTTCTCTCAGCCCAAGCCTACCCAATCTCCAGGACCCTTGAGGAACCTGTCCTCTGCAGCCAAGCATCAGCAGAGGGACAATAGATCTGGATCTCTTTCCTATCACCCCTTCAGGGCTCAAGATGGCAGGCCAGGGTGCCAGTGCCAAGTTGACAGGCAGCAATGCGTTGTTGGAATTGCCAAGTTGTGTGCTCTGGAAGCTGAGTGGGGCTCTGAGAGGGAAGGAAGAGTTCTGAGTGGGGCATCAGGCTTGATAAACCCGATGCCCTGTGTGATTTGGGAAGGCTGGGGAGGATGTCTCTCATTGCTGAGGGGTTGTCTGTGTTTCCTTGACCCTTGGGTTCCAACATACCATGTTCTTGCTTGTAAGGACCTGTACAAGGGTACCCTCATTGCAGATCTTGCTGGGGAGGCAGGTGAATGACTGAAGCTATTTGCTTTAAGCCTGCTAACTATATGTGACCTGACCAATTTGAATATTTATTGGGAACCCAATCAGGGCAGACAGGATGGGCCAGGGCACTGCAACAGGTTAGGTGCCCAGTGCAAAACCCGTTTGTGCGCTGACACCCAATTCTCTACACCAACATGATTCACGATCGGAGGTAGCAGGCCTGGAGAATTCCCACCCCATCTCCCTTCCTTATTTCTAAGCTCATGGTGCACATTTCTGTCCTATTCAGGTTTATTGTAAATCTAGGAGGCACTTTTATGATGACCACAGCAAATGAACGTCACCAACAAGGGATAATTTCATGCGTGTCACATTGGCAAACTTTCTCGATTGATTTGTTCAGTTACCAAGGAAAATATATTCTAAGGCAGTATTCTCATCATCTATTGCAACTGAAAGGAAGGATGCCAATCAATCAATCAAGCAATCATCAGTCAGTCAGAAGGAACCCCACTCATATTGTTATGTAACATAATTTGCATCTCTTTCCAAGTGTAAAAATCTCATAATGGCATGGTGGTACAGTAGTTAACACTGCTGCCTCACAGTGCCAGGGACTGTGGTACAATTCCAGTCTTACGTAACTGTCTACATAGAATTTGCACATTATCCCAGTCCTGCGTGGGTTTCCTCTGCGTGCTGTGGTTTCCTCCCACAGTCCAAAGATGTGCGGGTTAAGTGGATTGCTAAATTGCCTCTTAGTATCAGGGGGATAGTAGGGTAAATGAATGGAGTTATGGGGATAGGGCCTGGGTGGGGCTGTTATTCATAGAATCATTACAGTGCAGAAGGAGGCCAACTGGCCCATTAAGCCTGCATCAACAACAGCATCTAACTGACAACCTTGCTGGTATAGGTTCGATTAGCTGAACAACCTCCTTCTGCACTATATGGATTCTATGATTATCAGTGACTGGAGGTGAAAATAATATATGTAGATAAGACCACAAGAACTACAATCATAAATAATTTAACACAAACATAATGAAATTTTCTAATACTTTGTTTTTTTTTTGACATTTTAAAGTGGCATATAAATAAATGTTATCAGTACCAGAATGAGACCTTATCACTAAACCTTGGTGACAGAAACACACTCTCTGGTTCAGTTCCTTCTCAAGAATTTAAAATGCATTCATATTTATGGAGTCAATGACTCATACACGCTGTACTGGTTTATTAAAATTTACTACTTTTGAAAAATTAACTGAAAATGTTTTAAGGACAACAAAGTAGAAGAAATTAGTCCCAGTCTCGTACCTGAATAAATTATGTAAATTTGATGAAATTAAGTAAGCAATTTAATGGTACGTCCCCACTTGGGAATGTCATAGTTAATTTCAGCCCATGAGATGATGCCCATGACATTTTCAGCCTGCATTGACTTTTATCATATCATGGTGTCACTAATTGTCTCATCTGAGGTTTTATTACCTTTTATGTACCTATA
Organism: Sphyrna mokarran; assembly: GCA_024679065.1. Taxonomy (NCBI): domain Eukaryota; kingdom Metazoa; phylum Chordata; class Chondrichthyes; order Carcharhiniformes; family Carcharhinidae; genus Sphyrna; species Sphyrna mokarran. Next base: position 42,913,960 of record JAGIQG010000013.1, read on the forward strand.
CTAATTGCTATAAAATACTATATTAAGATCCTTTCTACTACTTAATGTTTGGATCATACTGAATTCATTTCAGCCACGGTTCATCAGTATTGGAGAAAAGGGATGTACAGGTCTGTATTATGATCCCCACTATCTCAGATTATGTTGAGTTTCTTGAGTGCTAATGCATTCCATCTTAATTAGCTAAAAACAGTTAAAGGAAAGTTTTTGGGTGGAATTTAATGAGGGCAGTGGAGGAGCAAACAATAAGGGAAGCATGGTGGCCCAGTGACGAGAACTGCTGCCTCATAGCAGCAGGGATCTGGGTTCAATTCTGACCAGGGGTAGCAGTCAGCTAACCACTATGCCACCATGCTGCCCCTACTTTTTATTTATTAGTATCACAAGTAGACTTACATTGGCACTGCAATGAAGTTACTGTGAAAATCCCCTCGTTGCCACTCTCCAGTGCCTGTTCGGGTGCAATGAAGAAGAATTTAGCATGACCAATGCACCTAACCAAAATGTCTTTTGGACTGTGGGAGGAAACTAGAGCACCCGAAGGAAACCCGCACAGACACCAAGAGAACATGCAGGCTCCACTCAGACAGTGATCCAAGCTGAGAATCAAACCTAGGTCCCTTGAGCTGGGAGGCAGCAACGCTAACTACTGTACCACCATGCAGCATCTGTATGGAGTTTGTACATTCTCCCAGTGTCTGTGTGAGTTTCCTCTGGGTATTCGGCTTCCTCCATAGTAAGCTAGGTGGATTAGCCATGCTAAATTTCCCCTCAGTGTCCAAAGGTGTGTTGGTTAGGTGGATTAGCCATGGTAAATACATGGAAATATGGTAGTGGGAAAGGCCAAGATGGAATGCTGTTTTGGAGAGTCAGTGCAGAATGGATGGACCAAATGGCCTCTTTCTGTAGAAATTCTATGGTTCTAAGAGAAATTATTTGTTTTCAGCTTAACACTAATTATTGGATCAAGATAGCCAGGCATGTCATGCAATGAGTATCTCCATCCAGGAAAAGAGCTTAAATCACTCATGTCAGCTCCTCTGGTGAGTCATCTGCTCAATACCATGAGGTATTTGTCATCTGCCATTGCTGACTGTAAGCTATCCCTTCTGCTATTCTTATTTCTCATGTTAGTCAAACTCTTCTCACTGGAACTGAGCATGTTACAGGAAAGCCTCGCACTACTTAACATGACACCATTACCTTGATATTATTTCTATACCTCTTATAAAAAGCTTTTAAGCTGTACATCATCAATTACGGACAACTAATTCCATTAAAAAGCTAGTTCAATAACTCTGAAGAAGTAAGTCTTAAAGAAGGCTTAATCATAGAGGAAGTGAAACAGGAAGAAAAGGCAGGAAGGTCTTAAATGAAGCTTAAGATAAGTTTAGTAGTGGATAACAAGGCCTCTGGTTCTAAAATGTAATTTAGAGAACATCAGAGTACATTTGATTTAACTGAGCATCCCTTGACAAATGACAGACAGAATTAAAACACACCACTACAGCTTTCAAACTGGATTGCAAGTTGCTATGCATCATTACTGGAGGCTGCAGGCTTAATATTTTACAGCTCAAGACACAAGGAGACTTCAGGCTGCTGAAAGTATATACCATATGTGAAGCAAGAAAGAATGGTTTTGGTGCTTAAGAATAATTGAAATATATCGTTGATTTTAAAAATCTGTAACGCATGCAGGAAATTGAATCATTAAAGCCAGTTCAAATGTATTTAATTGGATCGCCCTTCTCACATATTATCAAGCTAGTTAATTTTTAAGAGCTGTGGTATCACTTTTTTATGACTGACTGCTTTGAAAATCTTTCATTTTGTGAGTGAAATTTGTCATTGGTGATATCATAAATGTATTGATAGTAAGACATTTTATCACTTTCCCAATTATCTTTTCCATTGACCTTAATGCTAGCAAGACCAATTATATCCCTTTATTTTCATAGAAAATACAATTGTTTGCTGGATGGTTATATTAACATAGTAATTAATGTTAATTCTGGTACACATAGATGGGATGTAATAAAAGGGGTAATATTCCATAGAATGTTAAGAACTTCCTTATTGAGTAGGTACGTTCACTTATTTAATTTGGCTTCTTTATGTAGATCTGGAAAATATCATGTACAATATTAGTGTATAAGCCTTAACAATTATAGCATTACACTGTCTGCTAATTTTTACAGTAATGTTACCCTGCTTACCTTGAAGGGATTAGCAACTGTATTAAGATAACAGAGAAAATAAAGCCACCTAGAGGTGTTTAGCATTTGCATACCTTGTTACTTAGTGTACTTCAATATTTTGCAAGTCAGTATTATTTTCTACAAGATACAAACTTTCAGACAGTATTCCCATGGTGATTCTCCTAATTATCCCCCGTACTTCTCCATGGAAACCCTACGAGTAATTTTTACTTCTGGGCAATCAACACATAGACAGCCCGCCTGGTTCATTTTAACAGCCCAGCCATTTTTAAAATGGAGGGTTGAGCTACGAAAAGACATTCAGCAAAAGCTGATTGATTGCTATATCAAGGAGCCCAGATGCCACGCAGCTAGCAGCAAGTTAGGCTTCTGAGCAATGAGGTTTCAAAGATATTTGGGATGATCCATGTGGTGCAGCCGGAAACTTGGTCCACTTTATAGGCCGGACACCAGGTGCTAGTGAGCTGCTCACATAAATGAGTGACCATAGATAGATTGCTTGGCTAACACAATATCGGGTAGCCCAGACACCCTTCCCAACAGCAAGGTAATTTGGCAGAACTTTCCCAAAATCTGGCACAGACTGACATTCTCCGATGTCATACTCCCCTACTGCCAGTGAAAATGATGAATTAGATGCTCAGCCAAATCTCCATTCACTGGAGGCTAACCGGAGAATCCCAGCCATGGGCGAGATGAAAGAATTCCAGCCAGAGAGTCAGCTTCACACTGAAAACCAGCATGTATCTCTCCATATTTACAGTCGGGTTTTCAGACCAGATTTTCTTGTACTCAATGAGAATGTTGGGGCATGGTTGATGCCATTACCCTGGTGAGGCAAGGTCAGCTCCACAGAGATTAGGGCACCATCTTTAAAGGGCATACTGATCTATGCTGAAAGGAAACGCCCCCTCTCCCCACACTGTCCCCTGCCCGTACAGGCACATAGAATCCCCCCCACAAGCATCTTTCCCTGCCAATCATGGTGATATGAAAGGCTCACCATACAGGTATTGGGGCCATGCTCCACCCCAACCCCCTAACACCACACAAGTATTAACTGCTCTCTCCTCCCATTCCTTCCTCCCCACTACACAAGTATTGGGGCATCAGTCCTCCCGCCCCAGCATACATAAAGGAAGCCTCCCCTATCTTCACCCCATGGGGTTCTCTAGAGGATCCATCACTGTAACTGCCAACCTAGCACTGCCAATCTGGCACTGCCAAAGTCATGGGTGAGAGACCAGGAAAATTGGGAAATGAAATTTCGCTGTGAGTATTTCCTTTCCCGATTCTCACAGGATTTTGGATCATATCATTGTTGAGACTGACAGTGAACACAGGCTCAAAATCAGGCCTATTCTTTAAGTTCTTACATTATAATAATGTCTACACTTCACAAGTCCTTCCTTGGCTACAACATGCTTTGGGATGCCCAGTGGTTCTTTATTTTAGGTGGTTTGGGGTGTGTTCAAAAGGTTTTGGGAATGCACAATGAAGAGAAAATCTTGGTGACAGTAGCCTGGACTACTTGCTGAGCATGGCTTCCTCAAGGGACCAAATGCTTAAGAGGCCATATAGATGATAGACATGTATCTATGCTGCAGTGTCCTGATTAGGCAGATTCCTCAGCAGCCTGACCTTTAAGATAGCTGCAGGACAAAGCAATAACTTTAATTTTAAATCAATGAAGTGGAGGAGATAAAAGACTGGAGTCTGTTGTTAGCTACAGTGTGATAGCACTCACTTTTAACCTAATCAAAGCTGTCCTCAAAGATCCAATGATGTTTGTGACATGGCGTTCACCTTTCCTAATGTTAATTTTATTTTGGTGCCAGCTATTGGGGATCCCTGACATCCAGTAACAATTATATCATTAAACAAGCTGAGCAGCCTATCACACTAAAGAATTCTCATACGCCATCAATTAGGAACTAACAAACAGGTTTTATTATTTAATTTTCTTAATTTTGCACAAGACAAAATAAAGATTGGGTATATGCATTCAATTACAGTTTCCCCAGTCTTCCGGCATTATTACAGATGGCATCCTGTCCCATGTATTTCCATTTTTGATTTGATTTGATTTATCATTGTCACATCTATTAACATACATAAAAAGTATTGCTTCTTGCACTATACAAAGCAGAATGTAGTGTTACAGTCATAGCTGGGTGTAAAGAAAGATCAACTATGTTCTATGTTCTATGTTCTATGTTCTAACTTAATGCAAAGTACATCCATTCAAAAGTCTGACAGCACCAGGGAAGAAGCAGTTCTTAAGTTGGTTGGTATATGACCTCAAACTTTTGTATCTTTTTCCCAACGGAAGAAGGTGGAAGAGAGAATGTCCAGGGTGCGTGGGTTCCTTAATTATGCTGGCTCCTTTGCCGAGGCAGCAGGAAGTGTAGACAGAATCAATGAATGAGAGGTTGCTTTACGTGATGAATTCGGCTACTGAATTATAGTTCCTTGCAGTCTTGTGCAGAATGGGAGCCATAGTTGTGATAGAACCAGAAAAAATGATTTCTAGGGTGCATCTGTAAAAGTTGGTGAGAGTCTTCTGAGAAAGTAGAAAAATTGGTGGGCTTTCTTAACTACACTGTCAGCACGGGGAACCAGGACAGATTATTGGTGATCTGGACATTGAAAAACTTGAAACTCTCGCCACTTTCTACTTTGTCCCCGTTGATGTAGATAAGGATATGTTCTCCTATACACTTCCTGAAGTCAATGACAACCTCAAAGGAAACATAGAAACATAGAAGCCAGAATAGGTCATTCAGCACATTGAGCGTACTCAGCCATTCAAAGAGATCATGACTTATCTCTTATCTTGATGCCAATTTCTCCACCAATCCCTCATCCATTTATGTCACTGATACTCAGAAAACTATTGATTTCTGAATTAAAGATACTCAACAATTGAACTTACACAGTTCTCTCAGGTAGTGAATTCCAAAGATTCACTACCAAAGATTCCAAAGATTCACTACCTTCTGTATGAAGAAATTCCTCTTCAGAACCGGGTATTTGCAAGCATTTTTAATACTTGTGCTTTCTTTGGGTGAGACTTGCTTAGGTAACATTTTTAGTTTCTTTCACATCAAAAGAAGCTTTAAACATCCATTACATCTGGTTCTTTCCATTAATTCTAAGCTCAATTTTACTCCTTTGAACTAATTAAGATTTGGACCTGGATAATTCGGATTGAGATAACAGGTAGTTCGGAATGCTCCAATTCACATCGAGTCAGATGTTGCTGACAAAAAAAAATACTCTGAATGATACACCGTGTTCTCAATGCAGAAATCGACTAACAAACTGCAGCATTGAAAAATGTCATGTCAATTGCAGATCTCCACAAGTTCTTGGTTAATTTGTACCATTAGATTTGTCAGAACAGTAGCTCCAGTAATAGTAATTTTCACAAAGTTACTGCATTTCCACATTAATTGCACATTAAATTCATTTCAGAGAGTTACATCAAAAAATTGACAGCAAAAGTACTCTTTTAATCATGTGATGTTTGTTAGTGGTTACTAACTGTTGCAAGTAACTAGTTCATAATTCATAGTTATAGAATATAACTTTTAGTTTTAGGAATTGAAGTGGTAACTATAAGATAAATGGAAAAGCCTGGTTAAAAAAACTGATTTTAAAAGGCACCCTTAATGTAAAGGCAAATCAAACAGCCAGGTTTAATTAATCTATGTTTGTCTCACAAGTTTAGAGGTGATGGTGAAAAGACTTGACCAATAAATGATCTATATCGAGGCTTGTAAAGGGGTTGGATTTTATGGCCCGCTTACCAGCCATGCTTTTGTTTGATGCGGGGGATGGATCACATTAAGTACAATGGGTGGCAAGTCCACAATTGTTCCATTCACTCCCTCTCCACTAACCCCCCCAACTAAAATCAATAACTGCCCTCCATTTTTAAATAAATATTTCAGGGTCAAGTGAGCTTGTCTACAAGCCAACTGATCCAGATAATATGCTGCCCATACTATTATGCAGTTGGCCTGGGCAGGCAGGAAATAATGGGCAGGCCATTATTTAATCATCCTTTGGGGCATGCACTGTGCACATCAGAGATAACCTCCCTTCAAAAATTTTATTGTCCTTTTCCCATACCTGCTCTCTAAAACCAACAACCTCCGAATAAAAGGACAATCCTTTAAAACAAAGATGAGGAGGAATTTCTTCAGCATGAGAGTGGTGTGTCAGTGGAACTCTTTGCCACAGAAAGCTACGAAAGCCAGGCCACTGAGTGTCTTTAAAACAGAGATAGTAAGGTTTATTTATTAGTCACAAATAAGTTTACATTCACACTGTGATGAAGTTACTGTGAAAATCCCTTAGTCGCCACACTCTGGTGCCTCCAAAGGATGTCCAATCCCTTCCTGCCCAGAAAGGCCCGACTCAGCTGGCTCTGGCTTCCATCTTCCCTTTCATCTGAGTCTGCTTGCAGTTACTGCAGTCCCCACTAATGAACTCTGCCACTACCAATCAGGTTAGTTGGCAGCTCTTGAGTACAGCACTTGGACAGAGTGAGAGGCAGATGTCTCATTACCACCTAGTTTAGGCTGCCAAATGTGTTATGGCTGCAAATTGGGCTGCTTTCAAATGCAGTGGCTATGTTTCATGTTTCATTCTGGGGGTGCCACCAGTCCACCCCACACACACTCTGTAAATCCAGTGCATGAAACCAGAACATCCAGAGAAAGGGTCGTAATCTCCCTTTGGGATATAAATTATTCATATGGGTTACAAAATAAAAGACTGTGGCGACTAGGGGATTTTCACAGTAACTTCATTTCAGTGTGAATGTAAGCTTACTTGTGACTAATAAATAAACTTCACCATCTCTGCCTTAAAGTCACTCAGTGGCCTGACCTCCACAGCCTTCTGTGGCAAAGAGTTCCACAGACTTCTCACTCTTGCGCTGAAGAAATTGCTCCTTATCTTTGTTTCACAGGATCTTCCCTTTAGTTTGAGGTTGTGCCCTATGGTTCTAGTTTTTCCTGCTAGTTGAAATATATTCTCTATCCAGGCCTCTATCCTGTAAGTTTCAATAAGATCATAAGAACATAAGAACATAAGAAATAGGAGCAGGAGTAGGCCATACAGCCCCTTGAGCCTGCCCCGCCATTCAATAAGATCATGGCTGATCTGTAGTGGTTCAATACCACTTTCCCGCTTTCTCCCTGTAACCCTTAATTCTCTTGTCAATTAAAAACCTATCCACTCTTGACTTGAACATATTCAGTGAGGAAGCCTCCACCACCTCATCAGGCAGAGAATTCCAAAGATTCACCACCCTCTGCGTGAAGAAACTCCTCCGCAACTCCGATCTGAACCGCACCCGACCCCACCCCCCAATCTTGAGCTGTGCCCTCTAGTCCTGCTATCTTTATTAAGCAGGAAGAGTCTTTCAACCTCTACCCTATCCATTCCCTTCACTATCTTATACGTTTCTATAAGATCCCCCCTCAGTCTTCTAAACTCCAAAGAGTACACACCTAGCCTATTCAGTCTCTCCTCATAATCCAACACCCTCATCTCTGGTATCAGCCTAGTGAACCTTCTCTGCAGCCCCTCCAAGGCTAATATATCCTTCCTCAAATGCGGTGACCAAAACTGCACACACTACTCCAGCTGTGGCCTCACCAGCACCCTATACAGCTGCAACAGAACCTCCCTACTTTTATATTCTATCCCCCTAGCTATAAAGGTCAACATTGCATTCGCCTTCTTAATCACCTGCTGTACCTGCATATTGTGTTTTTGCGATTCGTGCACAAGGACCCCCAGGTCCCTCTGCATTGTCGCATGCTGCAGCTTTTCTCCATTTAAATAATAGTCCTTCCTACCATTATTCTTCCCAAAGTGGATAACCTCACACTTGCTAACATTATACTCCATCTGCCAGGTCCTCACCCACTCACTCAACCTATCCAGATCCCTCTGCAGGCTTTCCACACCCTCCACGCAATTTGCTTTTCCACTCATCTTCGTGTCATCAGCAAATTTCGTCACCCTGCACTCTACCCCTTCCTCCAGATCATCTATGTAAATGGTAAATAGTTGAGGCCCCAGCACCAAACCTTGGGGCACTCCACTAGTCACTAGCTGCCAATCAGAATAGCACCCATTAATGCCTCCCCTCTGCTTCCTATTAGACAACCAATCCTCTATCCAATCTAACACCCTACCCTTGACTCTCTGCACCCTAACCTTCTGCAGCAATCTTTTGTGAGGTACCTTATCAAACGCTTTTTGGAAATCCAAAAACGCCACCTCCACCGGTTCCCCTCTATCTACCGCACTAGTCACTTTCTCATAGAACTCCAATAAATTCGTCAAGCACAACTTCCCCTTAACGAATCCGCGCTGCGTCTGCCTGATCAAACCGTTCGTATCCAGGTGCCTCGTTATTTCTGCTTTGACTATAGGTTCAAGTATTTTTCTTACTACAGACGTTAAACTAACTGGCCTATAATTCCCTGCCTTCTGTCTGCTGCCCTTTTTAAGATCACCTTTCATATTTCCAATCTCCAAGTGTCCTCAACTGTGCCTCATACGACAAGCTTTTCATTCCAGGGATCATTCTTGTGAACCTCCTCTGGATCCTTTGCATAGGCAGCACATCCTACCTTAGATGTGGGGCCCCAAACTGCTTACAATACTCCAAATGGGATCTGACAAGAGCTTTATGCACACTCAGGAATTCATCCCTGTTCTTGTATTCTAGATCTCTTGACATGAATGATAATATTGCACTTGCCTTCTTAACTGCCGAATGAACCTGCATATTAACCTTAAGAAAATCTTGATCAAGGATTCCACATCCCTTTTGTGTTTCTGATTTCCTAAGCATTTTCCCATTTAGAAATACTCTATGCCTTTGTTCCTTCTTCCAAAGTGCATAACTCCACACTTTTCCACATTGTATTTCATCTGCCACTTCTTTGCCCACTCTCCTAACCTGTCCAAGTCATTCTGTAGTACACCCCCTGCTTCCTCAATACTACCTGTCCTTCTAGGTATCTTTGTATCATCTGCAAACTCAGCCACAGTACCTTCAGTTCCTTCTCCAAATCATGAAGTCACTATGAAGATTATTTTACTTCAGTTATCTGGATGTTTGCTTAGAAAAGCAGGCAGTTGCAGTTTTGCATCTCACAGATTGAGAGATCCAACAGAAGATTATTGTTAGGCATATACTTTAAAGAAAGAAGATACTAATTTAACATTTCACTCATGAAATGCAGAGGGCTTCAAGCTCAGTTTGAGGGAGTTGGCTAGTTTGCAGTTTGAGAAAGAAATCTACAATGTGGTATGATCCCACCTGACATTACTACTGGACAGTCTGGTCCCAGAATGGAAACCTGGCTCAATAGGCTATAATTTGTATTTTTTGTTTGGAGACATAGATGAACAGAGTTACAGTACAGCCAATTAACTTCTAACAAAATAATAAAACATTTATTAAACATCAAAAGATTGACTGAACATAATTCTCCTTCACCCCCTCTATACCTTCACAAATATACACAGATTTTTAAGATTAGCACAAGTTGCAAAATATGTCCTATGCTATAATGTTCTCAGTAAGTACAAAGTCTGTGTAAACCAATAGGCCAACTATGGTCAGGCAAAAACACACCCTGAAAATAAATGGCAGGTGCCATCCAATACAACCTCTATGGGTTTCTCATGAATTCTCTACAGATGCTCATCACACTGTTGACCAGTTTGTTTCACTGGAATCTGACTTCTACACAAGTGTTTCCAAAATCCTGTCTTGGAAAAACACATCCTGGCACTGCCCTTGGCACTTGGCAAGTCAGATAGGGAAGGGTTGAAAGCTTGTATCTCTTAGAAGGCAGGACCATTGTGGCTGCAGAAGTGGTGAGATATATTTCAAAAAATAGTCAGGGTTGTGATTCTTTGTATTGTGGTTAATCATTTGAGATAGTGAGTACCAAGGTTTTCAGACAGTACACAGGAGGAGTTCCACTGGGGAGCTCCATGTGGTGGGTGACAGTGGGGGGAGGGGGTTTCTTACGTACATGGAGGGGAGGGTCCCCATGTACATATGGGTGGTTCCCTGTGAGGGTGTGGAGGCCAACCCAATCCTTGGAAAGCCAATATTACCAGCTCTTTAGGAGCCTGTCCTTTTAGTATAGCACTGTGAGATATGCCTCCAGAATATTTTTATTTTGCTCAGCGTTATTCTCCTCATCTAACACTGAGAAAAAAATGGAAAATTCAGCCCAGTAAAGTTTGCTTTTGTTAACAAATGTGGAATATTGTGATGTTGTTTTGTCAGGTAATTATGAGGGGGCAAATTTTCCAGTCCTGCCTGCTGCAGAAATCATCATGGCGGGGATGGATAATTTGATGGGCGATTTAATGATCCATTGACCTTGAGTAGGTATGTTCATCCTTGGGGCAGATGTGATTGGAAAATCTTGCCTGAGGTGTTAGGATTTCTCTTCAAATATTAGAAGTTCCTAGCAGGATTGTAACTTCTCTATCCCATCACGTTGTGTATTGCTTTCACAGATTGTAAAAACAGCTAACTTGCAATGCTTACATGTTTTCTTAGATTTCCTCTCTATTTTGTATTAGATGGTTGTTTGCTTTGTCAGAAAGAAGCAAGATATTTGTTTCAGATGTTTTTAACCAGTCTGACACAATTCTGCTGCTTCACAGCTGAGGCAAATTCTTGAGTGATCGAGATTTGGCTGATTTTTATTATAAATTATGAGCGCACAGAAATAACTGAACTTGTATGCAGTCACTTACTGAGACTCAGCTGCAACATTTATAATACAATCATATCTTTTTAAGGAGTTGTTTCTCTGCCAGTGGGTTCTTGTGGAAGTTTTGTCAAACATCGGTAATTGATTTTCACCTACTTAAGTTTCTCATGTCCTAAAATTTGAAAGAGAGGTTCTAAAGATTTTAACTAGAGTTGGTGCTTCACAAACAAATTTGACCAAGTCAAGATATTTCAGCTGTATTTCGGTAGAAAAATCTGGTATTGATTGAGTTAAGAATAGATTACTTAAGGTAAAGTTAATTTAAAATGTAATTGAAAATTTAAAATTACATTGAAATCCATCAACGTTTAATTATTAAAGATGCGGCCACATTTAAAACAGAAGGCAATTGGAATTACCCAACTTCTGGCATTAACCATCGGGCTAACAGTGCATGATTAACCAATGGCTGTTCATTGTGTATGTTGCATTAGTGCTGCTTGCTTGACTAAATGATTGCTGCATGCAGCTATCATTCCACTTGCTGTTCATTCATCAACAAGGACTGGATATCACAAGATTAGCGCAACTTGAAAAGATTGCATTCTCGAAAAGTACGTCCGTTCTGGCTGCAAGAAATGCTGAGATATTTTTCAAAAGATATTCTAGCTTGTGGTACTTTGTGTAATGATTAAACAGTCAAGATTTTCAGACAATATGCTGGAAGTCATGATGGATGAGGTTGACAGGAGAGGCATCCTGCATCTAGTGAATCTTGAGGACTGCTCAGGAGGCTCTGGGAACAGGGAAAGCAAAATGGTGACTGTGGCTAACGTAATTCATTCTTTTTGCCCTCATTCACTGGATATGAGGGTGTCGCTGGTTGGGCCAAAATTCATTGCCTATTCCTGGTTGCCCTTGAACTGAATGGCTTGTTAGGCTAGTTCAGAGGACAGCTAAGAGTCAACCACATTGCTGTGGCTCAGGAGTCATGTGTAGGCCAGATCAGGATATGGATCCTTACCTAATGGATGTAAGTGAAGTTGATTAGTGAACTGAACTATTCACCAGTGTGAGTTATGAAACTGTTTTTGGTATGTACCAGATCCATCATGTAACATCTGTCAAATACACTCTTAATACCATCTCAAGCTCACTTTGGAAGACTTGTTAACCGCTGCCAAAAAGATAGTTTCTTTCCTACCTTTAAACTTTTGACATATTGTATCCAGGACAATGTTGATTAATCTGTGTACCCTCTGCCTCCTTCAGTCGTGACACGACCTGTCTTTAAGTGACCAAAAACAATTATCTAGTAGCCTGTAACGCTGCAACTTCCTTTTTATAGAGACTGCATTTTTAAAAGGGAGGCTGCCCAGAGCACCTATTTCATAGTAAACACTATTCTGCCTCCTGGAATGTGCAAAAGACACCTACACTAAACTGGACATCGGAACTGCACGTATCTTTCCATGTTACAATCATGCAACTAAGGTGGGAAGACAAATGTTCTTTCTTATCTACCCCATTTCCAATGGGCACAGCACACTCGGCAAACATGGGTCACATGCGAACAATCAGTCCTCCTGCATGGACCCTCTTCATTCTCCCTGTCATGCTCAATTCCCAGCAAAAACCTTTTACCTATACCTGCGAGCAATTTATTTCAGCACAAGCTTTGGGATGAATAATAAAAGAATTTCAGCGTCATTAAACTTTTGTAGAACTTGAGACAATTCAAATCATAGCCACATATTGGAAAGTTTGAAAAATAACTGGATGAGTAGATGAGCAGAAGGAGGCCGCATAGTGCCTTAAAAAAACAAATGCTGCACAACTCAATTTCCTCTCCAAACTCTTTGCAATTAAGTCTGATCCCAGTGGAATACATTTAGAATTTTTTTTTCAATACAAATCTAAAATTCCAAGTGGAGATTTGATGGTTTGACATTGTCCTTTTTGTCACACGGAGTTTGAGCAAAATCAGTCTAATGCTAATTGATTTGTAAGGAAAAGTCAATCTATTCTTTTCCTTCTGTGGGATGACAGCTGATTGAATAAGGACTGTCAGTGCATGGTTGAAGATGGGCTGACTACAGTACTACCGTAGTCATATCCGTCGCTCTCAGAGATCTATGTAGTGTTCAACTCCATGCCAAGCTCTTGCATGGGCCGTGTATATTTCCAGCCATCCTCGGGATAATAGTTGGTTATTGGCCTGACAGCAGAAGGAAGAAGTGTGCTTTCCTGCACTTATCATGTTACAAAAGACCTAACTGAACACTCAGCCAAAAGTGAGCAAACGTGCAACATGTTCCAGCCCACAAAAATTGGCAACCTCAATGTTCTAAACTGTTCTTCACACAATCACATGACTGAAATTTGGCTGCAGACCAGAATGTAAAAGACATATAGAAGACAGGCATTCAGTTGCAAATTGTATGTTTTCATGTCATCTTACATGAATGGTATTATGCATTCATTCATGCATCATATAACCTTTTAAAATGATGCATTTATGTATAATGACAAACGATATTTGAGACCAAACCTCTAAATAAAATATTTAATATAGGGAGTAAGAGAGAGAGGAAACAAGAAGGCTGCTATGATAATATTCTCCTCAAGATTAGCTTTCCAATATAAACAGTGCTAAAAAGATCCAAAAGAAAAGGAAAATCTTGGCCCCAATTTTAAATGGGGGGGATCAGCTTTGCCAGTTCAAAATGGAGGTATTGGAAAAATGCCACAGTATCCCAAATGGTAGATTATCTGGTGCACAGTATGGGAAATTCTGTTGTCAGAAATAAACAGGTGCTGAAGAGGTGGCATAGCTCTGTGACTGTTTTTCTTGTGAAGCGGAGGTGCCAGGCGTGTTGTTGACTAGTCAGTCTGAGATGTGACACTCAGTTTGTGAAGAACGATGCAATGTGGGGCCTCCTGTGGTCTCCCCTCCTTATTCCTCATCTCACTGTTATTGTAGGTCTGTGATTTTTTTCCTTGCTGGCACTATTGCATCTTCATCAATAGTACCAATGCCAAAATTAGCAGAATACCCATGTCAACAGCAACAAAGATGCAGAATGTAAAGATGATATAGATGTTATGCCTCTAAACGTTGGTTGCAATTATAATATTTTAAAACATATTCAGACAAAACCTGCTCAAAGCATACCCCAGCGATATGAAATGTATAACTAGAGACATCTTAATGAAATTGACTATCTCGGAGAAACTGAAGACTGTTTCGCACCTTCTCTCATGATTTACAGTGTGGGTTTAAGAGCTAACAGATCATGCCCTGGCACAAATCAATTTCCCAAATGGGTCCTAAATCAATGCAAAGACTTTTATTATAATAGAACAAACAAAGAACAAAGAGCAACACAGCATGGGAAACAGGTCCTTCGGCCCAACGAGCCCACGCCCCGTCCTAACGTCCTAATGACATATCCTTGTCTTGAGGCTATGCCGATTGTTAAAGATTCCCATATAGGGACCAATATAGGGACAATTTGTTACCCAATCAGCCTAAGAGCACATTTTTGGGATGTGGGAGGAAACCAGAGCACCCAGAGGAAACCCACGCAACCACAGGGAGAACGCGCAAACTCCCGCAGACACAAGCCCAAATCCATGTGTCAGCACAGCAACAGCGATAGTCTCTGAGCTGTCATGTTGCCCATCAGATGGTCTAGTTTAAGCATACACTGATGACGTGAAGCACTAGGCAACTCCTGAAGCAACCTCCAAGAGCAGCTCTCGCACGACATGCCGCATGCATGCCCCTTGTTGGTCAACAAGGTGGACCGAATTGCCTACGGAAACAAATAAGACTTAATCTGTTAATTGGCTTTATGCTTACGTTAAACAGGGTCACCCACACAAGTATGGCAACTGATATTGCTTTTGGATGTTTTGGTCAAATATAAGCTACAGAACAAATCCTGTTACACACCTGAGAAATGGTCAAAGTGAGATTCAATTTTCCTGTCTCTGTTTCTGTGACTCTGCATCCCCATCGTCTTTTAACCCATCTTCAGGTATCTCAATCCCACACTGTACAATTTATTCTCAAGTCCTGCACTTCTATCTTATCTATTAAGACCATTTTTAAAATCTAAGCATCAGCTTACCATTCTTAATATTGGGCGTGATTTTCCCATCCTGCTACACTACTTGACCTTGTGGGTGTGGGGGAGTTGCGGAGGAAGGTCAGTATCAGCAATGCCAGGGTGGTGGGTGCAGTTGAACGGTGATCAGGGAGGGCCATGTCAATAGGTCTCCCAGTATACTGGTACACCAGCATATGTGCAATGGCCCCTTAAAGCAGTCTGCTGCTAGCTGCTGGAGTGGGATTAAGACCTGCCACTCACATCACCCTCTCTCCACTTGCATGAATCACCTGATGGCCTCTGCGTTGCACTTCTAGTAATTTAACAAAGCTCATCAAAAAAGATGGGCGGGAAAACATTCTGTTTTCCCACCTGTTGGGCACTTAGAAGTTTTGGGGGAAAACTGTACCCATTATCTTTCTCTGTTCAATGATTATTTCTGACTACAGCAATCCATGAAAAAGAATAGCTTGGGACATTTTTCTATATCAAAGATGTTCAATAAATGCAAATTACTGTTGGGGTAAGAATTTATATCCATGCATCCTGACTCCCAAGTAAAATATTTTGGTTTGTATCACAAATTCAAACTGGGGAAGAAACATACAAAAGTAAATGAAAATTACTTAGTAAGGTTAGAGGAGGCTTTTGATAATCACTCAATGTTATGACCTGATGACATGGGAAGCAGTGAACCTATTGGAAGCTGGGAGTGATGTTGGGATGTGTTCCTGTAAAAACCCTAGTTCTTCAGAAAGTGAGAAATAATGTGAAACGATTGCGAGGAGTTTTCAGTTGCGTCAAAAAAATTAAAAGCAATATATATTTTTTGTCATTAAGAGCACTAGTGGTCTACTAAGTAATGTTTGGTCAATATTGCTTTCAGTTTGTTTGCTACAGTAAAAGTCTTACAACTTTTGATACTGTGTGTAATTCTTTTAAGTCAGTCACTGGGAATTAATTAAATCATTTCCTTGTAAGTTATCAGCCTCTACAGGAGTCATAACACTAATTGAATGTTTTAACACATCATATATGGAATAACTTATCTAAGCATTTCTCCAGTGTTTTACAAAAAGCTCATGAAGTTCTACCTCTTTTCCACTATATCAGGTTTCTATTTCTCCATTTCTACCTTTTCTTAAGATTTCCCCTCAGAAGTTATAGGAGGTTGATGAATAATATTACTCATTCCAATGGATAGAGTGAATATTGACAAATGAAACAGTCTTTTCACATGTTCATGTGCATTCTTTTCTTAAAATGCACAAGTAATCAATTTTACCAGATATCATCTTGTTTTGCTTTGTCTCTAGTTAGGTCCCTCTATTGGAAGCCCATTCATATCTCTTTTTCTTGGCTTCTCCATATCAACTATCCCCATCAGTATGCTTTGCACTCTTTCCCTCTGCTGATTTTCTAAATATATATTGTCTGCCAATTTAAAAGGCCAGGGACCAGTCTTAAGTAAATAGATGAAGTTTCATTTAAAAATTGAACAATAAAGTTTCACAAATGCTCATTATAAATACACAGCACAGTATTAAATGTGTGCATTTAATCATAATCGGAGCCCAATGTTACAGTAATTATATTGCTGAATTAGTAATCTAAAGGCCTCGACTAATTATTCAGAAAATGCAAATTCAAAACCTATTCTGACAGTTTTTTAGTCTCGAAATAAAAAAAAAGTTTTCATTTTAAAGTAACCATAAACTGTCAGATTGTCATAAAATCCAATTGATTCATTGATGTCCTTGAAGCAAAGGCTGCCATGTTTACCTGGTCTGGCTATATATGACCCCTGTCCGGCCTGCCCCACATCAACATGTTTGACTCTTAACTGATCTTTGTCATAGGTTACTCAGATATTCAGCTGTATGGAGTTGATTTGATTTGATTTATTATTGAGACATGTATTGGTATACAATGAAAAGCATTATTTCTCTGACAATACACAGACAAAATATACCATTATGAGTACATAGGGAAGAAGGAAAGGAGAGAGTTCAGAATATAATGTTACAGTCATAGATAGGATGTAGAGAAAGATCAACCTAATATAAAGGTAGCTCCATTCAAAAGTCTGATGACAGTGAGGAACAATCTGTCCTTGAATTGGTTGGTGCATGATCACAGATTTTTGTATCTTTTTCCCGATGGGAGAAGGTGGAAGAGAATATATGTGGGTGCATGGAGTCCTTGATTATGCTGGTTACTTTTCTGAGGCAGTGGGAATTGTAGATGATGTCATTAGATGGGAGGCTGGTTTTAATGATGGATTGCACTATGTTCATAACCCTTTGTAGTTTCTTGCGGTCTTGGTCAGAGCAGGAGCTGTACCAAGCTGCGATATGCCCAGAAGGGATGCATCTTTAAAAATTGGTGAAACTCATAGCAAACATGCCAGATTTCCTTAACCTACTGAAAAAGCAGAGATGCTGATGTACTTTCGTAACAATAGCATCAGCGTGGAGGGATCAAACAGATCACTGGTGATCTGGACCACCCAGAAACCTGAAGCTCTTGATCTTTTCCACTTCATCACCATTGATATAAACAGGAACATGTCCTCCACTGTGCATCCTGAAGTCGCTGACTATCCCATCTGTTTTACTAACATTGAGGGAGTGATTATTGTCTTCGCACTATTTCACTAGATTTTATAGTTCTGCTCATCCCAAAACTATAAAATCCTGCCTGAGGTCAATGGACTATTCCATTGACCTCACTTGCCCCCCACTTGCTCCAATTCCCTTGGTGGGCAGGATGATAAAATTCCGGACTTTACCTCATTCCTCTATTCTGTCTCATCATTGTTTGACAAGACCCACTACAGTGGCATCATCAGCAAACTTGAAAATCGAGTTGGTGGGAAATTTAACCACACAGTCATAATTATATAAGGAGTATAATAAGGGGCTGAGGACACAGCTTTGTAGGGCACCAGTGGAGGTGTTTGTTGCCTATCTTTACTGATTGTGGTCTGTGGGTTAGGAAGAGAGTTACTTGGGGGAGAATGGCAGCAGTTCATCTTGACTCACTGACCTGAGGTCCATGCAGGAGCCACAGGCCTCTGCTGATAATTGTCAAAAAGGTCCCCGGCTGCAGGTTCAATGTGTCGATGCTGGGAGTTTGAAGGCAAGATTGCAATTAATTCCCAACCACTTACAATAGTATGTGGCCATGTTGTTATTAATTAGCAAGCCTTATCATCAAGCTATCAGTTTACATCCCACCCAAACTAGCAAGAGATGCACAAAAAGTTGTCCAGAAAAGTTAAGGACAACGTCATAGCAGTGCAGAGGGAGAGAGGTATGGATGATTTAGGAACTGAGTCTCTATGGGTGGAGTTGAGGAATAGGAAGGGAGTGGTTACTCTGTTGGGTGTTTACTACAGACCGCCCAACAGCCCGCAGGCTGTGGAAGAAGGGATATGCAGGGACATTTTAGATAAGTGTAGGAAAAATAGGGTGGTAGTGGTGGGAGATTTCAATTTTCCTGGAGTAGATTGGAGTGTGCCCAGGGCTGTAGGAGTGGATGGGGAGGAATTTGTACAGTGTGTTTTGGAAGGGTCCTTGGAGCAGTATGTGGATGGCCCGACTAGAGATGGGGCTATACTGGATTTGGTTCTGGGGAATGAGCCAGGCCAGGTGGTTGACGTCGAGGTAGGAGAGCAGGTGTCAAATAGTGATCACAACTCTGTCTGCTTTAGGATATTAATGGAAAAGGATGAGACTGGCCCAAAAGGGAGGGTATTTAACTGGGGGAGGGCTAGATACGGCCAGATTAGGCAAGATCTTAAAGATACGGATTGGGATAAGCTTTTTGAGGGCAGGTCGACGAGGTACATGTGGGAGTCTTTCAAGGGAAAACTAAACTCTCTGCAGGAAAGATATGTGCCGGCAAGGAGGAAGGATGGGAAAGGTAGGATTAGAGAACCTTGGCTTACCAGGGAGATTGAGGACTTGATCAAGAAAAAGAGAGAGGCTTACATTAGATCTAGGCAACTAGGGACTGAGATAGCGCTGGAAGCTTATAGAGAGTGTAGACGGGATCTAAAAAGGGGTATTAGAAAGGCAAAAAGGGGCCATGAGGTGGCTCTGGCAGGTAGGATTAAAGAAAATCCAAAGGCATTTTACACCTATGTAAGGAGCAAAAGGATGGTTAGAGGCAAGATTGGACCTCTTAGGGACAGTGGAGGGGATCTATGCTTAGAGCCTGAGGGAATGGGGGAGATCCTGAATGAATACTTTGCGTCGGTATTCACGCAGGAGACTGGACAGATGTCTGTGCCTGATGTTGACAAAGTTGAAGATTGGTTGAGGGAAATAAGGATTACGAGGAAAGAGGTGTTGGGGCTGTTAGGCAGCTTAAAGACATATAAAGCTCCGGGGCCTGATGGCATTTACCCCAGGCTGCTAAGGGAGTTGAGGGAAGACTTGGCTGGGCCTCTGACGCAAATCTTTGTCTCTTCCTTGGACACAGGTGAGGTCCCAGAGGACTGGAGGATAGCAAACGTAGTACCGTTGTTTAAAAAAGGTCAGAGGGATCACCCAGGGAACTATAGGCCGGTGAGCTTGACTTCAGTTATAGGTAAGCTAATGGAGAGGATCCTTAGGGACAGGATGTATGAGCATCTGGAGCGCTGCAATCTGATCAGGGATACGCAGCATGGCTTCGTCAAGGGGAAGTCTTGTCTTACGAATCTGGTGGAATTTTTTGAAGAAGTGACAAAAACAGTTGATGAAGGACAGGCTGTTGATGTCGTCTACATGGATTTCAGTAAGGCGTTTGACAAGGTTCCTCATGGTAGACTGATAGAGAAGGTGAAGGCGCATGGGATACAGGGTCGGGTATGTAGATGGGTCGAGAACTGGCTCGGGAGGAGGAGACAGAGGGTAGTAGTGGAAGGCTCTTTTTCCGGCTGGAAGCCTGTCACTAGTGGAGTGCCACAAGGCTCAGTACTAGGTCCTCTTCTATTTGTGGTCTACATAAACGACTTGGAAGTAGGGGTAGGTGGTGAGATCAGCAAATTTGCTGATGACACCAAGATGCTTGGATTGGCGGGTACAGAAGAGCAGTGTCAGGCAATACAACAGGACATAGACAGGTTGGTAGATTGGGCAGATAGATGGCAAATGGAATTTAATCCGGAAAAATGCGAGGTGATGCATTTTGGCCGGAAAAATGTAGAAGAGAATTATAGGATAAAAGGTAAAACTATAAGGAGCATAGAGACGCAGAGAGACTTGGGGGTGCAGGTTCACAAGTCTCTGAAGGTGTCCTCACAGGTGGAGAAGGTGACAAAGAAGGCGTATAGTATGTTAGCTTTCATAGAAAAGGGTATAGAATATAAGAGTAGGAGTTTGATGTTGCAGTTGTATACAACTTTGGTTAGGCCTCACTTGGAATACTGCGCCCAGTTCTGGTCTCCGTACTATCGGAAGGATGTGGAGTCCTTGGAGAGAGTGCAGAGGAGGTTTACCAGGATGCTGCCTGGTATGGAAGGACTGTCCTATGAGGAACGATTAGATAGACTGGGGTTGTTTTCCCTTGAAAGACGTCGGCTTAGAGGGGATCTCATAGAGGTGTATAAGATTATAAGGGGTATAGATAGAGTAAATGGAGGTAAACTTTTTCCACCTTTAGAAATGGATAGGACGAGAGGTCATGGCCATAGGGTGAGGGGGGCTATGTATAGGACGAATATTAGAGGGCAGTTTTTCACACAAAGGGTAGTGGGGGTGTGGAATGCACTGCCGAGTAAGGTGGTGGGAGCAGGCACGCTGGGGCTGTTTAAGGGTCTCTTGGACAGCCACATGAGCGGTATGCAGATAGAGGGATATATTAGGACTGTTTAACTACGGCTTTTTTCCACAGGTAATTCGGTCCATAATTTGAGCACGCATTCGGCAGGTGGTGCAGGTACAGCTCTTGGATGTTGATTCATGGGTTGCCTGGTACCTCATGTCGTATATGAGTGCTTTATGTGGACCACCTGAAGGGCACCATGACAGCTCAGAGACTATCGATGTGGCTGTGCAGACACTTGGAATTGGGCCGGTGTCTGCGGGAGTTTGCGCGTTCTCCCCGTGGTTGCGTGGGTTTTCTCCGGGCACTCCGGTTTCCTCCCACAACCCAAAAATTCGCTCTTAGGCTGATTGGGTAACAAATTGTCCCTATGGTGAAAATTTTCCAAATTAGGATTAATATATATATTATTATATAGGACTATTAAAATAGGATAATGATTTGGTATTACGGTGGCGCGGGCTCGTTGGGCCGAAGGGCCTGTTTCCCGTGCTGTGCTGTGTTGCTTAACAAAAATAGGTTTGGCCTACAGTCGTCCACCAGTGTTTGGGGGTAAATGTGATGGAGGAGGTGTGTTCAAGGAGTGTAACAGATCTGAGGAATGGGTTTCTGACTAGGGGAGGCCTACAATTAAATTGTGAGGTTAAATGCAGAGCTTTCTCTGGCTGTGCTGAGAGAAGGAACAGACATACTTGAAGAGTCTCCTAATGCTGGCCTTCAGTGAGGCTGAATTTATTCTGCCATGGCCCTATAGTGTCTTCTGTGTAAACGAGGAACTCACTGGCAGTGGGCTTCACTAACGGTCCAGAAACAATACTTAAAATTAGGAATAGAAGGATCTATGCAGCTTCCCTGCAAATATATGCCTGGGCCATTTTAACAACCCACTTGCCCTGTTTCCACCAGTTGGATTAATTAAAACACCCCCTCACTGCACACATGCTTTAGAAATATTAATTAAGTTGTATACATTGCACCTTACTCTATCAAAAGTTTGTGCCACATTTAATCCTGTGCGTGTTTATCATCTGAAGAAATAAAAGGTAACACTTAACTTGCTAACAATGCTAACCAAGCAATAAAATGCATCATATTCGAAGTCTGCTAGACTTTTCACAAGATGAATTAACCAATTACTAATTGCTGAAAAACTATTATATCTGTTGCATTTTCCAGGTCTGATGAAAGATCAGAAACCAACCTGAAACATTGAGGTAAATTCTAATAACCAACAAAGTTTAGAAGTCTCAGATACAACCCACTTACTTGTAGCTTAACAATGTTCTTTCTGACAATGGTGGGTTGGTAAAGGATAGAAGTGGAACCAATACTTACGCATATTTATTGATAGAGCTACACATTACAAGAGTTACACCTCTTACAAACAATTACAGTTTTAACATAGGACATTAACACTACAGTACAAACAGACCCTTTGGCCCAGATTTCCCCAAGGTTAAGGATCAGACCCACACTACCATACTGCCCCAGAGTTGAGGATCAGGCCCCCACACCTTTGCAAGGAATAGGATCCATCTTCCATCTTCCTCCCCCACCCCATCCCAGTTTAAGGTTTATTTATTGGTATCTAAGTAGGTTTACATTAACACTGCAATGACATTACCATGAAAATGCCCTACTGTTTTGGATTGGGAACTGGTACCCTCTTCCCCATGCTCCACCAGATTTCAGGATTTAACCCCCAACACTATTCGGTTCAGCCCCTCCATGTTGTCCCAGAATTGAGAAATGGACTCTCCCACTGACCTGAGGTTGGGATTGGACTTCCCACACTGTTGCAGGGATAAAGATAGGACACACCACATTGTGCTGGGATCATGTATCCAACCCCCACACTAATCCTGGGTTAGGCAACAAATGAGACCTTCCCATTGCCCAAGGTGTGGATTATAAACAACCCCCCTGGAATGCTGGATCTGACATGCTCAGCCAAACCTGAATTTAGGGATTAGAACTTTCCAAACAAGAAAATTCCATCAAATTCAGTTCCAAACTTGACCACTCCTGTATCTTCAAGTGATTCATCTCCAACTTTTCTCTTTCAGGACTTTGCTTTCTCTATCTCATAGGAACCAGTTTATCAATCAACATCCAATGGCACCCACAGCTTCTTTGACTCTATTTCTATCATACTGCATCCTGCAAAGACTCTATTTCTTTCTCCCACTTGCGCTGTCTCCATTATATCTGTCCTGATGACACAACCTTCCATTCCAATGTGTCTTCCCTCTTTCTTAGTTGAGGATTCAACTCCACATGATGGGATCTTCCCATCCTGCCTGGTACCAGTTGGCTTTCCCAATGCTGCCAAAGTCAATGGACCTTTGGCTAGCTCTCTGTCTCTGTTGCTGTGCAATTGAAAAATCCCGGACACTGTGTTTGACATGGTCGTCAACTGCATCCAATTCATTTCCTGAGCTTCTACTTTCAGTCCTTTCCCTCCTTCCCTCAATTACGATAGAGTTCCCTTTCCCTTACTTACAATTACACCAGCCTCCACATTCAATCCTCAGACAGTTTTGCCATTTTGAAGAAAATGCGTTCATCAAACATATCAGGTGGAAATCTCAGAAAAAAATTCTAAGTGCTGAATTTGTGTAAAAACTGGAATAAACGCCATTGCTTTTTCTTCAGCAGGATTTTCAAAATAATCTCCCACGTTGTGCACTGCAGAGTGACTCAGCATGAATCACACTAAAAATCAGTGAGTGGGGCCTATTCCCACTGGAGAGGCTGGCAGAATAGTGCTGAGTGGACTTGCATTACTGTCCCTCTGCTCTCTTTGGTAGACCCAATCTCCCCCACTCTCCCTCCCCCAACAGCAGTCCCGAGTGCAACCCCCCACTCCCCCCATCACCCCACAGTCCCGACCCAACTCCCCCACAGCACTGACCTGCTGGCAAGCATCCCAATGGCCGATCAGTCCTTTCTCCCTTTATCACAGGTCCAAGTGCGGATGAACACAGTACCCACCCCGCTACCCACGCTCACCTCCCCCTGAGGTCCTGCCCCCTTGACACTGCCCAATGCCTAGTGGGCATTGCTACTTTTCCCCTTGGGAAGTGCCAAGGGGCCATGCTGGCACCCTTACCCCTGGGTGGCATCCATAGCCTTCCTTCACTCCAATGCGCCACCAGTTCCCTTTGGGGAGCTGTTGTAAATCCCATTAGAGTGAAACACTCTTGGATGTGGGGGTGTGAGGGTTGGTGGAGAGACTGATGAGCCTGGAGATTTCAATCCCGCGGCTGCTAATGATATGAAAATGATCATTTTAATATTTCAGTCAGCTCCATGCCGACTCCTGGCGTAGAGCTGATGACACCGGAAATCCAGCAACTGGTGATATGCAAAGGCTGTGCCAACTTGCAGGAAGATACTACACGCCTCCACTGATTCTCCCCGTCCACTGCGCTGCTAGAGCATCCAGTGTCAGCATCCCAAAGAATAATTTCAATCTGCAATCACCCCACAATACATGCTTCCCCTCTGATGTCACCTGACCATGCAAGTGCTGGAAAAGCAACACCTGCCCTTTTACTTGTCCCTGCCCTACTATACATAGCCCAAAATAGCAACCTACTTTCAACAAGAGTATACTGCATTCTCTACATTGTCATAGTCATCTCTACATTGGGGAGACCTAGTGTAGATTGGATCATCAATTTCCACACAGTCTGCAAAAGTGACCAAGCTTCCAATCACTTGACATTTAAATTCTCCACCTTAAACCCAGGTTGATCTCTCTGTTCTGCCTCCTACACAGTTCCAAAACCTGGTGTTGTCAGACTTCTTACTTCCAATACAGCTTTTCAGAATTCAAGAAACAATGTTTCATCTTTCCAATCGGCATTTTACAATGTCCAGAACTCAACTTCCAATTCAAGAACCTGAGATCATTTTTTTCAAACAGATGATGCTAGTAATCATTCTCTTGTTGCTGTTTATTCCTTTTCTTGACTCAATCTCTTGTTCTTTTACTTGTTCCATGAGCGCAATCTTTTGCCTTGCATCATCATTCCTTCTGTCACTTACTCATTCTTGCCTACCACCCTATCACAGATTTTCCCTTTGGTTCTTTCCCCCCTTTTGCTTCTCCTGCCTTGCAACTCACTGAAAACTTTAATGTTTTCTTGTGCTCTTGCGAAAAGATCACCCTGAGGCTTTAACTCAATTTCTCTCTGCATAGTCGCTGCTTGACCTGCTGAAAATTTCCAATGTTTTCTATTTTTATTTCAGGCTTCCAACTCTTCCACAGTTCCAATTTTATAACTAATTGCGGAGACGAGATTGAACACCATCCATTGCGGAACGCATTAACGATACCAAGAGAGTTAAGACCAAATGGTTTGACGAAACTCGAATGTGAAAGCTAAGTTGTTGGATTGGCTTTTTTTTTAAATTCTCAGCCAACAATGGGAAGACTGTCATCGGAAGAGAAAACTGATCCCTGAAGGTACAGATTTTGCTGATACAGTTGGAAGTTTCCCGTGGTCTATGGAATGCTACAAGCTGTTTACGTGCAGACATTTATAATCAAAATAGTTGCAGTATAGATCTGATGTGCTGTTTAAAACATTGCCAATGGGTGTTAGGTGCTATGGTGTGTCTGAACCAATGCACTGCCTGCATTCCTATGGGGATGTCTGCAACAGAACGAAAAGCCTTGATGGCTGTTAAGAATACGAGGAAAATTAGTTCAGGCAATTTCCATTCAGTTCCTAGAGGATTTGACCTCACAGCATAAAACAGCCCACACAGTTGGCATTAATTGTCACAAAAGTTACACCCTTGGAATCATTTTGCTAATTCACGAATTACTACCTGGTTCTTAATTGTGCAAAAATTCCAAAGAAAATGTCATTCAAAAAAGTATAGCATAACATTTTTCTTAATTATTATCCTAATGAGTATAAATCAAAGCTGATGTATATTAATATTTTTCTCAACTCATAACTTTGCTCTGTGTAATTTTTAATGAAGAAAACTAATCATTGTCATGACAGTCACTGAATTCTATAGGCTATTGAACAGGCTTTGAATGTAAAATTAGATATCATACAGAAATATCACTGAATTTCAGAATATCTTTTAAGTTTACTCATAGAATAAATTTTTTTTTATTAGTGTCACAAGTAGGCCTTACATTTACCCTGCAGTGAAATTATTGTGAAAATCCCCTAGTGTACACACTCCGCTTCCTGTTCGTGTACATGAGACAAAATTTGGCATGGCCGATGTACCTAACCAGTTATGTCTTTCAGACTGTGGGAGGAAACCAGGGCATCTGGAGAAAACTCACACAGAAATGGGAGAACATGCAAGCTCCACACAGACAGTGACTCAAGCTGGGAATCAAACCCGGATCCCTGGCGCTGTGAGGCAGCAGTGCTAACCACTCTGCCGCTGTGCTGCCCGAATATTGGAAATATTCACAATTTTATTGTTCATAGTCACCTTGTACTTTTAATTAGCAATGTTGTTGCTTGTTCTTATTTTTTTAACTATTGTTTGTTTGTATTAACTGAACTCTAAATCTTAAAAAGGGGCACTTCTTTCTGGCAGAAGATTTTGTGGGTTCACGAGTAAGCATTTGATGTTGACTTCCCCATTTATGTTGGATGTTGGAATGTATTAGCACCAGATTTTCAATCTTCCAGAGGAAAGGAATGAGATCTCTAAATTACTTCCAATTTGAAACTAATTAGGAATTTCTTTCAGCAAGCTTGAATATTTAAAAATGAATACGGTGGGCTTCAGTCATCAAGAGATAAACATATTCTTCCCTCTGATCACATCACCTAAATAGACTCAGAGTGAATCTCAGGTTTTTGCTTACATTGCCCTGTACTGAACAATTCCAGACTGAAAAGGAATTCTTACTGGAATCCACCTGAAATTATTTTACCTGGTTATAGTATCTGGCTTATTGTTTTATTGATTTGAGCTATGTTGAAAGTTTCTTCTCAATCAACATCTTCCAAGGCTAGAAACTTTCAGCATTTTTCAGTATTTCTTATTAATGTTCCTATTCTAGGCATCAACTTCATGGCAGTTCTCTGTCATCCATCACCCAATGGAAAAAACCTGTTGAAACTGGTTGAAGCTCATGGCTGTATCTAAGGGGTAATATTCTGCCTGGTCCACGAGGGCAGAGGAAATCTGGCAGGCTACAGTTTGCATGAGGCTCCAGCTACCCCAACAGCATGGCTTCCAACAGTTCTGCAGGCATGGTTGGATATTTTTTGAGGAGGAGAGCTTCCACAAGGAGTTCAGTATCCCTGGGGTAGTGAGGAGGCCAACAGCCTGAAGAGATGTGTGGGTTCTGTCAGGCCTGAGACAGTGTGTATGGAGGGGCAGAGGGGATGGACGGAAGGCTGAAAAGGAACTTAAAGTCAGGCAGGTCTGGGGGGGGGCAGGTGGGGTTGACAGGCCTGAGAATAGACGGGTCCAGCAGGCCCAGTGGGAGGGACTGGAGGTATGGGGGTATGGGGGAGGGGTGAGTGGGGAAAGTGCAGCGGGCTCTGTATTCATCTTATATCTTAATGATCATATGAGGTACAATATGTAAGACATGATATAGCCTATGTATTGTACTCCAATAGGCTGACAACCTCAAAATAATAATCTTCCAGTTTAATAATTATAGTTCACCATTTTATTGAGTTTGTTTATTGCTCCTCCACAGTGATTTAATATATTGGACTGAATTTTCTGTTAGTGATTAGCCTTTAACAATATTAATCCATTGCAAACTCATTACAGTGTCTGTCTTTGTTATACAGATAGAGTTAGAGCAGTAATATCGCTGCAAATAGGGTTACTGCTCGAGGAAGAGAAGGCCATTAAAACAGAAGAGATTATGAGAAATGCTGAGATTAGAGTTGAGGAGCAACCGACAGCCAGTAAAAGCTAATCATGATTGTCTTATCTCTAGGTAGATTTTCAAAAGGCTGTAGGAACATGGGGACAAAGGAACAGAACTTCCAAACCTGCTTCACCATTCATTAAAATCGTGTTTGATCGGACACTTCAATGCATTCTTTCTGGTTCTATCGCAGTTGGTATGACTCCTGCTTTGTCCAAGACCACAATAAACTACTATGGGTTGTGAATGAAGCCCAGTTCACCACTCAAACTAGCCTTCCATCCTTTGGCTCTCTCCATACTTCCCATTGCCTCGGAAAAGCAGTCAACCTAATCAAGGAGCTGCAATGATCAGCCTGTATATCAGCTTTATGAAAAGCTTCAAAGACATGATTGGAACTGCAATCCAAAAAATAGCACCTATGAGTTTGGGCCCAAAAATATCAGACAGCGAAAGGTATCCAAATGTTGTTGACTGAGGAACTCTTTCAAAGTCTTCATATCAACTTCTGAAATGGAAATGATACCCCACCACCACTGCAACTTATGACCTGCTTCAACCACTCCTTATATGACTTTAGGGAGACAAGTCTTACCTTAGTTCCCCAAGGCTCTGAAGGAACTATTCCAGATACCTGCTCCTTAACTTCAACTGAAAAATGTTTAGGCACTGAAAATTAATTGTACACTATCAAAAGCACAATCTGACTTCCAGCCGATACACATAAAGTCATTTTCTTAAAGAGTTTATCCTGATTTATGGACTGCACAAGGAGACAAGTCCCCTATCCAGCAGGAGAGAAGAAATCACAGATTTTGTGGAACCCAATACTTCCTGTATTAGCTGAAAATATTATCAGATACCAGACCAGTAACAGCAGGTGCAAAACAATCTTATCTTGTGTTATAAATGACTCACTCGTCTATAACACTTACAAGAAAAGACGAAAAGCAAGAAGGCTAATGAACAATTCACCAATGAATTGAATTTGTAATGGAATTTTCTGTCAAAAGATGTCAGAAAACTAATTATAGATATGATCCTATAGTATGTGCAGTATGTATTTTTGTCCCCCAGTTTAATACACGTGACTTATGTTCGAATATATGAGCATTTTCTTTTAGGAGCTGCTGAGGAAGTCTTCTGAGAAGTAACACAAAATAGTAAAATACAAAATAAGTAAGTGCTTATTATTTAATTTAGTATGTTGTGAAATTTGTATTTGAGGACAATAACAAATCCATCTCTTAATTCTCTTTTAGTCCAAGCCTATACCCATGCATCACTAAACACATTTCCATTATTCAAGGAAACACATCTGAGAAAATACTTGCTATACTTTGTGCCCTTGAAGCGTCACTGGTCCTGCTGAGACAGACAGACAATGAAACTGAGAGAATCAAGCATATCACACGAATTTTTACAACAAATCTCTTCCTTTTCTTTCTCCAATTCAAAATAAGAATGCACTGTACTTCAAAGTTCCAGCTGCGTCATTTTTAACAACATCAGTAATAAAATTATCATATCCTCACAGCTACAAGGAAAAAGCATACTCGCAACTTGCAATATACAACTGGACAAGGAGGCAGAGAGATTCTTCACATGGCAATTTTGCACTCTCAACAAAGTTGACAGATGTTTCCTCACTGGGAGAAGGGAGAGACTTATTAGAGAAATACATTGAATATATTGTGATGTATTTGTTCTCAGAGAGGTTTAAAAGAGGTTCATAGCGAATGGCAAGATAGCAGTTACTGCACTTTCAGTTGCTTGTAACTTCTATAGAGCATTGATCAGAGTCAGATTGCACTTTGCTCTTCATTACCTACCCTAAAAATTAGCTGCACTATTTCAGCCAAACCTGTAACTTGAGCCAGCCAAGAAAAATGTAACACAGTATATTCCTGAGAATTTTTTTATTTATTTTGACTTAATTTATTATTGTCACATGCACTGGGATACAGTTAAAAAATTATTTCTTGTGCGCTACAGAGCAAAACATACCATTCATAAAGTACATAGGGAGTAGGAAAAGGTAGGATGAAGATTATAGTATTACAGTTATAGGTAGGGTAAAGAGAAAAATCAGCTTAGTATATGACAGTATCATTCAAAAGTCCAATGACAGCAGAAAAGAAACTGCTCTTGAATCTGTTGTTTTGTGATTTTTGCATCTTTTGTATTTTTTTCCTAATGGAAGAAGTGACTTGTGTCAAGGGAAGCTAAGTGAGAGTGATGGACCCTTTTTTCTGGCATTAATAACCATAAAGCAGATAGGTTTAAAGGTTCGGATACTTTGTGAAGCCAAGGAGAAGGTAGGATTGTAAGGTAAGTGGGTAGAGTTGGAGGATAGGGGGCTGGCAATAGGATGGTCAGGAATGGGTGAAGTCAGCTGGTCAGTGAGGGAGTGGTTAATGGGGCAGGTTAAATGGCCATCGAGGGAGGGTAGTTATGGGATAGTTAAAGGTTGGTTGTGTAGTTTGAGATGGGGAAGGTCGTGGGGGGTGGGGAAAATAGATGGGGAAGCGGGGTATACTTGGGGATAAGGAAGATACTTAGAGGATGGGATGTAGTCGGAGGTAGAAAAATTAGGAAAGTGTGCTCGTCAGGGATGGGAAGATTGTTGGGAGGAGGATGGTGAAGATGTTGTCAGAACTGGAGGTAGTTGGGAAGGGCAGAGTATATGTGGCAATTGGAAGGGCAGTTGCAAAGCAGGTGGGCACTTAGGATTGCAGTTAGGGAGAAGAGTTGGAATGGGTGATAATTCAAGGTTCTGTAGCCAGAAGGGTAACCCAGTGAGGAGGCTCAGCAGATAACCAGAGTAGGCAAAGGGGATAGGGGTAGACTTGTGGGGTTTAGAGATTAGTGGAGGGTATGGGGAGGAATTGAGGGCTCCCAAGTAGATTCAGGGTGAGGGGAAATACATAAGGATTTGGGTTAAGGTTAGGGTTAGTTACTGAGAAATTAAAAAAGGATTTAATTCTTCTAAATTGTTCTGGATAACTGTTGCTGTACAACATTAGGAACCATCCAAAGTTTACTAGTTAAATCAGATTATTGGATTGTTCTCTTTGCAGGGCAATTTCATAGTGTAGTCTAACGAAAACTTTAAACAGGTTTAGCATAGTTTCCCTGCTTTGTACTCAATGCCTCTATTTATAAGCCCAAACTCCGTATGCTTTGCTAATGACACAACCACTGCCACCTTCAAAGATCTGTGTACATGCACTCCTAGGTTTTTTTTGAAAACTCCTTGGTTTTTCTGTCCCTACACATTCTTCAGAAATACATCATTAGTCTATTGCTTCTTCTGCCAAAATGCATTCACCACACACTTCTCTGAGTTGAATTTGATCAGCCATTTGCCTACCTGTTTTGCTAGCCTTACTATGTCCTCTTGCAATAGATTTGTATCAGCTCCATGTCTGTGTCATCGGCAATTTTTTAAATTTTACTTTGCCTTCCAATAAAATGGTGGTCCTTTATTCCACTGGCATCAAGCCATCATGTATATTCAGTAGAAAGCTTAACCCGCAGAGAAACAACTATTACAATGGCTGACCATGGTTCAATATTCCCAATATATCGGAAAACTGTTGCGAGCTCAAATCCTGGTCTTGAATCAGCTGGGTAGTGGAGTTGCTTTATACAGTAATGGAAACACTGATGCCTTGCGTCCAGCAGAAACAACAGTTAATGGACTCCTATCACTAATTCCCTTCAACTGCGAAAGCCAAATTACCTTGCCATCAAGGACAGAATTGCCCAAAAAATGGCAAAGTGACAGGTTCTGACTGAAAGCTGACATATTTCTCTCAAGAGAAACAGATAGGTTTTCTATCCAGACCTTCTGACACTTTGTCAAAAAAAAGGAGGGGGGCATGTTTTGTGCCATCAGTCTTGAGAGTCAATGCCAAAAGTCACCAGCATGGCCAGGTCCACAGACATCAGGGCACTATTTTTAAAGCATGCTCCAATACCAAATTGAATTTAAGGACCCCCTTGCCCTTCACAGTCAGGGTGCTGGGAGCAGTGCCTAGCCTTTTACTTAAAATCTAGGGATGATACATCTGTTTTTGGAAACCAGTAGTGAATCTCACAGCAGGGAGAATATATGGGGAATAAGGAAACTGCGTAAAGGGACAGCATGATGATACAGTGGTTAGTGCTATTTCCTCACAGCACCAGGGACCTGAGTTTAATTCCAGTCTTTAGTGATCATGTGGAGTTTGCATGTTCTCCCAGTGGCTTTATGGGTTTCCTCCAGGTGGTCTGTTTTTTTCCCACTGTCCAAACATAAAATTGGGAAAGGTTGTTCAAGGGTAAGTCCACGTTCAGCACGTGGGATTCTTTCAAGGGAATAATGAAAAGGTTGCAAGAAAGATATGAGGAAGGATGGGAAAAGTAGGATTAGGGAGCCGTGGATTACTAGGAATATTGAGGACTTGGTTAGGAAGAAAAGAGAGGCGTATATTAGGTCAAAGCAACTGGGAACGGAGAGAGCATTGGAGGAATATAGAGGGAGTAGGAGGAATTCCTAACATTCCTTTTATGTTAGGAATAAAAGGGTGGTTAGAGGAAAAATTGGTCCTCTTAGGGGCAGAGGAGGGGAACTGTGCTAAAAACTTGAGAGAATGGGGGAGATCCTGAATGAATACTTTGCGTCAGTATTCACGAAGGACAGGGGCTTATTGACCAGTCCTGTCTCTGAGAGAGCTGTAGACCAGTTGAGGGAAATATCCATACCGAGGGAGGAAGTGTTAGAGCTCCTAGGTAGCATTAAAACTGATAAATCTCCGGGGCCTGATAGTATTTATCTCAGGCTGCTTAGGGAGGTGCGAGGTGAAATTGCTGGTCCTCTGATGCAAATCTTTGTCTCTTCTTTGGATACAGGTGAGGTCCCAGAGGACTGGAGAATAGCTAATGTAGTGCCGTTGTTTAAAAAGTAGGGATAACCCTGGAAACTATAAGCCGGTGAGTTTGATGTCAGTGGTAGGGAAACTGTTGGAGGGGATTCTTAGAGATAGGATGTATATGCACTTAGAGCGTTGCAATCTGATTAGCGATACGCAGCATGGCTTTGTTAAGGGGAGGTCGTGCCTTACGAATCTGATACAATTTTTTGAGGAGGTGACAAAAACGGTCGACGAAGGGCAAGCTGTTGATGTCGCCTATATGGATTTCAATAAGATGTTTGACAAAGTCCCTCATGGGACGTTAGTTGAAAAGTTCAAGGCTAATGGAATACAAGGACAAGTATCTAGATGCAAAAGTAACTGGCTTGGTAATAGGAGACAGAGAGTAAAGTAGAAAGATGTTTTTCTAGCTAGAGGTCAGCCACTAGTGGAGTGCTGCAGGGCTCGGTACTGGGACTTCTTCTATTTGTAATATATATAAATGACTTGGAAGAGGGAGTAAGTGGTATGATCAGCAAGTTTGCAGACGATACAAATATGGCTGGACTTGCAGATAGTGAGGAGCATTGTCAGGCGATGCAGCAGGACATAGATAGGCTGGTAGCTTGGGCAGATAGATGGCAAATGGAATTCAATCCTGATAAATGTAAGGTGATGCATTTCGAGAGAAGTAATGTAGGGGGGAGGTATATGATAAAGGATAGACCTATTAAGAATATAGAAATGCAGAGGGACCTGGGGGCACAGGTGCACAAGTCTCTGAAGTGGCAGAGCAGGTGGAGAAGGTTATGAAGAAAGCATATGGTATGCTAGCCTTTATAGGAAGGGGTATAGAGTACAAGAACTGACCTTTAATGTTGCAGTTGTATAAAATGTTAGCTAGACCTCATTTGGAATACTGCATCTAATTCTGGTTGCCTTACTACCGGAAGGACATGGAAACTCTGGAGAGAATGCAGAGCAGTTTTACCAGGATGCTGCCTGATATGGAAAGTCTGAGTTATGAGGAGAATTTAGGCAAATTGGAGCTGTTTTCTTTAGAAAGATGTAGACTGAGAGGAGATCTAATAGTGGTGTACAAGATTATGAGGGGTATAGATAGAGTAAACAGTGGTAAGCTTTTTCCTAAGTTGGAATCAAATATCTTGAGGGGTCAAGGGCTTAGGGGTGAGGGGGGTAAGGTATAATTTGGATGCTAGAGGGAATTTTTTTCACACAGAGGGTGGTGGAGGTATGGAACGCACTGCCAAGTAAGGTGGTGGAGTCAGGTACTCTGGAGTTATTTAAGAGATACTTAGATGGACACATGAACAGAATGGGAATGGACGGATATAGAAAACTGATTTAAAATAGGGATCATGAGCCTTGGGAGTTCTCTGGGAATTGCGTAAATTGTGAATGATATTGATGTATTTCTGTTTTATCCTACAAGTACTTCGGTCCGCCTTGTTGTCTAACAAGGGGCATATACGCAATGAGTCGTGAGAGGGCTGCTCTTGGATTTTTCGAGAGTATCTTAGTGCTTCACGTCATTAGTGTATGCTTGAACTGGACCAGTTGGTGGGCAACAGGACAGCTCAGTGACTATCACCATGCTACCTCTTAGCCTGCTGAGCACGTTTCTTCTTACCCAGAATGGGCTCATTAGATCCGACCAAATCCTCGGCCCAGCATTCTCTCAAGGTATTGCTTCTTCAGCTCGAAACCCAGTACTCAGACCACAGTATGTGTGCCTAGAGTCCATCTCCATGCTGAAGTCCACAGTCAGGGCCATAAATATGTGAGATACTGACCTTCCTATTCCATTGGCCTCAATTTTGTTAACAGCCTTTTATGTGATATTTTGTTAAACATTTTATTGATATCTATTTCTGTTTGGGTTTTGAAATGTAATCAGTTTGTGATTGACAGTGGCTTTCCATTGTCATGTGACTATGCATGAGACAGCTTGGGGGCAGACAGCTTAAGGTCAATTCAATAAAGACTCTCACTGAGTGCACATTGATTAAGGCTGTAGCCCTTGTGCATGAAACATGGGCCGGAATTCTCTGGCTGTTCACATCCCACGGCTGCTACAATTGAGGACGGAGAATCAGATGCTCAGACAAATCCCTGTTCACACAATGGGACCAGAGAGTGTGATGGAATCCAGCTGGTGTGAACAGCTGCAAAATTCCCCCCATGGTGTCTAGAAGTAAATTAAATTAGATTTTTGAACACTGCAAAAGGAACAGAGAAGACATCGAGAACATAGGAACACAGAAAAGTTTGCAATTCTGTGTTGCTGGAAAAAATAAAAGAAAACATTCAAAGGTAGCTCTGAAAGATACATAGAAAAGTACAAATCTGCAATTCAAAAAAATGCTGCTGAAAAAAGGGCAAAAGAAAACCTTGCACTTGCAGCAAATAAAATTACTGGCTGCAAAGAAAAGGACAAAGGAAAATCACACAGAAGCTGCAAGTGAAATTAGTAGCTGCAGAGAAAAAAGGACAAAAGGAACACACAGACAAAGGCTGCAAGTACATTTCTGAGTGAGTAAAAATATCTGCAGTACATCATCCAGTTCTATCTCCAGTCCATAATGATGAGATTGCAACAGACTTAGTTACCAAGCCAGAACCAATCGGAGTGGTTGCACTCTTAACATTACTTGGGAAGGAATGCTACCAAGTGTATAACACCTTCGATCGAACAGACAAGCAGAGAGAAAAGACAAAAATTCAGAGTGAAAATGAGACTATTGAACGACAGTAATGCAGGCAACAGAATCATGTGAATTTGAACAGGTGAAAGATAATCTGATTAAATACGAACTTGTCTTAAGCATGAGAGACCCCCTCGGTGAGAGCAAGTCTGCTGAAAGGTGAGAAATTGAAGAAAGTGATAGATATTGTCAGAAGGCAGAAGTTCTGAAACAACAGCCAGAACATATGGCAGAGCAGACCAAACAATACATTATGCTGAGACAGCCCAAAATAAAAGAGCTGCACAATTGCAGAATGGGCAACATGCAAATACTGTGAAAACAGCATAGACAGGAAAAGGAGATTGCCCAGCATGGGGAAAACAATGTTTTAACTGCAAGAAGTAAAATCACTTTGAACAAAAATGTTTGACCTGAAAAAGCAAAGCAAGCCTACACAAATTTTAGCTGAAAAGTCTGATGAAGAACTGTACATAATAGATTGATTAGTGAAGTCTGTAGGAAACAAATAGTTTGTGACTGTTACCATGATGACCAAAGAAGGAAAGTATCAAATGAACACGAAACGTCAGATAGACACTGGTGCATCAGGCAACATAATGACCTTCACAGAGCTGGATGAAGTGGCTCATATGGAGTTCCAAAAAATAAATCCTTTGAAATTAAGATTGAGGCGATATGATAGCATAAGACTCATACCAAGAGGACAAATTCATCTGACAATCTAGTACGGTAGAAAGAAGGAACATCTTAAGTGCCAGATCATTAATGAGATGCAATGATCACTCATCGCAGTTGGAGCAAATCTAAAGCTTGACCTGGCAACAGAGAAAGGTTAACAAAAGATTCAAGAGAAAGGCCAGAAAAAGTCTCCAGAGAGAGGAAGACAATATTCAAGTAAAGTCTAAGATAGCTGCCTACACATTGTAAGATTTGATAATTCTACTAACTTTTAGTATTGTTCATATCTATGGATTTTATTCTGTAACCACAGTTCAAAATGAAGCAGTTCTGTTTTGACTTTTTGCTGGGCACTTCACAGTCAATGTAGTTGGGGAACAAGAAAAGAATTGTTTCTAAATAAAAAGAACATGTTTTATTGTCTTATCATGGCACTCTTTTGAATCTTGAATTGAAGCTATCCTAATGTCCATAATACAAGTAGGTATTTGTTTTTGAATTAATTTGAAGGAATAGCTAAAACATTGTGAACTTAGAATGACATTGTGCTAAATTAACCGTTCATTGCTTTAATTGATCTGTACCAGAGAGGAACATTTTATTCTCTGATATGATAGTAAGAAGTAATATTAGCTGTTGATTTCAGTAGCTTTGGCTCAGGGCTTGGGTTGAGATATATTGATAAGGGAATGTGACTTCATTTGTGGCTTCTCACTATCCGGAAGGAAATGTACATTGGTTTGTGGTAGAATACAAACTTCTGAAGTTTGTGACCTATAAAGCAGGGGCTATTACAAAGATGGGGTAGCATGAGATGATCTGCATTCCACAGCTAATAGGAGGAGTGAATTTGGATCATCTCCATAAAAGAGGAGAAAGAATGGAGACTGGGATATAAAATTAAAAAATTGCAATTTTCATTGGCACAGTGATACCATGGGTTCTAGGATTTGACTCTTCTGGACATAGTTCAACATCACTTCAAAGATTAAAAACTAAGAAGAGAGACATTGATTGTGCTGACAACACAAACAATTCTTGAAATTTTGAGAGATGATAAACTTCTATGTTATCTTCATTGTTCTTGTTAAGTATATGTAAAATCTTGTTTAATAAATTCTACTTGATTCATAAATAGTAGATATTTATACCTTTTAGATCAAATACAACTGAAGATCCTAGAAATTTTATTAGAAATTAAAAATTTGAAGCTTGGAGGTTTTTTAACTAGAAGAATTTTATACCTTGACATCCAAAACTTTACTATGTCAGTACAATGAATTGCGTGAGCTAAAAGTAAATACTCTGCAGGAAAATTTTCACATCAGAGCTAAACTAGATAAAATCAAAGGCAAGTTTCTAGCTGAGTTGATACCTTTGAAAATGCATTGTAAACTGAAGTCTTCAGTGAACTAAACTGTGCCAGAACTGCCTAGACAAATTTCAGAGTAACACAAATGTACCAATCACTAGAAAAAGATGGGCCAAAAGATGGCAGGTGGAATTTAACCCAGGCAAATGTGAGGTGATGCGATTTGGAAGATCTACTGCAGAAGGAAAGTATACAGTAAATGGTAGAGCCCTTAGAACAATTACATACAGAATGATCTGAAGATGGGAAGATAGTTGGATAAGTTGGTCAAAAAGATGTATGGCGTGTTGGCCTTCATTTGTCAGGGCATTGAGTACATAGAAATTAGGAAATCATGTTGCAACTGTACAAGAATTTGGTTAAGCCACATTTAGAGTACTGTGTACAGTTCTAGTTGCCTCACTATCAGAAGGATGTTGATGCATTGGAAAGGATGCAGAGGAGATTTACCAGAATGTTGCCTTGTTTGGAGGATATGGACTATGAAGAAAGGTTAAACAATCTTGGATTATTTTTAAGGGACCGTCGGAGAATGAGAGGGGATCTAATAGAGGTTTTCAAGATTATGACAGATTTGGATAGGGTATTCGGAGTCTTTTTCCCAGATCAACTACTTGGGGACATAGGTTGAAAGTGAGAGGGGGAAAGTTTAAACAAAATAAGGGGCAAGTTTTTCACTCAGAGGATGATGAACGCCTGGAATGTGCTGCCGGAGAAGATGGTAGAAGCAAATTCTATAACAATGTTCAAAACGCATCTGGATAGATACATAAGTAGAACATAGAACAATTAAGCACAGTACAGGCCCTTCGGCCCTTGATGTTGTGCCGAGGTTTGTCCAAAACCAAGATCAAGCTATCCCACTCCCTATCATTCTGCCTATCCAATAATCGCTTGAAAATTCATTAAGTGTCTGACTCCATTATCACAGCAGGTAGTCCATTCCACAACCCAACCACTCTCTGAATAAAGAATCTCTCTTTGACATCCCTCTTATATCTCCCATCATGAACCTTACAGTTATGCCCCCTAGCAACAGCTAAATCACCCAAGGAAATAGTCTCTGAACGTCCATTCTATCTATCCCCCTCACCATCTTGTAAACCTCTATTAAGTCACCTCTCATCCTCCTCCACACTGAAGAAAAATGCTCCAGCTCCCTCAACCTTTCCTCATAAGATCTACCCTCCAAACAGGCAGCATCCTGGCAAATCTCCTCTGCACTCTCTCTAATGCTTCCACATCCTTTCTATATTGAGGTGATCAGAACTGAACGCAATATTCCAAATGTAGTCTCACCAAAGTCCTGTACAGATACAGCATAACCTCACGGTTCAAACTCGAACCATCACCACCACCACCACCCCCTCCCATCCAGCCATTAATAAACACTAACACATTATAGGCCTTCTTCACGGCTTTATCCACTTGAGTGGCAACCTTCAGAGATCTGTGGATATGAACCTCAAGATCTTTCTATTCCTCCACATTCCTCAAAATCCTGCCATTGACCTTGTAATCCACATTCAAGTTTGTCCTACCAAAAATGAAATAGGCAGGGAATAGAGGGATATGGACCAAGTGAAGGCAAGAAGATATTAGATAGAGGCATCTATGTCAGTACAGGTTTGATGGGCTGAAGGGCTGTTCCTGTGCTGTACTATTCTTTAGTCTTTGTACCAGAAGGAAAGAATAACCCACAATTCCACAGTTGGCAACTCAAGCAGGAGTTGAAAACACTCAGCCAAATGTACAGGTGCAACTGCAAGCAAATGCACTCAATAAAAGAATTGTTTCTTCATTCTACATTCAACTGGCAAGCTGCTCCTTCAGTGCAGTCAGCCGGTCAGAGAGAAGGGATCACCAACTGTACTGAGTACAGAGTTACCCATCAATCCCAGATGTCCATGAGTCCCCAACAACTGCAAAGGAATAACAACAGTCACCAAGTCAACAAAGGCCACAGAAATGTCATTCTTCAGATGAGGAACATTATCCAGGCATGCAGTCAATGTCAATATGCACATGAATCATTAAGTGACTGGCTAGTAGAATAAAAAGTTGTTAATGCATTAGCATGTATAGGGGGTAATAGAATCGTGCATTAAAATATGTCCCTTTTCACAAAGAAAAGGGAATGTTTGTACCTTGTGTTCAATATGAAAAGGGATGGTAAGTTTGAGATTTGAAATATAACCAACTTGATTGAGTGCTCTGGTTTCTGTAAACATGTGACTATGTGATGACACTGTCTTTGGAGGCAGACATCTTAAGGTTTGTTCAATAAAGACTCTCACTGAGTACACACTGATGAAGACTGCTGACCTTGTACATGAAACACCCCTTCATTAACATTCTCTGTTACTCATCAAAAAAATCAATTGGATTAGTCAAGCACAATCTGAACAGAAAACTGGAGGGCACGAAACAAAATAGATAAATAGATTTCAGGATAAAGTATGTTGTTTCTCTTTGCTATTAGAAAGTATGCTTGCTGTGAGTTCACAAAATATTTGTGCCAGTTTCTATTTTATGCAGTCCATATGTGGCTTTGGCTGATAATGGGTTGAGGTTCAGTGATGCATTCTGTTGTCAAATAGCTCATTTTCAAGATTCTCCTGAGAATAACAGTTGTTTAGTTTGGATAGTTGCAAGATGACTTGACCACATTAAATTGTGTCTGAGCAATGAAAAGAGAAGGAAAGCGAGTGGTGAAAAAAGACCAAAAAAAAATTGAAACATGAGCATTAGTCTACTAACAGCTGTTTTATTATGTTAAAAATATCATTGACGCCAATGCTAAAAATAATAATGAAGGGTGTAAAATGACTGCCAATTTTTAATTGCCCCATTTTTCCTGACGTGAGGCTTGGGATATTGTAAGTATCTTCATTGGAGTAGAGAAAGCTAAGTGAAAATTTTTGAAACAGTTGAAAGTTTGCTGGAGCAGGGTACCTTGCTATGAGCACCAAGAATTGAATTATTTTCATTAGACATCAGCTGCAATTACTTTTCTTCTCAAATAGTTGAAAATACAAAGTGAAGACAAGGTCAATGGGGCAGCTAGCACCTCAGTAAATGATATGACCAATAGTCTTTGTCTATTACGAATGAAATTGAACGATTTGAACAATGGAAACAGATTTCCAATTAACTGGTTTACAAAAACAACAAAAGCTTGAATCTTTAAATTGGACCTTAACCATTCAATAAAGGAACAATTGTTCAATTTCCTTGACTAACACTGGATAATTGTTCCAAACAGTCATTCCACTTTATCAGCGATATTGCAACTTTGTGAATCTACTAAGTGTTCCTTGTAGGCCATTCTCAGTTCTTTGTGTTAACCATTGCTGAGTTTGGGCTTTTATGACTATCAAATTGGGTATCATCTTGGTTTTTGGAGTCTGGAAATACCCCATCCCAACAATGCACTATTCAATACAATCACAAAATAATAACAAAGTACTGTAAGAGAGAAGTTCCAAGTATGGATGTTGTGTGGCTTGGAGAAGAGCTTGCAAATGTCAGTGTTACCATGCTCTTTGTCTTTCTTGATAGTAGATTTCACGAGTTTGGAAAGTGACCTAGGATCCAAAAAGGTTATGCTCTAGAAGCATTGATTTTAATTTTCCAAAATTCCTTGGATTCTGGAAAGGTCCCATTAGATTGAAAACAAAAAATGTACCCCTCTTTTCAAGAAAATATGGAGGCAGAAAGCAGGAAACTACAGGTCTGTTAGCCTAATATCAATCATAGAAAAAAATGCCAGAAACTATTATTA
Source organism: Sphyrna mokarran (assembly GCA_024679065.1). NCBI lineage: Eukaryota > Metazoa > Chordata > Chondrichthyes > Carcharhiniformes > Carcharhinidae > Sphyrna > Sphyrna mokarran. Next base: position 42,955,232 of record JAGIQG010000013.1, read on the forward strand.
AGGAAATTATTATGAGGCACTTGGAAAATCTTACTGTAATTATATAGAGTCAAATGGTTTTGTGAAAATGAGATCAAGTTTAATTGATTTATTACAGTTCTTTAAGGAAGCAACGAGTGATTTGGATAAAGGGGAATCTATGCAAGTGGTGTACTTAAATTTCCAAAAGGCATTTGACAAAGTCCCACATCAATAAAAAATAAGATGTAGAGGGAAACATTTTATCATGGATAGGAGATTGATTGGTAATAAGGAGCAGGGAGTAGGGATAAATGGATCATTTTCATGTTGGCAATCTTCAACTCGTGAAATTCTGTAGTAATCAGTGCTACGGCCTTAGCCATTTACAAGCTATACAAATGACTTGGATGAAAGGAATGAATGAAAGGTTGCAAAATTTACTGATGACAAAGACAGGTAAGAAAGTAAATTATGAAGAGGACAATAAAAAAAAAATGATCAGTTAAAGGTTACATTTTAGGTGACATAGTGGAATTGTTACTGGATTAATAATCAGAGCTATACTCTTCAAATCTTACTGTAATGACAGATGGTAGAACTTAAACTCAATAAAACATCTGGAATTAAAAGTCTAATGATGATCAAGAAACCATTGTCAATTGTCATAAAACCCACCTACCTCACTAATGTCTTTACAGAAGGAAATCTGCTGTCCATGTTAGTCTGGCCTACATGTGACTCCAGAACCACAGCAATGCCAGCTTAGGAAGCCATTCAGTTGTGTTTAACAGCTATGAAGAAAACGCAAAGGATTGGACATACTATCTGGCATTGACCTAATCACCAGAAACAACAACAGTAAAGCCCTGTCGATCCGGCAAATTCCTCCTTACTAATGTACAGGGAATCACGACAGGCAACAGCCTGATATAGTTATACTCCCAGAATCATGCCTTTCACATAATATCTCAGACTTCACCATCACCATCCCTGGATATGTCCTGTTTCACAACAAGACAGATCCTGTAGAGGTGGAGGGAGTTGGTTCTCGGAGTCCTCAACATTGACTCTGGGCCCCATGAAGTCTCAGAGCGCCAGTTTAAACACAGGCAAGAAAACCTCCTGCTCATTAACACATACTTTTTAAAATTTATTTGTGGGACATAGACACCACCAGCTGGCCGGCATTTACTGCCCATCCCTAATTGCCCTTGAAGGACAATTGAGAGTCAACGACATTGCTATGACACTAGAGTCACATGTAGGCCAGATTAGGTAAAGATGGCAGAATTCTTTCCCTAGAGGACAATAATGAACCCATTGAGTTCCCTCTTCAGCTGATGAATCAGTTCTCTCCATTTTGAATACCTTTTGGAGGAAGCACTGAGGTGGCAAGGGCACAGAATGTTCTTTGAGTGGGGGACTTCAATGTCCATTACCAAGATTGGTACCATCAGATTGAGCTAGTCAGTTCCTAAAGGATATAGCTGTCAGATTGGGATTGCGGCCCCATTCTCACCAATCTGCCTGCCACTGTTGAATCTGTCCATGGTAGGAATGACTACCACGCAGTCTTTGTCAAGACAAAAAGTTCAGCCTTAGCTTTGAGGATAGTACTCATCATGTTGTGTGGCACTACCACCATGTTAAATGGAATAGACTTCCAACATAAATAGGCTTAAGTATGACTGAATGGTCCTGGGATTCAATTTACAAGGCATTTTCATCAACTATTCCACATACATGCTACCTCATCTACAACTCACCATTTTGGCACATACAGCATTATCCCATGTCCATGAAGCACAGGATATCATAAATCAGACAAACCTGTCTTTCTGAGCTGCAACTTGGAAGATTGGGAGTCTGAAGAAGGGTGATTAGAATCTCCATATATGGTCCCATTGCTACAGGCAGAGCAGACAGGGAACTGGACATCTTTTTATTAAGTTCAGTCATTGTCAACTGAAAGCCTTTTGACAAATTCTCTTGACCTTTGCTGCTCCTTCACACATGGTTTCTTTCCCAAGCATGGTTGAGGAGTTACTCCAGCTCAATTATTAAATGTGAAATTGAAACCTTTTGGGACTTTACACATGGTGGTTCATAATTAATATGTTTACAGTTTCCTTTTCCGAACTCATTACATGGCTCATGGACAAGGTACGCCAGCAGAATTTTCTCTGTAAAATCTGTCCTGAACCCCAGATTGGCCAAGCTAAAAACATTCTTGCGGGAATTTGTCTTAAGCTGCCAGTGAGATAAGGTATTCAATATCTCACTCTGATCTATATCTCCTGCCTGTCAAAATGCATTCTATGATCAGCCAAGTTGTGTGCACCATCATATTGCTGTGTAATCTTGTCATCTCATCTTGGTTTATCAGCCCTGAAGAAATCCATCCAATAAGCTATAAACAGCATCTTCTGTACACTAATAATCACATTTCCCATTAAATCACAGTCTAATACAATTTGTTCCAATGCATCATTAATATTTTTGCTTAGTTCATTAAACCTTTCTTGGACCTCTTTAAAATTATTAACATATCATGTAGTTAATATTTCCTGCACAGTCAGTTCTTTAATCCCAGATGCCATGAGTTTATTAATCTCATCTCCCAGTCCCCTTACTCATCAGTACAAAGTCTCATTTGTCCTGTGACCTGAAGTTAGTTATTCAAAGAAAGGGCCTTAAGTGAGAAGATGGCAATCTTGGGTGTTAAAAAATTTCACTACTAAATGTAATCTACAGTTTCCTTAATTCCACCTAAAATTCACTGAGTATTTACCTTGATTCATTTTAAATGATTGACTTCTTACTCTAAGTGATGAACTCAAAATTGCCAATTGTTGTGTAATAAGTCCATCTAGGGAAAGTTCACACATTATGTTCAACTAGCCATTTATAGAAGCAAGTAGTCATCAGTTCATAATTTGATTATTATTACAATCCCTGTTGGTGTTACTACATTCCAATATGAAACCGTGACTTAAAAGACTGTAACTTTTACTTTCTTAAAGAAAATGTGAAGGAACAGAGTCATGGGACCACAAATTAGTTTTAAAGAATAGAGCATTTATTAAACATGAGAAGTTTGATTATGATACAATCTTCTTTTATACCCTCTTAGCTTCACAAATGTATACAGTATTCAAAAATAACATCCCACTTGGAATAAAATGATCAATGTCTATCAACCGATCTTCCATGATTTCTTTCAAAGTCCTCCTAGATGATTGTCATATGAGGTTTTGCCAAATTCCACTTTCAAAACTATACACTTTTAAATCTTTTTTCAAATAATACTTTCCATTAGTTTTTGCCAATAAAAGTCCATTCCAGGTTTTCCAAGCTTACTTTTAAAAAAAGTTTCTCTCCACTTTTAACAAGGAATCCAGCACCATGTTTCCCACCTCTCTTTCAGGTTTCCTTTGTCTTGTGTTTTATTTAAACACAAAATCAGAGATCCAGCCATCCATTTCTGCAATCATTTCAACTCACAGACTATACTAAATTCTCACAAATCTTAAAATTACTTCAGATATCTTTTTGGAATCTCACTAACCAACTTCTTCTCAGCTTTGTTTATCTTTACTAACCAATATTCTGTCTCGTACCTGTTTCCTCGGTTCCTTTAATGTCAGATTTCTCTTCATTTCTATAAACTATTTATTATTTAAATTTTCCAGACTTGTTTTTTTAATCTTTACCCTAGAGTATGATTTTTATCTAGCAAAACTGAGCAAGATGTTCCCTCCCTAGTCTACGATAACCAACTGCTAAATTCAGCTAAACCTAAACTCAAAGGTGCCCCTGATTATAAAAGCAACAAGTTTATACTTTTCCCAGCTTGTTTACTTTTCACACCATATCCCTCTCTAAATATAACAGAAGCACAGTTTGAACTGAACAAACCCCACACATACAAACATCTTTGTCTAGTGTGAATCTAAAGCTTTACAAAGAACAAAGAACAGTATGGCACAGGAACAGGCCCTTCGGTCCTCCAAGCCTGTGCCAATCACACTATCCAAATAGACCAACAACCTGTATCCTTCTATCCACATCTGTTCACGTGTCTGTGCAGATAAGTCTTACATGTGACTAACGTGTCTGCCTCAACCATCTCACTTGGCAGTACATTCCAGGCCCCACCACCCTATGTAAAAAATTTCCACCGTACATCTCTACTGAACCTTTCCTCCCTGACTTTGAACTTGTGCCCCCTTGTAAGTGTCATTTTTGCCCTAGGAAAAAAGCTTCCAACTGTTCACCTTATCTATGCCCCTCATAATTTTATAAACTTCTATCAGGTCACCCTTCAGCCTCTGTCTTTCTGGAGACAACAATCCCATTTTTTTTACAATATCTCCTCATTGCTAATACCCTCCATACCAGCAACATTTTCTATAGTCTCTCCAAAGCTTCCACATGATTCTTGAGAATGTGGTGGTCAGAATTGGACAAAGTCTTCTAAATATAGCCTAACCAACATTTTACGTAATTGTAACATAATTTGTCACTTTTTCTACTTGATGCCTTCATGTAGAAAGCAAGCATGTTATCTGCTTTCTTTACCACCGGTGCTGCCACTTTTGAGGATCTGTGGGCTTGCAAGTCTAGATCTTTCTGTGTATCTATGTTCTTGATGGTTATGCATTTATTTTATAGCTCCTTTCTGAATTGGATCTACCAATATGCATCACTTCGCATTTGTCCAGATTAAATTCCATCTGCCATTTTTCTGCCTAATTTTTCCAGCCAATTAATCATGCTATATCCTCTACAATCTTCATCACTATCCACAACTCCAACAGGCTTGATATCATCCTGAAACTTGCTAATCAGGCCAGCTACATTTTCTTCCAAGTTATTTATACATATTGCAAACAGCAGAGGTCCCAGCACTGATCCCTGTGGAACACCACTAGTTCTAGACCTCCATTCAGAAAAACATCCTTCCACCACTACTCTCTGTCCTCTATGGCCAAGTAAGAAGTCTCACAACATCAGGTTAAAGTCCAACAAGTTTATATGGTAGCACAAGCTTTCAGAATGTCGCTCCTTCTTCAGATGAGTGAAGAGTTGTCTTCTACAGCCAAGCCAGCTCTGGATCCATCCAGTTAGTTCACCCCTGATCCTGAGTAATTTAATCTTTTGCACCAGGCTGCCATGAGGGACCTTGTCAAATACTTTACTAGGATCCAGGTAAACAACATCTGTAGCCCTGCCCTCATCAATCATTTTTGTCACCTCCTCAAAAAGCTGTGTCAAATTAGTGAGACATGACCTCCCTCATAAAAAACCATGCTGTCTGACACTAATAAGACCATTCAGGTCCGAATGTGTATGCAGAAATGTTAAGGTAAGCCCACTCGAAACAACATATTATTTCTAATATTTAACAATGCAAATATAGATCACTTAAAAATACCTGTTTTCTTGACAATCGTATTCACTGTCCATTAATAAAATTAATTGTGAAATCTTTTAATGATTTTAAAAATGATCAGTAGAACCAGTTGAAGTGAATCGTGGATGTTTACTTCAACATTAATTCTAAAGAAAAGGGCAAAAATGCTATTTGTCATCCAATGGCTTTAACACACTGCAATCCAAATCTATCAATTAAAGGTTGCTTAATTGAAATGATCTGTTACTTCAATTTTTTCTTGCATTAAATTCTCACTTTTCCAGCTTATTTTCATTGCTTAATTCAAATTATTTGATAATTTTAGCATACAAATTAATTTTAAATTATGAAGAGTGCGCTATAATTTCTCCAGGACCTCATACATTTAAACAATTGGGAAATAATTTAGGTTAAATTCCTTTTGGCCTCCCATCCACTGGTTCTAACTTCCAGCTATTTTCAAATACCTTGGAGAATGTGTGCTATCAGAGTTAAGAATATGTGCAGTGTTGCCAGATGTTAAATGACCATCAATCTGTCTTAAATGTCAGCTAGTAAGATTATTAATCACAATGCACAGCAGGTTATACTTGCACCACAATTAAGAATAATCATGGGTAAGTTACCAGACACCTTAACTCAAACCTTAGTTAGGTTCAATTCTACTGTTAAGCTTCTGTTAATATTTGCTCCATTGGGTTGTTTACTCTGTCCATCATTGATCCATCCTAGGTGAAACATGCAACCAGGTTTGTTTGCTAAAGTCATACCATTGCCCTTAAAAAAAAAATTAGCTCAAAGGCTAATTGAGGAGAAATAAGATGTTGTTTCAATTGGGTTTACCTTAGCATTTCTGCATACACATTTGGAACTGAATGGTCTTGTTTGTGACAGACAGCATGGTTTTTTATGAGGGAGGTCATGTCTCACTAATTTGAAACAGCTTTTTGAGGAGGTGACAAAAATTATTGATGAGGGCAGGGCTATAGATATTGTTTACCTAGACCTTAGTAAAATATTTGATAATTACGGCAGGCTGGTGCAAAAGAATGGAGCAGAGTTAAATCTCTTTGTCCTGGAGACAAATTTCCCTTGAACTATGAAAGTCATTACATTGGTCTGAGTGACTCTCTGACAATCAAGTGGTAAGCTGTAAATGAACAACATGACCAATACTAGCAACTCACCTCCTACTACACCCCCATCACAGAGGTAGATTAACATTTTGCAAGCACCTCTCATTGGCACATTCAAAATTCTGCCCACTTCCCTCAGTGATTGAATTTCTCAACTAATTTGCATTTCTTACTTTTCTGATTGTTCTCGTGTTAAGATTGTTGAACTGTTCACTGAATACATTCCAATCCCATATGTTTCATTGTGAAATGCTGTTCAGATAGTCCACAGTTCACAAAGTCACAAGATAAATAGCTTACATTTAGAAATCCTCTTTTACGTTCTTGTGATCTTAAAAAGTGATTCATCGCTAATGAATTTTGAGGCACAGTCATGTGTTCAGCAAGACCCCAAAAAGGACAATGAGATGAATGAGCAGTTAATATGTTATTAGTGGAGTTGGGTGAGAAATGATATTGGCCCAGGATGCTACACAAATTTTCCTGCGGTTCTTTAAACTGTGCCATCACTTTTACATCTATCTGAGAGGACAGGTGAGACCCTAATTTCATGTCATGTGAGATTTTGTGAAAGATTACATCTCCAATTGTGTTGGTTCCTCGGAGAAACTTGAACTCACAAATTTCTGACTGAAAATATGAGTATCCTGTCTCTCAGCCATGTTACCACGCTCAAGAGGACAATTAGTTATCAATGCAAATTTAGGTTAATATCCTTGTGACATTGTTTCACTGTGCTTGCAAAATGTTTATAGAACTAGGCTTTGGCTTTGATAATTTGTCATCATTATTGTGCTAAATAGATTTGAATTTGTATGAAGAATATAAAGGACATGGAGTGGTTAAGCAGTGGTGGGGTGAGGCTCTGACATTCATTATTAAAAGCTGGGACAATGTCCCAGTAAAAGGACATAGGCAGGAACAAGGTAGGAGCTACTTTAAAATGCATTATCTAGCAAATCATACAGCCACATTGGAATCCCACTTGCACTATTTTAACTGCTCACTGTAATATAGTGCTGAGATTTTCATTGATTCTCAGAAATGCAAATAAAGTTCCCATTGGATCTCCCATTGAGGTAATGTGAATTTTAACTCTGGCCTGAAAGTTAACGACTAGGATTTCCGCACAGTCTGCAGGAATTAAAAAGTAATCTCCAGGACACTGATGGAATCCAAGGAGAAGAATTGCTTTCATGTTTTTCCCAGGTTAATTATAAAAATATTAGACATGGGGCAGGGAAGAAAGCTGATGATTCACAGTGAAGAATCAATTAGTCAGGTTAAAGCATCAATTCATTTACCAGTTTGCAGAGGAAACTGGTGCATCATAAGGATAGCTTGCCGAAGAACAAATGGCAGGATTGTGGGAGCAGGTAATGGAAAGAAGGAGTTTCTCATTCATCATATAATTTATCATATTGCAGATGAAATCTCCAGTAATATGTTTAGATAGATTTGCAATCATTTTTTATCCATTCATGGGATGTGTGTCTCTGGCTAGACCAGCAATTGTTGCCCATCTGTAATTGCCCTTGAGAAGGTGGTGATGATCTGTCTTCTTGAACCTCTGCAATCCATGTGATGGCAGGCACACCCAGAGTTCTGTCAGGAAGAGAGTTCCAGGATTTGGACCCAGTGAAAGTGAAGGAACAGTGATATATTTCTAAGGGGATGATGGATGGCTTGGAGGGGAAACTCCAGCTAGTGGTATCACCAGGTATCTGCTGCTCTTTCCTAATAGATTGTAGTGGCCCAGATTTGCAAAGTGTTGTCTAAGGAGCCTTAATGAACCTCTGACTTGCATCTTGCAAATGGTACAGACTGCTGCCACTGTACATTGATGGTGAAGAGACTGAATGTTAGTAGAAGTGGTGCTAACCAAGTTTTTTTTTATTATTTGTTCATGGGATGTAGCATCGCTGGATGCATCAGCATTTACTTCTCATCCCTGAGGACATTTAAGAAGGTATTGCTGTGGATGTGGAGTCACACGTAAGTCAGACCAAGTAAGGATGCAGATTTCGTTCCCTACAGGACAGTAGTGAAACAGATGGGTTTCCTGATAATCAACAATGGCTTCATGCTTGTCATTAGACTTTTAATTCCAGATTTCTATTGAATACAAATTTCACCTTCTGCTTTGCTGGATTCAAACATAGGTCCCCAGAGCATTACCTCAATTACTAGTCCAGTGACAATACCACTACCTCCCTGCTTTGTCCTGTATGGTGTCAAACTTCTTACTATACTATTCAGGGAAGTGGAGAGTATATTATCTCACTCCTGACTTCTAACTTGTAGATGTTGGACAGGATTTGGTGAGTCAGGAGGTGAGTTACTCAACACAAGATTCCCAGTCTCTGACCTGCTCTGGTAGCCACAGTATTTATATGGCTACTTTAGTTCAGTTTCTGGCCAATGGTAACCTCGAGGATGTTGATAGTGGGGGATTCAGTGATGGCAATGCTATTGAATACAGTAAGAAGTCTGGCAACACCAGGTTTAAGTCCAACCAATTCATTTGATAGTAAACTCACAAGCTTTCAAGGTTACCCTCTTGATCTGGTTTACTATCAAAGAAATCAGTTGGACTTAAACCTGGTGTTGTCAGACTTCTTACTGTGTTTATCCCAATCCAACGCCGGCATCTCTATATCAATGCTATTGAATGTCAAGGGGCAATGGTTAGATCCTCTGTTGTTGGAGGTGGTCATTGCCTTGAACTTATGTGGAATGAATGTGATTTGCTATTTATTAGCCCAAGCCAAGATATTGTCCAGGTCTTGCTGCATTTGGACATGAATTGCTTCAGTATCTGAAGAGTTGCGAATGGTGCTGAACATTATGCTGTCATCAGCAAAGATACCCATTTCTGACCTTATGGCGGAAGGAAAGTCATTGCTGAAACAGCTGAAAATGGTTGGGCCTAACTAAAACATTACACTGAGAAACAAATGCAACAATCTCCTTGAACTGAAATAACTGATCTCCAACAACCACAACCATCTTCCTTTGTGTCAGGTATGATTCCAACTAGTGGAGTATTTCCCCCTGATTCCCATTAACTCCAGTTTTGTTACTGCTCCTTCACATTACATTTGGTCAAATACTGCCTTGATTTCAAGGCCTGTCATCTCTGACACTTAGCTCTTTTGTCCAAGGCTACAATGAGCTTAGAAGTTGAGTGACCTTGGCAGAACCTGGGGGAATCTTACACAGAGTGGAAGTTGCCTGATTTTCCTGTCAAGGAAAGGCAACAAAACAGTTTAAGGAGCATGAAGACACTCTTCAAGATAAGTGAATTTTTCTCAAGAATTTTTATCCAGGTCCCAGGAAAGCAATACCTGCTTGCTGATATGCTTTCCTCTTGTTTTGGCAATGATCTCTAACCACTGGAATGGCTGCTCCTATTCATCAGTATGCTGCCACTTCTGGCAGATTTGGGTACACAGCTGCCCTGACAGCATTCAGCATAAAAAAGATCCTTCATGGAATTTTTCCATCCCTCCTGCCATGGGAATCATTGTGGATGGGACTGTACAAAGGTCTGTTGACCTCAGATGGGATTTTCCGGACTTGGGGCCAGTGCAGCTGGAAAATTCCATCCCCTAAGTCTGAGTGCATCCACCTGAAACCCACTGGGACTTAAAGTCGATCCAAAATATAGCTATCATGAACAATAGCCAAATACAGCTGTATACATACCTGATGGAAATGTCTTCTAAAACCCAATAATTTAATTTGTTCTTTATATAATTATTAATTCTAAAACACAGCTAACTGCTAAGTAGTGTTTTCAATTTAAACCAGGCATCTTGCTCTGGGGACAGATCAGCACATGACTGTCACTTTTTTGTTTAGCTAAAACAGGCACAATATTCTTTCTGCCTGTGAAGAACAGAGTCTTATATATTAAAACAAGTAGCTTGCATTACAGACAAATGCACTGCTCTGCAAGTCTATCTAATAATCTTAAATTTTTGTCAGAATAATTTTTAACACACTGAGGATTATTTAGCAAATGTTGTCTAATTGTGAAGTCATATCTAATGTTGAACACTATATTTTGAATTTTGCAAGCACAGAGTGCTTGGGTGCAGTCTGCACCTTGCCTGTTATGAACAATGGCTAGGATATGCTGTTTAATATGGTCCACCAGTCTTTGGGATGTACAGCCTACATACTTAGCATCAGACTAGCATGAAGTTTGTGCACTATTGTACTCACTTGCGTGGTAGACAGGACACCTTCTTGGTTTGATGGCTGCAATTATTGGTGAATATCATTCATGTTGCAACTGCAGTTGAAACAGCTAGCTTCACCTGTTGCTCGCATACCTCAAGATATTCAATTTCTAAGTACCACCTACAAACTTGCTGAACTTTTTCTTAGTTTTTAGAAGTACACATAAAGCACTGACAGAACAAAGAGTAAAGAGTTAAATGGTTCTTAAAACAAGAGAATACCTTACACATATGTGAATGCAGTAAGATAATTAAACAAGTAACTATTATGATTTTAAAACACAAAGGCAAACATTTTAAATGTATTTTAAGTATTGTATGAATCATTGTTCACTTTGACCAATGCAATTGACCACAAAGCATGGTGGGAAAGGTAAATAGTTTAGAATCAAAGGCCTGGGAACTCATTGGCTTGCAAAACTCATATCAGAAACTTTCTTATGAGGGAACATACTTCGCAACATAATGAATAGGTTCAGTCACAGCCCAGATACAGAATAGATATGTCCCTGGACGCAGGAACATGTGCCTATTCAGCTTGGGAGTGAGCCAGTAGGAACTTCCACTTTGACCCTTACGGCAGCATCTACCATAACCAAGCAACAGGGAAGTAGGTTTAGCCAAAAAGGAAGTTAGCATCTGAGTTTAATGGATGAGTAAGAAACCATCATGCTGGAAAGTACAATGCAGTTGGCTGAAGTACTTGAAAGAGATTTGTACTGATGTGTGTACACTAAATGAAATTAATTTTAAACTAATGAAGGGCAGGAAATCTGATCAAGAAAATGTATAACTATTCTGTTTTCCTGATAACTTCAGAACTTGTTTGAGAGGCCCAGGTATTCCGTATCTGTGACTATTGTGATAGCTTCTTCCGTTGATCACTGGTCTTTAATAAATTTTTACATTTTGTACTGTGATATTGGTTTTACAAGTCTAATTGCCATTTTGTCACAAACTCCGCTAACACTTGCCTAGTGATAGTGTTATATATATAATTTTATCCAAATAGAAATGACCCACCTTTTCACAACAGTTACAACCAGATGAAGAAGGGAGATTGGCTCTCCTCTTTACCCACTCCTCACTTGACCACATTGATGATTCCATTCAAGATAGTTATCTCTGCTGCATTTTAGATTGTCTCTACTTATTGACTTTGGAACTTATCTAGTATGGTGATTTAATTTTCTAGCCATCTAGAAGCTGCAATTTCAAGTCACTGGAGTACTGTTTCAGTCATTTTTTTTTTAAATCCAATAATTGTTTCCAGCCAGTAATTTCATACAGTCTTTATATGGCATGGCTTTGGAACACAACACAGTACAGTCCCTTGGGTTTAGTTTTAAACTTAGAAAAGTTTAGAGGTACTTGAAACAGACAAAGAATATGCTTAAGTCTGTTTTCAGTAGCTTGTTTTTCATAAAACAGGTCACTACCCTGGAGCCAGAGACTATACCTTGAGGGTCGCCACTCCACATCAAAGGAGTGTTGCACACACTTACTGCAAATTCCCCTCATCTCGCAGAATCACAGGGGTGTATTCACACCATCATATCTGCACTGGCTCTCTGAACGAACATAAAATTAAATCACCATACCAGATAAGTTCCAAAGTCAATAAGTAGAGACAATCTAAAAGCTAGCTAGATTAACTAGAGATAACTATCTTGAATGGGATCATCAATATGGTCAAGTGAGGAGTGGGTAAAGAAGAGAGCCATCCTCCCTTCTTCATCTGGTTGTAACTGTTGTGAAAAGTGGATTATTTCTGTTTGGATAAAAATATACACATAGCAATATCACTAGGCAAGTGTTAACAGGGTTTGATGGACTTGCAAGTTGAAACTCAATTTGTTTGGCCATATTATGAACACATTTTCCATAGCCATTAAATCTTGGAATGGGATAGTCCCTTTGCATTATCATCACAGAACTATTATAGCAGTGAAGGACTCTATCCAGACAATCATATCGGCACTGGATCCCTGAATGAACATAAGAACATATAGAATAAGAGCAGAAGTAAACCATTTGGCCCCTCAAGCCTACTCTGCTATTTGAAATAATCATGGCTGATCTTTTTGTTTCATTCACATCTAACATTGATAACCTTTGATTCCCTTGCCGAACATGAATATATCCACCTCCATCTTAAAAATACTCAACCCCACCTCCATCGCCTTCTGAGGCAAAGTTCCCAACCCTCAGAGAAAAAAATTCCTCTCATCTCTGTCTTGTTAGTGTGACCCCCTAATTTTAAAACTGTGTCACTCATTCTGGACTCGCCCATAAGAGCAAACATCCTTTCCACACTCACTTTGTCAAGGTCATTTTGGGAATTTATATACTCTAACTCAAGTTACCTCTCACTTTTGGCGCTTGCCCCAAAACCAGAAAATCTTGCCCGAGGTCAACAGACCTTTCCAAGGATTGCCACTCATCTGCTATGATTGCTGTTGTAGGTGGAACAGGAAAATTTGCTCCTAGACTTCAGTGGAAACAAGCCCAGTCTGTCTAACCTTTTCTCATAAGAAATCCAGTCATTCCAGGTAACAAACTAGGAAACCTTCTCGGAGCCATTCCAATGTGTTTACATCCATGAGCAATCTACTTGATATCATTCTATTGCTTTGTCCCCATAACCTTGCACGTTCTTCCTTTTGAATGTCTCCATTGAGTTAATGCATGCATTAATACATCATTAGTAGAAGTATTTAACATCAATAGCAGTAAATTAGATAGTACCTGAACAGTGACTGAAGACTTATGGTTTACTCTATATCCATCCAGTGTGATGCAGGAAGAACATCAATATGCTTGCTAATCTGATTGTAGCTTACTAACCACACTGTTGAATGAAAGCCTTGGCAAGAAGATCCAGAGTTGTGAGATGAGGGCATGAGTTAAAGCCAGTCTGCATCTCTTAAAGGAAAGGGGAATTGTGCCTGGAGCAAACGGTAGAATTTTTTGCGTAAGAGCTTCTGATGCTGAAAAAGACTTAATAATGACAGAAAATGGGAGAGAGCAGCATCCAGACTTTGGAGGAGCGGAAGGGGCCAGGTCTTCCAGACAAATATTTAGAAAATAGTGGGGCCAGATAGCCATGGGTAAGTAAAACCAGGAGCCAGGTCCTGAAGACTTGCATGTGTAAAAATTTAAAAAATACATATGAGCAGCCAAGATTAGTGAATTTATTTTCAAACACAATTTCCTTCCATTCCTCCAACTGTATCATTAGCCTCTGATACTATTTGATTCACTACATCCCATTCTCACTTACCAACAATCTTGATTAATCAAGGCCCTTATCTTACATCCATAGTTGTACCTCACCGTCATAGATTTAGTGCTGCAAGCCTCACACCACTATCTCACAACTTGCATACACTGTCAGCTATTCAACCAATATAGCCACATCGCCAATCTAAATTCCACCACATTCAGTGACACACTTCCCCCTCTTTTGCAAGCCTAAGTTCTTTGTCACCTGTCGCACCATTCGTCATAGATAGTAACTTCAAAAAATTCTACATTTTGTACAATCATAACAACAGCTAGTAGAAATCAATTAACCAGTAAGGAAAGTAAATAGTAATCTTCCTTGACAGCGCTTTGCCAGCATGTGGCCTATTATACCCTGAAGAAGGCAGCAGAAGTATGGAAATACCATCACCTTCAGATTTTCTGACTTGGAAACATATTGCCATTCCCTCTTATTCAAGATAAGAAGCCACATGTGAAAAAAACAAAATAATGACATTTTGGAAATTATATAAACATTTGAGATTTCAAAATATAGTACTTATTTTTATCATTTCACAAATTCAAGTATACTTTCTTATTCCAATTTTTAATTGTTTTCAAACTTCCAACAGCTAAAATTGTTTTCTTAACCTTTACTACAGAAACAAAACGGGTCCTTTGTTTCAATATTTTTACTTTGAAGAGCAGTTGAAGAATTACCACCATGATCTTCAATGGATATGGCACTTACAATTAGATAGGATGATTACTGTCATTAAATTCCCATTTGACATCTCAACAATAACAACAGGACCACAATTATCTGGAACCAATAAATATGGCAAAAGCCTCAGTAGTGGTTAAATGATATTATGCATTCACCTTGTACTTCCTGTACAGCATTGGGAATTTCTTTGAGGTATTTATTAATGGTAATTCATTTTGACTATTAAGATTTGTCTGCTTCTAATTCTTGTGCATTCAAACTTAAAAGAATAACGTAGTTGTTAGCAGCAGCAAATATAATCACTAGACTTTTGAATTAAAATTGTGATTGACATAAGAGTGCCTAACTTGTTCCAACAGTGTTTCTATGAGTATCATTTTGGATACTTCCAATAACATGTAACTTGTTCATATGTTCAAAATATTGATTGTCACAGCAATGTTACTGGCACGTAGAGGCATAGATTAATGTTATTTTGTGTACACTATGCTAGATTAAGTCAATTGTGAATTGTTTCGTCACAATATATTTAATTAATCTGATATATCAATAATGACATTTAATAAGGTTTCCTTAGTGGAAGTGGGATTGAAAAAGTCTATTTTAAAAGAGCAAATTATCCATGAATTTCAAATTAAGTCAGTGTCTTCCAGTCCCATCTGCTTCAGGGTCATAGGGAGGTCAGGAATAACTGATGATACATTAGACAGGAAGTGGGAATTGAATGGGTCGCTGCTTTTGTGATACATGCGATTCTGCCGATGTAAATTGCATGGTTTTTTTTGTATGAGGGTCATACTTCAATCAACATCTGACTGTTTGCAAGATTGCTCTCAAGGGAATGAATATGTGACAAGCAATTTGCTGCTTACAGATGAAGCAGATGACAGTGAGGAGAGCTAAATAGTTTTAGAGATTAAAGAGGATCACGAGAAAACGTGAAACCATCCACTGCATGCCACAATAATTCTGTGATGTATCAATATTGAAATTAAGGTTTAAGAGAGTTTTGTAGCTTTCTGCAGCAATATTTGTTTCTTGTACATGTTAGTCCAAAGAAAGAAAGTGTAAGCTTGTTCTTTATGTGGGTCAGAATTTAATCCTGCCTGTTGCGGCAGGAAACTTGGAGATGGGGCCCACTAAATCACAATGAGGCAGAGCCTGAATGTTTGCTAGAAGTGGGAAAACTGGAGGGGAGATGGGGCGAATGGAAGCAACTCACCTACTCTTGGCTGGATGCCAGATAGACTCATTTATGGGCTACTTGACACCAATAATTTTTAAGCCCCTCTGAATTTAGTAATGGCTCAGCAATTAAATGGGAATTGCTTGGGTGTTTCCCAAAGGCCGTCCAACAAAACAAACCCTGCCAGTTTTACATATGCAGAAGATGGAGGGGGAAGGCCCTTGTTCACAGATACTTAGTGTTCATTTGAGGGACACGGCATCAGAGAGGATGGGGGATTTCTGGATTGTCCTTTTGGGAATATAATCAGCAGTCATCAACATTTTTAGAACTTAAGGAAAATGCAGAAATTGAGTGAGAAACTAAAGAACCTCACCTTCACTAAACATCTATTAATGGGATGGCACAGCGGTTAGCACTGTTTCCACCCACCATCAAACACCTGGGTTAAATTCCGGCCTTGGGTCACTATCTGTATGGAGTTTGCACATTCTCCCCATGTCTGCGTGGATTTCCTCTGGGTACTTTGGTTTCCTCCCACAGTCCAAAGATGCACAGGTTAGGTTGATTGGCCATGCTAAATGGACTCTTAATGCAGAGTAAATATGTGGTGTTACAGGGATAGGGCCTGGGTTGGACTGTTGACAGTGCAGACCCAATGGGCCAAATGGCCTCCTTCTGCACCCTATGGATCCTATTCTTCCACGAGAATAAATGCCAGCCTTCCCAAGGCTACTGATATCCTGAGAATCACTAAAATACATTGAAGTATGTATCCTTAATTATGGAAGTTGTGAAGTTCATTGCCACCCCACCATAGCCCCAGAGAAACTTTTGCATTCATTTCTCTTTTAATATTTTCTGTAAGTAGTAAGTAACCAGGATTATGAAAGGAGAAAGTAAAAGTCATTAAAAATGTGAAATAGATGAAGACAAGCTCTGCATTTCTCAAAACATAGGGGAAATCGAAAAGTCTCTTTGAAGCTTGTTAAAGCAAATCATGGATAAAAGAGGATCGACAGAGGGTCAGACAAGGGTCCACAAAACCTATTATGGTGGATTTTATTCCATTTTTAACTATAGGACAGATAATATCCCACATGCTTTGTTCAGAGTATCAGTTGTTAAAAAATGTCTGTTTTGACCCCTTAAAATACCACGGTACTATTTTACTCTTAGTCTGATAACTGATAGAAGAACCATTTTCCAGTATTTCATTGTGATGTGTCCCTGTCTTCTTTTGTCAGTCTTTTGATCCATTACATTCCCCTTTGCTATCATAAACTTGCAAAATGCCATTATTTTTGCCCCTGAAATGGAATAAATGTGTCAGAACATATTGGGTTTCAAGTTTATTTTTTAAATCAAAACGTCTAAGTGTGTACAGGCATGGGTTATCCTAAAAATATAAAGTAATAAATCTATTGAAAGTGTTGTAATGTTTCACAAGAGTATTTAACAGTTACAAAATGGCTCAGTAAGACTTTAATCTTACTTCTGGCAATGAGTATGTTTTTCTTGTTAAACTATGACACTCATTATCGGGGAAAGAGGTACCCTTCAAGCTGTACTATAAGCACTATTTAATGAGGAACTGCGAGAACATGAAACATATATGTTTGATATTTCCAGAATCAAAGTTGGCATAATATTTAAAATAGAAATCCCTTGAGTTTACACTAAACAAATTTGAAGGAAAAGCTATTTCAAATCATTATGTTATAAGCTCATCTGTTTCTCTGAACTTTAATAAAAAATGTTAATATCTACCAAAATCCAATTTTGCTCTGATAAAACACATGTGTATATGTGTGTGTGTGTGTGTGTATATATGTGACAATATCAATGGAGACAGAACAGACGCTGATGGAGGATCATTGTGGCTCAAGGGGCCCGATTTTACCTTTTAGATTCTAAGTGCTGAATCTGGGCACAATTCAGATCCAACTTGGAAATCTGCTTTCAGGTATTCCCATACCCACTTAGCACATCTGAAACAATCGGAGCTCTGCACTGTGCATGCACAATTAGAAAAAAGTTTGAAAATTTGAAAAAACCTGTGCCACGTTGCTCCCGAGCTGCAAAAAGCAGATAAAGTGGCCCGGGAGTGATGGCCATCACAGATATCACCCCCAACTCTACAACATAACTTTTCTCTTATCCACCCACAATCCCTCCACTATCCAGACCGATCACAAACTCCTGTCCCCTTCCCCCACAGAATGGCAGCAGACCCTCTCTGACCCTCCCCATTCCCTCCACACCCCCCCCCCCTCAGTGAGCAATCGGGTCTCTCATCCCCCCCACCCCCGCACCAGATATACACCTCACCCACCATCTTCCCCCACTGACTCCTGATAATGATCTGACCTCCCTCCCCATGCCCCCCCATCCCGAGAATGATCTGGTCTTTTCCTGCCCCTCCTTCTCAGAGAATGATTTGGCTCCTTCTCCCCCACCATCAGAGGTACACCTGCCCTGCCCCATCTTTCCTCCCCACCCGCTCACCAGAAAATGATCTGGCCCACCTCCATCCCCACCACCACCACTGATCTGAGTCAGAGAGCCATTGGAAGCTCTGAACTTGCTTCTTCAGAAGCTGAAGCACCCGAAACAGACTTTTATTTAGCATATCCATTTTGATCGCATTCTGGATCGATGAGCACGGTGGTAAAGGGGGAAATGCTGATAAGGTTGGATGGGCACTTTATTAATTCAATTTAAATTCATGCAAATGCATTTCCGGGTCCCAGTAAAGTGGCCACCTGCGTGAATACAGGCGTGGATCACGTTAATGGCATCACGCCCAACTTTACCACATTTTTGCACCTGAAACCAAGGTGTTGGCTCTATTCTCTCTACACAGATGCTGTCAGACTTGCTGCAATTTTGCAGTATTTTCTGATTCCAGGACCACAGTATTTGGCTTTTATTATATACATATGTGTATTTTGTTCTTTTAATTTCCTGCTTGTGAGGTGTCTAATACACACCAATTACTGACGCCACACTCGTGAAACTTCAAACCCAAAATACTGAAGATTTCTACTCATTGACATGGGAACATATTCTTTGTCTGTAGGGATCTGCGTCACTTACCTTAATTCACAGAATCTAGCTACAGATTAGTAACCATCAAGATTCCAGGATTCCCAATATACTGTTAACATATTTTTTACAGAAGAGATTATGAGGTTGTTTCTGAGAATGGAACATTTGAAAAATAAAAGAAGTTTGAATAGGTTGGGTTTGTTTCACTGGGACAACAGAGACCAAGGAGAGATTCAATTGATCTCGACTAAATTTATTATAAGAGCCCTAAATAGTGGATCAGAGGGACCTATTTCTGTTAGCAGAGGATCAATAACCAGGAGACATAGATTGACAACAATTGGTGAAAGGATTAGAGGAGAGTTGAGGAGGATTATTTTCACCCAGAGGGTTTGAACCCTCATTTCCTGAAAAGTTGATAGAGATAGAAACACCCATTACATTAAAATAAACAAGATGTGCATCTGAGCTGCCATACCTGCAATGGCTGTGGACTAATAATGAGAAGGTGCAATTAGGCTGGTTAGTTCCTTTTCAAACAGTAGGGACACCATGGGGCAAATGTCTTCCTTTTGTGGTGTACTGCATATCTTTCGATGTTGCTTTGTGTCTAAAACCATGTAACTCCCCAGTCAAGGGCACTAGTTCTATCTCTTGCTGCTGCCCAGCCAAAATCTATAAAGGGATTGATTGTAGGGACAGGTAGAGCCCAGTGAGAGGATTCCTGTATCTCAATGACATATATAATCTTCAAGTTTCCCTAAATGAAAATGTGAACTTACTTCAAGATTCTGCAGGATATAATGATTGTGACTATTCAGCTGTTAGATTCTTAAAATTTAGTTTGTTAGATTGCATTTCAGATTTCAAAATCTCTTAACTACTGCAGAGCAGCAAGCAACAGAGCTAATAACAGAAATATTGGAAATATTCCACAAATCAGGCAGTATTCCCAAAGAGAGAAATAGTTATAGTGCTGAATTTTACCATTGTGGTTTTAGTTTTTCTGAAAATTGGAACCATTTTCGGGCTGCGAATGCCTTTGTTGGAGCAGTGGAAATTCTGGCAGCAAACCAATTAAGTTTATTTATTAGTGTCACAAGTATGCTTACATTAATAGTACAATGAAGTTACTGTGAAAATCTCCTGGTCGTCAGCCTGTTCAGGTACTCTGAGGGAGAATTTAGCATGGCCAATATGCCTAACCAACATGTCTTTTGGACCATGGGAGGAAACAGGAGCACCTGGAGGAAACCCACACAGACATACAGAGAACATGCAAACTTCACACAGACAATGACCCAAGCTGGGAATTGAACCGGGGTCCCTGCTGCTAACCACTGTGCCACAGTACCACCCCTAAGAGGCATGCTTCAGAGCTTTTCCACTGATGAGGCAGGGTGGGCAGGATGATGCAGTCTTTTTTAATAGAGAAAGGTTTTCTCACTAAAAGGATAGTGGCAAATTTCAGAGCAGGACTTGGATTTTTCACAGAAGTGCTGAAGAGACCTGGAAAGGCTACTTCCTGTGTCTCTCACTCTTAGCTGAAGGCACTGAGAGGCTACAGTGAAGTGACATCTTCTGAAGATGCAAGGAATAAGGGTAGCCTCTTCAAACAAATAGGCATTGACAAAAGGAGCAAGAGTGTAGCTCCTTTAATCGGCAGACTGTGCACCAGGGTAATCCAGGACATCCGGAGGGCATGTCAGGTGAATGGGATAGTACTACCCCAGGTGGCAAACCCCAAGTTCTGCCTTGTACAACATTTTCCTGTATGGCAACAACATCCTGCAGCTCCACTTATTCCTCAGTTGAATAGCCCACACTTACACTCACCCTCAGTCTATTGTTCTCTTACTCCCATACGTTACAAGGCAGTGCACACAAATCTCCTTCATTCTTCTGAACACAAGCCATTGCAAACACTCCCATTTCCCTGTTGTCTCTCCTTGCAGGAGCAGAGGTCACACAATTTGGCTAGAATCATAGAGTGTGGGGCACGGTTCTCGAGACAATTGCACCTTATCGAGCACTGACAATGGGTGATTAATCGCCTGCTCCACTGGGAAGGTGATCTGGGAAATGAGGTTGCAGATGTCAGCAATGAACAGCCATCAGATCCTCTGCCTCCTAAGGCCCTACAGTTCTCGATTGTCGGGAAAGCTAGTTCTTTGCCTTTAGGCCCTCTGCAGGTTTGGCCTCTTGTTTCTACAGCAGGAGCTTATTGCGCTGGAAAGCCCACCATCCTAGGCTCCAAGCAGAGGAGGATGGTGGAGCTGCATAAGCTGTCCAAATGCTGCTCTGACGTCTGGCAGCTGGGAGGTGTATCTGATCGCGGATGAAGGCTGGTCAGGTGACCTGCATTCCAGGCAGTAAAACTCACCTACCAAGCAGTGGTAGCTTAATGACAGTGAAAGTATTCTCTGGTAGAAATAGGGCTTTGTGAGCTAGGCTTGCAGCTTGGCCTTCTCTGCTGCTGTTAAATGCTACTGATTAAAGCTTTCACAGCATTGTCAGTTTCCCTGATGCAGTCCTTCCCACTGTGCCCTCTCTTTTTCCTCACTATGAGTTAGAGACATTGGCTGGAATTTTACCGGCACGCTTGCCTGAAGCTTGTACGATTGTACCAGAACCAACGGAGAAGTTCTCTGTGAGTTTCGGGGTGGATGTGCAGGTAAAATCAGAACCACAGCGTGAAACTGCTTCGCTTTCAGAAAAAAGGCATTTCACAGGGGAAATTCGTCTTAACTTATTCCTTAACACTTTCACATGGCTTCCTATCACTGCCAGGCCAGTGGCCACCAGTGCACTCAATCCACTCCTGAGAAAAATCAGGAAGAGACATGACATCTGTACCCCTGGCATTTTTTACTGACGTCCCCCTCCCCTCACCTACAAATCCACCTCCACAGACCTGGAAGAATTGACCTCCAACATTTTTTATGAATGGTTTTTCATCAGATCTTGAAGGTGTTTGATATGAACCGCTTTTTAAGCAAAATAACAGGGGAAGGAGGCCAACAAAAGAGATTGGCGATAGAGTGCAGCACAGAAATAATTAAATGTCAAAAATGATGATCTTGCAAAGCAGAAGGAGGTTATAACAGGACATGAAAGCACCAAAAGATAGATCCAGATGAGAGATGAATGGTTATAGCAGAAAAGAAAATCTGACAAAACAGAAAAGTCTCCTGTAGCCTGCAATTTGACACATAAAAGGCAGGTAGATCCGACAAATGGTGACATCTAACATGTAAGTTTAAAATGGCTATCTCACTGAAATTAAATTATTGTGTCTCTTGGTAGATGAAATAATGCTTAGTAAAATAGAGAATCTCCTCAACACTCTGCCTCTTCCTGATTTTTCTGTTATCCCATAGCAGAGTATTGAGGAGATTCTCCATTCTACTAAGCATTATTTCATCAACCAAGGGACACATAATTTAATTTCAGTAAGATAGCCATTTTAAAGTGCATCTGTATATGCCTTAAGTAAAAGTGACAGGAATTTTCATCTCTGTACATTAATTTTCATTTAGCTGAACAACTGGATAATTTTTAAAGCTGTAATTTTTCTCATCTCAAGGGTGTATTAAATAGCCATAAATGGTATCTATTCAGTAGCTATCTAATAATGATCATTCATGATTTCTGAGAAACAAAATAATAATTGAAGAATAGACTTGGATTTACCACGGATAAGAGAGTTAAAATCCATCAGTAGATTGAAGATTAAGATGGGCAGATTGCTAAGGCCGAGAAATCATCAGCAGACAGGGAGATGCTGGAGATCTTGCATTCTTCCTGATACCAGAATATTCATTCTGTTGTAGCATCTTTAGGATAAGAAATTATTCAAGGTACTTCACCTTAGTTAAGGCCATTGCAAATTGGCAGAGCTATTGAAATAAAAATTGAGATTCAGAGATGTGACAGAAGACTGCAAATCTGCCACAAATTGTAGACTGAAAGGGCAGAGGTAAAAGATATGCCCAAATATGTAGAATGGACCATTCAGGTAGCTGACAGAAGTCATGAAACACATCTTCAGGTGATAAAACTTATAGCCTGGTAGCCAGTCTTTTAGCCTGAGGAAAATAATATGATATATTTTCCTTGTTGAAATATATACTGAAATATTAAAATGTGAAGAATGTCCATGCTGCTTTAAATGTGTTGTGTATCAATGTTTCTTTGACACACATCCCATGATTTATACATTAACAGGATAATGTAAGTGCACTTAAATAAGGACCCTGACACTCATGAATTCACAATATGAGTGTAAAATAGGACACACCAGAACAACGCAAGGGGAATAAAGCACCAAAGATGTGCTTGAATGCAGCTGGCAGCAGTATGCTCTTACACAAACAAATGTAAAAATATACTAAACTGAATACTTTGACATGTTGCCTCCAGTGGGATCATTTTCTTGAATGTTGGATCAGCAGTCAGAGCCCGATAATTCTTCATTCCACTGTCATCCCCATTCAAGCAGATCGCTGGTGCTAGATTTTTTTTACCTTCAAGTAACCTTCACTAGACTGCTGTGTCCTATTTTACATTCACTTCTCACTTCTGCATTGATGACATTGCAAAAGATGAAGATCAATCATCCGAATCTTTGGGCTACACTTGCACAGAGTATATCTGTGATAATGCCCCTATTAGGAACATTTCAGAAAACCATAGTTTTAAAAATATCTGGTCTTCAAATGCATCTAATAAACGTTTGATGATTAATTGAACTATATGTTGAGGAACAATGGTATGTAATTATACAGCAGTGGATCACAAGTTTCTGCTAACAAATGTTCTTGGCCTCAGCAAAATCAATAAGATGAAGCAGCAGGTGTAGGCAGGCACTCCCTGAAATAGCAAACATCTAAAATACCTTAGAAACCCGATTGACAATGATGTTTAAGATCAAGGAAACATGGCAAAATTTGAGTTGAGAAGTTCCTATCTGAAGTATAGTCCAATCTCTAAATTAGCTATGAGTTTGAGTGATTGGACATTGTACAGGGCAGTTCCAAACTTATAAAGGACTACCTGAATAATAGAGAACAAGAATCTTAGCTGAGATATTTCCTCATACTCATGTCAGTGGGAAGTCAGACAATCTGGGTGGTATGATTCAAAGCTATACACCTGAAATAATTGTGGGATTTAAGTATCCTAAAGAAACACTTGGTAGTGAAGTGATAAAGAGTATAGATAAACAATGCATGAGGTTCACAGACAGTGACTGTGAAACTGGGCTGCTGTTATTACAATGGAAGCCCTTTAGTGGAAAAATTAAATAACAAATTTGGAAAATTGCTTTATGCAACACAACAACACCTTCCATGCTGCAAAGGGTGTATGTGTTATTAAGTGGCCAGCCCTCGGTTTGTAGGTAAGGATTTCTTGACTTACTCCTGCTATTGTAAATTTTCTGAAATACTGTGGAGAGTTTTTAGATGTACGGGGTTGAGTTGCTGGATTTGTCAGGGAGTGTTGCTCATCTTTATAGGAGAGGATAAAGGACTTTTGTGTTCTCTTCACATAAATGTTGTAGTATTTGAAACTGTTACATGTTTCTGGTCTGCACCATGATAGGAAAATGAAACAAAGGCTTCAGAGAAGACTTGACCTGTGCCGGATGAGGAAGAGAAGGGCTTTCTGCACATGAAGAGGAGGAAAGGGCTCTGCTTTGCATTAACTACACTCCAAATTGATCTCAGCCATGAATTTAGGATTCGTTTTATCCTTTCATGTGAACATTGCTGACAGGACAGTTGTTGCCTTTCCCTAATTGTCCTTGGGAAGGTGGTGGTAAGCCATCTTCTTGAACTCATAGAGTGTAGATGTACTTGTTGTGTTGATAGGAAGGAGGGTTTTGGATTTCGACTCAGCAGCAGTGAAGGAATAGTGATATAGGACATAATTTGATGTCAACCTCTTCCCCAGTGGAGGTCATTTGTTTGAGCAGGAGGATGCAAAGTAGAAACCCTGCCACCTTCTCAATTTTCCCTGATCGATCTCTATACAAATGGAGGAAGGGAGTTTTCTTATTTCGAAGCCAATTAACAGAGCAAGGATCCCTCCAATCACTGATAGAATATGAATGTCTGTGGGATGTGGCCGCTGTGTCTCCTGAAGAGAAGCAACATGGGGTTCACACCAGTTTCTCAGTCATCAGGATGATCCCCTATTGTCACATTAAATTCCACCCATGGTTCCTAGTTAGTCTGTGTGGTTTGGAGAGGGACGTGTGGGTGGTGATGTTCTGATGTGCCTACTGCCCTTGTCCTTTGAAGTAGTAGAAGTCACGGTTCAGAAAATGCTCTTCAAGGAGTTTTTGTGAGTTGCTTCCAATTCCTGAGCAAATCATTCACTTGTATTATAAGCATAGTGGAGAACATGCACCTGTCTACACGAATGGAGATGAAGAAGAAAAGATCTAGAGCTTCAAGTTGTTAGGTGTCCAGATCATTAACAACCTATCATGATCCCCCCATGCCTACTCGAGTTAAGAAAGCCCATCAATGCCTCTACTTTCTCAGGAGACTAAGGAAGTTTAGCATGCCAGCTATGTCTCACCAATTTTCACAGATGCACCATTAAAAGCATGCTTTCTGGTAGTATCACAGCTTGTATGGCTCCTGCTCTGCCCAAGACTGCAAGGAACTACAAAAGGTTGTGAATATAGTCCAATCCATCATGCAAACCAGCCTCCCATCCGTTGATTCTGTCTACACTTCTCACCGCCACAGCAATGCAACCAGCATAATTAAGGACACTATGCACCTGCTCATTTTCTCTTCTACTACTTCCTTCAGGAAAAACATACAAAAGCCTGAGGTCATGTATCAACCGACTCAAGAACAGCATCTTCCCTGTTGCTGTAAGTATTTTGAATGGACTTACCTTGCATTAAGTTGATCTTTATCTACACCCTAGCTATGACTGTAATGCTCCTTTCTGTATTCTCTCATTTCCTTTTCTATGAACGGTATGTTATGTCTACATAGCACATTAGAAACAATACTTTTCACTGTATGTTGATGCATGTGACATTAATAAATCAACTTAAATCAACAGTTTTTCCATCACCGGGCCTTTTGGAACACCATTCAGCTTTTGCCATTCTGAAAGGCTGCCCTTTAAATATCTATTCTTGGTTTTGTAGATGATTTTCTATTTAGTTTGCTCCCTGTCCTTGACCTCATATGTTCTGTCCTTAGTCATGAGTTTACTATGTGCATTTTGTCCAAGGCCTTTAAAAAATCCGTCTATTACATTACCTTTGTTCACTCTGTAACTACATCAAAGAATTCAAAAAGATTGGCCAACCAATCTTTTAAAATAATGCAGATCACTTTCTCCAAACAGTTAAATACTAAAAATATAATAATTAGGTATTTGACCGAAGATTCCATTATACTCTTTACCATTGGTGTTAAGCTATCTGATCTGTGGTTGGCTAATTTGTTATGTTGTCCTCTTTATAATCTAAGAATCTCTTTAGCTGTCAGGAATTATTGCCCCTGCTCAAGAACTTTTCTATGTATGTAGATAGAGAACTTCTGATTGGTTGAATTTTTAGGCTAACATTGCCATTATGAATGAAAGAGGAGGAAAAACAAGCAAGAGTTCAGGAAACTGGAACTGAAGGTAGAAAAGACAGAAAGAAAGTGATTCTCTGGAGACCTTTTTCCTCAGGATTTCATGCCTACACCACACTGCAGATCAGTGTGTGAGGGGATTCTACTTTACCAAGGAAACTGTCATAGAGCTCTATCACCTGTCATTGCTCCCCATATCAAGGTCACAAATTTTGTTGTTTGCAGCTGTCACAACTCTTATGGATCTGAAATTCTATCCTTTGAGATCATTATTGTTTACACCAGGTGGCATCTGCAATTTTAACTGTGCAGGTCTATACAGATCTGTACAGTTCATCTGCACTTTTTTTCCAAAGAAAATAACTGAATTCCCCATGGAGATCCCAAAACATGAAGACAGGACTCTAGACTTTGCCAGGATTGCAAACCTGCCCAGATGACCTACTAATCACATATATACCACAATGAATTCCAGCAGAAGAGCCAGCGTTTTGCATAATTGGAAAGGTTTCACTTGCTGAATGTCTAGCTAATGTATGATAACATGTAGTTCATCTCTCTTAATACTTCATGCAATCCAAATAACTTGCATTGTACTTTATGTCTGCTGTATGGAGGGAAATGGGCCAAAAGCAGACAATTGGGACTAACTTAATGGTTAAAAAAAAGGGCAGCATGGACAAGTTGGGCTGAACAACCAGTTTCCATGCTGTAAACATCTATGAGTCTATGTCATGGAAGCTGGTAAGGACATGCACCTCCGTGAATTATGGTCACCATGGTCTGGAAGCTGGTGGGCAAGGTGCTGAAGGTGAACATGCCAACTGGTCCCAGGTTGACAAAAAAATAAGGTATTTGAAGGAAAGTTTTGAATGTGAAGAAAAATGAGCAGGGATTAAAGTTCATTATTTACAACTTTTCCCTGGAACATCAATCATTTTCTGCTCAACAGTGATCAAAATATTGCGAGGACATCCTGACAATTAGTTTACAATGTGCGACTATTTCCTTCAATATATATGGACATCCTGATTTTCAAGAGAGAAAGTCGAAATAATTTTATAAGAAACTTTGGAAGGAGTAACTGGAAAAGGAAATGTTCAATGATTGGTAGGATACTAGGAAGTTCTGTCAAACGAGGAGATCTTGATATGTTTGTCCACAGATCTTGGAAGGCAAAGACCACATTAGTAGGGTGATACAAAAGGCATATGGGGCACTTGCCTTTATCAGTTGAGTCACAGATAACAAAAAAAAGAATAACACAGCATAGGAAACAGGCCCTTCGGCCCTACAAGCCCACACCGCCCATTTTAACACTCAGTGCGTGCCTCATTTCAATCCTTCTTCTACCTACGACTTTTATCTACACCTCTTGGACTCCACAATAAAGGGGTGCAAAGTTAGAGAACTACATGTGTGCCAGATTAAGGGAGGTCTAATTTAGAGACAATTTGTTAACATCAATCAGCCTAAAAGCACGTTTTTGGGATATGGGAGGAAACAGGAGCACCCAGAGAAAACCCACGCAAGCATGTGGAGAATGTGCAACCTCCCACAGACAACGACCCAAGTCGGAGATCCACCTCAGGTCCATGTATCTACGCAGCAAACAGTAATAGTCATTGAGCTGTCGTGTTGCTCATCAATTGATCCAGTTTAAGCATACAAAAACCACATGAAGCACTAGACAACTCTCGAAACAACATCCAAGAGTGGCCTTCGCACGACCCACCATGTGTATGCTCTTTATTGGCCAACAAAGCAGACCGAATCCCTGTGGATGTAAAAAAAGAAACATCAATAAACATACACAGCTTATACAGATATTCACGGAAGATCCCCAGAAGCTCAAATGTAAGAGACTGGGACATCATGTTGGAGTTGTGTCAACAATGGTAAGGCCACAGCTAGAGTGCTGTGTGCAGTTCTGGTCACCACATTATCAAAAGGAAGTGACTGACTGGCGAGGATGCAGAGGAGATTTACTAGGTTGTTGCCTGGGATTGAACATTTAAGTAATGAAGAGACGTTGAATAGATTTAGATTGTTTTCGTTGGAGCAGAAAAGTTTGAGAGGCAATCTGATCAAGGTGTTCAAGATATGAGAGGCAAGGACAGTGTGGATAAGGAGCAATTATTTCTCTTAGATGAAGGGCCAGGCACGAGGGATCATAGGTTCAAAGTGAAGAGCAGGAGGTTTAGGGAGGATGTGAAGAAAAACTTTTTACTCAGAAAGTGGTGTTAGTTTGAAATGTGCTGCCTGGTGTAGGTGGTGTAGGTAGGCTGCCTTATATCCTTTAAAAACATTTGGGTAAGCACTTGGCATAGCATTCAGGGCTATAGGACAAATGCTGGCAGATAGGATGAGATGGTAGTTTAGATATTTCTAATGTGTCAGTGCAGATTCAATGGGTTGAAGGGCTTCTTCTGCATTGTATAATTCTATAATTGAAACAGAGTCAAAAATGTATTCTGAAGGGAATTTTGTATTTAGAATATCTCAAAAGACTAAAGCTATTTTAATATCTCAGAGGCGCTAGGCAATTCTGTTCTCAAAATGCATTACACTGGAGTAAAGAAATAGGGATAACTTTACTGAAGATTTAAATTCTTCTGATTCTCTCTCATGTGACTTAACAAATATCTGAAGAGATTGATCAGCTTGTTGAGTGTATGAGGAGCTCTATGTACATTGCAGTACCAAGAAATATATAACTTTGTAAACTGCAATGTGGAATTCTAAGTTGTGGTTGCATCAGATGAGATCTGAGTTAATATTCTTTTAAGAATTACGTCAATCACAGAAAATGTCCCTGCTCTATTGAAATATGGCAGTGTTTTTCACACTGATTTCTTGTTATTGTGGTGATATTTTCAAAAACACACACACACACAATGGTAGAATTACTACAGTATAGAAGGAATTCAAATGCTTCCAAGTTTTGTATATTCCACAAATTCTGAAATTTTACTTGGAATAACAAGGTGTTCGTCATTTGTATAAATACAAGTACTTCATGGCAGATCAATATACTTGAGGTGAAAAGATGGCCTTACTTTTGAGGCACCAACCTCATTTGTAATGGGCTTATAAACTGCAAGATGCTACCAGATTGAGATCCTTCTGGACGGCAGCAAAGTAAACATGGGGGGATTGAGATGTGGTAGTATGTCAGGAAGAGTGGGATGAATAATACTGTCATCAAAGAGAATGATCCAGCTTGATATTCTATTGCTTTGGACACCACAAAAACAAAGTTGCTGGGCCTCAGATCCTGCATGACACAGACCTCAACCTGTTCCATCCTAAAATGGGAGCTGGGATCCTATTTACGTCACCAGGCTCTCGACTGCATGTTATGAGGAGATTGTCTGAAGGGCCCACCTGATGCAAGCAGGCAATTTGAATATCTGGCCTTTCAAATGGAATTGGCTGGATAGTCACTAATGACAAAAAGTTGAGGCCACCGACCCATTTGGATGTTATTACCACTTTATTAAAGTCAGGGAAAACAACTGAAAACTAAACTCAGTTAGAGTGTCTTTAAAGCAATTAACTTGGCCATTAAACAATTGCCTTAGACATGCTTTGTTAGATATGTTTTTGCTTCTTGGCACCTTGGGTTCAACTTCTAGAACTGTTCTCTGAAAAAGGAGTCATTCCATACAATTGAAGAGGATAAATATTGGAGTTTTCATGTTGCTGTTATGAAGTTAGTATACCTTGAAGAGATTTTTTTAAAAATCGTGTTCCCTGCAGCTCTCAGCTCCCAGTATTACCAAATTGCCTGGCTTTGTTTATTTTTACGCTGAGATATTTTATGACCTTGTGTTGTTAAGAGGAAGTTCATGTGCTTTGGATAGTTTTCTTTTCCTTCTCAGTGACCTTGGGTTTTATTTTTCTGTTTGGCTGGCAGAAGTTTTACTTTGGAAGGGACATCAAGCTGGAAGTAAATGTTTCTCACTCTTCCTGGTTTTGGAAATTCTGCTAAATAGCTGAAAGCAAGGCTTCTTACCTTCCTAGGGTGGGAAATCCATTGTTGGTGGCAAGACAATGTTTTTCCCTGGTGTCTGAGAAGCTGTTCTGACTGTAAACTTATCTATGTGTGCCTCAAGAAAAGTGCAGCATCCATCCAAAGGACTCAGTCCCAGTATCATGGGAGCATTAGTCTTTGCTGTGTTAAACCTGTGCAAAGGATTTGTTTGCCTTTGGGAAATTTTGTTTGATTGGAACATTTTAGATATATTTGATAAGGGTTATACATTATTGTGGTTGTTTTGTTTTTGTTTATAATTGATAAAAGTTACTTATTTTAACACATATTAACTATGTTCTTAAATAAACTTTGTTTGACAATAGCTCTCAAATGGGCCATTTTAATCATACCTGAGGTGAGACATATCATGCTTATCCTAACCACATTCAAAGTACAAAACTTATAATCCAGACGGGCTTCATACAACACTTCAGAGTTTCTGGCCTGAATTATAATACTGTAGTGTCTTGCTAATGTTAAATACACTCAATATGCAAATGGTGTAATGTGTGGGAGTTTTCTGCTCTTCACAGTTTCTCATAAATTTAATTCACAATTAAATTTGAACAAGTACAGCACATCTGTGGAAAGCCAAGTGAACAGAATGCATGACTGATTGGGAAGATCAGTGAAAAGCCAATACATTTTTATCATGATAAAAGATTTGCTTGAAAATCAGTACATTTCTTTCAATGAAGACAATTCCAGTCTCAATGGGCAAGTCAGTAATTATAACTGACTTCATACTCGAGCAAAAAAAAGCTTTTGCCATGGAAAATTTACTGATGAGTGAACAATACTTAGATGACAATCTCGAGTATTGGTGTTATTACTGGAATCAATATTCTGCACAGCATGGATCCAAAATTTGTTGTGAGTGAAGAATAGCTTGCTGAAAGCATTGGTATTCAGGAGCTGATGGATGAACTCCATTATAAATGGATAGAGACAGATGAAAGGTCTTGGACTCGTAAAGGCCATTTGACCCATTGAAGCGCTCTCTTCTAGAATGCTAACTTTCTGATCTCCATATTTTGAACAACCCCAATATTTATTTGCTTCTGCTATTCTGCATGACAGATTATTCTAAATCTCGAATACTCTGAGTGCTTCCTAATACTTAGGAGAAAAACTATTTTAAGTAATTCCCATTTTATTGTCTCTCCTTCTTTCTCTTAGTCAATTTTATATCTGCATTTCTATTTGCCTTTTAATCTCATGGGTTCCAATTTTTTAAGCAAGTCTGTTATGTGATATTTTATTGAACAGCTTTGAAATAGTGCAGTTGAAGTTGTGTACAATCTTCATCAAGCATCTCAACTATTTAACTGAAAAACTCAATCAAGTTTGATCTGATTGGCCTGTAACAAATGAATGTTGGCTGTCATGTCTTAATCCAAGTTCTTCCAATTGACAATTTTTCCCCAGTTTATGTTTGCGATAAGTTTTCCAACATCAATGTTAGGTTGACTGACATATAGTAACTTGTTTCATTCATTTCCTTATTTTTGGACATAAGATTGCAATACTCCATTTCTCTGGTACCACTTGCATATCTAATGTATTAAATTGCATATCCAGGATATCTACTTGTATATCTAGCCTGTGGTCAAAGCATTTGTTATCTTCATCTGAGTAACATAGATTGCAACACATTCATATGGAGTGATGTTTCTAAGCTGAATGAAGCCAACCAGGAAATACATCCTCTTCATCTCTTCTCTTCCTTATCTTATGCAATTTAAATGTATAAATCTAGAAAGATAATTTTAAAATTGTTTTTGACTTTAGTGAAACTATACCTAGAGCAATTTTCAGCCTGCTATTATTATCTAGTTCCTCGAAAGTATGTAGAGAAACACAATGTTGATCCTTGTGCTTATTAACTAGGCATCGGACTGGAACACATTAGGTATCCACCTAACTACTGATCCCAGTATGACTTCTTGGGTAACTGTTATCATATCTCTTTTGCTTTTCATCTGGAATGTAATTCAAGAAACATGAATAAATTGTTAGCAACTCTGTAGGCTTTAGCATGGGGTTTTCTTGCCATCACTCTGATTAAATATGTTATGTTTTATTTTTGAATTACTTTGCACTATTGTCCAAATATTGCTGTTCCACAAGGATAACATTAGCTAAGCAGCAAAGTGTTGACAGACTGAGAGACCGAACATGCCAGACATTTAGGCTGAAGGCAGAGATTTCACTTATATAAGACAAATGCCTGCACTAATACATCCTGGGTAATTAGTTGAAAAAGGCAGTGTAATGTGTGGAAAGACCAGTCAGAAAGTGGTGGGAATAATGAAAGCTGCTCATTGAAAAGAGGAACAATTTATAGTTTTCAAGCAGTTCTCATTTGGAAACTTGACTTCAAGTGCTACCATTTTGCCAGCCCTGCCACTTTCCTCAATGCCAGGCCTCGGTGGAATAGATGGAAATTTTGCCATTTCTGCTTTAAACCAAAATTCCCAGTGAATGGACTCTGAGGCAGAGATCCAACCAGTGTCATTGAATCTAAGTTCATTTCCTGGCCTCACCAGTCACTATCTGCCAGTTGACCATCCCAGGAATGTTGATCACTTGGAGGAAACAGTTCTGATGTGTCCATTATTGTTCTCAATAACCTTCCGAGAGTGACTTTTATATTAGGGTGCAGTCTGATGGGTATTCATAAAGACACCAGCAAAGTGAAGACACCAGCAAAGCCAGATGATTAAAAGGGCTAATTCTGTATCAGGCTAAGGACTGTGGGAGCAGTAAAGAAAAGATATGCAGCCATAGAATAAATTGCTCTGCCTTGAACAGATAGTGAACAAAGAACAACAAAGAACAAAGAACAACACAGCACGGGAAACAGGCCCTTCGGCCCAACGAGCCCACGCCGCCATCCTAACGTCTTAATGACATATAGAGACCAATATAGGGACAATTTGTTACCCAATCTGCCTAAGAGCACATTTTTGGGATGTGGGAGGAAACCGGAGTACCCGAAGAAAACCCACGCAACCATGGGGAGAACGCGCAAACTCCCGCAGACACAGGCCCAAATCTATGTGTCTGCACAGCAACAGCGATAGTCTCTGAGCTGTCATGTTGCCCATCTGATGGTCCAGTTTAAGCATACACTAACGGCGTGAAGCACTAGGCCACTCCTGAAGTAACCTCCAGGAGCAGCCCTTGCACGACTTGCCGAATGCATGCACCTTGTTGGTCAACAAGGTGGCCCGAATAGCCTGTGGAAACAATTAAAGTATTTAAACAGTCCTCATATATCCCTCTATCTGCAGACCGCTCATGTGGCTGTCCAAAAGACCCTTAAACAACCCTAGCGTGCCTGCTCCCACCACATTACTCGGTAGTGCATTCCACACCCCCACTACCCTTTGTGTGAAAAAATGCCCTCTAATATTAGTCTTATACATAGCCCCCCTCACCCTAAGGCCGTGACCCCTCGTTCTATCCGAATCTAATGGTGGAAAAAGCTTACCACCATTTACTCTATCTATACCCCTCATAATCTTATATACCTCTAATAGATTCCCTCTCAGCCGACGTCTTTCAAGGGAAAACAACCCCAGTACGTTCAACCTTTCCTCGTAAGACAGCCCTTCCATACCAGGCAGCATCCTGGTAAATCTCCTCTGCACTCTCTCCAGGGACTCCACATCCTTCCAGTAGTACGGCGACGTTCTATACATTTGATTGAACGTGATTGAACATAGATCCCTGTGTGTCATATTCCTCAGAGAATTACAACTCTCTGACAGAGGTACGACTATATTCACATAACAATTAATTCCTAGCTCTTTATGAATAATATAGCAATATAGTGGAGGTCCTGTGGTGCAGTAGATGACATCCCTGCCTATTCTCAGCCAAAAGCATTGGCCACAGGAAATATGTTCACAATGTGGCCAAACAGGTTGGATATCAATTGGTAATCCTTCCCAACTAACGTCAATAAAAGGCTGTATGAGTGGGGATTTCAGAATGTACATGTGATGCAAAGAAATTTTACCATCACTATTCATAGCTCCAGGCTACACTATATATGCAAAATTGAATGTTGCCACAGCAACTCAGACTGTTGGTTCACGGCATTGGTCAGGTGCTATGGATCAGATTGGTGCCAACAGCATGGGTTTTGATCCTTGTTCTGAGCTGGGATGGATTTGGGACCTGCATTCTTGCACTACCCATGGTGGAGGTCACAGCACTGTGACTCAGACCTGCCTTTGAGAATTCAAGATGAATAACAAAATAACAGGTGCATCAAATACACCCTTTGAATGGATCAAAAAGTAAACTACTAATCTTAGATTGCATAAATCTCTGTCCTGATCTTGTACTGACCATGTTGACATCCCTGATCTAGTTAAGAAACTCTATTCTTCAGCAGCTCAATATGCCAAAGAAACTCTGAAACCCATGGAAACAAGCACAGAATTTATTTTCAACAATTACAAGCTCCTATTTGAAGGGACTTCAGCATTAAT
Source organism: Sphyrna mokarran (assembly GCA_024679065.1). NCBI lineage: Eukaryota > Metazoa > Chordata > Chondrichthyes > Carcharhiniformes > Carcharhinidae > Sphyrna > Sphyrna mokarran. Next base: position 42,990,359 of record JAGIQG010000013.1, read on the forward strand.
CATCAGGAAAGCTGCTTACGTTATGCGCCTACAGCTTTATTAATATATCTTTTTGGTTATGAATCAGGTAAGTATATAATGTAGACAGAAGTTCTTAATGACACAAACACACATTCTCAGCGAGCCTGGTGCAGAGTAAGAATTGCCTCAAGTTTTGAAATGCTTGCATCTGTAGCCTTAGGGATCCATGTTCATTTCTGATCTTAGCCTACTGTGTGAAGTTTACACTACTCCCCAGGTCTGCATGGGTTTCCTTCATAGACCAAAGATGTGTAGACGAGGTTGATTGGCCATGCTAAATTGCCCCTTTGTGTCCCAAGATGTGTTTAATAGAAGGATTAGCTGGGTAAATATGTGGGTTACTGGGATAGGGCCTGGGTATGATGATCTGTTGAAGGACTGGTGCAGACTCAGTAGGCTGAATGGCCTCCTTCTGCACTGTAAGGATTCTACATTCTATGATGTCAGCAGTGTTATGAGCAATTGAAATTCCATTGGAGCCTTTTTTTTGAGATAGCTAATAGGTTATGCTTGGCATACATATTGGGAAATCTGGATGATTCTAATTCCCTGCAATAATCCTTTGTAGTCTATTTGCTTGAAGGTAGAAGAAGATCGAAATGTTGCCTGCTGTTGGACCTTCACTACTCAGCTGCCTTGCTGCACCTCCATGCAACCTGATAACTCACGAAAAGACAATAATAGTGAAGCACATATACACTTCACCTTTCAGCTGAACTGACATTTCAGATACTGGCACAACACTTCAATGCTTAGGGGTATAATACATTTGGGTCATGATTTTTTAGCAGTTTACTACTTGTTAAGTTTTTCCTGCTTGTTAATCTCTCATTCTAAGCCCTCTACAAATGTTAACTTGTTTGATGCCTGTATCTCTCAATGTATCCCATTCATCCATCACGCCTGGCTGACTGACATGATGTTGCTTCCCGTTTCTCCAATGCCTCAACTTTAAACTTCTTATCCTGTGCTTAAATTCCTGAAAAGTCTAGCCTCACCTTAACTCTGTGACCTGTGCTAAGCAGTGGTATTCCGCCTTCCCAATTCTCCATTCTTCAGGCATCAGCTTTCGGATATCTCTGATGCCCTAATCCAATTATTGGCAGCCATGCTAACGTGCCCTGGACTTCATTTCCAAATCCCTTCTATATCTCTAGCTTCCCCTTCCTCTTTAAACACTTCCTCTGTGGCAAAACATCTGGCCATCCACTCTAATATATGCTTTGGTTATATATCCAGCTTCTGCCCTCACCTTTCTATAAAGAACAATGGAATGTCTTCTGCATTAGAGTATTGATTATGTGCCTCAGCCTACACAATTCAGGTATATACAGAAGAAGAAAATGGGCAACCTTAAGACCGTGCTCGCTGTCTATGGGAATGGTGACCAGGACTTATGAGCTGGCAAAACCTGAAGGTCTCGCCACCCCTCACTGGCAACATAATCAGTCTCATGCCCACAACAGGTGTGAACCTGATTTAAATACATTACAACACATTTACACATTATTAAACATCCACTCCCCACCGTATTTTGAGCCTGAGGTATTTTTTCAAATCTCTCCGACATGATATCATGTCATCAAGGTTTACAACAGGTTCATCCAGATGTGAATCTGTTGTGGGAATCCTCCCGGTTGCGTAAAGGTGAGTAGAGCCCCCAGGAAAGAGTAACATTGTTAGACAGCAGTCTGGCAACACCCCTGGTTCTGATCCTTGGCTTTGCCAGGTGGGCACTATTCCCATGGCAATGTGTCAGTGCCATCCTGGCAGTGCCAACCTGTGCCAGAGATAGTGCCTGGGAGAGGCCCCAATGGGGGCCTCATTGGGGAAGGGGAGGTGAATTTATTTCTGGTTGGGGGGAAGGGGAAGCAAATGTGGGTGCTGGGGATGTCAGCGATGGCCATTTGGGGGCAGGAGTGTGGGGGGCAAGTTACTTTTTAGTCTGGTCGAGGCACTCTTTAAATCTGGCTCCTCGATCTCATTGCCCCATCTCTCTATGTGACAGCATGAAACACGCTCACATGTATTGTTGTGCCAGAATGTGGTAATATCTGGAGAGAAAACTGGCCCGTTTCTCTAGAGAGAAACACACTGTTTCTCTCGTCTGAACCTAAATACTGCCATTTTTGGTAAGATTTTGCCTTTAAAATAGGATAAATGCAGGGTAAACCAACAGAATGTTGATGCAGCAGGAAAGGGCAGAAAAGAGGAATATAGAAATGTTGCATCAGAATTCAATCTGGACAATTTAATCAGGCATATTGACAAAAAGACATTTCTGCTTCAACCTCTAATCTTGAATAACAGGTTGTATTTCTATAGGACCTTTAATGTAATAAACATCTCAAAGTATTTTATAGAAGTGTTGTCAAACAAGATTTTACATGAGCCACATTAGAAGATATTAGGGGAGCAAAAAAATTACCATGAGTTGAATAGTGACTTTAACAAACCAAATATTGAATAGTGCAATGTTTGTTTTATAAAGGGGACGAATTTATAAAGTATATCGGAGCATTTACTTGATCAGTATATTTCTGCTCAACAAGAATTACTGAATCTAGTCCTGTGGAATTTAATGAATCAAATGCAGAATGTCACAGTTGGGAAAGCCCTGGGAACAGTGACCGTAGTATTGAAAGATTTAGATTAGTTATGGAAAACGACTTGGAGCAATCATGAAAAATTTAGTTGACTGCAGGAAGGCTTATTACCATGCATTGAGAAGGGATATGGCCCAGGTAAATTAGCATCAAAGACTGGCAGCCAGAAATGTAATGGAAGAATAACATTTAAAGTGAATATAAATATGCTTTTGGAATAGGTAAACACATGACAGAAATGGGCAGACACATGACAATGAAATTCAATGCAGAAAGTGTGAGATGGTGCATTTTGATATGAAAAACGAAGAGAGATAATATATGCTAAATGGTACAATTTAAAAGTAGGCACAAGAAGCAAAAGACTTGGACAATTTGTGCACAAATCTTTGAAGACCTTTAAAGGTTAACAAAGCAGCTAATAAAGTACATAGAATCCTGGGTTTCATAAAATTAGACACTGATCACAAAAACCTGTGAATTATACTAAATCATTATGAAACATTAGTTCAGCTCCTGCTGGAGCCCAATTCTGGGCACTGCACTATAGGAAGAATATGAAGGATTTATAGAGGGTGCAGGAGAAAGTTACTAGAATGGTTCCAAGGATGAACAATCATAGTTACATGAATAGACTAAAGATGTTTAAGTATTCTCCTGAGAATACAGAACACTAACAGGAAACTTCATAAAGGTACTTAAAGTCATGAAGAGTTTAGACAAAGCAAATGGAGAAAAATTGTTTCCAATAGCTAAAGGGTTTACGGATATTGGTAACAGAGGTAAAACATTTTTAGACAATGTGTGGTTAGGAATTGGACTGTTTGATATGGTGATGGATAAGATTCAATTATAGCCTTTAAAACGCATTGGACATCAGTTTTGAGTCTGGCTGAGGTAGTCAGGAATTACAGGGTGTGGGGAATTTGACAGATTATCCTTGGGTGGGAAGATTCATTGTCTATGCCACTGGGTCCTTTCAGTGGGGATATCTGGGGCATCTTACAACAATCAACGCACAAGTGTGTCTGCCAGGTCATGGATACCCTATTCTACCAGGTTAGCAATTACATTCACTTCAACGTGAGCCAGGCCCAAGAGGAAGGATGGGCTGCAGGCTTTGCCACCATTACCAGTATGCCCCCTGTGCAGTGGGTTGTGGATGGCATGCATGTCACCCTGCAGTCCCTGCACAGTCAAGGACTGTATTTCATCAACAGGAAAAGGTTCCACTCCCTGAACATGCAGATAGTCTGCAACCACAGGCTGAATATCATGCACGTGTGCATGGCACCCTGGGGATCATGAATGGCAGCTATATCCTCCATGTTCAGACATCCCTGGGCTCTTTGAGGACCAGCCCAAGTTGGTGGAATGGTTCGCTCACGACTTGGCTGATAATGCCAGTGCAGAGACCTGAGACCCTGAGACTGCCATAAGAGGTTGTTGAGGCAAACTCACTGGGGTCTTTTAAGAGACTTCTGGATGAGTATATGGAAAAGAATAGGATAGGGGGTTATAGATAGGTCTGTGGATTGGTAGATGTGATCGGCGCAACTCGTGGGCCGAAGGGCCTGTTTGTGCTGTATTGTTCTACATTCTATGTTCTATGAGACCCAGGTGAAGACCCGTTATAACGAGGCCTGCGCTGCCACCCAGTCCATTGTCCAGCAGCACATTGGGCTCCTCAAGATGTGGTTCCACTTCCCTGTGAGTTTAGCTCCTGTCATTAAACACATGACTGATCCCAGTCAATCAATCTAATCAAAACTGAACCCCCCCAGGGGAGACCCTCATAAACACAAATCCATCAGCTCTGTTTAAAACCAACATGCTGGGGGGGAGGGGGGAGGATTTTGAATGTCAGCACTCCATCTATGGGAATGACGGCACATGCTCAAAGTCCAGTTAGTGCAATTCATGCCAGCAAGTTTCCAAGTTTTCACCTCACTGGCCCCTTGCTAGTGGAGCAGTGTGCAACACACTGTGCAACCACAGAGAGCTTATTTTAATATATTAGCATGTCACTGGTGAGCACTCTTTCCAAGACCTCCCTCATCACCAGATATTCAGCCCATTTGCAACATCTCTACATAAGCATGTACCTGGCACCTTTGTCTTCAAGGGGGATTTCAAAGGTGAGTATTCAGACAGCCACAACCTTTTACAGTATGTAATGCTCAGGGGGCACTGGGAAGAAATGGGTGGGGGTGAGGGTCCAAAAATCACCATTTTGAGGCAGCAGAGAAGGGTCAGTTGCAGGCCTTACCTTCCCTTCATGACAGAGCACCCCTTGCTTTAAAGGGGTTGTGAAGGTTGATATGCAGCATTGCTCCCCAAGTCCTATGTTCTGGGTTCCTGTCCATGTCACAGCTAAGAAAGGAATGCCCTTTCATAGTGGTGGCTTGCAAGCAGGTGGGAAGGACATTGCACTGCCATTCTCATACTTCACAGAGACAAGGTGCCAAGTGATTTTGGTGGTTCCCCCAAGCTTGATGGCGTGAACAGATAGGGTGGAGGCCCTTTGGGTGAACAAAGTGAAATTTAATGTCAAACATTTGAAACTAAATGTTGACCTAGCTACACTAAGGCCTACACTCACTCATGCCCACAAAGTGCCTGCAGTTTCTTTCTCAATGGCATAGTGTCATCACGTGATGCAGTTCTGAGAGAGTGCTGCATTGTTGGAGGTAGCATCTTCAGATGTTCCATTGAATCAAGGCCTTGGCTTCCATCTCTGGAGGATATTAAATATCTCATGTCATTAGATGACAGTGGACTTATATTCAGTGTTCTTGGCAATAGTTATCTTCATTCAACTTTCCAAAAAGGAACAATTATCTGATCATTATCATTTTGCTGTTTGTGAGATATTGACTGCACTGCAAAAGTATTTGATTGGTTGCAATCTACTTTTGGATGTCCCGTGAAAGCATGATAAAAATGTAAGCTGTAACTCCTTTCTCCCAATATTGTTCCTAAAGCACGGAGCTGAGTACAATATACAATGCCTCATTAAGGTTTTATATAGGTACATCATTCCCTCCTGACTTTTGTATTCTGTATCTGATGATAAAACCTGTAATTCTATCCACATTTTAAGCATATGCTGGGGGTAAAGATTCCTAACATTAGTGCTTATAGGACAAAATTGCAAGTAGTGACTTTTGAAATGATTGGATGGTAAAAGATTCTGCTGCACTATCATGATATTCCAAAATATGTATCCACAAAATGAGATACCCTAGTACATCAGTAAATTACAACTGCCCACCCATCTCTCCCCATTATAGCTTCACTCTGAAGAGGTTCACTACGCATTTAATGGAGAACAGAAGTTGGAAACAAAGGTTATCCTCTGAAGTGCAATGAGGAAAATTTTATGAGTTTTTTTCTAAGTGTTAGGCAGGCATGAAACTGGGGGAGTTCCATCCATTTCTGGATGCACTTTTAAGCCAATCTTATGCACTCTGTCTTTAAAATTTTAGGCAGTCTGTTTCGGCCGTTTACATGGTGGGTGGGGCTAAATGTGCCTGACAGTCTGTAGAGGGGGGGATTACACATGTGTAGACCTCTGATGTTGCACATGCTCATTAACTGTAACAGGAGCCTGACAGTCAAAGGGAGAGCTGTCAGGCCCCTGCTACTGCAGGCAGCCTTCGCCCAAGATGCAAGCTACACTACCCCCCCCCCCACCATAGCCCAGAATAATCACAAACCCTAACCCTTCCCCCAATCCTTCCCCTGCTATCCTTCCCCAATGATCACATGCAAAGTAGTTGTGGCCCCCTCCCCTCACAAGCCCTGCTCCCTAGAACTGCCCTCCATAGGCGCTGTATCCCATTGACACCACCCCTGGGCACTGCCAGTGGGCATTGCCCAGGTGCCACACTGGCATTGCCAAGGTGACCGGGTAGTACTACCATTCTGGCACTGCCAGAAGGGCACCCCTGTCTTGCCTTTGGCCTCCCTGGGAGGCCTGAATGGCTTCCAGTTCCATTACAGAGGCCAACACGACTCTTCTCTGTTCTTGGGGGCCTGGTGTTTTCCTCACCAGAACGAACCTCTTCCAGCAAGGCCATAAAGGCAAGCGAACCCAGCCGATTGAATGCCAGACTTGCTAACCAGGAGTTAATAAAGATTTAAATAAATTTAAATACAGTAACCAGACTCTTGTTCATTTCCAGCGAAAGGCTGACCGTGCTGGAAATCCAACCGCTGTAAAATCCTGCTTGTTGCAAAAATCGGCGTCATTCACACTTGCCACTTTACACCCAATTTTATGGCATTTTCCCACCTCAAAACAGACCTTTCAAGCTGGTAAAATCCCACTCAATGACTCCATGGAGAAACCACTTCAACAACAGAAGAGAAAGCTTGACTTGAAGCTTTCTGTCCCCCCCTTTTTCCTATTGAAGGTGATGCAGAAGGTATGTAGTGTGTTCAGCATTTATAAGGACAGGAATAGCAATTCAGAATTCCAAGCACAATCAAATTGGAAGTAAAAGTAACATTTTGAATATAAAAGAGGGATTGAGTATGACATTTTGATTGTTACCTCTGGCAGTCTTGAATGTTCCTGACAAAATGTAGACGATAAATCTCTCAATACAGCAGGTAATAAATAAAAAGGGTAGAGAGTACCTGGCCACAGGGTAGGTTTGAAGGTAGAATGGGGAATATTAGTGTCAGGCCAGTGTGCTGGTCCACAGCTACTGCCTCTTTTCTCATTGGCAGATCATCCCTGGCAGTTATACTATTTACATAATTAAGGGTCCATGTGTCAATTGAGGACTCAAAAAAGCTGGACCCCCTACACTGAGATGCTTCAAAACAGCCTGTGGACAGCTGGGCTGAGAATGTAGCCTGCGTGGCTTCCTACTCTTACTTCCACGCACCGCCACTCTCCGCAACAGGAGCTCAGGGAATCATTGGTCACAGCTGCGATCCCACCCCTTTGCTGGCAACTCTCACCACCACCCTCCACCTCCCCCCCACCCCTCCCCCCGGACGCCGGTCGTACAATTAAATTGAAAATACCTTCAAAGGGCACTTCAACATGAAAATGCCTAACCAGAACCACTTCTGGTGAGGGCTCTCAGACAGAACCAAAAGCTTGAGGAACCTGCCCGCTGTCTGTAATCACATGGTAGACTTCGAGGCATCCTTTCCATTGGCTGTCTTCTGGAGTGGCAGCCGGATAAGTGCCTTGCCAGCCAGCACACAGTCAAGACCCAGACGTTCACACGTGACTATTTACTTTAAAAAGCACAAGCTCTGCCTGGCGCCTCCTGAAGGCATGTCAAATTTGAGTGCCCTCTGAAAATTTTAAATAAAAATACAAGTCACACACGTTAAGATATGAAGCTGAGAATACTCAAGTCAGCAAAACAAGAGAATAATCAAGCTGTCAGTCAGGAAAAGTCCAGGGCAGGGTCACACCTTGGTTTGTAATTACAGTCAAGAAGCAATGTTCCACACTCACTGCACTGATGAATAGAAAGCACTTAAATGTGGACAGGTTTTGCTCAAGCAAAATTAAGGCTGTGAGAAGATTATTAATTCTGCTTCTGTTAAAGTGTACATATCAAGGTCACAGAGCATGTCATATTAGGTACTGCCTTGTTTGATTTGAAAGGGTGTGTTAGCCACCGTGAAATGTAACAAGTTCTATCTTTAATCCTATACAGCAGAGAGCATTAAAAAGATAATGGTTTTTACAATGTTATGGCTGTGCATTTTTCCTTCACAATATTACACCATTCCATTGATCTTTAACTATTGAAATTGCTGTAGCAACGTTTGTCGAGGACCCTGTTCAGCAGATCCAAAGAAGGTGTCAGAAAATGGCTGAAGCTCCATATCTTTAAAATTTAATTAAAATTCAAGTATTGCATTTCATATGGAATATATGAGCCAGGCATCTTATTTCATAGAACTGTTGAAAAGTGAAGGTTATTTCTTTTCTTTAATTATGCTAAATCATAACAAGCAAACTTATAATATCACATTACTTCAAACATATATGTCTCAGATTGCAAATTTCTGTAAAGTTAGTACAATGGAATCCTACTATTTCAAGTGTAGATACCAAATTCTATTCATATTGGATAGGATTTTCCCAAACAAATTCTGTGTCAAATTCACATAAAATCTGGATTAAATCCTATTGTTTTTCTCAGTGGAATTTTCAAAGTGAATCTCCCACACCCTGTGCACTGCACAGCGCCTCAGCGTGAATTATGTTGAAAGTCAGTGGGTGGGGCCTATACCGGCTGGAGAAGCTGACTGCAAGATACTGAGTGGGTCATTGCGTGCGCCGATCTGTCAGCACCAAGTTCAGCATATACAGAGTAGCGTTGCTGGTCTCCCCGATCGCTGGCCAGCTTGATTGCTGGCCAACCCTGTGAGCCCACACCACTGGTCCTGCAACTTCCCAACCCTGATTGCTGGTCTCCTACTCGTGTCGAGACCAGCCTTGACCTCCCACACTCTCCCCAGTCCCATTCTCACCTTCACCCTTGCAACTCCCCCTCCCCCCCCCCCTCTCTCCCCACCCTGATGGCCAGTCCAGATCACTGGCCACCCCCCCCCACTTCCATCACGGATCCCAGTGCAGAGTCGTGGTGGGTACCCCTCCACCCCCACCAAATGCACCTGCAGAAGCCCAGCTCCAGTAGGCCCTGTCCCCTTTGCATGCTCAATGCCTGGTGGGCAGTGTCAAGATGCCCCCTTGCACATTGCCACTTTGCCCCTTGGGCAGTGCCAGGAAGCTAAGGCTGGCACTGCCAATATGGCAATACACAGTGGGAACATCGTCTCTTGCCTCAAATTTGATGGGCCTCTTCACTCCAGCAGGATCGGGCTGCCAGTTCCCCGCTAGTGGGGAGATATTTTAAACACCACAGGAGTGAACTATTCCTGGCGAGGTTTTAGTTTCTAGTTTCAAGAGATTCTAGTGGGCCCAGAGATTCCAGTCACGTGTCTGCAAATGATAGGGAAAATATTAAAAACAGCATTAGAATAATTTATTCAGCTCCGTGCTGATTTCTGGCATGAAGTTGATGGTGCCGGAAATCTGGTAGCTGCAGACTCATGGAGATAATGGTGCCCAATGAGGAAGCTGCAAACTGGTCTCTGCAGATAGAACACTACAGCACAGAACAGGCCCTTCGGCCTTCGATGTTGCACCGACCAATATAAAAAGCAATGCCCCTCCAAACTAAACCATTCCCTTCTCTTCCATATACTTATCAACTAACCTCTTAAACGCCACCAAACTTGGCGCATCTACAACCGCTGCAGGCAGGGCAGTCCACTCCCGAACCACCCTTTGGGTAAAGAACCTACCTCTGATATCCGTCCTATAACTATCACCCCTTAATTTAAAGCTGTGTCCCCCTCGTGCTAGCTTTCTCCATCCTAGGAAAAAGGCTATCACTGTCCACCCTATCTAACCTCTAATCATCTTATATGTTTCAATAAGGTCTCCTCTTAGCCGCCTTCTTTCTAACGAAAACAACCTCAAATCCCTCAGCCTCTCTTCATAAGACCTGCCCTCCATACCAGTCAACATCCTGGTAAACCTCCTCTGTACCCTCTCCAATGCCTCCACATCTTTCTTATAATGTGGGGACCAGAACTGCACACAATACTCCAAGTGCGGCCGCACTAGAGTTTTGTACAGTTTCAACATGATGTTGCGGCTCCGAAATTCAATCCCCCTACCAATAAAAGCTAAGACTCCATATGCCTTCTTAACAACCTTCTCGACTTGACTGGATGTCTCCCAGCCCACTCCTCAGCAGCACAGCAGGCTGAGAGAATTACCCCCATGGTTGTAGTCAAAAATACTCGCTTCAGGTTGCAGTTCTTGTACATTGTTAGAGATGTGGAATTAGCTCCAATTAATATTGCTAGGGCAATAGAACTCACGAAGTCTATTCTCTACAGAATAATAAATTGGTAATGAGTAATTAAATATGACATTTGAACTTTGATAGTTAATAACTGAGGGTGTTGGAAATGAGAAATAATGCATTCCTGTGACGTAAGAAATTTACCTTTGACTTTGGAGTGAATTGATTCGAATTTGGATTCTTCAATCTCGCCAGCAGTTGGGATTGTCTACTTTCACTGTAGTGAACGGAGATATGATCGAGCATCAAATATCTAAAGCATCAGATACAACGGTATCTGATCCACAGTTATAAGGGCAATAGATACATAGGAGTGCCACCACCTGCAAGTTTCCCTCCAAGTCACTCACCATCCTGACTTGGAAATACATCAACGTTCCTTCGCAGTAGCTTGGGCCAAAATTCTGGAATTCCCTTCCTAACAGCTTTGTGGGTCAACCCAGAGCATGTGAACTGCAGCATTTCAAGAAGGCAGCTGACCACCACTTTCTTAAGGGTGACTAAGGATGGGCAATAAATGCAGGCCCGCCACTATGTCTATATCTCATGAATTTTTTAAAAATGTGGAATGGTGCCATGGCCTCCATCGTCATCAGTAACAATGAGCTCAAACAAAAATTGTTCAATTCAAGGACAAGCAAATCTAGTTCAAGTTAATATGTGTAAAACTGCAGGCTAATGCCTATAATGGAATTTTCTTACAATAAGGGAACAAATGACAGATACAATATTACTTTTTATAATGAATGCAACCAGCACATCAGAAAGTCTGTCAAAATTGTGAATAACTTTAATGCAACAATAGCATGAACAATTTATTTTCCATTTGAAGTTTATGTAATTGATGTCAAATCACATGTTTGAAGGTTTCTTTTGCTTGCTGTTGGATGTTTTGAGGCAATTTCCACCACACAGTTTTTGTCAGGAAGTATAAAGGAAAGTTCTGGGGAACAGGTTATAGAACATAAAACATAGAACACTACAGCACAAACAGGCCCTTCGGCCCACAAGTTGTGCCGAACACATCAAAACCTACCCAGCCATAGACCTATCTAGAACCCCCAATCCCATTGGATCCCATATACTCATCCAGAAGTCTTTTAAAAGACCCCAGCGAGTTCTCCTCGACCACCACCGACGGCAGCCGATTCCATTCACTCACACCCTCTGAGTGAAAAACTTTCCCCTAGCATCCCCTCTGTACTTGCTTCCCTGCACCTTTAATCTGTGCCCTCTCGTCGCGACCATTTCAGCCCTGGGAAATAGTCTCTGAGAGTCCACCCTATCTATTCCTCTCAACATCTTGTAACCCTCTATCAGGTCGCCTCTCAACCTTCGTCTCTCCAGGGAGAACAGTCCCAGCTCCCTCAACCTGTCTTCATAAGGCATGCTCCCAATTCAGGCAACATCCTTGTAAATCTCCTCTGCACGCTTTCAATAGCTTCCACGTCCTTCCTATAGTGAGGCGACCAGAACTGCGCACAGTACTCCAAGTGTGGTCTGACAAGGGTCCTATAAAGCTGCAGCATTACCTCCTGACTCCTGAACTCAATCCCTCGATGAATGAAGGCCAGTACACCGTAAGCTTTCTTAACCACGTCCTCCACCTGGGAGGCTGATTTGAGAGTCTTATGGACCCGGACCCCAAGATCCCTCTGCTGTTCCACACAGCTAAGACTCCTACCTTTGATAGTGTACTCATTCATCCCGTTGGATCTGCCAAAATGGACCACAACACATTTATCCGTGTTGAAGTCCATCTGCCACTTCTCCACCTAGTCTTGCATCCTGTCGATGTCATGCTGCAACTTCTGACATCCCTCCAGACCGTCCACAACACCACCGACCTTCGTGTCATCGGCGAACTTACTCACCCATCCCTCCACTTCCTCATCCAAGTCATTTATGAAAATGGTTATTATCAATACACATGGAATAAAAGCACAAAAAGCTGGAAAGACTCAACAGGTCTGGTGGTGCATTTTCCAAAGGTGGAGGTTGTACACCATTGGCTGCTGACAGGATCTTCCAGTCCTGCCCAAGTCAACGGAGTTTTGTATGAATCATCCACTCCACTGCCACAGCCCCACTGAGGGAGGACTGGAAGATCCAGCTAGCAAAAAGGGCGAAAAATCCTGCTCATCCTGAAATCCTGTTCAAAACAAAAATGTTTTGAAAAAGTATGATTCTTGTTCAGAACTTACCAATGTTGTTCTATGATGAGCTGGTAGGATTGGACTACAAAATAGAGGGATCTTTTCATCTTCGCTCCATACGTTGCTGAAGAATTCTGCAGATAGTAATCTTCCCGATGACATTTTCCTGATAGCACAAAGAAAAGAACAAATTTGAAATTGAAATAAGAACAAGAAAGAGAGGGTAGCTATCAACAGGAATTTTGAAGTTGCAAAGTGATTACAAGCTGAATATCAATGAAGCAAGATTCAAGTACGTTTAGAGGGTGTGAGTTCCTTTGGGTAGTCAAGTCTTAAGATGGCATAAGCTGTGCAATGAGGAAAATGGAAATAAGAAAGGAGTGTGTGTTGAAGGAAACAATGGTTCTATCTCAACAAATGAACCAATGTCAGTGGGGGTGCTTCATTACCCGCTTGCAGTCAGCATTAATAGGCTGAAAACGTTTTGGATTTTCCGCCACACTTGTCCCAAAGCTGGAAAATCCTGCTCAACATCAACAGACCTTCGCATGGTCTGCCCCTACAATTCCCTTGGTAGGCAAACCGGGAAAATTCGTCTCTTTGTGTCTTAACAGCATAATTCCCAAAGACAGGGAGCCCACCCAAAAGGGTCAGAGCATTTTGGAAGCTTCCATTGCATTAAAGGCTCCATAATTTACATGTTTACTTGTAAGTGCTGCTTGTCTTGATGACAAAGAGAAAATGGTCCTTTTATTTACCTAAATATCTGCACTTCTGATGAGATGTGTATTATGTGATGACTAATTATTTGAACAGTTTTCAGTGATGAATATGTACTCTGCCTGTCACAAATTTTCTTGACATTCTTAGTTACTGGGTGTCACATACCTTATATCAGTGACAGGAGCTTAGATTAGTGCATTTTGCAAAACAAAGAATATTTTCCATATTTCAATCCACCCTACCGTATAACAACCATTACTGCAATGTGTTACTGGGTTTCATCTAGGAAATACTGAAGACCATTGTTAAATCTTCTGTTATTATTACATTTTTTCATATGCTAAATACCAATAAAATTCCTCTGTGACCCTGAAGATGTTCGATAGCAAGCACCAAGAAGCAACAGTGATACTGAAGTCCATCACCCAATAAGTGGAGATGCCGGCATTGGACTAGGGTAAACACAGCAAGAAATCTCACAACACCAGGTTAAAGTCCAACAGGTTTGTTTAGTAGCAAAAGCTGCTAGCTTTCAGAGCAGTATCCCTTTGTCAGGTGAGTGGGAGTTCTATTCACAAACAGGACATATAAACAAAGTCAATTTACAAAATAATGGTTGAAATGCAAGTCTTTACAGGAAATCAAGTCTTAAAGGTACAGACAATGTGAGTGGTGAGAGTGTTAAGCACAAGTTAAAGAGATATATATTGTCTCCAGATAGGACAGTTAGTGAGATTTTGCAAGCCCAGCCAAATCATAGGGATTACAGATAGTGTGACATGAATCCAAGATCCAGGTTGAGGCCGTCCTCATGTGTGTGGAACTTGGCTATTAGTCTCTGCTCAGTGACTCTGTGTTGTCATGTTTCATAAAGGCCATCTTGGAGAACGCTTATGTTTCACTAACTATCCTGTCTGGAGACAACACACATCTCTTTAAACTGTGCTCAGCGCTCTCTCCACTCACATTGTTTGTATCTTTAAGACTTGATTACCTGTGAAGACTTGCATTCCAACCATTATTTTGTAAATTGTGTTTATGTCTTTATATGCCTTGTTTGTGAGTAGAACTCCCAATTACCTAATGGAGAGGCAGCACTCTGAAAGCTGGTGGCTTTTGCTACCAAATAAACCTGTTGGACTTTAACCTGGTGTTTTGAGACTTCTTCTTGTATGCAGCCACACCCTGCACAACTTGTGCAGTTTCCAATGGGAAATCACTTTCCTTATCCTTCTTGTTCCCAATGGAAAGTCACTGTCCTCATTCCGAATGGAAAAGGATTAAGGATATGGGGGACAGGGAGGATTAGGATATTGAAATCGATGATCAGTCACGATCAAAGTGAATGGCTGAAAAGCAGGAATGGCCTATTCCTGCTCCAACTTTCCACGTTTCAATGGCTGTCCTTGTTTCCAATGGAAAGTAATTCAGAGCATTTTCCAAAGGAAAGTGTCTCTCAGCATTCCCAATGGCAAGTCTTCTCCTCATTCCCAATGAAAATTAGCTCCACCTGTTCCCAACGGAAAGTGGCTCTCAGTATTCACAATGGAAGGTGGCTGTCAGCATTTCCCAATGGAAAGTGGCTTTCAGCATATCCGAATAGATAGTGACTCTTAGTATACTCAATGAAACATTCCATTATGCATTTTGTTTATCATTAAACTAACATATCACAGACAATCGTTGTCTTTTTTCATAAATTGGAATCTTTCTGATTATTAGTATATCGAAAATTGCCAGTTTTGTGCGCAACTGTATAAAATATTGAAATGATAATATTTTGTTTGTTTTAATTATCAAAGAACAAATCAGCCATTTATCTTAACAAATAAACATAATCCAAAAAGGAGGTTGTTGTAAAGGTTGCAGTGTTGTATACTGTTATCATGTAGGTGATGGATTGTCTTTTGAGTATCTTTTTCACTGGCCTCTGTTGTCCAAAATGCATTTCACTGTTACTAAATATAGTGGTTGAATTTAATAGGGTACGAGAGCTTATATCCCTGTATCGACCAGAGGTTACATTGTCCTTAATAAACAACATCTCATAGAACCATGTATTTCTCAAAACAATGAAATTCACCTGACAGATGTAACCCAATATGTTTAGCAACAGGTTTCAGTATTTTTATATGTTTGCTTGTTTTATTTGCAGTGATTGTTATCTCAAGGTTAAATATCAGTTTCTGATTTAAGCAATAGAGTTATATTTTAAAGTATATCACAAATAGAAATTCTACTATGTTTCCAGTTAATAATGCCTCCTCACCTTAGAGTGTCAGAAGTTTCCATTATACTCAGTGAGATTGGAATGGGAAGGGTTAAAGATTGAATGACAAGGCTTCTAATGTTGCATGCAATTTTGCACTGAACTACATCTTTCCTGAATTGGTCATCTTATTAATAGCACTTCAGTGAACAACTTTGGGAACTAGTCTATGTGTCTGTTTAAATATGTTATTATCTGCTTTTTTTAACCCTTGGGGAATTGCTATTGCAATTCAAGATTAAAATACTGAAAAAGACTGACAGTAAAGGACTGGAGTAACATCAGCATGTTGATAAGTTAATTAACAAAGTAATTATTTAGGGATAAGAGTGGTTGATATATTACACTCTTTCCTTTCGTTTCCTGTTTGTCTTTCTGACAAAACAATTTGCATCCACTCAAGCCCTCTCAAGGATCTGGTTGGCATATGGAACTCACAGAATGGGGGATAAGTAGATAAGACTGCATCTACCTCTCAATGGTTCAGGAAGCGCACACATCAATGTACTGGTCGACGGGCCACTTTGAACATAATCTTGAAAGAAATTGAATCAATACAAAGGTTTTTAATTGTCCAGTAGATCAGCTTTAAATGTCTTTCTTCTTTTGTCTAATTTGGTATAGCAGAACTAACCAACCTTGCAAGAACTTAACAAACAAAATTTATTTTGTAAATTTATTCTTTTCACATTCATTGATTTCTGGAAGTCTTAATTACCTATACTGTTTTAAAATTGGACAGAAAAAACAGAAGTAAAAAGATTTTGTGAGAGAAGTTTGCTTTTAAATTCTGCTGAAATCTCTGGCTCTGCTAGCGTCTCCCATTTCACCAGTAGTCTTTCATGCCAGTGGGTTTTATAACTACTCCCCACTAACTGCAGCCCTATCCCACTGGAGGCCCATGGAAGCCTCCAGGAAGTCAGAGGTAAGAGGGAATGTGCCCAGTGGTAGCCTGACCCCCTGACACTGCCTAAGGAGCAAAGTGGCAATGCCCAGGGACCACCTTGACACTGCCCACTGAGTATTGGGCAGAACCAAGAGGGTGGGGCTAGCGAGGCTGGCCTATGGGGGCACCTCTGGGGGGCGGGGGGAGATTGCTGAGAAGTAGGGATTTCACTGTCACTCTGCAGACTGGATCGCAAGCAGAGGGAGGGAAGGGCTGATTAAGGCTGGCCATTGGGGTGACAGTGGTCAGCTTGCTGGTTGGGGGGGATGTTGGGGCCATCAAGAATGGGGTTGGGGCTGTAAGGAGGGGTTGAGGATCGGGGAGATCAGGGCTCCCAAGGGGGGACAGTGTGGGAGATTGATGTGCACCGGGAGTGTTGCAGCTGGCCCGGACATATCCAGGAGGCCAGCAGTTGGGCCATGGTGGGGTTGTTCAGCCAGAGATGCAGTGTTGCTGTGCTGGCCAGCGATTGAGCTGGTCAGCGATCATACAGCCAACAGTGCGGGTTATTGCATATGTCCCAACTCCGCTGTGACAGATCAGTGGCGCATGTGCAGTGGCCTATGCAGCATTATGCTGCTGGCCTCTCGGATGGGAATAGGCCTCACCCACAGATTTTTAACCAGATTCACACTAGGCCACAGAGTGTGAGAAAATCATTTTGAAAATCCTGCTAAAAAACTGGATTTATTCCAGTTTTTATGTGAATTCAGCACCGAGACTTTGTTCATGAGAATCCCATCACAATTGTTTGCTTAACAAACATTTAATCGGTGTGAAAGTTTTCATTGTTTCTCTTTTTTCAAGTTTGGAATTATAAACGTTTTCATGAGAGACACAGGTAAGTTTTTATTTATTTTCCTTGTAGGGCCAGAACTTCCCTCTAAGAAGACACAAGATAAACCCCTCCCCCATCTTTCCCCCTTCTAAGTAAATGATCCTGCTGAAACTCCTTACCAGTTATTCACCAAAGTCCTGTGAATTATCCCTCTGGTCCCGGCTGATATTTAACACTCACCTGCTTACTGCCAGCCAATTGCCACTTATTACTCATTTTGAATAGGCATCTAACCAGAGGCGTACAAAAGAAGGCCCATGACTTTCAATTTTCCATGCATCACGGTATCATAGAAACCCTACAGTGCAGAAGGAGGCCATTTGGCCCATCAAGTCTGCATTAGCAACAATACCAGTCCCTATCTCCATTGCCCCATGCAGTTACCCCAGCTAGTTTCCCCCAACAGTAAGGGGCAAATTTACATGGCCAATCTACCCAACCCCCACAAGTTTGGACTGTGGGAGGAAACCGGAGCACTCAGAGGAAATCCACACAGACACTGGGAGAATGTGCAAATTTCATATGGTCAGTGACCTAAACCAGGAAGCGAACCTTGGCACTATGAGGCAGCTGTGCTAACATCTTTTTTTAAGTGCCACTCTTTGTGAAGGTCAGGGCACCATCTTGCCCTGTGCCAACTTCAAGTCAAATATGAGGCCATCATTTTGCTAGAAGGATTTCTGACATCTCATCCTTAACTCCTATTGATATTCAACATGACTGAATTTTAAATGGAACAGGAAATGCTGCAAAGTATCATCAGGTCTGACAGCATCTGTGGAGAAAGAATAGGGCTAATGTTTTGAGTCTGGATGTTTCCTCATTAGAGAAGTTCTGACAAAGGGTCACACAGATTCAAAACATTAACTCTGTTCTCTCTCCAGATGCTGTCCGATCTATTGAGATTTTCCAACATTTTCTGTTTTTGTTTCAGATTCCAGATTTGCAGTAATTTACTTTTATAGTGATTGAATTGACTTTTTCATATAATGGAGCTGGGATTTTTAAAAAGAATGTTTGTATATCAGATTTATTTACAACTCGTGATATGTTAAGAGGACTCTACAGACGTTATGGGTATGTAGCTCAGTTTTACGAACTGTAAGACATCCCATTAAAGAGGTAATGATTAATTTTATTGGAAATAAAAGGAAAAATGTTAGAAAGACAGAACAGATAATAGTCTGTTTTTAATTCTGATATAGCTGCTGTATATTTTTAAGTTCTTTCTACTTTGATTTCAGATGTCCAACCAAAAAGAGAGTGGAGAAATAGTCGACCAAAGTCATGCATTCTGGATGTAGTGCCAAAACATTAGGTCATTCCTCCAAAAGTAGTATTCATGCTGATAACTCTTCTGTGGTACCTATATTTGTATCCCAGCAGGCACTTTAGTTGGCTCGGATATGTCATCTTCATTAGGTCATCTTCATTAAAGGACATTGATTTTGAGCCTTTACTTATGCATCAAATACTTTTAATCAAATAAAATGACTTGTTGTAAAATGGTGAAAATCAGCAAAATGAAATTGATTGTTCTGTTATTCTCAGAGAAATTTAATTGTAAGAACTGTGCTTGAGAAGCAAATGTAAATATCCTTTTAACTTGTCCCTTTGGCTATCCTCTCTCTATATGGAAGTAGATTGTTCTCCCTTATGGACTTGGAAGTATTTCCTAATTTTGTTTTCACTTTCTTTGGCTTTTATAATAATTCTTGTTCACCAGTTATTGGAAAAACAGCACATTTATTTGTAGATTATGACTATAGAGAAGCTTGCAGTCAGTTTGCGAGAAGGTTCTCGATCAGAAACCCAAGTTTGATCTCCCCCTCCACATGTCCCCTCTACCTGTGACCCAATCCTCTCCGGCTGCTCAGATCACTGAGAGCAGTTCTGCCCTGATAAGGAGACTGATCAGGCCGGAGCTCTCCAGGCTTGGGCTACCAGAGGATGCCAGCCAAGGTCATCACAGGCATCAGGATGTAGGAGTCAGCAGTCTGCCTCTGTCCTGTGGATGTTGGGGCTACACCAAGGCATCGTGTGGGTGCTAGGAAAGTTAAGAAATTTTGCTGTCACTTTTGGGTCACAGGTGTGTAAGCACTGCAACAAAAATGCACTTCTGTGAATATACTTGATTATTAAGTGAATGTTTTGGTCAACTGAAGCTATGATGAGTTTGTACATCAGAATGTTCTTATGACAAATTTAACTATTCTCCTCCTCAGTGATAGTGTCTCACTCTGAGATGAACATTCTTGTGATGACCTCAGCTGAACTAGCCTCCGCATCCATGAGTGGTGTCAGGGGGATGTATTATTATTTGAAGAGTGTGATGTAAACGTTTCTAATGCTTCTTCCTCAAGAAACACCGGTGAGTGAGGGCAGCTCAACAGCACTGATATTCAATTTGTGTCTCTTCCCTGTTAATGACAGAAAGCAAAACACACATGGCAGAAGGAGATCCCTAGCCTTGTTTTCATCTCAGGAACAGTATTGTTTGCAATATGAGCGAAAGCTTCAATTCTTCTCTCCCAACACTCTCATTTCTCAGTGGGCTCTCGGTTCCCAGAGTGAGCGCATTCACAGGGCACTGTGAAGCCAATGCAGAGATCATGGCCTGGTAATTCATGAAGCCAGAGTATGAAGTATGAATTCAAGGCTCGTTTATGCTGCAAGTGGTTAGATATCCTCTGAGATGACAGGGAATGACATTGAGGACCAGTGAGATCTCATCATTTACCCTCACTTAACTTTACTCTTCCTGGAACCTGCCAGCAATTGAAGGATCATGGACACATTCCTCAAACCCTCCTTCCTCCACATCATATTGCATTCATACTGTCTCTCAGCAAGCTCTTGAAGGCCTCTGGATCTTATCCTTTAATGAACTCTCATTCATCTCCAGTACACCCTCTTGCAAGAACTCACATCTTCATATTTTGAAAATTGTAATGCACTGCGATCATGCAGGAAACCCTCTCTGGAGTGTATTATAGTGAACTACCTGATAGGTCCAAGTATCTAAAACATCTTCAGAAATCCTAAGGTCTGCTCTATGAGGAAGGATGTGGAGCGGTGAGCCTTGTACTCCACCTTGTACTCTACTCCAACAGCAAAACACTGGCATCATCAGCTAGTGTTTAAGTGGATAGCCGTTATCTCCAAACAGCCAAGTCTGCAGGCGTTCTGACCCTTTGAAAATCTCGGGCATCTAGGAATGACTAAGGATGTAAGAATTATAACCACTCCTAGGTTACCGGGCAGATATGTGAAGGATGGGCTTCTGATGATCACATTCTAGTTTCAAGACTTGTGGTTTATAAGCATTAAGGACTGATGCCGTGTATTTCATATCGTCACATGGGAGCAGCCTATTGCACCTTGTACACTTGGGAAGCTTGAGGTAGCTGTGAAGCCACTGAGTCTTGAAGCCTGGCTATCCTTGTCCAGAGCAAACCCTATCTTAATGATGAGCCTTCCTGTAAAGGGCATCTGTAACCTCCTTTATGCATTAATGTTTTGGAGATTGAGAGATGACACAAGGTCCCCTATTGAAAGATACAAAAACAAATAAATTGAGTGTTGCTGTCACCTTCAGAGCCACTGGCAGAGGCAAATCTCATGTGGTATCAGATCTTCTGGAGGAATGTGGCATATGTGATGTACCAATGCTTGAGACAACCGTTGATGTTCCTCGCTCTGTCTGTCACCTGTTGTAAATAAGAAACTCTTTTACAGTATAGTCTATGTCTGGTGATTCATCTCCATTGTCTAGGTCTCTCTTCCTGACCCTCCTACTCATGCTCTCACTCCCCTTGACTATATCCCTCAGCCATGGCCTTCTGCTGGAGCAGTGCTCAACATCGGCCTCCTTCAACTTTCCCATTGCATTGAGACCTGACAAGGGGTAGCATTGAGCTCTGGATCCATTTGTGCTCTTGCTTTCTCTTTGAGATGAAACATTGAAAACATTAATGATTGAAGGCTGAAAAAAGTAAAGCCTAGAATCTGAAACCTATAGTGATATAAGGGTCTATAGCTTTTCGTGTTCTACTTGTATGGTGTTTGATGCAGCTTATCCTTGAGAAGCTAGTACACACATTGAGGTGACCAAGATGGCATTCCAGAAGTATGACATCTGGAGTCTTGTATGGGATAATAACTTGTAAATGAGATAAGTAACGCAAAATAGCTCTGCACTCCAAACTGATGTGATTTATTAATGAGCAATCCGCTGTTCATAATCAGTAACTGGAATGCTCTTGAACAATTATGAGTGCCAATTCTGGTGACCATGTGACCAGCCTTCATTGATGGAATACCATAAATGACGCAGTTGTGCCTCCTTCGCTATTGCCTAATTCCCAAATTCTAAATTCTTATGTGTTATTCTTGAGATGCAATGACTATGATGTGAAGCCAATCAGTTCTAAGTCCCTCTTTACAGAGGCAATGAAGGGTTTGGCTTTCTATAGCTTTCTTCCCCAGGAGATTTTCCTCCTTCCTCACTATGCAGACTCCCGTTCAGTTTTGTGGCACCAACAAGTTAGAGGGTGCTTCTCCTACATTGTCTCAGACCCCTCCCAATCAAATTCATTGGAACTTTTAATGTGAAATAGCACCATTACTGTGGTACAGCAAGTTGATTGTTCTCCACTGTTAACATCAAAATGCAATCCGACACTTCTTCTGTCACTGTCCGTGTGCCAGAGATATATCTCAAAACTCATGATGTGAAGATCAAGCAACCCCTTTTTGTTCTCCAGCCTCCCCAATAATACTGGATTCCATAGTTGTGTGGAGATTTCTAACTTCCCTCCACCAAGTCCATCAATTGTGTATGCCTACACCCCCACCCTATGCCCACCCTCCAGAAAAGCTTCCTTATTTACATGTTTCCAAACTACAGGCTGCAGATGCCTCCCAACTGCATCATTTTTCCATCTTCAACCCAGTATAGAAACAGCCAAGCCCAGGACAGCAACTGTAGGACAGCCCTGAACACAATCTGTGCTTTTTTCTGTTCAGCACACAGCCCGTGTCCCTCTCTCTAGCTGGGGTGCACTGTGCTCATAATTGTCACTGCTGCCGCATGCCCGCTGCACCACTGCACTATGTCCTATCTCTGATTTCTGACAGTGAGGTCCACATTGCTCCTGGACTGCCTGTACTCTCTGGCTCCTACCACATCACCACGGGAGTGTCTGTGTTCTGTGATTCCTGACTGCAAATCCCAGACAAAGGACTCAGACTTTCTCAGAATTCCCCATTGCCCTGATGACTGAGGACTATCGTCTCCCCTTCCAAATCCTTCAGAGTTTCCATGCAACTCATTCCTCTTGTGCCATGTTAACAAATACCCCCCTTTCTATTTTGGAATCTGCATGTGCCTCCTTGCAGTTGAAAATGTGAAATTCTTTCGATCCTGGTGATGCTAGTGTACCTTTAAGAAATGTTTTGTATTTAAATCATGTTCTCTGCAATTTGTAGGCTAGATGTTTGATTTCATTATGACACCAGCTGTCTGTTAAATGTCCTTTTATTGCTGCTTCAATTGTGTAAATGAGATTTTCTTTATTTTTATTCTGGACCTTAGGTGCTTTCTGGGATCTTTTATGACCTTGGATTGTGAGGGGGGAAGATTGATTGACAAGTTAAAGTCAGGTAGTTCCTCTCCAGAAGAATTCAAGGATTTACTTCAGTTTTTGTATTAAGAGTCTAAAGCTATCTGGCTTTCAAGTGGCAGGTTGTTTTTCTCCCTCTCTCTCCCTGGTAGTCCTGATTCTGCTGGCTAGCTGGAAGCAGGTCTCCTGGCCTATCTGGATGAAAATTCAGCTATAGATCAGCTGCTAGTTAATACGTACAGCCTCTACCTCTCTCCCTGGTGATTTGGGAAGCTGTTCTGACTTCAAACCTGCCTGTGTGTGCATCACGAGAACTGCAGCATCCAACAAAAGGACTACATTCCAGCATCATGCAAGCATTTGTATTTTCATGCCAAATCTGTGGCAAGGGGTTTGTATGGGGAAGTTTGTTTGATTGGAATATTTTAGATACTTGTTAAGGATTATACAATATCATGACTGCTATTTTATACTTAGTAAAAGTTCTTGCTAATTTTCTTCCTAGAAATGTTGACTGAATATTTAAATAAACTTTGTTTAGTAAAAGTTCCCCAGTGGGTCAGTTGAATCATTACTGAAGTGAAACATCTCATGCTCACTCTAGCCAAATTCAAAGTGCAAAACTTATGATCCAGGCAGATTTCATAAAACATATTGAAGTTTCTGACCTGAATTATAATACCCCCTTGTTTGCCAGCATATCATATAGACTTGTTGGACTCAAGTTTTCCACCCTCACTCTTCTCATTGCCTTCCATAGTTCTCCATCCTCCTCCACCTTCTTGTCCCTCTGCCTTCCATTGTTCCCCCCTTTTCCCACCTCACACACAGTCTTCCATCCCCTTTGCTCCCCTTGTGTTCCTCATCCCTACCTTCCCCTCACATGGTCAAAATGCTCATTTCTGAAAGTAGGCTTCTGCTGGTGTACCACTGCACACAAGTGTCTTCATGGTCCTTTGATATCAGCCATCAGGAACAGAATAAGCCTATACTCTTCAACCCTGGCCACAGTAGTGGAAAATGGAGGCTTACATGAGTACCATAGCATAGTGATGCCCTTGTGGACAATTTTGACAAAGATCAGATAAACCCTTCATTGCCGTTCATTGCAACAAGACCGATGCAGCACTATGGCAGGTAGACTTTCCATGTTGCACTCACTTCAAAGTCATGAGCGAACTGAGGTCTGATATTGGCACGTTACTCCTTTTCAAATGGATTTCAGGCTGAAATAATTTCACACTGACATATGAAAGATTGGAAGGCGCAATGAGTTGTTTCAATGAAGATACATGAGATCTTAGTAAATGAAAATGGCATTCATGCCACTAGTTCACAGGATAACCAACCTGCCATTATCATACCATTGGGAGCATTTTTACACTGGTGGATTTCTAATAGTTGGCCTGTCTCTGGATTTTCCACTCCTGCCCAACATAAAACCTACTGTGGTAGCATAGGAGAATCCCACCCATCATGTTACAAGCCCTTCAATCTTACAGTGCTGCCTCAAGCAATAAATGAACATTTCTGCTCTGTTGTGACCTTGGGGGTTGCAATTTAAACTCAGTTAAAATATATCCTATAAGAACAGGTACAAACATAATTTGATGTAGAAATTTCTCTTTGTTTAATTAGTTGTTGTTCTGACTGCTGAAAAATACAAAATAATCAAACGAAATCTGTGTACTGCTCAAAGCCTGTGATGTTGCAAGCAGATGTAGGCACAGTGATCCTTGAAATCATTTTTCTTCAGCTGCGATATGCTAATTTGTTATTTTCCTGTCATTCTGTCTGGGAATTGGAATTTATTGGTCATTTTAGATTTGACAGCCAACTGGCTGTTTTCACCTTTACTTGAGTCTTTCCCCTGCTTCCAATGCCTCCATGTGCCCTCCTGTATCTCCTGGAATAATAAGATAAACTAGCTGCCAGCATTGTAGCCTGTTAGGTCAAAAACTGGGAACATTAGTGAAGCAGGGCTGTGTGCACAGCACTACTAATTGCTGTATTACATCTGACTTGTTTTATCTTAATTCTGAATGTCCGCGGCCTTCGCTTCTTCAGTCTTGCATTAAATGAGTATCATAATTCCTATTCTTGTACAGGTGCCCTCTATTTTCACTTACAGGTGCAAGCTTTCCCTTTTAAATGAGATTATTCCCTGTTAAATTCCACTCATAATGCAGAATTACTTTTTAGATGCCAGTCTTACCCATAAATTCCTTTTGAGCTTGCAATAAACATGTAAACCCAGGCTGAAGGATAGATGGCTTTTAATAGAGATTAAAGATTATGGACAGCTTAAGCTTTATTGCAGAAGGACAAACATGTTGGAAATCAAATTTATTCCCTACATGTTTAGATCCCAGCAAAGACTACCATTTTCCACAAGGTGAAATGCATTATGCAATGTTAGCGAGCAAACACTTTATACACTGTTTTAGCAAGGAAATAGCACATTTGTCTAAAAAAAATCTTTATTTTAAAAAGTCATAAAATTTCTGCTGATTCTCTCAATGTGTCAGTAGGGGATTATTATTATTATTGTAAGTTAATGAAGAGCATGGTCTCATATTATGATTGAAAATTATTGACTTCTAATTGTACTTGTGTCCTATTTTGCAAAGTACATATAAAATTAAACATTGTATTAATTGTATATCAATTGGGAGTTAATTGTATTCAGGCAGTGGAACTAATTGGGGACTCGCATGTGCTCACGTATACATGAGCAGATTGAAAGTGTTTTTTGATTCAAGATGTATATTGTGTTCCTCTGTTGATAATAGTTTATTAGTATACTCAGTCTAAATTCCAGTTTTATTCTTTATTGCCTGGTTACCAATATGACCTAAAAAGCAGGTATCATGTCAATAGCGTTGTGATTCTACACTGTTGGTGAAGTGGTTGGGATGTGATCATATCTAGGCAAAAACAAAAAAAACAGGTGTAATCACATTTGCCCAGCATACCCTATATTCAGTTGGATTAAAGTGAATAGGATTGAATGCTGAGTGGAGTATACTGCAAACAGTTAATGCCATGCTACATGTTTTGTGTCCCTGCCATTGTCCAATTTTACTCCAATTTCACCCCAATGAATATAAAATAAGAATTAGGAGTTGAAATGAGCCATTTGGCCTGAATTGGTTAAATTACCCCTTAGCTTTCCAAGTTGTGTAGGTTAGAGGCCTTAGTGGGGTAAATGCATGGGACTATGGGGATAGAGTAACAGGGTTCGGCCGGGTAAGATGCTTTGTCGGGGAGTCAGTGCAGACTCAATGGACCGAATAGCCTCCTGTTGCACTGTAAACGTCCTATTTATTCCTAATCTGATTTACGTCTATTAAAATCTGTCCATTAACAGGAGCTGGATGCTTGGAAGATCCTTGTTTTGAAAAAAAGGCCTATCCAAGTACTGACCATGCCAAATTCTGGTATGTTTAATCTTAAAACTGCAACTGGCTACCTGTGGAAAGCCAAAAAAAAAACACAGGCTTGCAATAACAAACAGAACTGTGACTGCTCTGGCTTTACAGCCTGAAAACTGTGTCAATCTAATTTGGGAGACATCATTAAAACATAATGACTTTCTTTTAAATTATTGGTGAAGTATATGGATAGTTATTGTGCAGTTTTGAGCACAATAAAAGAAATAACAAAGAGAAAAAATCTGTGTATCACAGTTGGCGGAAGGCTGGTTCCCAACATCATTAAAACACGAGATAGGATTTTAATGATCTCTCCAAAGCAATCAACAAATGCTCCTATGTAAGTGGAAGAAATCCACTTTGAAACATGTTTTTGTTGCACAGATGAAATGAGACAAATAAATTAGTGCTGGGAATTAGATATTGAAGGAGCGTTCTGCTTATTAAATAAAAATTACTTGGAGTTATTGTCAAGTCTCACTAGAAGAGTCACACTGCACTGGACTGTATCCAAAGCTCCAAATTATATCTCAACATTCAATGGACCTGAAATTCCCAGAGTAGGGGTTTGTCTGAGAGAAGGTGCAACTCTAGTGAGCTAATGAGAGTTTACCGTAGAATATAGGTTCACCAAGTTTTCAGGACCCTCAGATCAACCCTCAAACTCCAGCATAGACCTGACCCTCTAGGACAAACACTCTCTCTCATCATTCTTGCCTGGAAATTCCTTTTCCAATCAACCATAAGACATAAAAATCAAAAAGAAGGCCCATTCCTCCATCCCACCTCTCCACATCCCCGCATTCCCTTGCTGCCTCCCTTCCAGCCCAGGACAGTCTGTTTTCGTTCCCTGGACAATGCTTTTTCCTTCTATCTTTAACTTGCCCCTCATGTCCAGTATCTGCTCCATTTCTAACCTGCCTGCCATTTCCAGTGTCTGCTCCATCTCTAACCTCCCGCCCATGTTCAGCCTCTGTTCCACTTTTAGCCTGCCTCCTATGTCCAGCCTCTGCTCCACCCTTTCACCCTTAGCCTACCTCTAGGGTCCTCACTTTGGGCAGCTTAGCTTACCAGCACCCAATCTGAATCAAAAGGCTCAGATTTTTCGGTGATCTCCAAGGTGGCCAAAGCAGCATCTACTATTCCAAACTCCTGGAAGGAGTCAAGATCTCCAAGTGCATGCTGCTTAAATACATCCTTAGTGTGAACATTCTAATTTCTCACTGGCAGGAAAATTAATATGGGAGGGGCAACTTAATTCCAATGAGATGGTATGTTGATCAGTATGCATGATAGATTGATACAGCACAAGGACTTGTTAACGTTGTTCGACAGGAAGCTTGACCCACTTCTAAAGTTCTGAGATCTTAATTGCTAAAGTTCACCCTGTCGTCTTGAAACTGATTCTTCACCCCCCACTAAATTTATTTCCTCACCCTGCCTAACTTTCCACCTGCTGGCGGGACTGGAAGATTCTGCCTGTTATTATAAAAATAAAGGGAGCCCATGTTGCTGTCTTTTTCCTTTGATTTTGTTGGATGTTTTGAGCCTTAATACTTCTTTAATTGAAATCCTTGCTCATGGAGGTGCATTTAAAATTTCTCTGCGGAATTAAGCTGTTTCACTGACAATTTCCCACTCATTCAATATTTCCAGTCTTCTTCTTTGAAATGTTGCTGCAGGGGTGTTTGATCAGTACCACTCTCCAAAACACGTAGTTCAAAGTCTACTTATTAATGCCGACCATGTAGGCTTATATTAACCCTGCAATGAAGTTACTGTGAAAATCTCCGTGATGCCACACTCCGGCATCTGTTTGGGTACACTGCGAGAGAATTGAGCATGGACAATGTACCTAACCAGCATGTCTTTCAGACTGTGGGAGGAAACTGGAGCACCCAGAAGAAAGCAACACAGACACAGGAAGGACATGCAGATTCTGCACAGACAGTGACCCAAACCAGGAATTGAACCTGGGTCTGTAGTGCTGTAAGGCAGCAGCGCTAATCACTGTGCCACTGTGATGCCTCATGTGTTTAATTTGCCTGGGCAACTTGGCTGTCAATTTGTAATGAAGCCTTTCAAAATGATTTTTGGCTAATATGGCATCACCTGTCAGGCTTTGAGATTGTTCACCTAATACACAGCCTGCCTCAAACCCAAGGCCATTGTAAACATTCCCTAAACCTTTCCTTTCCCTTCCAGTGTTTCAGTGTGAGGTGGCCACTTTCCCTCTCGTCAGCTTGCTGTATGCTAATTACAAATAACAATCCAAAAACCTGTCAGCTTATGGAACAACCTCAAAGCAATACTTTGTTGGTTTAAAATATTTGTTTTAAAGTCCATTTGAATTGTATAATTCTTCAATTATAATACAGCATTTAGATAAAATGCAAAAGTATATTTGAGGAACCAAACTAAAGAACTCACATTGGAAATCTTGTATCTGAAATGAACTGAAAATTATATACAGTCATTTTCAAATCAGTCAAACAAACCATTAGAGGGATAACTATTGAGCATTGTTTTCATGCATGGAAATACAATTGCTGACCTTACATTTCAAAATCTCCATTACAATTAGCCTGTCAGGTGTAAATATTTATCAATAATCCATTCAGCCTTCTTTCACTTGATATATTATATATATATATGTACATAAATAATAGTATGTAAAATTTCAAAACAGAAATATAACCAGTATGCTGTTTTTATTGCTTGAAGGTAACCTTCCTCTTCATGTGCCATGAATAAATTTTCAGGCTTTGGTAATCCTCTAATATATGACCACAAAAATTATTTACCAATCATTCAAATTACAAGATGGTTTAATTCAAAATGTTTGGGTTGGTAAGAGTTCATTACATATCAATAACTACTTGTCCGTTTTGTTTCCATCTGATTAAATATAAGTACCAATTAAATTATTTTTGCTGAAAATTGACACATTTACTCTTATTTCAATAAACACTCTGAGCTGGGTTTTCACCGGGCTATGGGAAGCCTGACCAGTTCATTTCTGCGGTTTGTAAAATGCACACAAAGGGGCTGAGGTCGCAGTGCATTTTTCTAGCTGCGATGGTAAAAGGCCCACTTAGGTTCTCCAACACAACTGCCAAGTTCCCAACTTTATTTAAAGACCTTCTAAAGTTCAACCCACTCCATGCCACTCCCTATTTCCCACGTGCCACCCCAAGAATGTTCAGATTCTCCCATGCCTCCTCACATTCCCATATTCCCATGCCATGTCTATGTACCCCGCCCCCCCAAGCCATATATCCTCTATAGTCACTCACCCAGTATACATTATATACAGTTTTCAGGAACCATGTAATAACAATGCGGATTGTTTAAAAATCATTGGAAAAACATTAAATCTCTAACAATCTAAGAAAACTCTGAATTCAAACTCTCTATAATTAATATTGGGCCCAAAGTCCCAGTGGGAGAAAAGTTATAATCCTTTAAGTGCCTATTTGGATTATAGACAAACAATAAACCTCATCACAGACATAATCTGTTATTATAAGATTATACAGTTTTCAATCATTCTTGGATCAATAAGACCTCTTGCTGAGTAAAATGCCTTTCAATCAATAGAATGGAGGAACAGATCATTTTTTCTACTTTCAGGAGCAATTATTTTTAAAACAGTCAGATATGTCAGTCCAATCAGAGGACATAAACATGACAACAGTTGATGTTTCCCTCACATTTTTGATTATCATATGCAAAAAATGCATCATCATACTTTCTCCACTGGAAAAGTACTGTCATGCATAAGAACAATTTCATAATTCTCATCAATGTAAGGGTCAACATACTTTTGCAAAAGGAACCCCTCTGATGAACAGCTGCATTAAAAATGCTTTTATATTACAATATGGCATCCAATAGTGACATGTGAGGGTGTCCAAATATTTTACACTTGCCTTTCAAAATGTTCCTGATTGCTCAGCAGCTTTCCATTTTCTTCACAAAGTCTCAGAACAGGGGAGCTTTTAATGGACTTCCAACAAGCCACACCATCAGATGAAAATAGCGTGCAGGAGGAAATCCAATCTATTTAAAATGAGGAAAGTGAAATCAGTGGAAAGGTGGGATTTGGGGACGATGGTTGTGTGCTGCAAATGTGTTTTACAAACCAGATATTTCTAAACTGTGAAATGCCAGTGGTTGGAATTATAGAGTTAAACTGAATTTCTTCTAAAAAGATGAAGTATGGCCAGTGGTACTGAAGCATGCTCCCACACCCATAGAACCATAGATGTTTTTAGCACAGAAAGAGGCAATAAATTTGTTCACATCTATGCTGGCTCCTTATTAGAGAATTTCAAAATTAATCCAACTGCCTCACGATCTATCCTTGGCCTTGTAATTTCTTCAGCTTCACAAATTTATCCAATCTGCCCATAAATGATGAGCTGGTCTCTGCCTGAACAAAACCCTGTGTCAAGGCATTCCATGCTCCAACCGTCCTTTGTGTCAGAACATTTCTCCAAAGCAATCACCTTGCTCTTGCAGTGACAATTTTACATTAATGACATCTCATCACTTATTCCCCAACTAGAGGCAATAGCTTTTCGCTCTATCAATACTTATCACTGTGAAAATTTGAAAAGGGTAAATTAGTGAAACTCTAAGCTCCATAAAAATATTTTCAGAATCAAAATCAATTTTGTTAAAGTGTCTATATGTTTGGCTGCAGTTTAATTGATCTGTTTTGTGAAGTTTCTTTACTAAATTTTTGATTTAAAATTTGCAATGTTTGCCTCCCAGTGAGGACTTTGTTCCAACAGGGATACAGATCAGAGGGTTGGTATGAGGGTCAGCACAGTCAATTCACAATGTTCTCAAATTTTCAATATTAAAATTAATCTTCAGACAATTACATTGTGTTTTCCACAGTCAATTCATTGATATGTACTCCGATCAAAGAACCAGGAGTGCTGTGTCACAAAATTTCCCCTGATTGCTTAGAAAGTATATTTCCCAAAGCAAATCAATTTAATCTGGTGCTGGAAAATATTTTTTGTAATCCATCCTTTCTTAAAAGGTTCTTTTTAAAATTTGAAACGGGCTAATTGAGCAGAAGTTCTCAGTGGCCTTTTTGCAGACAAATCATGCAGATGCTTCTGTTATCAATGAACCTGCTCTGAAATTGTGCCTGAAGTGAGTGAGCTGTCAGCACCCATTTTAATGCAGTGAATTTCAGGTGACTTGCAGCACAGGCAGAGCTCTGAGGTACCTTCTGGGAGAGGAGAAAGGAGCATCGAAGGGGAATGGCATTGGTGAAATCGCAATGTAGAGTCAAGGTGAGCAGTCCTGCTCCTCTTGGTTCCGCAACATTTAGTGAGGTTGCGTGGAATCTGTTCTGCCAAGGGCAGCACAGTGTTTAGCACAGCTGCCTTAGAATGCCAGGGAGCCAGATTCAATTCTGGTCTTGAATGACTGTCCATGTGGAGTCTGCATGCCCTGTTCGTGTCTGCGTAAGCTTCCTCTAGGTACTCCGGTTTCTTCCTACACTCCAAAGAATTGTGGGTTAGGTTGATTGGATCTCAGTGTCAGGGGGACTAAAATAAATACATGGGATTATGGGATAAGGCTTGGGTGGGATTGTTGTCGGTGCAGGCTTGATAAACTGAATAGCCTCCTTCTGCACTGTACGGATTCTTTGATTAAAATCCAATTCAGCAAAGGAGTCTGTTTTGGAGACTTGCCATTAGCTTCTGACCTCAATGTCATCCTTTCTGCATTCAAGCTCAAGAGCAGAAATCGTTCATCCCACTACCTGGGACTGGGTCCAACACTGCCATTAGGTACCACACTTATACGGGGATTTCTTTGTTGATATAGCTTTGTTATATAACTTTGAATTTAAATACCTTCCAAGCATTCCAGTTTAATGAGAAAAACAAGGACAGTAATTCAACATTTCCTTAATTTAGCTCTTCTAATACCAACTCAAACATAAACCATTGCGTCTCATTAACTCCTTACTGAACTTTAACTCTAACTGAACTTTAACTCTAACTGAACTTTAACACTCAACAAAACTCTAACTCCTAACTGCATATTAACTTTAACTGTTTAAATGAAAATAGATGCCACCGAGCTTTGGAAAAATATTGGACAAAAGATATTCTCGACGCAGGTCTTCTTGCGATTGCTGGTCTCTTTGAGTTATTGCTGGCAAACAAAGACTGTATATCTTTTTATCCAAAATCCTCCACTAACTTCTGAAGGATTCTCTGTCATCCATTCAACTGTGGAAACAGAAACCAATCACATGGCTTGAACATCCAGTGAAATCATTTGCGAACGATACCATTACTTAATTTGCTTAATTCAAACCACATACTCCATGCATAACAGCCATATAAATCAAAGCCACACTGTCTGGGTTAATGTAAACAAGTTCCTTTACTGAGGATAGAAGGTGTGTAGCATTCTGTCCAATAAAGTGAATAGCTTTAAATTTGTAAAGTGATATTTGCAGAACCAAAACATTTGAGCTGATAAATGTTAGACTGCGTTTGCATGTAAACTAAAAATAATAATCAAACACAGGAAGCTTCAAATCACACCTCCCAAACCAGAGCCTTACCCAGGACAACTTTACGACCTGCATTTGGTTTTAATCTATGAATTGACCAAAAAAATCCCAGCATGCTTAACTTTCATCCAGAAAGGCCATTTTAAAGCCACTATTGCTATTATTGTTGTTAAATTACTGTTGTAGCCGTTCTTTATTCATCCACAGCTAGAAGCAGATATATGTCTGTTGTCAAAGTTAACAATCCATTTAACTTTCTCAGTGAATACTTGACAACAATTTAGACTAAAATGAGGCCGATATCTATTTCAGACAGCTGCCAAGGACCCCCAAAAGTACTGCAGCTGTAGATGGCAGATACTTTTTAAGAATCATTAGGATATTAGATATTTCCTCAAATCAGTCCTTATTGCACCATTTCTTACTTCCGTAAAACGGGAGCTACAACATTCATGTTCTATCCCTTTACCACTATGAAGAGTTTTGTTATTATTTTTAGTTTATATGCAAATGCAGTCTAACACTTATCCTTTAATATGTAGTGTAATTGTAGTTGCTCAACATTATGACCAGCATTTTACACTGATTGGATGGGTGAGAGCCCAAATGTTTTAGTTCTGAAAATATTACTTTACAAATTTAAAGCCATTCACTTGACTGGATAGCATGCCACACATCTTTTATCGTCAATTTCAGTTAGTGAGCATGCATGTATATTTTTCCAGAGTCCTTGTACACTTTGATCACACAATCCTGACATTGGATATGTGGTGTGTTTGATTTGTTATTGTGGTTGTATATTCAGTACATGACAACATCTATTCAACAGTGGACAACCTTGTTTCCAATGGATCCGGTTCTTTATGTGTACACTAGTAGAAACAAACAAGCTGACCTACATTGACTAGTGAACCTTGTGTTGAGATTACTACCTTTTCCTGGCATTGATACGTTATTCTGTTATCTTATGCCCCTTCTACTTTGGTTTCTTGTGCCTACCTGGAAAGTAATTTCATTGGTAGGAATGATCTTGTGACAAGCAGCTGCCAGGAATAGGTACCTGACTGACATGTTTCCAAGCTGAGACCAAATATTACTTTTTCTGATTGGAATATATTCCACAGGTCTTTCAGTCAACCATTAGTTATCAACCAGGCTGATTCCGACAGAGCTCAGAGTGTTTCCTTTTTAATAGATGCCTAATGTGAAGTTTTCTGGGTAAGTTACTGTTGTCCTGGATGTCATGATGTGCCAGAGAACTGTGTGAGAAAAATAACAAAGATTTCAGTTTTTAGATTTATATAGGGTTGAATTTTTCACCTGTTGGGCACACACACTTGGCAGTCCCAGAATGCCTGTTCTTGCCACAGTCAGCCCTGGACCATAATTTCATGCTGGCTGGCTGGCTATTAATGGCCATCCAACGTAAACATGCTTTGTGAAAGGCTCAGGTTGCTGGAAAGGGCAGGAAGAGGGCGGGCACCAAGAACAGGGAGATTGTGGGCTGATGTTTCCAATGTCATCCCTCAGGAGAACAGCTTCTATTAAGCTGACCAGTGAAAAATAGATATCAATGTCTAAACTATGCCGTGAGCATTTAGGCAACACAATCATATACAAACCTCCTTCCCCAGATATATTTGTTAATTATATTTCACCTCAGACAGTTCAACCCATCCAGGATCCAGGTTGCAGCTAAAATGCAAAGGTCACCTGGTCATTTGGCCCATTCGGAAGAGCAGACAGGTCACGTAACATTGCATTCAATTGGCTCCTTAACAGGCTAAATTGCCAGTTTCATTTTCGTGATTGTGCTTCTGACTCTCACAAAATATTGCGCAAGTGCACAATGACATAGGGATGTGTACTCAATGCCTTCTTGCATGATTTTACACACCTCTGGGTAGGGCACTCACCCATCCAATCAGTGTAAAATTCTGGTCATAATGTTGAGCAACTACAATTACACTACATATTAAAGGAAAATCCAAAACATTGTGCTTTGAGGATCCGGACAAGCCTGTTGCCTAAAAAATAATAAGTTAAAATTCCTCTGATGCAAAAAAGCATGTCAGAAAAGTTTAATCTCAAGTTATCTTCAAATATGAAAACAATCTGAGGAGCATCTAACACCAATGTTGTATGTCTGCTTATCTACCCCAGTGCCAGCCATGACTCAGCAGTAGCACTTTCACCTCACAGTAAGAAAGTTCACTGCAGAGATCTGAGGACTGAACCTAGGCTGATATTTTGGGGGCAGTACTGAGAGAATGCAGCACTGTCCAAGGTGTTCTCTTTTGGATGAGACTTTAAACCATGGCCCTAACCGGCCCTTGATGAGAGGCCGGAGCTCAAAGATGAGAAGGGTGTTATCTCAAGTGTACGGACCAATATGTATTGCTCAGCCAACATTGTTAATGAACAGATTTTCTGGTCATTATCACATTGTTTTGTCAGAGCTTAGTGTGTGTAAACTGGTTGCTGTACTTTCTATATTATAGCAGATAAACTACACTTTAAAAGTACTGCAGTGACTGTGAAGGATTTTGTGACATTTGTGAATTGGTGAGAAGTACATAAATGCAAGGTTTTTATTTTTCTTCTCATCCCAGATGGATTTATAGTAAAGTAGCAGCTATTATTAAGTGTTTAATTTTTCTCTTCCTAAACCTTCTTTGCCAACCTGAAAGATATGTGCTGTGGCAATTCCATGGGGGTAAACAGTGCTCATATGCAACCTATCCAAATAGTCATACTTCAATTGCGTGTATAGATAAGTGCTCTGTTATTTGACAAAAGGGTGCACAATAGCTTAGCTTACAAAGAATTATGTAGAATTTACAGCACAGAAAAAGGCCACTCAGCAAAACTAGCCTATTTCATTTCATACAAATCTCTTCCTACCCTTTTTCATTTGTAAGAAGTCTCACAACACCAGATTAAAGTCCAACAGGTTTATTTGGTATCATGAGCTTTCGGAGCACTGCCCCTTCATCAGGTAAATGCAATATCAGCATCTCCACATCATGGCCTTTTCATTTGATCCTGTCATCATATGTGGCGATTCCTTTCTCCATCATATGCTTATCCAACTTTCACTAATTTGCAGCTATATTATTTATCTCACCTTTTGCTTTATGAGAAGAAGGCAGTGGCTTGGAGGTGTTGTCACTCAACTAGTACTCCAAAAACTCAGGGCAATGCGGTGGGGACACAGGTCCAAATCCCAATGGCAAATGGTGAAATTTGAGTTAAATAGAAGTCTGGAATTAAAGTCTAAAGATAACTTTGAAAAAATTCTCAATTTTTACAAAATTCCATCTGGTTCACTAATATTCTTTAGGGAAGGAAACCTTCCATCCTAAATTGGTTTGGCCCATA
This sequence comes from Sphyrna mokarran, assembly GCA_024679065.1. NCBI lineage: Eukaryota > Metazoa > Chordata > Chondrichthyes > Carcharhiniformes > Carcharhinidae > Sphyrna > Sphyrna mokarran. Next base: position 43,026,832 of record JAGIQG010000013.1, read on the forward strand.
TGTGACTCTGGATCCAATGTGGTTAACTCTTAAATGTCCTTTCAAATGCGATCAGGGATGGGCAATAAATGGTGGCTGAGCCAGTGACACCCACATCCAATGAAAGAATAAAATAAAATATTATGGCAATAGGTTCAACATTTTTTACCATTTCATCTACCTATAGATAAAAAGTATCTCCTGGATACCTGCTTATGTTTATTAATGGATGTGCTGTACCCTGGCATCTAGCTTAGGTTTCCCTCACGAGCGGAAATATCTTTTTCCTATAAGCTTATCCAACCACTTCATAGAGATAAATACTTTTCTTAGGCTCTCTTTTACTAGTAGTGTAAAGAGCTCTAGCCTGTTCAGCATTTCTTGACAAAAGTTATCTGTCCATTCTGGTATTGTGCTTGCAAATCATTTTTCCCTGTACCTTGACATCATTTTCAGAATGTTGAGACAAGACCTGAGCCCAGTACCCTTGATGGGGTCTAACCAAGGTTCAATACAAGTTTAACATAACTTTTTTATTTTGCCATCTTATTCCTCAAGAAATGAATCCTAGTGCATTATTTGCTTTTTAATGGAATTGTTAACATGTGGTCATGGCAATGTCACTTTTAATATATTGCTGCATGATTTTTATCTCCTCATTAAGTTAGAAAGCAACATTGAGGTCAATCTAGCAAACTCACTATCCAACTAAGAGTATCTGATGTGGAACAGGCCAACAAACAAACATGAGTCATTAGAGGAGCACCAAAACTTTAATCTATCATGTTAATCTGAGTCTTATTGCATTGCAAGGCACATTTACAACACAATGCAACATTACCACAGGTAGCCATGGGCCGTTATTATATTTGACTGTGATGATTCCATTCAATATCTCTGAAAAAAATATTCCATTATCATTACTGGATAATCTAATGCTCATTAGCTATCTATCCAACAGTTCATCGACCCTTTCCTAGCACAGTAATTAAATATTGACCAATGCATAAAACAAAACATATAAGCTCTATACCTCTTTTATTTCCTGATTTATTGTAATAGATTTCTATTTCCAACCACTATTACTTTTTAAGACATTTCTTACCAGGTGCAGATTAGAATGTTGAGTACCAAAAGAACTGCATGTTTCTTGGAAAAAGAGATTTATTTTTAAGTTACATGTGGTACAGTTTTGAAGCTGTTGTTGATTCTCTTTTGCAAAATTTCCACACTGACCCACTCCAAACTGAACTGTAAGTGCAGATCTTGAACTTGAAAATTGCACTCGCATGAGAGTTGTCTGATAAGGGGGAAAGCAAGTGAAAAATCATCAGAAGGCCTGCCTCAATCAAAGCACTGTCTATGTGTTAGAACACTGTAGTGTAAGGGTCTAACATGTATAGAATTAATGCGGGTAATCAAGTGTAGCACTGCAAACATAGTAATGTAAGCGAGCACATGACTGTGTCTATTGTTGGACATGTGGACCAGCAAGCATAGAGGCAGCCCATAGTTTGTACCTTTTCCAGCCCAAAACCAGAAAGTCCTAGCCAAGGACCTTTACATCGCCCTCCCTATCCCCATTTTCCATGATGAGCAGGATGGGAAAATTCCCCCTCATATGTATGTATGTTCTAAGAGTCAATAAAAACTCACAGTTAATCTATGTATGATTACAAATACTTCATCAGACCTATCCAACTATAACCAAAATCCTACAACAAATATAAACCAAGTTGCTTTGAAATTAATGTGAAGGCATAAACTAATCAACTTAAGCACTTGGCTGGATAGGGTATGAAAATCTGATTCTTGATGCTGTATTCACATTATGTAACATTTGGGTGACATTCTAATGTATAGAACTTATTACAAGGGAAAGATACATAACAGCTGATTTTTGTTCATTTTTTCAGCTGCTATGATTTCCAAATAGATGAAAGTACAATAGAGTGATGAATTCACACAGTTCATTTTCTGCCATACCTCACTGATTGTGAACATATAATGCACTCACATAAACAGCTGTTCAGATTCACTACGTGGAACCAGATCAAAATAATCAACAGCTATCATGAAAAGGTTGATAGAATATTTGCTGCTCAATCCTTTTGAATATTCCTTTAGTGTTTTGCTCATTGTTGATCACAATTTTATCATCCATCTCCATGTCATCTAATGTGCCAGAGGTGGTGAAGCTCACAAGGAAATTCTAGGCTGTGTAGCCATTCCAGAGTGCCATTGTGAACATTAGTAACATAATCTCAGTCAATCAGCTGTGCACAAACTCACAGATATTTTCTTTTCTAGAGTGGGTCAGTTTATCTATTTTTTCAAGAGCCAATACAAGCAGCATGAAAGGGTACTGCTATTTGACAGAGTGCCATGATTTCTCAATGTGCAAGGAGTTACATGTTATGTCCACATGGCCACACTTGTGTATGTAATCAACACCACCATCTAAAATAGCAAAAAAGCATTCTGTTCTTTCAATTTCTAGCTTGTTTATAACAAACAGCACGTGTTCTGCAAGTAAATGTTCACTGTTTAGCAGTTCCATTAAGCAGTGGAAGGATCCTGATAGATCAAGGAGAACACGTGTGTGGTGAGTGGACCCTTGAAGAGGCCGTTATTCGTGGGTCACATGCCCACATGGGGGCTATCACGAAGAAGCTACGAACTATCATTTATTGGGTGATAGACGCAGGCTCTGGTAGGAAAGGTTCTTCACTGTGAGCTTGGGAGTCAGTGAGGACTCTGTCCTCCAATAAATCCCTTTTATGATTCCAGGCTTCCTCATCATGATACCTCTCGTGACAATACTATGCAACCTTAGCTGATAACACACAAATATTTCCCCAGGATATTATGATGTGCTCTTTACTGCAAAGCGAATACATTGAGCACATGATTTGCATGCCTCAGTCGGGCTGGTTCTGCAATAAAGTCCATCTAAGATTTCACAAGTAGATGTGTTGCAGCTGTGCAAACAGACCTTGGCCGTAATTCTCTCAGCCACCACTTTTTGGCAGGTCTGGTCGGGAGACACTTACCTGTAGCCTTGAGCAGGGATTTGCACATGCACAGGGAACGCAAGCTCATCTCCCAGAGCCGGAGAACAGTCGCCAGTCAGACCATGCTGGAAACCGGCAGGAAGGCAGGTAAATAATTTAAATCTATTTTTAATCTATTTTAAATATGCATATTAGTAAATTATTAGGACATTTCAGGCCCCGACTGAATCTCTCATCCCCCCAGGAGTACTTCATTCCGCCAGGGTTCAGACTAACTCTGCATATTCGGGGAGCTAGCAGGAGAACTTGTTGAAATGAAGCGGAAGGGGTCAATTTGGACCTCAATTGAGCGGTGAGGGTAGTGTATCCCCTGGGGATAGGTACCTTGGCAGTGCCAGCCTGTCCCCAGTACTGCACAAAGGGCAAAGTGCTCCTGCCCAGGAGGCACCATGGCACTGCCCATTGGGCAAAGGGTGGTGCCAAGGAGTAAAGGTCTATTGTGGGCAGTGCCTAGGAACAATCAGTAGGGGTTGATATCAGGGCTGGTCTGGAACTCATTGTGGAGTTGCATTCAAACCATTTGGGGGGGAGTGGCTAGAGTGACAGCACAGCGGGTGTCCTGGGCTAGCCAGCAATTGGTTTGGCCAGCAAATGGGAGGTTGACAGTTTGGGGCCACTGTCCATGCGCAGAGTTCTCGAACTGTCAAACTCTGATGCAAATGTGATGTGCCCTGACCCCTGGGGTTTTAATGAGATTCATGACTGGGACCTTTTCAGTGATATACAGATGCCGGCATTGGATTGGGGTAGTAAGAACTCAGTAAGAATTTAGCAACACCAATTTATAATCCAACCGATTTATTTGATAGTAAAAAAGCGAGCTTTCAACACTCTGTGTCTTCCTCAGGCAAATGCAGTGTTCTGGTCTGCAATAGCACACATCAGCACAGACAGTCAGAGATTGCTGATTAGAATGAGAATCCTTACATCTAACCTGCTATTGAAGTGTTAAAGTGGCGAACAATGTGTGTGAAGGGAATCCTGAGCATTGTTGGAGAATTGTGTGTTTTCTCCAGACAGCACAGTAAGTGAGGTTTTTTGCTAACCCAGGCAAGTTACGGGGGTTACAGATAGTGTGTCATGAAGCCAAGATCCCTGTTAAGACCGTCCTCATGTGTGCGGAGCTTGGCTATCAGTCTCTGCTCAGCGACTCTGCGCTGTCGTGTATCACGAAAGCCCCCTTGAAGAACATTTACCCGCAGGTCGGAGGCCGAATGCCCATGACTGCTGAAGTGTTCGCCCACAGGAAGGGAACTGTTTTGCCTGGTGATTGCTGAGTGATGCTCATTCATCCGCTGTCGTAGTGTCTGCATGGTCTCCCCAATATACCATGCTTCGGGACATCCTTTCTTGCAACGTATTAGGTAGACAACGTTGGCCGAGTTGCAAGTGTATGTACCGTGTACCTGGTGAATGGTATCCTCACGTTTGATGATGTCGTCCATGTCTATGATCCGGCATGTCTTGCAGAGGTTGCTGTGGCAGGGTTGTGTGGTATTGTGGTCACTGTTCTCCTGAAGGTTGGGTAGTTTGCTTTGGTAGTTGGGTAGTTCGCAGCAAACTACCCAACCTTCAGGAGAACAGTGACCACAATACCACACAACCCTGCCACAGCAACCTCTGCAAGACATGCCGGATCATAGACATGGACGACATCATCAAACGTGAGGATACCATTCACCAGGTACACGGTACATACACTTGCAACTCGGCCAACGTTGTCTACCTAATACGTTGCAGGAAAGGATGTCCCGAAGCATGGTATATTGGGGAGACCATGCAGACACTACGACAGCGGATGAATGAGCATCACTCAGCAATCACCAGGCAAAACAGTTCCCTTCCTGTGGGCGAACACTTCAGCAGTCATGGGCATTCGGCCTCCGACCTGCGGGTAAATGTTCTTCAAGGGGGCTTTCGTGATACACGACAGCGCAGAGTCGCTGAGCAGAGACTGATAGCCAAGCTCCGCACACATGAGGACGGTCTTAACAGGGATCTTGGCTTCATGACACACTATCTGTAACCCCCGTAACTTGCCTGGGTTAGCAAAAAACCTCACTTACTGTGCTGTCTGGAGAAAATACACAATTCTCCAACAATGCTCAGGATTCCCTTCACACACATTGTTAGCCACTTTAACACTTCAATAGCAGGTTAGATGTAAGGATTCTCATTCTAATCAGCAATCTCTGACTGTCTGTGCTGATGTGTGCTATTGCAGACCAGAACACTGCATTTGCCTGAGGAAGACACAGAGTGTTGAAAGCTCGCTTTTTTACTATCAAATAAATCAGTTGGATTATAAATTGGTGTTGCTAAATTCTTACTGAGACCTTTTCAGTGCACAGAGTGTGGGGATGCAGATGAGAAGCTAACCTGTCAGAACTGGCGGGATCTAAAACAATTTTGCTACCAATTCAGCACTTTTGGGAGAATCACAGCCCTTATCTGGTAGTAAAATGTACATAAAAATAGCTGAGGAATCTACCAAAGAAGCATAGAGTCACATGAGAGAAGTATCCATGTTTGATTTTCTCCTCTCTCCTTCCAAAGGAAAAGTTGACCCAAAACCAAAACCAGAGAAATAAACTAGCGAGGAGCCCCGGACAAAAACCTACAGTCCACATGAAGATAGTGAAAGATATTTCTTTCCTTTCTTTACTAATCAGAAAGGAAATGATTTTCACATCATTATCACAAAACAATGTACACGTTGAGCCAGAATTGGGCTGCCCTCCTGTAATTCTAAATGATCATTCTGTCACACTGAACTGCAAATCTCAACCAGCTTGCATCGTCAGGCAGCCAAGGCAGGCACTCATACTAACAATTACTTTCTGAGAACATAACGACATCAGGAAACTTCACCCACCCACACAGAAGTGAGATTTAGAGTGTCAGTTTTCCTTTTCCTCAGATACTGAAGTTTCAAGGAGTTGTGTAGCTGGGAATTCATCCAACTTGTAAAAGCAGATTAATGTGCTAGGCCATTTAGAAACATAAACTGGTTGCTAGAAATGTGAAAATGCTTTAACCATGCATTGCCAGACTGAAAATTGTCTCTTTCATTAGATCATTTTCAGATTAAACTAAATACGGAAAAACAAAATTTGCAGCACATCATAAAATGTGTCATATCATTGTCACTGCAAAGCACAGACAGACTTTGTAGGTATTCCTGCAGAGGCGAGGGCACCCAGCAGCCCTGTGCAAATTACACAACCTCTTTTAACACTTGCAAATGCTACAGGATCAGAGCCATGAAGCACAAGTGCATTCTCAATGTAACTACTGTAGAGGCCAATCTTCATTTTAGCCATGGCTTGATCAGCTGATGATGTGGAGATGGTGTAAACACAGTAAGAAATCTCACAACACCAGGTTAAAGCCCAACAGGTTCATTTGGTAGCAAATGCCATTAGTCTTAGGAACGTTGCTCCCTCGTCAGGTAAGTGGGAATTCTGTTCACAATGGGACATATAAAGACACAACTCAATTTACAGAATAATGATTGGAATGTGAATCTTTACAGCTAATCAAGTCTTAACGGTACAGACAATGCGAGTGGAGAGAGCATTAAGCATAGATTAAAGAGATGTGTATTGTCTCCAAACAGGACAGTTAGTGAGATTTTGCAAATCCAGGCAAGTGGTAGGCATTACAGACAGTGTGACATGAACCCAAGATCCCAGTTCTCCGAAGCGTTTTCCAAGGCTGCCTTCATGATATACGACAGCACAGAGTTGCTGAGCAGAGACTGATAGCCAAGTTCCACATACATTAGGACGGCATCAACTGGGATCTTGGGTTCATAGTCCGTTGGACTTTAATCTGGTGTTGTGAGACTTCTTATTATGATCAGTTGATGACAGGTTGAATTCTCCCTTTTTTCTACACTTCTCATTTGACTGCAAAAATTATGTGCTTCAAATCCAGTGCCTGTTTAACTCTGTGTGCTTTGTCTGTACAAGACACAAACAGACTGTTTGTGAGAAGTTTTTAAAAAAAGACTGTATTTATTGTATGTAACCTAACTTAAGAAAAATAGTGAAAATTCTACAACTTATACACACACACCACGTACACGCGTATCAATAAGTTACAAGTGAGAAGGTAGATTAAATGACTTTAAAGTTGAATAAAGATTAATGTGCCATAGTTCTTTGAGGTTGACTTCCTGGGTGCACCCAGGCTGAGTTATTCTACTTCCCGCATTGAGATGGTTTAAAGATGTAAATGCATCTGTTATTCAGGAAACTGCAACTGTTGGTGGAGTTATTTTTACAATGCCTGTCTGCAGCACATGGATAGTCAAACAGCAGATAAGTTTCCAGTTCGCAAGATGTATGGAGAGAGAGAGAGACTCAGATTCATATAGTGGTCTTACCACTTCAGCATCTTTGTTGGTTCACTTTCTGGTCTGGAGGAAACAGTTTCTTAAACACAAAAAGAGTTAGCTGTCTTATCACATGATCTTTCCTATCCAACTCGCCAATGACCCAAATATGGTCATTTGGGAGATGAATTCAGAGCTCATTGCCTGAAGTGACCACATCTAAGGATGTAGTCCCATGTACATGATTGTTGGGGCATTCTGTAAATGGGTTAGGAGATTATCCCATTTATAATCATTCAAGATATTTGTCTCTATTGGGATATTTTTCATAGGTTCACTGCATTTAATTGCTGTGAATTTATTATTGATGATGCAATCTATTTGTTTCAAGTCACTGGAATATGGTGTCAGTTTTTTAAAATTCAAATAGTAAATTCATAAAGTCATTTTGTTTATATAAAATGTGGCTTTATAACCAAGCCAGAAAACAATTTTTGACATGTTGCCCAGCTTGAGGCATTTTTTAAATTACAGTTAATTTAAAGGATTTTGGGGAATCCATGAAGGTATTGTAAATGAAGAGTAAAAGACTACTTTATGTTGCTAAAAGGATGATTTAGAGTGTTTTTGCCTTCCCAAAAGAAATTAGTCAAAAATATCTTGTAATGCCAAAAGCTTCAGTTTATCGCACTAGAAGATAGACTAGCATATAATGTCCTTCATACAAACTGAATTTTCTTCAATCCATTTGAGATGAAGTATAATTAAATGTAGGGGTTAAATTAGAAATATTAGCTAGGTGATGATCAGTGCCTCTTGGAAAGCAGGCACCCTACTTCAAATTGTGTGAAGTTCTGCCCATTGAGATCTGGGACTTGTGTTCTTTTCGGTGCACAGTTGAAAGAGCTTTACTTAGCTGAACACGCATCAGAGTATAAAATAAGTTTATAAGTGTAATTTTTCTTGATGGCTTGAAGCGAATGTATCTCATAGATGTTTGGCCACTATTTGCAAATTACTGCCTAATTAGATAACAATAGCGGCCTTTCTGTATTTTGCAACACTGGGAACACTATTCATTATTTCTAAGCAAAAACATTCAACAGTACATTAATTAACAGTTGAAAAATTATTTTTCTTTCATTTTTGTTATTAATATATCATTACAAATCACCTTTAAATGTTGGCAGTGCACTTTTAAAGACATTTATAAAACAAGTTTCTTTTTGGTATACTCAACTGACATGTAAACCAATGCAAAGAAAATTCAATAATGTGGCAAGGATTTTGCATTTTGAGTAAACCAGCATGCCAGCCACTGACAGGAAATTATGTGCCTGTCTACTCATCTCTGTTCCCATACCAAGGCAAGAATGCTATATATCAAGGACTCCTGAATTACTCAATGCCTGTACCTGTGGTGTTGGTAAATTTATGTCAAGTGAAAATGACCAATTTATTTCCTTCTAACCATTGATCATTGGACTTCAATCTCCATTAATCCCATACAAATAACATTACCAATAAAAGAACAACTTAATTCAGTAACGTCCACAATGTAACTCTTCCTGAATGATGTTCTTGCATCGTTGCTAATTTCACAACAGCTTCTGTGCCCAAAGGACACAATAGTTAAATTCAATATGTAAGGGGTTTTCTTTTGAATATGCAAAACTAAAATCAACATGTTAAACTTTTGATTGTTGTCTCCAGATTTTTCTTTTCATAATTTCTATGCCTCCTTTAAAATACTTTCCCTTCTTGTTGTATTTATTTTTATATGAGGAAATTCTGTTCACAGTTGATTTTTCATCAGCTTTTCCAGAATTTATATGTTTTAATATTGTTTGTCCTTTGCTTTTATACTTTAATTTGACTGGTAAATAAGTACTGTTTGCTGCCTGCTTCATTGAGTTCTGCCTTCCAAATGTTAACTCATATATCAGCAAAACAACATAGCTTCAAAACAAGAGTACAGAGTGTAAAAATTTGAACATTGAGACATACCACACTCTCATATATGCATTTATCTTTTGTCACAGATCGTATCAGTTCTAAAGAAGGATGCCATCCATTACCACTCATATAAAACAATTAAAACCCACAAGGATAATTGATACTTCTCTTTCATCATGCTACAGGGATCACTGACTCTTCTGGATTACTTGTTCACAGTGCAACTCACTGAAAATCATATACATGCCTCCAAATTATTTCAAAATAAAATGAGAGGTTGAAAAAAATGCATTTGTCTGTGACATCTACTCTGAAAGTCATTAGCATCTTAATCGGATCCTCATTCATTCCTGAAAAATGTGCATAACAAATATAACATATAATTAGAGCAAAATATGGTTGATTATAAGTTTGTATGAATATCACGATTAATTTTAGAAAATCTAACCCAATAATATTTGCTTTCATCAAATTTGAAGGTGATTCCTCTCCTCAGACCTGGAACATAAGAGATACATCAATGGGATCAGGCTTGGGAATCAATTTAATTGTGCTTTCTTTTTGTTATTCTTGTGCTTTGTAATGACCCTTCAGCCATTTCTACCTTGAAATGTAATGATCCAGAGTCAGTTTGTTGATGTCAGTTTGGAGTTGCATTAATTGTCCAATACCAAATGATATAAACTGACAAAAGATATCACTTAAAATTATACACCAAAAATACTCACCTTTTTGTTGTATAAATGCTATATTTTCAGCCTTTTTCACCTTAATTTACTGAATCTATTTATTTATCTTGCCTCTTAATTTTATTGATTACAATTAAGAACCATTGGGTTAAAGTTCATTATAGCTTGTTTTAGGTGTGAGAATTACAGCGTGAGATGCCCAACTGAGGAAATAAAGACAATCTGCAAACATTGTGTTGTCTGCTCATATTATTGTTTGTGGCATTCAGTTTAGCATTAGGCATGCTGTTGAACAGCTGAACACTATTAATGGCCCCGAGGCCAGTTAGAAGGTTCCCAGGTACCTTATTTCTGAATAGAATGTGGAAAAGAAGAGAAATATCATGTCTCCTTTGCAGGTCAAGAAAGAGTCCTTGAATTGACATATGTAGCTACCTGTTCTCTTACCATTGCAGTTCTTTTGGACTGTGGGAGGAATCCAGAGCACCCCAGAGGAAACCCATGCATGGGAACCATGTACAAGCTTCGCACAGCCAGTCATCTAAGGCTGGAATCAAACACAGATCCCTAGCACTGTGAGGTAGCAGTGCCAATCACTGTGCCACCCATTACACACAACACCTGCTCTCACAACAATCCACCACTCTAATGGTTTTATTCTTTCATGGGATGTGAGTGTCACTGGTAAGGCCAGTATCTGTTGCCCATCCTGAATTGCCTTTGAACTGAATGGTTTGCTCAACCACTTTAGAGGGCAGTTAAGAGTCAACCTCATTGCTGTGGACATGGAATCAAATGTAAGCCAGGTAAGGATGATAGATTTCCCATCCTAAATTAATTAATAAGATGAATGTTGAATCAATCAATGATATTTTCATGAATCATTACTGAGACTATTTCAATTCCAAATTTTTATTAATTTGAATTTAAATTCCAGCAAAGGCCATAATAGAATTTGAACCCATATCCTCATTATCTTTGGAGTTTTGGTGCAATGACATTATCACAATGCCACCATCTGCCCACAAGAGATCAAAAAGATTGTTACGGTGCTGTCCTGCAGTAGGTGGCAGTAGCTCCATGATACATTAACCTGTTATTCTTTCTCATTGCCATTTGACCAGTGCCCTTGCTGCTGCATGTCATTGAGACAAAACAAACTGCTGTTGCCAAGACCAAAGTGCATTCAATCAAAAACTTGGCCTTCTGCGGCCAGAATGCTCAAGATCAGCCAGCAGGATTAACTGCATTCTTCCACAACTGGAAGTCAGCAGCAATTGGGATAGCAATCTGATGGAGCACTAAGACAGGCAAAGGGAAAACATAGGTAAATAATTTGGTCTGTTATTGGAAGGATTCCTGGATGTAGTTGTTATAGAATTGTCTTTGTGGTGTATTTTAATTCAGGACTTTGGTCTATTACAGAGTGGTGGAAAAGTGGTAAATTGCAAGGCAGCATCAGAAAGTTTTCAAAGTAACTGGAGAATGTAAGTCCTTCCAGATTGATGATGTGTTTCCCCAATTCCTCTCCTTCTCCATTTCCTCTCATTCCTCCCCTTCCTTCTGTCAACATTGCCACCAAAGGCATGCTGGCAAGTGCTGCATTCTCATGATGGTCAGGTTATCAGGTTGTGGAAGATAAGCTACAAATTCAGAGATATGCTCTGATGAGTATTAGAGATCTCTCCTCCAGGTTTCCAGGCAGCAGAACCGTTGTTAGAGAACACCAATGTTTTGGCTCACAAAGTTCTTGCTCAAAATATGGTTCTTGTTTTATGAGGGCTATCCAAGTGTGGGTGGCTGCATAATGGGTTTCCTTTGCCTCTGAGCAGTCACCTTCTGGTGATTTGAAGATGATGAAAGAGCTTTCTGGTGTTGGATAAATGTTTTAAAGTTTATTTATTAGTGTCACAGGAAGGATCACATTAACACTGCAATGAAGTTATTGTGAAAATCTCTTTGCTGCCACAGTCCAGTGCCTGCTTGGATACAATGGGGCAGAATTTATCATGATCAATGCACTTAACCAGCAAGCCTTTGGGATTGTAGGAAGAAACCAGAGCAGCTGGAGGAAAGCCACGCCGGCACGGGGAAAATGTGCAGACTCCACACATATAGTGACCCAAGCCAGGAATTGAACCCAGGTCCCCAGTGCTGTAAGGCAGCAGTGCTAACTACTGTGCCATTATGTCAATCTGACTGTGCCACTCTGTATTATGTATTAATTCTACTGCAGAATAGCGGGCATTCATGACCATGTTATTCTGTGCAAGGGTCCACACCAATCGCATTTATTTGTCAATTTCTTTTCATGTCCTCGCTTTGTTTTTCTATTTTCTTTATCGTTGTCATTCCTGCATTTCTTATACTTTGTCTTTTGCAGTATTGAACATTTGACTTGCATTTCCCTGATTTATGCTATCCTACACTGGATGCTTTTTGACATCTAAGGGAGTCTAAATTTGGGTGTTTCACCCCATTTCTTGCTGGGAACGTATTTGTTCTGAACCTTCTCTATCTCCTCCTTGAATGCCTCTCACTGCTCTGATGTTGATTAATCTTCAAGTAGCTCTTACAAGTCTATTTTTTGCCAAATCAAAACTGGCATTTCTCCAGTTGAGTTTTTTTTACTTCACATCTTTCTTTGTCCTTCTTCACTACAATGCTGAATTTAATTAAAGTATGATCACGAACATCAAAATATTCTCCCCCCAATACCTCACTCATCTGCCCGACTTGATCTCCTAACATAAAACCCAGAACTGCTTCTTCCATTATTAGTCTCACTGTTACTGGTGAACGTGTTCTAATTAATGCACTTTATGTGCCCTCTGTATCAATATACTGATTCTGTGCCAGTTAAGATATCGCAATCCTCCATTATTACTGTCCAATTAATTTTCCACTTCTCAGGAATTGCCTATGTATTTGCTGCTCTGTCCCTCAATGATTAATTGGGGTCTATAATATATTCCCACTGGTGTAAACCCCCATTTTTGTTCTTCAGTTCAGCTTATATATCCTCATTTGATGATCTTTCTGCAGTTCATCATCCCTCCTCATTGCTGAAATTTTAAAAAAATTATATTATAACCCTCCAGATCCATCAAAATCCTTTTTCTGGGCAGCAAGTGGTTATCGCCACTGCCTCATAGGGTCAGGGACACAAGTTCCAGTCACAGCTTGGGTCACAGTCTCTGTAGAGTCTGCACATTCTCCCCATGTCTGTGTGGGTTTCCTCCAGGTGCTTCGGTTTCCTCCCACAGTCTGAAAGATGTGCTGGTTAGGTGCATTGGTCATGCTAAATTCTCTCAGTGTACTTGAACAAGCATTGGAGTGTGGCAAATAGGGGAGTTTCACAGTAACTTCATTGCAGTGTTAATCTAAGCTTACTTGTGACACTAATAAATAAACATTAAACTTTTATATCTGAAACCATTAATGTTAAGCTGCCATTCTGGACCTTCTTTAAACCACATATCAGCAATAGCTATGATCTGATCCTTCCCAAGTATCTGCATTTGCCCTCAGTTCATCCATTTGATTCATTAATAAACTTTTATTGAGGTTTTAATAAACTTTTATTAAAATTTATACCATTTTATATCGCCAAGCTCCTTTATTGTCCATTTTCAAAGCTTTATTTCCTCTACCTTCCACAGTCATTTATTAATGTTCTACCTCTGATTTCTATTCTTTTCCTCTGAAAATATATCAGGTTCCCATTCTGCTATCAAGTTAGTTTAAACCTCCCCCATTAACACTAGCAAACCTCTCTGTCACAATATTGATCCCAGCTTTGTTGAGGAGCAAACTGTCTAGTCTGCATAGCTCCCACTCTGCTAAAATAAGCTTCAATATTTAGTTTTTATTTAGTTTTTCATGGGATGTAGGTGTTGATGATAAAGCCAGCATTTTTTGCTCATTGGCCCTAATTGCCTAATTGCCCCTCAAATGGGTGGCTTGCTAAGCCATTTAGAAGGCTTTTAAGAATGGGTTTGGAGTCACATGCAGATCAGATCGGATAAGGATAACAGACTTTCTTACCTAAAAGAAATTAATAAACCAGCTGGATTTTTATGATGATCAGTAATAGTTCCAGAGTCACCATGATTAAGACTAACTTTGTATTCTAGATTTATTAATTGAAATTAAATTTCACTTGCTGCCATGGTGAGGTTGAATGCATGACCCCAGGAGATTAGCTTTGGCCTCTGGATTACTAGCCCAATGGCACCATCCTCTCTCCTATACCATCTCTCAAGCCAAAATTTTAATCTGCACTATCTTCCTTTCTGTATTCGCCAATATATGGCACTTTGTTGTCCTCTTATTAGATCTATTGCTAGCTCCTTGTCTGCAGGACTTTGTCCCTCTTAATACATAATGTATAAAGTAACATTTATCATTATAACCGATATGGTCCATAACTATTCACCCTTCCCCGTCACAATGTCTGAAACTACTCTTCCTCTAACCCTGGCTCCAGGGAGGCAACATATCTTTCTGGAATCTGTGGCCACAGAAACACCAATATATTTCCTTCACTGTTGAATCCCTTAACACTATTACTTTTCTGTAATGAAGTCTATTAAGATTAGTCCTGGCACAACTACTGAGTATCTGTGAGCAGCTATTCTGTTTTCCAGTATGTAGTTGAGTATAATTATTGCAATGATCTACCAAAATTTGGCAACCATTTACAGTTTGATACCTCCACAACCCGTCCCAGCTTATGAGTACCTATTGTTGATGGCCATTAGTTTCACTTGCATACTTCCCTTGAAACATAACTATCAGACTTTATTTCTTCGATTATTTGAGAGTATTTTACTTCCTGTACGTAGCCTTGACTATTCCTTTAGGGATGCCGCTCATTTCTGTTAAGTATATAATGAATTTAATTTTCTTTTTTACATTATCTGGGGTGCACGTTTAAATGTAAATACACAGTTGAGCAAGAATTTCGCAATTACAAAAAAATCTTTAGGAGAACAATCATAAGTATTAGGATAATTTTAAACAACTTGCACCGCCGAGACTTTGGCAGACGGTAAATTATGTGCTGTTAAATTATCCCATTTTGCATGAATACTTAATGATATAGCAAATGCAAAGGTGACCATTGAACAAACTGATCTTGTTAAGTGTGCACCACGCACAATGAATACAAAACTAGATAATTACACTGAATATCTGAATTTTAAAACTTACTAAGGATTTCTTGCATGGTATAAGGGAAAGGGGTAAATATCTAAGCCATTTTCACATTTATCATGCCAAATGAAAACATATTAACACTCATTCAAGAATAATTCTGTCTTTCCCAATAGAAATACTGCATTTTTAGCACAATACATTTAATTATTGAATCCATGTGCATCCTCCTCTCCCACAGTTCATTTAAGTACATTGTATATGGAAAGCATATCTCACATGTTCTATGAAGTTAGCAACTTTCTTTGACCCAATGCGCTTTGCATTTGTGTGCCATACAGAAATATTTTTCCCTTCTTTCCTTTACTACCATTCTCATGGCTGACACTAATATTAACCTGACCAAGATCTTGAATCAGAAATCATACAAAATCTACAGTGCAGAAAGAGGTCATTTGGCCCATTGGGTCTGCACCAACAGCAATCCACCCAAGTCCTATCCCCGTAATCCCATATATTTACTGCATTAATCCCTCTAACCTATGCATCCTAGGACATTAAGGAGCAATTTAGCATGGCCAATGCACCTAACCTGAGCATCTTTGGATGGTGGGAGGAAATAGGGGCAATAGGAGGAATCCCATGCAGACACAGGAAGAACATGCAAACTTCACATAGACAGCGATCCAAGCTGGGAATTGAACCTGGGTCTCTGGCACTGTGAGGCAGCAGGGCTAACCACTGTGCCACTGTCCTCCCAAACTGAGAATATGAACTAAAAACAAATTACTCTATTTTTCTGTGCCAGTGACAGTAGGAAAACATTTATCTGGCATGCTTAACCTAATTGGACAGGGTTCTTTCGATATAACCAAGAACTCTAAGTTACACGATAGTTACAATATACTTTTCACATAGTAATTATTTTTTTTTTTAAGCAACACAGCACGGGAAACAGGCCCTTCGGTCCAACGAGCCCGCGCCGCCGTCATACTATGTAGTAGCAAATACATTATCCTATTTTAATATTCCTATATAATAATATATATATTATTCCTAATATGGAAAATTTTCACCATAGGGACAATTTGTTTCCCAATCAGCCTAAGAGCGAATTTTTGGGTTGTGGGAGGAAACCGGAGTGCCCGGAGAAAAACCACGCAACCACGGGGAGAACGCGCAAACTCCCGCAGACACCGGCCCAATTCCAAGTGTCTGCACAGCCACATCGATAGTCTCTGAGCTGTCATGGTGCCCTTCAGGTGGTCCACATAAAGCACTCATATACGACATGAGGTACCAGGCAACCCAAGAATCAACATCCAAGAGCTGTACCCGCACCACCTGCCAAATGCATGCTCAAAGTATGGACCGAATTACCTGTGGAAAAAAGCCGTAGTTAAACAGTCCTAATATATCCCTCTATCTGCATACCGCTCAGGTGGCTGTCCAAGAGACCCTTAAACAGCCCCAGCGTGCCTGCTCCCACCACCTTACTCGGCAGTGCATTCCACACCCCCACTACCCTTTGTGTGAAAAACTGCCCTCTAATATTCGTCCTGTACATAGCCCCCCTCACCCTATGGCCATGACCTCTCGTCCTATCCATTTCTAAAGGTGGAAAAAGTTTACCTCCATTTACTCTATCTATACCCCTTATAATCTTATACACCTCTATGAGATCCCCTCTAAGCCGACGTCTTTCAAGGGAAAACAAACCCAGTCTATCTAATCGTTCCTCATAAGACAGTCCTTCCATACCAGGCAGCATCCTGGTAAACCTCCTCTGCACTCTTTCCAAGGACTCCACATCCTTCCGATAGTACGGAGACCAGAACTGGGCGCAGTATTCCAAGTGAGGCCTAACCAAAGTTGTATACATCTGCAACATCAAACTCCTACTCTTGTATTCTATACCCTTTTCTATGAAAGCTAACATACTATACGCTTTCTTTATCACCTTCTCCACCTGTGGAGACACCTTCAGAGACTTGTGAACCTGCACCCCCAAGTCTCTCTGCGTCTCTATGCTCCGTATAGTTTTACCTTTTATACTATAACTCTCTTCTGCATTTTTCCGGCCAAAATGCATCACCTCGCATTTATCCGGATTAAATTCCATTTGCCATCTATCTGCCCAGTCTACCAACCTGTCTATGTCCTGTTGTATTGCCTGACACTGCTCTTCTGTACCCGCCAATCCACGCATCTTGGTGTCATCAGCAAATTTGCTGATCTCACCACCTACCCCTACTTCCAAGTCGTTTATGTAGACCACAAATAGAAGAGGACCTAGTACTGAGCCCTGTGGCACTCCACTAGTGACAGGCTTCCAGCCGGAAAAAGAGCCTTCCACTACTACCCTCTGTCTCCTCCTCCCGAGCCAGTTCTCGA
Source organism: Sphyrna mokarran (assembly GCA_024679065.1). Taxonomy (NCBI): domain Eukaryota; kingdom Metazoa; phylum Chordata; class Chondrichthyes; order Carcharhiniformes; family Carcharhinidae; genus Sphyrna; species Sphyrna mokarran. The sequence goes on from JAGIQG010000013.1 coordinate 43,044,420, forward strand.
CCCATCTACATACCCGACCCTGTATCCCATGCGCCTTCACCTTGTGCTCAGGTTTCTGCTCAAGCTCACAACTTAAACCCCATGAATTATCAAAACATACATTTGCCCCATATTCTGATTTCCAACCCAAAATCTCTCTATCCACAAAGATATGTTCAATTTTATGTCATTGCCTTGAATCCTCCTCACTATTTCTTACGTGGCACCTTATCAAATGCCTTCAAAAAATCCATTTACTTGCTAATTATACTGTCTTCTTGTTATACACTGTGATTTCCTCAAGAAAATCAATTAAAGTTGAGCACAACTTGCCCTTTTATAAATCCATATTGATCGTCCTTAATAAACAATGCATTTCTAAATGTTCATTTTTTTTTGAAAGGGAAAAAACTTGAAGTTTTTCATCACCTTATCATAAAGGATTTGAAAAGAAGGAGTTACATTTCTACACTACCTTTCATGACCCAAGGATGTCCCAAAGCACTTTCCAGCCACTGAAGTATTTTTGAAGTATAGTATATGGCTGCAGTGCATAACGCGAATGCAGTATAGTTAGCAGTTGCATTGAATTCCACAAGACATTTGATAAGATACCACATAAAAAACTGAGACACATTGATACAGACGATACAAAAAGCGAACATAGTTCAATGTACAATGTCATTTGATCCAACATTTATTTTTCCAATCAATTAATCTGCCTAAGTCCTCTTTTATTTTGTTGAAGTTAGCAAATTTCTAGTTCAGTATTATTAACTTTGACCACCCTCCCCCACCCTCCCCATCCCCTTCCATTCTGTAAAGTTTTGGGATTTTTATTAGATTAAAGGCACTACATAAATACCATTTTTTGTTATACCCAAAACAAAATACTAATCTTTCTTTTCTATTCCAACCAAATTGCCTTCTGTGCAAATGTGTCAAGTTGCACCAGACTTTTAGATCAAGCAGATGGATAGTCCATTAAATAAGGCACTTCTCCTGCATCAAATACAAATAGCATCCAGACATGACATTTTATTGCAAAGTACTTATCGCATTAATGTGCAGATTTCAGTTGCTATTCAGGAACAGGAAACATTTTGATCTATTTCAAATAAAGATGGATTCCTAAAACATTTATAGCCTAATCCATTGACTAATATTTGTTTTGTAAATTCAGCAAAAGTTTCATCTGCAAGCAAGAAGGCAAACTTTCATGGCAATATAAATATGCTTTTGCATCTGGTGGTAAAGCTCATAAAGGATGCAATCTATCTCAGGATAAGATTTTATTTTCTCCTCCACAGTTGTGTTCCTACTAAGCAGAGGTAGCACCTAACCTCTACAAAAGTGGCAGCTGTGCAATCTGGTTGCAAAATGGATATTTTTGTCAATTTTGCCCTAGTCTGAACTTCAAACTAATTTTAATATTTTAAAACATATATTGAAAAACTGGTTGCCTGATGATTACCTGATTATTTTGTAGATTGAAATCATTCCTCTACCTCAAGAAGGATCAAAAGGGACATCCAGGTCTTGCCTGATAGCGAGATCTTCTTGTCCCACTGAAGGTTAGCCCCCCTCGCCCCACCTCTCCCCCCCCCACCCCCCACCCCACCCCACTTCCACAATTGTGGGTTTCTTGAGAGCAGGATGGACAAACCATGCAAAACATCAGACATTGTCAAAACCGGAACACTCTACCAATGGCCAATGGTAAGCTGTGAGAAAACTCATTCTGGTGGGATGGGTAAGCTCAGCTAGTCATATTTTAAAATCAAGGTGAATGTGTGAAAATGAATAGCCTTTTTTATTTTAAACTCACTAAAGCTTGACACTGGGAACATTTAATTTGTGTACATCCCTCAAAGTTAGGAAAAATCACACCTGTTTCATACAAAATATATTGAACATGAGCGATACATTTCCATAAATTTCTATTCATGCCACATGTCTGAATCTGGACTCAACTCCATGTTACTTCTTAAGTTTGTCTGATTTGTTCCTTAAAATCCCTTCGGATTGAGTTTAAGCCAGTCAATAATCTTAGAAAGTTTTGTTGGTATTTGCATAAATTTACATATATTGCCCAAATTTAACATTACCTTTTAATTTTAAACTCCTGTTTAAAAAAAGAATTTTGCTTAGTTTTAATTCCTTTTCTTTATGTTTTAACTCCTTCTAAATCACTTGCTATCAGAGATCTTTGTTCAACTTGGTTTTAATTACTCTTGTGTGTCTACCCAAGGTATCATGATGACTTGCTGCGTCAGAAATTAATGTCATGAGGGAAAGTTACAGAATCAAGGCCTATTCATTTGCAAAAGTATAGAATCTGGGGATTTTTTTTATGTTTACCACCTCAACAAAGGCCATTGTAGAACCTGCCTATTATTCATAAGTTTGAAATCAATAGGACCAAACCATATTCATGCAGAAACAGTGATGGGGGGAATTTAACTGGCACCACATAACAAAATGGTAAGAGCTGAGAGCTATTCTAAATTGGTCTAAACTGGCATCCAATGTGTGTTGATTACAAAAATAATGTCAAAATACTGTGGATGCTGGAATCTAAAACTAAAACAGAAGCAAATACCTTAATGGATGCTCTTAGTATTATTTCTAGCCTTTATCATCATCATCATCTACGTTCCCTTTGTCTTCTTGTCTATACCATTCGTATAAAACTTGTCCTATTGTCCTTGGTCTTGAGCTGTGAGGAAGGGTCATCCTGAAACATTGGCTCTATTCTCTCTTCGTAGATGTTGTCAGACCTGCTGAAATTTTCCAGCATTTTCTGTTTTTCTTCCCATGTGTAGGTTTGTGAGTCTGCTGCTTTTAATGCAAATAATTCCAGATGCCATATTGTGGAAGGGTTAGTGCACGTATAAGTAACATCCAGCAGAAATATGCAGAACAAGCTGATGACAAAGTCAATCAACAAACAGCAAACTGAGTTTACATGATAGTAAGCTGACTCAACGTGACTTCAGCCTGAGTTTAATATAACAAGCAAACTCCTTCTTGCTGAACATGTTGGCCCCTTACTTCTGTTGTGGGCAAATTATTGGAGAGAATTATTAGGGATAGGATTTATAGTTATTTAGAGAGAAATGAATTGATTGGGGATAGTCAGCATGGTTTTGTGAAGGGTAGGTCATGCCTTACTAATCTCATTGAGTTTTTTGAAAAAGTGACCAAAGAGGTGGATGGGGGTAAGGCGGTTGATGTGATATATATGGACTTTAATAAGGCGTTTGATAAGGTGGCCCATGGAAGACTTCTGCAGAAAATGCAGATGTATGGGATAGAGGGTGATTTAGCTAATTGGGTTAGGAATTGGCTAGCAGATAGAAGACAGAGGGTGGTGGTTGATGGGAGATATTCATCGTGGAGTTCGGTGACAAGTGGTGTACCTCAGGGGTCTGTTTTGGGGCCCCTGCTGTTTGTAATTTTTATAAATGATCTGGATGAGGGTATTGAAGGATGGATTAGTAAATTTGCAGATGACACTAAAGTCGGTGGAGTGGTAGATAGTGAAGAGGGGTGTTATAGTTTGCAGAGAGACTTGGACAAGTTGCAGAGCTGGGCCGAGAGGTGGCAAATGGAGTTTAATGTGGAAAAGTGTGAGGTAATGCACTTTGGCAGGAATAATAAATGTGTAGAGTATAGGGCTAATGGTAGGATTCTTAATAGTGTTGATGAACAGAGGGATCTTGGTGTATATGTGCATAGATCCCTGAAAGTAGGCAGTCAAGTCGATAAGGTTGTTAAGAAGGCATATGGAGTCTTAGCTTTTATTGGTAGGGGGATTGAATTTCGGAGCCGCAACGTCATGTTGCAACTGTACAAAACTCTAGTGCGGCCGCACTTGGAGTATTGTGTGCAGTTCTGGTCCCCACATTATAAGAAAGATGTGGAGGCATTGGAGAGGGTACAGAGGAGGTTTACCAGGATGTTGCCTGGTATGGAGGGCAGGTCTTATGAAGAGAGGCTGAGGGATTTGAGGTTGTTTTCGTTAGAAAGGAGGCGGCTAAGAGGGGACCTTATCGAAGCATATAAGATGATGAGGTTTAGATAGGGTGGACAGTGATAGCCTTTTTCCTAGGATGGAGAAAGCTAGCACGAGGGGACACAGCTTTAAATTAAGGGGTGATAGTTATAGGACGGATATCAGAGGTAGGTTCTTTACCCAAAGGGTGGTTCGGGAGTGGAATGCCCTGCCTGCAGCAGTTGTAGATGCGCCAAGTTTGGTGGCGTTTAAGAGGTTAGTTGATAAGTATATGGAAGAGAAGGGAATGGTTTAGTTTGGAGGGGTATTGCTTTTATATTGGTCGGTGCAACATCGAAGGCCGAAGGGCCTGTTCTGTGCTGTAATGTTCTATGTTCTATGTTCTAATAGAAATTGAGACATCAGTCAGCAGATGCTGCGCCACATTAGGCCAAGTGTTCATGAATGGAGTTAGGCATCAACTTCATGTTGGAAAGTACAGAATAATGGGTGCTGCTTATGGGAAGGAGGTAATACCATGAATTAATAATGACATGAACAGGCATGTACAAAAGATTGAGCAGAGAATATAGAACATAGAATACTACAGCTGTAGTGGGCCCTTCGGCCAACAAGTTGCACCGATCATATCCATACCTATTAGACCATAAAACTATCTATAACTCTCAATCCCATTAAATCCCACGTACTCATCCAGAAGTCTTTTAAAAAAAACCCAGCGAGTTTGCCTCCACTACCACCGACGGCAGCCAATTCCACTCACTCACCACTCTGAGTGAAAAATTTACCACTGACATCTCCCCTGAAGCTGGAATAGTCTGCACAAGAGAGACGTTAAAACATACTAAAGTGTAAATAAAGGAGATTTGAAGAAACCTACCAGAGTTAGACCTAAACCACTCATAAGTAATGGAAAATACTTTATTTTATAATAAATAAATATTTAATAATGGAAAATATTTACAATCCAGAACAGGCCATAGATTACCCCAAGAGAGATCTAAATAGGATTCAAAATGGAAACCAAATCACAAACAAAATAGGAATGCCATCAAGCTCTGTGCAATAGCCTGTGCAAAGTTAGATTTCCCATGCTCCTTCACATCGAACACATTCTTTTTGGCTTTCCCAAAGTACTATGCATTTCACAGTATGTACCCCTCAACCTTCTTCTGTAAGTTGTCTCTCCAGAGTCCCTCACCTGAATTCTTGTAGTGAAACCCAGGTTTGATCTCATCTTGGAGCAATAAGTATTCCAAAGATGGCCAGCACAGTTTACTCCATGGAGAATAGAATGTGCAGCCAAGCCTGTCTGCCTATGCATAACTTCTGCTGCATATGGTTGTACACCATGTTCTCTTCCTCCTGAAAGAGAGGGAAGTGTGCTTGTGAATGTTGTGCAAAATCCTTGGGTGATAGTGTTGAATAACTGAAAGATGCGCAATCTTTTGAAATGTGGGAGTGTGAGGATGAGGTAAAAAAAAGTTGATTGTTAAGTATAAGCCTTATTGATTATTAGGAGTGATGAGGCAATAATAAATTAAGCTGTGGTTGATGCTAGTGCAATTTTTGAAAAAGAAAAACTTGCTTTATGTAATGCCTTTCACAACCACCCTTCATCTCAAAGCCAATGAAGTAATTTTGAAGCAATATCACCAGATAATATAGAAAAAAAAGGCAGCTTATTTATGCAGAGCAAGCAGAGTAAGAATATGCAGAGCATATTCTGTTTTTGTGATACTGATCAGAATATTCCCCAGTTCCTCTTCAAAATAATGCTTTTACCTTCACCCAAGAGAGCCTATGAGGCCTAGTTTCAAGGTCTCATCCAAAAGATGCCAGGTTCAGTGTTCTCTTGATATTGCACTAATCTTGATTTTTGTGCTCAAGCCATGGGGTAGAATTTCCTGTCCTGTCCACCATGGGAATTGTAGCAGGCGGGCCACGGACCATGCAAAAGTCCGTTGACCTTGGGAGGGACTTTCCAGCTTATGGGTGAGCGCTGCTAGAAAATCCTATCCCTGGAATGGGACCTGAACTAATAAACGTCTGAGTCAAAGGCAAAAATGCTATCAACTAAGCCACAGTAAATACCAGTTGGTGGGTTGTAGCATTTAAAGGTATATTCATTGAACTTAACTACTCAGGTGAGGTCATTGAGCTTTTTACAGCACTGAATCCAAGAATTCAGGATTTGACAATTGACATTGACTCCACAATGATCAGCTCTGACCATCTTTCAAACTTGTATGTGGGGATCCATCCTTCTGCTGTGGAAATAGAACATCACTCCAACTTTGCAACTTCTCTACTAAGATCTCCAGTGCAGCACCAATATCCTTAGAGCCTCTTAGTCCCTTGCTATGCCATTCTTCACATGCCATCCTTTACTGTTTCCAGGATCATTTCACTTCTGACACAACTGCCAGAATCTATTCCAGTCATAGCAGAGCTCCTCTTTAAGAGAAGCAGGCTAACTTCAAGCAATGCAAGGCAAGTTGCAATTTGGACACTCTTCTGATGTGGGTAACAAATCAACAATGCAGTTGGCATGGCTGCAAACAGCAATCATTGTAAAGAGCAGGCAGTGTGAAGTTGGCAATCAACAGACATGGGTTAATTGTTCATCACAATCCTGTGTCCATTCTTCAGGCTAGGATGATTTAGCCCCCAGTTATATATTAAGAAGACCGCAGGTGCAAGATGCTAATATTCCTTAATTAAACGGGATGATTGCTCCATTTTCAATGCCACTTCATTTCATTAAACTACCGTAAAAATAAGACCCAACAATGTAGTAATATTGACACTAATCACCTTCATTATTCTTGGACCTGACAGAGACATTTGAATATAAATGCTGTGACTAATGATCTTATGGTTAATTCTATGAAACGTATGCTGAGAAATAAGCTCAACTGCATCTTCAATATTAGCATTAATGATTTTCGTAGGGCCATTAACAGATTTAAAATATATTTTCCATTCAATAATACATATAGGAGAAAGGGCTGGAATTTGTGCTAAATTGCAAAAAAGTGAGGTTCCAGAACTTAAAGAGAGACAAAATGATAAATTGCCAAGCATATTTAGCAGTCACAGTTAACAAAATGTTGAAGAATGCAAAGTAACATTTTATATAATGCAGCCAATTTTCATACCCATGTTTGGAAGGAACAATAGCAAATGGAATTGTGGACTGTAGAAAGTTACTCTGACTTGACTGGAATTCAATCCTCTGCCATTGTGTTGCATCTAACCATGTTCATTTCTTGCTTGCTGCTCCCCCAGCTTGCTGCTGCAATTTTCAGTTACTCTCTGCATTTAAAGATCTAAACTTGTAATTCCTGTTCTCTCCAACATTGTAGTCCAGTGTTACAATGGAATTACATTCAACCAATAAACATACAAATGAGCTGGCCCCTTGTCCATTCAAAGTAACTTTCCATCAAAGCTGCTCAGCTTTCTCTTTCTACGACCACATAATGGGTCAGTCAAGACAAGGCAAAACCAGAAACTGTGGCACAGTGGTTAGCACTGCTGCCTCACAGCACCAGGGACCTGAGTTGAGTCACCGTCTGTGTGAGTCTGCACGTTCTCCCCATATCTGCATAAGTTTTCTCCAGATGTTGCAGCTTCCTCCCACAAGTTCAAAACACATGCTGATTAGGTGCATAGGCCATGCTGAATTCGCCCTCAGTGTAACTGAACAGGCACCGGAGTGTGGCGGTTAGAGGATTTTCATAGTAACTCCATTGCAGTCTTAATGTAAGCCTTCTTGTGACACTAATAAATAAATTTTGAACTGTTGAGAACCACCATTCAGTCAAATAGGGTTGTGTTAAGGCATTTTCTTCTTGATGTTGTCACATGCCTTACTCAATAGCATGTGTCTACTTACATATCTGAACTAACAGCAAACCGCTTAAGACCCAAAATAAGTCCACCAAATGTTCATCAGAGAGTTCATCTACTCCAACTATCTACATAAGCATTACATAATGAGAAAGCCTTTAATGACAAATGGACAATCTCATGCCTATAAAGTCTGAAAGTTTGCAAGTCTAAAAATTTACTTATTAGCTTTAACCATCTTTAACGATCAGCATCAGAGGTACAAATGTCATGGTGCAGGATGTTGCCATGCAACTATCTATCAGCGTGACAATGTTACATTGCACTTCACATATATAGGCTCCGCAATTACCAGCAATCTATCACTTTGTGCTTAAGTCAACTTTGTGCTTGGATAGTTGCAAAAACTGTCCAAGTTGAGTGAAAGTGTATGGAACAACAGCAATCTAATTGAGAACACCGAACTGTGATCTACCAAGCCTGCATCCTCAATGCACTCATCTACATTGGTGCGACCTCGACAGCATCTGCTAGTCAGAAGCAAAGGCTGAACAGCTTCAACGCTTGCTGTCTCAGACATATCCTCAGCACTTCTTGGCAGGACAAGGTTGTTGTAGGGTGTTGGATACAATTTGGTGGATCTTAATGAAGTCTTTGTAGTCTTAAGTAGCATAACTATACGTATTTATTAACTACAAGAGCTATATAGATATAAACTGCAAAAGGTTCAAGCTAGGAGCTATCTCCATGCTTGTTTGTGCTCATGGCTCTGTCCAATATGAGAGTGACTTTTAGGTGTGGTTCATATGTTCTCTTATATCATTGTGTAGGTGATGTTGTACTCAGTTCCACATTAACTCTATGTGCGCTAGACTGCTATACTATGAAGATCACCAAATCAGTGGTCCTGGTGTATGTTAATTCCATCAGTATATACTCATTTATAGGCCAATTTGTCCGCACTGATTCAGCCATTTTCATCAGATGGATGAAGGCCATATAACCAAATATTTTCTGTACGGTGAACTGCTCACTGACCATAACCTCCAGGGTTTCCACACCTCCACTACCAGGATACCTGAAAGCAGGCCAGGAAGTTATGGACGACTGGGGAACAGTCGCTGGCAGCTGTGATCTGTGGAGGCTGATTGTTTAGAGTGGTATTGGAAAAGGAGAGCAGGAGATGCCGAGATATGGCCAAGCAGAGGACTCTAGGAAAATAGAGGCCTGCAAATTGTGCAGCTTCTCAGCCCACTGCCTATCAGAGACTGCTATGCCTGAGCTGGATTCCTGAGCCAGACAGTGCTGAACACAAAGTTGATCATCACAGCAGAAACCATCACCTCATGAGATGGAAGGTGCCACCACCATCCGCATGGAATGACAGCTCATTATAGCACATTGACGCAGAGGTTAACTGTACCTCTCACCTTGCACCTTGTATATGTCAATTTGTCAAAATGTTGCATCGGAGTTTTCATTCCGTGATGTGAAAGTGAATTGTAATTTTCATTTTGCCATTTTAAATCTCACATGGCAATAAAATATATATTATTCTTAAAGCGAAAGCCACTCAATGTCCTGTGGGCATTGAATCACGCACCGTGCAGCAATTCAATTTGTATCCTTGAATTGTTCACCTGCAGCCTCTTGGTAAACTAAACCTACAGAAAGGGAGCTGAAGATCATGCCTCATCTACTTTCAGTTAATGTTCAAACTGATGTTCAGAAAGGACAGTGAGCACGAAACGTTCACCTTGTGCACGCACACTGTCATACTGTATGATAACCTGTGTGCTGGATTAGGCTGAGTCAAGCTGTCCAAAAAGGGCTGACTGTTGAGGCAACACAGGCATGAGTCACATTTTACTTGCATATTCATAGCCAGGATAAGATGCAAACACAACGTTCAAAACATTCCGGGAGAATTCCAAAGACAAGCAATGCTCCTCACTCGAATCAATCACAGCAGCTATTCCTCCGAGTTGGATGCTATCACAGCATCACATCAAAACTACAATTTTAACCCTATGGGAATGCTTCAGATTAGAAAATTAAAATGGCTACCAGGAGATAATCCTGTTGCATTCAGGCTGCAGGGATTTTCCTGCCCCTCTCCACATCCTTTGCCATGTTTTTTGGCAAATGGAGGCAGCTCACCATTGGCTGCTGGTGAGACCTTTGGATGTTTATGGCATTTGGAAGGTTCGCCCCCTCCTGCTGCCAGGGAACCCACCACGGAGTGCTGCCATTGACAGTGCCAGAAGATCCTGCTGCAGGAAGAGCAGGAAAATCCTGCTCATGTTGTGCTTGCTCTCCCAACTTTTTTAACTCTCGAGTTTCCGGAAGCTTCAAGGCAGTGGGCTTGTTATTATAGAAACATTGGTTGTGATTCTCCCATCACGACCTGCAACTTTTCTGTTGGGTTGGGCTGGGAGAATCACATCATCGGCCTTTCTCTGGGATATGCACATGCATCAGGAACACATGCACATCTCCCAGAGCTGGAGAACAGTCACTGGTCAGACCATGCTGGAAACCAGCGGGAAGACAGAAGTAATTTGAATCTTTTTAAAATGTACTTAAATATATTTTGCATTTCATTATTGGGGACTTGCCAGGCCCGACTGCATCTCTCACCCTGCCAGGAGTATTAAACCCACCAGGGTTTAGAGTAGCTCTCCACATTTGGGGAACTAGCCACCAAGGGTTTGGGTGGTGGGGAATTAATGCCCCTTAGGCATGGGCATCCCGGCAATACCAGCCTGTATCCCTAGCACTCCCCAAGGGGTGAAGTGCCCATGCCCAAGGGGCACATTAGCACTGCTCACTGGACAGTGCCAAGGGGAAGGGGGCCTGCTGTGGCAGGGCCTAGGGGTGATTGGTGGGGGTGGGGTGGTGCTGCTACCACTCTGCAGTGGGATCGATCTAGGCTGGAGAGGGGCCAACAATCGGAGTAGGCTGGCTTGGGGAGAGAGGGGTGGCAGGGTGTGTGAGAGTGGGGGATGGCGGTGATTTGCCGAGGGGGGAGGGTGGGGAGATTGCCACTGCAGGGTGAGAGAGATTGGACATCAGGGTAGTTGTGGGGATCAGGGCTGGCCTGAAAATTGTCTAAGCGGAAAGAATGTCTCTATCTCTACCTATCCCCTTCATTATCTTATAAGTCTTTATAAGATCCCCCCTCAGCCTTCTAAACTCCAACAAGTACAGGCCCAGTCTATTTAATCTCTCCTCATAAGTTAATCCCCTCATCTCCGGTATCAGACTGGTGAACCTTCTCTGCACACCCTCTAAGGCTGATACATCCTTTCACAAATAAGGGGACCAAAACTGTACACAGTTTTAATAAGACGTTTGACAAGAGCCCATATGGTAGACTAGTCAAAAAAAAGCCAATGGAATATTGGGTAACGTGATGAATTGGAGTGAAAGTTGGTTTAGTAAGAGAAAACAAAGTATAATTAATGGTCAGTGGCTGCCCTTATAAATGGAAAGCTGTTTCAAGTGGTGTTCCACAGGGCTCGCTATCAGGATCCCTGCTCCTGCTGTTTGTTTTATATATTAACAATTTGAACTTGAACGTTGGGGACATGATTGGGAAATTTGCAGACAACACAAAAATTATCTCTTTAGTGGATAGTGTTAGAAGGTATCTGTAAGCTCCAAATTATAAGTTGGTGTAGTGGGCAGGAAAGTAGCAGATGGAGTTCAAGCCTGATATTGAAGTAATGTATTTAGGGAGGTCAAACATTATAGGAAATAAACAACAAATGCGAATATAATGAGAAGGGTAGATGAAGTGAGAGATCTTAGTGTGCAAGTGCACAGGTCACTAAATGTAGTAGCACAAGTAGATAAGGTTGTAAAGAAGACAATGTTCTCCTTCATCACTAGAGCAATAGAAAAGAAAAATAGGGATGTAATGATGAAACTGTACAAGGCACTGGTGAGGCCACAACTGGAGTGATGTGTGCAGTTCTAGTCAGCACATTACAGAAGAATGCAATTGTTCTGCGGAGAGCACAGAAAGCATTTACTAGAATTTTGCCGGGCCTGGAGAATTGTAGCTACAAGGAGAGATTGGAGTGGTTAGGGTTGTTTCACTTGGAACAAAGATGAAGGGATGACATGATTGAGGTATACAAAATTGTGAAGATAGAAAGAGAGTAGATAGGAGGAACCTGTTTCGTTGTCAGAGAGTTCAAAAACCAGAGGTCATAGATTCAAGCTGTGTCTGGAGAATTAGAGGGGACATGAGGAAAACATTTTTATGCAGAGGGTAGTGAGTGTCTGGAATTCATTGCCTGAGTTGGCAGTGCAAGCAGGGATCCTAAATTTATTTAAAAATACTTGATCTGCATCTTAGATGTTGTAAGTTGCAGGGCTATGTGTTATGTACAGGAAGGTGGGATTAAAAAGGGTACATAGATGTCTTTGGGTTAGCATAGACAAGATGGACTGAATGGCCCCTTCTCTGCTGTATCATTTCTATAATTCAATACTGATCCCTGCACAAAACTGAACCTTCTGCAGACTAAGAAATACTCATTTAGCAAAATTCCTTTCCACCTTAAACATCAAAATTTTTAAAAAATCTATGTTGCTACTTTTCTCTTATGCCATATGGCTACACTTTTCTAACAAGCCTCACACAAGACCTCTTTGTGAATGCCTTTAGTAAATTCATAAACACTGTACTTATTGTACTCCTACTGACACAGAATCAATCACTCTTTAAAACACTAATTTCTTTTACATAGACTCATGGACTCTATTGGACTGATATTTACGGGGTTAAGAGTTCAGAGTGGAGGGAGTCGGATGTTATGGTTAGAAGACCCGGAATTCTGAACTTCTTCGAACATTGTTGAGTTCAGCAGGGGGAAAGGGCCTGCTTGCTAGGACTGGGGTGATCAGTGGAGATACTGGGAAAGGGTCATGGAAGTTCTGGGGTGGTGGTGATCATGCTGGTATCAGTTTGGAGAGATTGTGTGAGGGAGGGGTGGCATATGTTAGTGATCAGGGGTGGTCAGGGTGAGATTGGCCAATAATTAAAGGACCAGGGAAACCAAGGCTATCTATAATGGAGTGGGGATTAAGGATAAAGAATGTGCAAGTGAGGAGATTGGTTTACAGGTTAAGGCTGTTGAGCCAATGGGAAGCACCCATACTCTTCTCAATATTCCAGCAGTTGCCACATTAAAAGCACTCGCCCAATGGATCCCTTCTCACCTTCTGTTGCTGGCTAAGATTCTTTAGCACAACAAAACAGAAATTTTGTTATTGAGAGCATGAATGTTCTGTTTCTATTTATTATACTCTTCTTTTATAAAATGTCAGTTTTGATTTAATCTTCAACATTTCAATTTTGATGCATTGCATTTTCCTCTTATTGAAAAGTACTGGGGAAGGAAAGATTGGATATGTATTTATTCTATCCATCTCATAGTTGCAGATTTCCAGTTACTGATCCACTGATTTGTAAACTTCATTTCCCAGTTAAATTGGGCCAGCTTGTTTATCCCCCTGAACTATGGCCGGATTGTCCAACCTCGCTCACGGTCAGGATTTTTCCATCCCGCTGCAGTGAACGAGATTTGGTTAAGTGCCAAATTCTCTGTCTTTGCTGGCAGTGGCAAGGTGGTATGAACAGTCAACATGGGGGGGCTCTTCAGAGTGCCCACTCCTATCATAGGTTGGCACTGCTAGGTTGGTGCTACCAGGCAGGTGCTACCAGGGGCAGTGTGAATCTGTGCCAGGAGGTAGTGCCAGCCACTGCCCAGGTATGTCCCTTTCCCCTCTCCCTCCCTCCCCTGGGAGGAGCTGTACTTTCCTTGGCACCCTCTCAACTGATTCCCATTCTTATTTTGCTGTGGTAAACCTCGCCAACATATCTGTATGAATATTTAGTGATGGAGGGTGATCAGATGGCTGGGAAGCCCTTCGATAATATGTTAATATGTTAAAATTTATTGAAATGAAGTTCCCTGAAAGGGCGGGAACTTTGATACATCACCAGTGAGATGCACGGAAAATTGGGAAATGAAATCTCACTGATGAACCTGATGGATATTATGACATTTGGAGCATTCCGTAATTCTGCCTTTCAAACCAAAATTACGTTTCATGTCTGGAGTAATTTATAAGATTTAGTAACTTTGGTTGGGAATCTAGCTCTGGATACACCATGTAAATTTGTGAACTAAAGCTTTTACAACTCACAACTCCAGTAATCCCAGCCTACAGTGTATTCCGCAAACACAAGACAAATTTAACTAACTATCGCATCTGTCAGTGCCCCAACTCCCAAAGCAGCCCACAGGCAGATAGATTAATCACATTGTGTGTATGCTGATTTAAATATTTTAAATAAATAAATTTCATTTTTACAAAGTTTCAGGAGGAATAAGGTTGCATAGTTTGAATAAAAAAACCTGGAACAGTTCTGATGGAAAGTCACATTCAAAGATTAAGCCTGCCTTCTGCCTTATCACGACCTTCCCCCTTTCCCTCCACTGTCTCGAAATTACCAGAATGCATGTCTGATATCCAGGATTGGATGTGAAAAAATTTCCTCCAACTAAGTATTTGATAGTTAAACACTGTTCCAATAATAGCAATTCCACCCCTCTCCCTGGAAATCTTTCCAAGACTGAACCACACTGTTTGCAACTTTAGGATCATATTTGACACCAAGATGAACCTCTGAACAAATATCAACTTCTTTAACCATCAAAGGTGCCAAACAAGCAACAAAATTTGCTGTGTTGAATGGGGGGGGGCACATTGCCAAAAAATTCTAAGTGCCGAACAAATGTGGAACAGGGAGAGATTTGCGCTCATTTATGGACAGCTCTCAGATGCAATCATACCACATTTAGAAAAACAGTGTGATTCTCCCCAGTACAGAGACTGGGCAGAGCCTATTCATTCCAGAAAGCCAGCTTTTTGAGCTCTAGGAATATCACGGTGCAAGCACCCCTATCTCCCTATGCACTATGCACAAAGTGTACACAGTATACTAAGAGATCTGTCACTTGCTCCCACCCCCCAGCTGTCCAGGCATCGCCCTCATGGTAATACCTATTCTCTTATATATGTCTGTGAGACATGGACTGCGTACTCTAGACACATTATCCTGGTGGACTGGTTGCATTTGGAAGATAATGGGCAAGAAACAAGAAGACCAAGTGCCCAACACTGAGGCACTTCAAAGAGTAGAAGCCTCTAGAATTGAAATACTTATCATCTTAGCTCACTTTGACTGGACATGGAGTACATAAAAAAAAGTCTTCTGTATTCACAACTTTAAACTTAGATATTGCCTCTGAGATTAAGGTTCAAGGGCTACTTGAGGCAAGCCACAAGAATTTTTTAAGAATTTATTTGTGGGATGTGAGTGTTACTGGCTAGGTCAACATTTAATGTCTACCGCCAGTTGCCCTTGAGTAGGTGGTGGAAGTAGTGAGCGGCCTTCTTGAACCACTGCAGCATCCACAGTGCTGTAGCCAGAGTTCCAGGATATTGATCCAGTGACAGTTAAAGAAGAGCAATATATTTCCAAGTCATAATGGTGAGTGACTTAGAGAGGAACCTCCAGGTATTCCCAGGTGTCTGCTGCTATTGCCCATCAAACATGTTCATCATAGACTGGGAGAAAAATATCCAAAAAGAACTATCAGGAGAGCAATCTCAAGTAACGGCATTATTTCCTTTGAACAACAAAGAATAAAGACAGCTAAGGTGAAAAGGCAAATTAGAAAGACCAGGTATTCCCAATAAAATTGAACAATTCATCCTTGACTATGGAAAGTCAAGTAGGTCTGTAATCAGGTTCTATAGCCACATTAGAACTCAAACAAATGACTCTACAAATGCAAGAGAAACCATTTTAAATAACGAAGGAAAATTGATAACAATAATAAAGACCATTTACTTCTCCATAACATTTGGCCAACCCCATCCTTGACTCACTCATCTGCTGCTGAAACACTCATCCCCTAAACTCAGCAATTCCAACATAATCCTGACCAGTCTCCTGAGTTTATACACTTCTCATCGACAAAGTATTTGGTCATCTGCCCTAATATCTTACCTGCTACAGTCTCAAATTTTGTTTGATAATGCTTCTGTAAAATGCCTTGGGACATTTTATGATGTCAAAAGTCTGATGTAAATGTAAGCTTTAAGTTTATTTATTAGTGTCACAAGTAGTCTTACATTTGTTAGTGTAGATGATGATTAACCTGCTTTAATTGTGTTTTGATTATTTTCTGTTCCTATAACCTAATTTTAAAGAGTTAGAAATGAGTATCGCTTATTGCCAGAATGAATGGTTAGCATCTGTTCTTGGCATACCCTTTGTCTGTTATTTTATAGGAGCGGTCAATTAATTTAAAATTAAGTAGGGCAGCAGAATGTCATGTGAATGCATTAAGTGATTGTCCACTATTATCGGCAACAATAATTTATCATTTATATTGCTTTCTTGGCCAGGTCAAAAAGGTTTATCTTTCTCCACTGGAAATCAAATTCACTGCACATCTCACTCTTTAAAAAGAAGTTTAAGTTCCTCTAGGGATTCCTGTGATCATACTTTCTGTGATCAGCAAGAGGTTGGGTAATGACAGTTAACCATATGTTTCTTGGATTATATTTTTCACAAATTGTAAAAAAACCACTTAAGTCTGTACTGATATTCAATCATCTGTACGTCTGTGTGGAGCTCAGAGAATATGTGTGACATACAAATGAGAGCTACACTTTACCTAGCTTTTTTAAATTCAGCAAGTATGGTCAATAAAATTATTCTTTGATTTAAACTCAGAAAACCTACCTGATTAATTTGCCTGATGGGAATATTCCCCAACTATCTTGATGGGTGCAACTTCAACAAAACTCAAGATGTTGTACACCATCCAGGACTAAGCATCCTACTTGATTGAAATCTCAACCCTCATTTTCAATATTCACTTAATTCCACCATTGGCAAAACATGGCTGCAATGTGAACCATCTACAAGATGCACGGCAGCAATTTTCCAAACTTACAATCTCAATCACTCAGAAAGATAGGATCAGTAGCAAGGGAAAACCATCACCACTGAGTTCCCCTTCAAGTTACATACCATCCTGATATATTGCTTCTCTTTCATCGTCATTGAGTCAAAATCTTGGAACTTCCTACCTGATGTCACAGTGGTTAGCATTGCTGCCTCATAGTGCCAGGGACAGGGTTCAATACCCTCTTGTGTCATTGTTTGTGCAGAGTCTGCACGTTTTCCCCGTATCTGTGTGTGTTTCCTCTGGATATTCAGGTTTCCTCCCACTGTCTGAAAGTTGTGCTGATTAGATGCATTGGTCATGCTAAATTCTCTCTCAGTGCACCTGAGCAAGCTGGAGTATGGTGACTTGGGTATCTTCACAGTAACTTTATTACAGTATTAATGAAGCCTACTTGTGACACTAATAAATAAACTTTAAACTCTGGGAGTCCGTTTATATAAATTCCAGGAAATAGTAATTTTAGAAAATATGCATTTAGCACCAAAGTACTCTTTTAATTGTTGAGCTTGCAACTTTAGCCTCAATTTTAACTTAACTCGTCCACCAAGTGCAGGTTACACATCTAATTTCATGTTAATGGCATGCAAAATCAGGCTGGGAATGAAGCAGGCATCTGGCCTGAATGCATTCTATTTCAGTTAAAATTGGGATTATCTTTTCATTTGGCATTAAAATTAAGCCATAGTAACAAACAATAACTGACTATATCCCCTAGTTTCCTCTCACCATAATTATTATAATTCACTAGATTTATTAATTGGAAAGCAATAGCCCATGAAGGTTGGTGCATGATTTCTGAACATTTTGCTTCTAGTCAAACTAATATTGAGTCGCAAAATAAATGTATGTGATTCTTCTTGTGCTTCCTACTGTTTGTTAATGAGATGAACTCAGGGGCAGTCACAAAGCAAATGCTTCTTTAATGTCACCAGAAGTGCACACCATACTGACACCTGACCTTCAGCAAGATTACTCACCCACCCACTGAATTCTACACTCAGAGAGACTAACTGCAGGCTCCATGCTTTGTGGGGATTGTCAAGGATTAACTATATTTCTGGGAACAGCTGCTGCCTGTTTTGTTACTTTAGAATCTAACTGCATGAGGACTTTATCTTATTTTTGCAAAATATCCAATTCTATTTCACTTTGGACAATTCGAAAGAATTAAAATGTTGCGCTTACTGAAACTTACATCTGTCACCTTGGAGTGAATTTTACCTGGGCTTGAGAGCAAGTGAGAGTGAAAAGCAAAGAAACTGGCAGAGCATCAGGAAACTTGAACACCCCCAGCCACCTACCAACTTCCACATTTAACCACAGCATGTTAGGCTTATTCAAATAGCCCCTCTGGAAGGGAAAGTGGTCAATTTCATTATATTAATTGTGTAATTACAGCAATAACCATGTGGCTTTTGGACTGTAACAGTGGATGCACAGCTATCCCAGGCTGTCTGAAGGCAAAAGAAGAAAACAGCATTATTTGATTGAAAACATGACAGGGAAATATGCCAATAAATGCTGAAGCCTAACTGATTTCTTGGCTGGTTGCGTGAAAGGCTTTGTTCACAGTGTTTCTGCTGGAAGGTGACTTTTACAACCTTATGGGTTAATTTCACAACCTAGGAGGTTTGTATTGTGTCTATTTCAGCAGCCTTAGTGCTATTTATGCTCTTTCACTTTGGACTTCAGGTGAAGACCAAGATAACAAGAAGCAGCAAGAGAAGGAGCAACAGGACTAGCAATTGGCTGCTCCTCACAGACTTCTAGCTCCACGGGATAAGCAAAGAGGTACTGTTCACACCACATCACATGGTACAAGATAAAGAATAACTTTCTTCATTGAAACACCAATGTTTCAGGAAGATCAAGATCTTGCTTTAGTGGTAATAGGCATTGTGACCTGTAGAGCAAGACCTGATACCGAGGGGGCTACTGGTCATGCTTTATCAGTGACAGTCAAATTCACTACTGTCTGCAATTACTTTGCTTCTAGCTGTCAAGTTATTTGCAAGACTTCAGTCAGTGTCACCAACCACAAGGATTTCTACTCCATCAATGTATAGCAGGTGTACAACCACAAGAAGATCTTTATTCAGATATGAATTCACCCTTCCAGTAAGCTGCCACGATGCTTTTGTTTTGTGGCAGTCCAACCTTTGTAATCTCTTCATACCTTAAAGCAGACTAACTGACTTGTTGTTCTAAGACAAAGCTTACATCATTAACACAAGTGCCTACATTTCTGAGGAAGCTGAGGTCCAGGAATGGTTGGTTACATTTCAACCAGTGGCACCACTGAGCAAACTATCAAAATGCTGGGAATGCACTACAAAAATGGAAGCCTACAATATGTACAAACCATAAGCTGCAAACTGGGCACATTGAGGGAGAGAGGAGGAGGGTAAAGAATTTAAGCAAGGGTGGGATGTTAGATGGATGAACATTGGCAGGAGGGAGGGAAGAGGTTGAAAAGAAGGGAAGTGGGTTGGAGGAAGGGAGCAGATAGAGAGTTGGAGGAAAGGAGACATGGATAGAGTTGGACAGAAGTAGGGTGTGGAGAATTGGAAGAAAGAAGGGATAGAAAGTTGGAGGGAGAGGGAAGATATCAATGCATTGCAGACATTAAAACTGGATCAGCCATCTGAGGTCAACCTGAACACCAAAAAGGACAAAGGCACACAACCGATTCTGCAAACTTCTCCTCACCAATTATCAAAATTGGGAGATCTGTCCCTCAGATTAGTCAAGCAACAGCCTGCATTAGTCATATTCATCTCAACATATCTTATAAACGACATCCTGAACTTTCCCATCAGCAGAAGTGATCTATCCTCAGATGTTGCAGCGTTATCAGAAAGGAGGGGCTTTGAGAATCCTCAGTGTTGAAATTGGACCCTCCTGGAATCTCGTGAACATGAAAATCTCCCGCTGATTCCCACCTGGCTGCTCTCCCTCGGCTGATGAACCACTATTCTCCATGTTGAGCACCACTTGGAAGATGTGCTGATTTGCAAGAGAACAGAATGAAGTCTCCAGCTCAGAAAACAATGTCTATTACTGAGTGGCACAAGAGCATCATTTCTGGCTGAATCCTCAAAACTGGGGCTGTAGGAGGTGGTGAGGGAACCAAGAAGGGGAAAAATCTATTTCCCTCATTGGTGTGCTATGACAGATGTAACTGTCCATGAGAGTACAAGAGGACTGACTGCATAGTCCTTGTGGAAACATAGTTTAGTCTTTGGACCGAGGATATTGTCAGTCACTACTGCACTAAGTGAGATAGACTGAAAGCATGATAGATTGGTTTAGCAATTGAAAAATGGGCATCCATGTGGTGCTGTGGGCCATTAGCAGCAATAGAATTATAGTCAACTACAATCTGTAACCTCATGTAGCATATGTTCCATTCTACCATTACCATCGAGCCAAGGGTCAATGAAGAGTGCAAGAGGGCATGTCACCAGGCAGACCTAAACATTAGGATTACCTATGATGCCAAACAGATAAGAAGCATTAGGCAGAGTTAAGTGATCCTGAACCAACAGAGCCTGCCACACCTAATCTCGAATAGTGTGCAAAATTAAAGAACTAACTGGAGGAGAAAGCTGCACAAAAAATTATTCCCAATCACAAGAGGACATCACATCACACTCCCAACACATTAGTGCAAAAGACAAGGCAACTATCTTCAGCTATAAATTCTAAGTGGATAATCCATCTTAGCCTCCTCCAGAGGTCCCCAGCATCATGGATGCCTGTCTTCAGCCAATTCAATTCACTCCCTGTGACATCAGGAAACAGCTGGAAGCACTGGATACACCAAAGGCTATGGGACCTGGCTTGCTGTAGTATTGAAGACTTGTGCTGCAACACCCAATCCATAATCAAGCCTTTTCAGTATAATCACACCATTGTAATCTACCCAACAATGTGAAAAATTGCCCAGATATATCTTGTTGGCAAAAAGTAGGACAAGTCCAATTGGCCAATTAAAGTTCCATCAGTCTACTCTCAATCATCAACAAACAATGATAGGAGTGTCACTGAGAGAGCCATCAAGCAACACCTAGCCAGAAACAACCAGCTTTCCAATGTTGTGTGTGGATTCAGATCACTCAGATCCAGAACTCATTACAACCTTGTCCCAACTTTAACAGTAGAACTCAATGGAGGCTTTGAGAGTGACTGCCTGAGACATCAAGGTAGTATTTGACTGTGTGTAGCATCAAACAGCCCTAGTAAAAATGAAATCAATGGGATTCAGGGAGAAACTCTCTATTAGTTGGGGCGATACCTAGCAAAAGGAAAGATAATTGTGATTGTTGGAAGTTCATCATCTCAGTTGCATAAAATTACTGCAGGAGTTCCTCAGGGTAGTTTTCTGGGCCCAAGTGTCTTCAGCTGCTTCATTAATGATCTTCCCTTCATCATTAGTACAGAACTAGGAATGTTTGCTGAAGACTGCACAACTTTCAATACCATTTATGACTCCTTCGATATTAAGGTAGTCTGTGTCCATATGCAGCAGGTTCTGGACAATATTCAGACTTGAGTTGATAAGTAACAAGGAACATTCACCATGCAAGTGCCAGACAGTGACCATCCCCAATAACAGACAATCTAAACTATCTCTCCTTAATGCTCAACAGCATTACCTTTACTGAATTCCACACCATCAACATCCTGTGGGGTTACCACTAACAAGTAACTGAACTAAATCAGCAAAATAAATGCTACAAGAGCAGGTCAAAATCTGGAATTTTGTAACAATGGACTCACCTCCTGATTCCCCAAAGCTTGTAGCATTCGCAAGGTACAAGTCAAAAGAGTTGGAATATTGTCCACTTGCCTACATGAGTATAGCGCAAATAAGACTCAAGAAGCTCTACACCATTGAAGACAAAGCAGGCCGCTTGAGCAGCATTACACCTGTTGCTTCAAACATTCACTTGCTCCACCACCAATACACAGTAGCAACAGTGTGTACTAACTACAAGATGCACTGTGGCAACTCACCAAGCTTTGTTTGAAAGCAATTTCCAAAGCCATGAATTCTACCATAGAAAAGGATAAGGGCCTTCTAATCACAAATTATCCTTACTTGGAACTATATTGTTTTTCTTCCTTGTGAGTCAAAATTCTAAAACTCCCTATAATGGCATAGTCAGTGTACCTTCAAGAAGGTCCCTGCCTGAAAGATCTGACATTGATTCAATAAAAGCTCGAAACAATCAATACTGATTTGACATCAAATGGTGTAACTCAGAACAAGTATTGATCACAAGTCATTGCAACACTCGAAAAATAAGCCATCAAGCTTGTTAAATCTGTGAAAGCGATCATTAATGTTCAGAAGTGATCATTAGGCATTATAAGCATTAAATGCAATCATTAGGCATCAGAGTGACCCGGGAGGATACCAGTACATGCAACTTCCTTCTTGTCTGGATGAAAAAAGTAAACAAATCTTATGACTTATTTTCAAAATTTTTACCTAAGAACTTCACTCACCATTTCAGCTGTCACCTTATCCTTTTCTTTTAATCATTCTCCATTGCCTCTGCTGTACTGATTCCACCAGGTCACCAATTTCAGGGGAAAACAATGGATGCTTCATAAGGGATAGGAGAGGTATTGGAGTAAAGAAATAGTTAACACAGTAAGTAACAAAGTAAGTGTGGCAACATTAAGAAGTAACAGTACAGTGGAATTAAATTTAAAAGCGCATAATGAAATAAGAAAGCTAGCAATTCACCAAGCCTTCTTGACACAACTTTCCAAACCCACAAATTCTACTACCCAGAAGGATGAAGGCAGAGGATGTATGGATACACCACCATCTGCAAGTTCCTCTCCAAGCTACACATCTTCCTGACATCCATCTATATCACTCTCCCTTCACTGTCAGTGGGTCACAATTCTAAAATTTTCCTCTCAGTAGCTCCCATCTACTTGGCTGCTGTTTTGGAATACTTGATTACCAAGATCCAGGAGATGGTGAGCAATGTGGCTTAGGACAACAACAAGACCTTCATCGTTCTCCTGCTCCTGCAGCTCAATATCAACACCAGTGATCACAAACTGTTGGGAAGAGTCACCATAGTCCAAGGTGATCTCCTGCCCATTGTCCAGCCTGTGCAAATGCCCAAAAAAAAAGACATCACAGTAAGGTTTATAGCTGAAGTGAAAAAAATCAGAAAAAGGTTAAAAAGTATGTGAATTAAATATTTAAAATAGTGTCTTAAAACCACAATTTTGTAGTGCATTCCTAACACACGTCTCCTTCAGTTCCTCCCACATCCCACTTCCCATGCTATGAGTTAGCAGAGGCAACTTGGCGACCTGGATTCAAGTCCAGCCGTGAGTGAGTGTCTGTGCGGAGTTTGCACATTCTCCCTGTGTTTGTATGGTTTTTCTCTGGCTGCTCCAATTTCTTCCCCCAGCCCGAAGATGTGCAGGTGAGGAGGATTAGCCATGCTAAATGTGTGGGATTACAGCATTAGGGAGTGAAGAGATGCTCATTCAAAGAGTCGGTGTATAATCAATGAGTCGAATGGCCTCTTCTACATTGTAGAGCTTCAATAAACATTCAGCTGTCAGTCTGGCCTGGACTCTCCCGCTCTACTCAGGCTTATCAGCAACCTACCACCACTGTCTCAAGGGCAATCAGGAACAGACAATAAATTTTGGCCTTGCCATCAATGCTAACTTCTCAATGGTTGAATGAAGAATAAATAAATGAAAATTTTATCTCTGAAAATGAAGTTTTTACTTAGTGAAGGAGCCCTATCACTGTCATAACACTAATTAATTAGGATAAAAATTGGCTGAAAGTCAGCAATAATCATTTTCAGACACATACTACTATTATTTCCTTTCTTTCAGCAATGAATAGAACATTTCTAATATATATGGTGTTCAGATATGGTTGGAACTCTCAAGAGAATGCTACAAAGAATTTGGAAACACACAAAAAACAAAGGAAACTTCAAACTAGCCTTCAGTTTTGATGCATACTAGATGTAATAAAATCATTTCTGCATGCAGCCTGTGAAAGTTTCTGTTCTTCTTTTTTAACCATTCAAACACAACTTCCACTCTGGCAAGAAGTCTGTTTCCATCATAATTAAGTACACATTAAGTAAAAGCTTCTTGACACTGATTTCAGTGGCAAATGGAAGGCAATTGAATAATACCATATTTTATTCCCTATATAGAGACACTAGCCTGTCTTTACAAACATAACTATCTCTTGAGGTTATTAAGATTAATCTATTAGCCTGCAGACAGTTTAATAATTGTTCTTTATGCTATAATAACATTGACCATTTTGGCTTAGGAGTTTCAATTTCAGAGACAGTGCCCATCATTTTTTGAGGAAACTAAGCTCCATACTGAGATGATCACTGACCGAGCTAGATTACCTCTGACTAGAAATCAGTGTGCTTAATGAGTCCATTTGGTCTGTTCTTTGCCCGCGGGATAGCAAATCATCTAACCTTTAGATGAGCAGGAAATGCAGATAATGAAACAATGTTTCACAATGAAGCTATTCATTTGATATTGAGATACCTAGCTGCAAAGCTTTTGATGTGTTCGATAACCATCATGATAAAACTTTGCAAGAAAGGTGCTCATTCGACATCAGTTTCTCCTTTTTGTCTGTATAACACTCACTTTATTTAATTTAACTATAGAAGTTGCTGTTTGCCTGAATTCTACCACCTTTCCCGCCACGGAATCAGAGTGGGCAAGGGGCAGACATTGGAAATTCTATTGATCTCGGGTGGAAATTTCCAGTTTCACTTGAGCTAGGCCATAAAATCCTGTCCATTATTTTTATTGTAGTATTATAAAATTATGGAAACTTCTGATATATAAGGAACCTGTATTAGCTCTTTGAAATAACATTGTTGTCCTTATTCCCAAATTCCCACTTTTGTCCGTAACCATGTGATAGTAAGAAAAAGGAGCAAGAGTAGACCATTTGACCCATCGAACCTGCTCTACCATTTAATAAGATTATAGCTGATCTGTTTGTTATTTAAATTCCATTTTCCTGCCTTCCCCCCAGTCCTCCATAACATTGACTCCCTTGCCAATCAAAGGTTTGTATAACACAGCTTGAAGATGTTAAATGACCCAGCCTCCACTGCTGTCTGAGGAAGAGAAATCCACATACTAACAACTTTCGGAGAAAAAGAAATCTTCTCATTGCTGTCTTAATTTGAAAATCCCTTATTTTTAAACTATGCCCCCTAGTTTTAGATTCTCCAATAAGAGGGACATCCTCTGAAAGTTTACCCTGTCAAACCCATTCAGAATCTTACAAAGTTCATTAAGTTCCCCCTTCATTCTTCCAAACTCCAATGAGTATTTTCCAACTGCTCAACCTTTTTTATAAAACAGCCTGTTCATCCCAAGAACAAGCCTAGCGGACCTCCTCTGAACTGTCTTCAATGTAAATATATTCCTCCATAAGTAAGGAGACTAAAACTGCACAGATTATTCCAGGTGTAGGCTCATCAATTGTCTGTCCAGTTGTAACTAGACTTCACTACTTTTATACACCACCCCCTTTGCAATAAAGGCCAACATTCCATTTGCCTTCCTAATTACTTGCCATAGCTTTATGCTAACTTTTTAATTCATGTACAAGGATATCCAGATCCCCCTGTAGTGCTCTCTCTCTCTCTCTCTATTTAAGTTCCTTATCCTCAACTACATATTCAGCTCTTATTCAAAATGAGGTAAGGAATCAGCTTCTACCACCTTTTGATAATGGGAATCAGGGCTGGCAAGGGGCTGACAATGGGAAGGTCTATTGACCTCGGGCGGGATTTTACTGTTTTGGAATGAGTGAGGCCATATAATCCCGTCCATGATGCTCCAGTTGAGTTTTGAGTGAAAAATTCTACAACATTTAATTATTTTCGGGATATTATTTAACTGTATTCAATCTGTTTTTCTACAATCAAAATAAATGATAATCACAAGATGAATGGTTTCTGCTTGTTATTTCTCTAAAGAATAATATGATTTCTTTTTCCCCAGCTAAATTAAGATTTTACCAAAGCTTCACTTTTGAATGTTTTGCCTTTTTCTGAATTATATAGATGCAGTGTCTATTTAATTCTTTCCCAATTGTATTAGCATTCTAGTACAACACTGAAAAAGGGCATGACTACAATTAATAAATTCCTGACCTCTAGCTACATATTTTTACAGGAATATTTCAACCCAAATCTGACCAGCCAGAGACTGAATACAAACAAAGTATAAGAGGAAGTTAACCTTAGTTTCCAAAGAAATTATCCCCAAATTTATTTCTTCACTTTCTACCATTTCATTTTATCATAGCCACCAGAAATGTACAGCAAAATACTTTCAGAAATACAATAGGGAGAAATTTGATTGTTCCACTATACTTAAAGGTTAAAATAAAGGCAACCAATGGCTTGGTAGCTCACAGCATGATGGCATCAATATTGGTTGTGGGGATTAAACTTTATTGCATTGCCCAGACAATGCATAGCAAATGCATTGCCAGATATTAGTGCCTATTGTCCTGATTTCTGCACAGCTTGAATCATGTGTAACAGAATCTGTACCACACTCTTTATTGTTTATCACAGAGAAGTTCAGAAAAAAACAAGGTCCACATCTATAGAGGAAAGATCAATGAATAAAGCAATCACAAGGAAACTGAATTGATGCGCAAGGTTTCCAAGTAGCCATATCTTTCAATTTGCAACCTGTGCCTTAATCAAATACAAATATACTGGAAATGTCATCCTGGTTAGACTGTTCCAAAGGCAGGGGAATGATGTGTGGATGTTATTTATGTTCTAAAGAGATGAAAGCTTCATGTGAAGAGTTAGTGTATCTTTGCCATTTCTGTTTTATTTCTGCAGCTGCTTCGACCAAACACTTGGCACCAGGGTTGGTCAAAGACTAATCAAGCCAGGCTATCAAATAACTATTTATAGAATTATAGCTCTTCTTGTAGAAACTTTCTCTGGAAGAATGCCGAATTGTTTTTTCCTTTCTCACAAAGCACATTTACTTATCTACAGTTTCTCCTCATTTCCTCTGAAATACAATGAGTTGCCAAAATCATGCCTTTTTCAACCACCACCCTTTGGTTTGTACAAAGTGCTTCACAGACTCTTCCCCCTTTGCTCATATAAATATCACCAATCCTAAATGCCATCACAAGTGATCTTGTGGTGCAGTGGTTAGTTCTGAGCCAGAGGCTACTGCTACAACTCACTCACCTCCACCCCCAATCCTACCATCACCTTGATGCCCAAGAAAGGTGCAATCATAACATGGCCCAGTAGCCCGATTATCAATCTACAAATCACTCCAATGGCAGGCAGCAAGAGAGGGTGAGATTTCTGGTCAGCAATGTGATGTTGCAACTTTTACAAGACTACAACATGCTTTAAGAGTGCACAACAGCACAGAACTCACAGTCCATGTGTGAACTGCACAATATCATCCCTTGAGATCTCAGGGTCTGGCCTCCTGTGCCCCTAGCAGCAGGATCTTCTGGCATTTCAGCTTTTCTCTCTGGAAGTCCTCTTCAAGACCCTCCATCTTGCTCCCCCAATGTAAATCTTTAAAATCCTTTTCAAATTTGTTTTTCTGACCATAATCAGAGACTTTCTCTAACTCTTCCACTGCTAATTAGCAACTGTGCCTGCTCTTGAAGCATCATGGGATATTTCTATCTTAACCCACCCTATAAATGTCAAGTGTCTGTTAGGATAATAAATTTGATTGCAGCATCCACTTGAAAGGCTTTAACAGAAGTAACAAAACCTTATCTTTGCACAAACGTAATTCATGAAATAGCAACACAAAACATGATGGAAAGTAATCATTATAAAAGACAAAGGCAAAAATGCTGTACTGGCAAACAGAAATATTCACAGAGGCTATGCAGATTGTGCCATACATACAATGATGGAAAAAAGAACGCACGCAAGCATTTTTTTTATGGGATAAATCACCATAATTCAATCCCCTTAGTCTTGGCTCAGGTTAGGTGCAAACCTAAAACTCTTTTTTTTCTGGTCTTGTAATTCTGAGATCTGTACTAAATGCAGTCTAAAGAGTGAAACTTCTTTGCTAATGCATATGAGGATTAACAAGTAAATTGAGTTTAGGCATTCCAAGGGAAAGTTTGGTACGAGTTCATAACACACAAGATTGTCTAATATTCCAGTTTATGCTAATTCTTCAATCTCACTGTAGGAAACTAATATAATGGTGCAAAAAATAATAGCGATGAGCAGCAAGAAAATGTTGATGCTGCAACTGGACAAATCACCCATATAATATACCTTTACTGTAACAAACCAGCAGAAAAGCGGGACATTTTTATAACCTAGTTTCTATATCACTTACTCATTAACATAAAGAAAAGTGCTAATTCTAGCAAATCAAGTAGAAATTCCCTTTGTGGATTCAAGGAATGAAAAGAATATTTCAAAAAGTAAACCATTCATCTAATTTAACCCTATGCATATAATCAGCATTGATCCACTCCATACTTACCTTAAACTCATTTGCCTTCTGTCCAGGATTCAACCTCTTCCAAAGATTTGAGTGCCACCTTAGAAGTCTTTGTTTCTTTATTTGAATTTATTTCATCAGTGCCTACAGTAACAAGTTATATTCTCACAGTTTCACTGGCCTTTGGATTTCTCAGACTCTCAATTTTGACATGTTTCTGGGTTATCCCCATAATCTCACTCTTTCACCATGGCTCTCTGCATGCGATTGTATAAGTGGCAATGTCACCACTGATAAATACCTAATGAAATCATATTGGTAAGGTCAGTGAAGTGTTGTAAAGTAAGTAAGTATCACAATTAATTGGAACAATATTGTGCATAATACTAATGTTTAAGCATAATTTGATTTATTTACATTTTCTTTCATGTTTAACCCTCTATTAAAAGATAGCTCAATAGATATTGGAAGACGGTCACTACCCCGCGTATGATTCGCAACGGCCCAGGTAATTGGAGTCAGCTGGAAAGTGGGTTTTGCGTCAGGCATCAAAGCCAGCATCACCCTGCAGGCTACACTGCTGGTGCCAGTTAGGTTCCCAGAGTGGATGGGAAACCTATAAATATTTAATTCTACCCATTTACGTGTCACTAGCAGACTCGGTACTGAGTCAAATGACCCTTGCTATTCACTCACCTCCCCAGCAGGATCAGTACGGGGCAGGCTTTGTTATAGGTCCTTACAAACAAGGACCTGGTCTGTTGGACCCTGACAATTGAGGAAGCACCACCAACCCCACAGTGAAAGACATTCTCCCCCTCATACCACACAGATCTATCTGACTGATGACGCACTCAGTCCACCTCCCCCTTCAGACCCTCACTCAGGCCCCCCTTCACCCTCAGAGTTCCACACAGCCTCCCCTCAGGCCAAGTAGCTTGGCAGCAGCAACAACAGTGTGCTGCACTGGCACTGACACCCTGGCCTTGGGCTCTGGGCTCAGAGGGGGGGCTTGAACAGATGGGTTCAGTGGCTTTTTGTTCCTCTGCTAATGCCAGGCTACAGAGAAAGGATCTATCAAGGTGCTTGGGCTGGGGAAAAGAGGGGGGAAGGTGGTTAACCTCCCACTTTCTGCTGGAATGGAGATGTTGTGGCTGGACTGCCCCTTCTAACCCTGACAGACCTGAAGATTACGTCTGGCATGGTGATCGCAAGTTTCTGCATTCCTGCCTGTCAGCTGTGCAAATTCTGAAATGGTCAGGTCATTTTAACCTCCATGCCCCCTGTAATCTGGCAGGATTTTAAATCATTGCAGCACTCCATTCTGCAGCAGAGATTTTCCTTTCTGCCTGTCAAAAGCTGCAGGTGCGAGCAAACCCCTTTGAAGTCCTCTGACAGAAAAGAGATGTCAATTTCAACTGTGGGGGTGGAGGAGGGGGGAGGGCATGGATTTCTATTCTGCCCTGCTATGCACTCAGCCAGAATGTATGCACATAGCTTTGATTTTAAGTTACTGAAGCTTCCCAGCAAGCAGAAATTTTTGAAATCTATCCCATTGTACTTGAAGCCTTTAATCTGTAACAAATTCAGTTGTAATGCCTCATAAAAGCTCCAGCTGTCAGGCTTTCTATCAGCATCCAGCTATCTGTGTTTATTTTGAATTCCCTTCACAATTGACTGTACCTCAAGTATCCCATTGCAATCAGGATCTGAGTGAAAGTCTGAGGAGGAAGGGGAACTGAGTGAGGATTCTGAGGGGAAGGGGGCATGAATGGGGGCATGTATTCTGAGGGGGAAGGAGACTCAAGTGGAGGTTTCAGGGGCGAGAGGAGCTGAGTGGGGAGGGTTTAAATTGGGTCATGCTCATGTTTGTGTCATGTTAATTGTAAAAAGTCTCACAACACCAGGTTAAAGTCCAACAGATTTACTTGGTAGAATAAGATTTCGGAGTGCTGCTCCTTCATCAGGACTTTAACCTGGCGTTGTGATATTTCTTACTGTGTCCACCTTAGTCCAATGCTGGCATCTTCACATTATGTTAATTGTGACTGTGAGGGATAGGATGCCCCTCCTTGGTGAAGGTTGGTAGTGCACCCCTGGTCAATTATGGATGGGGGGATTATTTGGGGGGAGAAGTTCCAGGAAATGATTGCAGAGTTTGAGTCACCATTGAAATTGACATTTCCTTTCTGTCAGAGAATTTCAAAGGGGTCTGCTCACACCTGCGGCTTTTGACAAAGAGAAAGGAAAATCTCTGCTGCAGAATGGAGTGCTGCAATGATTTAAAATCCTGCCAGGTTACAGAGGGCATGGAGATTAAAGTGACCTGACCACTTCAGAATTTGCACAGCTGACAGTCAGGGATGTAGAAATTTGAGATCACCATGCCGGAGGTAATCTTCAGGTCTGCCAGGACTAGAAGGTCATAATGTGGAGATGCCAGCATTGGACTGGGGTAAACACAGTAAGAAGTCTCACAATACCAGGTGAAAGTTTAACCTGGTGTTGTGAGACTTCTTACCAGGACTAGAAGGCCCAGTCTCAGAACTGTGTAGCGGTTTGCACACTATGAAAAAAATTAGCATCGAGCAGCTGGAGGAATCCCATCTGATAGACCCTCCAGCTTTCCTGCTGGAGTGGGCATTTAGGCCCAGTCGGAAGAACAGTCCCCATGATAACAAGTGACAAGATCAATAATAAATAATTTTGGTACCAATGATTGAGAATCTGATTGACTTTGGATCTTGTTTGTCTCCCTTGTGAGAACAATGAACTGGATTCAAATAGATTTTGAATTTGGTTTATGGAGCAAGCAAGGAATGGATTTGGGTTTGCCCGGTCCATTCTAAGCACTGGCTTTGTAACTTTAAGAATGATGTAAAAAATGTTTGTTTTAATTACTTCTTCCTCATTGCATTCCAGACCCCAGAGAAAAGCCAACATCCCATTAGCAATTTTGATGGCTTGTCTCCTATTTTTTAATGTTTTATGAACTTAAATTCACAACTCCCTTTTTTCCTCTGCTGCTTAGTCTTTCACGACTAAGAAAATATTCTGATTTTTTTTTCTAGGGTCCAAAGTAAATGACCTCGCACTTGTCCATACTGAATCCATTGAGATGGACAATTGCCGTGTTGGCACTAACTACAAGATCTTGATGTATGGTTTTCATCACTTTGAAGCTTCAAAACCTAAGCAGATATAAAGCCTGTGGAACTATAAACAGGTAAAGTATGAATTAAAGCTGGCAGCAAAGATGTGATTTCTACAATAAGATTAACTGTGTGGAAGTATTTGCACTTCATTGTTTGGCATACTGCTTCCTGCAATAGTCTATTGCCATGCAGTTACACAGTAATAAATTGTGACAGATTAGATTATGGAATGCTGCAGCTTTGGTAACATCTTATTTCTGAATTTCAAGTTTTCCTTGTTCTCCCCTATTCACAGTGCTTAAACTCTTTTCTCGCACAAATCATTCCAGAAGCCCAGACTAACAGTTGAAGCTTTTAATAACCACACTTCATTGACATTCTCTGGGTTTCTGCTCCTGCAGCCATCTGTCAAGAAAGCTATAAAGCTGTCTAATTACAAAAGACAGATTCCAGAGAAAATGCAGTTTACCATGCTTGAATAGAAAGCAGAATCCCAAACTGCATCTTACTAACATGGATATTATAGACTCAGTCAATCTGATGCTACACTAAGCAATCACTATGTAAAATGTTTCTTTTTTTTAATTGAACAAGGGTTTTAACTCCTTCATTAGCCCAGCAGGGTTTCTATTAAAGCACAGTAGCCTTTGAGGAAGGCTTTCAGCACCACAATGAAAAATATAATAAGATTACAAAAAATCTTTTTTTCCCATATATTCTCATTCGACGTAATTAAAGCCCAATCCTTAAAGCGAATGGCATCACTGAATACAAAATGCTTTAAAAAAATCATTGCTGTATTGAGAAAACAGAACATTGAGTTTTAAAAGGAAGTCGTTCTTTGCTTTGACTTTTATTTGCCAAAATATTGCTATTTATTTCCATGTCTTAAATTTTAATCACAGAAAAATGTTTAAGAGGACATTTGCTATACATTGTGAATTGTATTTTCTGAAAGACCTCTTCAGGCTAACCAGAGGACAATGAGATAATCTGATACAGTGATGGCACAACAATGCCATACAGGGAGCTGTTCCACCCTGAAGTTATTTTAATTACATTACATCTGATAATGAAACCTATAGTGGACTTTGACAAAACACACTATACTTGCATCAGGAAGGTCCATGAACCTTGGATTAAAAGTGCCATGTTTTAAACTTTTTCATCACAGCCCATTTAATTGTCCAATTATCTCTTCAAACAATCAAAATGAAAGCAACAAGAAATACTTCATAAGAGTCATTACGTTCATAAAAACATGTTGCTGATGAACTGAAATTGCTTGTGAATTGACTAATTTAGTGTGCTGATCTTAAAAGCAGAGTACAGTGGAATATGTTATGCTCACCTCAAGAATATGGATTTAAAGAGAAATTACAGCTCTGACAAAATGTTTAGGAAGACTTTTTTATTCGCCATTAACATAATTTGAAACATATGGCTCTGTATCACTTCTTATTATTTGGGTGTAATGCCCTCAAGACAAAAATCCTCAAACTCATCGTCCTGCCTCAACAATGACGGTGCTGGTGATACTTGCTGGATTCAGGAATCTGAAAGGTTAGGTTATGGATAGGGTGAAGCGTACAATATGGAAGACCTGTAATCGATTTTGTTGATGGCACACACTATAGCCACAATGTGCCAGTTGTCAATGTTTAGGGTGGTGTCAATCAAATGAACTGTTTTATCCTGGATGCTTGGTTTGTTGGAGTCAAATTTATCCATGGCACGTGGGGAACACTCCATGCGGATACTAGAAAGACAAGGCAGTCAGCAGGGGAGCCAGAAAGTGAATTGTATTCACGTGACATAATGCCAAAAATCTTGCCAAATTTCATATACATTGCACATCTTACTTTTTCTACTCTTCCCCACAACCCGATGTTTATCTCTTTAATATTTCAGATATCCGAGAAATGAATAGGCAACGAAGTGGCACAATGGTTAGCACTGCTATCTCATAGCACCAGGGATCCAGGTTCAATTGTTGGTTGCGGTCACTGTCTGTGTGAAATTTGTGCATTCTCCCTGTGTTTGCATTGTTTTCCTCTGGGTGCTCCAGTTACCATCCCACAGTCCAAAGATGTGTGGGTGTGATGGATTGGTCATGCTAAATTGCCCCTTAATGTCATGGGAACTAGCTAGGGAAAATACATAGGGTTATGGGGATAGGACCTGGATAGGATTGTGGTCAGTGCAGACTTGTTAGCTGAATGGCCTCCTTCTGTACTGTAGGGTTCTATGAATCTATGAAACCTTCCCAATCAGCAGGCAAAGAGGAAGTTGAGACGAATACACATTGGCTAGCATTTGTCAGGTTGATAGGGGTCTTACCCACCAATTGAAAAACCAGTGAAGAATTCTTGCCAGTTCTGTGAAGGATGTCTGACTGAATCACTTATCTATCAGGCACTTAAATGGTTGCCTTCCTGTGATTGAGATCCCCCAGAATATAAATTCTGCCCAATAAGAGCTGTCAGTTAATTAGAGGGTGGCAGCGTCTCATGCCACAGTGCCTGCAGGAGGAGTGGCTACTGGGGCAAGCATCCATAAGAATCCCAGGATAGTCATAGGACCCCAGACCAAGAGTCGGTACAAGTAGGTTGGCAGTTCCTGGAGTTGTGCGAGAGGCCTGAAGACAAGGACAAGGCTTTCAGTGTCCACTCTCTGCCAATGCCAAGTCTTTGATCAGATACAGAGAGGAAAATTTCTGTCCATCACAGGATTCACAGCAGGTGGAGGGGACCATGCAAAGGTCTGTTGACCTTGGCAGGAATTTTCAGTTTTGGGACGAGTGCAGTAGGAAAATCCTTCCCAGAGTGTCTGATAGCAGTATCCCACCCGCAATCCCCAGCTAACCCCTTCAACCAGGAGGCTGCTGACAACCCTAACAAGGTTCATTAGGTGGAATTCTTAATGTGGAGGAAAGCCATGCAGCCGACAACTAATCTCTGTACCACCACTAAATTACACTGGGCTCAGGGATAATGAGTGTCCTTTGGCTCATTGATGAGTCTAATTAACATCAGTACAGAATCACAGAATCATACAGTGCAGAAGAGGCCCTTCAACCCATTGAGTGTGCACTGACATGTGAGAACCTATCTACCTATCTAATCCCATTTACCAGCACCTGGCCCATAGCCTTGAATGTTATGACATGCCAAGTGCTCACCCATGTACTTCTTAATGAATGTGAGGCGATCCGCCTCCACCACCTTCCAGGCAACACATTCCAAACCATTACCCTCACATCCTCCAAAACGTCTGGGGAACAGTAGTTCCCTATTGACCCTGTCAATGCTCCTCATAATCTTGTGTATACCTCGATCAAGTTGCCCCTCAGTCTTCTCTGTTCCAACATAAACAGTCCAAATCTATCTGATCTCTCTTCCTAACTTAACTGTTCCATCCCAAGCAACATTCTGGTGAATCTCTTATGCATTTCCTTCGGTGCAATCACATCCTTTCGATAATGTAGCACCCAGAACTGCTCCAGCTGTGGTCTCACTAAAATTCAAAACGACTCCAACATGGCCTCCCTACTTTTGTAATCTATTCCTTGATTGGTAGACTGGTTTCTCTGGAGAGAAACCTGCCAGTTTTCTCACCAGAAACAGCACTCTGCCATATTTTGGTAAGACCTTGCCCTCTGGGTGTTGGTATACATCTCAAATGGTGGTGCAAAAAAAATGATAATGAGTGAACTGCTTGTTGTATGTAATGCCTATTATCCAGTTCCACTGACTGCTGAGCAATTGAACAGTAGGTACTGCATAGGAAGAGCAGTTAATCCAATATGGCATCTTTCACCCCTCCACCTGGGATAAATTGCTGCCTGCCCCAGATTCAAATTAGACTTCACATCAATATTTTGAATCGCTGTTCTAATTTGTAATCTTGGATGTGATCTTTGAACTAACGTCACATAAATGTAATGCAAATTAATTGTAAATTCATAATAAACTCCCTGTATACCATGCCATTGATTGGCCTTTAATTATGGAAACACAGCTGAATTCAGCTGCATAAAGCATGCCATCTAATAAAATGGATTTGCAAGGTATTAAAACGTAATGCATAAAATGGTAATTAAAAAAGACACCCCACTTCATTGCTGAGAGTAGGAAAAAATTGTTCTGTTTCACAGTTTGTCTTTAATGTGGGGTATCTTTCACTGATAAGCCAAAGTTTCTACTTAACCAGTTCCACACAGAAGCCCAGCAGAAAAACAAAACTTACAGTGCAAAATAGAAATGAGGGATTTTTTTTTACTCGTTCTACTAATTCAATCAGCAGCTCATTGGAAAGGATGCTGGGGGAAGCATTCCTTTGGTCATTATGTACATCACGAGCGTGGTGCTACTGTGTCTTTAAGAAATGTATTTTAATCATGTATAAAGGATATATTGGCACTGGAGGAGGTGCAGAAGAAATTCACTAGATTGATTTGGAGTTGAGAGGGTTGGCTTGCGTGGAGAGACCGAGTAGACTGGGGCTACACTCATGGAATTCAGAAGAATGGAGGAGATCTAATAGAAACATACAAGATTATGAAAGGAATATATAAGATAGAAGCAGGAGGTTGTTTCCATTGGCAGGTGAAACTAAAAACAGGGATCATGACCTCAAAATAAAGATGACCAGATTTAGGACTGAGTTGAGGAGAAACTTTTTCACCCAGAGTTGTGAATCTGTGAAATTCCTTCCCAGTCAAAAAATTCAGGCTACTTTATTGAAGACTTTTAAGGCAAGAATATGTATATTTTTGAACAGTAAAGGAATTAAGGATTACAGTGATCAGGTGAATAAGGGAACTTAGTCCACAAAAAGATCAGTCATGATCTTGTTGAATAGCAGAGCATGCTCAAAGTGCCAGATGGCCTACTCCTGCTCCTAATTCTTATGTTTTTATGTTATGCTCTCTGCTATTATTTTAAGGAGGCTTTTTTTTTGTTATTGGCACAAAGCTGCCTGAGCCAATGTCCTATTATTGTCGCTGAAGCGTTATAATGGGTCTTTTGTTTATATTTAATTTGGGCCTCATGCAATGTTCTGGAGTTTGACTTTTTTAGGAATTGTTGATTTGTGACTGATTGACAGGTTTGGTGGTACATTGGGATTTTTTTAACAGGGTTTTAGTTTCAATTTGTTCGAAGCTATTTGAACTGCAGACTGAATGCAGTCTTACTTGCCCCTCCTCTAGTGCAAAAATTCAGCTCTTCGTAGTTGGCTAGTTAGAAGCTAGAGGCAAGTAGTGTCTCTGTCTCACAAGGTATGCTGAAAGCCTCAGGGAAGAAAGCCTCATATCTCAATTCCCTATCCAGAGGACTAATTCATAGCAGTTGTTGCAATGCTGAAATATCCAGCATCATGTGAGCATACTTACTTTCTGTGCTAAACTTGGAACATTTGTAAGCCTAATATGTTTGTAGGGATGTTTGTGTTAGAACAGCATTTTTAGTTGTTAAGGTTTATACAATGTTATAGTTGTATTTTTGTAATTGATAAATGTCATTGTTAATTTTCTTATTACACGTTAACTATATTCTTAAATAAACTTTGTTTGATAAAAGCTCCCAAATGGGTCACTTGAATCATACTGGAGAGAAACATGCCAAATTCAAAGTGCAAAACCTATGATCTAGGCTGACTTTATAAAATATGTTGGAGTTTCTGACATGGATTCTAACAATTACATGCTTTTGCAAAGATTTCCTCTGCCTGATGTCCCTAATAAGTATCCTTTGAAATACCAAAAGCGAGAAAGCCTTCACCGATGCATGCCCAATGTTGCTCCAGTATAAGTTAGAAATTAGCGTCAGTCCAAATGCTGGAGAAAATGCCTGCAATGTCAGGCAACTGCCTGAAGAAAGTTCTACAACAAAAATGTTTTCACAGTTTGTTCCACGTTTACAGAAAAAATATAGTAGAACTGCATCTAGCAGCCTATTTCCAACAAAATGGTATGTACAGCATTTATAGCACTCAACCAGCAGATGCAATCAAAAGTAATTATTGCAGTACAATAACAAGGTGGGGTTTTTTTTTTAGACAGCAAATAAATCATTTAAGTGAATAGAAAGATGTTATAATATCGTCACTGAGGAATGATCTCAACGTGTAACTTACCACACATTGGTGTTCACCTTGTAGGTGATGTCAAAAATAGACTTATCACTGCTGGAGACATTCCAGCCTATTGCAGCAATGAGATAATTGGCTCAAATAGCCCCAACGACAACATGGAGCTTTTAAATGAATACTCTTGATAAATGAATGCACTGCAGTGCAGAACAAACAAGCTGTTTAACAACCAATGGTCACAACTCTTGTGGAATATTAAGCTTATTATTATTAAGTAATACCAAAACAAACCTATTGGAAATCCAGTAAAATATTCAGTCATAAAGCCCGAGAAAAATCAGAACAAGCAGTAAACGATGTGCTATATTTAGTTAGGTTTATAGATTAAGTTGAAGTCAACATTTTTTTTCCAAAATGAGTTTGGTTCTTTCATCAGGAAATGACAAATTGCCAAAATTACACTCACTTTAGCAATTCTTCACCTGATGATAGGCTTATGTGACCCTGAAGGCTTATGGTACTTTTGATAAATCACTGTCAGCAATACCATTCAGAAATTACAGTTCCATTCATGGGCTTGCATTACATTCAGAAGATGATATTCTATTTTTCAGTGTGCACACAAGTGTTCTAATTGCTTGCAAGGATTGCAGTTATTTTGTTTTAGCATATCAGTGTTTTTATTTTCACTAAAATAAGGCATGTGGTTTTTACTTTTTTAAAAATATTCTTAAACAGTCATTAGTAAAACTGCATATTTTTATAATTCTCAAGCAGACATTATAAAATTGATTTTAGCAGCTATGTGTGGGATATACAGAGCTGCACTCCATCAAAAGCATTTCAGTAATTCTCTATTAATTGCAACTCATATATTCATAGAATCCTACAGTGTGGAAAGAGGCCCTTTTTCCCACCAAGTCTGCACTTAACACAATCCCATCCAGGCCCTACCCCCATATCCCTACATATTTTACCCACTAATCCCTCCAACCTACGGATACTAAGGGCAATTTTAGCATGGCCAATCAACCTAACCCACACATCTTTGGACTGTGGGAGGAAACCAGTGTATCCGGAGCAAACCTACGCAGACACGAGGAGAACGTGCAAACTCCCACACAGACAGTGACCCAAGCTGGGAATCGAACTCGGGTCCCTAGAGCTATGAAGCATTGCTGTGTTTTCTGCAGGTTAAATCATTTTTTGAATTTAAATTAGGCTATCTTCCAATTCTGATCATAATTTGATTCTCATGGAATATATTTTTCAAGCCTCACAGTGCTGTGTTAGACTGCAATGAAGAAAATTATATTAGTGTACAGAGTTAGTCTTTTACAGAGCAATTCATCCAGTATGTTAGGAGAAGAAAATGCTTTTGCCTACAACTATTTGCTGATCACAGGCTGCCAGACTGCTATCCTCTGCTAAACTTAAGCTTATGTTTTTTTCAAATATTGTGCCTTAATTGTATAGAACTAGTAACTGTGAAGAGTTAATAGCGCAGTCGTAAAGCTGCCCTTGATACAAAAGAGGTTTCATTACTGAAATATCCATTCAGCCTAATATTATGTAATCTGCAACCCTGCAACGTCATCCAGTCCAGGAAGATAATTATTTCTTCAGCCTGTGGGTCAAATTGTGCATATTTAACATGATTTGTCCCAGTGTAGTAATTGAAAAGGAGCTGCTGCTTACCTGCCTTACTGTTATGTGTGCAAATAAGAAACATTAGTGAATATTTTGTCATCAGAGGTTCTCTAATGATTGGACAGATGTAAGACATGCCCATCAATGCATTCCTCTTCAATACCTGCATCTGCGTCTGCATTAATTTCCACTCAATTCAATTGCACCTTGGCACAGTTGGAATAAAATGTAACTGAATATTGCCTTGTGCATTGGTCCTCTGCTTTCTCTTGCTAATGTTATATGTTTCTCTAATTCTAAAATTGAACTTTACAGTTTTTCTAGGTGAACCCACAGTGTGTGCAGTAGGTGAGGCAGGTAGCTGCTGGGTATCAGTGGAATGTCCTTGGCAATAACGTAGCTATTTACTAAGGGCCATTTCATGGCCCTTCAACATTTACCATCACGCCTGCTGCTTCAGTGACATTGGGATCCTGCACATTTTTTGTCAAGTTTTCTGTTTCTTGAGGATGGACAGGAGGAAGTCATAGTCACCAAATTATAAAGTAATATAGCACAGAAAATTTTCTGTGTTCAGCCCATCAACTCTGCACTGCCAGTAAGTACCACTAAAGTTGTGCTAATCCCATTTTCCTGTACTTTCCCCATGTCCTTGAGTGTTATGATATTTCAAGTATCATCCAAATATTTTTTAAAAACTATGAGGTTTCTGGCCTCCACTACCTTCCCAGGCAGTACATTCCAGATTCCAACCATCCTCTGAGTGAATTCTTTCTTCTCAAATCCCCTTGGAATCTCCTGCCCCTTACCCATAAAACAATGCCTCCTCATGATAGATTTTCAACAAATCTTCACTGATTCTGTACATACTTCTCACAATCTTCAATTTGAATTCAACTAAAATGTATCTACTGGTGACCATGAAACTATTGTTGATTGTCGGAAAAACCCAACTGATTCACTAATGTCCCTTAGGGAAGGAAATCTGCCATCCATACCTGGTCTGGCCTACACCTGTGCTGTTCCTTAACCTTACATACCCTCCCATTATGTCTAGGTGATTCTAGATGCACATCAGAGGTGGAGATGCCAGCTGCCTTCTACACTCCGTAGCC
Source organism: Sphyrna mokarran (assembly GCA_024679065.1). NCBI lineage: Eukaryota > Metazoa > Chordata > Chondrichthyes > Carcharhiniformes > Carcharhinidae > Sphyrna > Sphyrna mokarran. The sequence goes on from JAGIQG010000013.1 coordinate 43,084,876, forward strand.
TCCAATACCCGTGGTGGGCGACTTCTGGACGGCTGAGATCTAAAGGGCCCAACTTACTTACAAGTGGCACTGATATTGTGATGTCACTCTGCTCTGCCTGCTGTGTTGGAGTTGGGCCGATCTCAGGAAGGGAAGGGGGAATTCAGATTAGCTGAGCTCTCCAGAGTCTCCTAGATGGAAGACCCTGGGCTGTGCTTAAGTGGATCCTCTTCACTCTGGGTGCTCGTAAGCTCCTGGATTTCTCCATGGGATGGAGAAGCAGCCAGAGTAAGCTCCAGAAGACTCAACATCATCTGGCACTGCCAGTCCTAGCTGCCCATCATTGTCTAATCATAATTAAAATGTGCAAGGTGATTTGTTGTAATGGTTGTCTGTGAATGAGTGAGTAAATAAGTGAGAAATTTTTAATAGGCCACAACAAATTAAAGCTCATTTTCAAAAATTGCAGAAGCATAAATAATACCCACAATTGGATAAATGCTGGTCTAAAGGAATCTATTCCAATGGCTGTCTGAACTTTGTGAAATATGTCTTATTTAGTTAATCTCATTCAATACTACAAAATTCCACATAATGGGTTTAAAGTAGATATTTAAATTCCCACCCTCTTATTCATAATCACAAGTTTCCTTGGGGATTATGTATTTCTTCCCTACAATTTTCAAAATGGATTTCTTCATTGTTAAATGTATATATACCCACAGAAGTAAAATTATACAAACATTTAAAATCTGTTAACCTGTTTCCTTAAGTGACAAAATTGCTTTCAAATCCAAATTGTTCTCCTTTTGGGACAAAATCTCTGATAACCATCGATAGCAATCCTGTAGGATTTTGTTTTGTGGGAAAGATAGAAATGGCAAAATCACTATTTCTTTCTCTTGCTATTCTGCGCCAATTTATTCAGAATTAGTATAGTTTTCACTGAAAGCTCATAGCCTTGATGAAATGGATAAGGATTGTCTATTGTACCACATTTTATCATGTTCAGCACCATTGTTGGGGGTTGATTTAGCTCAGTTGGCTGGACAACTGGTGAGTGATGGCAACAATGTGAGTTCAATTCCCATACCTTCTCATTAAGGCTCACCTTCTCAACCTTGCCCCTTGCTTGAAGTGTGATGACCTTCAGGTTAAATCACCACCAGTCAACTCTCCCCCTCAAAGAGGAAACCAGCCAATGGTCATCTGGGACTATGGTGACTTTACCGTTTTTGCCACATTTCAATACCTTCACAGCAGTTGTTAAAGAAACTTTTCTGCCAGTTGTCTGGATTGTATCCAAATCCAGAATCCGGACATGGAAAAATAATGTTCTCATGTAACATGAATCCCTTATAAAATTATGCAGCAAAACAGTTTTGCATTTCCATCTGGTATTTCCATTGGATCGGTCAGAAATGCCATCAAATGACCATCTGTGACCAGCCTGGAAGAATATGCCACAATGGTAACTGACTTCATTAGTGGGTGTGTAGAAGACTGTGTGCCAAATCCGTGTGTTCCCCAGCCAGCAACCATGGACTGCTTGCTAAAGTTCAGGTCTGAGACGTTCAAGTCAAGAGACATTGATCTATACAAGGAAGCCAGATATGATAGATCCATCAAAGATGCCAAAAGACATTACCAGATAAGTTAGAGTCCCAGATTAGCCAAACCGATCCACGCATACTATGGCGAGGTCTGCAAGACATAACAGGCTACAAGATGAAGGCATGTAAAATCGCCGGCTCCTATGCCGTCTTCCTCTTGTGTCCAATGCATTCTACACCCGTTTTGAGAAAGAGATCAGCGAAAGCATGCCCTCCACCCTGGAAGCCCTCGATAAGCCTGTATCAGTGGCCACCATTACAGATGTCAGAGTAGCTTTTTCAAAGGTCGACCCACAGAAAGCGACTGGCCCGGCCAAGCACCCAGATCCTGCGCGGATCAGCTGGCTGGGGTATTTACAGACATCTTCAATCTCTCTTCACAACAGTCTGAGGTCCCTATCTGTTTCAAGAAGATGACTATCATCCCAGTACCTAAGAAAAACCAAGCAATGTGCCTTAATGACTATCAGCCGGAGGCTTTGACGTCCATCATTATGATGTGCTTTGAAAGGCTAGTCATGGCAGCAATAATTCCAGTCTCCCGGACTACCTGGATCCACTACATTTTGCTTACTGCCACAACAGGTCCACAGTAGACCATCTCCCTGGCTCTGCACTCAACCCTGGAACACCTAGATAACAAGGACAGATAGGTCAGACTACTATTTATTGAATACAGCCTTCAGCTCCATTCCCATGAAACCCATCTGCAAATTCCTTGATCCTGACTTTGGCACCTCCCTCTGTGACTGGATCCTGAACTTCCTAACTCACAGAGCACAATCAGTAAGGATAGGCAACAAGTCTTCCTTCACAATCATCCTCAACACCAGTGCCCCACAAAGCTGTATTCTCAGCCTCTTACTATACTCCTTATACATCTATGACTATGCAGCCAAATTCCCCTTCAATTTGATTTTAAGTTTGCTGATGACACCACCGTAGTGGATCTCAGACAATGATGAGACAGAGTACAAGAATGAGATAGAGAATCTGGCGAACAGGTGCGGCAACAATAATCTCTCCCTCAATGTCAACAAAATGAAGGAGAATGTCATCGACTTCAGGAAGCATAAAGGAGAACATGCCCCTGTCTACATCAATGGGGACAAATAAGCAAGCATTGAGAGCTTCAGGTTTTTAGGTGTCCAGATCACCAACAACCTGTCTTGGTCGTCCCCATGCTGACACTATATTTAGGAAAGCCCACCAACACCTCGACCTTCTCAGAAGACTAAAGAAATTTGGTGTGTCAGCTATGGTATTTCTTCTGCTCTGCCCAAGATCACAAGAAACTTATGAATGTAGCCCAGTCTATCACACAAACCAACCTCCCATCCATTGACTCTGTCTACACTTCCTGCTGCCTCAGAAAAGCAGCCAGCATAATTAAGGAACCCATGCATCCCATTCATTCTCTTTCCAACTTCTGTCAGGAAAAAGACACAAAAGACTGAGATCACATACCAACCGACTCAAGAACAGCTTCTTCCCTGCTGCTATCAGACTTATGAATGGACTTACCTCGCATTAAGTTGATCTTTCTCTACACCCTAGCTATAACTGTAACACTACATTCTGCACTCTCATGTTTCCTTTTCTGTGAACAGAATGTTTTGTCTATATAGCGCACAAGAAACAATACTTTTTACTATAAATACATGTGACAATAATAAATCAAATTAAATCAAACTAAACAAGCCAGAAAGTTTAAATTTTATCTGCAATTCCAAATTATTGTGAAGCTTTCTGGTTTGTTGGAAAGTGAACAATTAAGATAAAAAATTAATATAATAAATTAAGATGTAGACAAAATATTTTGTGTCAAACCATACCAGTCGTCAGAATAAATTGGAGCAGTTTTCGTTTGGAACATTTGGAACTACAATGAATAATTTATTCATTAAAAATATATCTTTGGGACTATAGGCTCACAGGAAATTAAAAATCAAGACAAGTAACTCAGTGTGACATCTGTATTATTGCATTAATTGTGAGATGCCAAAGTAGTATTGTCACAATTTGGTTGACAATCCAAAAAATGTCAAGAAACCTGATTTGACAATAATAGAGTTTTACATCACTACAATGATGTTTTTATCAGGGGAACAAAAAATAGTCAGAGAAAATGCCATCAAATAAATCTGATAATTCTTTGCAGATGTTTGTTCTGATATGAATTGCACTGACTGTTTAGAAGAGTATACAAATCTTTCCACATGCCATCAGATGGCAACGAATGTTAAAAAGGCACATAGTTAAAGAAGACAGAGGCTGCAAATTTTGGCTATTCGTCACCAGTTTTACAGACCTTTAAATGTCATTTTGGCACCAAAATACTGCCATGGTAATGGTGCACAATTCTTATTAGTTGGATTGAACATGCTAAATTGTGCAGTGTTCGGAGGACTAGCTAGGGTAAATGCATGGGATTATGGGGTTATAGGGATAGGATCTGGGTGGGATTGTAGTCATTACAGACTCAATGGACTGAATGGCCTCATTCTGCACTTGTAGGATTTTATGATTCTATGAAACCCTGCCAGCTGCCATTTTGGTGAGAGCAATTAGTCACATGCAGGGATTGTCAACCATAAACTTGCAGAATAACCAAATTGTGACATCAATCAACATGAAAGGTTGGTTTCAGGCAGGACTCTATTTGGACTCAATGTTCCAGGTAATGGGAAGATTTTGAACACACACTCTCATCTGGAGGAATGGCGGTATGTATTCAAAATCCAGACAGCGTGATTCACACCAGCAAATTCCTGAGTTCTGATCTTCCTGGCCCCTTGCCTGTTTAATAGCCTGAAACATGCTGCAAATCCGCAGAAAGATAATTTTAGTAAATAGCATGTCAATAACAAGCCCTTCAACCCTCACTGGATATTCAGTGGGCCAGCACCATTTACAACAGATTTACCTCGAGTTGAATCTGTCTTGTGGAGTCTCCCAGGGTTGTAAGTATAAATATAGCCCCACAGGGAGAGGGATATGGCCAGGCAATCACTTGGCAATCCCCCAGCATTGCCCCTTGGCACAGGTTGGCACCATGCCAATCTGGCAGTGCCAATTTGACAGTGCTTCAACACATGCCAAGGGATGAGCCCCAGTGGGAGCCTCATTGGGAGGGGGTGGGGGTTCAATTGATGGTGATGAAGGACAGATGGAAGAGCTGGGAATGCTGGCAATGGCCATAAAGGGAGGAGGGGGTGTGATGGTGGAGGGGATACTGAATTTAACTGTGGAGTGGCGACAGGTTGGAAGATCCTGATGATGGGAGCAGGGGAAAATGGTCCAATGGCTTGGTGAGAGAAGGGAGAAGGGTCTGAAGATCAGTTGGGGTAGCAGAAGAGGCCGATGATAGAGGATGGTGCAGAAGGGGTCAATAATCTGGGGGAGTGGTAGAAGTGTCAACTCCAATCGGGGGTGGGAAACTGGTCCCCTGAGATCTTCTTGATGGACTGGGGTGAGGGGTGGGAGTGAGGTTTACTTGTGTTCTGACTGGCGTGCCCTTTAAGGATGGTGCCTCAATCTCTGAGCAGCCATGTTTTGCTGGAGTGTTTGGGCCCTGCCCCCTATATGATAGTGTGGAACACAACCCTTGATTTTTTTTTGGGAGAGTGTCATAAGATCTGGAGATAAGACAGACCAGTTTCTCTGGAGAGAAACACGCTGGTATGCTCACTGCAAACACCATTTGTCAATAAGGTTTTGTCAATAAGATTTCGCTGTATAAGATTATACAGCCAGATGTATATTTAGCAGCAGTAGGGAACACTACTCTCCCAGGTATTATCAAACCACCATTGTCACCTTGTTGCTGATCAATTTTTGCTAGCTCTTGCTGCAATTGTAGAGTTGTATTTCAAAACATAGGTTAGGATTTTTCAGCCGCATCCGCAACAGGATTCCTGACAGAGCAGGCTGCTTATCATTGGATCTTCCAGACCAGCCGAAGTCTCTGGCATTTTGAGTGGTTCGTCCACCCTACCATTGGGCAACCTGCCACAAGAGGGTGGGTCACCTTTGGCGGGACCAGAAAGTCCTGAAGGCGGAAAGGGCCAGAAAATCCCTGGAGCATTAGAAAATTATGGCACCAAAAGAGGTTATTCAGCTCATTGTGTGTATACCAGCTGAAAGAAAACTATTCATCCTAATCCTACTTTCTAAATATTATACATGACATCATAGGTTATAGCATTTCAAGTGCATGTCCAAGTTCTTTACAGTTGCTAATATTTTACAGTGGGATGACACATATTGAAGATCTTTGCAGGCTTTTGGACTGAACATTGAGTTCAACAATTTCGGAGCATGAACTCACTCCTCTACATCGACTCCATTTCCATTTACTTCACTTTATTTTTTCTTTGCATCTTATTAATCTATTTTTCTTTACTCTTATTCTTCTTTTTATTTTTATTTATAATTTCTTCCATTTTTTCCAATTCTAAAATCTCATTTTCCATCTTTTTTAGCATCCTCCTTCTCCCACCCTCACTAGGGCCATCTATCACATTCCTCAGGGTTATCCTTTGACATTCTCCCATTTATACATTCCAGTCTCTTAATGGACACTATTAGCACCATTTCCAGCTTTTATTATCACTATTTACATTCCCTGTGCCAGCCCTATTAGTTACAGTTCTCTTCTCACTCTCACAGTCTAAACTTTGTCCTATTTTGCTTGTCTTCAGCACCAACAAAGGGCCATCCTGACTCAAAACATTGGCTCTATTCTCTCTCCACAGATGTTGTCAGATCTGCTGATATTTTCCAGCAGGCTTTTCTGTTTTTGTTTCGGATTCCAGCATTCACAGTACTTTGCTTTTATTGAAGGACTTTGTCCTAACTTTAAGGATTTAGCTGAAATTATTAATTCCCAAACATGGTTGCAGTAGATTGTGTTCCCCTCTGCATACAAATAACAAATGTAATGAACAGTAGTCACACAGAACAGGAAGAGGGGGAAAAAGGAAAGAGAAAAAGCTCTCATTAGGAGGTCAGATCCATACATGTTGTTCAGGGAACAATTCACCTATCTGATTCTCAGTAAGCAAAAGTGTGTCTGACATCAGCATATTAGTAAGGAGGCCCTTACTGAAAACTGTGGCATGCTGCAGCCTCAGATTAGGGCGAGGATGGTATTGCAGGTGGTTATGAATGTGATTGTGGCTATGAACCTCAATTCCTGATTCCTTCTAGGCTGGAGCAACAAATGTTTACAACATCTCTCCAATTCCTATCCACTGTTCTATGCAGAAGATCACAGAGGATCTGTGTTCCTGGAAAACTAAGTACATTTTATTCTCGCATGCCAGAAAGGAACAGGTGGAGTGAGCTGTGTGAGGACTGTTTGGATCCCAATGGTTCATGGTGGCATTGACAGTGAGCACATTGCTTAATTGCAGGTGTTACATGTCAACTCTTCCCTACACCAGAACCAAAAGGGATTTCACGCCCTCCACGTCCAGCTGGTGTGCAAAGATACTCAGTGTATCATGTAGATCAATGCCCAATATCCTGGCAGCAGTCATGATGCCTTTATTCTGCAGCAATCTACTGTTCCAGTTGCATTTGAACCACTAAAGCAAACTAAAGAGTGGTTAATGGGAAAATAGAGCTAATTATTTGCAAGATAGTTCATGACTCTGGTACACAACCTGCATGTATAATTGTATGAACAATATAGAATGAAAACCATGCTTCCACATTAAATAATGTATACCAGATCATTGAAATACTGAAACAACATTGCCATCAGCTGGGTCATTGTGGAGGAGTCAGGCATCACCCAGCATAGTAGGTGTCAAGTCTCACAAAGTCTGTTGCATGCTGCACAACTCCAGCATCATGAATGCACAGCGTTTGCCAGAAGCTGAATAGGAGCAGGAAGAGGAGAGGCAGCTTTGACAGCCACTTTGCGTCCATGAATGACTCTTCACATTGTGATACCAGTAAATGTAACCTCATTTGCCCAGTCACTAACAACCTATAATATACCTTCTTTCTGTTACTGATGATCGTGGTGTCTGCCTGATCACAACGCAGAAATAAAATCTTACAGAAACAAATATTCCAAATTAGATTTGGAAGTTAAACATGCCATAGTGCTGTAACCAGTTACCGTTCTGCACTCTCTTACCGTCTATCATCCATGTACCTTCTTCTAGGGTACATTGCAGGGCTCCTATGCAATGCTATCCCAGTGGCAGCAGCAGCACTGTTGGAAAATTGCTGACTTTTTGGATGGTCTTTCAGGCTAACTTCAGGGAATGCTAGACAGAGAAGGCTTGACTGCAGATTGCACCATGCTGGTGTGAATGGCACCCTGAGCTAGCTGACTAACAGGCAACAGCAAGGGCATTTATAGAGTTTGTTAATGAAATTGGCCACTACTTCCACGCTGGGAAGAGTAGACTCTAAGCCTGCATAAAGCTCACTGCCAATTTTAGAGGCGAACTCCTCCATACCCCTAGACATTGCACACAAACTTTCTGCTGGGCCTGCCAATGAACCAAACATTTAATAATGTGTTACCATCAGCCTTTTCTATACCTGGCCCATTAAAATCCTCTTCTGAATCCTCTATAGCTGATTGTGTCTGACCTCACCCTAAGGTGAGCTGGCACTTGTGCTACCTTGTCCCCTGCCTTCCAGCTTCAGTCATGTACCAGTGACTCATCGCATGCAGATTCCTTCCCTGTGCTGTCCTCTAATCTATAGAATGCATGTATTATTAATATCTAAATTAGTGGCTGTTTTTCTTCTTCATCAGTGACTTCCTGCTCCATAATTTCTTTTGTTTCCACCACTGCCTGTCCAGGTTACTGTTCCTAGTGATCTGAAAGGAGAAAGACACAGACTGCGATGCCAAGGGGAGGGCTGGCAAAGCAAAGAGGCACATCTTGCATACACTTTCATTAGTTTGCAATTTAGAGGAGTTTGTGGAATGGGCGAGAGATGGGATATGAGAAGGAGCATTAAGTCTGAGGATACTGTAATCTTCAAAATTTTCAGCCCTTCTTTAGGCAACAGTGCCATCAATGGTTGCCCAATATTGGTAATCATATCTCCTCCATTGGGGTAAGAACAAAGAACCATTTCTGTCTTCCACTGCACAGATCCCTTGCTTGGTACAATGAGGGAGGTGTGTAAAAAACTGTAATGTAATTTGTTTGGGTGATGTGACAGTTATAGTTGAATAGCTGGCAGTCTGTGCAAAGTGGAAAATGTGCTACCTGCATTGGATACAAATTATTGCACATCACAAATCCCCACACATTTTTGGTGGCTGTTCAGTTTAGCCCCCAAATTTTACGTTTTAGTGTCACAAGTAGTGTTACATTAACACTGCGATGAAGTTATTGTGAAAATCCCCTAGTTGCTGCACTCTGGTGCCTGTATGGGTACACTGAGGGAGAATTTAGTATGGCCAATGTATCTAACCAGCATGTCTTTTGGGTTGTGAGATGAAACCAGGGCATCCAGAGGAAACCAATGCAGATATGGGGAGAACGTGCAGTCTGCAGCCAGACAGTGACACAAGTCGGGAATCAAACTCAGGTCCCTGGCACTGTGAGGCAACACTGTTAACAACTGTGCCATCCTAAATCACTAATCTTCCTTGTTTACATTCCTTTCCTACTTGTGGCAGAAGACTGCTTTGATGGTTAGCATTGATTGGTGGGTTCTTCACTTTCCCTCTCAAAAAATGTTGCTTTTTTTAATCTATCATGGAGGCTGATTAATTTCTGAACTCTCAGCATGTTTTTTTTGTAACATGCTTCCATTCTGGAATTATACTACCCAGAGAGAGAAATCAATGGTTTAGTTAATGTTGGAGCTATACATTTACAATGTTAAATCAGGATGAAATTTATACATTTGTCAGTTGTAGCTAACTGTTCTTATGTTCCATTACAATATGCATTAAACTGCATTATTTCTGAGCTAATCCTCATTTTTCTATCAATAATTTAGTTTTTCTGTTGTATGTAAGAGATATTTCAGAATTCTTTATAAAATGCCAATGTCAGATAGAGGTTAGAAATTTATAGTGAAATCCATTATTTCCTTTTGATTTTTGACCTGTTACTCTTTGCAGACTGAACAATGGAACATTAATATTTGTTGATTTGGACTGTATGTGGGTGGCACATAAGAGGAGGACTATTGCATTAAAAGCAGAATTACTATTGCATTAGTTAATTGGTGTGTAAAGTGGACTATTGGAATGTTTCATTATAAAAGGAATTTCATAAAATTCCTACAGTGCAGAAGGAGGCCATTTGACCCATCAAGCCTACCGACAACAATCCCAACCATGCCCTATCCCGCAAATCCAATTATTTACCCTATTAATCTCTCAACACTAAGGAGTAATTTAGCATGGCCAGTCCACCTAATCTACTTGGCTTTGGACTGGGCACCCAAAGAAAATCTATGCAGACATGGGGGCGAATGCGCAAACTCCACACAGTCACCCGAGGCCAGAATTGAACCCAAGTCCTTGGTGCTGTGAGGCAGCAGTGCTAACCACTATGTTACCATGATGCCCCTTGATTGAACACAGTTCTCAGAAGCAATTTCTACAGAATTTGTGAACATGGTTACAATGCTTTTCTTTAAATGATTGAACACATTTAACCCTGAAATCCCTCTTTTAACTTCCTGGGCAAATTTGGAATGTGATAGAACTTCCGCCATGCAATCGCTCTATGCATGTTCCCTAGCACTGTCCCAAATTTCAAGATCAGAAATATTGCAAGTGTTATTTGTGGCATTAACAAAGCACTAGTTTTGGCAATAATCATTTGTCATAGAAAAATAGTTTTTTTTATATAATGCTGAACTTTACTCCACCAATTATAAAACATGTGCTAAGCATACCAATTTAGCAGTGTCTGTACTCAATCCATCCATGGCTGAAATCATGAAGCCAATATTTTAAATGTACTGGGAACATACTTAAATAAGAATCAGAGCTTTTGAATGAATGAATTAAGGTCTTAACGTGCGTAGAGAAATTCCTTTCATAAATTGGTCACCTTATGACACAGGCATGTATCAGAACAAAAACTGATTTCTCCTTTGACTTCACAGGAGTCACAATCTGGTGCCCATCACACAATGCTCGCTGAACTCCAGTCTAATCTGAAGGCCTCTGTGTGAGGCCTGCACTGTGGGATGAGCATTCTGTGGGAACTTCAGTCACTGATACATAGCAGCTCAGATGATCAGCAAGCAGATGAGGCTTGAGGACAGGTCATTAGCTTCTGGTATATGTTGACTATCTCCAAAACGAAAAGCAGGACATAGAATATTATCTGGACTCATTCTTAGTACAATAGTTATACGCAAATATATTGGAGGCAACAAAGGCAGAGCCGCTGAGAATTCTAATAGCTGATATCAGCCCCTTAGTCCCACCACTTCTGGTTTGCACAATGAAGCTATGAGTGAAAGATTCTGACGTCATGTTAATTTAAGTACACATGAAAAATCGGGGTCAGACTTGGCAAAATTGGGAGCTGCATTTATCCAAGCAGTGTGATTTGCTGAGTGACTGGGTGACTGTCTTCAGTATGAGGGGACTAGCATATTAGATGCAGTTATTTAATGAATTTCACTATGAATTTCATCATCCCATGGAACATTTTGCAAAGAGCAAGAAAAAGAGTTGTCAAGTATTTTAGATGAAGACTTTTAAGACTGTGCTGTGGTTCCATTCAGTGATTAATAGGATGCAGCAAGCATGCACACACAAAAGTTTTCTTTTTCAGGCATGTCACTCAATCCATTCTGTAGAAGGTAATGGGATTAGAGCCCAGTGGTAAGCTCTTGTGTACGGATCCCCAGATACACTGAATACAAATGCATTATAGTGCCATTTATATAAGGATTAAAGGCCCTGTTCCATTTTACAGACCATCTGGAGTACTTACATCTCATCTAAACAAACTATGCTGAATCGAATTGCTATTCTGTGTTTAAAGTTCATGCAGAGAACTACAAGGTAAATATTAACATGCAGTGTTTGAAGTGATGACTTTGTTGCTCACTAGTATCACCGCCTTGGATTGTTCATTGCAGTTACTTTTTTTCTTTTAAGGTTAAGAATAATAGATGAGACAGGTGCGATAAAATTATAAATTCCTCAGTGTAAGAGAGGACACAAAGTCCTTTAATGAGTGTTATAAATGGCGTTATAGAAATGCAGTGTGATGGGGGCACAGGGAATGCAGGAGGAAAAATATCCATTCATTAATCCTTACTGTGGTGTCATTATATCATTTGCAGGAAGTTGGAGATGGTGATGTTTCTAGATATTTCTAGACATTTCTTTATCAGAATTAAGTTTGCCATGTGCAAATATCACAAAGGGATAATTTCTCATACATTTCCCGCTGTTACATATTATGAGGTGATATTTCGAGAGGAAGCACTTTCCACTCAGTCCCACGGAGCTGTACCAGCTCTCACTTTTGTACTCAGATTGACTTCACACAATTCGAAAGGGGGGAACAGCCATGACTGTAACGTCATCCCACAAAAATGCTGTCATCCTGAGTCAAGATGCGCTGCACTTTTTAACTAAATGACTAGATGCAAAGAAACAGATGGTTTCCATAAGACTTTCAGTTCACTCATGCAAATCTGCCCAGACTAAGGGTTGAATTTTTTGAGGACCATTAAAATCCTGCTGCAGGCTGTGCAAGCAAGAGACAACCCCACACCATTCCGCAGCGGCATCCTGGAACAGCATTTGGTTGATAGTGACCAATTAAGAGACTGTTGCTGGAGCAATCATCCAATTGAGGAACAGCAATCCACCCCCAAGAAATGCCATCCTAATCAAGGAGCGGGCAGTTCTGCAGTCTTGGCAGCACCCTGGGGCGGGAGCTAATTCTGAATCGCAGCTCCAGGCGGAGCACACCTCAGTGATGCATTGCCATCAACGAGTAGCTGAGGTTCTTTTGGGGAAGTCGGGGCCGGGCAGGCCGGCCATGGCAATCCAGTAGAGGCAGGGGGTTGGGGGAGTGGAGTTAAGGTATACCATGGGTGGCATTGCCGGGGAGATGCCCACTGCTGGTTGGCTTTATGCCATTCAGAGCCAAATAGTATAATATAATCTACCTCCCGAACCTGCCGGGAAAACCTCAGAGCTTACCTAGTGGCCTCCCCACATTTCAGGGGGCCCTCCTCACGCAGAGAAAATGTCCACCAGAGGAGCAAAGTAGCTCTTAACTGGCCAGTTAAGTGGTTCAACTGGCCATCGGCCAGACTCACAGTCTCCGGCCACTGGCAATATACTATGGCACAGGAAGACATTGATCTCCCTTCCCCATGCCATCCTCTGCTATACCACCAGCTTTCCTTCTTCCCAGTCTGTTTCCAATGTGTTAGGGAATCACAGCCCACAGAATCCATATCTTACAGAGGAAAAGTTATTCTTGACAATTGCTATTTGCACACATTATGAAAACTCACAGTGTGGACAATGTCAGAGTTACTGGGATATTTGTTTTCTGTTGCTAAACATCATTTTATAACAGGACTGATCTATTTACTCCATCCTCTAAGCAGTTACTATTGATGTTCACATCAAGCAATACTTCATGGGCTTCAGTTCACAAACAAATGGCCGACTGATGTTAAAGCGCCCCCTAGAGCTATCTACTGAATTCTCAGAGCAAAATAAACTTTAAACATGATATACAACTATTATCACCTACATTTCTACCACTATAATGTCCTGTTTTTCCTCAGGATTAACTAAAAGCACAGGCTTAATACAAAAGTCTGTGTCTTCACATATCAGGCAAACTTTTCTTTTTCATTCCTCCGTGGGATGTAAGTTTTGCTGGCAAGGCCACCAGATATTGTTTATCACTAACTGCCTTTGGAATGTAGTGGAGAGAGTGAAGGTCTGAGGTGGTGGTTGGGATGCCAATAAAGTGAAAAACTTTATCCTGAATAATGTCACTGTAAGAAGTCTACAATATCAAGTTAAAGATTTATTTGGAATCACGAGTTTTCAGACTGCTGCTCCTTCTTCAGGTGAATCATTGCAACTTATTATTATTAACTTAATATTATTGTAAAAAACAGCTTGTAACTTATTAAATCAAGCCTAAATATTCTCCAAGTCTTCCTGAACTCAGGATAGACTCCCTCTGCATCTCCCTTACACTTCAGTATGATGAAATTATTTGGGCCACAGTTCTGCTGGCAACATCAGTATTATTCCTGCTAATGCCAATCACTACTGAACTTTCTAGTGCTGAGTCTTCAGTACTGAGCTTTCCAAAGTTGAGCCTGGCAGTACTCTACAATACTGAACCCATTAGTTCCCTTATTTTTGAGCCAGGCCACGTCCTCAAGTGTTGAGCCTCTCAGTGGCCTTCATTGCTGAACCTGCCATTGCCCTTTAGTGTTGAATCCACCACCGCTCTGTAATACTGAGCCCAGTCTTGCCCTCCTAGAGTCAGAGCTGTGACTGCAGGAATTAACACTGTTTGTGAAAAAGCATCTCATTTTCAGCAATTGCCAGACACAAGCATTATCACAATTCTAATGCCCATCTGAATTACTGTACACCACACCATTGTTGGGCAGGGTTACCCAGGTACCCCATAGACCCAAACTATGCTTTTCCTGGCTGATATATAATCAGATCAGACCTTTTTATGATAATATTGAGTGTTTATTCTGGTGTTCAGATTACTTTCAGAATGCCATTAATGGAACTAAATCTCACCCATCTGAAGAAAGGTATATCTCAACTTACTTGACAGAACAGCTTCCAGAGATACACCACATTCAAATTGGAGTCCCTTTAGCTCTCTGGCTCTGTGCCCACTGACAACAAATCACTTTCAAGGATCAGGCACAAGTTCCTCCTATTACTAGACCCGTCAGTATCCTCCAGAAAGGGCAAGCACAAGCAGGTCATTGCTATTTCCTGGGCTTTTTGCCAACCTCCGAAGTTACTGGTTTCCAGCGCCTAATTGTTTCTTCAAAAGAAAGCAAATTTGTCACTGTCACTGTCACTTCCTTCTTTTATTCCCCTCTCAGTTGTATCCCATCCTCTCTTCCAGGCAGTGACTTATACAGAAATGAAATTCTACTGATCCTGGCTAACTTCTGGCGCTTGGTCCCATGGCTCTGCTTCATGTGTGTGTTCAAGCAGTGAGTATTGACAAGCTGTTTAACAAATCGCACCAAGCCCCCGTGTTCATACTTTTATGGATAACAATTGGAGAAAAACCACAGATGATTTTATTCTTCTGTTTTCCAGAGGCACTGAGGTCGTTTGTGAGGTTTCACTGCAGCTAAGATCAGCCAATCTTATACAGATCTGAACTTAAATGTGAGATTTTCCTAGTGACAGATCTGGGTAAATCTCCATACTAGGAAGCAGAACTGAATCATTGGAAAAAATCCATTAACATTTTCTTTCTCTGTATTACCATTAATGAACCATTTTGCAAAAACAATCATTACAAGATAAAAAGTCATCAGCTGTGACTATAATTTTGCAGCAAGATTAATTACATCACTATATAGTGAGGGAACCCGCACATACGTGTACCTACTGCATGATAAACAAAAAATATGATAAAGCAAAGTCCCCATAATTCCAGACGATCAGAGGCATCTCTCCCCTAGAGCTGACTGGTGGCAATTTTAATCTGAGGGTCATCACACCTTGGGTGAGAAACAAGGTTAAGAAGGCTGGGCCTTCATAAATAATCTCAGTTAGTCCAGGAATTGAACTCACCACAGTTGCTATCACTCTGCATTACAAACCAACCTGGCTCACCAGCAGAAAACATTTCGAAGGGACATGTTTTCAATTGCAAGGTTTCAAGTGGGAAAGGATGGACAATGCCAGAAAAATAAAATGATGGAAAAGAAAAAATCTCTGTATTCGTCCTGCTTCACCAGTTATTGTGTTTATGAATGGGGGTCATATTATCAAAGCACCTCTAGTTTTACAGCAAGATAATTGCAATTTGATTTGAATAAGCTGCAGTTGCATAGGTTTCTTTGTTTGTTCACAAAATCAACTCAATATAATGTAATGAATAAGTAAATTATTCTATTTATGCAGAATTTACTTTGATCACGCATCATTCAAAAAAATGTCATTCATATGGTATAAGGCCAGTATTTATTACTCCTCCGTAATTACCCTTGAAAAGTGGGTGGTGAGCTGCCTTCTTGAACTACTGCTGTCCATGTGGAAGATTCTCCATTGATGCTGTTGAGGAAGAGAATTCCAGAGTTTTGACCCAGTGACAGTGCAGGAACAATGATATAAGGTGGACATTTCCAATCTGGAGATGAAGTCCAGTGATAGGCAGGAAATTTAGTGTGATTCCTATTGGATGGCAGAATGTATTTTCATGCCCAATTTTTTGCTTTTTTCACCTAATTAATTATGCATCAGCAAGGAGCTCAGGCAGTATGGTGGCAAAGTGGTTAGCATTGTTGCCTCACAGCATCAGGGACCTGGGTTTGGCTCCTGGATAAGGTCATTATCTGTGCGGATTCTGCACATTCTCCCCTTGTCTGCATGCATTTCTTCCAGGTGTTCTGGTTTCTTCCCACAGTCCAAAAGAAGTGCTGGTTAGACGCATTGGCCATGCTAAATTCTCAGGTGCCAGAGTGTGACGACTAGGTTATTTTCACTGTAACTTCATTGCAATGTTAAAGTAAGCCAACTTGTGACAATAATAAATAAATTTTAAAAATGCAGGTTCAATTCCAGCCTTGGGTGAGTGGCTCGGTGGAATCTATATGTTCTCCCCACTTCTGTGTGAGTTTCCTCCAGGTCCTCCAGTTTCCTCCCACAGTCCAAAGATGTGCATGTTCGGCGGATTGGCCGTGCCACATTGCCCCTTGGTTTCTAGAGAACTAGCAGAGCAAATACATGGGGTTTTTGGGGTTGGGGGATTAGTGTTGGTACAGACTTGATGGGCTGAATGGCCATCACCTGCAATGTAGGGATTCTTTGATTCTATGAAATCTTATGCCAGATGAGCAGAGATTTGTCTGCCTCATCATAACCTGACCATTACCTCCTTATATCAAATTTAAACAGCCCCCATAATGCAATCACCAATTTCAGGCTAGGTACATGCTGAAGATCTGAATTAGCATTCCAAACTGTCCGCTCCATGAATCAGCTAGTCCTTCCTGGGGAGTCTTCTCCAGTCTGTCCAGGAAAAGTAGGAGGTCCTCAATCTAAGCAATAGGAGCAAGAGATCCTCCTACCTCACCAAACTAGCTAGGGGATTGGATACCAAGGAATTCAGCGCTTGTGGCACCCAAAAAAGGGATCAGCCTGCAGAGCAGGAAGTGAATATACAACCTGATGCAGTCTGCAGGATAAATGAACTTTCCACTCACTTCAAATTCTCACTCTCACAAGCATCAGGTATTCTCAGAGTTAGAATCCACAGGGATTCACACATTAGCAGCAGCTGGGACATTAGCACTGAATGTCTGCCAGCCACATTAAAATTAGTATTGCGTGTAAGATGCTGCACAAACAGCATCGCAATCCTTTATTTGAATAATAAAGAGAACTCAGCACACACACAAGGCATGCATGATTTTGAACTGTTCATTCGTCCAAAGTCCTCACAGTCAATCCACCAGACTTTATGCAAGACAAGATTGCCCATGATTGACGGGATCACTAATCACTAATTAGCGATAATCACTAATGATCTCTTCTACATTCCAGCCATCAGCAAGGAAGTGAGTGTGGAAATTGCAGGGACACTGGAGATAATCTTTCACTCTTCCCAAGATGCAGGGGAGGTGCCAAAAGACTGCAGAGTTGCAAACATTATGCCCTTGTTTAAAAAGATTTGTCAGGATAAGTCCAGCATTTACAGACCAATTGATAAAACTTTACTGGTGGACAAGCTTAGACCCATAGAAGTGGAAAAGTTACAGTGCAGAAAAACACGAAAGCAGCTTCCTTCTGTGCCAGCCAAAAAGGGAAAAGTGAAACTACCTGCTCATTTTAATCCCATTTTCTAGCACCTGGTCTGCAGCTCTGCATGTTCCAGCTTTTCAGATAGAGATCCTTTTTGATGAGTTGAGCGCTTCAGCCTCAGTCACGAACTTAAGCAGGCAATTTAAAATGCCCATCACCACCTGGGTGAAAAAACTTTTCTTCATCCCCTCTCTCATCCTCTACCAATCACCTTAAATCCAAGTATAGTGATAATTGACCCTTCAAGTAGGAGAAACAAGTCTTTGGGCTCTATTCCGCTTAGGCCCTTCACAATTTTGTACACCACAATTAAGTCACCCCTTGGCTTCTCTCTTTCAAAGGAAAACAATCCAAGCCTATCCATCACTCTCATAGCTGCAATTTTCAAGCCTTGACAACATTCTTATCAATCTCCTCTGTATCCTCGCTACAGCAATAATGTTATTCCTAAGATTTGCTGACCAGAACTGTACACAAAACTGCAGCTGTGGCCTAAGCAGCATTTTATACAGTTCCATCATTACATCCCCGCACTTGTATTCAAAACCTCGCCAAAAAAAGGGAAGCCTTCCATATGCATTCTTTACCACTTAATCCATCCATCCTACCATCTTCAAGGACATGTGGACATGCACTCCAAGGTCTCTCACTTCCTCAACTTCTCTCAATATCTTCCCATTCATTGAGTATTCCCTTACTTTGTTTGTCTTCCCAAAATGCATTACCTCACACTTTCCTGCATTTGTGTGTTACCAGTTATGAGATTCTGCAAAGGTCCCCAGTGGAGCACTGCAAGGATCCACAGATAAAAAATTTTGGTGCAGGGGCTATCTTTAGAGTGGCTGACATTGGATGCTCTCCAGTCCAAAGTGGCAGTAAAATCAAAGAAAATCCCAAGATGCTTTACCAGCACATTAAGAGCACGAGAATAATTAAAGAAAAGTTATGGTTTGCATAGTAACTTATGAGTTTATTCAGAAGATATAGATAGGATTCACAATGAATACTTTGTCTTCACTAAGCAAGAGATGATTCAGATATTCTAGTTAAGGAGGAGTGAGTAATATTAGATACAATAAGCATAGTGAGGCAGAAATACTGGAGAGATTATCCTGAAGGGGAATAAATCACCAGGGCCAGATGGATTGTTTTCCAGGCCTTCGAAGGAAGGATATCGCGGATTCACTGAGGAACATTTTCCGATCCTCACTAGATACACATATCAGAAAATGGGAAGTCTGTGAATGATGTACCCTTATTTAAAATGGGTGCAAAAGATAGACCAAAAAACTATACGCTATTCAGTCTGACTTTAGTGAGGGATAAATTATTGGAAACAATTCTCAGAGAAGGATAAACAGTCAGAAAGATATGGATTGATCAGGGATAGCCAGCATGGTTTTGTTATAAACAATCATATTTTACAAACTTAACTGATTTTTTTGAGGAGGTAATAAGGAGGATTGATGAGGGAAATACAGTCGATATTGTCTACATGGATTTCGATAAGGTTTTTGATAAGGTCTCACATAGCAGACTGATCAGAAATGTGAGATCTTATGGGATATGTTTAGGGAGTGAAATCCTTTTCTATTAATGAATCTCAGGCTATCCTGGACACAGGTCAATAGTGTCCTGCCCTTGCAGAAAGCCTGAGATTGCATTGAACCCCAGTATATATACTCTGCATATATATGCAGTATACTTCATACTGCAGGCTGAAGTATGCAGTCTGGCATACTTCATTCATATGTCTGGCATACTTCATTCATATGTAACTGCACAGAATGGTGAGCTTACTGAAAAGGGCATCTGTTACTTTCCTTATGCATTTGTGTGTCATTAATTATGAGATTGCACAAAGATCCCCAATGGAGCACTGCAAAGATCTGCAAATAAAAGTTTCAGTGTAGTGGTTACCTTCAGAGCCACTGGCATTGGCTGCTCTCCAAATCCGTACAGTGTCAGTTCCTCACAGAGAATGTGGCAAATATAAGTCAGCATTTCCTAGACCAGGAAAGATATCTGGGGCACAGATTTTCATTCATCTTCACTTATGAGCTATGTTTTCCTTAAACTCTTGGTCATGCCAAATATTTTTGTTAATTTGGCCCTTCACTGTCAGTATCCGGGTCTTCCTGGGGCCACACTGGCTCTTGGTCCTCGATGATCTTCCCTGATTTGTGCTTATTGGTGATGGATCTTTCTTTTCCTCATTCTAATCAAAGTGATCAAGAAGGCAGCATTATCTATAGCCTGCATTCTCCATCCTTCCTTGTTTCCAAGAATAGATACACTTGACCCATCAATTGTAGTTTCTGTTAAATGGTCTGCATCTGCAGACAAGGCAGTAGGCAGTCTCCAGCTCTTGACTTTCCTTTGACTTGACTTTCTGCATATCATATACTAACGCCACTTCTTAAAGAATACTATCATCCTGAAGGGTGACAGGAGGCTGAGGTTTTCCGTCACATTTCCCTGCATGCTCACTACAAGGATCTTCATTAAGGTCAAAGGACCCATGTCCTGGGAGCCACACTCAGCCTTGTGTTGGCTGTCCTCCAGTGATCTTCACACTAAGTAGAGGTTTGAAGATGGCGGAAAGGTTTTGGAAATTCAGGAAGTTAGTCACATATTACAGAATACACAGCCACTGATCTGCCCTTGCAGCCAAAGTTTTTGTCTGGTTTGTCTAGTTAAGTCTTTGGTCAATGATGATGTCCAATTAATTGCACTTGCACTTGCGGAAAGCCTGAGATTGCATTGAATCCCACAGCTCTGGCAGCATGGCATACTTCAGGTGCTTTGGTCCACCTTGTTATCTAACGAGGGGCATACACGCGATGGGTTGTGAGAGGACTGCTCTTGGACCTTTTTCGAGAGTATCCTACTGCTTCACATCATTAGTGCATGCTTGACCTGGACCATCTGATGGGCAACACGACAGTGACTATTGCTGTGCTGTGCAGATACATGGATTTGGGCCTGTGTCTGTGGGAGTTTGCGCATTCTCCCCGTGCTTGCGTGGTTTTCTCCGAGAGCTCCGGTTTCCTCCCACATCCCAAAGATGTGCTCTTAGGCTAATTGGCAAAACAAATTCTCCCTAAATTGTCTCAAATTTGGTTTTTAATCCATAGATCTATAAACGTGGACAGGGATCACGTGTAGAAGTGGGAACATGGAGGTGGCGGCGCAGGCTCGTTGGGCCGAAGGGCCTGTTTCCCGTGCTGTTTTGTTCTTTGTTCTTTGTTCATTCATGTGTAACTGCACAGAATGGTGAGATGTTGACAGTAGAGGATTATAAGATTGTAATGTTATTGAACAAAACGTAGAATACAGCAACATTAAAATAGCAATATATCATTTTTCTCCGAAGACTGTTCCACCAATCAGTGAGATCACAGCTGATCTCTGTCATAACTTCATCTACTTGCACTTGTTCCATTCTCTTGGTTAAAAAGAATCTATCAATCATAGTTGGAAATTTAACAATTGATCTCTAATCAATTGCCATTCACAAATTAGTTTCGTACTTCTACTTTCTTTTTATATAGAGGTTCTTAATTTCACTCTTGAAAGATCTAGTTTCAAATTTTAGATTATACCATTCACTTGGCCTAACTATAATCCTTTGCAGACTCTCTGTTCGTGATCCCGCACCCATTGTACATTCTGTGTCTTTGTCACCCTCAGTGCTTCTTCCAATTTGTGTTCAATTTGGAAGAGAACTGATTTATCAGCTGAGTGCAGGTGATTGCAATAGGTCGTAATTAACAGGAACTTCCTTGATCATGTTAACTTGATGCCTTGAGAATTCGATGGGTTTGGAGTCAATGTTAAGGACCCCCAGACAACTTCCTCCTTACTGTATATAAGTGCATCAGCACCTCTGATAGTCTGTTCTGCTGGTGGGACAGGATGTACCTAGGGATGATGATGTGTAGGATATTATCTGGAAGGTGTGTGCCAGCCTGTGAGATAGCTCTCCTAATTTTGGCACAAGCCTCTGGATATTAAAGAAGAGGAATTTGGAGGAATAACATAGTTGAGTGTTCCTTTTTTGTTTTGGTGCCTAGGTCCATGCTTAACCATATTCAAAATCATGAGGGATTTGAAAAGAGTACATAGGAAAAAAATGTTACCCACTGGTAGAAGTATCAAGAATGAGACAACGTAGATTTAACGTAATTAGAATAAGAAGGAGTGGTGCTCAAGAAGAAACCTTTTCACATGGGGAATGGTTAAGGTCTAGAATGCTAAGAGTGAAATGGAGACGGATTAAATCAAGGCATTCAGTAGAGAACAAAGTTGTTATTTTAAAAGGAAGAATGTGCAGGGCTAGGGGTAGAAAGAAGGGAAATAGCTCGAGGACACTTGCTCATTCAGAGAGCCAATACAGAGATGTCAGCCTGAATGGCCTCTTACTTTACTGTAAGAATTGTGATTCTGTGAAGTCTACAACACAAAAATTAAGATGTAGGGACCCATAGCCTTCAGGTATGTTCAGTCATTTCACAGTAATTAAAGTGGTTGTATAATCTGGCGATGAAGCAGAAAAAATATGTTAGTTCGTCAACAGCAAATCTTACAAAAGACCATTTGATTTGTATGAGCTGTGGACCAACATTCTAGAGAGTCACAAAGCCAAACAACCTCCCTCAGTAGCCTTGAAGGCAGCTGAATTCCTGATTTTTTATCCTCTAGATTTATTTCAGTTCTGACATAAAATTCTCAAGTATTAATCAGTCCTTCTTGTCCAATTAAGCTAGTCAGGTAATATCTATCTAGATCCTGTTACATGGAAATATCACTGCATTAGCTCCAGACCACCTATCAAAAGTTGCAAGTGTAATCTTCCATGTACCACAACAATGCATTTTTAAAACTTCTATAATGTTGGTGGCTTTTTTGTTTGCTTGTCAAGCCGAGCAACACAAGTATTAAAAATGGAGCACTTCTCTGTCTTTTGATGCGCCATGTTAATGCCAAGAATTCCCAAGTAGTATGGAAATGAAATTGTAATTCCAGCTATAGTCAAATATTTAATTCAATTTGCCCTGCAAGATTAAGGATACTGACTTCAAATAAAACAATAAATATAGTGATACTGTAATAAAAGCAGTTAAAAATTACAGATGTTGGTATGCAAATGTTAAGTTACAACAATTGTGGAAATTAATTTATGATAAGCAATTTTGTTAAGTAATGGAAAATGATTATTAACTAATAAGGCCTTCAGTGAGGCCAGCGCTTACATACTCAGAGTAAGAGAATAATCTAACTTTGCGCCAGTTTCATAAACACTGCATTCCAGGCTAGGGCACAGGATGAAAAACAAAGACATATTACCATGACAAATGCCAAATAACAAGATATGTTGCCATATTACGTTAATGAAGAAGATTTTTTTTTATTGGATAAGAAAGAGCAAAAAGCTATGCAATGATTAGTGGACTGTGAATGCAAATGAAGGATCAGAAAGTTGCTCATTTCTCATTTGCTGTAATTAACTATAACTGCTAAGCATCTATATGAATTGACAGAATACCATTGTGAAATTCACTATTCACTGTGTTTGTTCTCCTTCCTAACAGATAATAAAAAAACTTAAAACATTGAGTATTCACCGTGTATTATTTAGATTAATCCTCAACAGTATTGTCTGGGCCAAAACTACTTATACAGTGTACCTCAATCCGAGCTGCAGATGGCAGTTTCCACAGCCTGAATAAACTTTGAAAAATAATTCCCATTGCAATCATCTTTAAAAGCTTCTCTGTGAGACAAACTTTATGGCAAGGCGAATCAAATGTCGTGGCATAGACTAGTATGCACCTGGGACTGCTTAAAGCTGTCCAATCTTATTCACATAGGAGACTTACAGACAACAGAAAGAGAGAGGGGAGAAGGACTGGGATGTACCTGATGGGAACATTCACTGACTCCACTAAAGCTTCTGAAGTTTGGGGAAAGTTCCCAAGTCTGCATTTTTCTGGCAGGTAAAAGCAAAGCACACATTGCACACCACTACAGCAGTATTTTCACACATACTAAAACAACTGATTATATATCCACAGTGCCTTTATTAAATTAAGCTGTTCTCTAGAATCAGCTTCATTAGATGATTATGTAGGTGGTGTGTAATGCTTACTCTAGCACTATCAAAGTGCCTGTCAAACTCCCAAGGTCATGTCATGATTCATACATTTTAGATCATTCAGCGCAAAGTTGAAAACCAATGAAGGGAGACTGATAGGTAAGTGAATCTCATTCTCACTTTGTTAATAGATTATTCTTCTCTTTCCTGATTAAGGATGCTGTTGTTTATGTGCTTTCCTGATAGCTTAATGGGTGAGTGCAACATCTTGTGAGGCAAAGAAACACTTGCATTGCTATACTCCCTTTTACAATCTCATGATGTTGTAGAACATTTTACAGCCAAAGAAATGTGTACTTATTATTGTATTTTGGAAAACAACCAATTTGTGCACAGTAAGGATCCTCAAATTACAATAACTTAATGTTACTGATGAAGGGGAGAATTCCCCTACTCATTTCAAATTGTGTTGTGGTTCTTTTACACCTCCCTAAGTGGGCAGATGAGGATAGATGCTTAAAATGGGCATAGAATGCATTGAGCTCATCAGGGAGGGGTGCATTCTAGCTGATGATTTTACCTGCCTTCATCGATAGCCTGTTATGTCTTACAGACCTTGCCACAATTAACGGGAGTCTTTCTGGCTAGCCTGGCATTCTAGCTAAATCCAGTACTGTTTCTTGGCATTTTTGATTTATCTCCATAAATCATATCTGGCTTGCTTGTATAATTTAGGTCACCTGACTTGAACACCTCAGACCTGGACACCAGAGAGATGGAGTTTTAGTTTAGCATCTAGACAGAAAGGTGGCACCACACCTGTAACAGTGCAGACCTTCCTCAGTACTGTACTGGAATGCCACCTAGACTTATATGCCAAAGTATATGTAGAGAGACTGATCTTCTAATTCAGGGAAGCACTGAATTAGACAGGGAAGTTAACTTCCTGATTCAAGCCTTGTGCTATGCTGATCAAAACCAGAATGGTACTCGAATGAATTGCAGTGGACTTATCTCACTAGAACTCTCATGAGGAAGATAATGGAACACCACTTTTCTTCTGGAGGTTGAATCTAATCCTGCAAAATCACCATTTTGAAAGGTGCAAGATGAAAAATGAAATGTATAGATCTTATTCTGTGCTCTTTCATTTCAGAAAGCAAGGCTCCCAGCACAGAAACTGGCTAGCATTGATTTTTTTTAAATTGATGGCATGTTGGTGCCATTTGCTGGGCCAGCATTTATTACCCATTCCTAATTGCCCTTGAATTGAATGACTTGCTAGACCATTTCA
This sequence comes from Sphyrna mokarran, assembly GCA_024679065.1. Taxonomy (NCBI): domain Eukaryota; kingdom Metazoa; phylum Chordata; class Chondrichthyes; order Carcharhiniformes; family Carcharhinidae; genus Sphyrna; species Sphyrna mokarran. The sequence continues at coordinate 43,109,883 of JAGIQG010000013.1, forward strand.
AGAGGCAGTCTGACAGGACAACAGATTTCTAGTGAAAGAAATGGGTCTTTACAATAATGGCTTCATAGTCATGGTTAGACTTCTAATTCCAGCTATTTACTGAATTCAAATTTCACCATCTGCCATGGTGGGATTTGTACCTGGGTCTCCAGACCCTCACCCTGGGTGACTATTAATCCAGTGACAATACTACAATGCCACTGCCTTTCACCACCTCTGTGCATCAGGAATTCAGAGCCACAATATTGTAACCAAATCATCACAGTTGTACTCCTTACTAAATCTGGACCAAGGAGTTCACATCACAAAGGTAAAGTTTGCTCCTGATGAGACAGAAACTCTCAGATCACAGAACAAATGCTATAAGTTTGTAAGCCATTCTAAACAAAATCTTTTAAAGTAAGAAATGTTGGATTTAAAAATAAATTTAGTTAATTGGCACAAAGCAAGATCATTTTTAATTTTGAGAAACAGTTACTTCTTGTTTTACTTTCTGGTTTTGATGATATTTATTCAAATCTTTATTAATTTACAAACTACAAATATTAATACTTTCATCCAAAATAAACAGGTTGAATGCTAGTTGTTCTGAAAAAGGCAACATAAGTAAAATAAACTTGAATGCTTCAAAGAAGTATATACATTTTTATTTCCAACCCCTGCCCCATCCGTCCCCCTCGCTTGAACCAGCTTCATAATAATGGGTCCAGAGCAGGATGAAAACTTCCAACTGTGAAGTTGCGGGCTGCCTGCATAAGTCCTGTATCTTTAGCCTCTGAAAATCCTACCCAAGAAATGAGTTTTTAACTAATAACATATAGTAATATTCATTCAGAATTCATTTTGTGCTTATCTGCACACTAATATTTGCTATTACCTGCATTTTATTAATTCTCCAAAAAGAGTACTTTTGTTTTAATGTTTTAGGAAATAATTATAACTGTTTTTTATGATAACCATTATATATTTTTAAATTATTCAGTGACTCAGTAAGTATAACAACAAATTACATTTGTGTAATAACAAACATTAATAGGTCTGATTGCAACTTTTATATAGGGATATATAGTGTTAATAAACTTATGGAAATAAACAACACATCTAATAAATAATGTAATTGAACATACAAATGTTTCTGGAGGAAGATATGATGGTAATATTACCATGGTAGCAATTTGTTACAATTTAGCTGCTGCCATAACAATACCATATCAATCACTGGTCTTGTAATTCAGGGACCCAGCATACTGGTGCAGGTTCAAATCCCACCATGACAGATGGTGAAACTTCAATGACAAATGAAATGTGGAATTAAAAGTGATGACCATGAAACCATTGTTGATTGTCATAAAACCCATTTGATTCATTAATGTCCTTCAGAGAAGGAAATCTGCCACCTTTACCTTGTCCAGTCTACATATGAATTCAGACCCACAGCAATGTGGCTGACTCTTAAATGCCCTTAGTTAAATACAATTCAGAAATGGGTGGTAAATGTTGGCCCAGACAGCGATGCCCACACCACATGAATGAGTTTTTAAAAAGCTGCCATCCGACTTGCTCAGCAAGCATAAAATTCTTGCCCTCATGTTGCTTTTTTTTTCCAATCAGCTTAAATGAGATAGTTGATTGTGGATCCAATAGACAGATTTACCAGAAATAAAGGGCTTAAATTATCTGGAAGTATTTGGCTAGGCCTGCATGGCATTCGTATAATTCTGCCCATTTCTTCACACAAAGAAAAGAGGAATTCCAGAATTCTCACATAAAACGAAATCCATTAAAAATTTAAGACTTGATTAGATGTAGAGACTTGCATTCTAATCAGTATTCTGTACACTGAGTGTGTGTCTTTATATGCCCGATTTGTGATCAGAACTCCCCACTCACCTGACACAGGTAAGCCCCACCCACAGCGTGATTCAGGCTCACGAGTTTTTTTCAGGCTGACCGCATAAAGAGGCACCTGAGAACAGGGTGTACAAGTCAGATCTGAATCAAAATGGTAAAATCACCTCCCATGTGTTGATGTTCAAAATGCTAGGAGAGGGAGTGGGGAGGAGTGAGAGGTAGTTATACAATCTTTGCACCTTGGCACTGCATTTGCAATAGTTTCAATGTCAACACCACCTTATAGACAGAGAAACTCAGCAGATCTAACAGCATCTGTGGAGAGAGAATAGAGCCAATGTTCTGAGTCCAGATGACCATTTGTCAGAGTAGCTTCAATTCAAAATGTTGGCTCTATTCTCTCCCCACATATGCTGTGAGATCTGTAGAGATTTTCCAGCATTTTCTGTCTTTGTTTCACATTCCAGTATCCACAGTATTTTGGTTTTACCTTATAAACAGATTCTGATTTAAAACATCTGAATTTCAGTTAATTCAGAGAATTAACTGCTTTACGCAGTTCCCTAAATGCACATTAAAATTAGAAAGTTACTGAATGCAACAAATGTTGCATTTCAAAAAACTGAAAGAAAATTGTCATTTGAGTTGAACTAACTATACAGATAAAAATGTTAGGGGCAATTCTCCCATCCTACTGCACTGATTTTTAATGCAGTAGGCTGAGAGATTCAAGTGATGGCCAAATTGTGTGAATTCAATGTTGGGAAGGCTTGTTTTGCAATCTCCAGAGACATGCACATGTGCAGGGGTTTAATCAACAGGCTGATTTCAGCCTCTTCAGCATGAATAGACCATGCCCGTGAACTTACAGAGTGATTAATCCAATGTCCTCTACAGCGCACAGAATGGGGGAGATTAATTTTGAAGACATCACTGAAAAGAAGACAATTGCGATTTATTGCAGTTTTCATGCAAATTCGCCCTTAGAATTTTTTAGGGGGAGAATCCCAGACATTATTGCTAGGAAGCTGACTACAGGTTTGTTCATTTAGATTTTCCGGAAATTTTCCATATAATTCTAACTAGAGCTGAATTAAGTGCCTTTGTTCAACATCTGTCAACAGCAAGGCATAAATTGCCCTTGAAAAAAATAATAAATGAACTAAGCTGCTTCAAAGTGCCATCAATCTATCATCCATGAACAGTGTGAATGATATATTTAGAACAAAGGACACATTTTCAACTATTAGATCAGTACCATTACAAAGTGTGCAAGGGTACTGCAATAAAACATTAAAGATGAAAAACTGCATTTGTTATGCAAGTGTCATAAGTAATGGAGTCTTAGATTTTCACACTTAGAGCACAGAATGTGTGGAATAAATTGGAACATGGTGACGTGGAGCTTTGTGATGAAAATCCTTCAAAGCATTCTTGTCTGAATAAGTAATTAGAGACACTGCGGACTATGTCTATAAAGATAGAAGTTAATCAGTAGCTGTCACCTCCCACCCAGCAATTTCCTGATCTCAGCTGCACCATTGTTAATGGGCTCTGAGTAGAGGCCAGGTACCTCTCTGGAATCATTCCAAGCTGATTTGAAGCACCTCTTAGCAGCTATTACAGAAAACATTAACAAAAGCTAACATTTTGGTCAGAGAGCAAACAATAAACAACATGAGCAGAGTTAGTCAAGGGCACTAGGAAAAATATGAAATAAATATCTTGCAAAAAAACACTGAATTGGTTTCTTCATTGACACCAGTGCGTTCAATTCAACTATTCAAGAAAGCCCCAGTCTTCATCCAGTCTATGTTGTGATTACAGATCTCAGAGTGTTCACAAGAATGCTGTAACAGGTCCCCTCGGTTATGAAGAGAAAAATTGTAGCCAGCATGGAAATCTGAGGTTAGAAATATATACATGAATCTCATATGAGGACAAGATTGGGATCAACAGTAACTTCACAAGCATTCCCATTTCCACTATTTAAATAGTACACTGACGCTCATTATTAAGGACCATAATTTGGCCAATTTGATCAGATGTAACAATGCCTCAGAATCAAACCACAGCAGGAAGTCAATGGGTTGAATTCTCCAGTTGGCAGGTTAGTAGTGAACTGGAAATACCAACCGCCTATGTGAATTTTAATAATTTGCTCGAGGGACAGTAATTAAATGCTGGGCATCAGCTTGAAGTGTTGATGTCATTCATGATAGCATTACTGTTGCTGGTATAGAGAGAATTCAGCTCTGGTACAATCTTTAAAATTTTAGAGTTAATAAAGTGAAAGCATTCTGCAAGAAGGTCTGGAATAGTAGGAGCCATGAGGGTGTGGATATTAGTAGTAGGATGGGCTTCTAGATTAACTGATGCATTGGTGGAGGTGTTGCTGCGTGAAGCCAGGCCACAACAGAAGGATTATTGGACCATGATGGTTGAGAGTCTCTGTAAGTGGGTGGATCTGACTGTATGAAAGAAAATGATAGCTCTCCCAACACCAAGAACTGCTACACAGTGCTGGAAAAAGTTCAATGATAGCACAAGAGTAGCTACAGTAAATCTAGACGTAAATACACCTCTTCTTCCATTCATACTGTCCTTGCTCACTGCCTTATTTATCATAGCCTTTCTGTAACAACTGGGTCTCAGGGTAAGTTGCTTTTGCAAAATACAGCATCTCAAAATGAATAATTACTATCTCACTAACAATCACTCCATCAATTATATAGCCTCAAGGATTTCTACTAAAGCTCAAGGCCACAACATTTAAAGGGGAAATGTGCTAACTTCCTCAGCTCATGACAAGCATACACCAAATATTCATGCCACTCACATGCCTTTAAAACTCCACTCTAATGGAAAAGTTCAGCCATTTCCATCAGATGAGAAATGCCATTAGGGAAGGATCATCATAACTCAAAACTCTGGAGGTACAATTGACTTATGCCCAAAGCAAGAGCTGAGTCAAATTCAGCACCGGACATCATCTGAGGAAAGCAGTGAGCTGCATCTAGAATCTAGAATGTCCCAATGCATCTCCCTGATTTGAGTGTGATACACCAAAAGGCCAGCAGGTTGGTGTTGCAGGGAGATGTTGGGAATGACCTGGTGTAGATAAGCCCACCATTAGTATCCAATAATATTTCTGTGGAACCAGAGGAAATATTCCTGTTTCTTCTGGTTCTATAAAAATACATTGAGTGTTATTTTATTTAGCAATCTCGAGTTTTAGTGATAGCTGGTTAGATGTCAACTGAGACCTCAAGATGCATGTTCCCCTCATCTATAACTGAATCTTGTAGCTGGATTCAGTAACTAGGGTCGGATTCCAATTTGCAGAATAAGGCAGCCCTACTTCTGAATAGGTGGATTGCTCACCTATTTATTGACTCCAACTAAATATGACATCAAACAGATCTAGGGCATCAGACAAAGATAAGGCTGTAATCTATGCATTGCTATTAGTGACCTTTAAATATTGCTGATTACTTTCTAATAGGATCACTCTTTTGCAATTTGTTAAATGTGGCTTTGAAGTTGTGGTCTTCAAAAACCCATTTCATGTCCCAACTCCACATAAAAACACATTACAATTTAAAGGAAAATTCAGCCAAAGCCTTTGGGAAAGGAGAAATAAGAATGGTGAAAACTGGCAAATAAATACAGAAATAAAACTGGAGAAATCATTTTTTATTGCAAATGTGAAGCAAGTTAGCATGGTTTCCACATTGCTTTCAATCAGGATTTACAGCATAACTACTTTATGAGAAATTGATTTGTGCCCACATGTTTTATCAGAAACAATATATCGTCTCAATGAATTGATTCCACACCATCATCTCAGTTCACTACATCTATAGTAAAGCTTCAAGAAGTGCAATGTCAAAATTTTAGGCCCTGAAGTTGCAGAATGATCTTCTTGGTTTCCAACAGTACATTAGTGTTGGATCCTTGCACCATTCTATTTTAAGGTAACAGTGTCAAACAGGGGCCTCAGGTATACCTGCAACATCATTAGACAACTTTCCAATTTAAAAAAATGTGGAGAAAGATTAGAGCCAATGTTTTGAGTCTGGATGACCTTCTCCAGACTTGAAACATTGGCTGTATTCTCTCTGTGATGCTGTCAGATCTGCTGGGTTTCTACGGCATTTTCTGTTTTTGTTTCTGATTCCAGCATACACAGTATTTCGCATTTTTTTTCCAATTAAAGGATTAGATTTTGCATAACGGAAATAATTTTGGCACACAAATTATTATTACTAAAATAAGCTGTTTTTTGTTACCCTAACAACACAACAAAATACTTTTGATCAATATAAGGATTTGATGATTAGCTGTAAGATACAAGACCTTTACTTAAGCCATGGAGAACTTGGTGTGAGAACATAAATCTCTAACTGAGACTTTTAAATAATGTTATTCTAATCATCAGTAAAAGTGAATCCTGAATGAATTTGTTTCTCAGCTGACAAACAGAAGTGACTAATTTACCGACTTTATGTTCTTCAGGAGTTCTTACCTTGAACATCACTAGTGTTGCCATCAACTTCTTTGGCATCTTTCTGAATGTCTCACCTTAGTTCTATCTGAAAGATAATGAAATGCACAGCATGTTACTACAATTTGTAAGACTGAGTGAATACTGTAGGGTATTCTTACACCTATCCAGGAACTGGAACCTTTTGTCATTCTAGTGGCTTATCTAAATCTAATTTTTGTTTTACTGTGAGCTATTTTTGTAGTATTCCTCTGCACGCCTGCAAGTCCAAACAAATGAACAGGGAAGTTACAAGATCTCTCTTGTCACTGAGCCACTATATGCCCTCCTTCAACCTACTGTTTAAATTATTCCACCCAGGTTTCTATGTGCCCACCTCCACTGCACTCTCACTCCCTACTCCCCAGCTTTCCAGCATCAATTCAGGTCAAAGTCAGTGGCTGTGACTGCAACTGTCTAAAATTACTCACCAACTATTAAACCTACACAGGTAAACTTATTGTATTTAACTATTATTGGCTTTCCTCAAAGCTGGTAGTACTATGCTGAATACAATTTAGATATTGTGGAGAATAATAAACTGCTGTCCTGCATTAGCCACACACACATTGCTTCACTCCCAGGTCACTTTTTTGCCTCAGTATTTCTTGCTCCATCAAGAGTAAAAGGCTTGGATTCTCTCGCACCCATCTGGGTTTGTGTTCTCCCATTTCCAGGTCAATCTCCATTCTTTCCTCTGACTGTTAAAAATGCTGCCATACTCGAAGTTTTTCCCAATTTCATAGAATCATAGAATTCTATAGTGCAGAAGAAGGTCATTCAGCCCATTGAGTCTGCACCAATCAAAATCCCACCCAAACCCTATCCTCATAACCCCATGCATTTACCCTAGCACATCCCTCTGACACGAAAGGGCAATTTAGCATGGCCAATCCAACTAACCCACACATCTTTGGACTGTGGGAGGAAACTGAAGTATCTGGGGGAACCCATGCAGACATGGGGAAAATGTACAAATTCCATACAGACAATGAACCAAGCCAGTTCCCTGGCACTGTGAGGCAGCAGTGCTTACCACTGTGCCACCATGCTGCCTGTTTCAGCACTAATAGTTGTTATTCCCAGTCCCACTACACTTCGTCAATTCACTAAATGCTCTGAAAACTAAATCTCAAACCATCTATTTTCTCTGGACATCTTGCTGCTTCCTACACTATACCCATCTCAAGATCCAGCACCCTCATTGTTTTCCTGGCCTTAACTCCTTGTCATAATGCATCAATTTCTGTCGCACTTATATTGCAAATTCTTTCAAACAGCCTTTCCCTATCTCACATCATCAACCATCGCTGAATCAGTGCGCGATTTATCATCTTATTAGGTTCCTACCCTTTAATAAAGTTAAAATATAAATATTAAGTGCATGTGTAGAAAAAAAAAGTATACCATGGGGAGATTCAGGAATATATGTAGAGGAAAGAGGATAAAACTATTAGAGAAAAAGAAAACAAAAATTCATGAATTTGACTGAGTTTTTTGAAGAGGTAACCAAGAAGGTAGATGAGGAGAGTACAGTTGACGTTGTCTACATGGACTTTACAAGGCCTCTGACAAGATACCGCATGGGTAGACTGTAGCCTAAGGTTAAATCTCACGAAATCCAGAGTGAGGTAACCAATTGGATACAAAATTGGCTTCATGATAAAAGACAGAATGTGGTTGTAAAGACTTGTTTTTCAAACTGGAGGTCTGTGACTAGCAGTGTGCCTCAGGCAATAGTGCTATGTCCATTGTTATTTGTTATTTATATTAATGATTTGGATGTGAATTTAAGTGGCATGGTTAATAAGTTTGCAGATGACACCAAGATTGGTGGCATATTGGGCAATGAAGAAGATTATCTAGGATTACAAGGTGATCTCGATCAATTAGGCCAATAGGCTGATGAATGGCAGTTGGAATTTAATTTAGATAAATGTGAGGTCATGCATTTTGATAGATCAAACTGGAGCAGGACCTACTCAGTTAATGGTAGGGCATTGGGAGGAGTTTTAGAACAAAGCAATCTAGGAGTACTGGCTCATAGCCCTTTGAAAGTGGAGTCACAGATGGACAGGGTGGTGAAGAAGGCATTCAGCATGCTTGGTTCCATTGAATATTGAATATTGTTGAAGTTGTACAAGACATTAGTAAGGCCACACTTGAAATACTATGTACAGTTCTGATCACTCTATCATAGAAAGGATATTATTAAACTAGAGAGAGTGCAAAAAAGATTTACTAGGATGCTAATGAATGAGTTATAAGGAGAGGTTGGTTAGACTGGGACTTCTTTCCCTGAAACAAAAGAGGCTTAGGAGAGATTTTATAGAGATCTATAAAATAATGAGGGGCATAGATAAGATAGATAGTCAACATATTTTCCCAAAGGTAGGGAAGTCTAAAATTAGAGGACATATGTTTAAGGTGAAAGGGCAAAAATATGAAAGGGTCAAGTGGGGCAATCTTTTCATTCTGAGAATAGTGAGTGTCTGAAATGAGCTGCCAGAGGTATTAGTAAAAGCTGGTATAATTTTGTCTTTCAAAAAGCATTTAGACAGTTACATGAGTAAGATGGGTATAGAGGGATGTGGACCAAATGTGGGCAACTGGGACTAGCTTAGTCATAACAACTGGGCAGCATGGACAAGTTGGTTCAAAAGGCCTGTTTCCATGCTGTAAACCTCTATGACTATGACAAGAAAAGGAATACCAATATCACAGTCAGAAAAGTGTCAGTCATTCAGAGAAAAACATAGAATGGGACACAAACAGAAAGAAAAAGTAAGGAATACGGGCTTAATGGTGAAAGTTTCCAGCCTGCTTGCCCCAAAACCGGAAAATCCCATCCAAGACCTTTACTTGCTCCACTCTCCCTCACCCACTACAATTGCCAGAGCAAGTGAGACTGGAAAATTTCCCCTTTGAAAGCAGGATAGAAGACAATCAGTAACAGAAAAAGGAATAAATGAGAAATGGTACCAAACATCAAATGCAGATATAGGTCTTTGCGAATGTACTTTCATATAAGCAATGGTTATTTTGTGGTGAGAAAAAACTGTTCTCTTAAGCATTTCTTTCTTTCTGTCAGAATGAGGTGCCTCAGGAATGAAGGCTATTTCTAATGGCTAATACTGGAAGTCCTACAAAATTCTGTCAGACATTATGCCACCTACCTGAAATTACTCACTTGTGATTCAGTCAGCCACATTTAGCAGAGCTGCAAAAATGCTTTTGCCTAATTCTAAAGCTACTGGATCGTGATCGCTGTTTCTGCTATGCAGTGTGGGTGTAAAGTGCTTTGAAGACTAATTTAGCTTTGTACAATGCATTTGATTCCTTCTGACAGTTCTGAAGATTATAAAACTCGATGAAGCCTTAGACAAGTTGGCTGAAGTTAACTTTTTGACTGTTAGTTCTTTAGTAATACGGCCATTCGGAAAAATAATTTGCTTTGAATACATCAATTGCAAGTCAGGCAATTGCAATAATGGATCTTGCATCTGAGTAGCATGATGTTAGTTACCCATTCCAGGGACATTGTGGAATCTTTCCAGGTTAATGTGACAAGTTTATGGAGCATAAAGGACGACATCCACATTGGAAACTTGGTGAAATCTAACAGAATTGCAGATTGTGTGACATGCATAAGGTTGTGTTTCTTTCTCTCATCCTCCTTCTCCATCTGCAAGTAGTTAACCCTTTTATTTACTGGTTCTGCATCATCTTCCTCTTACGGTGTATTCCAAAGTCTATGGTTCTGATTGCTGCATGGCTAGAATGAAGTGAGCCCAGACTTTTGCAGTCACAAGCAACACTTGCTCCACATGCTGCATCAATCGCTGCAGACTTCACCAACCTTATGACAACACCCAGCAATTCCACAAGATCAAACAGGACTAATGACAAACATTTCCTGTATAAGGACAACACAGCTGTCTTGTCTCAACTGGAGTCTTTATTGAACTGCTCTTAAGCTGTCTGCCTCCAGAGGTAGTCTCATTGCATAATCACATGACTACAGAAACCCCAATGTGCCAATTATATTGGTTACATTTCAAAACCCAAACATTCTCCTCTTCATATTAAAAAACATACAAACATCTCCCTTTCCCAACAAATGAAAGACACATTTGTATGCATGATCCTGTGAGAATGTGAATTATCAGAGTTGCCCACACTGTTCTCATGTATTACTAATTTGTTCTACAAGTCAACTACTTCATATGCACGAATATGTTTAATCTTCCAGTCCTGCCTCTGGTGATCTCCCTCCACCCAGCCCCATGGCATGTTCTCTGGTAGCGGACGATGCAGACACTGTAAGAAGCCCCTGGCTGACCACCTCCAATGCTGAATAATACAGTGTGGGATGACTGGAAAATCCTGTCCTTTGTTTTTAAATAACACAGGCTCCTTATATGGTACTTGTGCACACATGAACATTTTCAATATATGGCTTTGTCAGAGGAAAGTCATTCCCATGGCACTTGTTGTCTCAGTGTCTTGTTCCATTGCAGTCCAGATACATGAATCTCTGGGTTTATGGGTAGTGGCTTCTTTCCTCCTGGTACCTTTGTGTCATCTCTGAAATTTGCCTGTTGTAATCTCGCACTTCTTTGTTCATTGAAGACTTCAGGTTTTTGTGTCCTTTCACGGGAATTATACTCTACAGGGAACTTGCCCTTCAAATCTTCCAGTTCAGTTTTGATGTGAACATTATCCCATGGACCTCAGTCATTTACCTTCAGCTCATGCATTTCATTGCACTGACATGGTCTGCAACCATCTTGTTGCTTACTCAGGTGGGGCGACATAGTATCAAGTGGTTAGCACTGCTGCTTCACAGCCCCACGGATCTGGGTCAATTCCCAGCTTGGGTCACAGTCTGTGAGGATTTGCACATTCTCCCTGTGTCTGAGTGGGTTTCCTCTGGGTGCTCTGGTTTCCTCCCATAGTCCAAAAATGTGGAGGGGTAAGGTTGATTGGCCAAGCTAAATTGCCCCTTAGTGTCTCGGGATGTGTAGGTTAAAGGGATTAGCAGGTAAATATATGGGAATAGGGCCTGGATGGGATTGTCGTCATGGCAGATTCGATGGGTCAAATGACTTCTTTCTGCACTATGGGACGGCATGGTGGCACAGTGGTTAGCACTGCTGCATCACAGTGCCAGGGACCCAAGTTCGACTCCCGACTTGGGCCACTGTCTGTGTGGAGTTTGCACATTCTCCCCATGTCTGCATGTGTTTCCTCTGGTTTCTTCCCACAGTACAAAAATGTGTGGGTTAGTTTGATTGGCCATGCTAAATTGCTCCATTGTGGCAGGGGGAATAGCTAGGATAAATGCATGAGGTTACAGGGATATTATCTGGTGGAATTGTGATCGGTGCAAACTCAATGAGCCAAATGGCCTCCTACACTGTAGGATTCTACGATTCTATGATTAGCACATATTTGCTAATTAAAGAATAGTGGCCAAAATTTTCCAGCCATTCATGCTGGTGGGAGTCTCCGCTCCCGCTGGCAGCACACCCCCACCCATGGGTTTCGTGCCAGCGTGGGGTGACGTCAATGGGAATTCCCATTTACAGAGGCAGGACCAAAGAACCCTGCTACTAGCAAACAATGCACCACTTCCCTCCACAAATGCGCAGTGCTTGGATACCAAAGAATCTCACCCATTTAGTGTAAGAGATAGAACTATAAAATCCTTACCATGCAGACCAAGCCCATTCTACCCATCGATTCTTTGGAAGTGTCCTCCCCATCCTCATCCCTATAATGCTGCACATTTACCATTATCTAACCTACACATCTTTGAACATTAAGTATCAATTTAGTATGGCCAATCTACCTAATCTGCACAGCTGTGGAGTGTGGGACGAAACTAGGACACCTGGAGTAAATCTACATAGACACAAGGAGAATGTGCAAACTCCACACAGACAGCCATCCAAGCCAGAATTGAACCCGGGTCCCTAGCATTATTAGGCAACTGTGCCAACCGCTGTGTCACTGTACCATCCAAGAATAAGTATTCCTTTTATAACTAATTCCAAAGAATAAAGTTTTGATGTACAGCTGCTATAAACCATTCCTTTAAATAAGGTTTAGGAACTAAAAACTACATCAACGCAACTTTCTATTGATAATAATTTTGAAAGTGAAATTTATATCAGTTTTACTATACTAAGATGCAGAGTAAAACTGATCAGTAAAGCAATGGCCTGAAAATAATATTTCCAACTTATTATTGATGATCTGTTTTCTCAGGATGCAGTGAATGATCTTAAGCCAATAATGGCTTCAATAGCCCACAGATACCAACTGTATTCCTCACTAGCAGTGAATGTTGTAAAGAATTCTATAAGATTCTGTTAAATACTATCCCATATTGTGTGTAGAATTCTAACATGGGAATAAAAATTATGTTAGTTCCAGAAATTCCAGACAATGGCATAAGATAAACAAGGAATGACGTTGCGTAAGAGTGTAAAAATATAAAAAATAGGAGCTGGAAGAGTCGCTTAGGCTGCTTGGCCATTAAACAGGATTATGCATCAGCAACAAGAACCAACACAAACATGATGGGCCAAATGGCTTCTTTCTGTGCTGTAATCATTCTATAATTCATGGTTAACATCTACCTCAATTGCACCTTCTTGCATTATCCCAAGAATATTTAGAATTTTCAGAAGGCTAAGGAAATTTAGCACATCCACTACGACTCTCACTAACTTTTATGGATGTGCCATAGAAAGCTTTTGTTTTGATTATATCACAGCTTGGTATGTCTCCTGCTCTGCTGAGGATCGCAAGAAACTACAAAGGATCATGAATGAAGCCCAGTCCATCACATAAACTAGCCTCCCATCCACTGACTTTCTGTACACTTCCCGCTGTCTCGGAAAAGTGGCCAGTATAATCAAGGACACCACACACCTTGGAAATACTCTCTTCCGCCCTCTTCTGTTGGGAAAAAAATACAAAAGTCTGAGGTTATGTATGAACTGACTCAAGAACAGCTTCTTCCCTGTTGCCATCAGACTTTTGAATTGACCTACCTCACACTAAGTTGATTTTTCGCTACACCTTAGCTATGATTGTAAGACTACATTCTGCACTCTCTTCTTTCCTTCTCTATGAATGATGTGCCTTGTTTGTATAGCATGCAAAAAAACAATACTTTTCACTGTACACTAACACGTGACAGTAATAAATCAAATCAAATCAAAAGAATAATTGTAAGGATAATACCCAAAAATCTATTTGCTTTTATCTTGAATATATTCAATGACTGATCTTCCAGAGCTCTCTGGGGTAGAGAATTCAAAAGATGAATAACTCTTTGAGTGGAGACATTTCCTCTATCTTGGTCCTGAATAGCAGACACCTTACTGTGAGACTGTGGTCCCATGTCCTGAATTCCTTAGCAAGGGGAAGTATTTTTCTCAGTATCTACCTTGTCAAGTCCTTTACAAATTGTATATGTTTCAATAGGTTAGCTCTCATTATTCTAAAACTCAGGCAATACGTATGTCTAGTCCACTCAAAGTCTCCTCATCCTATTAGCCAGTCTAGTGAATATAGTTATACCTGTAGGTAAGATCCATTTTCCTTTGGTAAAGACAGTAAAGCCAAAATTCTCCAGCTGTTCACATAGACAGGGTCATCTGGTTCAGCCATTGGCGCACCCCTGCCTTAGGGTTTCCAAATTTCATTGACTGCGGCAAGACCAGAAGATCACTCCATTGGTGAACGACATACTACTTCACGCCACAAGAACCACACTGCGGGGAGGTCAATAAAACTCCCCTCCCCAAAATGTGCACACATTACTCCAGTTGTTACCTCATCTATACTCTGTAAAATTGTAGTCACAATTCTTTACGCCAATTCCTGAAAGTGTATACACAATTTCCCTTTCTAATTGCTTGCTATGCCCATATGTTAAATTTCTGTGATTCATGTACAAACGTAACAAGGTCATTCTGAATGCAAATATTTCCCAGTGTTTCACCATTCGAAAAATATCTCTACCTTCTGAACTTTTTCTGCTCATAGAACATGTAACTTCATACCCAAACGACAACCCACATATACTGCTGGAATTGAAAATATGAAGCAGAGTTTTGTGTCTAATGTAAGGAAGTATTTTGTAATCTTCTTCCTGAATCATAAAATTATCAAATCTATAATGGTTGTAAGACAGGAAGCCATTCAGTCCTTCATGTCTCTCTGCAAAAGAAACCCAATTCCCCTTTGAAAACCATGATTGAATCTGCCTCCACCACAGTCTCAGACAGTGTGTTCTAGATCTTAACCAATAACTGCATAAAAAGAGATTTCCTCATGGTGCCATGTCTTGTTTTGCCAACTTGTGTCTTTTATTTCCTTCCACCAATAAGAACAGCTCCTCTCTATTTACTGTTTCAGTCTCTGTAATTTTTCTATTAACTCTCCTCTCAAAGTTCTCTTCTCCAAGGAGAACAGTCCCAATTCTCCAATCAATCTATGTAACAGAAGCTTTTCATTGCTGGAATCATTCTTGCGAATCTTTCTTTAATGTCTTCACACCCTTCCTAAAGTGTTGTGCCCAGAATTAAATGTAATACCATTTGAAGTTGAACAGTGTTTTTTACAGGTTTATCTTAAATTCTTTATCAAATCCTACAATGGTTACAAGTTAGGAAGCCATTCAGCCTGCCATGTCTCTCTGCAAAAGAAAGACACTCAATTATAAAGCCCATGCTTATTAAACACTCTCTCAACCTATCTTGCCTCCTCCAAAGATTTATGTGCATGTGCCCCAAGGACTCTCTGCTCATGCACCCCTTTCAGAATTGAACATTTTTTTATATATTGTCTCTCAGTGTTCTTCCTATCAGAATGCACCACCTCACATTTCTCTGGGGAATCAATTAAGCTCCAAGAGACAATGATATATCATTGGTCAGACTTAAGCTTATCCATATCGTTACATGTTTCAATTTCTTAGCTACATAGGACATTTTTAAAACCAAATCTTCACTTTTTTAAAAATTCCTACCCTTTCTTGTCTGAAAACATTGAATCTTTGCTAACGTAAAGTCCAAAGTGCCAGTAACTTTCTGATGCTCCCCAAGTGGCACTATTCACATGTGCAGTTCTAAAATGAATGATAGCAAGTTATTGAACTGTGTATGGTATTACAATCTGATTCTGTCTGTGTAATGATGCACTTGCAGAGACTTCATTAGTGAACAACACAGGATTTGTTTAAAGAATCTACAAGAGCAGCAACATGTCTGCAGCTAGCTCTAGAATGTGTCGGCCCCCTGCAGTGATTCTCCACTCTCAGTTCCAATTGGTCACCCAAGTCAGCTGAGCCTTATTTTGCTGTGTTTCCATTAAAGGGACAATCACCACATTGCTCCCCCTTTAATTGTTTTACACAAAGTTCAATAACTAATTCACTCAGTCCTAAGTTTTAATCCAGCATTATAAGCATGAGTTGGACAATTATAAATAGAACCTTTGAGGGCTTTTTCTGTTTTTGTACAATGGTATAATTCTGTAGTCTGAGATAGTTACACAGGAATTATTGTTCTGAGATGATGTTTCATCAGTAGCTTTGCTAGTGTTGCTCCCATTATTGCATGTGGAGTGATTATAACTACAGAGGAACTGTGAGATTTTGATCTCCAACATTGCTCCTGACAGTTTCTTTCAGAAGAATTGAAAGTTTGGGTTGTTCATTTGATGCTGGATGGTAAGTTGCAGTTCTAATGTGTTTAATAAGATTAAGAGTGGTGAAGTTTTGAAACTCAGCACATGTGACGACAGTTCCAATGTCTAACACCATGACTTCAGAAAATCTGTGGGTTGAAATGTATTGGTGTAATTTTTTGAAGGTAGCATGTGACGTTGGTGACTTCAGCTCAAAAATATCCATCCATTTAGAGTGTGCATCACAAGCAAAGACAAATGTGCCCAGGAATGATCCAACATAATCGATAAGGATTCATACCCATGCCCGACCAGTTCATTCCCAAGGACAAAGTGGGATCGTAGCAGGCAATTTTAGCTGCAGTTAGCATTATTGACAGTGCTTGACTTGTTTCTTGATATCAGCATCAATATTAGGCCACCATACACAACTCCTGAAAGTACCTTCATGTTAGAAATGTCAGGATGAGAATAATTCAGTTGAAAGCAGCTCCCTGCCTGGTACAGGAATGACAACTCTTGCTCCCCGGTATGATGCCATCCTCAAAAAACTCCATTCATTCTTGTGGGTGTAGAATGGTTTTATTTCCTTGTAAAGTAGCTCATTTACCCATCGTATAAGTAATTAGTCTCTCACTTTGGACTAGAAGTCGATCTCAGTTAGTTCAGTTTCTGATCTACTTTGATAAGACTGGCAACATAGCTAAAAGATTTAATGCCATGATGATTGCCTGTGGTACTGGAGTACAAGTAATATTTTCTTACAAGGTTGAGTTGCTAAGAGGATCTGCATTTGCTATGATTGCCCAGATCAGTGCTTCAAAATATATTCATAGGAAAACGGAATTAACATTAATTTGTTGCAAGGTGATTGTGTGACAGCTTTACCCTCTTTGAAGAGGCTCAACAGTGGTTTGTGGTCAGTAACAATGGGAAAGTTCTTACTATGTAAGTACTGGTGGAAATTCCTGATACAGCAGAATATTTACAATCCTTCCTTCTTGAGTTGTGAGTATCCTTTTTCAAGCTCTGAGAGGGTTCTTTACCTATACCCTATTAGCCTCTCAGACATTGGCCGTAAAATCTCGAGAAGTTTGTTCAGTCCTTCCGCTGTGGCCTACTGAGACTCAGTCATCGCTTAGAGCCTGCTGCTCATAGTGAGGATTCCCTGCTCCAGGCTTTCCACTGTAGACACCACCCTTGCAGCACTGGCATGGGAAGCACACAAGATAGGCAATAGCTGGTCCATCTGAAAGCTCTGGGACTCCTCGCAGCAGCTTTGCAATTGGTTCAGTGTGACTGTCAGCCCCTCCTGCATTCCTTGGCTCTGTTGCTGCAACTCCAGCAAGTGAGAGAGAAGTGATTTCAGAGGACCAACATATAGTCTGCGGTCTGCTGAGTCCTCATCTCCAGCAGCAATGCCCCCCCGACTCCATGCACGTTCCCTCCTTCACCCTCAGAAGTCCTTTCACCCATATCCTCTGAGGGCTAGTCTAAGCTGAATGGACCAAAATCTTAAGTCCAGAAGGCCCCAGGGCGTCCAAATCTGTCCCTGCAACACAGGACACATGGTTAAATGCAAGGGAGGAAGGGGAATCCAAGATTCCAAACACATGAATCATATTTCTCCATCAAACATAGATCAAAACACCAAAAAAATTACATCAGAGGAACAGGCCCTTCAGCCTTCCAAGCCTGTAGCAACCAGGCTGCCCATCTGATTTGTAACTACCTTTCCAGGGACCATATGCCTCCATATTCATTCCATTCAGATACATGCACTCAGATCTTGCGCGGATCAGTTGGCGGAGGTATTCACAGACATCTTAAAGGAGAACACATCCCTGTGTACATCAATGGGGATGAAGTAGAAAGGGTCCGAGATCTTCAAGTTTTTAGGTGTCCAGATCACCGGTAACCTGTCCTGCTTTCCCCATGCTGACAATATAGTTAAGAAAGCCCACCAGTGCTCCTACGTTCTCAGAAGACTAAGGAAAATTGGTATGTCAGCTACAACTTTCACCAGCTCTTACAGATGCACCATAGAAAGCATTCTTTCTGGTTGTATTACAGTTTGGCATGGCTCCTGTCTGCCTAAGACCACAAAGAATTACAAAAGATGATGAATGTAGTCTAGTCCATCACGCAAACCAGCTTCCCATCCATTGCCTCTGTCTACACTTCCCACTGCAAAGCAACCAGCATAATTAAGGACCCCATGCACCCCGGACATTCTATCTTCCGTCCTCTTCCCTATGGCGCCTTTAAATTTTATTGCTTCTCCCAGATAAATCATCAACTTGGCAGAAGTGCTCTCCAAGCTGACAGGTTGGACTCCCTCTCTTAGGTACTGAAATATATGCTCAGAGCATACATGATGTCCCTCTATCCACTTCCATTTAAGAGCCTCCCCATTTACCCAGAACTTTTCAGTAACCTGCCTGTTTTTAGAATAAACAGGCAGTGAATATCAGAATTACTGTTCCAGGCTTTTCCATATTGGGAATATTTGTAACATCTTGATTGACTGATTATTTGACAGAAGATGCTGGAAATTTGAAATAAAAACACAAAATGCTGGAAAAACTCAGCAGGTCTGGCAGCATCCATGGAGAGTTAACATTCTGAGTCCATATGACTCTTTTATCTTCAATTGCTTCTTATTGCTCTTACTTCCATCATAAGGTCAGAAATGAGGATCTTTGCTGATGATTGCATAATGTTCAGTATTCTCTGCAGTCCTCAAATACTTTTGTGCATGCCAATATGCAGCAAGACCTGGACAACATTCAGGCTTGGGCTGATAAGTAGCAAGTAGTATTCATGCCACCAAAGAAAAAAACAATGACTATCTCCATCAAAGAAAAGCTAATCATTTCCCTTGATATTCAGAGATATTACCATTGCTAAATCCTCCACTGTCAAACACTCCAGAAGATCGCTGCTCCACAATCAAGGCCAGAAAGATGCGGTTATTTCAAACAAGGAAAGAATTGACCTCTACTTCTGGCAGCACTTCTATGTTGAGGTGACCTCTTTCTCTCCATAAAGAATTTGTAACTCCCACTTTGGCCAGTGGTGCTGTCCATATGTAAGTACTGGAAGGCCTCCAATTTGTCTTCTGGTTTCAAATTGAGATATCACTATTAACTGGTTGGTGAATGTTTTTGCTGCCATTAATTGGCCTGTCCTTTTAAAAGTTCCACTGGATGTGCCTGGAACAAGTCGAGTAACAACAAGACCTAAAACTGAACCAGTGACCAAGTTCCCAACCCAGAATTGAAAATTCTCACCCACATCTCTGAAAAAGATCTCAACATGTCTTGAATAGAAATCAAGCCTTTGAAATGCAATTATGTATTCTACAGCCAAATGCAATTTCAAATTGCCAAATTCCCCTTTGCAGAAAGTAAAATTCTATAAATGACAAGCAGATGAATTATCAGTCTACCTGCTTTTTGTGATATTGATCAAAGATAAAATATTGGCAGAATACCAGGAGAACTCATTGCTTTCCAAATTATGCCAAAAGATTTTTAAAAAAATGTTTTTGCTGCCAAAGCCACTCATGCACAATTGCCTGTGCAACTGCTCACTTTATAGAATCAATATGCATTAGGGCATATGTGGGATCATCACTGACCCTGGACTGGCAAATATTACTGCACTGGCTGCATCAAGTTGACAATTTTACCAGTGCCCCCAATCCAAAGCTCAGTCCAAACTCATTGACAGAGTGGGAAGAGCAAGTGACAAAAGGAACAATTCCATCTGCCCATCCTCACCCCCAACCCCCAATCAAAATGACACATTATGTTGGTATCTTTTTTAGAAATTTAGTTCACGGTGACACATTGAAAGAAATTGCTGGGGGTGAGAAAGTTAGAGAGATGGGGAAATGGCAGCTTCTCTGCCATCGGCTCAAAGATTGCTTGAAATTTCAGTCCAGCCATTATATTAATCCAGAGAGTCAATCAACCTAGACGCATTATGTTTCGTTTCTGCGAGAAATTATTTTGGGCGTAGCATGGCAAAATAGACAGATTCATTATTAAGAGGTCAACAGTTGCTTAAAAGTATCTGTTATTGTTTATGAGGGTAGATTTGTATCTCTGTAAATGATGTCATTGGATTTTGCACATGCACAGAAGCACTGATGGTAGCCATCTTTCATTGGCAGGAGTTATTGGGCAGAAATTTATTGGCCCGCCCACCATGGGAATCAGAGCGGATGAGGGCAAACCGTGTAAAGTCCAATGACCTTGGGCAGGATTTTCCAGTCTTGGGGCAAGCACAGCCAAAAAATCCCACCCAAAAGATTCACATGAGCAAGTTAGCATTGGTTCAATGTTTCACCTGATGGAGAGCTTTAGGAGCAGTAATATTCCAAAACTGATATATTGATAGCTTGTAATTGTGAATGTTTCAATGCCTGAATAAATATCAAAAATATGATTTTATTGTAGGATTATGTGCCACTGCATACATTAAGCATGCTTAAAAGTCTTACAAGGATCAAAGCAAAAATAGTTTTCTTTAAATCTTGTATGCTTGAAAGAAGTTTATGAGGAACAAACAATTTAAAATTTTTGGTATCCAGTCTGAGAAGAAAGGATTCCCAGGTAAGGTCAAAAATAGTTTATTTATTTACAAGATTTTCCCTTTCACATCACCATACATGAATTAGGCTACTATATAGTCATTGATCAATATAAATTCCATTTAGCCGGTTATCCAATTAAACAGGTACATCATCGCAATCTCAGAATTTGCTCCATTCTACTTTTGACCTTGTTGATACAAGAGGCCAGAGAACAAGAGACCAAGCTCTTTCCCAGTATTGTCCTGTTAAAAGCCTGAATGACCTTGTGTTGACTGATATTTCATCTATGGTAACAGATGATATTTTATGTTGACAGTTAGCATTTTATTCCCTGTGTCAGTTTGTCAATGTCTTTTCACTGGTGTTGGAGATTATCAATATGAACCAGATCTGTTAGAAAGTAGAGCTGAAAGCTGTTGGAATAAATCAATCAGGCATAAGTTTCTTCAACTGTTGATTGCTCTCTAATTCCAACCTGAAAAATTGAAGATAGCATTAAAAAAAACGGAATAGAATCTTGAGTAAACCATATGTCCCATAGAGCCTGTTTAGCTATTCGTCATGATCATGGAAGCTCTTCAACCTCAAATCCATTTTGTTGCCCATTCCTCTTGATTCCTGAGAGACCCTTAATCTATTTCAGCCTTAAATATATTTAGTGATGTAATGCCCACAATCCTCTGTCGTAGAGAATATCAAAGATTCACAACCTTTTGAGTGAAGAAATTGCTCCCTATCTTAATTCTAAATAACTGGTCTCTTAAACTGAAACTGTGCCCCCTTATTTCAGAGTTATCAGCCAGGGGAAACAACGTCCCAGTATCAATCCTATCAAATTCATCATGATCTTGTAAGGTTCATTTAGATCCCTTCTCATTGTTCTAAATTCCAGAGAGGATGGGTCCACTTTATTTAGCCATTAATTGTAAGACAAATCTCTCTTTCCAGAGACAAATCTAGTGAAATTCCACTGTGCTGCCTTCAATGAAATATATATTTTCCTTAAATATGAAGACCAAAACTGTACACAACATTCCAAGTGTGGTCTCACCAAAGCCCTGTACAGTCATAGCAAAAGTTCCTTATTCTTATTTTCCTATTCTTTAGCAATAAAGGCTAACATGTCATTTACTCTCCTGACTGTTTGCTGCACTTACATGACAACTTTTTCTGTTTCTTTTATGAGTCCCTCACACAATGGCAAGTTCCATGCCATTTAAACATATTCTGCTTTTCAATAAAAGCAAAATATGATGGATGTTGGACATTTGAAACAAAACATAAAATGCTGGAAAAACTTAGCCATCTGGCAACATCTGTGTAGGAAGAAGCAGAGTTAATGTTTCAACTCCGGATGATTCTTCTTCAGAGCTGAAGATTAAAATGAATTGTATTTTATGAGACTATGTGACAAAGGCATCGTGGGCTCAAGACAGAAGGGGTGAAAGTGATAATATTAAAGAGTAAAGCAGGTATTAATAGTCAATAGACAGATCAACCTGTCTAAATGCAAGAGAGCAAAATGAGTTAATAACAGCACAAGGGTTGGTATTGTCTGAAAGCAGAACATGAGAACAAGGTACAGACTAACACTTGGGGCAGGGGAAGGCAGCAGGTTAGGAGAACAGAGTGCATGGTCTGAGGTTGTTGACTGCAATGTTAAATCTAAAAGGATGCAAGTGGAGAGTATTCCATCACATTCCTGATTTACACCAACTACAACACAAGTTAGGAGTGTGATGGAATGTTCTCCACTTGCTTGGATAAGTGCAACTCAATACCATCCAAGACAAAGCAATCAACTTGATTGGCAGCCTTTCCATGAACATCCATTCCCTCCACTAGCATTGCACAGTGACAGCCATGTGTACCATCTACAAGAAGCACTGCAGAAACTCACCAAGGCTCCTTAGACAGCACCTTTCAAATTCATAACCATTACTATCTACAAGGACAAGGGTAGTGGAATATGGGAACACCACCACTTGGGGCATCTCTTCAAGGAACTCACTATCCTGACTTGGAAATGTAACACTGTTCCTTTATGGTCACTGTGTCAAAATCTTTGAACTTCCCCCTGACAACGCTATGGGTGTATCAACACAAAGGTTCAAGAAGACAAATCACCACTACATTCTCAAGGGCAATTAGGAATGGGCAATAAATGCTGACCCAGCCAGCTGACCTATTGAGAGAATTAATAAAAGCAAAGTGCCTAATTGGAAGATGAAATGCTGTTCCTCCAGTTTGCGTTGGGCTTCACTGGAACATTGTAGCAGGTCAAGGACAGAAATATAAACATGAGATAAAGACAGCAAATTGAAATGGTGAGCAACAGGAAAGTTAGGGTCATGCTTGTGGGCTGAGAAAAGGTGTTGCACAAAGCCACTACTCTGTCTTCATTTGATTTCTCCAGCATAGAGGAGATCACACTGTGAGCAGCAAATGCAGTAGACTAAACAGAAAAAAGTACAAGTGAATTGCTGCTATATCTGGAAGGAGTGCTTGGGGTGTTTGATAGTGAGAAGGTAAAGAGGAAGATCTCTCATCTCCTGCAATTGCGTAAGAAGGTGCCATGGGTAGATAATGAAATGTTGCAGATGATAGAGGAGTGGACAAGGATGTCACAGAGGGACCAATCTTTATGAAATGCTGACAGGGAATATGTGTTTGGAAGTGGCATCTGC
Organism: Sphyrna mokarran; assembly: GCA_024679065.1. Classification (NCBI taxonomy): domain Eukaryota; kingdom Metazoa; phylum Chordata; class Chondrichthyes; order Carcharhiniformes; family Carcharhinidae; genus Sphyrna; species Sphyrna mokarran. The sequence continues at coordinate 43,133,278 of JAGIQG010000013.1, forward strand.
TGGAGTTGGCAGAAATGGCAGAGGCTGGTGGGGTAAAAGCAAGGAAAAGGGGAACCCCATCATTGTTCTAATATGGAAGGCAAAAATATGAGAAATTACTGTATCTTGGGTCAGGAAAAAGGAAGATATGTCAAAAGTGTAATTGTGGGAGGTGGAATCATTGGAATGGTTACAATGGTGATGGAGAAACTGGAAGAATAAGATGTTTTTATAGGAATCAAGGTGTAAAGAGGTGGGAGTCAGTGGGTTTGTAATGAACACAGATGCGTGATTTGTTGAGTTTCTCTTCACTGTTTTTACTTCTGCTTTTCTATTCTGCGCACCAAAGTGAATAACTGCACACTTCTTTACACTCTCCTCCCTTCTGCCATCTTGTCACCCTCTCACTCAATCATCTAGATCTCTTTGAAACTTCTTTTTCTCATCTTCTCAGTTAACCTTTCCACCTAGCTTTATATTATCAGCAACTTAGTTCAAAAGCTTTGAATCATAATCTCTGCTTTAAGCTTATTTTTCTCTTCTCTTCCACTTTTATTTGAATGGATTTTGTTTTCTTTCTTTCCACTCGTGTCACATTCAGCTGGATGCTAAATAGTTGGATAAACAGGGAGAGGTTGGGTGGGTGAGTAGGTAGGTGGTTTGGTTGTGCAGGTGCATAGTCAGGTTGGGGGGAAGTTGGGACAGCCTGGTTGGATTGAGTTGTAGGGTAGTTGGGTGGTCAGTGTGGTTTCAGCACAGGGGCTGGTCAGATCAGCTTAAAAGGGCAGTTGGGAGGGTGAGAGGGTAATCAGGTTGGGTCAGAAGTGTTGCTGGGTCAGGGGTTAGTCAGACTGAGTTAGGGAGCTACGTGGTTGGGAGGGCAGTTAAGTGATTGGGAACGTTGCCAGAGGGGTTAGTTGGGTGGGTGGGTGCTAGGGTGATTAGTTAGTCAGTTGTGCAGTTAACCAGATGTTAGATTAGGTTTTAATCCATCTAACATTCCCTGGATAACTATCTAGGTAAGTAAGTCTCTCCATAGTCGAAGATGACCATAGGCTGCTCACCCCTTTGAGGGGAACTGACTGGTGGTGATTTACACCAGCATCTCTACATCATGGTGGCGATTTAACATGAGGATCCCCACTCCTCAGGCAAGGGCCAAGGTTGAGAAGGCGAGGCTTCATGAATAATCTCAGCCAGTACAGGAATTGAACCGTTACTCTGCATTACTAACCAGCCATTCAGCCAGCTGAGCCAAATTGACCCTCATCCAGATATCTGCTGCAAAACTGCCCAAAGTCTGTGGACCAAATTGTCACACTTTTAAGCAGAGAGTTGCAATGCGTGGGAAAAATGGTGTAGGAGCCATCGGCTCCCAGGACAGTTTCCTCAGCCTTTTTTATAGGTTAAGGGGCGGGTCCCACAATATCACGCTGGTGCGATGGTCTCTGATTGAATCCACCTTAAGAAGTCTGACAACACCAGGTTTAAGTCAACCGATTTATTTGATAGTAAATTCACAAGCTTTCGAGGTGAATGAAGTGTTCTGGTCTCAGGTGTTTTGACGAAGATGATAACCTCAAAAGCTTGTGAGTTTACTATCAAATAAATTGGTTGGACTTAAACCTGGTGTTGTCAGACTTCTTACTGTGTTTACCCCAGTCCAACGTCAGCATCTCTACATCATGAGTCCACCTTGCCACCTACTTAGTTTAGGATGCCTAAATGTGAAAAAAAAATAGAACCCCATGTAACTCCGTGCCCTCCCTATGAAACTGCCCACCCCTTCACAGATGTGTGTGTGTGTGTGTGTGTGTGTGTGTGTGTGTGTGTGTGTGTGTGTGTGTGTGTGTGTGTGTGTGTGGTGTGACAGACTGTTCCATTAAGGCCTAATAATCATATTTAAATACGTTCAAATGGGAATCTCAGTATTCAATGTTGAATTCCCATTGCCTCATTGCTATGAGACGAATACAATCAGACAGCAAATCCCGCTGACATAAACTGTGCTTTGGGATTCCTGCAGGATTTACAACTTCCACTGCTAATCCTGCCCTCACCACCCCGCTTCCCCCTTGTTTTAAAATTTGTTACATAAAAACAGTTCATAAAATATAATAAAAATGATTTCTTTCCTCAAAGCAAATTTCAGAAGTACATTGGTTCTTTTCTTTTATTAATATTTAATTTCCACAAATCTTTTTTAAGATTCAACTGATTCCTGTTATAAATGAATCCAGTGGCTTAAAAATATTAGAAGATAATGTTTAGGCAGCAAGGTAGCACAGTGGTTAGCATTGCTGCTTCACAGCTCCAGAGACTTGGGTTCGATGCCTGGCTCAGGTCACTGTGTGTGCGAAGTTTGCACATTCTCCTCTTGTCTGAGTGGGTTTGCTCCGGGTGCTCTGGTTTCCTCCCACAGTCCAAAGATGTGCAAGTTAGGTTGATTGGTCATGTCAAAATTGCCCCTTAGTATACTAGGATGTTTAGGTTCGAAGGATTAGCAGGTATGTAGGGGTTTGGGGGTAAGGCCTGGGTGGGATTGTGATCAGTGCAGACTCGATAGGCCGAAGGGCCTCTTTCTGCACTGTAGGGTTCTATGATTCTATGAAAAGGTATAAGATCAAACGTAGGCCCTTCAAGCCTGCTATGTTCACATGAACCTGCTGCATTGTTTCTTCTTCTTGTCCAAGTTCAGGTTTTGCAGCTACTTGGTTTTGGTAAGTTGCTACAGTGCATCTTCAAATTGTACGCAATGCAATCATGGCACACAACTGATGGACGGAGCAAATAATTAAAGTGCTGAATGGATGCTGATTTGTCCTGGAAAGTTTAAAGTGCTGTTGGAACTGTATTCATCCAGGCAAATGGAGAGTATTTCACCAACCTCCTGAATTATAAATGGTGAATAGACTGTGGATTTGAAATTTATTTATTAGTGTTACATGTAGGCTTACATTAGCACTGCAGCGAAGTTACCATGAAAATGCCCTAGTTGCCACACTCTGGCGCCTGTTCGGGTTCACTGAGGGAGAATTTAGCATGGCCAATGCATCCAACCGTAGAAGGAAACCGAAGCAACCATAGAAAATCCAAATAGACAAGTAGAAAGCATGCAGATTCCGCATAGACAGTGACCCAAACAGGAAATCGAACCGAGGTCCCTGGTGTGGGGGTAGCAGTGCTGACCATTGTGCCACCGTGCCACCCTCAAGAAATTTAGGACTCATCCAGGATTTGAACCTGTGAGCCTTGAATCATTTTTCGGCTTGAAATACCCAAAGCAAGAATCATACCCCCAGATCAAAGTGGTAGCCAGTATGAATGGTATCCACTGCAAAATATCCACCCTCGCACCTTTTTTTGTAGCCACAATATTTATGTAGCTAGTCCAGTTTAAGTTTCTGATCAATGGTAACCTTCAAAGAATCAATGGTGGTGGATTCAGCAATGGTAATGCCACTAAATATTAAGAAGAGATGATTAGTTTCAATTTATTTGTTGGAAATGGTTAATGCCAGGCTGTTGTGCAGTGAAAATGTTACTTTCAGTTTATTGTGCTAAGTCTGATATTTTCCAGTTGTTGTTGCATGAGAGAACAGATTGTTGCAGTATCTGAGGCATTGCAAATATAACTGAATATTGGGCAGTCATCAGCAAACCTGAATTTCTAACTTCATGGAGGAAAGGTTATTGATAAAAGAGCTGAATATGGTTGGGCCTACCACAGGGAGCTTGTGCAGTGATGTTCTGGGACTGGGATGATTGACCTCCAACAATTACAACTGAGAAGGTGCCAGAGATTGAAGATAATAAGAAATCAGACTGGAGTAATGAGATTTGCTCCATTAAAAAAATATTATTGCATTGAAGGCTTTACCACAGTGTACGATCTTGCTATGTGATATAGACAATTGACTTGATTGTGTGCGAGTTGCAGTGCTCGCTAATGGTCCTTTATTTTAAGCACTGTTTCAAGTTTGTTTACATGCACATTAAGGTTGCACAGGAAAAGGCGCTTCATCAATTGAATTACAGAAGGAAACGTCTACAGAGAAATGTGGGGATTAACATTTCAATGAGTAAGAATGCAATTGATTACGAACCCTACTCTTGAGATCGTCTGAACCATCTAAGATTAGAAGAATCAACTCTGCGGGCTCGTTCCTGCAAATTAAGATATTATGCATTTGTTTTTTTTTTCAACAACCTTTTATTCCCAATCTGACTTCATTTCCAAAAAGAAAATAAACTTAGTGAATAGGTTCACAAAATAATTTAAACGAAGAATCACCATTCGTAGCGATGGTGATTGAAGCTTTACTGCAACATTTGGCATTTCTTTATCTGCTTTCTTAATCCATTTACCTTAACTTGATCCAGAGGTTTAACTACACCTGACCCTTCCAGGAAAAAAGTAGTTTTGGCTTGTGAGGGTAAATTATAGTTCTTCCCAAAATACTAAAAAGTGCACCAAATAAAGAATTAAAAATCAAAGTTGTCAATGGGGCAGGGCTGAATTTGCTCTTGGATAAATGTCATGTTTTCTACACTTATTCCCCTATAATAACCTCTGAATGGGTTTGCATGCTGTTATATTTTTTTCCATTTTGAAATTGGCCAAATGTTGGCATCCTGACTACTAACTAATAGATGAGATTAAACTGCACATTCAATGTAACATTTTGGTTTCATTGGTTGGAAGGACAAAGCTACAGACTGGGTTGTTCTTGTGTTCTCAGTTTTTTTGTGGAGTAGTGGATCTTTAATTAAGCTGTGTCTTTTTGGTTTGGCATGTGATAGATTCCAGTGAGTACAGAGACTGGTCATTGTTGACCTCTTTAAGGTACTTGTCACATTAAGCTTAGAGATTGTGGTTTGCCTTTCCTTTGGATATATTTTCTGTCAGTTTTGGGATAGTGGATAGTAATGGAACAATAGTACCAATCACCTGAAGAATGCAAGTCTATTATCCACCAGAATTATCATTCCAAAACAAAAGTCACCAATTCTCTTTCAGACCAACTATGAACCCACTCTGCAGCATTTAAGCTGGATCCCATTGATGTAGTGAACATTCCAAACCCACTTTCCTCAACTTTTGCTAACACAAAATAAATGGTAGTATGAGTATGTTTTTTTTAATTCATTCATGGGGTTTGGGTGGCACTATCTCAGCCAGTATTCATTGCCCATCCATAATTGCCCCTGAGAAGATGGTGATGATTGCCTTCTTGAACTGCAGCAATTTATGTGTTGTAGGAACATCCTCAGTGCTGTTAGGGAGGGAATTGCAGAATTTGAACCCAGTGACAGTGATATTCCAAGTCAGGATGGTGAATGGCTTGAAGGCCAACTTCCAGGTGATGGCATTCCCATGTATTTGCTGCTTTTGACCTTCTAGGTGTTAAGGTCATGGGTGTAAAAGATTGTGTTGGAAAGCCTTGGTGATTTGCTACCTTTCTTATTTCATTATAAATGTTTAAATTTAATTCCACTGCACTGTTCCTTCACAATGGTGCCATATTAACTTTGTTACTTACAGTGTTTGTAATAGCATAGACTATTTACTTACCCCAGCATCTCCCTAACTTCTTGCAAAATGTTCCTTGCTTTCCTCCAGAGTTGGTGATGATCTAGATGGCAATGGGTTTGGAAGGTGTTGTCGAAGGAGTCTTGGCGCTTTGTGAGTTCCTGCAGTGTATCTTGTGTGGTACACACTGTGGCCACTATGTATCAGTGGTGGAGGGATATTTGTGAATGTGGTGTAAATGTGCTTTGTCCTGGATAGTGTCCAGCTTTTGTATCGTTGGAGCTGCACTCATCCAGGCAGGTAGGCAGCATTCCATCACACTCCTGATTTGTGCCTTGTAGATGGTAGACATATGTTGGGGAATCAGGAGGTGAGGTCTATTCCACAAAATTCCTAACTCCTGACTTATTCTTGTTTGTCCATATTTGAAACAAAGCTTTGAAGAGATCAGGAGCTGAATGATCCTGGTGGAACCCAAATTGAGTGTCTATGATCAGGTTATTGCAAAGCAAGTGCTGCTTAATTACACAGTTGATGACTCCTGCAATCAATCTCTTTACTGATGATTGAGATCAGATTGATGGATTGATACTTGAATGGGTTGTATTTGTTTTGTTTAGGTATACAGGACATACTGTGCAATTTTCTGCATTGCTTGATAGATGCCACTGTTTAAGCTGTACTGGAACAACTTAGTTAGGGACTTGGCAGGTTCTGGTACACAAGTCTTCAATATTTTTGCTGGTGTTATGGTTCAGGTTGGAAACTCCACAATGTTTTATGAAGTCCGCCTGAGTCATAAGTTTTACACCTTGAATTTGGCTAGGAAAAGCATGAGATGTTTCACTTCAGGTAGGATTCAAATAATCTGCTCGGAAACTTTCATCAAACAAATATTATTTAAGGATAAAGTTAACATGTAAGGAAAGAAAATTAGCAATAACTTTTATCAAGTACAAACAAAAACAAAACAGCCACAGCAATTTATAATCCCTAATAAAAATATCTATGACGTATCAATCAAAACCAAACTTCCGTCAGACAAAATCCTTTTCACAAGTTTAACAGAGAAAGACTAATGTTCACACAAGGCAGGAACTGAGTTCTTTAGATGAATGCTGTAGTCCTCTCAGAACAGGGAAAGTCTCTGGTCAAGCCACCAGCAGCAGATTTTCTACTCTAGAAAGGCTTTCCGCTAAACCAGCAGAACCTCCCAAAACCTTGGAGGGGTATCAGGGAGAGAGACATGCACTTCTTTCCACCTTGATGTCCCTTCTAAAACTAAAATCTGCAGCACAGAATTGAAACTGAAAGATTTCCTGCCACCTGCCCTGCCAATCAGTTTTTCCTCCTGACAAAGCAGGGTCATAATACTAATTCCAAAAGGAAAATTAAACAACTGCCATTTAAGCCACTTAAGGAGCAATAAAAGGACTCATCATAAACAATCCAGTTCTACAGTGAGAGCAAAGAGCTACAGAGAACCTGATTTTACAAAATCTCTCAAAGGTTCATAACACCACATCAGAATATTGTCAGAGTCCACCGTCTTTGCTGTGTCCAGTGCCTTCAGCTGTTTTTTGATGTTGGGTAGGGCAAATTAAATTGGTTGAAGACTGACACCTGTGATAATGGGGACCTTCAGAAGAGTGGGAGTAATGTGAAAATAATCCCTGATGCACTCATTGATTAGACCATGTTTTTTTTTTGTGCTGCAATTGAAGGTTAACTCTGAATTGTCACTGTTAGCCTGGTTCAGGCAGAATTAATTTCCTGCCCACCCAAATGACAAAATGAAATCCCACCTACAAAGGTTCCTTCTATTTTTATGTTATGAAAATGAAGAGAATGAGGAAAAGATTAGAAGAATCAGAATCAGAGATCACAGGAGGTAATTGTTTCTTACATGTTTAGATATCCACCAATAGAGTTGACAAACCAAAAAAGTCTTACTTGGAACACACTGCACATCACTGCAGTTTGCCATTGAAAATAGGAGAAATACATGTTTGGAGCTGAATTCCCCTCACTCAGGAGAATAGCTTTGGATCCTTGCAGGCTGCACCTACAGATCATTGCATGTTCATCAGGCAGCTGCTCAGCAGGCTGTGCTATTCATATTCTTCCCAATTTAATTAGACATACATGAAGATACCTATCTAATCATGTAGGAAGAATCAAAAGCAAAGTACTGGAAATCTGAAATAAAAAACATAAAATGTCTGAAATACTCAGCAGGTCTGGCAGCATCCATGGAGAGGAAAACAGAGTTCACGTGTTTCAGATGGATAAAGTTTCATCGAAGTCGTGGATCTGGGGAAATGCCAGTTTTATACGCTGACCCACATTATTCTCCACTGACTCCTACGAAAGGAGAAATTAGACTGAGTTTCAAATCAGTCTTATACCTGATCCCAACATATTAGGATAAAATGGTTTTCATTAAACTATACACCTCAGTCATGACACAGGAGCACTGTGCAAGCTCAATGTTTTCGTCTTCTACACTGCCAGCTCACTAACAATAGTAAGGACCATGCCCAGTGAAAGGCTTATAAATTATTATATCAGGCTTGTAGCTCAGGGAATAATGAAGTTCTAGGACTGATAGTCCTGACAAGTTAATTTTGTGACATGACATTTTTAAAATACTTGAAAAATGTGAGTAATAAGAATGTCTTGTTTAAATTTACAGTGTGGTGTATAACATATTTAGGTCCACAAAGTGTGCATAGTGGAGTCTTTATCGCAGGTCTGGCAATGCATGAGCTGACGGCTATAAAAATGACATGAAGCAGGAAAAGAATATGACTGATTTTACTCGGATGATTTATCTGCTGGTGATGAAAAATAACTATGCCCTCAGCAGATTTTACTTAAATTTTAATGGTGGAAGAATGGCTGTGTGCATGACCTCAATTGTTTAATAAGAAAACACAATATTTAAACAAAGTATGATATTTTCATTTCTACACCAGAGAGCTGTGATTATTTGCCCCAAATGGAATTTGATCCCATCCCTAATAATGGTGTCCTAGTACCATTTTATGAGGCATATTTGGTGCATGTGTGATCAAGATGAATGGAACAGTGCCGGAAAATATCAAACATCCCCAGTCTATCACATAAAGGTCAGATGCAAAATAAAGCCACGCTACGCCAATAAATGTTGCCTAACATCTGTGGAAGAGAAAATAATTAATTGCATTATACAAAATGCCATCAGTGTTTACAAAACTGCACACAGGACCATTCAGCACAAATTCAGAACCGTAATAAGAAAGCAATTGGAATCTTTGAAAAGACAGTGAAATCAATAGACTATAGGTCTATCCAGTTGCAAAGTTTTTCCTTGATTTTAGAAGGCATTTGATAATATTCCTCACCTAAGACATTTACCGAAGATAATGAATGCATTTTATGCAATAAAGGATGTACTTACACTAAAGGTGTAGCAAAGTAGTTTGACTTAGCATCAACATTAGGCTTATAGTGTAAATCTGAACTGACTGTAAAGCAAGCGGACTCCACTTCCAACTAATATCAGACTGACCTCTGCTTCTGGATTCAGAATGCATTCATGTATTAACTCCAGTAATGCTACTACATTGTCAGTGCATCCTTAAATTACAGGAGCCAATAGTAAATTAGGTAAAGGATTTGAAAGCTGATCGGAAGTAATATGGTGCTGCTTTTCATCCCATCTCTACACCTAGGCACATGTAGGTGAAGCGGTCAGCTTGACCTGAACCTGACCATATTTCAAGGTCAGATTATAACTTAGGCCCAAGAGCAACCAGCCCATCATTAGGATTTTCCCTCCAGAAATGGATATATGTTGCAGCTTTGGTGACTTCTGGGCACAGTCCAAAATCAACAGTCAGAGTGCCTCTCTTCCCTAACCTATTGCCTCTGATTTAAAAGAATGTTTGCAAGGAGCTGTTCAAATGGCATAAAGCCCAATTTTCTTCAAAGAGGCAGACAAGGCAGATCTATTACTGCTTTCTTTTGGTCAACTCTACCTTTGTTTGTAGATGCTGTAGGCTTAAGCATTTTGACACTCCCGTATACAGGAGTGTCCAATGCATATCCCCGGTGTTCTCAGACTCTGTGCTATCATATCTTGTAGCTAATTACAAAGAAGCAGTTAAGTCTTCCATGAGCACAATAACCCACAATGGGTGGAATTTAGTGCAGGCTAATGGAGCAGGCATGATGGTCATTAGGCCCATCAAACCGTGCAAGAACCTAAGCGTCTGACAACCAGTGGCAAAAAATAAATCCCATGTTGAGTAAGCAACAGAAAGGGGGCCAATGCGGGAAAAGCACGCAACCAATGGCAAGAAAGCAATTAGGCTCATTTATGAGTTACTTAAATCCAATTATCCCCGTATACATCAGGACTTAATGGTGGCTCAGAAATGAAGTCAGATTTGCACCTGTCTCCCATACCTGTCTCCCATGAAAACCATCCAGAAAACACTGGGTAGGATTTTACAGCCTCACTCGTCCTGAATCCCCTCCAAGATCAACAGACCTTTCCATGGCCCGCCCCTCGCCTGCTCCAATTCCCTTGGTGGGCAGGGCAGTAACATTCCAGCCATTGTCTCAGTTGCCAACAGCCTACGGCAGACTCTGTTCCAAGCAGTCCTTCATTCACAGCCATTCAGTGCCCTATCAAGGGACCTGGTATTTGGATGAGGTGTCCACTAAAACTTCCTCCCTATCCTTGCATCCGGCCCCTCCTTATTTCTCCCATTGGCCGTTTGTACCTTTCTACGGGTATCATTTCACCTCACCTGTCCCCAGTAATCCAGTCACAATCCCTTGTGAAGGTACCAGTGTATTACCCGTAACAGCCACCTCTCCCAGTGACTGCTGGCAACACTTAGAAGCAGGATTCCCAGCCTACTGGGGCCTTAATCAGATGTGAGACCTGGGGTTGTCCAACTCAATACTTGATTACATGAGAATTGAATCAGGCCTCCTGTTGAATTGTGACACAGACTTCCCATTGTTTCTTTTACAACCACAGCTAAATTCAAGGCAACATGTGTGGTTACTTACAATGAGAGTGATTCTATTTCCAACCAGTGCTGCAACATTTAATGGTCTAACATTAAACAAAGAGAAAAAAATGAGAATCTTGGTAAAATCTGGAACTGAACTCAGTCGGCCAGTCAAAATATTTAACATTTCACAACCAGGAACTTATTTCTAACCAATACTTTTATTTCTGCATGTAACTGAAAAACAGCACTATTGATAAGTACAAGAACAGAATAATTTGCACATCTTCACCATCAATTTGGGCAGCATCGAAATTATTGTTAAAGAGCCATTGTTATGATTGTTCAAATCTAAACTATTCAGAGATTAACATTCCTACTGGAAGCAGTTTAACTTTGAGTGACATTGTGTTGTTGCGCTAATGACTTAGCTGATAGTGCCACTGCTGCGGTACTTAGTCCATTCCAGCTGCGTAGTCTGAATGGATATGGCAGAGTTGTAGGATGATAATGGGGGTCTGATAAATTTGAAGTGCATCGAGGCTAACTTCACTGTGTTAGTATCAAATTAGAACATAGAACATTACAGCACAGAACAGGCCCTTCGGCCTTCGATGTTGTGCCGACCAAAATAAAAAGCAATGCCCCTCCAAACTAAACCATTCCCTTCTCTTCCATATACTTATCAATTAACCTCTTAAACGCCACCAAACTTGGCGCATCTACAACAGCTGCAGGCAGGGCATTCCACTCCCTAATCACTCTTTGAGTAAAGAACCTACCTCTGATATCCGTCCTATAACTCATACCCCTTAATTTAAAGCTGTGTCCCCTCGTGCTAGCTTTCTCCATCCTAGGAAAAAGGCTATCACTGTCCACCCTATCTAAACCTCTAATCATCTTATATGCTTCAATAAGAATTGATCTCAGCAAGAAAAGTTATGTTTTAATTCTTAGAATTCTTTAGGAATCTGTTACTCAATTATAAAGGTGATCTATGAATATGTTGCACTGAAATATTTGGGTGTAAATTGGACCTGTGTGTTATTTGTAAAAGTTATATGAGCTGGTCTTCTGTATGGCGGTCTGGCCTGCATCTTGGATAATCGAGGAAGATTGTTATGTTACTGTATAAAAGTGGCATAAATCAGCTCTGCGCAAGATTTCTCAGAAAGAGAAATGACTCAACAGCAGACTTTTGTCATAGTTACATGAAACTTTCCAGGGAATGATGTGTCGATGCTCCATTCATTGTATAATCTATGCTCTGAATACAAATTTGGGATCTGATTTGTGGATTTATCCATCATTTCCGAACCTCCAGGCCCATGAAATTCAAGTTTGACAACCAGGAAGTAAGAAACATAATCATATTGCAATTGAGTTTTCTGGATTTCCTTTGCATGAGTTGCAAGTCACCTATGTTCATGGATTAAACAGGCCAGGACCAGCCATTGCCCATTCACTACTGTAGAATAAAGGGCTTGATTAGTCACATACGGCACATCATTTGAAAATTTGTTCCATGCAGTGCCACAGCTATGTGGTTAGAACATTTTTTCAGTTTTGCATATTTCCTTAGGTGTGGGCAGAATTTTCCACAAAAAATGGCAAAAGACACAATTTTACCAGCCATTCAAGCCACACTCCCACTGCAACAAAGTCAGAGAATTTAGCGCTCAACTAAGTCTCCGTTCACGGCAGCAGGATGAGAAAATCCCACCGGTGTGAACGGCCATAACATTCAACTGCCAAAGTGTCACTTCCAGCAAGAAAATTAGTGTGGCTCCTGGTGATCTGGATCGTAATCTTCAGGTGCTTTGTAGACCTTTTATTTTCCTTGTAAAAAATGGCATGCCTGAGATGCAAAGAATCTAATTTGTACACTCATTGGGGGGTCCATCTGAGCACTTCCATCAAGGGGCCACTGCATTTAAACAGCTCCACAGCACACATTCGAGCCAAGACGATGGCAGCTAGAAGGCTCCCCCTGACAGCGAGTTCCCGACATCCACTAACCTCTCTGTGCAAATAAACATGCCTTGTACATCTCCTTTAAACCATATCCCTCACACCTGAAACTCGTGCCCTCGGGAAGTTGCCTCAAAGTGATTGATGTAATACAGGTGCTCACGTCTTGAAGGCAGCCTGACCTTGCTGTTGCTGACAGTCCGCATCTCCCTTTCTCTGGAGAGCTCCTGCACCTGCTCCTCAAAGCAGGTGAGGAAGTCTGGCTCACCATCCCATGTCTTTGTCCTCTCACAGGCGTTGCGCTTGGTCTTCTCCTCTGGAGAGAAAAAGAGTCATGAAAGAAATGGTGGTGTGACTCCTGCAGAGTATCAGGTGGTAGTGCATGGGGGAAAAGGAAGGAGGTGCTTGATGGTCAGGAGCTGGAAGCATGCAGATACCGGGGATGGGAAGATCTGGGGGAGATTTGAGGAAAGATGCAAAATGGGGTTCAGCACTTCCCCTTGCTACACGGATGAGGTTGTTGATATTTTTCCAGCGCTTCTTCCCGATTTGGGAGACCGGTGCCCTGACAATTTCCCCCAGGTTGTATTTCCATCAGTCCCCGGATCTGTGTCCTCCTAGGGAAAAAGGGTGTCCTGCCTCTCCTCTGCTGTACCCAGTAGTCTCTCGAGGTCACTGTCAGAGAATCTGGGGTGCTGGCTGTGCACACATTTTGTGCGGGAATGCCACTTGTCCATCCTCATGTATGCGGAACTTGGCTATCAGTCTCTGCTCAACAATTCTGCGCTGTCGTGTGTTGTGAAGCTTTTGTCACAACACTACGGACTTCCTACAGAAACTCAGCACACATGGAGCAATTGAACCAGGGACACTCCTCTTCACATTGGATGTTTCGGCACTCTACACCAACACCCCCCACGATGATGGCATTGCTGCAACTGTCTCTGTACTCAATGCCGACAACTGCCAATTTCCGGATACAATTTTACAACTCATCCGCTTTATCCTGGACTACAATGTCTTTACCTTCAACAACAAGTTTTTCATTCAGATACACGGAATGGCCATGGGGATCAAATTCACACTTCAATATGCCAACATCTTCATGCACAGATTCAAACAAGACTTCTTCACCGCACAGGATCTTTAACCGAGACTATACACTAGATACATCGATGACATTTTGAGTTTTTAATGGAGCTGCCCCTCATTAGGGCAGATCAGCTGCAGGCATTTTGGCAGAGCATTCCAGCAAGTTCCATGCAGTTTATTTGTTTGCATTGAGGGGAAGGCAAGTGGGCACTTGCAGGTATGCTGATTGGGGAGGGGGCTGGGTGTGGGTAGTGGATCAGTGCCTCAATAATGGAGGACAGGAGAAAGAGAGGGAGGTGTCACACAGCCATTGGAGTCCAGAGGGGTTGGGAGCCTTATTCAGGAGGGTCCAGGGTGGGGGTGAGGGGGATCACTCTGCTTGATATCTGTAGGGTAGAGGGGTGAGGGTGGATCTCTCTGCCTGAGATGAGTTAGAGGGGAAGTTGGGGAGGGAGGTTCTGCTGCCAATGTGCCTGAGATCATTGAGGACAGAGGGGAGGGAGAAGGGGGAAGGGGGAAGGGGGTAGGGGGCCACGATCGGTCTGGATGGCAGGCAGGTGGGGGATAAGGGGGTCAGTAATGTTGTGGGGGTGGGGCAATCTCTGTAGTGCCAGAGTGAGCATTATCCATTCCTGAGAGCAGGGGAGCAGATACTATCAATATTTTTCTGCATAAGCGCAGTTGGAGGCACCAATCGGAGCTGCAGGATCTCGAGTATGATAAGCCCTGACTATAGGCTTGTGCAGCATGATTCAGAATTGCTGATATTTTTTCAGGCAGAGTGTGTATGGGGGCGGCAGAAAACATGTCTAAAAGTCTGATCTGAAACACTTCTTGATTCAAGTCTGCCCAACACTTAGAGTCAAAATGGTAAAATCGGGCCCAACATATTGAGTAAAAAAGCAGCATGGTTGTAAAACATTTAAGAAGCTCTGGTTATGTAACAGCTAGCATGCAGCATTCAGTTCTGGGATGACCACACTTCAGGAGGGATGCGAGAGTCCTTCAGAGAGTGCAGAGGAGACTTATTAGAATGGTTGCAGAGATGTGGGGATATTACCATCAAGGTTAGGTTGGAGAAACTGAGATAGTTCTCCTTAGAGATTGCACAGAATTGTACAAGATTATGACAAGTTTTATGTAGAGAAAGAAAAGCTATTTCTTTTAGCTGATGGAACAAGGTCTATGGCACACAAATTTAAGTTCTGAGCAAATGATGGGGGGGATAAGAAGATGAACATTTTTACATAGAGGAATGGGAATGATCTGGAACTTGTTGCCTGTGGAGATGGTGGAGGCAGAGACAGTGAGTGAATTCAAAATGCTATTAGATGGGCGCTTGAGGACTACGAGATAAAGTGGGGGACTGAGGCCGATTGGATTTGTCTATAGAAAGCTAGCGTGAGCTTAATAGGCCAAATGGCCTTCTTCTAAGCCAAAAAGATCCTCTAATTCTCTAACACTATTTAATTCATGCCCTACAAAGAACAAACTGTGTACAGAAGTGGCAGTGAATTAAATTATTAAAATGAATGTTGACCTGTCATTTAATTATATTGAATAAATCATTAGCACATTCCAATATGTTACAAAGTTACAATATGTAAGAAGTCTGACAACACCAGGTTTAAGTCCAAATGATTTATTTGATAGTAAACTCACAAGCTTTCAAGGCTGTCCTCTTTGTCAGGTGAATGAGGTGTTCAGGTTTCAAACAGCACATAAAGCAGCACAGACTGTTTACAGATTACTGATTAGAATGCAAATCTTTGCATCTAACCTGCTATTCAAGTCTTAAAGTGGCCGACAATGTGAATGGACAGAGCACTGAGCACAGGTTAAAGAGATCTGTATTGTCTCCAAATAGCACAGTAAGTGAGGTTTTTTGCTAACCCAGGCAAGTCATGGGGGTTACAGATAATGTGACATGAATCCAAGATCCCTGATAAGACCGTCTTCATGTGTGCGGAACTTGGCTATCAGTCTCTGCTCAATGACTCTGCGCTGTCGTGTGTTATGAATCTTTTGTCGTGACGCTATGGACTTCCTACGGAAACTCAGCACACATGGAGCAGTTGAAACCAGGGACACTCCTCATCACAATGGATGTCTCGGCGCTCTACACCAACATCCCCCACGACGATGGCATTGCTGCAACTGCCTCAGTACTCAATGCCAACAACTGCCAGTTTCCGAATACAATTTTACAACTCATCCGCTTTATCCTGGACCACAATGTCTTCACCTTCAACAACAAGTTTTTCATCAGACACACAGAATGGCCATGGGGATCAAATTCGTACCTCAATATGCCAACATCTTCATGCACAGGTTCATACAAGACTTCTTCACCACACAGGATCTTCAACCGAAGCTATACACTAGATACATCGATGACATTTTTTTCCTTTGGACTTATGGTGAACAATCTTTGAAACAACTATATAATGATATCAACATATTCCATCCCACCATCAAACTCACCATGGACGATTCTCCAGAATCGGTTGCATTCTTGGACACACGCATCTTCAACAAGGACGGTCACCTCAGCACCTCTCTGTACTGCAAGCCAACGGATAACCTTACAATGCTCCACTTCTCCAGCTTCCACCCTAAACACGTTAAAGAAGCCATCCCCTATGGACAAGCCCTCCATATACACAGAATTTGCTCAGATGAGGAGGATCGTGACAGACACCTCCAGACGCTGAAAGATGCCCTCATGAGAACAGGATATGGCGCTCAACTCATCGATCGACAGTTCCGATGCGCCACAGCGATAAACCGCACCGACCTCTTCAGAAGGCGAACACGGGACACGGTGGACAGAATACCCTTAATTCAACAGTACTTAGCCGGAGCAGAGAAGCTACAACATCTTCTCCGGAGTCTTCAACATTTCATTGATGAAGACAAACATCTCGCCAGGGCCATCCCCACCCCCCCGCTTCTTATCTTCAGACAACCGCACAATCTCAAACAGATCATTCTTCACAGCAAATTACCCAGCCTTCAGGAGAACAGGGACCACAATACAACACAACCCTGCCACAGCAACCTCTGCAAGACATGCCAGATCATCGACATGGATGCCATCATCACATGTGAGAATACCATCCACCAGGTACATGGAACATACTCTTGCAATTCGGCCAATGTTGTCTACCTAATACATTGCAAGAAAGGATGTCCCAAGGTATGGTACATTGGGGAGACCATGCAGACACTACGACAGCAGATGAATGAACATCGCTCGACAATCACCAGGCAAGACTGTTCCCCTTCTGTTGGCGAACACTTCAGCGGTCACGGGCATTCGGCTCCCAACCTTCGGGTAAGCATTCTCTAAGATGGCAACACAGAGTCGCTGAGCAGAGATTGATAGCCAAGTTCCGCACACATGAGGACGGTCTTAATAGGGATCTTGGCTTCATGTCACACTATCTGTAACCCCCATGACTTGCCTGGGTTAGCAAAAAACCTCACTTACTGCGCTGTCTGGAGAAAATACATATCCCTTTAACCTGTGCTCAGTGCTCCTTCCACTCACATTGTTGGCCACTTTAAGACTTGAATAGCAGGTTAAGTGTAAAGATTTGCATTCTAATCAGTAATCTGTAAACAGTCTATGCTGTTATATGTGCTGTTTGAGACCAGAACACCTCATTCACCTGACGAGGAGGGTAACCTCGAAAGCTTGTGAGTTTACTATCAAATAAATCGTTTGGACTTAAAACTGGTGTTGTCAGACTTCTTACTCTGTTTACCCCAATCCAATGCCGGCATCTCTATATCATTACAAGATTTATCACAGTCTATTAAAATGATAATGACAGCCCCTTCTTCTGAACATACAATTATTGTAAATATGACCTGTTTATTCTGGCATTATGTCAATTATCAACATATCAACAGTGTTGATATGAAATTATTGATATAATGCGTCTATTTTTTGGACTGCTTTAGATTTTTTCTTATGTGCAATGGACCTATCACCTCCATAAGCAGTCCCCACATTTTGCATGAAGATATTTGTCTGTACAGCTTAAAATCACACTATACAATAGCATAATTCAGGTGTGCAACAATTGAATCCCTTATGATCTGGACTTAACATTGTGGGAATGAAATTGGTCCCCAACATGCCTCTTTTTTGAGTTTATGGCCTGCAGCACAACTAGACGAATGAGCAAAGGGCCTACAAGAGCAGGACAAGCAATTGGAGGAGGAGGAGATAGAATCTCCTCAGTTGGTGCTCATGCCTAGATGCTCACCCCATGTGGGCTGAATTTGCTCAGCTCATTGGGATTGGGCTGAGAGACGGGAAGGCTGACAATATGGCAGGGAAGGCCTGGGATATAGGACCAAGACATCGTTGCCAGCATGGTATATTGCTAGGCACATGGAGGACTGCAATTCAGTCATTCACCAGGCTGCTATTGAGCTACTCAGCTACCCAATTAAGTCTCCCACATCCTGAGGACCTACTGCTGTATGCAAAAACTGCCAAAGCCTCCGGGTGATTTCCTTGGGGGACAGGGAAAGGGCTGAGTCCTACATAATGGGTGGCCTCTCCAGCAGTGATACACCACAACAGCAGTGTTCCCTTCCCATCTCTGAGACATGCTGCTGAGACCGTTGAACCTCTGGCCTTCTGATTGTACACAGTAAGAAGAATCACAACATCAGGTTAAAGTCCAACAGGTTTATTTGGTAGCAAATGCCACTAGATTTTGGGGCGCTGCCCATTCGTCAGGTGAGTGGGGAGTTCTGATCATAAACAGGGCATATAAAGACACACATTCTGTGTCTTCTGATTGTGCTGGCAGCTCTGATTGACCCTAGCAGCAGCATCTTAATTGTTTAGTACCAGCAAGATGCCACCTCAGGGGTCCATGCCCTCACCCCCTGTCTTGGATTGTCTCCTGCTTTCAGTCCTAGCAGCAGGCATTCCAGAAAACCTAGCCCAGGGTGTCAGACATCCGCTTTTCACTCTTCCCTCACTGAAATCTGCTGCTTGTTGTAGCTGTACTGCATCTCAGAGCAGGATGAGGAATGTATTGCCTGTGGCACTCTGCCCCTTCCAGGCAGGGAATCTATCATCCACTGTTGCGTAAGAGAGCTCACAGACATTTCCTATTGAAAAAAGGCTGACTAAATTCCATTTCTTCTTGCCAGAGAATGGAAGACAGAATGAGCACATGACTTAATGTGGAGCGCAGTAGTCCCATGATGCAGGATGCCATTGACTGCATGCACACCACATTGCAGGCATTACGTTAACAAATCTAAGATGTACAACAACCAGAAGTGACTCCATTCCTTCAATGTCCAGTAGGAGTGTAAGGAATCATGCAGATCAATACCCAATGTAAGGAATCATGCAGATCAATGCCCAATGTAAGGAATCATGCAGATTAATGCCCAATGTTCTGGCAGCAATCATGTCTTCATTCTATGACAGTCCATTGTGCCAACTGCAATTGAGCCTTACAGCACAGCAGAAATGTTTGAGTGGCAACTGAGTGACAAGGCTATCCACTGATGTAATGATTGATGACTTATGTGAGCAGCCCATGTGCATGCGAATAGCTATGTACATTGAATGTCATGCTGTCACAGGAAATCTGATAGAGAAGACCACAAGTGTTGGAACCGTACTTCCACAGCATGGACCACTCTGGAGGTATCATGCACCTCAGGCCCCTGTGGTGTTGAGATTTATGGTGGTCTCCTGCATGCTTTGCAACTGTAACCTCATGAGAGGTTAGCTCTTAACTAGCAGCTTTACAGTGAGCAGAAGGATGAGCAGGAGAAGGAGCTGGAGAAGGAGGAACAGGAAGGCCAGCGACAAATTTAACAGCTCCTTTCTGGCCGCACTGTCTGTGAGCTTCTCCACTGAACGCAACACCAGTAAATGCAACACTAATTTCCCACTCAGCACAGTCCCACTCCCCTCTGCCACTGACCAGTACAGCTTCTGCTTGTCAATAATGCAACATAAAAACCAACACAAAATGCACACTGAAAAGCAAATTTATAAATCAAGGAATGTCACATTGTGTACCCGAATGAATTTTATAATCATTCTAATATCTCCCTTCTGCCTTTTCCTGTCCAAGTGTTCCTACACAGTGCTGCCCCAACAGCTGTGGAATGGCTGGAAGTCAGCTGGTGACATTAAATAGAGGAGACTGCAAATCATCCTGCATGATGACCTTGAGCAGCTCTAGGCCTGGAACGTCTGCTTTCAGATTGCATGATCTCTGCATGAGCAGTTTAGGCTGACTGGCTGGGATGCAACAGCAAAGGAACTAATGGGGTGACATTGGTGAAAGGTCAACACTGTCAATATGAGAGAGATCAGCAAACTCAGCCTCAATGGACTCACAGCCACTCCCTCAGGATACAGCCTCAGCAATCCCAGTAACCTGCTGGAAGATCCTGCAAACCCTGGTGACACTGATATTCACAACTCCAATGGCAGCAGTCTCAGCTGAAGCGACTTTATCTGGTCTTCCATTGCAGCACTCAGACTGACTGGTTTCTGCTTGTTCTGCAATGGGAGCTGAGGCATCAATCCTGACTTAATAGCTAGCATTTCAGGTCCTCACTTATTTAATGCAGCTGCAAGCTTCACATTTATCCTTACTTTTTAGCACAGAGGTCAGGACTATCTCTATTAGCACACTTGTGGACTCAACTTCACTGCAGGCAGGAACTAATGGCTGCAAATGGGTAATTGAATGATAGTGTTTCTCCTTCATCAGTGTCTCCCTGTTGTTCTATCTGTTCCTCTTTCACCATAGGTTGCAATTCTTGGTTATTGAAGGGAGAACAGCTCAAGGGTAGGATGGTGATGAGAATGCAAAGCTTGCAGCTGTGTTAAGTGTGTGAGGATCTGAAATGTTAAACATGAGTCAGGATAGATAGAGGAGTTTTGTAGGTGAGTGAAGGGCATGTGGTGGCTAGTGGTGCAGTTTGTAGAATGTAGCATTTGAAGATATGTTCACTGACTATGTGAGGTGATTAAACATCTTGCAGTCCAGATCCTCAGAGTTTGACATTCACAACCAATACTATCTGGGTTCTACAAACTTCTGAGATCTTTTCTGAAATTCCTCCTGGCCCCTTATGGATAGAATATACTGTGCTCACACCTGCTCAACAAATCCACCAATGCAGAATCTGAAATGTGCAGGTTAATCTTAACACTGCGCTGCTTAGTGCTCGTTAGCACTATTGCCTCACAGCCCCAGGTACCTGGGTTCGATTCCTTGTTTGGGCCACTGTCTGTCTGGAGTTTGCGCATTCTCCTCATGTCTGTGTGTGTTTTCTCCAAGTGTTCTGGTTTCCTCCTACAGTCCAAAGATATGCGGATTACATGAAATGGTTATGCTAGATTGGCCCTTAGTGTCAGTGGGACTAGCTAGGGTAAATGCATGGAGTTATGGGGATGGGCCTGGATGGGATTGTGGTTGGTGCAGATTTGATCTGCACAGTGCAGATCCTTCTGCACTGTAGGGATTCTATGATTACTCATGCTGCTTCTAATTTTTTCAGAACTCTGCTGAGGCATTCAGCTACTCTGCAGCACAGTTAGTGCTTAGCACTGGCTGCACAATGCAACCATGTGAATTAGCAGATTACACTAAATTCATGTGCAGCCTGGATCAGGAGCAATACACACACATACACTCTACAGAGTGTTCATTGCGCCTGCATTTGGTGGGGAATCAGGGTGGTGGTGTTGACTTTTATGTCCCTCCCAATGCCCCAATGAAAATTCCTCTTTGATTCCATAGCAATGTTAAGAAGAATTTAAAACTTTAAAATTTTAAACAAGTCAATTTAAAACACATCATTTAAATGTAGCTCATTTTCAAATATTGCGTGATCTGCTTTGTAATTCTGGCATTTTATGTTTTAATTCCTAATTACTAACCCGTGCAGATCTGCTTTTTTCTGCTTTTGCTCAGTCTCTCTGCAAATGAACAAAAAGACACCCTGTAATCATCAAGGGAAATTCAATATGGTTTAAAGATTTTTTTATAAGGCTGCTGGAGCTCATCTCTAAGAGGCAGATCTGATAAAAATTTTTAAAGTTGATTTGTTATTAGTCGGTTTACGTTAGCACTGCAATGAAGTTACTGTGAAAACCCTCTAGTTGCCACACTCTGGCGCCTGTTCAGGTACTGAGGGAGAATTTAGCATGGCCAATGCATCTAACCAGTACGTCTTTCATACTGTAGGAGGAAACCTGAGCACCCAGAGGAAACCCTACAAACATGGGGAGAACATGCAGACTCTGCACAGACAGTGATCTAAGCCAGGAATTGAACCTGGGTCCCTTATGCCGTGAGGCAGCAATGCTAAGTATTGTGCCACTGTGCAATAGAACAAAGTAGGAGAACAGCTTCTGTACTTGTGTTAATTTGGAAGGCCCCTGAAAATCACCTTCTAAATGAATTAATCACAAGTGAATAAAGTAGAATTCCAGGCTTTGTTAATAACTGACAATAATTTACAGATTGTTTAAAGGATTGAAAAGTCTGAATGGAGACTTACTCACTCAGCCTTAAACTACCTGTTAAATTTCTACCTGTTGATGTTCTAGCTGCTCTCCTGATGTGTTGCTTGGCTCTGTCATACTCAGAACCTCTCACTGCTGCAGTCTGTGAGAAGCACATAGTTGTTGAACCAGGGCAGCGATTGGCCCCTGAGCTGTCATGTTCTACCCATGTTGGTTTGGAGACATGTTGAGTGTGAGGCAACAATAGCAGCAAGAAAGCAGGATAGGAGACTCAAGTGGAAAGTAACAAGTTAAGGCATGCTAGAAGCAGGGGCAGGTCAACTGACAGAACAATACTATAATTCAGTTATTACAGCAACTTCTGTGCTGGTTTGAACAAAAGCAATGGTGAAGGACATTGTACAGCAGCCAGAAGAGCCAAGTATGATTTCTGGACATACAAGTTTTATTAAGATATTTAGAGATAAGTAAAAACTATCCCCACATTAATGTAGAAAATACAGTATATTACAGAGAATAGAGCTATGAAGTCTTATTCATAACACAGACAAGCTACCTGTTACCATTAACTAACCTTTTTACATATTGTGAGGATAAGATTGCAGAAAAGGTATAGCCATGTGGACAAGCCTCAATTATGCATATTATTTCATAATATACTGATTCTAATGACACTTATAAGGTAAAGTGATATTATAAGTTGATAATTTAAACACATTTTGTGGCAATCCACCCACTTTGAATGGAACTGTTAACAATAAAATAGATATGTATGTTTGTCTGCAAGTCTGTTGAGTTTAACTTGTTTGCATTTTAATACTGGAATTCCTTTATTATAAAATGTTCATTTACATATTGCCAAACTCGCATATTCGCAGAAGTCATTTTTCATAAATTTCACAATGTTACCATGATGCAGAAATGTGTGTTATAGAAAGTGCTTAATTATACTGGTACGTTTAACGTAACAGCACAAGAAATATGTGTTGGTTTTGCCAGTGAGGAAAGTTTAATCTTCATATTCAAATTAAGTTTAATTTGCATAATTTATCAATGTTAAAACTAACAGGATTGTGAATACACAATTAAACTTTCATAAACATTAGACAATGTTAATACCATAGTTTGTACATATAAATGCTAACTATCTCAATTAATTATTTATTTTACAATACATTTTTCCTTCTAGTTTTGTGAAGATACAAAGCAACAATATTTTGTAATTAGCATAATTTGCATGCATGATTTAAGATGAATTAGCTTTGATATAAATCTATTCTTCCTAATACCAGCACAAGATTCAGATTATGTTTCTGAGTCCAGGAAACTTTGCTGTAATTCTAACTCATTTGCACATGTAAATTTGGCTTAAATGTTCTCATGGGCGAATTTTTCCTGAATATTGACAAAGGCTGATAGCGGGCAGGAAAAGTAGTATTCTCCACTGTATTGGTTGGGACAGAGTGCAAGGAACTTAAAGGCAGGTTCCAACACGTCAAGCAAGTGGGGTAAGCTCTGACTGAGCATGTACCACTAGCAATTTGGGGTGGGATTTTATGCTCTTGTTCTTCCCAAAACTGTAAAACCACCTGAGGTTAACAACAGACGTTCCCATGTTCTGCCCTTGCCCACTCTGATTAGGCCGCTAAAATTCTGGCCTTAGTGTTTTGAAGATCAATCACCATTTTAAAAGACTGTTCTAGTGCACAGAAGTTCATATGGAACACCACTCCTCCTATCCATGCAGCCACCCCCCAGCAGCCAACACCCTCCCTCCCACCCGGCACTACCTCAGGCAGTGCCAGGGGTGCAGTGTCAGAGGCAATGCCCAGATGTGGCTAGGTATCGGGCAAAATGCCCTAGCAGTGCCCAGACGGTTCTGAGCGCAGTGTCGGGAAGCAGTGCCAGATAATGCCAGGGAACAGTGCCAGGTGGCAGTGCCAGAGGCAGTTCTTTTTAGATTTGTTCATCCTAGCATCCAGTTATCCAACTGGTGAATGTGTTTCTAGAAGAGAGATTTCTTTATGACAAGTCACATTTTTGCTACACATCAAATGCATCATCCAGGAATTCTCTCAGGTATGTTTCCATTCTGCCAATGTAACTTTGGTGGAAATTCTGTTCTCAAATGTAAACTGGGTTCTTGACACGACAATAATGTATGGAGTAAAGTAGCTCGGTGAAATTCAATCACCCTACCCAGAATATTTCCAAAGATTCACTGCCTCTGTTTAGGAACCTTATCTAGTGGTTTGAGGTATCTTGTTATACACAATGGGCGGGATCTTGAGCACAGACTCTCTGTGCATGGGATCATCGGCAGGGACTCAAAATCTAGAGAGTTGAGAAACTGCGTATCTCAATGGCGAGATTGTGATTTATGATTTCCTGTGCCCACTTGCCAGTGATGTAATCAGGTTCATGTTCTTTCGTACGTTTTAATAAATTTAAGTATTATTAATGGGCTTCTTTGCCACGCAATCACCCATCACAAAATATTTATACCTCCCTACATGCTGCCCTATCAGCAAGGTTTACAATAGATTTGGCCATGTGGAAACCTGTCGAGAGGATCCCATTGAGTGCCCAGAAGTATTGCCCCCAGGGGAGAGGGGCATGGATAGGCAATGCCTTGGCAATACCTCTGGCATTGCCCCTTTACTCTAGTGACTTGTGCCAGGGGGCAGTGCCTGGATGAGTCTTTGTGGGATACCCATGAGGAGGGCATTCATTTATTTGTGGTGAAATGGGAGAGCAAGAACTGTGGAGATGTGAATGCCAGCGATGATTGTGAAGATGCTGGAGGGCTGGGGCAGAAGGGTGGCGAGCAGATGCCAGTGATGATGATGGAGGGTGTGTGGGAAAACTTCTATAGTGGTGGTGGTGTGGGGAATGGGTTTTGTTCCAACTGGAGTGCCCTTTATAGATGACACCCTGGTCTCTGTGCAATTGGTCTTGGCAGCTGTAAGAGTCCCCACCCCATTAGAGTGATGGTGCAATCCACACCCATTCATTCTTTTTATTCTAACAGAGTCAAAATCCAGAGAGCAAACTAGTCTGTGCCAATCTTCTGACTAAGCATGACACATGGAAGGATTTTGGTAAGATTTCTCTCATGCCCAGAAGTTGCAGTACTAATAAAGGCAAGACTTCCAGCACTTACTGATATCACTGAATAAAACTGACAGCAACTCTGATGTCCACATCTGCACAATCAAATATGGAAATCTGGAATTTTGTGTCAAATGCCCTGCTCTTCCTAAATGTGAGTTATTGCAGTGTTTGCTGATGCAATCAACACAGAAATCATTAATTTGACATGAACCTAATTACACATTGAAAATCTTAAAATTCATTATAAATTAATTTTATAAATTATTTTCCTTCAGAAGAAAATTGAAATGTCACAGATTTTGGAAAAAGACAGCAAATTGATTCTTTCCAAAAGCTTTTTCCTTAATACACTTGTACACTTTAATCCTTATTTTGCTTTCTGCACAGTGATTTGACTGTAATCTATGTGTGGAATTTTACGGCCATTCCCTCTGTCGAGCTCCTCTGGCTCTGCTGATGGCAATCCCTCCCCTTCCCGCCCCAACCACAGAGGTTCCCCAGCACCAGATGGTGCAAATAATGTGAAACTCCATTGACAGCAGTTGGATTGGAAGGTTCTCCCAGCAGCCTATGGCAGGCCACCTCCACTATTATATGTTACCGCACCTTATATGTTCCAATATTTACTTCCTCCTTTATAGTCTGTGAGAATTCTTCAATCATGATTGGTTGATCATAAGCCTTGATGCTTGCCCTGTTCACAGACCCAACAGATTCCCTCGAGAAAATGCCAAATGCAAATTAGTGGAGGAAAAGTGATTTGTACTTTAGTGCTTGTTAAAACCACATGGACAGCTTTACTTAGTGGTTTCTTCAGTGTTTTCTGCAAAGTCTGATATTTATTTCAATAGTAAAGCTTACCACAGATGTCAGGATGTGTAATGCACAACACCTCATCATTCCATTGATAAATAAACAGATTAATAAAGATGTGCAAGTCTCATGTTTAATCTATGATCTGCTAGAGTGGCATTTCAGACATTTAACTCATTAGGTGGAGTGTTGCAATTTTAGTTTTATAAGATAGTTATGTCATAGGACTGCATCCTTAAGGTAAGATAAAATGAAGGTAGTCATGGGAACCTGTTCTGATGTCTAACAGCAAGCTTGGGTAGATAAATTGTTCAAGATTGAAGGTGTTCCATATCTCAGACCATTGTATTGGTAAGAAGGTGCAAGGTGTTTATACGTGGAGGCAATGGCAGCAGCCTGTGTGCTAATAGGCTGTCAGTTTCCAAAATCCCAGCAAAGTGTTGACAATGGCATGGCAACACAGTGGTTAGCACTGCTGCTTCACAGAGACAGGGACCTGGGTTCAATTCCTGCCTTGGGTGACTGTGTGGAGTTTACACATTCTCTCTGTGTCTGCATGGGTTTCCTCATCTGACTTTCTCCCACTCTCCAAAGATGTGCAGGTTAGGCTGATTGGCCATGCAACATTACCCTTTAGTATAAGAGGGACTAACAAAGTAAAGAACGAAGAAAATGACAGCACAGAAAAAGGCTCTTTGGCCCTCCAAGCTTGCACCAATCATACTGCCCAACTGAACTAAAACTCCCTACTCTTCCAGGGATCATATCCCTCTATTCCCATCCTACTTATATATTTGTCAAGATGCCCATAAAAGTCACTATCGTATCTGCTTCCACTATCTCCTCACAGCAATGAGTTCCAGATATCCACCACTCTCTATCTAAAAAGACTCACCTTGTATATTTCTTTTAAGTCTTGCCCCTCGCACCATAAACCTATGCCCTCTGGTAATTGACTCTTCCGCCCTGGGAAAAAGCTTCTGACTAGCCATTCTGTCCATGCCCCTCATAAAGTTGTAGATTCTATCAGGTCATCCCTCAACCTCTATCATTCTTGCGAGAACAAATCAAATTTCCCCAATGTCTCCTCATAGCCAATGCCCTCCATATCAGTCTACATCCTGGTAAATCTTTTCTGTACCCTCTCCAAAGCCTCCACATCCTTCTGGTAGCGTAGCAACCAAAATTGAACACTATATTCCAAGTGCGGCCTGACTAAGGTTCTATAATAAAGCTTCAAAGTGACTTGCCAATTTTTAAACTCAATGCCCCGGCTGATGAAGGCAAGCATGCCGTATGCCTCCTTGACTATCTTCTCTACTTGCTTTGCCACTTCCAGTGACTTGTGTACCAGATCCTGCTGCCTATCAATATTCTTAAGAGTTCTGCCACTTATTGTATATTTCCCAAGTGTAATAGATCTTTCTAAATGCATTACCTCACATTTGTCTGGATTAAACTCTATCTGCCATGTCTCTGCACAAGTCTCCAACAGAACTATATCCTGCTGTATCTTCTGATGGTTCTCATCACTATCTGCAAATCCACCAACCTTTGTGTCATCCACAAATGTACTAATCAAATCAGTTATATTTTCCTCCAAATCATTTATATATATTACAAACAGCAAAAGTTCCAGCACTGATCCCTGAGGAATGCCATTTGTCACAGCTCTCCATTCAGAAACGCATTGTTCCACAGCTACCCTCTATCTTTTATAACCGAGTCAGTTCTGTATCCATCTTGCCAATTAACCTCTGATCTCATGCAACTTCACCTTCTGCACCAGTCTGCCATGAGGGAGCTTGTCAAAGGTCTTACTGAAGTCCATGTAGATAACATCCATTGCCCTACCCTCATCAATCATTTTTGCCACTTCCTGAAAAACACAATCAGGTTAGTGAGACACAACCTCTCCTTCACAAAACCATGTTGCCTCTCGCTAACATAGCCACTTATTTCCAAGTGGGAGCAAGCAAATCCTGTCTCAAAGAATTCTCTCCAAAAATTTCTCTACCACTGATGTAAGGCTCACTGGCCTGTAATTACCTGGATTAGTCTTGTTACCCTTCTTAAACAAAGGAACAACATTAGCTATTCTCCAATCTTCTGGGACCTCCCCTGAAGTCAGTGAACATACAAACATTTCTCTCAAGGCCCCAGCAATTTCTTCCTTTGCCTCTCTCAGTATTCTAAGGTATATCCATCAGACTCTGGGGACTTGTCTGCTTTAATGTTTCTCAAGAACCCCAAACGATCCTCCGTTTTGATCTTAACATGACTCAAACTATCTACACACCCTTCCACAGACTCATCATCCATCAAATACTTCTCTTTGGTGAGTACTGACACAAAGTATTGATTTAATACCTTACCCACTTTCTCTGGCTTCACTCATAAATTCCCTCCCCTGTCCTTGCGTGGGACAACTCTTTCCCTAGCTACCCTCTCACTTTTTATATATGTACAAAATGTTTTGAGGTTTTCCTTAATCCTGCTGGCCAATGACTTTTTGTGACCCTCTTTTGCCCTCTTCACTCTTTGTTTAATTTTCCTCTAGTTTCCTTATATTCCACACTTGCTTTGTGTGTTCACAGTCTCCTAGCCTTGACAAATGTTTCCTTCTTCTCTTTGACTCAGCTCACAATATCTCTCATTATCCAAGGTTTCCAAAACTTGCCCATACTTATCCCTCATCCTTACAGGAATGTGTTGGCCCTGAATTCCTATTAACTTACATTTGAAAGCCTCCCACATGCCAGTGTTGATTTGCCGTCAAACATCTTCCCCCAATCTACATTCTTCAGTTCCTACCTAATATTGTTATAATTAGCCTTTCCCCAGTTTAACACCTTCACTTGAGGACTACACTTACCCTTATCCATCAGTACCTTAAAGCTTACTAAATGGCGGTCACTGTTCCTGAACTGCTCCCCTACTGAAATGTTGACCACCTGGCCAGACTCATTTTCCAGTACCAGGTCCAGTATGCTCCCTTCCCTAGTTAGACTATCTACATGCTGTTTCAAGAAGCCTTCCTGGACGTTCCTTACAATTCTGCCCTATCCACTCCCCTAGCACTAAATGAGTCTCAGTCAATATAGGGGAAGTTAAAATCTCCCACCACACCAACCCCATTACTTTGGGGTAACCCCATTACACTTTGCCAAAATCTGCCTATGTATCTGTTCCTCTGTCTCCTGCTGGCTTTTGGGAGGCCTATAGTAAAACCCAACATTGTGACTACACCTTTCCTATTCCTGAGCTTTACCCATATTACCTTGCTGGATAAGCCCTCTGAGGTGTACTCCCACAGTACGGCTGTGATATTTTCCTGCAACACCCTCATCCCTTTTATATCCCCATCTATCCCACCTGAAACACCTGTATCCTGGAACATTAAGCTGCCAATTCTGTCCTTCCCTTAACCATGTAATGGCAACAACACAATAGTTCCAAGTACTAATCCAATTCTAAGTTTATTTGCTTTACCTGTTACACTTCTCACATTGAAACGAATGCACTTCAGCCACCAGACCCTCTTTGATTAGCAACCACATCTTGCCTGCTCTTCATCTGAGTCTTACTGGCAATGCTTTCTAGTTCTCCTTCAGTTAATTTGCCTTGCTTTGGTTCCCAACCCCTGCCAAACTAGTTTAAATCATCCCCATGTGACACTAGCAAATCTCCCAGCCTAAATATTTATGCCTCTCCAATTTAGATGCAACCTGTCCTTCTTGTATAAGTCATACCTGCCCTGGAAGAAATCCCAATGGTCCAATATCTGAAACCTTCTGTCGTATACCAGCTGCTTAGCCACATGTTGAGCTGTACTATGTTTCTATTTCTAATCTCCCTGGCACGTGGCACAGAGAGTAATTCTGAGATTACATGGGATTATGTTGGGAAATGAGGATAGGGTCTGGATAGGATTGTTGTCGGTGCAGGCTCCTTGAGCCTTCTGGCCTCTTTCTAAACTATAAGATTCTAGATTGTAAACAGTTGGACTTTAAACTGCCCATTTAGTTCCAAGATGAAAGAGATTTGGGCTCTCGAGATCTATTCATCATTTCCACCAGGATGCAAGACTTACGTGATTCATGTTGCTGTTGAAATGGGTTTTCAGAAGGAAATGGTTTCGCAGATATTCCTGACATACTCACAGACACTGTTAGTGTGCAAGGGTCCTAAAGAGAGAGAACAGCCTGAAGCCTAACGTCTCTATGTTGCTCTACATCAAATGTGAGTGGAAGCTTGTGCTTGGATTGAAAAGACCAAATTTGTGAAAAGAGTTAAAAACCAAGGCTGGGTGATTCACCTGATTGCACTAAAGGGAAGAACTCCACTACTATTCTCACTATGAAGGTCAGTTCTGGGTTTAGAATTTACTGGGTTGAGAAAAGAAACAACAATAAGTAAACCTTCAGAATCTAAGTATTACTTCGGACTGATTTTGGGAGAATTGAAGGTCTGTTTCAAGGAAAGAGTAATATTTACCTGTGAAGTAAGTTTTATCAGGTTTTATCAGTTGTGCTAAGGTAAAAGAGGGATATTCTGTCCTGTAACTTATAGTATGAATTGCCTGCAAAATAGCATTTAGTCTTTTCGTTACAGTAAACATCCTAAAATGTGAAATCTTGCTGTGCTATCTGTTCAGCTATTAACTGGAATTTCAATTTTTTTTTTGAAACTTATCCATCTCTATGGGGATCATAACAGAGGCTTAGAAAGGCGCTGCTTGTTGCTGTCCAATCATTCCTACTGACAAGTGCATGTTTGCAGACTGAACGAGCTCAGAAACAACTCAGCTGTGGTATGCTCCATAGTGAAATAACCTGTTGATACTCAAAGTCCAGACCTGCATATATAAGGAATAGTCATTTGGTCAGGGTTCTGGAGAGTGGCTAGTGTCAGTAAACAATAATCTTTAAAGAATACTCAGGAAAAGAATGAGGCAATGGGGTAAGAAGTTAATGTCATAAATATTATTGAAGATTATAGGCCAAATTCTCTCATTTTGAGACTGAGTGCAATGGTGACTGGTTCAGATTGCATGTTTCCCAAGCCCGATTCTGTTCTTGGAACCTCATTAAGTATGCACAGGTGAGTTTCTTTCCGACTGTCCTGGTGGGTTAGCAACCACCTGCTGTCAGCTGACAGATTTGAAGGTCCAGCTGCCATATTTAAACAGCAGTCCAGCAGTCTCCTATCACTCTCTGCAGTCCATCTGTAATCACCAGACTGTGCAGGATGTCAGCAACGCAGAGGAAAAAGGCTACTGCCTCAAGGCAAAATCTGTCCCTTGATTCAACAACCCTTCCTCTGAGTTTGTCATCTGTGAGATGCCCATGCTCTACTTGGATCTCTACCCATCGCATCTGGAGTCTTTGTGTATTCCCTTCCAGCAAATAATGATATCCCTTTGACCGACTGTTTTGTGAGCTTTTTGTGCTGCCTTGTCAGGTTCACCTTCCCTCCCCTTGGTTTTCCCTCCACATTCTCAACGTTCTCTTCCTCACTTCTTGCTCTGTCCTTCTTCCATATTGCGCCCCCCCCCCCTTGACTTTGTCAGACCGCCATCAACAACGACACCCCACCCTAAGTCTCCTCAATTCCAGACTCACCTTGCACTTCACCCCTGGTTAAACTTCAGATCTTTGCTGAGTCCCGCAGCCCCAGTGTTGTCCAGAGAAAGGCACTGATCTGTGTCACAAGCGGGAAGGAGATCCCTATACTCCCCAACCCCAGGCATTGTACTGATCCAACTAGTTGCTATTGGATTGTCTATAGGTCTAACAGCACAGTGCTATCCATAAAAACCAGCTCGACATGCAGGTGAAGGACAGGAACCTGGCAGGGTGACGAACAGTGCATCAGAAGCAATGCAACACCACAGCAGGAAGGCTTTGCTGCACTCATCTCAAAATCTCTTACAAACCAAAGCTTACTTTGTGCATGTTCTTATTTATCAATCAGGTTTCAGATGAATGTAACTGCCCACTGCATGACGCAAGTTTAGAAGGCCTCATGGACTGGCAACAAGCAGCTGTTTTAATGAGCACTCACGAGATACAATGGCAGCAGAAAGACTGGCATGAATTGCCACATCATTTTACATTGCTGGATTTCTGACATTTTGGTTCCCACTGGATCAGGGTCCTGCCCGTCCCCAAACCTACCACAGGAGGGATGGAGAATTCTGCCCCATTTTATTTATTTAGGCAATGCATTTGTATAAAGCAAGCAAACATCGAAATTAACCAGAAATGCAGGGGAACACTAGCTGTGCTTTAGAGGTTAATATTCACAGCAGGTGTTGTGTGCCATTATACTTGAATGGCACTCTTCAATTTCCAAATATCTACGAACTTAATGGCGTTATTTTACGGCCTCGCTCATCCTGAAACTGTACAATTCTGCCCGAGGTCAATGGATATTTCCATTGTCCATCCTTCAACTGTTCTGATTCCGTGGTGGGTGAGGTGGTAAAATTCCAGCCACTGTGTCTTTCAAACACTTTGATTATACTTCTGCTTAGAAATTGTTCAGTTCTAAACTGATGACTACTAAATAGCTAATTAATCCAGGTTTGTTGCAAGTTAATGTCCATTAAAGGCAGGCACCCTCTTAATGTAGATTTAAATCTATATTGGTTTTTTGCATTATCACAATAATAGTATCAATAAGTATATCTAAATGTAACATCACAGTTGTAAATTAAACAACAAATGTTTCCAGAGTAATGGCATTGACCATAATTTAAAGCAGAAGAGTGTGCATTGGACTCCAAACAGAACACACACTATACTAAATTATTCACATATGTGAAACATAGAAAATAGAAGCAGACATAGGCCATTCGGCCCTTTGAGTTTAATCAACTATTCATTATGATCATGGCTAATCATTCAACTCAGTAACCTGTTCCTGCATTCCCCCCATATCCTTTGATCCCTTTAGTTATATCTAATTCTTTCTTGAAACATACATGCTTTGACCTTTCTGTTGTAGTAAATTCCACAGGCTTACCACTCTTTGGGTGAATATTTTCTCATCTGAGCTCTGAGACCACAAGGCACCCCTGTATAACTGTAAAAAAGCTGCTGCACGAGATAAAGGTGTATGGCGTTATGGGTAATGTATTAGTGTGGATAAAGGATTGATTAACTAACAGAAAGCAAAGAGTGGGAATAAATGGGTATTTTTCTTGTTGGCAATCAGAAACTAGTGGTGTGCCCAGGGATCAGTTTTGGGATTGCAATTGTTTACAATTTACATAGATGATTTGGAGT
Source organism: Sphyrna mokarran (assembly GCA_024679065.1). Taxonomy (NCBI): domain Eukaryota; kingdom Metazoa; phylum Chordata; class Chondrichthyes; order Carcharhiniformes; family Carcharhinidae; genus Sphyrna; species Sphyrna mokarran. The sequence goes on from JAGIQG010000013.1 coordinate 43,166,617, forward strand.
TAGGATCAACTGTAGCGTGTCAAAGTTTGGAGGTGACACTAAGATCAGTGGTAAAGCAAAGGAGACAAAGTATTGAATGTCTGCATAGGGATATAGGTAGTTTAAGTGATTGGGCAAGGGTCTGGCGAAGGGAGTACAATGTTGGTAAATGTGAATTCATCCATTTTGGTAGGAATAACAACAACTTGGACTATTATTTAAATGGAACAAAATGCAGCATGCTGCTGTGCAGAGGCACCTGGGTGTCTTTGTGCAGAAATCTCGAGTTGGTTTTCAGGTGCAGCAGATAATTAAGAAGGTAAATGCAATTTTGTCCTTCATTGCTAAAGGACACAGACATAGACAGGGATCATGGGTAGAAGTGGGAACATGGAAGTGGCGGCGTGGGCTGAAGGGTTTGTTTCCTGGGCTGTTTTGTTCTTTGTTCTTTGAATGGAGTTTAAAAAGAGCGAGATTATGTTGCAGCTGTATAAGGTGTTGGTGAGGTCACACCTGGAGTACTGCGTACAGTTTTGGTCTCCTTACTTGAGAAAGAATATATTGGCACTGGAGGGGGTGCAGACAAGATTCACTAGGTTAATTTTGGAGTGGAGAGGGTTGGCTTATGAGAGAAGACTGAGTAGACTGGGACTATACTCATTGGAATTTAGAAGAATGAGAGGCGATTTTACAGAAACATACAAGCTTATGAAGGAATTAGATAAAATAGAAGCAGGGAGGTTGTTTCCCCTAGCAAGTGAAGTCAGAACTAGGAGGCATAACCTCAAAATAAGGGACAGCAGATTTAGGACTGAGTTGAGGAGGAGTTTTTTCATCCAAAGGGTTGTAAATCTGTGGAAGTCCTTGCCCAATGAAGCAGCTCAGGCTACCTCATTGAATGTTTTTAAGGTAAAGATAAATAAATGTTTTGAACAGTAAAGGAATTAAAAGCTTTGGTGAATGGGTGAGTAAGTGGAGCTAAGTCTATGAAAAGATCATTGATGATCTTTTGAATAACAGAGCAGGCTCGAGGAACAAATGACCTACTTCTAGTTCTTATGTTCTAAATGCTCTATGCTATACCTTCAGACTACAATCCTTAGTTCTGGATACCTCCACCATTGAGAACATCCTTCCTGCATCTATCATGTCTAGTCCTGTTAGAATTTAATGTGATTTCTATGTGATTTCCCTCCCATTCTTCTAAACTCCAGCAAATATAATCTAATCCATTCATTCTTTTCTCATATGCCAATTTTGCTATCCCAGGAATCAGTTTGTTAAAGTTAGGCTATATTCTATAGCAAGTACATTCTTCCTCAAATAAGAAGACAAAATTACACATACACTACGCAGATATGGTCTCACCAAGACTCTATAACTGCAACAAGGCACCCCTGTTCCTGTACTCAAATCATTTCACAATGAAGACCAACACACCATTTGTATTCTTTACCACCTGTTGCACCTGCATATTTAGTTTCAGTAACTGATGTACAAGGATACCATCAATGCATCCATTATTTTTTAGGGCCACATCTTTAAGTATTCAGAGATATAGATTACATCTACATCAGGGTAATTATCAGCCTTCAATCCCAACAATTTCACCCAAACCATTTCCCTACTAATACTGATTTCTTTCAGTTCCTGCCTCTCACTAACCCGTTTCCCCAACATTTATGGTCCGTTATTTGTGAAGACAGAACAAAAGTATATAATTAGTTGGTAAGGCATTTTTTTTGTTCTCCATTATAAATTCCCACCTTTCTGACTGTAAGGGACTTACATTTGTTTTCCAAGTGAATATATTGGTGGTATGTTACAAATCATTCAGGGAACCTGAGTTGCTGTCTTCATATACACTTCTATTTGCACGTTGTAGTCTAGAACAATGATTGAGTGTCCAACTTTCTTTTATTTCATGGCCAAGCAGAAATCTCTCCCACTCTTACCGTCTGTGATAGAAAGTTTCATGGTGCAGTGACAGCATTCCCTACCTTTGTACCAGAAGGTCTTGATTCAAACCCTATGTTAGACTTTGTTGGTCATGAAAGGAGCATTCATGATGTGGTTTGCTGAGCTGATAATCAGCCTGAGAAGCTTTCCACCATATTACCATCATTCCCCAAAAGGGAAAAACATATTGGCCGGAATTTTACCATTCTGCCTGCCATGGGAATTGGAGCTGGTGAGGGGTGGACAATGGAAAAGTCTGTTAACTTTGGGCAGAAATTGATCGTTTTTGGGATGAGTGAGGACATAAAATCCCACCCATTGTGTTAAGATACACTAAAACAAGTAACTGCCATTGATGTGATTTAGAAGGATGATTGATTGATACTGAACCAGTCTGGCCATGCTATAAATGCATTATCCTGGGTCATCAAATTCTGGAGTGGGATGTGAATCTAGATCTTCTGTTTCAGTGATGGGGCCATTACCCACTGCACCTTCATGTACATCATACCCAAAAATTATTACTCAGCTTAATGAACTCAGCTGACATGGATATAAAAGAACTTTCCATGTATCAGAGCTTCATTCACTGAACACAAGCACATATCTTCACTGGCTCAACCTCTTATTAAATGGCAGCTTGATATATCTTGGATTTATGGCTTCTGGTTTGACTTCCAGCTGAAACCACTTGCAGATACTTGAGATAATTTGCGGATCCACTATGTTGCAGAGTACAGTTTGGACACAGACCCCTATGATGAGCGATTACTATAATGAATGAATGCACTCAGCAGTCTCAATTAAAGGTAATTAAACTGTTCTGAAATGTTCTTTGTACAGCTACTTCATTAGGAACAGATGTGGATCCGGAGATGCCACATAAGCCAAGAACCACAATCATATGTAATAGGAAATGATCTGACAGCCTCTACTGATCCATCTGGATCCATCATAGTGCAATAGAAAACTACTTCATTACTTCTGATTAAGACAAATGAGTGAGTACATAAAAATCTGCATTGATTGCATCTAGTCAATGAATATTTATTACATCTTCAAGCCTTTTAGTTTTTTGGGACTTAGAAGCTTGTTTAGTTGGATTCAACATTTTTCTAACAAAATGTTGGATTCATCATTATTTGGCCTGTTTGTATTGACATTTATGCTGAGCTCCAAAACTGATCTCGTATTCAACTAGTTAAATCTAAGTCTACAATGTACTTTGAATTGTTTATCAAGATAACAGATGCCAATGTTGGATAGAAGACCACATGATTACAGCGCTGAGAAAAACATCTCGCACTACATAATTATATTTCTAATTTTCACAGTGTTACTCCTGAGCTTTATGCACCTCAGGTTGCTGAATCATGCCACTATGACAATTATTTGCTTTGAACTCATCTCCACTGGGAACCAAATTAAGGTAAACAAATCTTTTCTCACCTGTGGACATTAAGTCATTAGTTAGAGAAGACTTCAGTCTCCTGGATGCACTCCCCTGAGATGAAAGAGAGTAAATAAATGGAAATTGCCTGTCCTCAACATAACACCAATCAACATATCTTTGTACAATATTAAGCATGCACACACCTTGTGTAATGAGGAGATGAGAATTAGTTTCTAGTGCTGATTAAAAAAAAAGGCCAATTAATAACAACTTCAATCTTTGTTGTTGTTTAGGTTGGAAGTATGGACCCCGTCATGCGATTGCCATTTAATATATCAGCATGGTTCAGTATTGATGTTTACTTAGGCCCAATAAGTATCATTTTAGAATTATTTGTGCATTACTTAACCAAACTAATCAATTAATTGAAGTGACTGGATCTCTCAGACTGACCACAGATATACTCATTCCACTCTGTTTCTGTGCTCTATAAGCATCGTTCAGCACAGAGTAGTTTTGGGATTATGACATGTATGATCAGTTAACTAAATTAGTCGCATATTCAAAATTGCATCTTGTGCTGTTTAAATAGTTCACTCCCGCATTTATTCCTAAGTATTCAACAAAATTTTCCCCACATGCATTTATCAATTGAAAGTAACAACAATAACAACTTGCAGTTATAGGATAATAAATCAGTTTTTCTTTAAATGGAGTACCGAAAATACAGAGCCAACAGGTCTGTATTTGGAAAAGAGAACAGGTTTATATTTCAGTCACTGACTCTGCAAGTGGATTGAAAACATTCACCTTTCATTTCTCTTTCAGGTATTGATGGGCTTGTTGTGTATTTCTAACATCGTCCATGTTTATTCCATTTTTTTCATCCTAACTTTACAAGGAAAATTCAACTTATTTTTAAAATGAACACAAACTAATATTAAGGAAGTCATTGCTCACTGATGCAGGAAGTTAATTTAATTTTAGAGGCTGCATTTGGTGACACCACAACCACAGAGGTCTCACTACCAAATCAGGCATAGTCCCAATGTCTTTGTTCATGATACTCAATAATTCCCTGATGTTGATTGAAGTCAAGTGGGCACATGCGTACCTGACTCATATTGCATTAAACTACGTTTGCATACTTTGTTCCAGTATATTATATTATTGGGGCCCTCTCACCATCTCCCAATGGATTGCCTGCTGTTACTATGCCTCTTGATGTCACTGGCTGTGGTTCTCTGGGCCACCAGGACTGGGATGTCATGGTTGATGCTGGGGTTTGGCCATTGGTTCCACAGAGGTTGTCATCACTGATTCAATGCCAGTGAGTTCAGGGATCAGGGACGTGAGGTGAAGGGATCTGAGTTCAATGTTCTGAATTCCTACTCACTGGGCCCGATTTTACCATTTTCATTCTAAGTGTTGAATCTGGAAGTGTTTCTCCAGCAACCCCATAAACGCTCTGCCTGAAAAAAAATCAGTGATTCTGAATCGCACTGCAAAAGCCTGTGTGTGGGGCTTATCACACCTGAAATACTGCTGCTCCAATTGGAGCCTTCAACAGCGCATGCACAGTTAAAAAAGAGTAGAATAACGCTCCCCTGCCACAATGCTTCAAACCTGGATAAAGCCTCCCCTCTAGTCCCCACACACATTGCCCCATCCCCCCCACAACATAACTGACACACTTATTCCCCCACCCTCCCTCACTGCCCAGATCGATCGCGGCCCCCCCTGCGCTCCTTCCCCTCACCAACCGCATACTGAGTTCAGCAGAACCCACTCCCTCACCCAGTAACTGCATGTAGAGTGGTAGTGGCCTCCCTTGCCCCTGACCTCCTTCCCCATACCAGAGAGCCATCTGACATGCCTCTCCACTTCGCGCCAAATCTGGATGGGCAAGTGCAATAGTAAAATGGGAAGTGACGGCAAGTTTGGACATGCAGCCCATCACTAAGTCAATTTAAATGCATGCGAATGAATTTAAATAGACGTTGTATTTGTTTTGGGTGCAGTGCCAAAGGCAGCTATTTTAGGCCCTTGGTAAAGGGGAAATGGGCGCAGAGGCGGTTATAGATTGCGCTATTACCTCATGCCCGACTTTATCAAGTTTTCACGCCTGAAAACATTTGCAACTTGATGATATAATCAGGCCCTCTGTCTCCCATACTCGATTCAGGAGTCAGGATCTGAGCTCTTGCTTTTCAATCTGTCTGCAGAAATTCCAAACATTACCATAGATCATGGCATATAAGTTCACTTTTCTTCAGCCCTAAATATCATTTTATTCTACATACATAAATCAACTCTTTCCTCCTTTTTCGACCATGACTTGTAAGTACGCAAGGATGGAAAGCACATCTTCTGCAATGTCACAAAAACAGACATATTAAAATGTTTATTAAGTCAACAGCTGCCAGTACTGATATAATGGAATATTTTTGACTTGAATTTCACCTAGCCACATTTCTAATTTCCACAGCAACGTCTGCCTATCTTTCAACACTATTGAGATAGGTCACTTGTGTCACCTATTTGCTTTGAACTCATATCCATTGGGAAAGGGACTGAGACAAATAAAGCTCAACTCACATGCAATCATGACTAGTCATCAACGTAGTGAGTCTCAGCTCACTGACGGATTTAAGTTTGTGTCCTCAGAAATGAAAAGAAGAGAACAAACAAGATTGCCTAGGTTCACACCAACTAATGACAAAAGCCTCTTGTGCTTCAGCATTCAACGTAAATAAAAAAGTTCTTCGATTTGCAACTTACAAGTCTTTAACTCTTGATTCAATCACCTTTATCAGTCAGACTAATTCTTTATCTTTGATTAAAGTGTGTAAATATCTATATTTTTCCCTTTGATCAGTTATTGTTTATTTCTAATCATATTACATAAAACGCTTTTCATGAATTTCAATATTCTTTCCGGCACAATGTAGCAGCAACATCTGAGATGCAGTTGCAATTATAATTTTTCACTCACTGCATTGTGAAGCCCCGTATAATAGAACTAAACATATGACAAATGATAAAACAATCCACAAAATATCAGAAATGCACTAATAAATGTGTGCCCTGCTGTCCATTCTTCCCTTCTCCCACCCATCTTCAAAACAGGTTAGTTTTGGAGCACAAGTCTTCATGTTATTGTTAAAGGTCTTTAGCCTTTGTCATATTCACTGTTTTCAGCAATTTCTTGTAGTCATGTGGAGTGAATCAAATTAGTTGAAGACTGACATCTGTTATGCTGGGGTCCTCTGGAAGAGACCGAGGTGGATCATGCATTTGGATACTGACTGAAGATATTCGTAAATGTTTCAGCTTTGCCTTTCACACTGGGTTCTCCTATCGTTGAGGATGGGGATGATTATAGAGCCTCCTGCTCTGGTGTAATGGTATTGTCACCGGATGAGTAATCCAGAGACCTAGATGCTGTCGGACCTATTATAACGAGAGATCTGCATGGCTGAATCAGCATGCAAGTTCACTGCAGGAAAGCTTGAATTTGTACAACTTGCTGTGTGAACAGCTGGAAAGAATGATACCACTTTGAAAGAAAAATCAAATAAAATTGGTTATGATTTCCCCAGCTGCGACTCTCCACAGGTCAGAGTTCTGGGCTTTAGAACTCAGGACTACTTTCAGCTTGGTACTGCAAACTTGGGATCTTCTTTCACGAAGGTCACAGTGTTTGAGGTACTTAATATATAAAAAAATCTATAAGCTTTTATCGCCTTCAAAATGTAATTTATGGACTGCCTTCCATTTAAATGCCTGCTCTTCTTCCTGCTTTCATTCTTTTGTGGAAAATAAATTCATCAGAGAAAAAAAGTCATAAGCAATGCAGAAAATGTTGCCCATGGAGCTTGTGTTTCTTTGTTTGTAGACTTTGCTACTGAAATATTGCATGTATGATTCCTCTCTTTGGGGCATTCTGGTTTATTTCATATGAAATACATTCTTCTTCTGTTCTCTGCCTGAAGGCAGACCTGACCCACAGCACTATGACCTCCACTATAAGTACGCCAGGGAGGCAAGTCCTGAATCCACCCCAGCTGGAACAGAAATCAAAAACCCCCATGCTGTTGGCACCAACTGGATCCGCACTGGCCATTCAGCCAACTGACACAACTGGACCTTAGGAGTCCCCAGTTGCAACATACACTTTTAAATGCATGTTGCAGTCTGAAGTTATGGATAATGATGATAATGGCTAAAATTTCGTTTTCCATCATAAAATTTCGTGAACCAGGAACTTCTTCCACTCTTACCACTTGACTTATGTTGGAAGGATTTACAAATTGATATCAACCAGTTTGGCCATGTTATGAATGCACCTTTCTTACCCATCAAGTCCTGGAGTGGGATTCAAACCCAAAATTTCTGGCTCAGGGGCAGGGATGCTACCCATTGTGTCTCAGGACCTCTCCACAAAATACATTAGTGAAGAGAATACAATTTTCACAGTGAGAATAATCAATTTCTTACATCGCTCTTATACAAAAATAACACAGCTGCATCTTGCTAACTCCATAAATATAAACTTTATTCAATAGCTAAGCAGTTAAAGATAACTGCTTCAGATCTTTAAAATTCAGGCAACTTTCTGCTGCTGCTGCTTGCTGTATCACAGTTCACTGTATATCTGACAAAGCAAGCTACTTCCTTATCACCTGCATTGTGGTTAACATGAGCAATTTGACCCACCAGGCTGAAAATCTCAGTTACAAGCATAACCATGACATGTGAGTGGGAAGATTTCAAGTGTCTATCTTAGCTAAATCCCCAGCTGTGTGAATGAAATGAAATGAGGCTCAGCTCCATTAAATATTGCAAAGAATGTTCCATTAACAATGGCATTAAATGTTAGAGATTGCACATAATGATCTGACCTTCATTATCTAATTGATACTCCAAATCATTCTGGTAACCATGGCTGCTGCTTTACGTTGAGCAAAATAAAAATTCTGAATTAAACATTGCAAAGTCAAAAAAAATCAACAATTCGAATAACGCAGGCAAAATGAAATTAGTTACAATCTCATTTCAGTATTGAAATGATGTTCTTGCACATAACACCAATACTGTAGGCTGGCTTAAATAGTTACTGAAGAGATTACACATTGCACGAGGCAGGTTTCAATAATATGATTTTATGGCCCTTTTGTGTACATCACACCACTGGGACTGATTGAATCAACCTATACCTGCATAGGACCAAGGTAAAGAGGGACACGTTTCTATCACATAAGGTATTGTAATTGTCACCTGCAATTAAACATGAGAAGTCTTGGAAACATTCCTTGTATCAAAACTTCAAACATTTTCCGTTTTCTCATTATTTCAGTAGCCAATCTACACACAACAAAACTGATTATTTGACAACACATCCTTCCACCTGGCATTGCTACTATTGACAGCACTTCAAGTTGCCCGTTTCAATCATATTAACAAAATGGAAACTGCTCTCAGTGCTGGCATTCACACAATCCGTATTTTCCTAGCTTGACTGACAGTGGGAAATGAGTACTCTGTCAATCACAAAAAGGTCCTCTAGCCATATCAAATTGGACTGAATACTGGTACATAAAGGAATATCGCAGCTTACTACATAGAAGCACAGATATCAATGTCTGGTAGACTTGTAAACTGCACAAGACCACTGTTGATAGAGTTAATAGAGTTGTAGATGGGGAGTTGACACTGATGATTGTTTTAAAGGTTACAGTTTCTCGGGACTTCCGAGATGGCAGTTTTATTTACTCAAACAAATAGGGGAAGCTCGGGATAGATCAGCACCAAATTATATACTTCAGCACCATATCCTACAGGTACTACTGGAAATAAATTACAGAGTAAAACCAGTGTTCATGATAATATGACAATAAGATTTTTTTTTAACCGTATAATGCATAATGTGGTTACTGGTCTCCGGTTATTCAATGTGTCAAAGTTTCTTCTGGTTACACGGTGCAATATGGCTTTTACTGGTGTTTTGAGGAACAAATTCTACAATCTTACTTGTGGAAGTAGTGAATCAGAGACATTGATTACTGTATGTTACAGTTCATCTGTTAATCTGCTAGACAGAATTAGAGGATGAGTTTTTGAAGTTCGCTGCATTGTGATCGGTCTGTAAAATCAGTGAGCCATTCAAACATTCATTGACTTTGGCACAGCTGGAAAATCCTCCTGCCAGGAGGAGCCATAAAATTCCACCCAGTTCTTCAATTCAATCAGAAGCCACTCCATTTGTTTCCTACTCTTCTACTGCTCTATGTCATCTTCTGTTTCCCATCCTTCCTTTCTCACGGTGATGCTATGGCACATTTCTCATTATGGTGTCTATTTACCTATTTACTTTACCCTCACTACTTCAGTCAATATTGTCCATTGCACTTCAGGTGTTACATTATTACATCAAATTTCCATGATGTTTTGATTTGATTTGATTTATGGATTAGTATACAGTGAAAAGTATTGTTTCTTGCACACCATACAGACAAAGTGTACCCGTTCATAAAGTTAAGAAGTTTATTTATTAGTCACAAGTAAGACTTACATTAACATTGTAATGAAGTTACTGTGAAATTCCCCTAGTCACCACAGTTCAGCACCTATTAGGGTCAATGCACCTAACCAGCACATCTTTCAGAATGTGGGAGGAAACCGGAGCACCTGGAGGAAACCCATGCAGACATGGGGAGAATATGCAAACTCCACACAGACAATGACCAGAGCTGAGAATTGAATCCAGGTCCATGGTGCTGTGAAGCAGCAGTGCTAACCATAGGTTATATAGGGAATAAGGAAAAGAGAGGGTGAAGAATATAATGTTACAGTCATAGTTAAGGTGTAGAGAAAGGTCATTTTTATATTAAGTAGATCCATTCAAAAGTCTGAGGAAAGCAGGGAAGAAGCTGTTCTTGAATCAGTTGGTACATGATCTCAGACATTTGCATCTTTTTTCAACAATATACTTGAAATGTTGCACGTGTTGTTGTGCATTTCTATGTTCAAACTTCTTGAACATTACTAACTCAAACTTTATATTCAGAAAACAACAATGAGTTAAAATTAACATAGTAAAAATAAAATTCATTTGAATTTCTAAAGCAACTGACCATATCTGTCATTTTAAAAACATAATAGAAGGCATTCTCTAAGGTAATCTCCACTCTCTCCTCAGTAGCCTTCAGAGGCAAAAAGTTCTAAAGTGCAGAAAGAGGCCATTCAGCTCATCAAGTCTGCACCAACTGTCTGACAGAGTATCTTACCCTATCCCCATAATACCACATATTTACCCCGCTAATTCCCCTAACCTACATATCTTTGGACACTAAGGGCTAAGCCACGACTTTGCTACTTTTGACATCTCAGGTGTCTCTTACACCAAAGTAGCCAAGGTCCGTAGGGGCTGCTGTAAGTTGCAACTTTTATGCTGCTGTATAAGCAAACACCCCCAGATATCTTCTGACCAGTGTACAGGTGTCTAAGGAGTTTGACAGGAGGGCAAACATGTGAGAAATCCTTTCATCCTTCATTTCTCCACCTCACTCCCCTCCTTTACGCTCCTTCTTAAAAGTCACACCTTTAGTCATCCTTCCTAAAGCTGCTCCTTTTGTTTGGTGTTCTTTATTGACTGACCCTGTCCCTGACATTTTTCTACATTAAAGATACCATATTAATGCCAGTTGTTGTCAACGTTATTAAATGTCAAACCTAATTGCTAATACAATCGAAGATTGAAAAACAGATCATGGGCTGATTTCAGCCTGGCAGAAACTGTCAAGTAGGAGAACCAGGCTGAATATAGAAAATCTAGAAGGGAGGTGAAAAAGAAAATGAGAGAAACAAAAAAGGATTATGAATAAAGAATGCCGTTTAACATAAAGTGGAATTCCAAAGTCTGCTGTAGTCACATCAATAGAAAAAAGACCAATAAGGCCAATTAAGGACTAAAAAGGGGATTTACACATGAAGGAAGGGGACATACATAGCGGAGGTGTTAAATTAATACTTTGCATTTGTCTTTATCAAGGAAGCAGATGTTACCCAGACCATTGTGACTGAGGAGGAAACTGTCACTAAAGTAGTTCAAAATTGAAAAGAACAAAGTGCTGAATAGACTGTTGGTACTTTAAATTGACAGAATGGGACCAGATGAGATGCATCCAAAGATATTGAAGGAAGTGAGAATGGAAATTGCAGGGGCATTGGCTATAAATTTCCAATATTCCCTAAACTTAGGGAAAGGATCAGAGGTCTGGAGAATTGCAAATATAATGCCTTCGTTCCAAAAGATCATAAGGATTGCTCCAGCAATTACAGACTCAATCAATTTAACTGCAGTTTTGGGGAAGCTTCCAGAAACAATTATTTAGGCTAGAATTACTAACCACACGGAAAAATGTGGGTTGATTAAAAATCCATATTGGCTCTCTTCCTAAAGTGGTGATCATGCTGAAATAACTTACTGGAGTTTTTTTGAAGAGGTAAAGAGAGAGTTGATGAAAATAACACAGTGGATGTTGTTTACATGGACTTTCAAAAGGCATTTGATATAGTGCCACACAATAGTTTTGTGAGAAAATTTATAGCTGATGGAACAAAAGACAGTAGGAACACCAGCAGGAAATTGGTTGAATGATAAGAAACCATGATTAATAATAAATGGATATTTTTTGGACTAGAAGATTTGTAGTGCAGTTCTCCAAGGATTGGTATTGGAATGTTTGCTCTTCCTGATATATATTAATGATCTAGGTTTTGGTATGAAGGGAACACTTTCAAAGTTTGCAGCTGATACAAAACTGAGAAGAATTGTAAACCATAAGGAGGGCAGTGTAGAACTTTAAAAGGACATTGACAAGTTGGTGCAGATGAAATTCAATGCACAGAACTGTGAGGTGATCTATTTGCTAGGAAGAACAGTAAATACAATATTTAAAAAGTGGTACAACTCTAAAGGATGTGCAGGAGCAGAGAAACCATGGCATATGTGCATCAATCATTAATGGTGGCAAGACAGGTGGAGATAACAGTTAATAAATCATAAACAATTATTGGCTTTTTTAGTAGTGATATAGAGTATAAGAGCAAAAAGGTTACGCTAAACTTATATAAGACATTAGTTAGAGCTCAACTGTAATACTTTGTACAATTCTGAAAGCCAGACTATAGGAAGAGCCTGAATGCATTGGAGAGAGTGCAGAAGAGGTTCCCAAGAATAGTTCCAGGGATAAGAAACTTCAGTTATGAGGATAGATTGGAGAATTTGGGACTGTTCTCTGGAGAGGAGAAGGTTAAGAAGAGAATTGATAGAGATGCTCAGATTCATAAGGAGGCTGGATGGAATAGATGGAGAGAAACTGGAGCAAGAAGGAAAGGGCACAGATTTAAAATGATTTGCAAAAGAAGGAAACGTGGGCCAGGATTCTCCAAAAACTTTTAAGTCCCCAGTGTATGGGAAAATGGGAGTAAATCCCACTCTATGCATCAGAGTGCCCTAGCAAATCAGGGGCAGGGCCTATTCCCACCCACGAAGCTGGCAGAATAGCACTGAGTGAGCCACTGTGCAAGTGCCAATTTGTCGACATGGAAGTCAATCCATGCACAGTTGTCCCCCCATTGTCGGCCTCCAACTTGCTGGCCTTCCTGATTGTTTGCCAGACTCATAAGCCCCCAAGCCTTCTGACCCCCTCATCCATTGCTGGCCTCCTGAAATAGCCTTAATTTTCCTGACCCCTGCCAACAGTCCTGACACACCACCACCCCCATTCTCCCTGCTGAATGATCAGCCCTGATCACCATTCCCCTCTCCCTCTGTCACTGATCCTCTTGCAGAGTGGCAGTGGGTCCCCCCCAACAACCACCGATCACTACCGCACTTTCAAAGGCCTCTCTTCTCTCCAGCAAGGTCAGCCAACCTGTTCATTGTTGGACTTCAGTCCCGGCCCACTAGTCAGATGCGAATAGTGATTTCCATATTATAATTAGTTTCACATTGGAAATCTTAGTCACTCAGTCTTGTGGAGACCGTGATGCCTAGCGTGAAGCCACTGATGTCTCCTGGACCGTTGTGCTGCTCTAGTAGGCAGAATCACCCCCTTGAGCAAAATCTTTTTTGCACACCAAATTGCTCGGGTTTAGAATGCTCTGCCTGGAAATGTGGTAGAGGCAGGTCCAATCCAGGTATTCAAGAGGGTCAGATGATTATTTGAATGTAAAAAAATACAGAAGTATGGGGAAAAGGCAAGGGAATAGCAGTAAATCACAAAGCTCATTTGGAGAGTTGATACAGACGTGCTGGGCCGAATGGCTTTTTTTCTGTACTATAACAATTCTATAATTTGTACAGTCTGGCTCAGAATCAAATTCTCAGGAGTTAAAGGGAGCTCAGTGCATTCATGCTTATATGTGTGAACACAGCTTCAATCCCACTATTATATTTTAAAACTTCAATTAGAGTATAAACATATTTAAAATATCTCTGTGTAAGTTGATAAAGTAATTATTGCACTGGTGATGTCACGCTTAAGCCATCCATTACTTATAGATTTGAGAAAGTGCTATTTTCCCCTTTGGGCAATGGAAGTTTAAACCAGCATTTGTTCTGGAATTCCAGAATATTGATCCAATTCTAATGAAGGAATGGGTAGCTTAGAATTTGGAGCAAAAGATGAGGTTGATATTAGACAGAAAATGCTAGAAAATCTCAGCAGTTCTGATTGCATCTATGAGGAGAGAATAAAGCCAAGTGACTATCCAGTGAACATTGAGTTCAATAACTTCAGAGGATAAACTCTCTTCACCTTCACCCCATTTCTACTTTATTTTATTCCATTTCATTTAATCTCATTCAGTCATTTTATCATTTTTTTCACTTCTCCAATTCAGCTCTCTTTCTTTCCACACTCTCCCCACAGCCACTCCACCAACCCTTCCCCTCTTCAACACAACTGCCACATTTCTTAGGCAGTCCTTCAACAACTTGTACTTCTGTTTTGTCATTCTACATTCTGATCACCTTCTCAACCTTCTGCATCCTCATTTACCTTCCTTTTGTTGAATTCCGCCCCTCTCATTCTCCCACACTTACCCAAGTAGTATAAATCTCTGCTGATTCGCTTTGCCCTTAGCTCTGATGAAGGGTCATCCAGACTCGAAATGTTGGCTCTATTCTCTCCCCACAGATGCTGTCAGATCTACTGAGATTTTCCAGCATTTTCTGTTTTTGTTTCAGATTGCAGCATCTGCAGTATTTTGCTTTTATCTTGAAGTTGGTACTGTTTCCAAGACATTGTTATTCCTTGCACATTACAAGGAAAGGGGATAGAACATAGAACATAGAACACTACAGCACAAACAGGCCCTTCGGCCCTCAAGTTGTGACGAACACATCAAAACCTACCCAGCCAAAGACCTATCTATAACCCCCAATCCCATTGGATCCCATATACTCATCCAGAAGTCTTTTAAAAGACCCCAGTGAGTTCGCCTCAACCACCACCGACGGCAGCCGATTCCATTCACTCACCACCCTCTGAGTGAAAAACTTTCCCCTAGCATCCCCTCTGTACTTGCTTCCCTGCACCTTAAATCTGTGCCCTCTCGTCGCGACCATTTCAGCCCTGGGAAATAGTCTCTGAGAGTCCACCCTATCTATTCCTCTCAACATCTTGTAACCTCTATCAGGTCGCCTCTCAACCTTCGTCTCTCCAGGGAGAACAGTCCCAGCTCCCTCAACCTGTCTTCATAAGGCATGCCTCCCAATCCAGGCAACATCCTTGTAAATCTCCTCTGCACCCTTTCAATAGCTTCCACGTCCTTCCTATAGTGAGGCGACCAGAACTGCGCACAGTACTCCAAGTGTGGTCTGACAAGGGTCCTATAAAGCTGCAGCATTACCTCCTGACTCCTGAACTCAATCCCTCGATGAATGAAGGCCAGTACACCGTAATATTTCTTAACCACATCCTCCACCTGGGAGGCCGATTTGAGAGTCTTATGGACCCGGACCCCAAGATCCCTCTGCTGTTCCACACAGCTAAGACTCCTACCTTTGATAGTGTACTCATTCATCCTGTTGGATCTGCCAAAATGGACCACAACACAGTTATCCACGTTGAAGTCCATCTGCGACTTCTCTGCCCAGTCTTGCATCCTGTCGATGTCATGCTGCAACTTCTGACATCCCTCCAGACCATCCACAACACCACCGACCTTCGTGTCATCGGCGAAATTACTCACCCATCCCTCCACTTCCTCATCCAGGTCATTTATGAAAATGACAAACAACAAGGGTCCTAGAACAGATCCCTGGGGCACTCCACTGGTGACCGACCTCCATGCAGAAAAAGAGCTATCCACAACCACCCTCTGCCTTCTGCAGGCAAGCCAGTTCTGGATCCACAAGGCCAAAGCCCCTTGGATCCCATGGCCTCTCCCCTTCTCAAGAAGTCTTGCATGTGGGACCTTGTCAAATGCCTTGCTGAAGTCCATGTACACCACGTCCACTGCTCTTCCTTCGTCAATGTGTTCAGTCACATTTTCGAAGAACTCAATTAAGCTCGTAAGGCACGACCTGCCTTTTACAAAAACATGCTGACTATTTCTAAGCAACCTAAACTTCTCCAAATGCTCGTAAATCTTGTCCCTCAGAAGCCTCTCCATCAGCTTACCAACCACTGAGGTCAGACTCACCGGTCGGTCATTTCCAGGACTATCCCTGTTCCCTTTCTTGAAAATAGGGACCACATCCGCAATCCTCCAATCCTCCGGAACCCCTCCCATCTCCATCGACGACGCAAAGATCATCGGAAGGGGCTCTGCAATGATGCTGTCATATCTTGCCAAAATACTGCAGTGAACCATATACATAATATGTGTTGCATCCACAGTGATCCATGGCCAGAGCTAGTGGAGATTTGTGAGACAACGATCAAGTGAATGGGTCTGTTTTGATGGTTTTTGAGCGTTATTGAAGCTGAATCCAAGCAGTGAAGTAAGTATTTCTTTACAGTCTTGGCTTTGAGGAATTAGGAAGTGAGCCATTCTGTTCTTATAGCCACAGTGTTGATATGACTAGTCCAGTTCAGCTTCTAATCGATGGTGACTCTCAGATGGTAGTAGGAGGACAGTCAGTTATGCTGGTGCCATTGAAGACTAAGGGGAGATGGCTGAGCTTCTGCTTGTTCATTACTTAGCAATTAAGTGGACTGACTATTAACAATTATAACTGAAATTATCCATCTCCACTTGAGTTGTCTTAATGTAATGTCATTACAACGCAGAAGGAGGCCATTTGGTCTATCAAGTCTCTGACAGCTCTCTGAACAGCAATTCTGTCACTTCAAGTGCCTGCTGTATCTTCGCAGACATGTAAGTTTATTTCCCTCAAGTGTCCATCCAATTTTCAAAATATCAGAATTACTGATCTTTAATGGACTAATTATCATAAAATGCAGAGAATTTATGAACAATGAGGAACACTGAAGTTTTTTCTTAGTGTCCCCATGCTGCCCATTATTTGTCAAGTTTAGCAAATGGTTCCAATCTAATCACAGCAAAGTTGTGATAATTGTTAATTAGTGTCTTGATAAGTAGGAAATGAGCTTTGTGACACTGTCAAGAAATTTGCTTTCTTGCCAGTTTGAAAGGACTGGGAGAAAACTTTGGAGGTAGAATGTAAAAGCTGCATCAATAACAGAGTGAGTTTGGCTGTAGTAGGCAGGATTCAGCTCGGGTATTCATATTGCTTCAGGCTGCTCATTAATACGTGCCTGACAGGAGACCTACTATCCAAAAAAGGACTGAAATTAGAGGTAGACTGTGAATTAAGCATGAAGTAAGGACAGTTTTAATCATATTAAATAAGGTATTTCCTTCAGCAGAGGCCACAATGTCTAAGAAGTCTACCACTGCTTTCTTGGTCATGTTTTTCACACCATCTAACTGGAGATCAGGATGCCCTCTAAATTTGGTCAATGAAGGGGCATCCACCTGAAATATCAATTTCCCTTCCCCCTCCATAGATGCTATCAGTGCTCCTCAGCATTTCCAGCATTTTTCTGTTTTTATCCTTACTGGGGATATACCTTATAGTTTAAGTTTACCAACAAGCTCTATAGTTGGATAAGCAATTTTCTATTAATGAATTTAGTATCAGCTGTGGAGTAGAGGTAATCTTCATTCCTATTTAATGGCACATAGAGTGAACAGATTGAAGCATTTGAACTGTTCTCCTCGGAGAGAAGTAAACTAAGAGAAGATTTGATAGAGATGTTCAAAATCATAGGAGGTTGGACGGTATAGATCAGGAGTCATTATTCCCACAGTATTTATATGCCTAATCCAGTTCAGTTTCTGGTCAATAATAACCTCCAGGATGATAATGGGGGAATCAGCAATGTCAGTGCTGTTGAATATCAAAGAGGGATAGCTGGATTCTCTCTTGCTGGAGATGCTTGGCACTTGTGTGGCCCAAATGTTATTTTCCATTGTCCAAAATGCAATCACCCCCAAGGTTTCCGGATTAAGAATACTTGACCTTTCCACCTGTTGCATGGATGTGGAACTTTGTTCCAGTGTTTTGGAAACAATTTCTGTTTTAAAAAGATAGGTACAAAATAAAATTAGAAAATGTTGGAAATATTGAGTAGACATGACAGCATCTATGAAAAGCAGAAAAGAACGAGTTTCGGGTCTGCCGACCTATGATCCAGACTGAACTCCAGAATAGTATAGTTCAAGGATTTACTTGGACTGAAATGTATGATATGCCACAGTATATCAGCTCTATTTGAATATCTGTTGTACGTGTATTTACTTTACCAAAGGTAACTGTAAAAGATGTTATAGGTGATGCATTTAATTTAAATAAATTTAATCTGACTTCTTAATTGCTTGTTGCATATTTTGAGACATCTTGGGAATGCCTTGGAGAATAGTTTTGTCACAGTTTAAATGACTTCTGGTGAGAGAGTGACATGAGAGTCATAAAAGGTGCTGTAAAAGGACTGGGGTGTCATTAATTATTACAGCTGCCAGGCAGCAAATATAATAGGGGACATAATGAAGTCATTTAAAGAGTTCTAAAATATAGCTTGAATATAAATAGGTGGTTAAAACCGATGAATAGGTGGCAATTTTATCTGGTAACAGACTGTTAATGAAAAGGCTGACAGAAGATAAAGGACAGCTGAAACACCTTCCGACAGTTCACTTATTTAAATTATATATCTACTGCATTTATTAGAATAACAACTGTCTGGAAGAATCACCTGAAAATGGAGATGCTCTTAGTGAAGAGGGAATCTCTGCTTAGAAAATCTGTTATAGCTGTCATTAATTTTAAACTCTTGGAAAAATAATCACTATGGCAGTCTAACATTTTTTGAGAGAAAACGACGATAAGCCTTCTAACTGGCAGCAGAAAAAAAAGTCCCCATTACTTAAAACACCATGCAGCCAATATCCCAGGCATCATTGTCACCACTTCTGGATATGTCCAATTCCATCTGCAGGACAGAACCACCAGTGGCACACAGTCAGGAGAGAGCAGCCCTGGGAGTCCTGAATATTGACTGTAGATTCATGCAGTCACATGGCATCAAACATGGGCCAGGTAACCTCTGCCTGATAACTACCTGCCACCAGCATCACCTTCTCAGTTGACCAGTCAGTACTCCTCCATGTTGAATAACAACTGAAAGAAGCAGAGAGTGGTAAGGGCACAGAATCTATTCTGAATGGGGAACTTCACTGTCTATCACCAAGAGTGGCTTAGTAACACCATTACAGACTGAGCTGGCTGAGCCCTAAAGGGTATAGCCGCTGGAGAGAGTCAGTAGCAGAAGGGGAAGGATACAACAAGGGAGATAAACTTAATGGGCCTTGTCCTAACTAATCTCCCTGTCACAGATCCATCTGTCCATAATGGTATCAATATGACTGACCACAGTATGGTAATGGTGGAGATGAAGTCCCATCTTCACATTGACAATACCCTCCATTGTGTTGTGTGGTACAGTGCTAAATGGGATAGATTTAGCAACTCAAAATTAGGCATCCATGAGATGCTGTAGGCCAGCAGTGGCAAAATTGTAGTCAACCACAAAGTGTAACCTCATGACCCATATAGCCTCCACTCTACGATGACCATCATATTGCTCAATCAATGCTGTTTCAATGAAGAGTACTGGGACTGCATGTCAACAGCAGCACCAAATGTGACTAAAAATGAGTCAACCTGATTAAACTACAGTACAGGATTATTTGTGTGCTAACAGCAAACACGGCATGTAATAGACAGAGCTAAAAAATCCAACAATCAATGGATTGAGTTTAAGCTTGCAGTCCTGCCAAATACAATCATGAATTGTGTGCACGAATAATCAAATAGCATGAGGAAGAAGCTCCACAAATATCCCCATTTCCAATGATAGGGGAGTCCAGCACATCAGTGCAAAAGACAAGGCTAAAGTATTTGCAACCATCTTCATCCAGAAGTGCTGAATGGAAGGTCCAGCTCAGTCTCCTTTCAAGGTCTCCAGCATCACCGATGCCAATCCTTCAATTTGATTCACTCCACGTTTTTTCAAGCAACAGCTGAAGGCAGTGGATACTGCAAATATTCCAGCAATAGTATTAAAGTTTTGTTCTCCCAGCCAAGCCATTCTCTAACATAGGCATCTATCTGGCATGTGGAAAATTACCCAGCTGTATCCTGTACACAAAAAGCAGGACAAATCGAAACTGGCCAATTAATGCCCAGTTTATTCTTGATCATCAGTAAAGTGATGAAAGGGGTCTTCAACAGTCAAGTGACAGTTGCTTAGAATTAACCTGCTCATTGATCCTCGGTTTGTGTTCTGGTCGGGTCACTCAACTCCTGACCTCATTACAGCTTTATTTCAAACATGAAAAAGAACTGAATGCTGGAGATGAGGTGAGAGTGTTGATTCTTAACATCAAGCAGCACTTGACCAATTATGACATTGCTGTGCCCTAGCAAAACTGGAGTCAATGGGAATCAAGGGAAAAGCCTCTCCTGGTTGGAAAATGGTTGTGGTTGTTGGAGGTCAATTATCTCAGCTCTAGGATATCAATGTAGGAGTTTCTCAGAGTGGTGTCTGAGACCCAGGCATCTTCGGCTGCCTCATCAATGACTACTCTTCCACTACAAGGTCAGAAGTGGGGGTGTTTGCTGATGACTGCACAATGTTCAGCATGATTCACAACGCCTCAGATACTGAAATAGTCCGTTTCCAAATGCAGCAAAACCTTGACAATATTCAGGCTTGGGTTGACAAATGACAAGTCACATTCAAGTCACACAAGTGCCAGGCAATGACCCTCCAACAAGAGAGAATATAACCATTGCCTTTTCACATTCAATGGCATTGCCATCACTGACCAGAAACTGAACTGGACTAGACATAAATACTTTGGCTACAAGAGCAGGTCAGAGATTAGGAATCCTGCAGTGAGTAACTGACCTCCTGACTCCCTAGATTCTTTCCACCATCTATAAGGCACAAGTCAGGAGTGTGATGAAATACTCCCCACTTGCCTGAATGAATGCAGCTCTAACAACATTTAAGAAGCTTGAGACCATCCAGAATAAAGCAATTTGTTTGATTGGTATCCATTCAACAAAAATTCACTCTTTACACCCCCAACAGAAAGTGGCAGCAGTGTGTACTACCTACAAGATACACTGTAGAAACTCACTAAGGCTTCTTAGTGTAGATCCCACCCCACAATTTCCACCATCTAGAAAGACAAGGGCAACAGATATACGGGAATACCTCCACCTGGAATTTCCCCTCCGAACCACTCTGACTTAGAAATATATAGTTGTTCCTTCTCTGCCATTGGGTTAACATCCTGAAACCTCCTTCCTAATAACACTCTAGGCATACTCATACCACATGGACTGCAGTAGTTCAAGAAGACAGCTCACCACCACCTTCTAAATGGCAATTAGGGATATCCTAGTCTCGTTAGCAATATCTACATCCCTCAAATGATTTCTTTTAAATTACAACCAGAAGAATGTTGTCTGAGATGGGAGGCATTATCTTTGAGAAGAGGTTGGGGAAACTTGAATTGTTCTCACTGGAATGACAGACGTTGTGGGGTGACCTGATAGAAGTCTACAAGATTATGAGAGGCATGGACAAGAGTGAATAGTCAGAAGCTTTTTCTCAAGGTGGAAGAGTCAATTATTCAGGGGCTTGGTTTAAGATGCGAAGAGAAAAGTCTAAAGGAGATGTACGAGGCACGTTTTTTGACACAGAGGTGGTGGGTGCTTGGAGAGGTAGTGGAAGCAGATACGATAGTCACTTTTAAGGGGTGTCTAGACAAATACATGAATAGGACGGGAATAGAAGGATATGGTCCCCAAAAGGGTAGGGGTTTTAATTTAGTCGGGCAGCATGATCGGTGCAGGCTTGGAGGGCCAAAAGCGTTGTGCTTGTGTAATTTTCTTTGCTCTTTATTCTTTAAGAAGTGGTTAGCTGAGACACTGGGGAAGTAGATAGGATAAAAGCAGGAATGTGGTTCTTCTTTAAATTAAAACTACAGGGCAGAGTTGCCTATCTGCAAGTAGACTATGGATATGAAAGCTGCAAGTAATCCAATGACAGGATCAGGAGAATAACAGGAGAAATGCCATTCCTGTTAGAAATCACAATAGATGGAGAAATCAGATGAATTCGGAGGTGTGAGTGGAAATCAGCTATGTTGATGTCGGGAGAGTATTTCAACTCACTGTTGTCCATTTATCAACTAAAGATTGGACTATTGGCTGTTGAAAATTGTAGTGGTCTTCAACCCTCCTGATGCCCAAGGTCCACTTGATGCCATTTTCATGCATCTCTTTAAATGGGAGATCAGCCCCTGCTCTTGTGTAAAAACAAAGGCAGATAATTAGGCTGCTTAAATGGGGAAGCTGAGGATGCTGCTCAAATCAGGCACAAATCATCAGCATGTGTGCCATGCCTACTCGGCGTATGGCATGTCACCTGGGACTCATTCCCCTCACACCTTTATTGGTTCAAACTTTCTGCCAGTTGGGAGAACCTCTGAACCACCCAGAGCTGGAGTACTGCAACAGGAGGTCCATTTGGCACCTGAAACTCCAAAGAGATGCAGTAACCAGGACCAACAGGCACCACCAAATGTTCACCTACTTTGTGCAGAAATCAAAATTCTCCCCAGTGATGTTTGATAATAGAAACTAAGTAATTACTGGTAACACAGTAGGCTGAATGGCCTACTCTTGCTGCTATGTTACTCAAGGGTGAAACAAACAAAAGGATGGTGCACTAGAATCATAGAATTCCCACAGTGCAAAAGGAAGCCCTTCAGCCCATTGAGTCCGGAGTGACTTTCTGACAGAGTATCTTAACCAGACCTTTCCCCCCAGCCCGTACCCTTAACTCCACACATTTACCATGGCTAATTGTTCCTTGGGAGCACTGTGGAGAGGCAGCGATTTGCGAGTGGAGAGCTTGTGAGTGAGTAGAGCGATTTTTAAGTCTAAATTTTACTAGTTTTTTAAACTTTTTAAACTTTTAAACCCGGAAGGTGTTGCAAAGCACCTTGGGTAGTGTAGTTTTTTTTTCAACCTCACTATAAATTGGGGTGGTGTGGAATCCCGATACTCTACGCAAGTAGAGTATCCCAACCTCCCCTCCTCCTCTAACCTAAAAAAGAGAGAGAGAGAGAGAGAGGAGAGCTCTAAGAAGGAGCAGGTAAGTTTGTTTTTGTGTGAGCTGTAAGGTCCTTGGCTCACAGGGCCTAAGCAAAAAGGGGAGGCAAGGTAAGTTTTAATCTTTCTTACTTTTTTTTTCTCTGGGTTACTAAAAAGGGGCAAGTATGGGTGTGAGGCCAGCATGTTGTTGCCAGTGTAACATGTGGGAGGTCTTGGAGGCTCCTGGTCTCCCAGATGTCCCTACCTGTGATCGCTGTGTGGAGCTGCAATCCCTACGGGACCAGGTAAAAGAACTGAAAATGCAGCTTGAGGACCTTCGACTCATTAGGGAGAATGAGGAGATTATTAATAGGAGCTACAGACAAGTAGTCACACCAGGGCAAAGGGGGGAAGGCACATGGGTAACTATTAGGAAGGGGAAACCTCAGGTGATGGAAAGTACACTGGTGGATGTCCCCCTTCAAAGTAAGTACTCTTGCCTGAGTACTACTGTGGGGGACAGCTCATCCAAGGGAGGCAGCGGTGGCCAGCTCCCTGGAGCTGAACAAAAACAAAACCCTAAAAAACAGAGCAAAAAGGCAGTGCTTATAGGGGACTCCCTAGTGAGGGGGGCGGACAGGCGTTTTTGTGGACGCAGACGGGAGTCGCGGATGGTGGTATGTCTCCCTGGAGCTGGGATTCGGGATGTCTCTGGACGCATCCCAGACATCCTGAAAGGGGAGGGTGAGGAACTGGAAGTTGTAGTACATATAGGTACTACTGACATAGGCAGGAAGAGGGAAATGGACATGAAAAGGAATTATAGGGAACTGGTAGGCAGCTGAGAGAGAGGAAAGCGAAGGTAGTAATCTCAGGATTGCTGCCTGCGCCTCGGGAGAGTGAGAGCAGGAATAGTATGAGGTGGAGGTTGAATACGTGGCTGAGGGACTGGAGCAGGGGGCAGGGATTCCAGTTCCTGGATCATTGGGACCTCTTCAGGGGTAGGTGTGACCTGTACAGCAAAGACGGGTGGCACCTGAATCCAGGGGGACTAATATCTTGGCGGGAAGACTGGCTAGGGCTACTGGGGGGACTTTAAACTAGAAAGGTTAGGGGGAGGGAATAGTGATGTGGAGAATGGGAGCAAGGAAGTTAGCTCCCAGGTAGGGAAGGACTCTAGGCAGGATGAGAGGCAGGTTTGACGAGTGGGGGAGAAGGGAAATGTTCAGTCTGAGGGGCTGAAGTGTGTCTATTTTAATGCCAGGAGTGTAGTAAATAAGGTGGATGAACTTAGGGCGTGGATTGCTGCTTGGGATTGTGATGTGGTGGCCATTAAAGAGACTTGGATGTCTCAGGGACAGGACTGGGTACTACAGGTCCCGGGATTCAGATCCTTCAGGAAGGACAGGGAGGGAGGCAAAAGAGGTGGTGGAGTGGCACTGTTGATTAGGGACAGTGTCATGGCTGCAGAGAAGGTGGATACCGAGGAGGGAATATCTACGGAGTCTCTGTGGGTGGAAGTTAGGAATAGCAAAGGGTCGGTGACGTTGCTGGGTGTATTCTATAGGCCACCCTATAGTGACAGGGAAGTTGAGGTGTAGATAGCGGAACATATACTGGAGAGATGTAGAAATAACAGAGTTGTTGTGATGGGAGACTTCAATTTCCCAAACATCGACTGGAATATCCCAAGGGTAAGGGGTTTGGATGGGGAGGAGTTTGTTAGGTGTGTTCAGGAGGGTTTCCTGACCCAGCACGTGGACAAGCCTACGAGAGGAGAGGCTGTACTGGACCTGGTACTAGCTAATGAACCAGGACAGGTGATGGATCTCTCGGTAGGAGAGCATCTTGAGGATGGAGATCATAAATCTATCTCCTTCACCTTTGCATTGGAAAAGGATAGGATCAGGCAGGCTAGGAAGGTGTTTGTCTGGAATAAGGGGAAATATGAAGACATCAGGCAGATGTTGGGGCGAATAAACTGGAAGGAGGTGTTCTTGGGGAAAGCACAGAAGGAAGGTGGCAGATATTCAAGGAATGCTTGTCTGGAGCTTTGCACGACAACGTTCCGGTGAGACAAGGAGGTTTTGGTAGGATGCGGGAACCGTGGTGCACGAAGGCTGTGGTGAACCTAGTCAGGAAGAAAAGAAAGGTGTATAAAAGATTCAAAGAGCTAGGAGATGTTGGGGATCTAGAGAAGTATAAGGCTTATAGAAGAGAGCTTAAAAAGGAAATTAGGAGAGCCAGAAGGGTCATGAGAAGGCCTTGGCTGGTAGGATTAAGGAGAATCCCAAGGCCTTCTACAAATATGTGAAAAGTAAAAGGATGAGAAGAGAAGGGATAGGACCTATAAAAGGTGAAGGGGGAAAAGTCTGTATGGAACTGGAAGAAATGGCAGAGGTGCTTAATGAGTACTTTGCCTCAGTATTCTCGGTGGAAAGTGATCTAGGAGGATGCACTACAAGTTTGCGGCAGACTGAAAAGATTGAGTATATAGATATTAAGGAAGCGGATGTGTTAGAACTTTTAAATGCTATCAAGATAGACAAGTCTCCGTGACCAGATGGGATGCACCCCAGGTTATTATGGGAGGTGAGGGATGTCATTGCAGAGCCCCTGGCGATGATCTTTGCGTCGTCAATGGAGACGGGAGAGGTTCCGGAGGATTGCGGATGTGGTCCCTATTTTCAAGAAAGGGAACAGGGATGGTCCTGGAAATTACCGACCGGTGAGTCTGACCTCAGTGGTTGGTAAGCTGATGGAGAGGCTTCTGAGGGACAAGATTTACGAGCATTTGGAGAAGTTTAGGTTGATTAGAAATAGTCAACATGGTTTTGTAAAAGGCAGGTCGTGCCTTACGAGCTTAATTGAGTTCTTCGAAAATGTGACTGAACACATTGATGAAGGAAGAGCAGTGGATTGTGTACATGGACTTCAGCAAGGCATTTGACAAGGTCCCACATGCAAGACTTCTTGAGAAGGTGAGAGGCCATGGGATCCAAGGGGCTTTGGCCTTGTGGATCCAGAACTGGCTTGCCTGCAGAAGGCAGAGGGTGGTTGTGGATGGCTCTTTTTCTGCATGGAGGTCGGTCACCAGTGGAGTGCCCCAGGGATCTGTTCTAGGACCCTTGCTGTTTGTCATTTTCATAAATGACCTGGATGAGGAAGTGGAGGGATGGGTGAGTAAGTTCGCCGATGACACGAAGGTCGGTGGTGTTGTGGATGGTCTGGAGGGATGTCAGAAGTTGCAGCATGACATCGACAGGATGCAAGACTGGGCGGAGAAGTGGCAGATGGACTTCAACGCGGATAAATGTGTTGTGGTCCATTTTGGCAGATCCAACGGGATGAATGAGTACACTATCAAAGGTAGGAGTCTTAGCTGTGTGGAACAGCAGAGGGATCTTGGGGTCCGGGTCCATAAGACTCTCAAATCGGCCTCCCAGGTGGAGGATGTGGTTAAGAAAGCTTACGGTGTACTGGCCTTCATTCATCGAGGGATTGAGTTCAGGAGTCAGGAGGTAATGCTGCAGCTTTATAGGACCCTTGTCAGACCACACTTGGAGTACTGTGCGCAGTTCTGGTCGCCTCACTATAGGAAGGACGTGGAAGCGATTGAAAGGGTGCAGAGGAGATTTACAAGGATGTTGCCTGGATTGGGAGGCATGCCTTATGAAGACAGGTTGAGGGAGCTGGGACTGTTCTCCCTGGAGAGACGAAGGTTGAGAGGCGACCTGATAGAGGTTTACAAGATGTTGAGAGGAATAGATAGGGTGGACTCTCAGAGACTA
Organism: Sphyrna mokarran; assembly: GCA_024679065.1. Lineage (NCBI taxonomy): Eukaryota > Metazoa > Chordata > Chondrichthyes > Carcharhiniformes > Carcharhinidae > Sphyrna > Sphyrna mokarran. Next base: position 43,193,453 of record JAGIQG010000013.1, read on the forward strand.
TTTCCCCGGGCTGAAATGGTCGCGACGAGAGGACACAGATTTAAGGTGCAGAGAAGCAAGTACAGAGGGGATGCTAGGGGAAAGTTTTTCACTCAGAGGGTGGTGAGTGAATGGAATCGGCTGCCGTCGTTGGTGGTTGAGGCGAACTCGCTGGGGTCTTTTAAAAGACTTCTGGATGAGTATATGGGATCCAGTGGGATTGGGGGTTATAGCTAGGTCTATGGCTGGGTAGGTTTTGATGTGTTTGTCACAACTTGTGGGCCGAAGGGCCTGTTTGTGCTGTAGTGTTCTATGTTCTATGTTCTATGTTCTATGTAATCCATCTAACCTACACAGTCTGGGACACTAAAGGGCAATTTAGCATGGTAAATCCATTTAACATGCACATCTTTGAACTGTGGAAGGAAACTGGAGCAAACTGGTGGAGACACAAGGAGAACGTGCAAACTCCACACAGAGCAGGTCCTTGGTGCTGTACGCCAGCAGTGCTAACCACTGCGTCACCATGCCGCACCATATTAGATAATAATAATGATATTGTTTTAAAAAATCATATGACTGTTTTCAGGAAGAACAGCATGCTTTAGAAAAGTTGAATAGGATTAAATAAACTAACCAAGAACATAAAAGCAGCTATTGAAATTAATTTCAGCTAGATGAAGAGATTGGAGGCAATTGGATCCCATACAACAGTGATAGAAGAATGAATGTTAGTCGACATACAGGGAAGAACACAGTTATGAAAAAAATTCTGGAGCCAACTTTCAAGAATAGTCATTGAAAGCAAAACAACATTTTGATGACAAGTGTGTATATAAAAATGCTGGTAAAAGCCATTATAAAATGACAGTCTATTTATTATGGCTTCAGGGAATATGATGGAATAAAAGTAACAGAATATTACTTTAAATAGGAAGAAATATAACATCAAAGTGTGCAGAATATCTGAGAATTACAGAACAAATAAGAGGAAAATTGTGATTTGGAACACTTGAGATGTAAATTAAATAAATCTTATGCAATGTGAAAGACTACTTAATGAACCACTTTAACTGATGTTTCTAATGTAAAAAATGCTAAACTAATACTTGGGGTTAGTAAGTGGCTCAGCACAATAATAAAAAGTAAGGCAGTCTACATTGTGAAGGGATAAGGTGAATGCGTGAAAACAAAAACATTATATTAATGAGGAGTTCAACCATTTAAATATAAATTGACAATGCCCAAATGGCTCAGAAACTGGAGCTGGTAAATTTAACACACATTTGCTTCGTGACCCAATGCATCAGCGACACCATGAGAGATCTCAGCTTGACTTGGTAATGATAAGTAACCCTGGCAGCATACACGACATTGAGTTGTAGCACCCTTGGGCAATTGGAACTGCAACATGATTAAATTTCATGCAACTTCAGATTCAACACTGGCCTGGACCAACAAGCAGGTGCACAATTTCAAACTACCCTCACGCAGCAGCGGGAATCTTGGAAGAGCACATTTTCCGGACTTCCTATAAAGAGTTGTTCCGCTCTTGTGACAGTGCCATTTTGGATATACTGCACACTCAGACTGCTGTTGCTTCAGAGGTACATTATGCCATAACCCCCAGCACTGAACATACTGCTGTTGCCAGAACAGTAAGTTCATTGGTCTATAACAGTAATTTATTTTCTACAATGATTTTAACATAATAAAAAGTCTCAAATTGCTTCACAGGGATAATAAAAAAACATAAAAATGACAGTCACGTAAGGAGATACTAGGGCAAGTGACTCAAAGATTGAAAGATGGGTTTTAAGGAATGTCTTAAAGAAGGAAAGCAAGATGGACAGACAAAAAGGTTAGATGGAATTCCAGAGCTTCAAGTCTTAGGTAACTGAAATTAAAGCTGCCATGGATGGAATAATTCAAACCAGAGTATTCAAGTGACTAGAGTCAAATGAGTGCAGATATCTCGGAAGGTCAGGAGGCTGGAGGAGATTACAGAACTAGGGAGAAATGTGGCCATAGAAGGATTTGAAAAAAGCATAAGAAATTTAAAGTCAAAACTTTGCTTGACTAGAAGCTACTGTAGGTCAATGAGCGCAGGATGATAGATGAATGGTACATGGTGCCAATAAAGCCACAGGCAGTAGAGTTTTGGATTTCCTCAAGTTTAAGGGCAGTAGAAAGTGGATGCCGAACCAGGAATATGACTCAAGGTAACAAAGACATGAATGAGGGTTTCAGAAACAAATAAGCTGAATGGAGGTGGGGAGGCAAGCAATGTGACAGAAATAAGCAGTCACAAGCTCATGTCAGAGTCAAATATTACACCAAGGTTGCAAAAAGTTTGTTCAATTTCAGACAGTTCAGACAAGAGAAGAATGGAGTCGGTAACTAGGGAAATTTGTTTGGAGCAGGGATCAGTATCAATGGTATCAATTGTCTAGTATTTAACTGGAGGAAATTTCTGCTCATTAGTACTGGACATCAGATAAAGAGTCTGATGGTGTAGGGATTGTGAAGGAGAGCAGAGAGGAGGTAGTGATGAAAGATAAAAACAGAAATGCTAGAAAACTGAGCAGATCTGGCAGCATCTGTGGAGACTGAACCAGAGTTAATAGGTGAGGTTTTGGAAAACAACCCTCTACAACTACCCTCTATCTTTCGTCACTAAGCCAATTTTGTATCCATTTGGCTACCTCACCCTGAATCCTGTGAGATTTAATCCTATGCAACAACCTACCATGCGATATTTTGTCAAAGGCCATGCTAAATCTATGTAGATAATATCAACTGCACTACCCTCATATATCTTCTTAGTTACCCCTTCCAAAAACTCAATAAAATTTGTAAGATATGATTTTTCACTCATGCTTTGCAAAGCCTGGCTGACTTTCCCTTGCCTCTCTAAATGCCTGTAGATCCTGTATCTCAGAATATCTTCTTACAACTTATCCACTAGTGAAGTAAGGCTCACTGGCCTATAATTCCCTTTACCCTGCAGCCCTTCTTAAACAAAGCCAAAATATTTGCTACCCTCAAATCTTCAGGCATCTCACCTGTGGCTGTCAAATGATTCAAATATCTCTGCTAGGAAACCCATAATTTCCTCCCTAGCCTCCCACAATATCCTGGGATACACTTCATCTGGTCCCGGGGATGTATCTACATTGATGTGCTTTAAGACTTCCAGCACCTCCTTCTCTATAATATGTACACTCCTCAAGACATCACTATTTATTTCCCCAAGTTCCTTAACACCCATGCCTTTCTCAACACTAAATACTGATGAGAAATATTCATTTAGGATCTCATCCATCTCTTGTGGATCCACACTTGTTGATCCTTAAAAGGCCCTACTCTCTCCCTAGTTATTCTTTTGTCCTTTATGTATTTGTAGAAGCTCTTTGGATTCTCATTTGCTTTATCTGCCAAACCAATCTCGTCCCCTTTTTGCCCTCCTGATTTCTCTCTTAGCTCTACTCCAACAGCCTCCATACTCTTCAAGACATCCACTTGATCCCAGCTGCCTGTGCTGTCATATGCCTTTTTTCTGACCAGGGTCTCAATATCCCAAGTCATCTAGGATTCGCTACTTAGAACATAGAACATGAACATAGAACAATACAGCACAGAACAGGCCCTTCGGCCTTCGATGTTGTGCCGACCAAAATAAAAAGCAATGCCCTCCTAACTAAACCATTCCCTTCTCATCCATATACTTATCAACTAACCTCTTAAACGCCACCAAACTTGGCGCATCTACAACAGCTGCAGGCAGGGCATTCCACTCCCTAATCACTCTTTGAGTAAAGAACCTACCTCTGATATCCGTCCTATAACTCATACCCCTTAATTTAAAGTTGTGTCCCCTCGTGCTAGCTTTCTCCATCCTAGGAAAAAGGCTATCACTGTCCACCCTATCCAAACCTCTAATCATCTTATATGCTTCAATAAGATCCCCCTTTAGCCGCCTCCTTTCTAACGAAAACAACCTCAAATCCTTCAACCTCTCCTCATAGGACCTGCCCTCCATACCAGGCAACATCCTGGTAAACCTCCTCTGTACCCTCTCCAAATGCCTCCACATCTTTCTTATAATGTGGCGACCAGAACTGCACACAATACTCCAAGTGCGGCCGCACTAGAGTTTTGTACAGTTGCAACATGACGTTGCGGCTCCGAAATTCAATCCCCCTACCAATAAAAGCTAAGACTCCGTATGCCTTCTTAACAACGTTATCAACTTGACTGCCTACTTTCAGGGATCTATGCACATATACACCAAGATCCCTCTGTTCATCAACACTATTAAGAATCCTACCATTAGCCCTATACTATACACATTTATTATTCCTGCCAAAGTGCATTACCTCACACTTTTCCACATTAAACTCCATTTGCCACCTCTCGGCCCAGCTCTGCAACTTGCCCAAGTCACTCTGTAAACTATAATACCCCTCTTCACTATCTACCACTCCACCGACTTTAGTGTCATCTGCAAATTTACTGATCCATCCCTCAATACCCTCATCCAGATCATTTATAAAAATTACAAACAGCAGGGGCCCCAAAACAGACCCGAGGCACACCACTCGTCACCGAACTCCACGATGAATATCTCCCATCAACCACCACCCTCTGTCTTCTATCTGCCAGCCAATTCCTAATCCAATTAGCTAAATCACCCTCTATTCCACACATCTGCATTTTCTGTAGAAGTCTTCCATGGGCCACCTTATCAAAGGCCTTACTAAAGTCCATATATACTACATCAACCGCCTTACCCCCATCCACCTCTCTGGTCACTTTCTCAAAAAAACTCAATGAGGTTAGTAAGGCATGACCTACCCTTCACGAAACCATGCTGACTATCCCCAATCAAATCATTTCTCTCTAAATAACTATAAATCCTATCCCTAATAATTCTCTCCAATACCTTGCCCACCACAGAAGTAAGACTCACTGGCCTATAATTCCCAGGAAGGTCTCTCTTCCCCTTCTTAAACAATGGGACCACATCCGCCATCCTCCAGTCCTCCGGAACCACACCCGTAACCAACGAGGACCTGAAGATCAGAGCCAGAGGCTCTGCAATCTCCTCTCTTGCCTCCCAGAGAATCCTAGGTAAATCCCGTCCGGCCCAGGGGACTTATCCAACTTCAAACCCTCAAGAATATCTAGCACATCCTCCCTATCTACTTCAATACTTTCCAGTTTGCAACCCTGTACCTCAGTGTTCTCCATAACTACATTTACATCACCCTGCGTGAATACCGAAGAGAAATATTTATTCAGTACCTCTCCAATCTCTTCAGGCTCCACGCACAACTTCCCACTGCTGTCTATGACTGGCCCTAATCTTGCCCTAACCAATCTTCTATTCTTAACATATCGAAAGAAAGCTTTAGGATTCTCCTTAATCCTATCAGCCAACATCTTCTCGTGTCCCCTCTTAGCTCTCCTCAATTCACTTTTTACCTCCTTCCTGGCTAATCTATAGCTATCCATTGCACTAACTGAGCCTTCAAGCCTCATCCTGACATAAGCCTCCTTTTCTTCTTAACCAGCAAATCAACTTTTTTCGTACACCAAGGCTCTCTTACTCGACCATTTCCTCCCTGCCTGACAGGGACATACTTATCAAGGACTCTCAGCAGCTGCTCCTTGAATAAGCACCACATTCCAGATGTTCCCAGTCCCTGTAGTTTCCTAGTCCAATCTATGCACCCTAATTCTCTCCTGATGGCCTCATAATTACCCTTCCCCCAGCTATAACTACTGCCCCCAGCTTCATGCCTATCCCTGTCCATCACTAAGGTGAACGTAACCGAATTGTGGTCACTATCACCAAAATGTTCACTAACTTCCAAGCCTAACACCTGGTCTGGCTCATTGCCCAGCACCAAATCCAATGTAGCCTCACCTCTAGTTGGCCTATCTACATACTGAGTCAAAAAACCTTCCTGCACACTTTGTACGAAAACTGACCCCTCTAACGAGCTAGAGCTATAGCTATTCCAATCAATATTAGCAAAGTTAAAGTCCCCCATCACAATTACCCTACTACTTTCACTCCTAATCAGAATTGACTTTGCAATCCTTTCCTCAACCTCTCTAGAACTATTAGGAGGTCTGTAAAAGACTCCCAACAGGGTGACCTCTCCTCTCCTGTTTCTAATCTCAGCCCATACTACCTCAACAGACAAGTCCTCATCAAACTTCTTTTCGATCACCGTGATACAGTCTTTGACCAGTAACGCCACTCCTCCCCCCCTTCTACCCCCTTCTCTACTCCGACTAAAGCATTTGTACCCCGGAACCTGCGACATCCATTCCTGTCCCTGCTCTACCCAAGTTACTTCTACCAACGTGCCCTTCACTCTAAAAGGAGTACCCCTACCACACTTTTGAAAGCCTCTTACTCCAGCAGGCATCCTTTTGCCTGCCAACAGGCTCCTCCGTTCAACTTTTGAAAGCTCCTTCTTGATACCATCAAAATTGGCCTTACCCCAATTTAAAATTTTAACTATTGCGTCAGACCTATCATTCTCCATCACCATCTTAAAACTAATGGAATTATGATCACTGGTCCCACAGTGATCCTTCAGTAATATTTCTTATTTCATGATGTGGAGATACCGGTGTTGGACTGGGGTAAACACAGTAAGAAGTCTCTCAACACCAGGTTAAAGTCCAAAAGGTTTATTTGGTAGCAGTAGCTTTCAGAGCGCTGTTCCTTCATCAGTTTAGATGTGGCTATACTGATGTTTTATATATATTTAACATAAGTTTCTGATATTTGTACTCTGACTCTATTGATAAAGCCTAGGATCTTGTACCTTAATCAGCTGCTATCTTCAACAAGATGTCCCAAGGTCTGTCTCTGTTCTTGCATCACTTTTAAGGTTGCAGATCCAGCATTTGAATGTTTACTTTGAGGCCAAAATTCAGGACATCACACATCAGAACAAAAACAAAGGATTTGGAGCAGATATGGAAAAGATTTAGCAGAATGATTCCAGGGATTCCATTACGTGGATGAACTGGAGAAGCTTGATCTAATTAGAGCAGTGAAGTTGGCAAGAGATTTAATAGAGATGTTTAAAGTTATTAAAGAGTTTAAACACAATAAATAAAGCATGGCTGAATAGGGCACAGATTGAAGTTGATTGACAAAAAGAACAGTGTTTACAGGACGGTGAGCTTTGGAATATATGGTCAGATAGCGTGGGATTCAATAGTAAGTTCAGGTAAATAGTTTAAGAATCAAAAAGGGATATGGGAAGAGTGGCAGAGAGAGCAACTAACAGGCTTACTCTTTGAAGAGACCAGTGCAGATATGATAGACCAAATATCTCTTTTCTATGCGGTACTATTCAGTGATTCAAAGAGCCCAGTGATCTTTCATATCATAGGACTATTGCTTTGCTTTTTGTGTATTGTCACATTCATCTCTTAGAGAATAGTCTGAATTATGGAAGGATTTTCAGACTGATTGACAGCCTGAGGAGTTGCGACGTGAATGCTATTTTCAGGCTGCAACCAGCATTATGCCACTCATTGTGGTTAGTTCAATGGAGGTGACCCCACCCCACGATGTGTTCCCCAACAGCGGGACAGGAGAATCAGGCAAAACACTGCAAATTTTGGCAAGACCAGAATGTCAATTCTTCTACTGAAAGATCATTTGAATGATAGCTTGTAGGAACAGCAGCTAAAACACAAACATTGTGGGAAAGGGAAATCAGATAGCCCACACCCAATTGAATAGAAAGCAGATACAATTGTTTTAATTTTGTTAAAAATGAGCTTTAACATTAAAGCTCAAAAGAAGTAGGATGTATTAATTTAATGAAGATAAGTAACTACTTGTTTTGAAACGAATACAAAAAAATGCTGGAAATTAGGGAAAAAAGATTCAGCAAAGATTAATGTTTCAAGTCAGGTTCTTCTCATTCTCAACCAAGGTTCTCTCTTTGCTGAAGAGCCTATTGCTCTTATATACTTTTAATCCAGCTTTCCAGCTCCAATGGTTTTTCTTGGCATCTACTTTTACAATTAAAACACTTAACCAAGAGGAGGTACTGTCTGAGGTCATAGATGAGAAGGTCAGTGTAAGTCATGGGATCATTATCCCGTTCCATCATGCATACAAACGGATTTAATCATCCAAGATCGAGGTACTCAATATAAAGGACAAAGTAAAATCTAAGCTCTTATCTGATCTCAACAGCCAGAAAGAGATCCTTTCATATAATACAATTTGCAACACAGTGTTACATTGTATTCTGAAAGAGGCTACTGGGATATTTTTCAAATGTATCAGAGTTATTGTCAAGGACCAAAACAAGGCAGACTGTAGGGTTGGTAATGTTAGTAATGGATTGTCACAGGAATCAGTGATATACAACCTATATCAATGACTTTGATGAACGGTCTGAATATGTGGTTGCTGACTTTGCTGATAACAGAAAGATAAATAGGAAAGTAAGTTGTCAAGAGAACAAAGGCCGGAATTCTGGCCATTCATGTCAGTGGGATTCTCTGGTGTGCCCCCTCCCATGGGTTTCCCACTGGCATGGGATGACAATGGGAATTCTTATTGACAGCGACAGGATCAGAAAATCCAGCCGCTAGCAATCAACGTGCCACCTCGCGTTGGTGGGAAATATGGCTGGAGAACCTCACTCAAGAGTTTAGAAAGGGATATAGTGAATTGGCAAAACATTTAGCAGATGGAGTATAACGCATGAAAATGTGTACTTGCCACTTGGTAGTTAGAATGGCAAAACAATACACTGTTTATATCAAGAAAGATTGGAGAACTCAGTGATACACAGAAATTTGGCTGTTCTGGTACATGAATTACAAAAGTTTGTATGCAAGATCAGCAAGTGTTTAGGAGAGCAAATGCAACATTGGTGTTTATTAGAAGAGGAATCGCATATAAAAGTTTAACTGTGGTTATATAGGGCCTTATTTAGTACAGGATGTACTGCATACAATTTTAGTCTCCTTACTTAAGGAAGGATAGAATTGCATTATTTGATCAGGCAACATTCATTCAGTTGATTCCTGGGATGAAAGGGTTTTCTTATGAGGAAAAATCACACAATTTTGTACCTATTGGAGTTCAGAATAATGAGATGAATTTATTAAAATGTGTAAGATGCTGAGAGGACTTGACAGGGCAGACACTGAGAGAATATGAGAGGACACCCTTGTGTGGGAGTCTATAACTGGGAGTCTAAGTTTGAAAGTTTAAAATAAATATAAAAATGAGAGTTCTATTCATAATTTTCACTCTCAAAAAAGTCATTCGTCTGTGGAATTCTCTTTCCCAGGGCCAGTGGAGGCTGTGTGATTGAACATGTTCAAGGCTGAGATGGTTAGATTTTTGATCAGCAACAGAATGAAGAGTTGTGAGGGATGGGCAGTAAAATAAGATTGAAGTCACAATCAGATCAGCCATGACCTTATTGAATGGCAGAGCAGGTTCAAGGGGCTAAGTGGCCTACTCCTGTTCCAAATTCTCGTGCATCCAAAGGCAGAAGCAGACAGAAGATAATGATTGCCAGAACCTATGTTGTTCAAACTTGGAATTGCAGCATTGCATCAGGTTAGTTCCACTTCAACATGTTTGAGTACATGCAGGCACATAGCTTTGGGGACCGTTATCTATGATGTTGCACAGGTTATACAGGTAGGGCTACCCTGAGGGAAGCCAGTCAGGCCTTTGTCGTGCTTCTGGATACTGGATTGAAAATCCCAGGGTGTTCAGCAGCCAGTGAAGTATTTCTGTCTGTTTTAAGTGTAGTAATGGAGAAAATGAGGCAGCCAATTTGTTCACAGTAAGCTCCCACAAAGAGCAACGTGGTAATGAAAAAAAATCTATGATTAGAGCTAAATATTTGCCAAGACACTAAGGGTCATTCCCACATTTTTTTCAAAATAGTACCATGGAATCTTTTATCTCCACCTACCTAAGAGGAAAAACAAGCCCTTGGGTTAACGTCTCATCCAAAAAGGCTTATGTGGACTCATTCTGGAATAGCCAACATTGCAGTACTCCCTCAACAGATAGTACACTATCAGCCTAGATTTTTGTGCTCAAGTCATGAAGTGAAAATCTTCAAACTCAGAAGCAAGACCACTAGCAACTGAACAATGGCTGACATATTTTCCTACCGCTCGCGTCTTTGAGAAGAAACTCAAAGACTGCCTCGTGTGCCAACTGGAGGAAGGTAGCCACCTCTCTCAGCACCTGAATTGCAGACCAGTGCTAGAAGCATTTCAACAACTTGAGAAGCAATATAATACACCAACCACTTAGTTTCTTCTGCATACCATTCGCAATAATTCACTGTTTAACACATAATTTAACCCTACCGAGAGTGTCAAGAAGGTCACATTAATGTATCAATTCTACTTGCTTCAAGGGCAAACTTAAGGTACACCTTAAAGAGAAGGGGATACTAGGGAATGAGGGCAGTTAGAGAGGAAATTCATATGGAATATATGCATTGGCATAGAATGGTGGGCTCAATAACTGGATTCTGTGCTGTAAAGTTAATGTAAATCTAAAAGTTTATGTTTCACTTTTTACAGATTGGAGCTTGAAATGAAGTCTGTCTAATTCTTGAATGCCACCTAAATCCAATCTGCGCTCAATCTTTGCGATAGAATATTCCACATAAGTAATGAGACTCATCTTTAGGGAGAGTGAGAAAAGTTTTCATTATGAAGCTTAATCTGTGATTAGCACACTTTATATTGGCTGAACAAATACAATTATCAATGGTAGCGGAAGGTAAATTCAGAAGATGTGTAGAAGCAAAATGTCACATTTTAATCTTAATTCAAATTCTACTTTGTGTCGGGGAAGGAAATAGAGAAAAAATCAATGCAGTGAGTACATTTTCTTATAAAGATGTATAAAATAGTATATTAATGAACAGACAGTAAGAGATTCTTGTCACACTGATTACCTATTCAACTCTATTTTTGACAGCATTTCTATTCATTTTCACCCCAGTGGTGCTAATAAGATTGCCAGTATTTGTGTAAAAATATTCAGCAAAGCTTAATTGAACATCACACCAAAGCTTTATACTGTTTTAACTAAAGATGCAGGACACAAGGAAATAGACACATTAGCTAAATAAACCAGTGAAATACTATCACATTCACAGACACACAATAGAGGCCAAACCTATTCCTGTCTCACATTGAAGGCTATTCTTTCTCACATCCATCAAAAACATTGTGTTGAGGCAGCTTGTCATTGTTTTGTGTAGCTTGCCCATTACTTGTGCTCCCTAGTTGGCCTGCGCTGTCCCAGAAATGAATTGAAGCGCTAATGTCAGCTGAAGATGACAAGTTGCTGAGGTCCATCACATGCTATGGAAAACTATGCTATAAGAATGCTAGTAGGAAGAATACAATAACCATAAAACCATTCCTTCTATCAGTATTCAGAATGAATCATGCTGCAAACTAGAACTAGCCAAATTTAATCTGCCGATGGTTTGAAACAAAGGTCTATGTTTGAAAAACATTCCCAAGGTGAATATTGTCTAATATAGCACTGCTGATGGTTTGGTATGTTTATCTAGTGAGTAACTTTGAGACATGCAGAGCAGGAATGTCTAAGGTCTGATCCCAAGCTGTGCTCAGTGGCACAACAGCCACCACTGCAGTGTGACACTGGCACCACTACAATGCACCCTGCTGGAAAGATCAGTCTGATTGCTGCTCTTCGTAGTATTCAATATTTGAGAAGTGAGCATGCTGAGTGAGGTTTACTTGTGATGGCTTTTGCAGTCTAATTGCCTGACTACTACAAAATTAATGAGAGTTACTTGATAAAATACTACGGATCCATCCTCCAGCAAGCATTCAGCACCTGCAAATAGTGACAGGAAGAGGGAGAAAAAAACAATGTTATCAACCCGAACAACATTTCAGAATATTAGGAAAAAGTAACATTCATCAAATGAATGCAAGTGAAAAGATTTGATTGAAAGATGTGACTCAAAGATTTTGACTCACCAGAAAGTTTTTGCTGAAACCTCTTCAAATAGAGATATCATTTGGGGCATTAGGCTCGGCTTACCATCTAGACTGCCGGATGATGCACCTTTACCCCCATCAAGGACAAAAAAAATGTTTCATACAGATCTCCCAAAGTCACCTTCTAAGAATAAAGAAATCACTGAAGAAATTAATAATCTGATTCTTCATGGTTAACAAAGAAAAGCTTGGAGTAGAATCGGAAAAGATGGATCAAACACCAGTAAAATAGAAGCACATAGCATTCTCTTCATAAGAAAATCCTCCAAAAAAAACAACATAGTCAGGATAATAGCTGTATAGAGGTTTTATTTCATCAAACCTAAGGTCATTCAATTAGCCAAACTAGATACTAATTTCTTTCAGTAAACAAAGCATTGGTTACATTCTTCAGTATCTGAATTCAATATAGGCTATCAGTCATTAGCATTGCAAGTCTACCAGTGTTCTTTTTTGAACAAAAAACAAAACAGAACTTCCCACAGCAGACGCTTTAGAAAGTACGAGTGCTTTATTTCCATCCATTTGTGGCCCCGACCTTTTTGTGGCAAAGGCCTGACTGTGGGAGAACCAATGCTACACATGCTTCATTTCTGTTCGTTTTCCTTCACAATTCCCCAACTACCCCTGACATCAGGGTTAACAGCTTTCTTTTCTGTGACCACATGAACCGTAAGTGCGTTTTTTTTTGCCGTGTCAACAGAAGTTTACGGCAAGGTTGAAATCTGAAAGCTTTCGAGTCAGTAATATCAGAAAATTGTTCAGAAAAAAATCATTCCATTGAAATGTCCAAATGATTGCATACAGAAATAACCTTTTCAAAAAATGATTTTGTGGTTTCAAATGTGATCTCCCACATTAGGTGGATGAAAATTATAAGCACAGGAAAAATATAGGACAGTAATAGAAAAGTGCATTTTCCATAGCAAGATTGACCAGTATATACCCATATTAAAGCCAGCAATGTTATACCGCAATTAGCAAACCGCTGGGCCCAATAAATTCTTTCTGCAATCAGAATAAAAGCAAGTTCAGTTTATTCTAAGGATTATATGACTTGGATAAGGATTCTGAAGCCATTGCATAACTACTACATTCTGTTCTCCTGCTGAGTAGCACAATTGCTGAGATGCAGCCCATTGTGTACCAAAGGAAAGGAATATGCTGCTTTCTCAGAATGACAGCAAAACTACCGCACCCATCAACATGAAAGACAGCTGTACTCAACTGTCTTGGCTAAAATACAGATGCTGTAGTCTGCAATCAGGCTCTATCAAGTCTGAAGGTCCCCATAGCTACTCTCCAAAAAGCCCACCCTCAATTAAAAGTAACCAATCACTGTGCATGTTCATAAAATTATAGAATCCCTACAGTGCTTGACAGAAGCCGCAGGGTGCTTATAAAGAGTTTTTTTCAAACCGGAGGCCTGTGACCAGCGGTGTGCCTCATGGATCAGTGCTGGGCCCACTGTTATTTGTCATTTATATCGATGATTTGGATGAGAATATAGGGGGCATGGTTAGTAAATTTGCAGATGACACCAAGATTGGTGGCATATTGAAGAAAGTTATCTACAATTTCAGTGAGATCTTGATCAATTGGGTCAGTATGCTGACGAATGGCAGATGGAGTTTAATTTAGACAAATGTGAGGTGATGCATTTTGGTAGATTGAATCAGGGCAGACTTACTCAGTTAATGATAGGTCATTGGGGATAGTTACAGAATAAAGAGATCAAGAGGGTGCATGAAAATGGAGTCACAGGTGGACAGAGTGGCGAAGAAGGCATTCAGCATGACTGGTTTCATCGGTCAGAACATTGAATATAGAAGTTAAGATGTCTTGTTAAAGTTGTACAAGACATTGGTAAGGCCACACTTGGAATAGTGTGTGCAATTCTGGTCACCCTATTATAGAAAGGATACTATTAAAGTAGAAAGAGTGCAGAAAAGATTCACTAGGATGCTACTGGGACTTGATAGATTGAGTCATAAAGAGACGCTGAATAGACTGGGACTTTTTTCTCTGGACGGTAGAAAATAATGAGGGGTATAGACAAAGCAGATTGTCAATATCTTTTCCCAAAGATAAGGGAGTCTAACACTAGAAGACTAGGTTTAAGGTAAGAGGGGAGAGATACAAAAGTGTTCAGAGGGGCAATTTTTTCACATAGAGGGTGGTGAGTGACTGGAACAAGCTGCCAGAGGTAGTAGTAGAGACGGGTATAATTTTATCTTTTAAGAAGCGTAGATAGTTACATGGGTACAATGAGTACAGAGGGATATGGACCAAATGCATGCAATTGAGATTCGCTTAGAGGTTTTAAAAAAGGGACAAGTTGGGCTGAAGGGCCTGTTTCCATGCTGTAAACTTCTACGAATCTATGACTATGCAGAAGGACATTATTTGGGCCATTAGGCCTGTACCGATAATTCCACCCAGCCCTTATCCCCATAACCTCTGCTAATCCCCCTGACACTAAGGGGCAATTTAGCTTGGCCAATCCACCTAACTTATCTATGGACTGATAAGGAACCGTAGCACCCAGAGGAAGCCCATGCAGACATGAGAGAATGTGCAAACTTTACAGTGACAGTCATCCGAGGCCCAAATTGAACTCATGTCCATGGCATTGTAAGGCAGCGGTGCTAACCACTGTGCCGCCCTTTAAATTGCACTATCTGCTATTCTGGGATTCAAACTCTTGTCCTTGGATTACATTATTATCCTAGGTCTTTGGATTACTAGCCCAGTGACAATACCCACTGTGCCACCCCTCTTCTTATATCGTACTGAGGTAGAACTTGACAGGATAACAAAGATAGGTAAAATAGTATCTAAAGTAGGCACTAGAGGGATTGCACCAGTTGACTTATGTGGTTACTGGCATTTTCAAATTGTTTTCTGAATAAATCATTGCATTTCTTTAGATTAGTCTTTCTTCATCATACCTTGTATTATGAAACAAATATTCTGCTTTTTTTTAACTTCAACCTTAAAGTTACAAAACCAATACTCAGAGTGGATTGGACAAATCTAAATCCATTCTTTGCTTGCTCCAAAAAGCTAATTCAAATTCCAATTGAATCCAACTCACAAATAGGGATTTTATAGCCTCACTCGAGAGAGATTGGAACTTCCTACCCAAGGACAACAGCCATCTCCATTGTCTGCCCCTCATTCGCTCTGATTCCATGGTGGACAAGGTGGTAGAATCTTGGTGATGGTCCCCACAAGATCCAAGCTGACAACATAAGGCACTGCAGCCCATCTTGGGCCTAATGTAACACTTGATCTTAGCCAAAAGACTGAGAAGCAGTTAAGGACACCACAAATTGATGAACTGTGCTCACTTGTTGCAGTCTAGAATAACGACTTAGAATTACAAATACTCTTGGATCCACAGACAATGAAGCTAGGAATGGTTCTGCATTCTAATCACTTCTAGACTTTTTAAGGTCCAGCGCTGGTGAATATACATTAGACATATAGCTGCTGAAAGAAAGCTAAACACCAATCACTTGCATTTGATTTTTAGGATACCGTGTTGAAACATTCTTCTTGCACTACTGAAATTCAAGGGCATTGCTAACAGATTTAACTTTACTTACTTGAAAAGTGTGGAAGACACTAAAGTAATTCAATCCCATAGCCGTAGTCCAGACAGCCCACTTAAAAAAATTATAAACTTATTTTCATGATCCTTGAGACATCGCAAAGTCTTTTCTATCCAAGGAAATGTTTTTGAAGTGAAGCCACTGTTGTAATGTCAAAAGTGTAGAACTTAATATATGCACAGCAAGGTCCTACAAACAACAATGGCCAAAATCTTCCAGCCTGGGGAGAGGCCTCTGGCTCAACCCCTTTTCTGACTCACCTTTCGGAATTGTTTGCTTCTGTGCAGCCAATGGCACAAGAGTCAACATCAGCAGGGAGTGTGGGGTTTGAGCATTTCAGTGGGGTGAAGGGAGATGAACACTGTCAGAGTGACTATTGTTGGAGAGGGACTTAGTGCCAAGAGTGAGGGGAAGTTGAGCAGTGCTGGGGTTGACAACTCCATTAGACAGCAGGAGTCAATGAACTGAATTGATTTTAAGGGACATGTCTGTAGTTCATGATGAGAAAAAGGGCACGGTTGTACTGAAATTACACTAGAGACTTGGCTGCCAATTATGCTCATCGTTGCTGGAGCTGACAGTGAGCTTTGCAAACTAAAACTAAAAACTAGATCAGCATCAGGCACTTCCTCTCCAGTACTGATGGGACAATCTGGACCATTGTGATAACGAGCAGACTATTTGTTTTGAGGTGATGGGTTAGATGAAGGATAAAAATTAGCCTGGACACTACAGAGAACATCCCTGTGTTTATTCGAAATTGTGCTATGGTATCTTCATTATCCATCTGAGACATTAGGAGGAACCTTGGTTAACACCTCAACGGAGAGGTGGCACCTCTGCAGTGTAGCACTGTCTGAGACCAGGGTGCCAGCACAGATTTAGTGCTCACTTCCCTAGAGTAGGTCAAGAGGACGAATTGCACCCATTTATAGTCATATACTGTTACTTCAAATAAAATTTTGATCTATTTGGTTCAGAATGAAAAACACCTGTTAAGGGATATATAATAGCACATTTAGAGAATGATGCTGGGGCAACTTGGTTTATAATTACGATAAAAAGTTACAGCACAGAAAGAGGCCATTCAACCCACTATCTGTCAATTTAAAAATAATTTTAAAAACTATCCCCACCCATTCTAATCCCATTTTCCAGCAGCTCGTCTAAAGCCATGCTGGGTACAGCACTTTAGTTACAGATTCAGGTGCCTTTTAAAATGAGCTTAGGGTTTCTACCTTCATCACCAGGCAGTGAATTCCAGAACCCCTCCCCCCACCTCACCCCACCCCACTCTGCGTGAAGAGAAATTTCCTCATATCACCTCTCATTCTTCTAGCAATCACCTTAAATCTGCGACCACAGATAATTGACCTTATTGCTGGGACAGTTTATTCTATCTAGGCCCTTCATAATCTTGCACACTTCAATTAAGTCAGTCCTCAGCCTCCTTTACTCTAGGAAAACAATCCCAGCCAATCTCTCCTCATAGCTTCAATTTTCAAGCCTTGGCAAAATTCTTGTAAATCTCTTCTATCAAAATAGGCATACTTAAAGTTAACATCCTAACATAATAGACATGTCGGTACACTTACTAAAAGTCAATTAATGTCCTGGGAAGATAAAAAAAAGTTTACCATGAATAAATGCTTCACCTCACTTCAGAGCTATTGAAATAAAGGACTGAATTTTGCCACAATATTTGGGGCTCTATATCGGGGCAAAAAGCACCAAGCCCACTCTGGCCAGCAATAGGACCTGCTTAGTGATTTTACCACTAGATGGCCTCCTCCTTGATAGCAGGCATGCTCCTGATGTCACTAGTCCAGGGGTCTGTACCTGTAAAGCCTAAGCAACCCCATAGGGAAATGGTGGGTGCTGCTGAGGCAGGCCAGTATGTTTGGGTGCCTTGGACAGTTATTCTACATTAAAATTTAGGAAAGTGGGATGGAGAGGAAACCAACCATAGGGGTCACTGAGGCCCCAGCAGCTACCTCTCGTGTCTACAGACCCCTCTCTCTTTGTTGTAGGACTACCTGCCTTCATGAAGCAGGCAGCAACTTCTATAAACATAAAATGCCAGCAGCCCCACAAATCGAGTTACAATTGGATGCTTGATTATGCAAATTGTCTGCCAATCTCCAAGCAGCAGGTAGCTAACTCCCTTCAAAGTCTGTCATCTTCACACTGTTGGGAAACTTCCCTGGCAGTGGGACAATGGGGAATATATTGATAAGCTTCTGTGCTATTCTCATTCTGCCATCTGGGCGCCAATAAAATTGAACCCAAAATAAATAGCAGATTAAGCATGAATGAAGATGTACTTGATGGAGCTTAGAAAGATGAGTTGGGAGTGGATCTCACTGAAACTTACTGAGTGCTGAAAGGCCTGGATAGACTGAACATGGACAAGGTATTTCCATTAGTAGGAGAGACTAGGATCCGAGGGCACAGCCTCAGAGTAAACAGACAGCCCTTTAGAAGAAAGCTGAACAGGAATTTCTTCACACAAAAGGTGGTGAATCTGTGGAATTCATTGCCACAGAAGGCTTTGTAGGCCAAGTCATTGAGCATATTTAAAACAGAGATAAATAGGTTCTTAATTGATAAGGGAATCAAAAGGTATGGAGAAAAAGCAGGAGAACGGGGTTGAGAAACATATCAGCCATGATCGAATGGTTGAGCAGATTCAATAGGCCAAATGGCCTAACTCTGCTCTGGTATCTTACAGTCTTATGTATTGAACATAAAGACTACAAACATTAGTAATATCCATTTCATATGTTCACAGCTTTTAGAGATGGTGAAATTCTTCAAAAGGTACTTTGAGGTTTTCACACAGTGAAAAGAATGGAGACACTGAGCCAATTTTACCAATAAGTTGCGCCCATTTTCAGGTGCAAAAATGTGATAAAGTCCAGCATGAAATGAGTAGCATGATCCACGGCTGTCTCCGTACCCATTCCCCCTTTACCAAGTGTCCAAAATTGCCATGATCAGCATCGTGCCAGAAATGCATGCATTTAAAATGATTTAATGGGCTGGATGCCCAATCTTACCTCCATTTCCAATCGTATTTACCCGTCCAGCTTTGGTGCAAAACAGATATGGTCCACAAAAATCGGTTTCATGTAATCCAGCTTCTGAGGAGGTAAGCTCAGAGCTTCCAGCAGCTCTAGAATTAAAATCGGTGGTGTTGGTGGTGGTGGTGAGGGGGAGGGCAGATCGTTCTCTGGTGAGAGGGAGGGGGCAGAGAAAGGAGGTGGACAAGATGCATCTCTGTGGGGGGATGGAGGAGGGCCAGAATCGTTCTCTGATGGATGGGGGACAGATCATTCTCTGGTGGGGGAAGAGGCACGTCAGACCGTTTTCTGGTGGTGGTGGTGGGGGGGAGGTGGGCCAGATTGTTCTCTGGTTGGAAGGGGGGGAGGGGGAGGGGCAGACCAGATCATTCTTTGGTGGGGGAAGGAGAGATTGCTACCACGCTGTGTACTGTCAGTATAGGGCAACGGGCCACAATCGGTCTGGGTAATGGGAGGGGGATTGGGTGGATTAGAGTGACAGTTATGTTGTGGGGTGGGGAATGTTTGTGGGAGCGAAAGGGGAGGCTTCATGCAGCCCAGAAGTGATGTGGCAGGGGAGTGTTTTCAAAATGTGTTTTTGACTGCATATGCGCAGTTGAAGGCACCAATCAGAGCAGCAGCATTTTGGGGCATGATAAGCCCCACCTACAGGCTTCTGCAGCACAATTCAGAATCGCTTTCTTTTTCAGGCAGAGTGCGAATGAGGGAGGAAGTGTGCCTGAGAATAAGTCTAAAAGTCAGATCTGAAACATTCCCAGATTCAGCACTTAGAATTAAAATGGTAAACTTAGGCCCACCGAGTGCTATCTAGAAAACTAGAGAGTGACATCGTTTATTTTGTGCACAGTCTGGGACTGCTAACATAATTAGGCTTTATAAACAAGAAAAAGACTACAAAAAGGACACAAGCTGGTTTTTACAAGTGTGAAACAAAAATCAAATTTTACCCACCTTACCTTTATTACTTTATGTACATTATAACTTCCATATTGCCAAGAGTTTTGTGATGAAAAGCAAAACAGTGTTATGGTGATAGTTCTATTAAATAAAGAAGACAATATAAAGACACTGGTACTGTATTTCATGCCGATTTAGCACACAAACTAAATGAAACATTAAATTCAAAGCAATGGATGCCATATAAGGAGGAAAACCATGTCTTATTCACAATGATTTGCTCGTAATTATATTGTTAAAAAAATGAACATTTCTTTGGCTATTTGATTTAAAAGAGATGTTACAATGGAAAAGAATAATTCATTGCTGTAGTTCAAATGGAAAAAAAGTACTGCATGAAACAAACAAGCTGACTGAGGTTGTTTTATTGCAATTAAATATGACAGAATATTTAACAGATAATTGTTAAAATATATTTGATCAAATTCGTCCCAAGTTATTTCTAATCCAGTACACTCCTTTCTAAAATATCCTGATGCAAGAAGACATCAAAATTCATTGGTCTTAAAAGCATTTTTATTTACAAAAGCACATTTTTGCAATAATTTTGACAACTGTACTAGTATTGATAGAATGGTTCCATACAGCTCACAAATGATGAAAGAATATCAATGTTTTCTAAATGTCATTTACAGATTGTGATACCCTGATCATGACACCAACCTTCACGCTGGGCATACTTTGTACAGCACTTCACCTCTGATGGCCTGCATCAGGAGCCAGCAGAAATATACAAAAAATATCAACTCTCTTCAGCAACTGCTAGAGGTTGAAATGGAATGAACAGTGGCAGCTTCCAATTAGTCCTCTGTGAATAAAACTTCACAGCACAAACTACCTTGGTTCTGGAATGTCAGCTCTCAAAAGCATGAAAATGGAAATGTCACCAAGAACATTGCAGAGTGCTCTTCAGACTTCAAGACCGGGGCTACATTGTCAGAGATATATTGTGAGGTGGATAGGGCAAGCACCACTGTTGCCATTCCAGGTTTCCCTTGTACTACTACTAAAGACAGCAATGTTGTAAAAAAAAATGCTTGTGTTTCATAAAAACATTCATTCTATTGATGTCATCTAACTCCATAATACCTAGCTAAAACATTTTTTGTCACACACCAAACACTACGTACTTGTCATGTTACTGGATTTTACCAAAAGGATCATTAAATAACGAAATGCAAGATGTCACAGAGCCCCAATCAATTAAATGTTATCACAACTGGAATGAATCAGGGTTACCATAAATGTTGCTTGAGAAACTATTTTTCCAGTTAAATACCACAGCACTATAATTATCAACAACTTTTTAGTTTGTACTTCTCTTTCTCTTCCCACCACCATCATGTCCTTATAGGCTCTACCAACACTCAGCAACTCAATTTGGCAATGTTTTTTCTGAAGAGGAATAAAAGAGGGGATATAATTAGATATACTTGAGTTTTAGGCAAGAACGGAGGTGGGGGGTGGGGTAAGTGGGGGGACTGGGAGAGTGGGGGAGTGGGGGAAGGGGGTGGGGGAAGTGGAGGGGTGGGGGAAGTGGAGGGGTGCGGAAGTGGAGGGGTGCTGGGGAAGTGGGGAGGGGCTGGGGAAATGCGGAGGGTGGAGGGTTTGGGGAAGTGGCGGGATGGGGAAGTGAGCGGTGGGGAAGTGGGAAATTGGGGGGTGGGGAATTGGGGTGTGAGGAAGTGGGGCAAGTGGGAAAGTGGTGGGAGCAGTGAAACATCCAGAGACAGTGACACAGTGCTGTCTGCAAGATGAGAGAGCAATATCGAGGCTGTTAAGTAATGGCTGCTTAAGGGAAGCAGCTTAATGATGGTATATTGTATATTCTATAAGTAATTACACACAAATCATCAAATTTATTATTGAATTTAAAATCCAGAAAACGGTCCACTGCAGCTTACAGGACTGTCCTTAATTCTGAAAAACTACTAGGAACATACTGACATCGTTTTAGCCGACATTTTCCAATTTATTTGTATGTGCTATTTGGTGGGGGATAAATTGAGCACTTTTTTCAATTCACTGCCTGACCTTAGTAACAAGTGTTCCAGCTTGGGCAGAAAATAAAGCTTGTTCTACACTTGATCAGTCTAAACCTCAGCATTATTATCAGATTATTTGGTTCAGGTTGCTCAGGAGCATCCGAAGTTGGATGCACAGGGATCACAACTATACAAGACATGCTGGATGGGTCAGCTCATGTCCTGTCTAATATTTCTGTATGTCTGTATATACGAAGGTGTCATTTTCCATTTCGAGCATCAGCTGTTTTGTTCCCTGAGTGATATTAAGCAGCTTTGCATCATTGCCCCCTCTAATCATACTACTAGACACTGGACTCAGATTACTTGGGATATTCTATCCAACACAACATTAAACTTTCATTCTTTCTGTCGAACTGCAAGGGGTAAGAGATGTTGAAAGAAATCTTGGTTCTGGTTAAGGGCTGTTATACTGACAGCCTGCATATAGTAGAAGTTAACAGCAGTTTTACTGCAAGCATCAATGATTAGAATATTTGCTGCTCGTTTCAGAGATGTACAAACACATTTCTTACACATTTTCAGTATCATTTAATATTTACAGTGACTTAGCATTTCCTTTTACTAGTTAGCAAGAAAAAGATGAGCTAATTTCTGACATTACCAGAATTACTCCCCCACCCCCTACTACTCTCAGTAAAACCTCTGGCCCTGCACTCCAGATAAATCAGAGGTGTTATAAAGAGCTGATGCTACAGTGTGGAAATGGAGAAAGGATGCACATCTAAATCAAAAAGACCTTAAAAGAATTTGACACTTCTATTTTCTATGTTTAGTTTTCTTCCTGCACTTGCTATTTTACTAACTATTGAAAATTAGCTGGTCTACAGTTTTCACTACTTTAACTTACAAAGCTGGAGTTCACTTGAACTTTCTTGAGAGATTATATATAAACAGGCAAAATAAGTGCATTTCCCTGTCCTAAGATAATTTCTCCAGAGAAAGAAAGGGAAATTTATCCTTAATATTTCAATTGTTACACACAGTGTTTACAAAAGGCAAATTTTGGTAGGACACCTAAATGGCCTGTTTTGCTGTCAATCATATTTAAATAAATTGTGTTACAGATACAAATACACATTGACAGCTGGGGGCTACTATCTTATTGAGACAGAAAATTCTATTGTGCCATCTTTATATATTTATTTCTTGTGCTTAGTTATTTGGTCGTTATAAGCATTTTTATCTTTCCCTTTTAATGTTAGTGGGGGAATAAAACATTATAATAAGTACATTAAGGTGCAGAGTATAGTTACAAAACATAAACAAGACATGCCATTTAAGTAAATAGTAAATATTGCAAATGCTGGAATCTGAATAAATACAAAAAAATGCTGGAAATACTCATCTAATGCAAGGCTATCAAAATGAAACATGAACTTCCTTTCTTTCCATTGATGCTGCCTGACCTGCAGAGTATTTCCAGCATATTTTGCTTTTATGCTAAGTTAGTAACACATTCAACTCAAAACTTAAGTGTTTATAATCCCTTATATTTAACTAAACCAAAGTTTTTCATACATTTGAATGAATTCTGAGCTTCATAATTTGGGTAGCTCGCAATCATGACTTGTGTGTGAAAACTGGAGTCATTAGTATGTACAAAGCCACAACATAAGCTGAACTGGTATGATCACAATTATTACCACCAATTTTTTAAAATTTGTACCTGAATTACAAATCAGTGCAACTTGTGCAGTTTGCTGCTATACATAGGACCCCAAGGTTTCCCCCTTTCCGGCACCACTAACTGTCCGTGTTGTACACCCTCAGCAAACGTGAAGTAATCGGCGAGGGAACGTGCCAAGCCTGTTAAATCCACAGCCTGGATGTTGTCATAAGAATTCAAGACAGAGGCCACAACGTCATCATTTTCTGCTTGAGACAGCGTGCATGTAGAATAAACGACAGTCCCTCCAGGACGCAGTGCTTCAAGAGCTGACCTGCAAGCGGTCAGTAAAAGGACAGTTAGGTCACTTCCAGTAGACACAGAACAGCAAGTTGAAAAATGGATCTTGTTTATTTTTGTGTAACCAGAGAGTAAAATAATTTTAATAGTGCACCATCTCTATGGAACAGTGCACCCTTAATCAATCAATCTGGCTTGCAGTAACAATCTCAATCACTGAATAGTGTTTCTGAAATGAGAGATGGTAATTTATAGTAGAAAATATGATATAGTTTCAAATGAAATTTGATTCCTTAATATGAATATCTAGAAAAAGGAGGTAACTGATTCACATGAATAGGGAGGGAGGAGAGGGATAAGGATCTAGTCAGAGCATAAGTTTTTTTTAAATTTAGTTAGGTCATCATAATTGGCACAGACTTGAAGGGCTGAAGGGCCTGTTCCTGAACAGTGCTTTTCTTTATTCCCTAAAAATTTGTTCTCAAAAGAGAGTTAGTACTGATTATTACACATCATATGTATATGATTTTTAAGCTGATAATTTATAGAAGTTACGGAATGAAAGTGCTCCATCAGAAACATAACCTATTTGTGGATACAATTACTCTGTGCACTGTTTTCACAGCACCTGTTTGGTCTATTTGCATATAGTTCTCTCTGTGCTATTTTAACACAGACATTAAACAGTTGCAAACAAACAAAATAAACTGCTCAGTATGAAAACATGAATGTAAGTAAATGCATTTATTAATGTGCTAAAAATAGCACAGTACAGCATTAAATTAATTGATATTGTATATATGGGTAAATATGTATCATGCAATATTCTTCTTCAATAACTTTTCAGTAAATATAGGTTGATATTTTTCAGTCCTCATACTTTTCCAATGAGAGAGTCTATGGGCTATTTTTTATTCCCATATGGGGCATATATGGAGGTGGGCTATGTTCTAATATAACCAATGATAACATTGGAATCTATTATAATGTAATTGATGGCAAAATGATGCGATGATTTAAGCTTAACATCGGAAAATTCTCAAATCCATTATCAAGAACTTTATAGCAGAGCATTTGGAAAGTAATGGCAGGATGAGATAAAATCAGCATGGATTTATGAACAGGAAATCATTTTGACAAATCTGCTGGAATTCTTTGAAGACTTAACTAGTAGAGTTGACAAGGGGGTGCCCAGTTGTTGTGGTATGTTTGGAGTTTCAGAAACTGTTTGGCAAAATCCCTCATAAAGAAGATCATCGTGCAAGATTAAAGCACATGGGATTAGGAGAAGTGTATTGAGATGGATAGAAAACTGGTTGGCAGAGAGAAAACAAAGAAGAGGAAATAATGGGTTATTTTCAAATTGACAGGCAGTAACAAGTGGGGTGCCACAGGATCGGTGCTGGGAGCCTAGCTATTCACTATACTGATTTGGATGATAGAACAAAATGTAACATCTCAAAGTTTACAGATGATATCAAGTTGGGTGGTATGGTGAACTGTGACCAGTGATCTGGAAAGATTGGGTGAGTAGGCAAATCAATGGCAGATGCAGTATAATTTGGATAAATGTGAGGTTATTCACTTTGGAAGCAAAAAAAAAGGTGGCAGATACTACCTGAATGCCTGTAAATTAGGAGAGAGAATTGCAGTGGGACCTGGGGATCATTGTACACTAGTCACTGAAGGTAAGCATGCAGATACAACAGAAGATAAAGAAGGCAAAAGGCATGCTATTCATCATTGTGAGAGGTTTCGAGTACAGGAGCAGGGATGTGTTGTTGCAATTATACAGGACCTTGATGAGGCCTTTGTGCAGTTTTGCTCTCCTTTCCTGAGGAAGGATGTTCTTGCTCTCAAGGGAATGCAGTGAAGATTATCAGGCTGATTCCAGGGATGGTGGGACTGATGTATGAGGAGAGATTGACCAGGTTAGGATCATTTTTGCCGGAGTTCAGACGAATGAGGAGGGCATCTCATAGAGACTTATAAAATTCTAACAGGACTAAACAAGATTGATGCAGGAAGGATATTCCCAATAATGGGAATCCAGAAACAGGGATCACAGTCTGAGGATTCAAGGTAGACCATTTAGGATGAAGGTGAGGAGACATTTCTTTACCCAAAGCATGGTGAACTTGTGGAATTCATTACCACAGGAACTGGTTGATGCCAAAACATTGAATATATTCAAGAAATAGCTGGATATAGCAATTGGGGCAAATGGGATCAAAGGTAATGGGGAAAAAAACAGATAGGCTAACGAGCTGGACAATCAGCTATGATCGTAATGAATGGCAGCGCAGGCTCCAAGGGCCAAAAGGATTCCTCCTGCTTCTGTTTCTACGATCAGCTGACCTGGTATAAATAGAAAGCAAATGGGTATTGTGGGGAACTTGCATGACCCAAGACGTGGCCTAAATGTTGGTGTCATGAGTGATGGGTCAGAATCTCCATTTGACCCAACATCAAATCCAAATCCTACTCACAATCACTATTATTATTTAGATATAAATGGGAGTATATTTCAAATTATATTATCAACCATATAAATTTCTTAAAGCAATCGCTCTGTTAGATCAATATTAGAACACACAACAAAAAAATTATCAAGACGGTATTGCAGCTTATTAAACATATGCACAATGCAGATTGACATTCCAAGTTAAGCATTCTAAGATAGTAATATATTTTGCTGACATGTAAAAATAGCAATCAGATGGAAAAAAAAATTTTAAATAAGTTTTCTGCTCGATTAACCTCATTTCCTAATTCAATTTAGAACATCAACAGTGGAGTGATAATCATCTGAAAAGCTTTTAAACACTCACAACATGACAAGAAACTGTGACATTTAGCAATATGCAGTAAGCACCTGTCTATATGAATCTTATTTTATGTAATTCTAAAACATGGCGTGCTTGTACTAAATGGGTTACAGGAATCATGAGTTTCTGAGAAACAGATAGCAACTGTTAAGTCAATAAAGAAAGTTAATTCAATAAGGATATGCATTATGGATTGAAAAGCAGTTTCCAGTAAAGGGTAACTGCCTCAGCATCACTATTAAGCATTTAGCAGGATAAAGGCATGGCTGCCTTAGAGGTCACGAAGTATCAAATGAAAGAAAGCAAATAATTTTGTTTCCTTACACATCAAGCTGCAAAGTGCTAATACAAATTCAAATAAAGCGCATGGCAGCAAGTTCAGTGCATCTTTGATAATCTGCAAAGTTAAATAATTTTTATATCCACATTATATACAGTTCAGTTGATATAGTGAATCATTATGTTTCGGAGATGTGAATTAATCATGGTACAAATAAATGTAAAACAGTTTTACATAAAATATACTGATCAACATGGTATATATGCTACATAATCAATTTGTGAGGTGTACAATATATGGTTTGATGTAAATGTACCTGAAAAGTCTACTTGTTTTATTTTGATCACACTGTTATTGTGTCATTTTTATTAAGTTCAATATTCTAATCGATATTTTTTTTCCAAACAGATAGATAAGTTGGATACGAAAACAATGACATTGCGAATTGACAAATAATTCATGATATCAGATGAAAATTGGCAGCTACAGCTTTGGATTAATATTAGAAAGATGTTTAAAATGTAACACTATCACAACAGTGCTAATTCAATACAGTTAAATAGTTGATCTATTGTTTGGTTAAATGATCACAGAGGTTTACAGCATGAAAACAGACCGTTCGGCCCAACCTGTTCATGCTGCCCCCTTTTTTCTAAACCCCTAAGCTAATACTAATTGCCCATGTTTGGCCATATCTCTCTAAACCCATCTTATCCAGTTAACAGTCTAAATGCTTTTTAAAAGACAAAATTATATCTGCCTCTACTACTATCTCTGACAGCTTGTTCCAGACAATCACCATCCTCTGTGAAAAGATTGCCCCTCTGGATCCTTTTGTATCTGTCCCTTCTCATCTTAACTCACCAGGCCAATTACTTCAATAAAACAAATCTGGAAATTAGGCAGATTTGCCATTGGGAGCATTATTTAGTATAAAGTTTCCAGCTTTCGATACCTAATTAGTCAAAGGCTGCCTTGCCTGCTGAGCTTCTCTCCATCTCTTCACACAATTTGTTGTCTACTGCATTTGACTAAACACCATCATCTTGGACACAAGTAGAGAAAAAAAAATTATCTTTGATAACTGTCAGTCATCATTGCTACAGTGGATCAGTCAACCAGCATGATGTTTGGTGACGGATTTGTGAATACAACAGGAAATGACAGTAGATAGTATCCAATTTATCAAAAATAGAGTTGGATGTCCAACCCAACAGAAAACGGATATTTATTTTCAACTATTGACATTTCAACTTGTGTAATAGGCACAGCATTATTGTGTACCTGCTATACCTGGTTTATGTTTATATTAAAATAATTTGACCACAATAAAATAGATTAGATTATTCTCATCTCCATTAATTGTTTCAGCAATTAAATATCTTCAGCTATATCAACACTGCCACCTGATGGTGAAGGGCAGAGTGTTCAAGCAGGCTGAGAGTAATTAAAAATTATTTGATCTCAGCACAGAATCCAAATTCTCAATACTTATC
This sequence comes from Sphyrna mokarran, assembly GCA_024679065.1. NCBI lineage: Eukaryota > Metazoa > Chordata > Chondrichthyes > Carcharhiniformes > Carcharhinidae > Sphyrna > Sphyrna mokarran. The sequence goes on from JAGIQG010000013.1 coordinate 43,221,728, forward strand.
ACTCACTTTAATTATATACTATGAATTCCTGAATCATTTACTCAAGAGCTGAAAGCACAATCGTAATTCAAACATTACCACCTCACCCTCTCAGGTTTTTTAATTCCCTTCTTACAGAATATTGACCGTGCATTTAATGTCACTTAAGGCAACATGAAATGTTAGAATTCTCACCACTTCTCTGCATTAGCACCTCCATGTAAATCATTTTTGTCAATCTATTTGCACAGTAATGTGTGGCATGCTTCCTGTAATCTCATTTCAGTTGAGTAAATGTGCAAATTAGATAAGATGTAAATTGCCAATTTATTCACTGGAGCAGCAAGGAGATTTTGATGTGAAGAAGACAGGGTAAAACATTTATAGGGCTGCTAGTCAATAAAGCAAACGTATATAATGATGCAGCTTGATGAATGCACTTGGGGATGTAGACTATAGACTATAAAGTGGTGTCAAAAATGAACTGTTATGCATATTGCCCCACTGACTCTACAATCAATTCTACCACCTGCAGCTTTAAGAATTAAAGGGAAAATATTCTGGAGAAGTATGAGCCTGGAAGTCAATTCTATCCTGCATAGGTTTTCTGTGGTATAAATGTATGTCATTGTGCTCAATATGGCGTCAGCACCACCTGCGTACACCCTTTGCAGTGGGCCAAACTGGATGCAGTGATGGTAACAGCTAAAATAGAGGCATGTTAGAAGCAAGCATGAGGGCAGGGACTTGCACAAATAAGAGGCAGAAAACCTGCAATGGAAGCCAATTGTACAACCATGGCTTACACCTAAATCAGCTAACACCAATGGTGATTGCCTCCAGGAAAGCTAGTCATAGAACAAGAAAAAGTTAATCATCTTAATCACACTACTCCTTATACAGAGATCTTGGACTTTTTCCCTAGCTTCAAGTTCCAGACACTCCCCTGAACTTCTCTCCCCTCTCCCAAACTCTAATTGCACTCCCAGTTCCCCGAACAATATTGCACATCTAAGCAAAGTTCTTTCTTGACCCCAAACCCAGCCTTCATCTCCACAGTTTAGGGTCCAATCTTTACTCTAGTTCTCCATGATCTTACACAATCACCTACCTACAAATTGGTACATGGACCTATGCAGGCACCTACCATTGTGTCTTCTACATGGTAATGAAGTCTGAGGCCCAAAATGCATTGCTCTTCAATCCTCCTTATTTGCCCTCTATGGATGGGATGCTCAAAATGAATGATGCTTACTTTCTAAGCCTCGACATTTACAATTTTACAGATTGCTGGACATTTCATGCCATAATCCTTCTTACAATAACCCTCCAAATCTCAGCCATAATGTTATTAAAGGAACCAAGTGGGGATTAGACATTTTCATATATAATAGAGCATCACAAAACAAATTGGAGTATTGTGCTGCTTCTAGAACAGCTTCTCAGTTTGGATCTAATGCACCACTTTTGTGGGGACTATGAATTGGATTGAATTCAAATTGGTTTTTGGAGCAAGCAAGGAGATGGATTAAGGGCTTGGCTGGTCACTCCAGGCATTGGCTCCTTACATTCCTTTTTTAAAATAAAACACCAATGGTTGGGCCACTCTTTTGGTTAGAAAATGTGAGCAAGTATCAAACTTTGGGATTTCTACTTATTTAGTGTGCAAGTGATGAGATTAATTGCATTGATATGAAGATAAGTTTAGTATATAAAGTATTACAAAATAATAGTTAACTGTGACATAAGATCTATTGGCTGAGGTATCAGGTGAAGTACTTAACAGAATTACATACATTATTAATACCACATCAGTTTGAGATATCACTGCTGGACAGAATCATTAGCACATTCTAGAGAGGTCAGCAAGCAACTAAATGGGAAATGTACAATCTAGTTATATGGCTGCTGTACTCGACAGGCTGGGAGTGCTGGTGGTCGTGTGAGGGTGGGGGCTGGGATGGGGTGAGAGAGTCAGGAGAGTTGGGAATGGACTCGGGAGGCTCAGGGGTTGCAGAGCAACAGGTTTAGGTTCTGCATTCAAAATGGAACTTTTGACTGACAGCTTGGCAAGCCAAACATTGACAACAGGATTGAGAAAGAATTCGGATATGCAGCTTATGTTGAGAAATGATCCAGAGCATGTTTGAGGATTGGACAAGATAGATAAAAAAATAAGTTCAGTACTGTTGACTTATAATGTGAAGTAGACCTGTATCATTACAGTAAAGTTTGCATGGTTTATTATTTTACTGTTTAGGATTGGTTGAGATATACTGTAACCTGTTCATCACAGCTTTTGTGCTAAACTAAACCAGTTTGTTGGTGCTCAGACAGACAGAAGACAGACAATCTATAAAAAGATAGGGATATCAACATGAGAACACAAGGCCACAGTATTTAGTAACTCATTTTGCTTAACTAATTATTGAGTGGTAAATCCATACTTCTGATGTTTGCAAAGTGGGTTCCAGCCACAGGAGTGATCACTATTACTGACCCAAGAGAATATCTTGTATGGATGCAAAATAATAACACACAGGAAGAACAAACCAATAAAGCTGAAAGCATAAGGAGTATAACTCAAGCACAGAATACTTGTATGGCAGCAAGTGTTTCATCCTGGATTACGGCATAGTTGTTGCTTTTATGTCGGCTATTTTAATTTTAAAAGATAACCAATCAAAACTACACAAATTGTTATCTCATTGCACAAACAGCATATATAACCAAAGCATACAATGTAAGGATTAATTTTCATTCCAGTTTAAAAAAAATGGAATTTTGAACCACCTCTTCAGCACTTGGGATGAAGACCTCACAAAGATTCCACATTGAATACTTGTCTGTAATGGGATAGATTGCACCTGGGAATATTATTTTTCTTCCTTCAGAGATAACAAAATGGCTCATCTTGTTTGTGGAGGATAAGCGAGTTAATTGGTGAGTTTCAAACAGAGGATCATCTAAATAGAGTAGAACTTTATTTTCACTGCTCGGGAGCAGCTAGACAGCATCACCACTTGCCTAGTTTTACATAACAAGCCACCTGATCTCTTTTCTTTGAAGTCAACAAATCACAAATTCTATACAGGTCAGCATTCAATTCCGCTCAAGAGGTAGAAAGAAAACTCTACCCCTCTGTTAGATCAACCGTGTACCAGTAGTTCCTTAGATGATAGCCTGTAAAATAAGTATATCTTGTTGTTGTACAAACAGGGATAAAGAACAGTCCTATGATTTTGTATTTGATAGCAAACCAGTCAACATGGTTTTTAGAGATTGAAAACACATTCCAGCTGGCTTCCAGTGAACGCATTCTGAAATCTTCAGATTTGCTGCTAGTAACAATGTCAGTCATCGTCAGAACACTGCTTGGAGTTGCACATTATACTACTATTTTGTCATTTTTTTTTAAGTGTTATGTAACTAACAAACATGAAGTCCGCTCGGTTAAACTCTTCAAGCTACCACACATTTAAGCTATTAAAAAGAATCCAATGATAACAAATATATATCAAGCAAAATCAGGAGTTATGTATTATATTTGTCATAATTAGTTTATTTCCCCTGTCAAAATAGTTTCCCAAAGCTCGCCATCACTAGCTCACCTCGTGTCCTGGTTACTGTAGACAAATTGATAGTGTTTGCTTGCATTTACAACCAGAATATATACACAAATTGTGCTGGATTTCAGCTTTGTAGCAAACCTGTTAGAGCCTCTAAGCAAGCTGTGAGTGCGCGAATGCCATAACCACAACAGGTCAAATGGCATGCTTCTGTGTTGCATTATTCTATGATTCTATAACCAGAGAGTGCAACTAACTGGATTGCTGTTCGAAAAAGGTAGCTAAGGTTGTGGGCCACTTTCCGGTTCTATAATTTAATGATTGAATTTTGTGGCTTGTGTTAGACCAACTAAGTAACAGGCATGGCTCAAAAGGCATTCCTGCAGAGTCTATTGATAAAATGTACAATTAGTTAATTGATAATAGCTGAGAAGCACAGCTTCAGGACTGTTATCAATTAACTAATTGTACATTTCTATCAATAGTCTCTGCAGGCAGTTTTACGTGCAAAGTATTATGTACACATTAACTTAATTCCACTAATGACAAATAGATGAACAAAATGAAAAGCCAGATATTTAATTTTCTTTCTGTGCAGAGGGCGAATGCCAATCTGTTTGAAGAGTCATAATACATCAGTATTACCTGGTAAAACACATAAAACAAAAGTCATGAATGTATGATATTCCTTTTTTTAAAATGCTTTTGGTAACATTTTTGCTTTTCAAGGTGAAAACTATCACAACATGTTGCACCTAATGCTACTATCACGTCCCTGCGGTCATATTTAATAAGGATTAAGTATAATACATGGATCCTCATTCAATCTTCATTATGAAATGTTTAATCTAAGCAAGAATTTAAAATTACACTTTCTAGAAGACAAATTAGGGTTGAAGAAAATGAACGCAACTGAAAAAACTCAGCCAACCCTTGATCACATTCAGAATAATTTTATGACTGTCCATTAGAAACAGAAATCAATTAACCGCTGAACATGGCAGCAACAAATTGCATTTTCTCACAAAGTACACTAAGCAACAAGAAGAAGGGATGATGTGGTGGGTGGGTGGGTGGGTGTGTGTGAAAGATAGATAGGGTGACTGAAGGCAAGATCAAAAGCACTGGTTTTAAAGAGGCCTTTGAAGACAGGGTGAAGGTAGCAAGTGAATTGACCTTAGCAAAGCATTTTGAAAGACCACAGCATTCTGAATGACTGCTCTTCAATGGTGGAGTTCCATAGAAGGAAATAAACAACAAGTAATTAAGATTGCTCAGGTAGGCTGGTGAGAAAATGGGGGTTTAAAATTATTAAAAAACCTGAAATCAATTGCTGAAGTATAGTAAGTTGGTGGAGCTGTGAAACAACATGGCATTCATGGTTTGAAGGACATTTTGCTGAAGAGGGGATGGACCATGGTATTATGAATTGACTGTAATTGGTTAAGGCGGAGGAGTTTTCAAAGAGAGGATTACAGAAGTCAATCGTCAAGGTATGAGGTGGAGGATTAGATTTTTGACAGCAGAAGGAATGTGGCTCATCATGTAATGTTTAACTTGTGAATGAATTCCATCTTAGTCGGCCAAATAGACAGCATGAAATTCATCACATGGTCAAACAAAGTGACGGCAAAACTCCTCAGAGTTCAATGCACATTTTCTCTCACAAATGACTGGCTAAGTTGAAGCTCAAATCAATGGATTCATTACTGAAGGTGAAACAATAGGTTGCAGATAACTAGAAATGGGGGGCACAAGATGGAAGCAGTGTGTGTCACAGCCGCTTTCAGTGGACAATTAAATCAATGTGGACTAAGTGTTATCAAAATTAGTTAAAATCAACTAGATTTCTGAACAGTGAAAAAAATCTTGCATTACATATATTTTGTTCCATGAATAAATGTATTTATCAATGTAATTTTTAACATGAATTTATGACAAAATAAATAGCATCACTACTCACAATGTACAAAGAAACCTAATCTATCATACAACTGACTGCAAACAAATCCTTCAGTTATGTTATAAAGAGAATACACAAACCAGTATATCATACATGATCAAAATATTTGTACTCCATCATTTCACATATTCTCTTCTTCGTTACTTGAACTTTATTTTTGAAATTGGCCAATAAAACATCTGAAAGAATGTAAAACGAAGGAGATAGTCATGAACTTCAGAAAACATAGTGAGTGGAGGACATGCATCTGTCTACATCAACAGGAATGAAGTGGAAATGGTTCAAGTTTCCAGGTAGCAAATCACCAACAACCTGCCCTGGTCCCTCCACACAAGTGCTATAGTTAAGAAAGCCCACCAACACGTCTATTTTCTCAGAAAGCTAAGGAAATTTGGCATGTCTGCTACGACTCTCCCAACACTTACAGGAGAACCACAGAAAGCATCCTTTCTGGTTATACCCTATCTTGGTATGACTCCTGCTCTGAGCAAGATCACATGAAACTACAAGAGGTCATATACAAAGCCCAGTCTATCACGCAAACCACCTCCCATCCATTGACTCAGTCTACACTACCACTGCCTCAGTAAAGCAGCCAGCATAATCAAGTTCCCCACACCTTGGATATACTCTCTCCTATTTTCTTCTGTCAGGAAAAAGATACAAAAGTCTGAGGTCACCTCCCAACCGATGACCTCAGATACCGGCTCTTCCCTACTGCCATCAGCCTTTTAATCGGACATATTTTATATTAAGCTGATCTTTCTCTACACCCTAGTTCTGACTGTAATACTACATTCTGCACTCTCTCCTTTCCTTCTCTGTATACAGTTTGCTTTGTCATATAGCACGCAAGAAACAATACTTTTCAGTGTATACTAATACATGTGATAATAATCAAATCAAAAGTATGATTCATTTTAACTCTTCAACCATTAAAATATTGCATGTTAAGTACTTTTAAAATGAGACATTTGTAAAAGATTACTTGATAGATTTATTCACGAGGTTACAAATAATTAAGTTTACATTTCTAGAACATTAATAAACACAAAAGCTCCAGAAGTAGTCAATGTGGCAGATATAGATGAATGGAAGTTAAAGATCACGTCGCTGGAGCCAAAGTTTTCACGTCCATTTTGAAAAAGTGTACAAAAATGTAGCTGGGGATACCTGCCGTAAAATGTTGCTATAAAACCTCTTTTTAAAAAATCAGAGGTTTTTTACTTCATTATACACAATGGGATGTAATTTATTCTTAGTGGTGACCATTCTCATTACACTTGTACTTTTAAATTTGCGGTATGCGAAAAAACAAGTCAAAAAGCACAGCACCCTCTACAGAGCATTCGAGTCCAATGTGAATAGAGCAAGCAACTGTCTAGATGTTTAACCAGAATGAAAAATCATCAACGAGTTTTGTAGAGTCTGAACTCCAAAGTTGTTTTGTACTACTTCAAACTTCAAACAAAATGAAGTACAAGCTTCATCCAAAGTTGGATGAAGGGGGAATGGTTTAGGTTAGAGGGTCACTGCTTGTTCCTAATTGGTCGGCGCAACATCGAGGGCCGAAGGGCCTGTTCTGCGCTGTAATGTTCTATGTTCTAAAGTGTTAAATAGAACAATAAATTCCATGTATCAAGGAGTGCATGAAAAAAGGGGGAAGGAAAGATTGAAGTGAAAGAGACAGAGGCAGAAAAAAAAAAGAAAGGAAAATTGTTTAAAATCTCCAACAGTAATTCACATTTCTAAATTTGGTGAGTAGTTTGTCTTTTCAAAAATTCAGGTTCACTGTTACTTAAAGGTGCTGCAAAAGTCATTTTTCACAAGCACACTGCTGATATAATGCTGTTTAGTTCTCTTCTTATTCTAGTTACACAATATAAACTCCATTTTGCAAGTGTCCTATTATCAGAAACTGAATTTTAACAAGGTAGCTATGTAATTAAAAGAAAAAAATCAAAATCTGCATTTTCCTGAAGATTACATAGTTTTTAGGAGAGTAGGAAAGATGATGTCATGATTAGTAAAACCCACAACCATGTGGGACAGGCTTGATGGACTTTTTGATCTTTTTCTACTATTTAGCATATTCATTTACTGTATAAAATGTGAAAGGTAAGGAATGCATAAAGTGGCAAGAAAAATAATAAAATTATACAATGCAGATGACAGAGGTATTTTTGGAATAATATTCCCTTCTGCCCATCAGGAAGAACATACAGCAGTATAATTAGGGCTTATGTATGAATCAATGCAATGACATTCAAATGAAATGTGTTATGAATAACAACCACTGTGGTAGAAATGTTAACTTTAACTCCATACAGTCTGAAGGATTTGAATCAATATAAAACAAAATTTGAAATATAATTGAACAAAAGGAAAAAAGCATGAGAAATAAATGGAATTAGCTACAGCTGGCACTGCGTCACCTTCTTCTGAAAACAAAATGAAAGGGAATAGTTTGGACAGATCATTTTATCCCTTGGAGTGAAATTTTAAGGTTAAGATTACCTAATAGTTCACCAGCTTAAAGTTGTAAAGTTTATTTATTAGTGTCACAAGTAGGCTTACATTAAAACTGCAATGAAGTTACTGTGAAAATCCCCCAGTCACCATACTATGAACAGCTAATGAAAAAGACTGGGTGCATCTAGTTTGCCTTTTTCATCCTGGTTGTCACTTAATGCAATGATAAAACAGACATTGATTAATTATCGCACTCAATCTCTATCCATTAGCCTACAACAGAAAACTAAAACTACCAAACAAAACCACAGAGAAGGGGTTTTGGAAACCATAGGTGCAAAGTCAACAATTTCCTCCTAAGTATGCTAAACTTACCACATATTGGGCCCAATTCTCCCAAAAAAGTGCTGGATTGGTGGGACTTGTTTTCTCAAAGGGAATTCAGACTCAAATCTCCTACACTCTGTGCATAGCAGAAATCACAACTGTGATTATTAAAAGCTCTGGCGCAAGGTTTATTCACCCCAGAGTCTGACAGTTTCAGACCTCTGCGCATGAGTAGTGGCCCCAAACTGTCAGATGGTAGTTGCTGGTCAGCGCCACCGCCATGGTCCACACAAGCATTCTCGGACCAGTCCCCCACCCCATATCCAAGAGCATCACAATCTCCAGCACCCCCCCACCAGCAGTGAAGATACCCCCCTTCCCACTCGGGAGTCAAATTCTCCCTCAGCAGACCACCCTCTCTCCTCCCCCAGCCTGTCCCGATTGCTACCTCCCTCCAGCCCCAACTGATCCTATCTGCATACTGACAGCTGAACTGTTCCACACCCCCACCCACACCCTCTATCCAGTGACATGGGCACTTTGCCTTTTGCACAATGCCAAGGGCACAAGCTGGCACTGCCAGTGTGCCCATACCCAGGGAGCACCATCCTTACTGCCTGATCTCCCGGGGGCACTAATTGGTCCCCCTTCATTCCAATGGGGTCTCCTGCAAATCAGGCTACTCTAAACCCTGCTGGAATGAAATACTCCTGGCGGGGTGAGAGATGCTATGGGGCCTGGAAAATTCAGTCCTGGGCCCAATAATGACATTTAAAATAGATTTAAATCACTTACCTTATCTTCCCGCTAGTTTCCAGCCTGGTGCCGTTCTACAGCAGTGGGAGACATGCATGCATCAGAACACATGAGCAAATCCCGCAAAATGGCCAACATGCGCATCTCCCAATATGACGCACATGCACGTTGGGTTGGGAGAATTGGGCCCAACATGTCTCAAATTACTCAACACAAATCAATACTTACTGCTTCCTCTAACTCTCTGGGGAGTCTTTTCCAATAGACTGATCACTTACTCACTGAAATACTGGACAATTATTCCATTTAAAATGTAAAACGTGAATAGCTGGGCTTAAAGTTTTTCTCTTCTACCTGAGTAATTGCCTCTGCAAAATCGGCAGATTAGGCCTCTGTGTAATCCTCATGGTTGCCAGAAGGTCATCAGTGCAGAACAGCCAACTTCGATCATTTGAACACGGAGCGTCCACTAGTATCTAAGAAAAAAAAATCAAACTAGTACAAAAACACTAAAGTTACTTCAAAAAACATACAAGTTCAAGTGACAAAAAGTCTTTCATCAAAATCCTTGTTTCCAATTTAATGTCAGCATCCCAAACCAAGGTTCACTGCTCTGATGAAAGATCATCTAAACTCAAAATATTGACTCTTTTCTCTCTCCATAGATGCCAACAGGCCTGCTCAGATTTTCTAGCATTTTTCTATTTTTGTTTAATGTTCACCACTGCTGATTCCAAACCTCAAAATTCAGCAGATAAGATAGGCTAACATTTGGTAGCATTAGAGGGGGTATGGTACTATTAAAGGTAGCTTTTGGCTCATCTTATGCCTCATCTGTCTGCTCAGATGAATGTAAATGATCCCATGGTGTCATTCGAAAAAGGAGCAAAAAGTTAGTGAGAAAGGTGATCGAGTTAACATTTATCTTTGACCATTCACTCACTGTGAGAAATTTCATTGTGCACAGACTGGCTGTATGGTTTACCTGTAGAGGAGCAAATCCACTTCAAAAATATAATCCTTAGTTGCAAAGGGCACTTTTCCCTTTCTTTTGCAAAGTCATTGTACACTGCACAATTTAGTGACTACTTGAAGGATAAGATATGTCTGGAGATTTGTCAAAAGTAAACATAGTTTACTTTGCAGGAAAAGATGGCACATCTAAAAAGGACCACTATAGTAAAATAACAGTGTATGGTCTGACAACTGTATGGTCAGTTAAAAAGTGAACTTGACAGCAATTTAAAAATCTCATCTATCAGCCAACGAAGCATCCATTCAGAAAAACTTCTACAAAATATTAAGACATTTAGGAAATTAAATCTTTGATCTGTTATTGCTGATGGGCTGTCCATTTGGACAATAGTGAATAATATGACCAAAACAGAAAGTCACGTGAGACAGATAGAGGCAGAAAGAAAAAGGAAAGTAAAATTGTTTAAAAATCTCCAACAGTAATTCACATTTGTAAATTTGGTGAGTAGTTTGTCTTTTCAAAAATCCGGGTTCACTGTTACTTAAAGGTGCTGCAAAAGTCAGATATAATGCTGTTTAGTTCATGACAGAACATTCCCCAAAGGCATAAATATAGATAGTGACATATAGATAAGGGCAAAAGTACAACTTCTGACAGCACTGGACTCAGACACCTGACAAAGTCCAGCAAGCTAATTATAGAGTTTCAGACATTAAAAAAAACTATAGAATTATATAAAGATATAGGCTGTCTGGGTAGGATGGCTGTTTCTGATCATCCATACTAAGACTATGTAGTTTTTATGAAAATGACAAATTAATTTTCTGTAATTTACAAATAATGAACACCTTAGAAGATAAGTGAAGATTCGAATTGCTATTCAAAACAAAGTGAACAAGTCACAGAATCCAATTGCATCTTATTCGGATTGTCTTCTGCTAGACATGTAGCGGTCAAGCACTGTGCATAGGCAAGGAAGTAGAATAATTTCCCTCAAACAGAAATATTGAGTAAAACCTGACAACTGAGCACCACCATGTGGCCAAGATCAATGTAACATGATATTCAAAAATTCAGCACAATTGATAATCTTTACATATGGACAGAGTCAGACAATTAATCTCAGGTTAATTGTTGGTAGCATGTTGTCTAATTTCAGAACAGATTTGAGCACAAAATTATGTCTACCATGACCTCAGCACTTCAATAGATCTGCCCATGGAAAACACGTTGCATCAACATTTCAGGTCAAAACAGAAGTCAGCAAATTCATGGGCACTATTTGTATCTGACCACAATTCACACGAGGAAAACAGGGTGGTGGTCACACTAAATACCACCCCAACTATTTAATGACTGCAATTGCTTGTGATCTAATCACTAGATTTGTTCATTTATTAACTGCTGGAAACTGACATCTTTGGACTGATAAATCTTTGAACATTGTCTGATTAACCAGTAAAAGTACAAGATTTATGTAGCCAGGCTTATTTGTGCACACCAACTCAAACAGTCATCTGATCTTGCCAAGATGTTGATTTTTCCGTTACTGGATGGACCTACCCAAACTATCAGTGACATCAAAGTACAGAGAGCAAGTTGTGTCTCCTTCACACAACTCAGGTCAGACCAGCATATGGCATGTACATGGTCATTGCTGAGGTTTATTTTCAGTTCAGCAGTTTTATGTTCAAGGTGGGCTGAAATCCTTGATTCAGATTCACTCATTTCAGATCAGGATGGGACAAAGTTGCGGGCGGGCCATACACAGGGGGGAATTGATTGGCACATGAACCATGATATCCTCAACTTCAACCAATGAAATCACAATCTGGTAATTAAAACAAGAGTCTTGTTTCAGCCTTAAGAAGAGTGGAATATCATACAGCTGACAGTACAAACCACTACCAACTCAACAACCGAACTTCCCAGATCCTTGGAGTCTTTTTGTAATAGGATTGGGGGCAGGAGGGAAAGGGCGGGAGTGTTAATGCAGTGATTTTTTCACACTCAGGCTGTGGAATCACCACAGCACAACTCAATTACCTCAGATGGTTAGCTGCCAGAGGTAACATCCTACCTGATAGGACCCTAGAGGATTTCAATTTTAATTGTGTACTTATACAACACTGATCCCACTGATCCCAGAGTTTAACATACTATTTTTAATATTTTAGTCTTTTATGTCAAGTTGCAGGACAGTAGAATCAGCCAATGATGATCAACAATTTGTTTAACTATTGACGGAGAGTAGATGCGAACCAGTGAAAACAGGACCCCAGTAAGTTGCGATGTCCCACATGCTGGCTCTCCCGTTCATTTTCGTGCAGTGTTAATATGGTGCCTCAATATAATGACAGTATTTTACTGCTATAACTCTTTGAAAGCTCTGGTTACAACTTATGAACTAGATATTATTTAACAGTGAATTTCTCTGGCCAGTAACTTATAGCAGAGGAGGGTCCTTTATTTTTTTCAGGTCTGAAAAAAGCATCTGCGATGTCCTTTGCCTCTACAACAACAAAATCCACAGCAAATTATCAAAAATGCAAACAAGCAAGAATGTAAGTATCCGGGAATCTGTCACATCCTACATGACCAATGATTGCTGTTGTTCTGGCAGTGATGTTAAGGATGTCAAGCAACAGCAGTAACAAGAACTTAAAAAGGTTTACAGGATGTGATGGCCCAGCAATGGACAGAAATCAGCCCAGTGATAGCAGCAGCTAACATTCTAAAAGTATACGGAGATGCAATTTGCCCATTAACAAGATTAGCAGATATCTAGACAGAATCAATTGTAAATTGCCCTATTAGTACCATCTTTCCTAGATAACTGACAGATCAGTGAAGGTATACATGTGCTAATTTCTGGAGTCAAGGAATTTGAGAGATGCAGACAGCCAAATCTGCAGAATAAAATACCAACAAATTAAATGGTGTAACTGCAAAGACCTTCAGAGGAAAGAAGGCCAAAATACCATACACCTGAAAGGTTATTTTCCATCTAATAGCCAGACAGACTAAAATGATCAAGCCTATTCCATCTAACATTTCAAGCCACAACGAACACTTTTGTACCTTTGAACCAGCAAAAGTCAGTTGCCAAGATCTGGGCATCTAAGATGCACTTAGGGAATGTGGGTATTGTTTGGGAACTCAGAGGAAATAGTGTGTGCGTTTAATCTTTCATATATTCTTAAACTTATTGTGCATTTATCTTCCTTTCTTTTACTTTCATAAATACTCTTTATTAATTGTTTGTATAAAGATTGGACTATTTTCTCACTGGCTCTATTGAAGGATCATCCAGACTTGAAATGTTAGCTCTATTCTCTCCCCACAGATGCTGTCATATCTGCTGAAATTTTACAGCATTTTCCATTTTTGTTTCAGATTCCAGCAGCTGCAGTATTTTTCTTTTATTTTCTCACTGGTTTGTACATGGTTTCTCACATTAATCCAAACAGACGTACACCACTATGAATGAGCGTTTCCAGCTGGGACATACTCACGTACAACATCAGTGGCATTTGCAACAGGAGCCATGAAGAAATAGGTGGGATCAGGCACAAGGACAACAAAACTCCTTTGAGAAGTGAAGAAATGGACTGCAGGGTGGAGGTGATGAAGGTCAGAAAAACATGTCAAATAGTGGAATTCCATATTTGAAAATCCACCATTTGGTGGATACCTTCTCCACTGCATTTAATATATCCTGCTTCTGAATAACTTTCTTTCCAAGCTAAACAGCTAAGCATTAGATAGCTGGTGAAACTTAGAGAAAAATAAGTTTATACATAATTATTGATTTGGCAATACACAATTTTCTTTAACAATCTGACATTAACTGTAGCTCAGGAAGACCTGAGTCTATGTCTCCACAGCTCTCCCTCAAATCCATTCCATGTTTCATGCAAATCAGCCTCCCATCCACTGACTCTGTCTACACTTCCCGCTGCCTTGGCAAAGCAGCCAGCATAATTAAGGACCCCATGCACCCCGGACATTCTCTCTTCCATCTTCTTTCTTCAGTAAAAAGATACAAAAGTCTGAAGTCATGTACCAACCAACTCAAAAATAGCTTCTTCCCTGCTACTGTCAGACTTTTGAATGGACTTACCTTGCATTAAGTTGATCTTTGTTCACACCTTAGTTATGACTGTAACACTACATTCTGCACTCTTTCGTTTCCTTCTCTATGAATGGTATGTTTTGTCTGTATAGCGCAATAGAAACAATACTTTTCACTGTATGTTAATACATGTGACAATAATAAATCAAATGTGTTGATTGCTGCTTGTGTAAAGCATTTTACAGTATTGACTAAGATCAAGTGTAATACTGGCATCTGCACTTGGTTGAAGTCATGATGTTACATTGGACTTCATTTGAAGCAATTTTTTAAAGCAGCATCTCAGCCTTTTGCCTAAGATGCAAATAAGATCAAGCCTTGGAGGAGGTGCAATGCCTGCTCCAATCAGCTTGGATCATGTAGATCAAGCCCAAGACAGGAAAAGGCTTGTTTGTGTTGTTAGTTTGGATCTGGAATGTCTCACTTATTGAGACTTTGAATTGGGCATTGATTGAATTGAATTGGATATAAACAAAAAGAAAAATCAGTACTAAATTTACATTTTACTCCTATGTTTCATTACCTTACTCTTGCAATCTAATAAAACACAATAATCTGAATTTAACATCTCCATAACTATTTTGTTTACTTTACAAAGATAGTTGGTAAAGTTTCCCTCTAGAATCTTTCTCTAGGGAATTTTCATAGATAGTACACAATGATTGCAGATAATCATCACATAAATCTAGAAAGTTCAACAGATCTTCCTCAAATGAACCCTTAGAAGGCATGAAGTTTAATGTTTATGAAAGATTGTTCTAGTCCTGAACTATGTTATTCTAGTTTGCTCAACTTTGACCTTTTAAACTGAGATTGTTAACTGCACTGCCTGTAATGGTAAACATCTTATTTGCTTCCTGACCAGCAGTACTGGACATGGTACAAAAATGCAAAATTATTGAAGTTCTGTATAGGTCACTGCAACTTCCTTGTATTTGATGTTTTGGTAAGTAAACATTCAATAAACTTTTTAAGACTGTTCTCACATACCATCATTCTCCAATGCATGAACCTGGTTTCACTCTTACTCATCCAGTGGACTGACCTCTTTTTTAAGAATCTGAAAACCTAAGTATTTACTGAAAGAATGAAGCCACAAGACTCACCATTTAAACATGTAATGCTAATACACAAAGAATATAAATACTAGTAACTATACTCTATCTTAAATTAAAGATATTGAAAGAACAGTGAACACTGTTATCAATACTACTTCGAACTTAACTCAAAATTACTTTCTAAAGCCATTCGAATAACACCCACAAAGTCAGACACTAAGAAACTGGAAGACGAGCCAAATGATCCAAGTACTGTTCCCAAAGACTGTATAAGGGTCGAGATTTCTTGGACCTTCCATTTACTCCTGAAAAGGCTATCTCTTCAAATCGCCTTCAACCATTCCATAATTGCAGATGGCCCGTTCAACACAGACATTGCTAATATCTTACATGTAGCCATCTTGATTCTGGATTCTCCCGCTTGTAATCATCATAGAATCCCCTAAGGAAGCCATTCAGCCCATCAAGCCTGCACTGACAACATTCCCACCTTATCCCCTAACTCCACACATTTACTCTACTAATCCACCCAAAACTAGGGTCAATTTAGCATGGTCAGTAATGATTTATAACTCTCGAGTTTCTGTCCATAAACACTCTCTCTCCATTCTCAGCTTGACGATCTTCAGAAATCCAACTTACTTAGAAGATCCTTCAGTTATCAAGGGTTTTAAAAATCCTTGCCAGCCCACACAGAATTTCAATTGTATCCTGTTTGAAAGAAATATCTCGTGCTTTGCAGTCAGTTTATTCTACACACCTTCCCTCATAAGTAACTTTTTTTTTGACTATTTCTATCATTTAGCACCCAGTCACCTTGGTCATGTGATCAGTTACTAGAAACCGGGTGCTTTTCCAGAAATCATTTCCTAGAGAAGCCTAGTTCTTAAAGAGACCATCACACCACATAGAGGACATGGGTTTTCTTGTAGTCTTCCCAATCCCCCAAAGGAAAAAGCACATAAGAACATGAGAAATAGAAGCAGGAGTAGTCCATCCAGCCCCTCAAGCCTGCCCTGCCATTCAATAAGATCATGGCTGATTTGAAATGGATCAGTTCCACTTCCTCGCTTTATCCCCATAACCCTTAATTCCCTTGCTTATTAGAAACCTATCCCCCGTGACTTAAATATATTCAGCAAAGTAGCCTCCACCACTTCAACTGGCAGAGAATTCCAAAGATTCACCACCCTTTGAGTGAAGAAGTTCTTCCTCAACACTGCTCTAAACCGTCCTGCCACCCTTTCTAAGCGGGAAGAATTTCTTTATCTCTACCCTATCCATCCCCTTCATTATCTTATATGTCTCTATAAGATCCCCCCTCAACTTTCTAAACTCCAACGAATACAAACCTAATCCAATCAATCTCTCCCAATAGGTTAACCCCTCATCTCCAGTATCAGTCTAGTGTACCTTCTCTGCACTCCCTCCAAGGCCAATATATCCTTCTGCAAATGTGGCGACCAAAACTACACACAGTACTCCAGCTGCAGCCTCACCAGCACCTTGTAGAGTTGCAACAGAACCTCCCTACTTTTATATTCTAACCCCCTCACTATAAAGGCCAACATCCCATTCACCTTCTTGATCACCTGCTGCACCTGTAGACTGGGTTTTAGCGATTCATGCACAAGGACTCCCAGGTCCCTCTGCACTGTAGCATGCTGCAGCTTTTCGCCTTTTAAATAATAATCCCTCTTACTATTATTTCTACCAAAGTGGAGAACCTCATACTTACTAACATTATACTCCATCTGCCAGATCCTCGTCCACTCACTCAACCTATTCAGATCTCTCTGCAGACTTTCCACACCCTCCATGCAATTTGCTTTTCCACTCATCTTTGTATCATCAGCAAATTTCATTACCCTACACTCAGCCCCTTCCTCCAGATCATCTATGTAAATGGTAAACAGTTGAAGTCCCAGCACCGATCCCTAGGACACTCCACTAGTCACCAACTGCCAACCAGAATAGCACCCATTGATTCCTACTCTCTGTTTCCTATTAGACAACCAATCCTCTATCCACGCTAACACTTTACCCCCAACTCCTTGCACCTTAACCTTTTGCAGCAATCTTTTGTGAGGCACCTTATCAAACACCTTTTGGAAATCTAAAAACACCACATCCATCAGTTCCCCTCTATCTACCACACTAGTCACTTCCTCATAGAAATCCAATAAATTTGTCAAACACGATTTCCCCTGAATGAATCTGTGCTGTGTCTGCTTGATCAAACCATTCTTTTCTGGATGCCTTGCTATTTCTTCTTTGATGAGGGATTCAAGCATTTTTCCCACTACAGACATTAAACTAACCGGCCTATAATTCCCTGCCTTTTGCCTGCTACCTTTTTTAAACAGCGGCATAATATTAGCCATTTTCCAATCTTCCGGCACTTCTCCGGAGTCCAGCGAATTTTGATAAACATCACACTTGTTATAACCAGAGAATTACTTGCAATGCTTTTTTTTCCCTCCTCCCATTACCTCTGGAATTTTTCAAGGCTATATCTTTGACTTGTTAAATCTCTCATCAAGTTGCAGCCTCAAGTGACATTACCCAAAAACAGAATCAACTTCCACAGGGACGCTACCAACACCCAACTTTCTATTTTAATTGTTAACTGTCTTTAAATTGTCAGACTGTTCAAGTTACCCTGACTCCTCATGGTTTTGAGCTTAACATATAAACTTTTCTCTTCAACTCCGTGAAACATTTATTTGGAAGTTGAGGTATAGCATTTGAGGCGCGGTCCACTTTAGCTTTCACTACTTCATAGAAGTTGATGAGGCAGATTTTCCCCTTCTGATATCATACTGATTGTAGTTTATAAAGTTGTGAGAAAGAAACCTTCAAACTTACTCTTGCTAATTCTGAAATCAGCTTTGGGCATCTTTTTAATGGCTTCAGTTTTAATAGAATTCTTGCTTGTGAAAGTTTATTGCAAAGACCTCTTTCAAACTATACAATTTTCACACATCAATAACATTTTAAAAACTTATTATTTGACCTCCATTCAAAATTAATACAGCAAATAACAATTCAGAGCTGTGTGGCCCACACAGTCTCAATCCATGTCTCAGTGTTCTGTAGGATTATACTTTGAAACTATTATAGGCTATATCGTCACGGCACAGAATCGTCCTGAAGCCACATGCCTAGGAAGACATGATAAAAATATAGACTTACCTTGTCATACATTTGTGGCTGCTTTGGACCAATGTATCTGCCATCCTGGTTAGTCACAGAAATTATGTTCATTAATTCCTCAGGTACAAAAGATTCAAGTGCTTGCTTTAGCCGTTTGTATCGCAAACTGTCATATTCATTGCAAAGTAAATGACCTTTTTTAAAAAAAGACAAATAAATGTGAGATTGACCATGTGAGTAACTACTTGTGCTGCAACCAACACTAGTGAAGGGTAATAATTAGAAAACAATTACAAGTATGGCAATAATAAAACTAAAACCCCTGGTGTGTCTGTCCTCCCAAGGACACTGTGACATATCTGCCTTGTCCCACTAGTAAGACTCTCATTTCTGTGCCAAAATGCTTGGGTACGAGCTCCACTCGAGAGACTGAGCATAATCCAGGCTGAAGGTTCAGTGCTACACCATTAGTAACATTAAATTTACAAGACTGTCTGCTCATCAGGTGGGCACAAAAGATTCCTTAGTACTATTTGGAGATCTAGTCAATATTTAACCTTAACCAAAATATATTATTTGAGTGCAAACTGGCTGCAGTGTTTCCTCTCAGCCACAACTATGACCATGCTCCATAGGTTTCATGGGTTCTTTGGACACAATTAGATAGTGAATGGTGCTGCATAAGTGCAAAGATATTTTCAATACTTTCACAAGATGCGAGTGTCACTGACTAAGTCAACATTTAATGCCCACCCCTAATTGCCCTTGAGAAAGTGAGCTGCCTTCTTGTTAAAATAAGCCTAATTACACATTGCAATGATGTTACTGTGAAAATCTCCAAGTCACCATACTTGGCGCCTGTCGGACTATATCAAGGAGAATCTATCATGGCTAATTCACCCCAACTTGCACTTCTTTGGACTGTAGAAGGAAACCGGAGCACCCAGAGGAAACCCACACAGACATAGAGAGAACGTGCGAATTCCACACAGACAGCAACCCGAGCCGGGAATCAAACATAAATCCCTGGTGCTGTGAGGCAGCAGTACTAACCACTGTGTCAGCCCATCTGTTACATCTGCCGTGTACTTGCCCACTCACTCAACTTGTCTAAATCACCTTGAACCTTCTTAATCTCCGCCTCGCCACCCACATTCCCACCAAGTTGTGTGCTGTTAGCAAATCATGTATAGAAAGGAATATGGAAATATTACATTTGATTTCCTCATCCAAACCATTGATACGGATTGTGAATAGACACAGCAATTCCCAGTAGTACATAATAAAAATGTTTATACATTTGTAGGAAATTCATGAACGTAAGAATTCATATAAACATAAATAAATTGTACTACTGTTGTTACCATCCAAGATATTTGACAACAAGCTAGTTTTTCAATTACCAAAATTGCCATACTGTTCTGAAATATAGGTCTTCCCAAGTTAGACTTTGTGCTGTACTACACTGTCAACTCAAAAACTACTGTTGAGACACACATACCATTCATTGTAAATGTCTTAATCTGGCATAAACAATAGACACATAGTGAGCCAATCATGGTGCAGATAAATTCCTTTGGCTCTACCTAAACTTTTATCATATCCCTAACCTTGAAAGGATAATGGTACTTCTTTTCCTTTACTTGTTCAATGCACGATTTTTTTTTTAAAAAATGCCTTCTGTCCCTCAATTGAACCGTCCTTTGTGCCATTGCTGCCAATGGGGATGGACAAGTCTTCTTACAGATAAGTATCAATTCAACACAAATTCTCTTTCGTTCAGGGACACTGGATAACCTGTGCCCAACACACCTTTGATTTGACAAACACTGAATAGAATGGCAATAAAAGCAATAATTGTCTGACTCCACTACTGTGAATATAGTTTCAACATGCTATACTAGTAGAAAGTTCTTATTCAATGATTAAAAATTAACCATCATGAAACACTGTTTATGCTAAAGGCACTATGCAAACACAACTGCTCTTGTACACAAGCAAAACCAGCTGTCTGTATATCTAAAATATGCAATTGTGTTATAAATAGTTGGTTGGATACATTTCATTAAAGTGTTCTTTGCTTGTTTGCTGTTCTGCCATGGACCTTTCCCCTCCCAATCCTTCACTTATGCCTCGCTTGAACTAGCATAGCTAGAAGGATACAGATTTTCACTTCATAACAAGGAAGTGTCACACTCTATTGCCCACAATCATCATCCTTGACTTGAAACAAAATTCCCTATGTATGACACATTATGGCCACTCTTGTTGTAGAATTATATCCATTAGACAGAATTGTCTAATACTGAACCCAGGTTCCATTCAATTACTCGATTCTTTGAACAGTATTGTCAGTACGGCTCAGTTAATAGCAAACTAGCCTCTGAATCATAAGGTTGTGGGTTCAAGTCCCACTCCTGGGCTTAAGTACATAAAATCAAGACTTGACACTTTGCCATCCTTCAGCTGAGGCATTAAACAAAGGCCCATTCATCTACTCAGGTGAATATAAATGATCCCATGGCAATACTTGAAAAGGGACATGGATTTATTCCCCACGTCCTGGATAACATTTACCCACTAATCAACATCAATAAAACATCAGACAGCCATTCTCACATTGCTGTTTGACAGAGACTATTGTAGGAATATTCGCTACTGCTTTTCCTGCATTACAACAGCAACTACAATTCAAAAAGTACAGATCGAATAAACTTTATCCACAAATCTGAAAACCAAACATATCTAGAAATGAACATTTTCTGAATCTCATCGACCTTTAGTGCAGGAGGTCTAGTTGCTTGCAATGTTTAACAGCATGGTGGTATAGTGGTTAGCACTGCTGCCTCACAGCACCAGGGATCCGGGTTCGATTCCTGGCTTGGGTCACTGCCTGTGTAGAGTTTTCATGTTCCCCTTGTGTCTGCGTGGGTTTCTTCTGCGTGCTCCGGTTTCTTCCCACAATCAAAAGATGTGCGGGTTAGGTGGATTGGCCATGCTAAATTACCCCAGGGTTAGGTTAGGCAATTGAAGTGACATTCTATTGCTTGCTGTCACACAGATCCTAAATCCCTTTAGACGACACCATGGTGTTTCACGCTCACTGGTTTGCCACTGACAAAATCCAAGCCAATACCTCAAACAGACCTTTACAGATGCAAGAAATCTAACTTCTTTGTCAACATACAATTTCTATTTGAAGATCACAGCATTCTCTTTCATTACGAAGAAGTAGAGTAAATGCATGGGGTTGTGCCAGTGGGACCTGGTGGAATTATGCTCAGTGCAGACTTGATGGGGCGAATGGCCTCCTTCTGCACTGTAGGATTATATAATTTACACAAAAATATTAAAGCAGAAAATATGTTTAAAAGTAGCTACAGAAAAGTCTAGATACTAATTAAGAATGGAATCTCCATTCAACCAGTTTGATCATCTATTCCAAAATTGAGATTTATATTGGAACATGACCTGAATTTTGGAGTAGGAATGGCAGAGAAGTTATCAGTGCTCGCCATTATCGAAGAGGAAATCAGACAGCAACATCCAATGTGTACAAATGCACAGTTAAACACAGAAACTCACAAATTGCTCAGTTGCCTGGCTTCTCCAAAAGCTTCAACACACCGTTTGCTTGCCAAGAGATTCGGCTTTTACATATCACAGAATCATAGAACCCTACAGTGCAGAAAGAGGCCATTCGGACCATCGAGTCTGCACCAAACACAATCTCACTCAGGCCCTAACCCCATACGCCTATATATTATATCCACTAATCCCTCTCACCTAGACATCCCTGGATACTAAGGAGCAATTTCTCAGCCTAGCCAATCAACCTAACTCGCATATCTTTGGACTGTGAGAGGAAACTGGAGTACCCAGAGGAAACCCATGCAGACACAAGGAGAATATGCAAACTCCACACAGGCAGTGACCAGAGCGAGGAATCGTGCCCAGGACCCTGGAACTGTGAAGCAACAGTGCTAACCACTGTGCTACTGTGGAGGACAATAAAATTACAATTCCTGCCACTTAGATATCAATCCAAACATGGCAGAAAGTTAAAATTTGCCAATTCAAATTTAAGTGATTTTTTTTAAATTTGATAAGATTTAATTACTATCAAACTCCTCTCTGGCATTGAAAATTTACTTTTCAGGTGTGATATTCTTTCAGAATTGAATTGTTGTTGGGAGGGTTTGAGAAAAAGATTTTTTATTTTTATCTTTTTCTTATCTCATTCTTCATTCCATTTCCTTCCTCTATTTTGTTTGTGTGTCTGATTTTATATAGTCTAACTTGCAATTCCTGTTTTAGACTCTGGATGCCTTACTAAGGATTTAATTGAAGTGACACTGTGTTGCTTGCTCTGTCACACAGATACTAAATCCCCTTTAGAGGGCACCATGGTGTTTCAGATTCACAACACTCATTGGTTTGCCACTGACAAAATCCAAGCTGATGCCTCAAATAGACTTTTACAAGTAATCTAACATCTTGTCAATATACAATTTCTATTTAAAGGCCACAGCATTCTCTTTCATTAGAAATAACTAAATTTGCATTCATATGTACCATAGATGATCCTGTTTGTAAGCAGTTCACAGAAAGGATATTTTGCAGTTAAACGTTTTCTAAAGTAAATAGTCAGCCATATTTTTTACGAAGGTTAGTTTATGTTTATGTCTATTTTCTGTCGCAGAGTCAGCTTAAATTTATTGTTTCTTCTTTTAGCAATTTCTAATTGTTTTGTCCCATTTATGATCTTTTGAACTTTACTGGATTAATTGTCTTGTTCTTTATGACACCGCTTCAAAGTCTCTTTGTTTAAGTAGCTGGTTAACCCCCTCAAATTGACAGTTTGTTAGACAGGTTTGGACGCTTTTTTGTAAACATAGTGTATCCTAATCTCAAATAATCTAATTCTAGCCTATTCCAATGATTTGCACCTCAAAAACAAGCAAAGAAATTGCACAGAAACACTGCTCATGTCAAAACAGTGGGAGCACTTGGTGAAAATCCTCCAGCCATAATGAGTGGTTCCATCCTAACCAAGCAGCACAAGCAATCATCCAATGAGACCAACTAACTTTTCCAGAGATTGGCTCTTTTGCTCACACTTCAGGGTTTTTGTTTCTCACTTATTATTCAGGCCTGCACGATAATAGAACCATTACATGTACAACATAGGTATTATTTTAAGATACTGGCTGAAGCTGGTACTCAGTTCAGCAACAAGCAGTAGAGTAAATGTAAGCAAGCATAAGCAAAACCAGTTCATTTTCTAATATTAGAAGAGAGTGGTGTGGAAGTATCAACTCTCTTTTATCAGTAAGGTACATTCATGAATAAATTTACAAGAATGCACTTCCTGGGCACCTTTTCAAATTTGATTTTGCACCAGGTTGCAGTTATATCCAAAGCTCCAAGCGGTGGGGTCCATTAACTAGTGATCGTCTGGCACCTATTAGGAGCAATGCAGCTGTCAAGCCACTAACCAGAACCTCAAGTTAGGGAGTTTTACCGTTGGTGGGATTGGTGTCTGGCAGGGGCTTCCTGCCACAAGGAGATGGGAAACAAAATTAAATATTTCAATTGATCATTAATGGTCATTTTACCAGGTAAGGAGATTTTTTTTTATTCAAAGGAGGATGCAGGTAGGGAAGGCAGCCCCAACCTCAAGATCCTGGTAATAACCTCAGAGGCGTTTCTGCTTCATGGTATCATCGGTATTGTTTTATATATAAATGTTTCTTTAGCCAGGTGGCGTTGCTGAACTGCTGGCCCTCTGATTGCGCCAACAGCTCTAGGGAGAGGGTGACCACGCTTCACAAAACAGCAATCCCACCAGGAGCTGTTGCCTGTAAAATTCAAGGAGTCCAAATGCATTTCAAGCCACTTGTTTCCAAACAAAATACATCACTTTTTTCACTTTTTTTAGAAATTGCTTCTCATTTACTGAAACATGATGCATAGGACCACTAAAATGGAACATGAACAACAGATGGAAAAATTAATACCACCTCAGCTTGCAGCAAATTGCATGCATGGCAATTCTGAAAAGTGAAACCATGGCATGACCTTGGGAACCACATAGAATAACAAACATTACCTGGTGTGGCATACTGCATTATTGCCACAGACTTCCCTCCAGGGGCAGCACACATATCGAGCACACTCTCGCCATCTCGTACATTCAATGCAAGGACAGGCAACAAAGAGGCTGCATTCAGAAGATAATACTGCTTCAACCTTTCAGCATGGTGTCGAAGTCTGGGAAGCCGGCACTGGACGTTGCCGATATAACATCGTAAAGAACGCTGGGCAAAAGGCAAAACATCTGGTAGGAAATTGGAATATCCCTGAGATTGAAGGCACTGTTCAAATGTCACACATTGGCTAAACTTGTTCACAAGCACTGCATACTGCCAGCTGGAAGGAAGCAGGAGCACTTCTCTGAAAGACAACCAAACGAGATAAATCAGTGCAAGTTAAACTGTTACAGCACTGTAACAGGAGCAGGGGAATGTTGTTGGAGCAGGAAGCTTGAAATTTGACCTAAAATCTGAGATGAAAGGAATGACTGATATCTAGATATTCAATATTTCCACAATTTAATCATGATTATAAGAAGATAGAGATTATGTTTTCTCCACGAGATTATATGCTGTTGTGTTGCACAAAGTGCATTTTGGAATATGCCCTTGCTGGAGCAGCTCAATTCTCTGCTGAGTGGTTAACAAAAGGATTATATGCTGGCAATCTCAAATAAAAATCAAATCAATAATATTTAAATGTCCAAATTCAGCAAGTTAGACAGCAACATAAGGCATTCTATTTGCCCAATGAGGACTGTACCTTGTCTTTTTCTAAACATACATCCAAATTCCAAAGGACAGAAAACTTTATTGGTTAGCAGAGCCATTTCTTGGCGGCCCAAGTGAGTGCAAGGCTGCTGTTGAAGAATAACCAGCTAAAAAGATGCTGTCTATCAGTGCAGAGCACTATAAGCACTCTGTTACATTGGTACGGTAGCACTATGGTTAGCACTGCTGCTTCACAGCTCCAAGGACCAAGGTACGATTTCCAACTTGGGTCAGTGTGGAGTTTGCATATTCTCCTCATGTCTGCGTGGGTTTCCTCCAGGTGCTTTGGTTTCCTCCCACAGTCCAAAAATGTGTGGGTTAGGTTGATTGGCCATGCTAAAATTGCCCCTTAGTGTCCTGAGATGCGTAGGTTAGGGGGATTAGCAGGTAAATATGTAGGGATATGGGATTAGGGCCTGAGTGGGATTGTGGTCAGTGCAGACTTGATGGGCCAAATGGTCTCTTTCTGCGCTGTACGGTTTCTATGATTTTTATTGTCCATTCTTAAGTACCGGCTTGCAAGGTCATCTGGAGCCAAATGTAAAAAATTGTGCCCTCATTGATAGGTGTCTAGGTCTCCAATGAGTCCTTCAGTGTCCACAGTGGCTGATTAATTATCAAAAAGCTCTTGAGGACTGCAAAACTGCTGATCTTACTAACTCTGCTCTGAAAAGTGAAGAATTTCATACTTAGAGTTTTGCAGCAGTCTCATCCCTAAAGAGATCCTGCTAGCCTACCTCTTCCTTGAGCATATCATCAAGTATTATCCTTAGAAATTCACAGACATGGTTGAGCCTTCATTGCGCACATATTTATACCAGAAGCTGAAGTTCTGAGAAATGCTCCAAACTCTGGTCTATAAGCAACAGTTCTACTAAGTGAAGCAAGTTCATGCTTCAGGCTATGAACAATGAAATAAAATGGTATATATTTTTTCTTCTCAACAATTCCAACCTTAAAACAGTAGTGTCAATTCTCATGGCTAGGGTAATTGTAACTATAATCGCATTATGAAATTCTTATTAGACTCCTTTCATACAAAGTTAAAAGCACATTGGTGAAATATAGCAGATATATTACATATAATTTACAAGCTGGCATCCTAACCTAAAAACTATACATCATCTTTGTTTAGTTACACATTATTTCAAAATATACAAAAAGGCAAAATACGCCAATACTTATTGATAGAAAAACAACATAGACATTAAATAATTTGGTAACTAAGAATGTAATCATTAGACCAGAACTAAAAATAGCTTGGTAGATTATATCATAAGTTCCATAAATTCATTACCTTGTGCATGCATATTTATATTGTACAACTGCAAATAGACAAGGCAGTAGTAACGATATGGTATTCTCGTCATAAGGCTTTTAACAGACGAAGCTCAACAAAATCATTTTGCCAGCAACTCTAGTGTTTTCTCCTAACCCACTATAATCAGTAGTTTCTTTCAGTAGAATTAAAGTCTCGTGTACAGAGTATCAATTACTCTGGATTCTTACTAAATTACAGTGTCCGTATATACACACATATATAATGCACAATTAAGGACAGAAATTTTTAAGTTACTACCAAAGATATACTCATTTATAGGCACACTCTTGTAATCTTTGCAAATGGAACTAGGCCAGAATCATGATTCGATTACAATCACAACTGAACAATCTCTCTGGCACCAGAATATTTTTTTTAATGTGGACTCACAGTCCCTTGAAGTAAATGTTGTAGATTTATTTTAAAATTAAAGTTTTTTAGAAGTTTATGTTTTCTTATTAAAGTTTCTCTGCTAATCCCATATTTTGTCTTGTTTGTTCTATACCATGATTTAAATGCAATTTGTATTTACTGCTTTTTGCAGTATTTCTCAATTCAATTGGTTGATTAGCCTCTCTGCCTTGGCCACAGACCCAAAGATGCTCTGGCAAATGTGACAGCTTAAACTAGTATTGGAGGAGAGGAAAGAAAGATAAAGTAAGGTGATGACAGCAGCTTTTTGAATTGAATGGTGAGTGTTCTTTCACCAATGACCACAAAACTCTAACCTATGTAAGCATTTATAACACATCAAGCACAGTAAAATGGAGCATTTTATCTGATCTGGAAGAAATTTTCAAATAGTTGCAAGATCCAATTGACCACAGAACATAGAACAGCACAGCACAAGAACAGGCCCTTCAGCCCATGGTATTGTGCCAAATATGACACCAAATTAAAATAATCCCTTCCCTTCGTTCATATCCCTCTATTCCTTGCATATTCATGTGCTTATCTAAAAACCCTTTAAACGCCCTTATCGTATCTGTCTTCACCACCACGTCTGGCAGCATGGTCCAGACATCAACCACTCTGTGTAAAAAGCTTGCCCCTCACATCTCCTTTGAACTTTCCTCCTTTCACCTTAAGTGCATACCCCTTAGTATTAGACATTTCAACTCTGGGAAAATGATTCTGACTGTTAACCCTACCTATACTTCTTTTATAGATTTCCTTTAGCCTCTACTGCTCCAGACCCAACAACCCTACTTTGTCTGGCCTCTCCTTATAACTCATATCCTTTAATCTAGGCAGCATCCTGGTAAATCTCTTCTACACCCTCTCCAAATCCTCCACATTCTTCCTGTAATGAGGCGACCAAAACTAAATGCGCGCATAAACTCTTATGTGCGCTAACAAAAGTTTTATAAAGCTGCAACATGACATCCTGACTCTTGTACTCAATGCCCTGACCAATAAAGACAAGCCTGTCATACACCCTCTTTACCACATATTTACTTGCGTGGCACTTTCAGGGAGCTATAGGCTTGAACCCAAGATCCCTCTATACATCAGTGCTGTTCAAGGTCCTGCCATTAACTATATATTTACCCTTAATATTTGATCTCTCAAAGTGCTGCAGCTCAATTCTGTTTAATTTCTGGGGGTCCAGCATCATAAAGCTTGAGATGAACATTACAATACTATATTTAAATATATCCATCTCAGAATGATTTGAGTTTCCCAAATGTCAAAAAATACAAATAAGTAAATACACAATTCTGGAACTCTACAGGATTTACACAATTTGCAACATTAAAATGCATTCTTGCTGAGGAAAACTAAAATGCAATAAACTCCAAATTAACTAAGGAAATAAAAGACTTGATCTTTGGATGGAAAGACCTTATTTGTGCTGTAATTATGACTAAGGTTGCCTCTCTGATTGCTAGGAGAAGGAACTGGAAATCACACCAGTCTACCTATTCTAGCCTGTAGATTGGTTGATCTATTAATTGGATATGTAGGTCAACTGGTGCAAATTAGATCCGGTCTTTTTGGTTTTCCTGTGCCTTTGCCAGAGGTTAAGTCCAGTTTGGTTAATGTTTTCTGACAGATGCTTTTGAGGCCACTCTCTTGCTAATTAGATCTAGCAGCAACTGGATTTTGCTACGCTAATTAGTTACAGGAAGTTCCAATGTTGTACAGCTAATCAGATACCAGTAGGAGAAACAGCTGTCATCAGAAGAAACTCTAAAATATCCAAATGCCACGCTTCTGAAATTCAGGCATTGTTGCATTAACTCTGATGAAAATTTGTAATTAACGGATAGGGAGTGATCTTAATCTCAACAGTAGCGTTTCCATCAATGATTTATGTGAAGGGTCTGAATCACTTCCAGACAACCCCAGCAAATGGAGGCTAGTGTATGGATTCTGAATACTTGGAACATCAATTATATTTTGATTGAAGAACCACCAACTGAAAGGTAGAATAACCATCTCTAAGTAAGATAGTTTGTATTCTGTCTCACTCCAGACCATCCAACCAACCAGAGTGTTGGTTCTGAATAGCACTGATTAACAGTACGAATATCTAGAGGAAACAGAAAATACTGGAGGAACTCAGCAGGTCTGACATCATCTGTGGTTCTATTCTCTCTCCATGGATGCGGTCAGACTGTTAATTTTCTCCAGCCTTTTCTGTTTTTGTTTTCAGATTCCAGCATCCGCAGTATTTGCCTTTATAATATCTAAAAGGTCTAGGTTCATCCCCAGTGCAAAGGGAAGTTGGAATGTTTAGTATTGGTAGCGACAGAAAACACCTCAGCTACTATTCTGTAGTATGAGAGCCTTTTGTGAGACCCTACCAATGTACAAAATATGATGGATGAACAAACAGAATAAGCTCATTTCAGTGCTCTAATGAATTAGGTAATACACAATATTAAACTTGACACAGGCGGAATAAAGTAGTCAGTATATTTGCACATTCAGATGGGAAATGCAAGAAATTATGGTAATCTTCGCTAATGACTATATTGCCAAAACATCAATAATCTACTTTTATTCATTATACATTCAAATTGCACATACATGTCTAAAAAGTGCAAGGCCATCTGAGGATTGGAAAGCAGACATTGCCAAATTTAACCTCTTGACTTTGCAACCATGAAATAACTAATGCTCTGATAAATCTGTGTTTCATAAGCTTATGATGAAGCAGCCACTTTCTCAAAGAAATATCCCCTTAATATCAGAAACATTATTCCTTGTTAGTTTTATTTTTTATTCTAAGCTATCATTTTGACCAAACTTTAATAAAGCTAACATATACCAAACTGAAGAATATTTAGTCTCTATAGGATACCCATTTCATGCTTTGCAGATTTGAGTTTTTGATCCTACCTCTATGAAAGACAACGTTAGGAATTGGTGGAAGGAATCATGGGGATTACAGCACAGGAAATAATTATTCACTTGATATGCCTTTGCTAATTCCACATTACACCTATATTTAGAACACCATTTATGTATATGTTCCATCCAATTTTCCCTTTACAGAGCCCCATCAAGCCCACTGCCCTATCTGAATCTCATCACACAAACAATTCTTCAAGAGATTCAAGGTTTAAATTATTTAATTTGTTCATTATTTTTAACACTTTTTCTTACATCAGGCTTGATTCGGTAGTAACATTTCTGCCTCCAAGTTAGATCATCATGAGTTCAGGCCTCATCCTGGAGACTTGTGCATGTACTTTAGGTTGAGACTTTAATGCAGTTGTGATGGACCTCTGCATTGCTGAAGTTGACACATTTCAGATGAATTATTAAATTGAAATTAGGGTCACATCGATGGCATGTACTTAATTTGTATTTAGTAAGATGATTTTACAATATTTAGGTTTTACTTCAATCTAATTTAATAGAAAGGAAATTACCTGACTTTCTTCCATAATTCGCCAAATTCTTGTTCATATCTTTCATCAAAATATTCCAAAACAGATTTGCAAATTTGTTTCTGTGGTTTCTGTCTGATATGAGATTTCTTGTTTGTCTAAAAGCAAAATTGACAACAGTAATTACTTATGCCAACTCTGGCTGTTCGTTCTGAATCTGTCTTTTACTTGGAATCATCTTCTTTTCTCCTGTTATTGCTACGTGGAACATAATCAATAATACAATTCCTGAATCCAGTGGAAACTATCTAGAGATCACTTCTCAAATGGTGGTAAGTATGCAGCAAGAATTCTTAAGTGCCCCCTTTGTGCTGTGTACATGTCATTTACATCAAAATAACAGTGAAAGCAAATAAAGTTCTCTCCCTCGCAAGGTTTTGGGAGGTTGGGGGATGTACTGAGAAAAAAGAAATATGAAAAATGGCCAGTTGGAAAAAATACTAAAGGGTTGCTTGTCATACCCTGATGTGTAACACATCTTCAGTAGAAAAGGGAAGAAAATTGTTTATGATCGACAAAAACAAAGGTCATGTTTTTCACGACTTCTATTTCTTTCAAAGTACATTCCAGTATCTTTGCAATACTTGAATACCTTGCAATAATTCCTTTACTATTAGGGAAAAATTATCCACTGACTGTGAAAGTATTTGGAAATGTTTACAATTAAGAACTATCCTATATAAAATATAATTCTCTCAAAACTAAATCTACTGTGAAACATGATTTTAAATGCTGTACTCATTGGCAGGTGGGGGATGGAGGTAGGAATATTTTCACAAATTAATAGCTGGACAAGACCAGTTTACTAACATCTAATTTCATAAAATATTAATGGGCAGCACAGTAATTAGCTAGGTTCGATTCCCAACATAGGTCACTGTCTGTGTGGAGTTTGCACGTTTTCCCAGTGTATGCCTGGATTTCCTCTGTGTCCAGTTTCCTCCCATATTCTGAAAGATGTGCTGGTTGGATGCATTGGCTCGAACAGGTGCCAAACTATGGTGAATAGGGGAATTTCAAGATAATTTCATTTGCAGTATTAATGTAAGCCTTACTTGTGACTAATAAATAAACTTTAACTTTACTACCACAATGTCCATAAGGGAAGCTATTGTTTTTGTCCAACTGCAATATTTATATATTATCCACAATTTGTGCATATATTGCACCTAAAATTCTTGTTAGTTTCTTGGCTGTTTGCTCACCTCAGGAATGTAAACATTCTCAATTAAAAGTGTTTAAATATGAAATGTTTCACTTTGCTTCTAATGATCATAAATTATTGTTTTGCAAAATCCAAGTAGAAATTGATATCTTGGTGCAATTAACTTAGGTCAACAACCTTTACCACTCTGCTGTTCCCACAGAAACAGATTAACATAGATCAGGTTAATGTCTTACACTTCCACGCAATATTTAAAGCGACTGAGATTTTGGAACTGATTTCCAAGATCATATTCATAACTAGGCAAATCTCCAATTCTTCTTCTACCTATATTTTCTGAAGTTACTGAAGATGCAATTACAAAACTCAAATTATTCACAAACTTAAAATTATACTAATTTTCAGTATGTCCACTCCATTTCTAATTTCCTGTCTACACTGCACATCCCAGCCGCTGTTTTTCAGATCTTTATAAACCTTTTACTGATCTTGTACTTCCAAATTCATTAATGGAACTTTCACGTACATCTTGAAACCATTATATAGTTTTACTTTGGTTACATTCCTGGCTATCCAGCCTTTTGCAAATCTGTCTGTGCTATAGTTCATGTCAGAGATCCCTCATTTTTGTTCTCCCTTAAACTCTGCTTCTTTATATTAATGATCACCTATGCTCAATGATATAATGCAATCTATTTATTTTCTGATATTCCACTCCACATTTCAGTGTATACAATTTATTATACAATAGTTTAATCATTCTAGTCGCTAATATACTTTTTTGCTTCATTTAACATTCTGATATATTTTCATTTCCTTTTTAATTCTCTGAATTTTCTGTAGTTCTCTTGTCTTTCTGCAGTTTTAAACTCTGAGCATCTGAAATAAGTTTTCTTTGTTGCCTTATTGTTCTCTTTGTGCTGGCACTGTTGTTTGTACTTAAACATCAGCAACTTCAGACAAAAAGGGCCGATGTATGATAAAACTCAAAAAAGTGCTGTCCGAACTGCCATATGTCATCAGCAGCTACACAAAATCATCTTGGTTAGCAGATGCATTGAACCACCTGAAGTTCCTGCACTTGCACTAAACTTGTCTCTCAGTGATTTAGGTGTCAAATCCATTCTAGTCTAAGTGCTGCTCACATGACATAATAACTGAATTATTATCACTCAACCTTTCCAGTACTGAAAATTAACTGTCACTAATGTCCTTTAGGAAACAGCACAGTGGTTAGCATTGCTGAATCAGTACCAGATCCCCAGGTTCAAATCCCAGCTTGGGCCATTGTCTGTGTGGACTTTGCACGTTCTCCCCATGTCTGCATGCGTTTCCTCTGGATGCTCCAGTTTCCTCTCACAGTCCAAAAATGTGCAGATTAGGTGGATTGGCCATGCTGAATTGCTCCTTAGTGTCAGGACTAGCTAGGGTAAACGCATGGGGTTATGGTGATAGGGCCTGGATGGGACTGTGGTAGGTGCAAAATCCATGGGCTGAATGGTTTCCTACTGTATGAAAGGATTCTGTGAAATCTGCCATCCTTACCTGGTCTAACCTACACGTGATTCCAGAGCCACAGCAATGAGATTAACTCAAATGTCTGTGGGAAACTAGAAATGGGCAACAAATGCTGGCCAGCCAATGACACCAATGTCCCATAAATTATTTTTTTTTAAAGTTTGTACATTCTCATTCGCTCAGGTTTCAATTTTAAATTGAAATTTGAGAATCTTTTAAGATTTTTAACCTTTCATTTCACTTTCCCCATGTTTCTGTTCAATCCATTTTCCTCTTCTACACTTTTAACGTATTTCTCTGTAATTGATATGACATTGCATTCATCCTCTCTAAACTGAGAAGTTTAATTTAATAATCCTTCGATCTGTTTATTCTTCTCCCCGATTAGTAACGTTTAAAAAAACACAATTAAAATCCTGAAGCTGTTTCAGGCTGATCTCTGCTCCATAACAACCCGACAGGAGGAACGTGTGGCTACAGCAAATTATCAGGCTGCTCTGCCCATCGAGCAGCTGGCAGCCCCTTTCCCCGGGAGTCCCCGGCTCCGGCCCCGGCTCTCACCTGCTGCCGAGGCCTGGATTCGGGCCCGGGGCCGGCGCTGCTGCCGCTCCGCGCGGCGGCCGTCACAGATTTACAGCGGGCGAGGGAGGCAGCGAGACGGGCGCTGCAGGCGGCCTGGACCAGGAGAGGGGCGGCGGCAGCTCCCGGAGCCATCGCGACCGCCGGGCCGCCTCTGCACAAGAGTTTCACCGAGGCCGCGCTACAGGAACCGGGGATCCACTGGGACCCGCCCCCCCCGCCCCCCGACACATCCCCAGACAGAACCCCAAACAGATCCCTCACCCCCACCCTCACACCCCCTCCCTGACACATCCCCAGACAGAACCAAACAGATCCCTCACCCCACCCTCACACCCCCTCCTGACACATCCCCAGACAGATCAGCACACAGACACCACCCCCCCCCTCCCCGCCACAAACCCCCCCGCAACACATCCCCTGACAGATCCCCCACCCTACCCCCCACAACCTCCCCCGACACATCCCCAAACAGATCGCCTGACGGATCCCCCACCCCCACCACACTCCCGGGACACACATCCCCAGACAGATCCCCAAACAGATCCCCCCCCCCACACACCCTCCCAGACACTTCCCAAACAGATCAGCACACAGACACCCCCCCACAACGCCCCCCTCACCCATCACCCCCAACACATCCCCAGACAGAACCCCAAACAGATCCCTCATCCCCACCCTCACACCCCTCCCCTGACACATCCCCAGACAGATCAGCACACAGACACCACCCTCCCCCCCCCCAACACATCCCCTGACAGATCCCCCACCTCACCCCCCACAACCCTCCCCCGACACATCCCCCAAACAGATCGCCGACGGATCCCACCCCCACCACACCTCCCGGACACATCCCAGACAGATCCCCAAACAGATCCCCCAACCCCAACACCCTCCCAGACACATTCCCAAACAGATCAGCACACAGACACCCCCCACAACGCCCCCCCCCACCACATCCCCCAACACATCCCCTGACAGCCACCCCCACACCCGCCCCCGGACACATACCCAAACAGATCCTGACAGACCCCCACCCACCACTACTCCTACACCCTCCCCCCAGACACATACCCAAATAGATCCCCTGACAGACACCCCACCCTCACCCCCAACAGATACATCCCCAGACAGACCCCCCCACCCCCACTGGACACATCCCCAGACATCCCCTGACAGACACCCCCCTACCTCCACCGGACAGATCCCCAGACAGACCCACCCCTGGACAGATCCCCAGACGGCCTTCCTCTCTTCCCCCACCAATTCTAAGATCAATCTCAGACAGATCCCAGGACAGATTCCCAGACAGACCCTCAGGGCTTTCACTGGGACCCACTCCTTGGCAGGTCCCAGCGCTTCCACTTTATTACTGTTTGCACAATGCTAGATCCAAATTAATATATTTTCCCTTGTCAGTTCTGCAATATATTGCTCCAGAAACCCACACATTAATCCTAGCTAGTCCCCCGACACTAAAAGCCAATTTAGCATGGCCAATTTACCTCATACACACAGCTTTGGATTGTGGCAGGAATGATGTGGAGAAGCCAGCATTAGACTGGAATAAGCACAATAAGAAGTCTCACAACACCTAGTAAAAGTCTAACAAGTTTATTTGGTAGCACAAGCTTTTGGAGTGTCGCACCTTCTTCAGGTGAGTGAGGAGTTGTGTTCACAAACAGAGCATATACAGGTACAATCTCAATTTACGAGATAATGGTTGGAATGCAAGTCTTTACAGGTACAGACAATGTGAGTAGAGAGAGGGTTAAGCACAGCTTCAAGAGCTATGTATTGTCTCCAGCCAAGACAGTTAGTGAGGTTTTGCAAGCCCAGGCAAATTGTGGGGAGTTGCAGACAGTGTGACATGAACCCAAGATCCCAGTTGCGGCTGTCGTCATATGCGGAACTTGGCTATCAGTTTCTCTGAGAGTTCAGCCTCTCTCCACTCACATTGTCTGTACCTTTGAGACTTGATTACCTGTAAAGGCTCACATTCCATTATCATGTAAATAGAGTTTGTGTCGTAATTTGTGAACACAATTCCTCACTCACCTGAAAAAGTAGCACTCCAAAAGCTTGTGCTACCAAATAAACCTGTTGGACTTTAACCTGCTGTTGTGAGACTTTTTACCGTGGGAAGAATCCAGAACACCCAGAGAGAACCCACACAGACACCAGGAGAACGTGCAAACTCCACATAGATAGTGATCCAAGCCGGGAATCAAACACAGGTCCCTGGTGCTGTGAGGCAGCAGTGCTAATCACTGTGCCACCATGCCATCTCTGATACAATCCGTCATAAAAAAAAACACAAGCTCATCTTCTAAACCCATGTTTAGATTTTGATTGTTCCATTGTATCTGAAGGTTAAAATCCTTCACAACTATTACATCGCCTTTGTTATGAGCTCCAGTAACTTGTTAAATGCTCTGTTCAAGGG
This sequence comes from Sphyrna mokarran, assembly GCA_024679065.1. NCBI lineage: Eukaryota > Metazoa > Chordata > Chondrichthyes > Carcharhiniformes > Carcharhinidae > Sphyrna > Sphyrna mokarran. The sequence goes on from JAGIQG010000013.1 coordinate 43,257,916, forward strand.
GAAACTATATGCTGCTACTCCCACCAGTGGTGTTTACAGTTTATTTATTAATACGTTTACATTAACACTGCAATGAAGTTACAGTGAAAATTCCCTTGCCATTTCTGGCTATTCTCAATCTCCACACATACTGATTCAACTTCATGATCTTCCAAGCCCAGATTCTTTCTCACTAGTGTCCTTATCTCATCCTTTACTGTCTGAGCTCTCCCTTCTCCTTACCACTCTCTGTTCTTCCAAAATATTGTGCATCTTGGAAAATTTATTTCTCAACCTTGTAACCATATCTCTGTAATGGTGGTTAAATTTAAACTACTTGTATCTATTTGTGGCACTTATTCATCTATCTTTATGTGGATATTTCACAGATTCAGATAAAAATTCTCATTTTTTTTCCACCACAATACTCTATATGGACCTTACTTGGTGACACTCATACTTTCTAAACTTTTCTGTCCCATTCTGCTTTTCTTTCCTATGTGGCTGTACAATTCGGTTGCCTTGAGCTCTCTCTTTGGATTTCAAAATCCCTTTTTACTAGACTCAAATACCACTCCTTCATCCTCATTTGTTTAAAGCCTTATCCACAACCCTAGCGATACGATTGGCCAAGACACTAGTCCTAGTCTGATTTAACTGAAATCCCATCTCAGCAGAATATCTTTTTTCCTGAGTACGGAGCTCAGTGCCTCACAAATTGAACCCCTCTCTACCACAATAATCTTTTTAATTCGGTAATTCAGATTTTCCCAAACTTTTCCAGCCAGAACCACTTATGATCTTCCAAGACCATCGAGGAACCCAAAATTTTCTTATGTCAAAGACATAAGAATAAGTTGTGGAATAGGAACCTATTGTATATAACTTTTTCCTAGCTATATTTATGTATACATATATACTATAAAAGAAAATGAAATATTTTGTTTGACAAAGTATTGAAGTTTGATCTTTGTCATCTTTGATGGGAGGAGGGATGCTGGGTCCTTTGTTCACAGATAGATTTGATGCCAGAGTTGATTTGGAGAACTGGTTCTCGTTTCAGGTATAGCATTCAGTCTGCTTCTACTTTATGCATTTGTCACAGAGTACTGAGGAAAACCACATTCACACAAGTATATTGAGGCAAAAGGAAGGAGCTCACAAACTGCTCTGTTTGCCCCATTAAACTGCTGTAAAAATTCAGTAGTGGAAGTTCACTGAAATGTTACTTCAGTGTACTCAGAAGTCATGTCAATCAGGTCTTATAATGGTGTACTGATAAGCTACCTGGCCTAATCGTTAGTGCAAATGGCTTGCGCACCACATATTGTGCTCATTTGACAGAAGTATTCCAACAAGGGTGAAAACCAAGTAGATGCTGTGTAATGTCACTGAAAATATTTTCCTTGAAGATAGAATTAACTTCAACAAGAAAGTCATTCAAAATAAGAAAGCAGTCAATGATGTTATTTTCTATGCAGCATGTTCAGAAGTACAATTTCTACAACAATGAAATTTTATCCCTTGCTGTGAAGACAGTAATATCCTTTCTTTGTAATGACAGGATCACTTTATTTAACCTTGTAAAAATATCTGTAAGATATGCAAATCTTAAAAGCCTTTAGGTACTTGTAAACAATTCTTAAAATTGATATTTCTGACCCACACAAAACACCAAGAGTTCATGATGAAGCTCAACAAAACTCATAGGCATTTTGCCTTATTACAGCCACTTCACCTTTGTAAATATGAGAAGTAGTGCTATGTGCTCAATATTCGTTTTGTCACAAGAAATTTGAAAGAATCTCAATTTTAGTGGACAAGCTTTAATGCTGTAATTAATTTGCACCACTCCATTCAGCACAATTTTTAGAGGTACAGGCATCTTCTTAACAGTGAGTGAAGGCCTTTGGAGGACACAATGACTGCTTGTGCAGCATGGTGCTACAGCTTTGATCTGCACTATAACACTTGTTCTCTTCCCAACCATTGCCCATGCATCATTAATGGCAATCAACACATTTCTCCCAATTAGTTCAATGTCCTTCAATGCAGTTGAATATTTCTTCACCAGTGTTGCTCTGCAGTGGGTCACCAAGAAGCCTTCAATTAGAACGGTGTGCAAATACAAACAATGTTGCAAGGCTCGACACAGCCTTGAACTCATCTAGCTGTAATCAACATGCTTCCCAACATTTCAGATGAGAGACTAGCTGATTCTCGATGTCAGAGGCAAGGTTATGAGCTTGATGGTTGACAGTATTGTTGGTGAGCTGTAGCATTAATATTATTTGCCACCTCATCTAGCAAGCACATTATGATATCTTTGGCACAAGGCTTTATCAGGTTTTTCTCCAACTGTGTGGGCATCTCCTGCAGGTGCAATCTGGTTGCTTACTTTGTTTGATGCCTTGGTTGTGTTTTTGTTATCAATCTTGGCAGTTCTTACTACCATGGATTTATTGCTTATCAGTGAATTAAGTTTTCTCCTGAAGAATCATATGTCTTTATTTTTATCTTTGAAATGAGTCATTTCCAAATACCTTTACAGTTTAGCAGTTACAATAGAACTGTTGGATAATATTTTGTAGCTCACAACACATTGTGCTTCAGGGGAAACATTTTCTCCAGTACACATTATATCCAAGGGACAAATAGCTGTCATCATTTTTACACTTTATATTTCCTGCTGTGTTGCTTAATTTGACATGGACAATGAACAGTTCATCATGAAGAGATCATCGCCAATTGTTCTGCGGTAATTGCCTGAAGTAGTCCATCTTCATTTGCTTTTCACTTCTTTATTGCCCTCTTTTAGTCACCAATCCATTGGTGAGTAGCACACCTACATTAGCACCAATGAGTGATAAGCTACTATCAACATAGTTGTTTGGCCCAGCTCTCTCTGGTAGCTCTGGGAATCACTCAGAACCTGTGACATCTGGAATTAGGAGGAAGAACAGTTACAAATGAACTACATTCACCAGTTACCAGTATGTGCATGTCCCCACCCCCGCCACTCCCTGCTCCCAACCTCCTCACATCAATCTTTGCCTTGAGCCCCCAATTTTGATAGCATGATAAATTCACAATGTAACTGCAAAACTCAGTTTGCACTTACTCTAATCAACTTGACGCAAAGTCAGTTGGCATGTGGGTTAGATAACAATCCAGAAATAGCATCCTCTTGACATCCTGGTGGATCTCACACCCTATTACAGCCCCAACTTGACCTTAGTGCTATTAGACACTAGAAATTTTCTTAGCAGTGCTAAAGAGGACTTCTACAATATCATATCTCCGGTGGCCCCAAATTTCTGCCACTAGACCCAAATCCTGTCCCAGTGTTTTCAAACCCAAGGACTCCTTTTGCACATGTCAAACTCAAGGAACCCGTGTTCCAAAATTCAAGAACCATTCCTTCAACACAAAAATCTCGATTGCTCTCAGGACAACATATCACAAAACTTCAGAATATTCGATTCACCACTTAGTACTAAGCCTGCAATCCATCCCTTCATTTTATTAAACTGCAGTATCATGGTGTGTGTTATAATGCTAGAAAATCTCAGCACCTGCACCAGTCTGGATATCTGCACTAGTTTTGCTAGACTCTGGTAATACTGCTCCCTCCAATACCCAGGTTCCCCATTGCTACTAAATTTCTTTTTTGGTGGGTGTATGTATACATAGAAAGGGAATTACAAGCTTCCACTGGTGAAGTAACAATACCAAAGAAATGGCACATCCATTTGATCGAACCTTTAATATTGAATCAAGGACAAAATAAGTTATTTTAAAAAAAAAAGTGATATCTGTTTCATGCATTAGGAAGGTGGACTAAGACTTTAGTCCAGGGAATAAATTTTCCAGGACTTACAATATTCTAGAAACAAAATTTAGAATCATACAGTGCAGAAAAAGGCCCTTTGGGTCTGAGCCAACACATCAGAAATATCTGAACTCTCATCTAACTCCATCTACCAGCACTTGGCCCATAACCTTGAATATTATGACATGCCAATTAAAATATTTTTATAGATACATTTTGATATTGTTTATCAATGGTTGAATAGAGCATGTTTGCAAAAATACAATTTTTTAAGCTCAGTTTGCTTACTTCTAGACCTTTTATAGGCTATTACTTCAAGTTTCTGTTGAATCAGTTCTGCTGAATACTGTTATTTTATTTTCAAAATGAAGTATGCACTTTTTCCTGCACATTTCATAAATCAAAACTAGCCATGAGTAGCATGCTGTTCATATTTCCATACCTCTATCACGTCAGCACTTTGCTAGTCAGACTGATATTGCTGCCTGCTTGTGAGAATATTGTCATCCTTATCGCTAAAGTGTAGTTTGAGTTATATGGGTAAGCCAGAGAGATCAGAACAAATGCACAGATACAAAAGAAGACGCTCTCACCTTATCCACAAGGAACTAATTTGGTATGGATTTATTTGATTTATAAAAAATGCCCCAGAAATGATCTGAGTGTTTAATCTTAGGTTATTGGGGTAAAAATGAATCATTACCTGTTGGAGTCTGCAAACTAACGATGCTAGAAAAAAATTATGCAACACTTTTTTTTTTAAAAGGTATTTTTATTTTAAAAGATCATAAAATCTTCAGATATTAAATAAAGCCCCAAAGTACAATACAATAGATTTTAATCAGCTTTTGACTAATACATTTTACGGTAACATTTCAATTCTACCACATAGTACTGACTTTGAACAAACTGAAAAATGTGTTTCACAAATCAGTACTTTTTAAAAAAAAAAATGATTACTGGATTATAAATAGATCTGTTACTAAAAATGGTTCAAAATAATACATATTACTTTCAAAAAGAAGTGCGATTAAGCTAGGGCTTAAAAGGTAAGACAGTGTAAATCAAAACATTGAATCTGTAAAACTTGTTACAGATGTTTGAAACTTAAGAAAATAACTTTTTTTATTGAAAGGAAATTTTATTGCAAACCAATGAGGTGGATTTTAAAAATTGCAGAGCACATAGTTTAACACTTTGTCTTAGAATAAAATAAAAAGCAACAACTGTGTAAAATTTATGCACCTAGTGTTTAGATAAAGAAATTAAACAAAATACACATATCAAAAACATAAATGTTTTGATACAAATATTAATGTTCTTAACAAAAATGAATTCACCATTATTTATGGTATTTTATTTCCTAAGATGGCTGGTTCAACCACTCATCTGTGCTGTTAGCCAATTTTATAGTATGACATAAGGTAATCAATCTGAAAGATTAACTGTTTCTTCCTCTACAGATGCTGTCTGAATTTATGAATATTTCCAGTATATCCTCTTTTCCTTTTAAATGGGCTGTGTGTGTTAACAACAACTGATCTATATTCCATAACTGGCAGGATTGTTTGGGTAGTGGGAAAGAAAGGGGAAACAAGAGCCCAGGAAATCAGATTTTCCAACGTTGGATAATTATCCAATGGTTCTTACTGGTGGAAATGCACATCTGGACATCAGCAACAGAACAGGCTGAACTCAACTGCAATGGCCCACTGGTTAAATACACCAGTCATTCGATCCATTCAGGCTGACAGACATATAGTTCCTACTATAGTGAGTTATTAGATAACGGCTGACATTCATTCTTCAACATTAAGCACTATCAAGCAAGAAGGAAGATGGATAATTACAGGAAGGATTAGTCACAACCCTAACTTTAAGTTTTGCATTTTGTTCGTTTTGATTGATGAAGCAATAGTTTGATGTTAAGTTACATATACAAGGTAATACAGTAAGCTACTGTAATGAAATCTATTAATAGGTTTTGTTCAATTCAGACCAATGTAGTATAGTGTAATAATGCCACAAAGCAGCAGGAGATTTATTTTATTTATTAGTCACAAGTAAGGCTTACAATAAACTGCAATCAAGTTACTGTGAAATTCCCCTAGTCACCACAGTCCGGCACCTACTTGGGTCAATGCACCTAACCAGCATGTCTTTCATAATGTGGGAGGAAACCGGAGCATCCAGAGGAAACTCACAGACATGGGGAGGACATGCAAACTCCACACATAGTGAACTGAATTGGGAATCAAAATCAGGTCTGAGGGGCAACAGTGCTAACCACTGTACTACTGTGCCGCCCCCAGAGCCTATGGAAATAGAGCCTAATGTGGGGAAAAGCAGTTAGTCTATAATTGGAATAGAAAAAGGTAATATTTTTAAATGATAAAAAAAATCTATTAAAAGTTAGTGTTCAGAAGCATGTGTGTGTCCTTGTGCATGAAGTCAGATGATATACAAGTATACTAAACAATTAGGAAAGCAAATGGTACGTTTGCTTTTATTGCGAGGGAGTGGTAGTACACAAAGGAAGTTTTACCGAAATCGTACAAGATTTTGTTTCAATGAAATCATCTCATTTTTCCAAATGCAGAAGATTCAGACAAGACAATGATATGGTATATGTTGAAATGCTGTTTCCATTGGTTAAGAATCTAGAATTAGGTTCCAAATCAATGGATAACATTTGAGATGGGCAGTAATCTCTTCAGTCAGGGGTTTTGAATACTAAAAACGCTGTACATTTATTGCTGAAAAAATTCAAAGCTGAGATTAATACATGTTGGCATCTTAAGGGAATCAAGGGATAAGGGGATCATATAGTAAAGTGGAGTTTAGTTGAAGATCAGCCATGATCTTACTGAACGAAAGAGCAGGCTAGAAGACCATGTGGCCTTCTCCCAGTCCTATTTCTTATGGTCTAACCAAGTGATTCGCTGTTTCCTTTTCACAACACGTAATACTTTTATAAAAATGCAAGATCATGTTTTGAAAGATGTACAAAGTGCTTGAAAAACTAAACTCATTTGTAAATACAAATTAGTAACTATTATAAACAAACTCAAAACATTTCAAGAAGGAAATAAGTATTACAGACACAAGATGGGTCATTTTAAATAAGATAAAAATTTAAATTTTACAGGCAACTTTTATGGCCATTGAAATATACTACATTCTATAGCCAAGAACAGATCTATTACATAGCAGGATGGAAAAAACAAGCCACTTCTAAAATGTCACATTTGACTTTAATCTACTTAACCGTGATTTGTTTTCTCTGATTGCAGATTGAGAGTCTTTTAAAGGTAAATGTTTCTGCAATTTAAAAATTGGGCTATTTATGTAAGAAGCTATTACACCATTTCCAGAGTCAATCCAGCAGTATGAAAGGAAGATGAAGGGATTATTGCTTGATAATATTACGTGATTTTTTTTGTTCCATGGAACATCTAACAAAATATCACTACATTAGTACTTGCAAACATTCAATCCAATTGAGTTTCAAGATCGCATGAATAGAAGTTGTTTCTAATGCTTTGAAATAAAACCTAGAATATCTGCAGTTCTAAACATAATTAGTTGCAAGACTGTACTGCATTTTCTAGAAAGAATGCTCAAAGACAATAAGCACGAAAGGCATTAAAATGTCTTGTATTATACAAATACCAATTCTGTATTTAAAAAAAAGTGATGCTTTTTTCTATCCGGTTTCAGTGCATTTTCATGAACATTTCAACTGATACAAAATTCTACTGGCTTAAACAGCAGAAAAAAAATACTTCTGTAGTGTATTGTCTTGCTGCTTCTTTCTTCTCCGATGTTTATAAATATACTGCATGCTTGATGTACCTGTTCATCATTTGCCTCGAAATCAAAGTCTATCCATTCCAGCCACTTATTTGCATTGCAAACGTGCCAATGCAGTTCCAATGGTGTCCTCGAATCCAGAATGGAAAGCTCTGTTCTGTTCTGAAAAGTGACAATGGATTCCCTTCTTGATAAGTTCTTTAGATCTTTCCTGATGAGAAAGAATAAACCACAAGTTTAATTTTTTTTGGAGTACTACTTCAAATATTGTCTTTTTATTTCTGTTCAAAGAGCAATAATAGATCCATACTGCTAGGAGATGACTTCTTGGGTATCAGCATTTGGTTTCTGGCTCACTTGTACTGGTGGCAGTGGCTTACTGTGAAAATCTGTCAAACAAGAAAAATGTAATAGATTATAAGAAAAGCTGTAATTTCCTGATTAGCACCAACCAACAAAAGTATAAACACTGAGAAAATCTCAGCTCTTCTCAAAATAGCCTGAGTTATTCTTTCATATTTATTAACACTGAAGGGCAAAAAGGGTAAATTTGTGTTAGAAAAATAAATTTTGCATACCTGGTCTTCAGTAACCTTGTTATATTGCATTACTTTTTACAACAGATTCTCCTTGCATTTATTTGAAGAACATCCATCATGTTAATTTCTAATAGTTGGTAGTTCAGAATCATAGAATCATCGAAACTCTACACTGCAGAAACTCTACATCAAGTGGCCTTGGCTCACTGAGTCTGCACCGACCACAATCCCAGCCAGGCTCTATCCCATATCTCCATATATTTACCAGCTAATCCCTCTAACCTATGCATCCTCGGACACTAAGGGGCAATTTAGCATGGCCAATTAAACTAACCTGCACATCTTTGGACTGTCGGAGGAAACCCACACTACACAGCAAGAACGTGCAAACTCCAGACAGTGACTCAAGCCGGGAATCAAATCTAGGTCCCTAGAACTATGAAGGAAAAGTGCTACTATGCTGCCCAAACTTGGGATGACTGAAACACTCAAAAGCTTTTTGTTTTTCGCTCATCAGGATAATTTGCAAGAATACCAAATGTAAAGGGAATAACAATTAAGACCGACTAAGGAAACTGGCAAGTAAACCTAGACTGGTTTTAACATGGTAAATGTTAAGAGGTATTAACATGGAAAATGCATCAGCTAACTGCTAAGCTGTCCTTTTTCAGCATTACTCATGTTAATTTCTCTTGTGATACCTTAAGCATTTAATTACTTTCTCTTGAAAGTGTGGTAACTGTTCTATAAGCAATGTTCACACCAATTCTCATCAAATCCTTCTGAGAAGATTTAATGTAAATGAAATATCATTTAGAATGTGTTTAAAATGCTACAAAGTGGTTAATTAGCTTATTATGTAGAAAATCAGTTATTCTGTGCACGCATGCGCAATTGATATATTTGGGACGGGTGCACAGAATGAATTTTGTTTCTGTACAACTCAATATGAAAGAAGGAACAAGGGAGAAAAGTTTTATTTTCATCTCAGCAGTACATGTGAACATACATAAATAAGAGAAGGTAACCATTTAGCCCCTTTAGTCTGCTCCACTATTCTGTCTGTCTTTTTGAGGTCCACATTCTCATCTACTCATGATAATTTTTGACTGCCTTGCCTAGCAAGTATCCGTATACCTCTGCCTTTAAAATATTCGATAGCACTGATTCCACTCCTTCTAAGGCAGGGGGGTTCCAAAGATGCATAATCTCGAAACATTTTTTCTCATTGTTTTCCTACAAGGCAACTCCTAACTTTTGCAATCGTGCCCCTCTTTTTTCTTGACTTAATCATTGGTTGGTGGCAGAACAGATGGCAAGATCAGTTAAAGCATATCGGATTCAGGGCTTTATTAATAGATGCAGAAGGAGACCATCTGGCCCATCGTGTCTGCACTAGCTCTCCAAATGAGCATCATCATTTAGTGCCATTCCCCATATCGCTGCTTATCATTCCTATTCAAATAATCATCTAATGCCTTTTGAATTCCTCAATTGAACTTCCTTACAGCACACTTTTAGGCAGTGCATTCCAGACTTGAGCCACTCATTGTGCGAAAAAGCTTTTTCTCACATTATATTAGCTTCTTTTGCAAATCACTTTATATCTGTGCCCTCTCATTCCTGGATCATTTTACCAGGGCAGTCTTATCCTATTTCCTCTGTCCAGCCCTCATGTGATTTTGAGCAACTTTATCAAGTCTCCTCTCAGCAGTCTTCACTCCGAAAAGAATAATCTCAATCTCTCCAATCTATCCTCATAATGAAGTTTCTCATCCCTGGAACCATTCTTGTAAAGCTCTTGTATACTCTCCAATATGTTCACATCCTTCCTATATGTTACCAGAATCGTACACAATGCTCCAGCTGAGATCGAACTAATGTTTTCTGTAAATTCAACATAATCTCCTTGTTCTTGTACGCTATGCCTTGATTAGTAAAGCCCAGAATACTAAATGCTTTATGAACTGATTTTGCCACCTGCCCTGCCACAAAATCACAATAAGAAACATCCTCTTTACACCCACTTTGTCAAGACCATTTGGGATCTTATATACTTCAATCACTACTCTATTTTAAACTCCAGTGGAAAGAAGCCCAGCCTGTCCAAACCATCCTCATCAGATAATCCATTCAATTCCAAGTGGCAATCTGGTAAACCTCCTCTACACTGCCTTAAATGCATTTATAGCAGTGTTATACAATAAAGAATAATTATGACAACTAGAACAATAATTTAAACAGTATAGATTAAGATCAGTGAAACAACATCAAGGTGGTTTATTAATACATTCAAAATGTATGTTCTTATCTATTTTTCTAAATTTCCTCCCAATTTTCTGGGTTCACATACATGCACTGGAAAAGTCAATCATAGTTTTTATCAAAAATAATGTCACGTACACATGTTCCTCTCCTGAAGGCATTACATTACTTGCTAAAGGAATAGTTCTACAGTTGGTAGTTGCTTTCTGATATCTGGCCCACAAAAGATAAATATTTATATAGAATCTTGACCATGCAGATAAGCAGAGTTTTGATTTATTGAGAGTACCATTCATCAAGTCTAAATGTATGGCAAAATAATACCCACATAAATGTATTTCCAGCAAGGACCACTAAATAGCAATCTAGCAATTGTAGCTAGAAAATGCTTCCAACACATTATAAATCTCATTAACACTATTGCCATCTTGCTGCAGCATAGTGTCCCCTCCACTCTGCAGACCAAATGCAGATCACGAGCTCACTTGTGCTGAATACCCTCATGAATCTGCAAATATGACTGAGCTGGAAACTTGCTATTTTAATTCTTTGTCCTATTCCCATTATTCTTACCTGTTTTTCTTCTAGGAGGGTTTAAGGCAACTTGGCAGTAGAATGGAAACCAGAATGTAGCATTAGAAAGGAAAATCAAGTTCAACAAAGGATTAGGACAGATTGTGTAGTAGAGTAAGAAATAACAAAGTATTGTATGGAGTCAGACAAAGAGCGATTGAAATAAGATCTAAATTAGCTTCACAGTGCATGCATGTGACACACAGATAATGTTAAATAAAGTTTGTGAACTATAGGAGCAAATCACCATATCAGAATGATACTATATTAAGAGACCTATTAAAAATGGACAGACTGGGTTAGAAATATTCCTGGATGCAGGTATTCAGAAGAAAGAGGAGGAGGGGATGGCGTTATTGATTAATTGATTTGATTTATTATGTCACATGTATTATTAGTGTGAAGTGAAAAGTATTGTTTCTTGCACGCTAAGCACACAAAACATACTTTACATACAGAAGGAAAAGACAGATTGAAGAATGTAGTGTTATAGTCATAACTAGGGTGTAGAGAAAGATGAACTTAATGAGAGATTGGTCCATTCAGAAGTTTGATGGCAAAAGGGAAGAAGTTATTTTTGAGTCAGTTGACACTTATCCTCAGATTTTTGAATCTTTTTGCCAATGGAAGAAGGTGAAAGAGAAAATCCCCAGGAGTGTGTGCGGTCTTTGATTATGCTGGCTGCTTTTCTGAGCAGTGGAAAGTATAGGTAGTATTAATGGATGGGAGTCTGGTTTGAATGATGGATTGAGCTTTGTTCACAATCGTTGGACACATCAGAGGAATAGGTAAGGGTGAAAACTACAAACGTACTATCCATAATCTTCCAATCCTCACTAGATATTTGTGTGGAGCCAAAAATCTAGAAAATTGTAAATGTTACATCCTTGTTCAAAATTAATTGAAAAGATAAATCCTGCAACTACAGGCCAGTTTACTTTGAGATAACTGTACCCTTCTAATTCTGGCCTCTTGTGCCCGCTAAATCATAATTGTTCCACATTAATGGCCGTGCCTTCAACTGCTTGCACCTCAAGTTCTAAACTTCCTTTCCATCTCCCTACTGTACTTTCTTCTTTTAAGAATCTTTTAAAGACAAAGGAAATCTGAAAAAAGCTGTTCGAAATCATGATGGGTCTAGGGAAATGGAGGTAGAAAAAGAACTGTTCCCATTAACAGATGTTGCAAACTTGAGAACACTAATTTAAGTTGATTGATAAAAGAAACAACGGCAACATGAGAAGAATACAATCTAACTTTGGAAATATCACAATTCTAGTACAAGATGCTTATGCTGATTTGGATGTTGACTTCATACAGTTTCATTGTGTTATTTTCTCCCTATATTCTTATCGGTACCACTTGAAGTTGACAGCTATCACAACTTTTGCCAAAGTATTTCATATAACAATAACACCTGGGTGCAAATAAGTTTCATTAAACCTCTTTCTTAATGCATCTTGTGCTTATCTTAAGATCATGAATCGATATCTTGAATTTACCATACTTATTTCATTTATCTTTAAGTTGAAAAGAATCCAGCCCCAGTTGATCTAACCTTTCCCTGAAATTCAAGATTCCTCATCCCTTTTGTCTTGATAAATCTGTACTACACTTACTCCAGATTATTATACTGTTCTAATATTAAGGATCTAACTCTCCTCCACTATGCAGCTGCTACTTCTTTAAACGTTCTTCTACTTGTGACTGCAACTCTTACAAAAAATGATTCCCTTAATTAGCTGCAGTATTGATTACAGCTTTTAAGTGGTATATAAAGACAAGAATGTGAAGTTATATGTAGAGAGAAACCAGTTGGAGTGCGTTTGCAGGTCAATGTGATAACAGAAACATAGAACTTAGAACACTACAGCACAAACAGGCCCTTCAACCCACAAGTTGTGCCAATCATATCAGTACCTACCAGGCCATAGAACTATCTGTAACTCCCAATCCCATTAAATTCCATGTACTCATCCAGAAGTGTCTTAAAAGACCCCAACGAGTTCGCCTCTACCACCGACAGCAGCTGATTCCATTCACTCACCACCCTCTGACTGAAAAACTTACCCCTAACATCTCCTCTATACTTGCCCCCCAGCATCTTAAACCTGTGTCCTCTCATAGCGACCATTTCAGCCCTGGAAAATAGCGTCTGAGAATCCACCCTATTTATTCCGCTCACCATCTTATAAACCTCTATCAGGTCGCTCCTCAACCTTCATCTCTCCAAGAAGAGACGTAGCTCTCTCAACCTATTTTCATAAGGCATGCCTTCCAATCCAGACAACATCGTTGTAATTTTCCTCTGCACCCTCTCAATAGCTTCCACATCCTTTCTGTAGTGAGGCGACCAGAATTGTACACAGTACTCCAAGTGGGGTCTGACAAGGATCTTGTAAAGTTGCAGCATTACCTCCCAACTCTTAAACTCAATCCCTTGATTAACGAAGGTCAGTACACCATACGCCTTCTTGACCACATCCTCACCTGCAAGGCCGATTTAAGAGACCTGGACCCCAAGATCCTTCTGCTTCTCAACACTGTTAAAACTCCTACCCTTGATATTATACTCCTTCATCCCACTGGTCCTGCCAAAAATGGACCACCACATGAACACCAATACTCACTGTGAGCTGCATTGATGATGTGAGGTGTTCAATATCATTTGAAAGACCTATAGGTAATTTCAATCTATATGTCTGTCTGGGATTTTAACACAGTCAGCTTATTTACCATTTTACTTCTGAGTTTGGTGTTGAATGAGGAGCAGTGGGCATGTTGTGGACTTACATGATGTGAACATAACCCCAGAATTTAAAAAGCCAATCCAAGTGGAATTTGAAAGAGGAGTTGCAAATTTTAGCAAAGGAAAATTTCAAGGCATGGACTCAGGACGCTCAAAGTGCTCCAGCACTGAGATTTTCTGTGAATGAGAACACAGCGAAAATATTTTCTGGGATCTACCATAGCAATAGGAGTACATTAGAATTTGTTCCATTCAGTGTGCTATTTGTAACAGTTATTAAAATAATACACTACTTTCTTAGATATAGATTCAGAATCCATACAGTATAGAAAGAAATTGTTTAGCTCGACAAGTCTGCACCGACTCTCCGAAGAAGCACCTCACCCAGGCCCATCCACTGCACTGTGCCCATAAATCCACATATTTACCCCACTAATCTCCCTAACTTGTACATCTCTGGACACCAAGGGGCAACATAGTAGCTGTGGTAAGTGTCATGTGGCGAGGCCGAACAGAGCAAAAATTACTCTATCAGATAACTCTGAAATGTCACACAAATTACGCATAATAGATATGTTCTTACCATAAAATAATACCAAAGTGTCTAAAACCATCAAAAGAAGAACAAATTACAGTAATTGCTTCAGGATTTTATATTATGTTGTCATTAATGGAAGTTGCTGCTGAACAAACAAATGGAGTGCAAAATAAGCATGCTGAGCAACACTGAATGTTGAAAATAATTTACCATTACGTAGGGTTTCACCAAGAGGTTCAAGTTTTGGAAGTCTGGTAACTTTGGGAGTACCCCAGCCGACTAAAGGAAGACAGATAAAATCACCATTAAACATGGAAGTCTGGCTTGGAAAGAATCTTGCTACATTGTTGATGTTAAAATCCAACAAAGCAAGAAGAAGCTTTTAAAAAGCCAAAATATCCAAGTGAGCTGCAATGAACCAACAAATATTAGAGCAAACATAATATTCAAGAAAGTATGATTTGGAGAGAATAAATGAAAATATTAGTTAGCTGGACTCAACATGATTTTTCTTTTAGAGTATAGGAGAACATTCAGAATAAACTTGAACCACTAAAAATAGTCTTCAAGTTAGTTAGATGCCCTAGAAATTGAAGAATTTGGTAGAGGTATGCTCATTTTGTTGAATTGCTAAGATGGCAATGGGATAGAACATGAATCTTTGAAGCTACCTTGGTGAATTGGGCAAGTGATTCGGACGTTAAAATTTTCGTTCTCAGGATGGTGTGGTTGAGTTCAAAACATGTTTTGCACTTTAATGGCTTTAACAGGATGATTCATCCTCTTGAAATAAGCCTCCTTGTAGTTGCTGAGACATCCAAAACTTAGAATAATCCAGAGTCATAAAACCTCTGAACTATGTGTGGAACTATTCTCGGTATTTTAATTCAGCAACTATGTTTGATTCTGATATCTAGTTGCTATGTCGAGGTCTTACTAGGAATCAAGAGGCAAGAATGGCCATTCACATAACATCTTTCACTACAGGAGGAACTTGAAACGTATTGTTAACTGATAAAATATCCATTAAACATTACAGAGCTTTTGCCTATTTAATCTGAGACTTTTTTTTTCCCCCAGAGTGCATCTTGCTAGGACACTGAGTACAAGATTCTAGGGCCTTAGTTCAAAAACAATTCCTGGTCAGGATATAGAATTATGACTCAGCTGTGGAACTTGATAGCAATGACTGAAATTTGCTTTTGGCACCTGAGACACCAGATTGAAATTCTGACACAACTATCAAACTTGAAAATGTTCCTTTCTCCAATTTATTTGTTTTATCCATTGGATTTCCCACTTAATAGGCAAGTCTCCAAGATGTTCATCATTAATTCCATTAGAGGTGCTATGTGGATGGCCACTGTTGCCTAATGCTTCCTAAGGTATTTGAATCAATTAACACGGATATCTTCACTATTACGATTATCCTGACAGTAAATACTTTCAAAGGCAATTATGGAACGAGGAACAAATATTTTATCACAAATTGAGACAAATGCACAGTATCATTAAATAATTGTTTTGACTGATTCTAGTAGTATTTATCTTAATAATGCTGCCATTACAATATTGCCAGGCAATATAAAATAAAATCAGGAGTATTAAAGGGGCACAGGAGCAAGGGACTTATGTGTATAGATGCATAAATCATTGAAAGTGGCAGAACAGGTGGAGACAGCAGTTTCTGGGCTTTATTAATAAGGGCATAGAGCACAGGTGCAAGGAAGTTATGTTGAATTTATAGAAGACACTAGTTAGATTTCAGCTGGAATGTGTGCAGTTCTGGGCACTACATGAGAGGAAGGATGTGAATATATTGGAGAGAATGCAAAAGAGATTCATAAGAATGGTTCCAGGCATGAGAAACTTCAATTATGAGGAAAGATTGGCAGAGTTTGGACTGTTCTTGGAGAGGAGAAAACAAAGAGGAGATTTGACAGGGATGTTCAAAATCACGAGGGCTGGATAGATAGAGAAAAACTGTTCCTGCTGATAAAAGGATCAAAACTGAGACAGCACAGATTCAAAGTGATTTCAGAAAAAAACTTTTTCACAAGTGATCTAGGTTTGGAATTCAACACCTGGAAATGTGGTTGAGGCAACGAAAAGGGCATTTGATGATTACTTAAATAGAAACAATGTGCCTGAGTGCAGAAAAAAAATCAAGTTATTATGACTTTGATTTGGAAAACTGGTGCAGACATGAAGGGCCATAATAATTCTGAGATTTGTGAGAGGCGTAGGGAGTGGATGGAAGTGAATGATTAGATTCTTAACTGAAGGTTTCTTTTTCTCCATATTGGGAATGTTTTGATTTACCTAAATCAACAAGAGAAATAAGACCGAAGATAAACTTTAATTTTATAAACCTCTATAGGTAGCACTACAGTTTCTTAAATACCATATTAAATTGAACAGCCTGCTATAAAATCAGATACATAGGTTGCATTTAAAGCTGATTTTTCAACCTGATGTTGATCAAGACTTACACATTTTATTGCAAAAGAAACAGATTAGAACTAGATAATTTGCCTAGAGGTTTCAATACACAAGAATAATTTATTTTTGTTCTATGTTCTAAGATACATATCTAAAACTAACAGTATGAAAATAGGAAGCTAGAACGTAAGCTGCGAAAATTTTTAATCTGTATGGAACTTGTGCTTCATACTTTGCTGATATTCCACAACCTCAAGATGCTTCTTTGAATGTTTCCAGCTAGTCCTATTACAGATCAATTAAAATATTTATGCTACAGGCTTGCATGTCACATTAGGCAGATCATGGGAGACAGGAACAGCTATTTTTTTCAAAATGTATCTACTCAATTTTTTTCACATCAATAAACTCAAATTTCCAGAAAAAACAAATTGTTCACAAAATGTAATGCCGCACAATATTAAAGCACTTTTGGGCTTTCATTTAGTCTGTCTGCCACGTACCCTTTCTCTCAACTGTTAATTCTATATTAATTGTGTTGTATTATATGCAGCTGAAGGGCATTAATTAGAGTTTAACTTGAGCAAATATAAACGGATACTCACAGAAACAGAGGTTTAGTTAGGAGGTATATGATTGTAATGATTCACTCTGTTAATAAATGTTAGACTGAGTAAAGTTTGGTTCCAGTATTATCCTTCATCAGCTGGTTGTGTAGTATAACACCCACATCCTTTATTTTTAAAAAGACTTTTTCTTGAAGGTGCCAACTCTTGCTCTGGTGCACTTACATCAGTTCTACCAATGGTTATTACCTTAAAATTTTCTATTCTTCCTGTGAGGCTGGATAATGGGCAAAGGTGGTCACGTAGAGCAAGATGGACAAAGGAAATTCAGTTTCCAACCTGCATTAGCTTGCGTACTTTTGAGCATCGATCATTAGGTAGAAGTTAGAAGTGGGTACCTTGAGTGAATTTTTCTTGCCGCAGTAAGAGACAGATAAAGTCAATGAATGCCCACCCACAATCACCCTATTATTAACCAACCAGGGATTTACTAATTTTGTGTCATCCAATATGATGCAGTTCTCCATTGTATACAGCTGCAGATCAAATTACTGCTTCTGTTTTTTGAAAATCAGTAGAATGGTATTTGCCAGTTCTATTCATTCTTAAAATAAACAGCCAAATTATTATAATTTGTTACCACATGCTAGGAGTTTCTTTTAATTTGAATATCTTTTTTGAATTTCATTTTCTTTTTCTCTAGTATTTGTGAATGCTCCATTTCAAGCATCATAAATTATTGCTGTCTTTGTTTCTGAAGGTAACATGTTGTCTTATTGGGTACATGCCAGAAAAGTGAACTTGTGCTCACCTGGTGGTGGTGGTGGACTGGAATTTTCAGAATCATCATCTGTACTGAATGGTTCCACCTTGTTCTTTCTCTTTATTGGAATTTTTTTGACCTTTTTCTTCCCTGACTCTGTTTAAAATATATAGTTTTAAATATGTAGTTAAATATAAACACCATTTTATCAAGTCTAATAAACAATACACTGAGCAAATTTAAACATAGTTACTATGCTCTATGTTTGTTTCATATTCCCAAAGCAACTTCATTTGTATAATTACCAGAGTCTGGGATTTTCTGGTTGTGCTCGATTTCCTGCTGTTGCTCAGTTAATACATGGGCAATTGGCTTCACTTTCTCAATATTTTGATTGCCATTGCCGGACGATTTTGTTGCTTCTGAAGCATTTAGTAGAATCTCTCCATTAGATTTTGGTTTGTTCTTTTCTTTCTGTTTTTTGATTTTCTCTTCATTCTAACAAAAAAAGAAAGAAAAATGGAAGTGCTGTTCTTCTCCACTTTACAGTCTAACGCAGTTAAGTCAGAGCTCATTTCTATCTCCCCTGACCTCTCACAGCTGCTAGTTGAGGAGCTCGTAAGTTTCTTTGTCCCCAAAGTGTCACAGCTTACTTCACTTCCTTTGCCTCTCTGACCACGTGCTATACAAGCATTGATCTCATGCATTCTATCTGGCAACTTTTGATGTCTCTCCTTGTAATGCTATAGTGATCTTATTTTTCCTGCATTAGACAACGTTGCTGAACCCGTTGAATAAGATTAATCGGGTCATGTATTAATCCCATTTATGTGTGTCCATCAAAGTAGTCTAGCCCGACGAAAGAATTATCAGTGAGTTATTGTATTAAACTTGTTACACATGCCTGCCAATGCTGCTTGCCTAATCTGTTGGATAGAATTCCTCTTTATTTTCAACTTGGATTTTTCATTAAGTAAAAACAAAAAAATCATAATCACACTGAACTCAGTGTTAGTTATTTACATATGTCTTTTGCCTCTGGTATACCCATGAAGCCAAGAATCCTAGTGTTCAATTCTGTTATACATCAAACAATTCTGAAATATATCCCAAAATATAAATATCAGACAGTTCACAAATATCTCTCTCAAAACGCTTTGCTCTTGATGGAATTCTCTAATACATTTGTGATGAACAAACCAATTATTCACAGGCTGTTCATTCATGTACTTGAATTGAAAAGTAGCATTAATGTTGATTGGAAAACTACAGATTATAATGTTGGAATGTATTCATATACTAGGTAAATGATAAGCAGTTGCAAGTGCATAGAAAGATCAAATGTTGTCTTATTAATTTAAGTGTTAGTTTACTTATCATTGCTCAAAATCCACTTGTGATCTGATTATAAAAATTTCATGTCTCAAGTGCCAGTCCATGAAAATGAAAAGTCTCTGCATTTCAATTTCTCTAGAATATTTGTGTAATTATAAACATAATCCTTTGGTTATGATATTAGCAGGATTAATGATGGATAAAAGATCCAATCAGCAACCACCCCAACCAAGATCTAATCATTTATTTCCATTATTTTAGCAGATTTCCTTACAGGGAATTAATTATGAACTTTATATTTCATGTCAATTTCAGATAAAAACAGACACTCAAAGTCTCATTGTAATACTAGGCCATGTGTAACTATAAATAAGCATGTAGATCCCTATACAATACATCTTAACTAAATATTTTTCTTCAAGAATTTCCTGTCACAGGTGATCAGAATATAATGGCCACATCAACATTCAGTTTATGAAAAAAATTATGCGATCTGAATAGATCCTTCAGCTTAATTTTCAGCTATCTAATCCTATCCACTATTATTTGAGGTGAGAATTAAGCACCAACATAGCTGCCTCTCAAACCAATTGTAGTCCCCAAACTGTGGTTTGGTTTTGATGTATGGCCTGTATAGAAAAGTGTAGTTATAAGCTATTGAAGGATTTTTGAAAATCTACAGACTTCACTAAATGCTTTTGAAAATAAAATAGGATGAGAAGGTCACTGTGAAGGTCAGCATTTATTGTTCATCATTAATTGCTCTAAGATGTTGGTGTCTTCTTGAACCACAGTAATCTGTATGAATGTAGGTACATCCATAATGCTGTTAGGAAGAGTTCTAGGTTTTTTGAAACAGCAACAATGAAGGAACAGTGATGGAATTCCCAAGTCACAATATTATATGGCTTGGTGGGGAACTTGCTTGTGGTGTTGCTTATGTCTGTTCCCTGCCTTCCTCAGTAGTAGAGATTGGGGGTTTGGAAGGTACTATTGAAGGAGCCTTGAAGAGTTGCTACAGTGCATCTTGTAGACGTACACAGTGCAGCCAATGCAAAAGCAATTGAGAGGAGTGAATATTTAAGGGGTTTGGATGGGGTCCTAATCAATCTAGATGCCATGAATATTTCCAAGCTTTGAGTATTCTTGGAGTCGCACTCCAAGGCAAGTGGAAAGTATTTCATCATACATCTGACCTGTGCCTTATTGATGGTGGTTCAGCTTCGAGGACTGAAGAGGTGAGATACTTGCCACAGAACTCCAGGCCTCCGACTTGCTCTTGTAGTTACAGTATTTTGTTGGCTGGTCCAATTAAGTTTCTGGTCAGTGGTGAGCCCCAAGATGTTGGGGGCAAGAGATTTAGTGATGGTAATGCAGTTGAATATACAAGGGAGATGGTTAGATTTTGGTCTTGATGGTTATATAATCACCTAGCACTTCTGTGGCATGAATGTGTCACTTGCCATGAAATGTTGTCCACAACCTGCTGTTTAAGGCACAAACAATTTCAGAGTAAAGGGTTGCAAATTGTACTGGATACTGTGCAATTATCAGTGAACATGCCCATTTTTGCCCTTACATTAGAAAAAGGGTCATTGATGAAGTAGCTGAGTGTGGTTAGGCTTAGGACACGAAAAAGAGGGACGCCGGTGAGAACTTGGCTGAGATGATTGGCCTCCAACAACTATCTTTCTTTGTGCTTTATATGACTCCAATCAAGGGAGAGCTTTTGCCCTGAATTCCCACTGACGTCAATTTTGATCCTGAATGCAACACTCCTCCAAATGCTGTCTTGAAATCAAGGGCAATCACACTCATATCACCTTAATAGCAACATATTCATACAGAGATTGCAATATTGTTTAAAAGTATCAAAATGTTATGCGACTAAATTAGAAACTCAGTGAAAACAATAATGCCAATATTAAAAGTCCAACAGTTAAACAACAAAGGCAACTCGTTATGGCAATATACCTACCACAGAAACGACCTTAGATATAGGCTGAAAAGGGTTTGTTTTGAGATCAGGTTCGTCATCCTCTTCCCGATTTAGGAGGCGCCCCTCTTTCTCAGCTACTTCCTTTTCTTTTTGTTCTCTATAAAGACATAAATGCTTTTTGAAAACCAGTCTTAAAATAATGACAATGCAGAGGGAAAATTTAATGATCTCGTCAGATTTATCATGTGTAAATTTATAAAATAATTCTTTGCATGTATGGGTCATCGGCATTTATTGTCCAGTTTTAGTTGTCTAGAATGGTTTAATAGTGAGAGGCTTGCAATTTAAAGTTATGAGTCAATCATTTTAGTGTGGAACTTAAATGATATATGCATCAGAGACAGCAGGTTTCCTTTTCAAAAGGAAATGTGTTAACCTGTTAGGTTTTTGATAATCCAACAACTTCATGATCACTTTTTTAAAAACCACAGCGTGGCAGCAGTGTTAGTATTGCTGCTTCATAGCTCCAGAGACCTGGGTTCGATTCCCGGCTTGGATCACTGCCTGTGTGGAGTTTTCACATTCTCCTCATGTCTGCGTGGGCTTCCTCCAAGTGTTCTAGTTTCCTCCCATAGTCCAAAGATGTGCTGGCTAGGTTGATTGGCCATGCTAAAATTGCCCCTTAGTGTACTAGGATGCTTAGGTTACAGGGATTAGCGGGTAAAATATGTGGGGACATGGGGGTAGGGCTTGGGTGGATTGTGATCGGTGCAGACTCGATGGGCCTCTTTCTGCACTGTAGGATTCTATGATTCAATAATAGCTTAAATTTTCACGGTGGGATATGAATGCACATCTTTATATTGTTAGTCCAGATTTTTGGATTACTAATCCAGTATGCATACTCTGTAAACAATATTGTCTTGTGGTATGATGTGGAATCGTGTCCTGTAGGAATTAGAATGAGGACCCAGACTTTTATTCCACTTAACAATGCAAAAAAAAAAATCTGGAGAGGAGATAATACGTGTACCATGATTAATGGCTCAATGCTGAGACTAAGGCAGTAAATTTAAGACTTGTGTGTGCTTACATTATTTGTTCAAGTCTCAGGAGAGAAACTTAAATTCCCATTGTCTGGCTTGAATGAAAGTGTTACCACTGGGTGGGGGTGTATATGCTTAGATTTGTTCAAGTCTCAGGGGAGGAACTTAAATTCACAATTATCTGATTCAGATGAAAGTGTTACCATTGGGCGGGGATGTGTTTTAAAAATAAGTTATAATCCATTCCACAACAAAACAAAGTTCTCAAATTAGAGTCCTTCATCATTTTAAAGCCATTCTAATTACTAAAATTCTTAGAAAATTTGAGAAAATAAATTGTTTCCTGAGGCAAAGAAATAGTTTGCAATTATTATTTTAAAGTGTACAATGGTATGAACAAGTGGCAGCATGACAGCTCCCGGAACCCAAATTCGATTCCAACCTTGAGTGATTGTGGAGTTCTCTATACTTGTGTGGGTTTTTTCCCGGATGCTCTAGTTTCTTCCTACAGTATAAAGATGTGCAGATTATGTGGATTAACCGTGGGAAATTTGTGGGGTGATGGGAACAGGACAGGGGTGAGGGCCTAGGTAAGATACTCTATCAGACATTTGGTGCACACTCCATGGGCCAAATGGCTTCTTCTGTACAGTGGGGATTCTATGACTTTAATGTCTATGACTATAATTCAAATTCTTCTGAAAGAATTGAAAAAAAAATCAATGCTAAAAATGAAGTGTTATTTAAATAAATAGGACAATTAAAGTGCCAAATGTGTTTTTACCTTTCCTCTCGTATTCTACGTACTCTTTCTGCCCGTTCTCGTTTTTCTTTCTCCTCCTGTGCCTTCTGCTCCATTGTGTCTTTTTCTACCCGTTCTTGTAGAACATCATAATCTTTTGCTATGGTGATCAAAAGCCAACTAAGACCTTTCCTAATGGATTTGTCCAATTTTTTTCCAGACCCCAAAGCAGCAGAACACGGCTCCTATTGGCATAAATTAAATATTATACTTAGTGGGGAATTGCTATCAAGTTTCAATCTCTAATTTGTGTTTAAATGGATGAAATGAGTGGAATTGCAGAAATTGTCTCAGTGTCACCATGATGCTTTGGGGACAAACTGCATGCCTCTGTTAATATTTCCACAAACAACAGAAATTGGTGGCCTTTATTAGAGAGCGGCATGGTGGCATAGTGGTTAGCACTGCTACCGCACAGCACCAAGGACCCAGGTTCAAATCCGGCCTCCGATGACTGTGTGGAGTTCTCCCTGTTTCTGTGTGATTTTCCTTTGGGTGCTCTAGCTTCCTTTCATAGTCCAAATATGTGCCGGTTAGATTGATTAGCCATGTTCAATTGCTCCTTAATACAGAAATAGGGCCTGGTTGTTGTTGACACATGGCCGAATGGCCTCGTTCTGCACTGTTGAGATTTATTGAATAACTACAGGTTCCTTCACCGTTTTCAAAAAGTGGCACATGCACAATGGACTAAAAGGCCTTCTTCCATGAATTAAATTTCAATGATTCAATCCCTGGGTGACATTTTACGAAGTTCCTGATGGCAGGGGTTTAATAGTAGCAGGTGGAATAGGGAAAGGATTTGAGAGTTTGGCAGTAATTATGGGAGTGTGTCAAGCTCTGGCAGCATATTGTGGAGCGTGATCCTGAGCTTTGGCACCACCAGAATATGGAGTGATTCTTGGGATGTGGCATGAGTTGGTGGAAGGGTGCAATCTCAAGGTTCAACCCTTGTGGGAATATAAGCTCTCAGAATAAGGCTGCATTGGAAAGGATGTTAAGGTCTGGAACATTGAACAGAATTCTAGACTGACTCAGAACTTGACAAAAATGCTCCTGTAATTTACAGCAATTGAGAAGGGACAAATGTGGTTTGAAAAAAGGATGAAGTTTTGGCTTCACTGTGGAAACGTATCAATTTTACTGCAGTGGAATTAAGTAGCATCTTGATCTCAGACAACTGGGGATAGGGTGTCATGATCAGGCAGCAATATGGGTTTAGGGTCCCATTGTATAGTTGCAAGGAAGGGGTGATGCAATGCAAAGACAATGTTAAGGATTGCACCACAGAAATATTAGGGGTTCTGGAGGTCAAAGCAAGGTCAGAAAGAAAATAAACCTTAAGGGTGCAGATATTGAGGCGAACCAGGAAATTGAGACCTCAGAGCACAATATTAATTTTGTTAGAACATGATTGGTTCAGCCATGAAATGAGCCATCCAGAATTACATTAACAGTTATCATAGGTTCTTGATTACATGATCTGGTTAAAGGGAAAATGGTGTCTGATTTTGAGAGAAGGAACTCTACAATCTTACATTAATAAATTCAAACATACAAAACAAAATTAAAACCATTGTTAAAAGAACTAACTTAACAAGTTGCTTAAAAAAATTGCTCTCTGTAAAACAGATGTGCCACTGTCATGCTAAACCAGTCACCATTACAGGACAGTGAACAACACATTAAATTTAATAGTAAAATTAATTAAATGTTTATTTTTCAGAACTGCTAAACTTAGAAATTAAGAATCAAATCCATAAAGAAAAACTATGTTAGCATTATTTATAGAAATTGGCCTCTGTTAAAACTTCCTGCATATCTCTATCTTCAGTGATGAGGGAGATCAGCAAACTAATGCAATAGATAAAGCTGAAGCATTTGCTCCAATTTCCAGCTACGAGCGCCAAATAGATGACTCATCTCAGCCTCCTTCAGAGCTCCTCAGCCTCCTTCAGAGCTCCCCAGCCTCACAGATGCCAGTCTTCAGTCAATTCGAGTTACTCCATGTAACATCAAGAAACAGCTGAAGGACTAGACATTTCAAAGACCAGTGGCTCTGATAAGATTCTGGCAACAGTACTGAAAACATGCTTGAGAAATTGATGTATCCCTAATCAATTTGTTCCAGTACAACTACAGCATTGGCATTTGCCCAGTAATGTGGAAAATTGCCTGGATATGTCCTGTATACAAAGAACAAATCCGACCCATGAGTCTAATCTCAATCACAAGTAAAGTGATGGAAGGGTTCATCGACAGCGCTATCAAGTAGCACTTGCTTAGCAATAACTTGGTTAGTGTTGCTCAGTTTGGGTTCTGCTAAGACCACTCAGCCCTTGACCTCAATACAGTCTTTGTTCAAATCTGGACAAAAGAACTGAGCTCCAGAGGTGAGATAATAATGACTGCCCTTGACATCAAGGCAGCATTTTACCAAGTGTGTCATCAAGGAGCCAGGCAAAACTGAAGTCAATAGGTATCAGAGAAAATTCTCCACTGCTTGAAAGTATACTTAGCACAAAGGAAGATAGTAGTGGTGACCAACCATCTCAGTTCCTGGATATCACTGAACGAATTCCTCAGAGCTGTATGCTGGGTACTATCATCTTTAGTTGCTTCATCAATGGCCTTCCTTCCATCATAGGATCAGAAGTGGGGATGTTAGCTGATAATTTAGTACCATCCACATCTCTTCAGGTACTGAAGGAGTCTGTGACAAGTCATTTTCAAATGCAGAACCTGAACAATATCCAGGCTTAGGCTGACAAGTGGCAGGTAACATGTATGCCACAAAAGTGCCAGGCAATGACCATCTCTAAAAAGAGAGATGGAGTTAATCTAATCTTTGCCACGTGATATTCAATGGCACTATCATCACTGAATCGCCTACTGTTAATATTCTGGGTGTTACTATTGACAGAAACTGAACTGGACTAGCTATTTAAATACTATGCCTACAAGAGCAGGTCAGAGGCTAGGAATACTGTGATGAGTAACTCACGATCTGACTTCCCAAAGCCTGTCTATCATAAACAAGGTATAAGTCAGGAGTGTGATGGAATGTTCTCCATTTGCTTGGATAAGTGCAGTGCTGACAATACGGAAGAACCTTGCTATCATCCAGGGCAAAG
Organism: Sphyrna mokarran; assembly: GCA_024679065.1. Taxonomy (NCBI): domain Eukaryota; kingdom Metazoa; phylum Chordata; class Chondrichthyes; order Carcharhiniformes; family Carcharhinidae; genus Sphyrna; species Sphyrna mokarran. The sequence continues at coordinate 43,284,231 of JAGIQG010000013.1, forward strand.
CAGCCTGCTGATTGTCATCCTATCCACAAACATTTACCCCTTCCACCATCGATGTACAATGGTAGCAGTTTACACCATTAACAAGGTACACTACAGTAACTCACCAAGGCTCTTTAGAAGGCACCTTTTAAACTAATAATCTCTACCATCTTGAATGACAAGGGCAGTAGATGTGTGGGGACATCACCACACGCAAGTTTCTGCCCAATTCACTCAGCATCCTAACTTGGAAATATATTGCTGTCCTTACACTACCACTAGATCAAAATCCTGGAACTCCCTTCCTAACAACACTATAGATGTACCTACATCACATGGATTGCAGTGGTTCAAGAAGATAGTTCACCATTGTGTTCTCAAAGGCAGTTAGAGACAGGCAATAAATGCTGGCTTGGTAACAGTGACATCCCATGAACAAATTAAAAAAAAGTTCACGAACTGAAACATCAAAAGTTTCAGATCTAGTTGTTAACGGTATTTTAAAGAACAGGTAAAAGTTTGTGTTTGAAGCAATACATGAAGTTTAATGTGGAAGACATTACAATGCTGCATTTTGGTAGGGGTAAAAAAAACAATGAACGAAGCTAACTGATAAAGCTTTAAATAAAGCAGCAGCACTTAATTCAATACACATCACAAAACACAAGACTAGTTTGCTATAGCTGAGATGCAAGTTTGATAAATAGGTATGTAGAATTCAAAGACAAAACAGCTCATGCTAAATCTATATAAATCATGAATTCAACTAGAGATTGATATTTAATTTGGGACACCTTATCTTAGAAAAGTTATAAAAGGCCATAGCAGGGTACAGACAAGATTGACAAATTGCAAGAGGGAAAAAATAAAATAAACGGAGCCTCTTCCCTCCAACCCCTCCCCCACAAGGAAAGAAAGTGAATATATGAAGATGATATTCGAGTACTTACAATTTGACATAGACATTTGTTTTCGTTGACCAGCTTCTCCAATGAAAGGTACTCTATGATATCAGCCTCCGCTAATGCGCCATCACAATCCTGTTTGTTAGCCAATCTAAAAAAAATACATATTTTTTTTGATTTCTTTTTAAACAAATTAACCACATACTTCCATATTTTGTGCTCTTAGTTGGAGGCTGGCAATTTCCACTAAAACAATTTTGAAACGTTTCCAAGTAAAACTTTAAGAAAAGCATTCAAAGATAACTCAATGGATAAACGTAATCATTATTGTGACATTTACTTTCAACTTTACTCAACCTCTTTTTTCTGACATCAGAATTTCTGTTATCAAGGGAAAAACGATGGTAAAAGTTTCTTCACACATTATGTAAAATGTTGGAAAAAACTAGCGTAATTTTATTCCTGTTTGTATAGTGTTTTTTATTATAAATTTAAGCACAATAATTAATAATGGAGTAAATAGAATGAAATTGTGAAAAAAAATGCAACAATGAGGTTTGATTTAATATATGTTTACAATCGAGTTTGCTGCCAATAACGTTCGGCTAGACAAAGTCTGAAATTCCAGTTATCCACTTGGAGAATAAAGTCACAAGATTTCACAGTTTTAAACAAATTAAACCTTACTGAACAAAATCAGAAAAGTACAACAACTTATAATGCCTATCTGACACTAACGGTCAGAGTTAACCTGAAGTAAATATGAATTAAATGGCAAACTTTGGTCAAATTCACCATACTGTACATTAAACAGCAGATGCAACCAAGACACATCCTATGGATTTCTCAACAACCCATCCAGATGTCTGTTCACCAAGAATCACAAAATATCATTAAAACTTTGGCTCCCTCAATAAGGATTTCAACTTCTCACTTTCTCAGATTTAGCCTCAGAATTCCTTCAAAAGCCATTCCAACTCTGACTGTCTCAACGACTGTTCATCTCTCAATAGTTCTTTCTTTTGAGATTGCATTTCATGGGATTCACAAAACTGCACTCCTGCCTCTAATTACTGCATTCTTCCAACTCCACCAGTTTCACCAAACAAGCAGTTTCCCTAGATTTTTCCAAATTCCAGTCTACTAACTATTGCAAAGAATAAATGGTTCCCGGATTTTTCTGAGCCCTAACTGCCTGGCATGGAAGCAAAGACCTTCCATCATCATCTCAGCTCATTAGGGCTTTATTGAGTCCCAACTATCTGGACACTGCTAACAGCTTCCTGAGTTTCTCTACCAGCTGCTGAAAGCCACAAAAGATCCAAGCTGCAACCAACTACCTCTCCCAGAAAAGACAGATAAATTGAAAGCAGTGAACTTTCTTATGCTTCACCCACCTCTATAACAATGTAGCTTTTAAGAGTTCACTGAATGCTTTTCAACTAATTAGGTTCTAACCTCTAAAAACATCTCCCCAGGCACATTTCTTTACAAGCAGTATAAATATCATGGCCGGAATTTTACCAGCACACTTGTCCCAGAATTGGGGCAGGCATGGCTCGTAGAATGGCGAACTCCATTGAACTCAGGTGGGACCTTACTAGCCTTGGGTTGATGAGATTGGAAAATTCCAGCGCACATATCCAATTCTCTGGCTAAGTAAGCCCACCTGCTGTTTCAGATCTTATTTTTCTGTCTGTTAAGCCTTCAAGTAACATGTCCCAATGTTTTAAGTGCAATAGACTTAATGAATTCTCAAAGACAATTAAAGATGAGCATTAATTGTTGACCTTGTCAGCAACACTCACATCCAGTGAACAAATCAATATAAACAAAAATGGCCCGCAACTTCCTCAGAGTGGCAGTGGCAGATTACCATACCAATGCAACTTTACTTCACTGGAATTCTAATTCCATCTCGCCCCAACCTTCCTGACACAGGCTGGATGAAACTGAAGAAGCGCAGCAGCTCAAAGACTCCAGCAGCAAAATATAAAAGGAGTGCAGCAAAGATGTCCCTTAATACATGCCTTAATGTCTAAGCTAACTAGTAGGTTCCAACTAAAGAAAATATTCACTGGAATAACACCAAATTAATAAGTAATAGAAAAGACCAAGTGGACACTTAATAGTCATTCAAAATTATGAAAGCTTTTTACCACGTTAGCTTTTGCAAAGCTGATGAATTTAAAGGGACTATTGAAAGAAAGACAAACTGAGAAAGCTACAAATGTTTCCAACTGGATTTTAAATAGATGAACGCAAGCACAAGAAAGGAATATATAGGCACAGAAGTAGAAATAGGCTATACTGAGCTTTGGGAAATGTTCCCTCTAAGCTGCATGGTCACAACCTGAAAATTTCTTGAAGAAATCTGTTTCTTTAATTATCTGCACATGGGCATCCACACAAACACTTAACAGCATGCAACAAAAAAATAAAATTTGAGGAATATTGATATTACACATTTATTGAACAGCAGAGCTTGCTCAAGGACAACATATTTTGAGTTAAATTTCCCTCAAGGCAACTGCATTACGCACTGATACATTATTCCTATGAATACCGATCAGTTTAATACGGAAAGACTGCTCCCTGCTCATGGATTCTGGTTTCCATTAGCATGCCTGTGATGAATCCTGTTCATTGACCCACTGCTCTTGGCAGCCAGCGCAATATTACATTTGTTACTGTACTGTTGTTGCAGAGCTCTTGTCTGGTGCAACTGTTGTCATGATGTCTGTAAATTGCGTACGACTTTATGTGCCTTTCTCTCATCAAAACTTTCCACACACCTGACGAAGGAACAGCATTTCCAAAAGCTTGTGAGATTACTATCAAATAAACTGTTGTGAAACTTGCAACTGTTGTCAAATGTTGTAGCCTCCTCCAGGTTTTCTCTGGAGGAAAAGAAGCTTGCAAATGCAGAAAGGGAGACCAAATGGAACACTATAGATTTTCAATGAAAATAAATGGTTAATATTGTGGTGTGAAAAAACTTCCAATGGGGACAGACAATGTTTTTCCATGTAATAATAATCATTGACAACTTATTCATCTTATTCACTTAACAAATGTTATAGGTTTATTGCTGAGCATCCAAGGTGAAAGTATGTTTACAAGACCTCCTCTAGTTTAGGATTGCCACCTGCTGTTAATATGAAAATGAGCATCAGTTAATTTCCTTTGTACTTTTACTCATATTTCTTTTAAGAAGGATCTTTTGTTGAAGAAACTTAATTATCTTCAGTACAGGTATAAACAATCCACAGCAACTTTAGTTCAACTGTTAAGCAATTGGTTCTTTGCATTGCAAGTTTCAATGTCATAAGTCAATTATACTAATTGCAGTTTCAGCATTCAATAATGCAGATTTCACTATCAAGAGGGGAATGTGAAAAAATTCCTAATCATTTGATTTATAATTTAAAAAATGGTTTATTTACTTTGATGTGGTTTGAAGAAAAAACTATAGTTCATAGATTGTTGTTTTAAATTACTGACCATCATTCATGAAAGATGGGAGAGCTGTATGTACAATGCTGTGAAACAGATGTTTGAACGACAATTCAGTGGTATTTGGTGACCTTATTTAAATAGATTGAATTGATCTTGGAAGTGACTTTGACTTTTTGAGCACGGTAAATTATGATGATGGTATAACTTACTGTGATTCTTTGTCAAATGTCCATATGTAAACGAGATCAGTGAAATCTTCTTCCTTTGGGAAATGTCTGGCCCGGATGTAAGATCTCAAATTAGCCTTTAACATTTTAGTTTCAAATACATTCGTAACATGGTACAATACAGTTGTCATTTAGATTTATTAAAAATACAAAAAGAAGTGATCAGTGAATGGTCAGGGTGCTTCATCCTTCTGTACTATACTACTTGATAATTTATACTGTTGGTAATTGGGAATGTTTCTCAAAACTGTAGGCTAATGGATAGCTGACAAAGAATGTTGCTTCTCTGAAGGCCTCCAACAGGCTGAACCAGATTCCCAGACCAGGAAACAACAGGAAGAAATTTTCTTTTTCTTGACGTCATTTGAACATCCAAGCAGTCTGATCACATCTTGCCTGGAGGAGTGCCAGGTTACGTAGTCTGAGAACTCATAATATTAAGCACAGTAGGAAGTTGCTTCTTCAGTATGTTTACAAGATGGAGAACTATTCAAAAGTCATTGTGATCTTAAAATATAGTTTGCTCTTGAAGATTCACGGACAACATGAAACTTCTATGCACTGATTCTTCATTTTTATATCCAAGGAGCCACGAATCAATCTAAGATTTTGAACAAATGTTATTAATCCTGATCTGATTGCATAAGGTACCGTACAATGATTATAGATATTTTACAAATGATTTCAATTGCATGTGTAAAATAAAATGTGGACTACCAAGAGTAACTAACGATAGTATTTATGACTTTGTAAAACTGCTGCATAAAAAAATCAAATGTATATTCTAATATTTACAAAAAATACTGTATTAAATACTTTATTAATAGCAACTTTATACTGTTACAAAACTCAGAAATTGAGCTAGCGTAGTAGCTTATTGCGAGATTGGAGATCTTTGTAGATTGAAATTCCAATTCATTACAATAAATTCACTACTACAGATACTTCACTTGAATCAAAAGAATGCCAATGTCTTTGCAGAGGTGGCAAATTAAACAGTGGGATGAGATTGAAAAAAAATGAGGAAGGAACAAACTTGGTAGATTCAGAAATGGAGGAGAGGTGGGGAATGATACAAATAGAAAGATAAAGAAGCTAGATATTACTTTAAGTGTGGGATTTGGTAATCCCAATAATAACAGGTAAGCTTTTCAAGTGTAAAGATATGATTACATGAGGAAATAATGACAAAGTAATCATGTCAATCTCTGAAATGAATTGAAACCAAGATTCTGTATATGAATTCTGGAAGTATTTGGAATAAAATGGAAGGCACAAAAGTTCTTGATATAACTAAAATATGATATCACAGGTGTTAGACTGGAGCTCAACATCAGCACAGCCTTGATAAACATGAAGGGATACAGATTGTTGGAATAGAATCAAATTTATGTGAACGTTAACCAATCGTGCAAAGGAAAAGTGGATTCTTATAGAGGTGCAACTTTCTAATCAAAGCTCAGAAAAAAAATGGAAATCTATGATTATGCATCAGAAGGACAAGGGGAGGGAAACTAGCTTTAGTGTCCACTAGATCGTTAAATTAGAAGGGATTGAACCAAGAAATTTATAACCAAATATAGGAACTGTATACAGAAACACACAATTGTTATGGATGACTTAAATTCACCAGGGTGAATTTGAGTAAGGGTGTGCGAGGAACAAATGCATGATAATAAGATCACAAAGAATTGAATTGTTACATTGTTCATTGGTCAATGAACAATGTGAGTAACAGATCCACGATGCTTGCTCCAACCTATCATTTTAACCTTTGCTCTAGCTTTAACTTCTCCTTTAACATGTCCCTTAATATATGCCTTAATGTCTAAGCTAATTAGTAGGTTCCAACTAAAGCACTTGCATGAGTTTTGGGCATCTCATTATATAAGGACCATTAAAGCCCTAGAAAATATTCACTGAGATAACACCAAAATAATAAGTAACAGAAAAGACCAAGTGAACACTTAATAGTCATTCAAAATTATGAAAGCTTTTGATGGGGAAAGAGCAACTCCCGATTAAGGAATTTGTGACGTGACCATTTTGAAATTGAGTAATGGAATGATTGGGAAAATTTCTTTGGTGTCATTAGGGCATTAATGCTTTGCCACAAGACCATCACATGCACCTTCAAGGGAAGAATGGGTAAAAGGTTTAAAGCAGAGGAAGATACATTTTATGAGGACAAAATGGTGGGATTAATTTTAAATTGCTGTGGTAAACAGCCAGTGCAGATAACAGGCAAGAAGTGGCCTGCTTATGTGTTGCAAACCTTTATAGGGTTGGAACTACAGTTTTGCATTGCTAGATTCTGTCTCACTGGAGATTTGTAACAAAAACAAATTTAATTTTGTATGGCTAATGATCCATCTTATAAAGGCCTGGTGGTGGGGAAGAGCTAGGCAATTATAAGAATGAAGGACCTCTCTCCAAGGCATTGTGACATCATGATTTCAAGCAATAGCTCCCACTTTGATTCTGAATCATTGCCACAGTCCAGCTTTGGAATTGCCAAAAAGGTAGTAATCTTCACACTGGCATACAAAAGCAAGGAAACTTTATACAACACTGATTCAGCCTCACTCTGACAATTTAGCAAGGCTGCAGAGAAGATGCCAAAAAGATTTCTGATATTGTTCCAGGAGATGGAGGACTTTAATAACACGGATAAAATGGAAAAGTTGAGGTTATTCTCCATAAAGTAACAAAGATTCAGTGGAGATTTGATAATGATGTTCAAAATCCCGAAAGATCCAGATGGATTAGATAGAGAAGTATTGCTCTATAGAGCAGAAAGTTCAACAACTAGAAGACTCTGACTTTTTTTGCTGCCAATCACTTTGAACCAATGATGACATGCGAGAAAAACGGTTTTTAAAAAAAAATACTGCAAGTGGTTAGGATCTGGAATACATTGAGAGTGTCTTAGAGTTATGTTCAACAATGGATTTTAAAAGGTAATGCACATCTGAAGAAAAAAAATACAGGGCTGCAGAGAAAGGACTAGCTGAGTTGCTCTTACAAAAAATGATTTGGACATGATGGGCCAAATAGCTTCTTTCTCAGCTGCAAATATTCTATTAGTCAATAATTCATTGGTACTTATGCTGCATACCTCTCATTCCTCCATAGCAAGAGTTCTGTTGTTATTGGGCAGGTCACATGAAGGTTATTTGTGCCAAAAGTGTCTCATTTAATTGATAGTATAGCATAACAGCTACCCCAGAGAGCTGACAAATTTAAACTTAATGCAAAACTTACTGCAGAATGTTTTCTTCCCCAGACAATGTAGAAAACAGGAGTGCATCACAAATTGTTCATAGATCTTCTCAAATCAGAATTATTTGTCCGATTATGCCCTAATAATTTAAAACAGAACCGGAGGGAACAGTGGTACACTATGACCCATCTAGGTTCCAAAGTATAGTATGGTATTTCTATAGTTTCAGCTGAATGGCTTAAACATATTTTGTAATATGCATATTTTCACTTTCCTTTTTTCTTTCATATCTCAGTGTCACACAATAATCCCTAGCCAAATGAACTGATAGGCTTGTGTTAATGTAACTTGCATTTTCACTGAAAATTGGCCAAATATTAAGGTACCAAATTAGAAAAGGCAACCTGCCAAAGTACAAAGAGCAACAAAATACTTAAGTGGGTGGACCAATGGCATGAAATGTAGCATAAACAAATGCTGCAAACAAGAAAAACAGGAAGGCTCAAGAAATAACCAGCAGTGAATTTGAAAAGTTTTACGTAGGCTAAATGATCATGCCGGACTATTTGAAAGATTGAAAAGAAAGAGAACAAAGTGGGAAAGAGCTGAAATTATACTGACCCATTTTTACTATTCCTAATTTAAATAAACTGCTAATACTTGCAGCCTAATACCACATATCTGAACTGGACGAAGAACTAAGGTGGATTTGTGCCCATAGAGCCTCACATCATCAAGGAATCCATAACTGCAATTATACTGACATGTGTCATACAGTTTTATAGCACAGCAAAAGTCCCTTCAGCCCATTGTGTCTATACTAGCCATCAAACACCAATCTACTCTAATCCCACTTTCCAGCACTTGGTCCCTAGCTCTGTGCACATTTCAAGTGCTCATCTAAATGCTTCTTAAATGTTAAGGATTCTGCGTCCATTACCCTTTTGAGCAGCAAGTTGCAGATTCCCACCACTCTGGGTAAAGAAGTTTTTCCTCAAATCCCCTCCAAATCTCCTGCTCCTTACTGTAAATCTGTTTCCTGGTCACTAACACCTCGACGGAGGGGAAAAGTTTCTTCAATCTACCCTATGTCCCGCAATTTGGTACACCTCAGTGAGGTTCCCCCTTCTCTGCTCTGTTGTTCAAATATCTCTCACATTCCATAAATTACTACAAGTGCATTTGGTAATGTGGGGAAATGAGGAAGACATTTAAACAGTAATATCTTCACAAATAGCCCTGAAATTAATGACAAGCTAATCCATTTTTGATGGTGTTAAATTTAATTGTTGGCAAAGATACTGATAGAACTCTTCAAATATTGCCATGAATCTTTCAGATCTACCTGAATTATGGTGCAGGAAGATAAAGCCTCTGAAGGATTTGCAACTCAGATAATAATTTTCTCTGTACTACAGTGTGAAACGTCAATTATAGGTTCCAGATCTATAATGCAACTGGAACTTTCAACCTTTCAATTCTGAATGCCACCTAATAAATCAAGTTGATAATAGTGGAAACACTACAGATTGGACAAAATTGTAATTAAACTTAGATAAAACATGTCAGACCAATCCTTGAGTACAGTAGTTTCATCTTCTGATTATCAAAATATATGTATATAAGAGATGGGAACATGCAGGGAAAACCTACAACACTAGAAACATTTGCTGGCAGTAAACTATATAGTGTCTCTTGCCTAGATAGGCCAAATAGCTCAAAAATAATTTCCTTTAATCAATTTTTAAAATTACATCCTTTAGTTTTAGAAGGCTAATGATAAGATGACCTCGCCAGTTAAGTTTATTTTTGCTTTCAACCGTTATCTTCTGTTCCGTTTTTCTTGCAGTTACGGATTCCTTGATGATGTGAGGCTCCATGGGCTCAAATCCACTTCAGTTCTTTGTCCAAGTGGCAATTCAAACTTGTGGTATTAGGCAGCAAGTATTAGAAGTTTATTTAAGCATAGGAATATTAAAACCAACTCCAAGTCAATCCACTGAGCAGGGATTGTATGGCGGTAAACATGAACAAGAAATCTTGCTTTTTCACTTCCTTAACTGTGTTAAGCTTAATTGCAACATTTCAAGTAGCATCCAGGTAAAAGCTAACTTAGCAAAGACCTGGTGATTTCCTGGTTTGGAAGAAATATATTCATTGGAGAAGAATTTGCTCACTTAATGGCTATACTTATACTGATTCCCCTTAGGCAATCTGTGCAATCAGCACAGCATTCTTCAACAATGTCATTGGAGAATACTTGGCAGCCTATGGAACTGCCCATTTCTCTTGGCGCAAGTCTGCCTATGCAATCCAAACTTGCTCTCATTATATCTGAATTCACTTCATCACTCTCAATATGCAAGGTCCTAATGTAGATATAGTTTAATATTTGACAAAAAATATCAGATATAGTTTATGCAGCTGATCAGATCTTTGATGATTGTATGAACAGCTATATATCTATTGCTCCATAGCAATCTCAGTAACAGTTAGACCATTTCCTCAAATCTAGTCAGTTGGTAAATTTCAAACTTGGAAAAATTACTGAACAAATTTATCACAAGGATTAACTGCACAGATGAACAGGTAGCTTGTTTGTTATTGGAAAATAAGCTGGCACACCTAACCATAGTGTTGGGCATTTGTTGTTCAGCAGTTAAATTTTCAAAACCTTTTGATCTTATTTATTATCTTGTTTCATTAGAGAGATTAGCAATAAGCAACAACTCCCTCTGTTCATCGCCTTCTATTCCCAATTCCGACAGTCTTGAATACTTGACTGAGGTCTTTAGCAGAAAATCTATATAGCCCCTTTATTTTTTTCTTGCGCAAATTCACCAGTTATTGCAAGGTTGGCTGAGGAATTGCATTTAAGGAAATTCCCAAACTAATATTACACAATCTCAAATGCCTGATTTGATCTTCCCACATTTATGACACAGTTTCTTGACATTATACATCATTATTATGAAGCCTTGTGTCCGATGACAAACTTTGTGATGTAAACAGTTTTGGAACCATTAGTGAAGGCATTTGGTCCAAGTACATGTCATCAATTTAAAGCTTGCCTTATAAAAATAAATGATTAATGGATTAAACTTTGAGGGCTGGAGCCAGTTAAGTTACTTGTTTAAAAACGGCTTGAAAAGTTTAGGTCGACCATACTGAAAGATTAAAAAGTAGCAGAATTTTACTGATTAAAAGGTTACACAGCCCAAAATGACTTGCAGACAGAAACTATTTTCTAACTTGCAAAATTGCCAGAGATTGTGATATTGAATTTGACCTTAATATCTTCATAAGATACTAATTTTTCTAGATTTCACAGTCTAGAAGCGCACATGAATACCTGAAGAAAGTAACTCTTAACTGAGATATCCAGTCTAGTTAGGATTTGTGATTTGTTATGATAACAATTGCCAAATATTATCTGGTAATTCGAGACAAATCCAACAATTTGTCTAATTCTCTGCAGCAGTCTAGTAAGAGAGAAAACCTAAAAGCTTCCAGATTGATTAAGGTGTTGCAGTTGAAACCAGGAGTAATTCTGAGAGAAAAAAGAGGGAGGGTGAGAAAATAAATTACTCACTATATAGAGGTGGTCAAACATTTGTTGTGATCTGATTTGATGCTATGAATCACTTTTCTTCCTGATAATTAAGTTTTTTGAGTGAATGTCTAGTGAGGGGTGGGATAGGGGAGATGTTAAGAGGAAAAAGTAACTGTAACAAGTGGAAACCAAAGGAATGAAGTAACTCCAAGTAGTGATGCATGCTTTACTGAACACGAGCACAAATGCCAAATATGATTCATCAGAAACAAATTTTAAAATTAATGAGATCACTAATTGCAAGGATGTGGCATAACTTTGGAATTTAATTTTGAAATAACAGGATTCAAATTATTGTTTACAAGGTAGCTAGTTAACCCATCATGCCTGCAGCATATGAGGATTCGAGTGCAGGAACATGGGATGTCTCGATTTATTCTTCTCATTGAAACCTATAAATTTCTAATTTCTAACATGGTAGGAAGGTAGGTGTAAGAAGCACGTTCTCAATAGCGAGGGGTATCGAGAACCTGGAGTCACAGTCTGAGGAGACCATTTAGGGCAGAGATGAACATGGAGATGAGCAGAAATTTCTTCACTCAGAGCGGTCAACTTATTAAATTCACTACCACAAAGTAGTTGAGGCCAAATTATTAAATGTTTTCAATATTAAAAATCAATTAGATATGGCCTTGAGGTGAAGGGATCAAGCCTCTGAGTTGAATGATCAGCCACAATGATGGCGGAGTATGTTCGAAGAACTGAATGGCCTCTTCCTGCTCTCATTTTCTATGTTTTTATGAACTGAGCCATCCACTTCAATTGAATTTCTGTGTCCTTTTCTAGTAGATCTTATACCCTTTTTAAATACTTCATTTTTAAATGAAGTCTCTGCCTCAATAGCCATAATTGGAGAAGAATTCCAAATTGTAATAAGCAGAACAACAGCTTCTAACTTTGCGCTTCATTTTTGTGGGACAATCCTAAATTTATGCCGTTGCTACCAATTTTTTTCGCATGTGCTAATAATATTTCATTATTTATCCCTTCTTTTCATGTGCTCCCGCATGACTTCCCTCTCCCAATCTTCTGTGTTCAAATGGAAAAGTTACATTGTTATTTGAACCCGTAAAACTATAACCTCTGAGCTCCAGCATATCAAATTAATGATTCCTTACCCAGAATTACACACAATCCTCCAATGTGATCAAACCAATGTCAATCGATAGTATCACTACTCATTTGTACACAATGCTCCTAGATTTAACAAAAATATTTATAACATATAGCTTTATCGACTTTTACTGTCAACTTTAAAGTATCTGTACTTTTCAAACTACACAATAATTCGATTTAAAAATAGACAGAGCTCCTTGTCCAATACTAGTTGCTTTGATTAATAAATTGAGAAATGTACACAATACAGTATTACATACCTACTGAAATAATGGTGAACAAGAATGAACTAAACATTCCAGACGCATATAGAACTGTATTTTCAAGTGCAAAAACTGTGTACAGCAATTTCATAACTAGCAACAAAATATTAATTATATGAGCTATAGTAACAATAAAAATCAACCATGGTTTCCCCTCAATTGTGCTTAGAAGCACAATTCTTCCAAGTAGTTCAAATATAGGATGACACTGATACTTTAAAATCTTGGCTTGGCATATGTTATAAGATACAGTATACTGCACAATTTCCTAAATCAGCATTATGGTGATCGATAATGTTATATTCCAATTATTTGCCTTAGTATCTGAATGGTTACAGTAACTATCAATTGCTTGTAATTGCCCATCTTTCACGTGGTATGTAATGAGTAATGTCAATTATGTAGATGCTTGATGTCAAAAATATGAAGAAACAGAAGCAATACTCATGTTCCAAAGGCAAGGCCCAGCACTATAGGGATTCCCTGATCTGTATTTGACAGGAGCTTTTCCTGGAAACTGTTGGCCATCCTATCTTAGTCCCTTTGCACTTTATTGAGCTGTGGTTTAACTGTGAAAGCCTCAACTCCACTTTGAAATACATGGCTACAACAAGCTGTCAATAGCTCTATCCACATATAGGAGGAAACAACTTTCCTGGCTATATGTCAGGCTGTAATAATTGTAATATGCAGGGAAGTTGGACAAATTAAAATAGTACCCCAATTCAAGACATGTCCTGATTCCACAGGATATTTTATTGTATCAACTGCTAGGATTACATGTGTGATGCTGCAAATTACCAGGCCTTCAAAAACATGTATTAGTAATACATGAAATCAACTAACCGTCAAATTTGGAAATATTGTAAGCTGAAATACCCGACAACAGTTGCAAGTTTCTTGTCATTATTTGTTGTTCAGACAATAAATATAGACATTTAAGTTTATTTATTAGTGTCACAAGTAGGCATACACTACAATGAAGTTGCTGTGAAAATCCCTTTTATCATACTCCGATGCTTGTTCGGGTACACCAAGGGAGAATTTTAGCATGGCCAATACACTTAACGAACACATCGTTCGGACTGTGGGAGGAAACCGAAGCACCACGCAGACATGGAGAGAATGTGCTGACTCCGCTCAATGACCCAAGCCTGGAACTGAACCCAGGTCCCTGGCGCAATACTAACGCTGTGGTTAGTACTAAAACTTTAGTGTCCTCATCATCCAATGGCCAACAGATTGGCTGTACTTCCATGGTGGAAACAATGCTTATTGAACTGTCCAGTGTTTAAGGTGCTTTCTTCACCTAGGCTACCTGGTACAATGTAACAATCTAACCGGACCCTGTGGATATTCCACAGTAGCAATAATTATTTATTTGTTCAAAATTTTTGCTTATTTTTCTTGAACTCAAGTACCATTTCTAATCAAGTGAAACACAACCACCTGTGGAATAAAACTCCAGCTACTTGGATCCAACGATGCTCATTAACTCAAATCTCAAAAGACAGTTTCTGTAACTTTAAAATACAATCCCATTGTTTTCCTTAGAAACAAATGAAATTTGTAAATTAAAAAAGGTTTGTATTTTAACTTCTGAAAATTTCTCCATTTTTAAAGTCCAGGAATCTGTGGAGAAGGTGCGAATGGAAGATAAGCCTGCTGTTACACACAACAGATAGCCAAAATGAAGGACCGTCTTCAAGAACTTCGACAACGGGCAAAGGAGGCAGAACTAAAGATAAACAATGATGGTGAAGAAAGCAAGCAAATAGAAGACACTATAGACTTTAAACAGCAGGCCATTATTTTTGAAAAGGAGCCAGTTATAGAGAACTTCTTACTGAGTGCGCAGCGAATTCAAGATGAAATCAATGAACTAAACAATGATATAACGAAGCTGAGTCAACAGAACAAGACCATGCCTTCCACACGTCGATTCAGCATTGTAAAAAAAGACAATTCCAACCTCATAAAAGACATCAAAGTCCGAACTGAGTCCATACAGAAGCATTTAGATACCTTATCAAAGGACACGCAACAAACAGAGGCAGAGGCTGGAGTGGATGCAATTATCTCAAGAATGAGGAGAACGCAATATTCAATATTGTTTAAGCAGTATCAGGTAGCAATGTCAGACTTTAATACCACTCTAAGTAAAAAGCAAGAAAACTGCAAGAAATTCATTCAGCGTCAGCTTGAAATCGTTGGAAAGGAAGTATCAGAGGAGGAGCTGAACAACATGGTGGAGCATGACAAATGGTACGTTTTCAACGAGAATTTCCTCAGTGACGTCAAAATTACTAAAGGACATCTGAATGAAATTGAGAACCGACACAAGGAACTGATCAACCTTGAAAATCAAATCAAAGAGTTACATGATCTCTTTGTGCAGATTTCATTTTTGGTACAGGAGCAAGGGGATTTTCTCAACAACATTGAAAGGACAGTACTGAACACAAAAGAGTACACAGAAAAGGGCAGAGATGAAGTCAGACTAGCAGTAAAATTCAAAAAGAAAAATCCATGCAGAAGATTGTGCTGTTGGTGTTTCCCATGTTGCATTTGATATTATATAACGACTGCTATAAATTCATCATTATGAAATTAAGATCCATTTACAAACACTGGGTTTTAAAATGCTGTGGCTAGTGTGCAAAAACTGTTGTAAACTTGGAGCGGTGCTTCTCAAATATTTTTGCACTATGACCCCATTTTAACACTTGAAAATTGCTGTGACCTCAGAGTCAGCTCTAGGGCACAGTACAGGAGTGACAGCTGTAAAAGCAGGGTGGTAGAAAGCAGCTGGTGCCTGTGGCGAGCAGCTACAGAGAAATGACTCTTTTGACGATCAGGGTCTCAGAGAAAATTCTCTCAGGACATGCCATCCAAATCATCCAACCCAGTATGGGAACCACAGAAATGGACCATGCATTTTTGCAAACTTAACAGGAAAGGAAGAAAGTGGTGTGGTTACATGCCGGCAACTAGGAAATAAAGACAAGATAGGAAGTGAATCCAGTTAGCAAAAGTACTAGTCAAAAAAGTGTTAGTGATCCATCCAATTCAAACAGACATGTTTGAGGAAATACAAAGCTCAAGCCATTATTTGGAGAGGCCTAAAATGGTCACTGCTAACCTGACCCCTCCTTTCTCAATTCTTTTATTTATTCACCAGAAAAAATCCTAGTTATTACTTTGGGTAACTCTGAAACCTTCAGTGAATATTTAGTCTTTAATACTTGCTTCATGCTAAACATGTTTTACTGCTTGCATATTCAGCATAGACATGAGAGAGCACTAAATCACATCGTATACTTGACAAACTGAAGTTATCTTCTGAAAATATTAGGTGAAGAATGACTTGTTACAGCAACAAAATCTTTCTTCAATTTTAAATATATTAATTTATATATACATAATCAGATAGTATTACACATTGAAAGACCGAAGCTTTAAGTTTTGTATCCTATATTTAAGAGCAAAATTTAGAATGCTCCTATTGTTATGCATTTCGATACATCTATAAATATGACATAAATAAACATATTGAGCCAATCCCTGCTGGAGTTTGGTATCTTGTTGTACACACTACTAGTTAGACCATTTTCTACAATCTACCGCTCACATACTATTTGTGCCATAACTTGCTGGAAGCATGAGCTGTAAACGAGGGCAACAGAAAATATATAACTTCAGTGAATAGCACAAACAGAGGAGAGTACATTAAAGACAAATCCAGTACCGTAAGAAAAGAGTGGGGGAAAGAAAGATTGGATTAAGACAAAGAAAAAGAGACAGAAAGAAAGATATTTTCAAATTTGACAACAATTGATTACATGTAGGAACGAAATTAGAAGTTTAAATGGTTCTTTTTTTTAAGGCCAGCAAGATTCATTGGTATTGTGCAAGCAATTATCACTTGATTAAAAAGGTTATTTATGTTGTTTTGTTCCAGTCCTTACTGTAAAATTTAATGGGCAATTAAATACATTAAATTAAATGCAAATACATCAATTCCTTATAGAATAACAGAAAGGCTAATGGCTCATATGCAAAGGAAATCAACCAACAAGTTCTGGAAATTTGGAAATCACCCAATATTTCTTAATTCCTTGAACTTACTGGCCAATTTGCACATTAAAAAAAATGCTGCGCGCTGTTAATGTGGTTATTTTTCAAACAAGATCTAGTCCAACGTTTAGCCAAGTTAACAAAGATCTGAAGAAAGAAGACTTTGAAGTGTTACTATTTTAACGACATGTAATCTTTGAGGACATTTTAAAATACTAAATAGATCATTATTTTATTTATAGTTTATGATCTTGTAATGAAGTGCAATTTGATTTTGGATATAAAAGCAAAGTCACTTTTATTTCCTGAAAATCTGCTGTTAAACTTCAAGAAAAAAAAAGTGTTCAATGACTCGTCTCCCTTCATTGTGGTATGGTTCCATTGGTGTAGAGCACTGTCTGTTACCTACCCAGGTGGTGATTATTCATTTTGAGACTTCACTTTACTATTTCCGTTTTGCCATGCGAGCTGTCAAACATCTCTTCTATCTTGAGATTCCCTACACAGAGATAGCATACTAAGATAGTGAAAATGAAGTATTAACCTGCAAGGCGCTTAGCCCGAAATGCTGGTCTATCATTACAAACTTAGAGATCAAGTATTACTAATTATCTCCACAACTTCAAATAAATCCAATATGCAAATCTCTCCAAATGTGGCAACATTCATATTGTATTGTTCTTGATTTAGAGAAGCAATTAGGGAAGAACAATATGTAATATGTTTTGTCATGAAAGGACTGACCTTTTTCCTCCAAATTTTGTTAGAAATTACATTTAATTTGTTTTGTTACAATAGGCACAATACCAAAGTAAACATATGTAACTTACAAATCACATCAGACACATTCCTTATTTTACTTTGTCATATGTAATCACTACTTTATTAATCTAATAGCTTCAGACAGTTAGCTATGCATAATAAACTAAATTATTTAAATTCACAGATGATAAAATGATTGACGGCCTTATTTTACCATTTGATTCTAATTCTAAGTGCTGGGTGGACTTGAAACTGGGAGTATTTCAGATCCAACTTTTAGACTTGTTCTGAGGCACTCCCACATGCACTCCGCCTGCAAAAAGTATCAGCAAGTTTGAATCACGCTGCACAAGCTTGTGGGCAGGGCTTAATATGTCCAAAATCCTGCAGCTCTGACCAGCTCCTCCAACTGCGCACGTACAGAAACGTAATGATAGAGTGCTGCTCCCCTACCACATCTCTGCTGGAATAATGCTTCCCCTTGGGCTCCACAGGCATTGCTCCACCCCCACAACATTACCATTCCCCTCATCACCCCCATCTCCCACACACAGACTGATCACAGGCTCCTCCCCCGCCACTGATCTCAGACACAATAATCCACTCTTCCCCATCCCCTCTACCGATTTCACGAAGAGTGGCAGCAGACACCCTTTCCACCATGCTCCCCACCCTCCAATCTCAATCAGAGAGCTATCAGACGCTCGGCACTTACCTCCTCACTAACTGGATTGCCCAAATCAGACTTAAATGGGGCATGTTTGTCTTGCACCAATTCTGGCTGGGCGAATGTGGTGGTAAAGGGGAAGTGCCAATAAAGATTGGGCATGCAGCTCATTAAGTCAATTTAAATGCACGTAAATGCATTTAAACAGTTGTTTGCCTGTTTTGGGCGCTGTCCTGATCACAGCCCATTTTTGGGCTTTGGTAAAAAGGGGAACTGGTATGGAGGGAGTCACAGATTGCGCTACTCACCTCACTTCCAACTTCACCAAGTTTTCACCCCCAAAAACGGATGCAACATGGTGGTAAAATAAGGCCCTGACTGTCCAAATCAGAAAGAACAGCCAGAAGGAAAGCTGGATAAAATCAATAAGTAGCATAACGATGGTAAATTATGTGTTACGTACCAATACAAGGCACTAAATAGGTCAAGAAAACCAGACATAACACATCTACTGAGTGAAGCAAAATAGGTAAAGATCGAGTTGAAGAAAGATAGCATCCTCCACATTTAACTTGCCATATTACAATAACGCAGTAACAAAGCAAACAATAAACAATATTGTTTGACAATGGAATACTAATCAGAGGATATCATGCTAAAATGATACATCATTCTGTTCAGAGTGTACCAGAGCTGTATTCACCAGCAAAGGTAATTCACAAGTTTGAGACACTGCAGAAAGGCACACAACTGACTCCTGATCTCAAAGAGTTGAGTTACAAGGAAAAACTAGGGAAATCAAAGTTGTCAACTCCGAAAGCAGGTGATTGAGTATGGATCTGACAGAAGTGCACAAGACACCAAATAGTACAGTCAAGTTAAATTCGAGCATTATTTCAAAGAAAGCCAAGATATTAGAACAAGAGAACAGCTAAAACTGATGGTGGAGGGTCATTTTAAAATTTTGGACAGAAAGAAATTGACTCAGAGAGCAATGAGCTTTAAGTGGTCTTCTAAATAAGGTAGCAGATGCGAAAACCTTAGACTTATCAAGGTAAAAAGATATGATGCACTGGAATAGAGGGGCAACTAATCTTTTATCACTGGGTGGATAAATTAAACTAGCCGAAAATGCTTCTCTCACCTGCATGCAACTAACCAGAGAATAACATGCTATCAATCAAGGAAGTCTTTTTCCCCCCAGTCTGCAAACAAACAGTCTTGCCATTGTAGTTGCTTGACAAAGGTTATAACTCAAATTCTGTAAAAGTTTACTTCTGTCTGAGTCTAGGTACCAGCCTTTGTGTATAAAAGTTACCTCACTTGGGTTCAAGCCCCACTCCAGTGACTTCAGCACACAATCCAAATAGATATTCCAACACAGTACTTTTCCACTTGCACTCTCAAATGGACATAAAAGATTTCATAGTACTACCAGACATAACACATCTACTGAGTGAAGCAAAATAGGTAAAGATCGAGTTGAAGAAAGATAGCATCCTCCACATTTAACTTGCCATATTACAATAACGCAGTAACAAAGCAAACAATAAACAATATTGTTTGACAATGGAATACTAATCAGAGGATATCATGCTAAAATGATACATCATTCTGTTCAGAGTGTACCAGAGCTGTATTCACCAGCAAAGGTAATTCACAAGTTTGAGACACTGCAGAAAGGCACACAACTGACTCCTGATCTCAAAGAGTTGACAAGGGCGCTCTCCAACTATTTAGGTCAATATTTAACCTTCAATTAATATCTATGGCTGTTTTTGAAACCTTGCTAGCCTTGCTTTGGAACGTATTGTGAAAGACACAAAGTACAAGTTGTAGCTTTACGTTTATTTCATATTTGCAGCTGCACTTTCTCTTTTATTTATGAACAATGAAGTTATATTTGTTAGAATGTTTAAATCACTTTCAAATAACAAGACTGAAAAAAATTACATTTCAATAAAATAAAACATATTGAAAGTTGGTTTTGCTGGTGTAGTAATTACTTAATTTCAAGTGTTCCTCAAATTCTGAGCAAAAATCCCATGTTGTTGACCTGCACATACAAATCAACTGATATTGAAATTTGAAAAAGGGTGGTCTTCCTTCCGAACAACAGGGCTAGTATTAGAGTGTTTAAATCAGGAAATACGAAATGTATTGCAACAAAGGTATTACAGTAATTCACAGAATGGTAATGGTGAGATCATCTGACCCATCGTGGCTGCACCAGCTTTTTAAATCAGCATTATGACTTCATTCTCCTGCATGTTATTTCTCGTCAAAGCATCATTTAACACCCTCCTGAAAGTTTCAATTGAAACTGTCTCCACCACATGTCCAGAATCTAACTACATTGCATTTGCTTCTTTTGAAAACCACTTTAAATCTGTGCAGACCCATTTTTGATCCTTTTAGGAGTGGGAGCAGTTTCTCTTTTTCTACTCTGTCTAGCCTCATCATCTTGAGAATCTTTATCAAAGCTTCTGTTCTTCCCTCCACGAGAAGAGTCTCAACTTCTCTAATCTATCTTCATAACTTAAGTTTCCTATCCTTGGAACTATTCTTATAAACCTCTTCTGTGTTCTCCCCTACGGATTCACATCTTTCCTAAAACGTGGCACACAGAACCATACACAATACAGCAGCTGAGTTCTAACTAGTGTCTTGCATAAGTTCAGCACAGACTCCACATTCTTGTTTCTATGCTTTTATTAACAAAGCCCACAATTCTATTCACTTTCATTGTAGTGTTAATGTAAGTCTTACTAGTGACAAATAAATAAATTTTATTAGCCGTGTAAATACCCTCCTAAAGGCCATATACATCAAATTAATAATTACCTTTATTTTAGTTACTTCCTCAAAAAACTCCAGCGAGTTGAGTTAAACACAATTCCTCTCTAGAAATCCATGCTGGCTCATCCTAATCAACATACATTTTTCCATGTGACTGTTAATTCTATCTGAAATAATTGTTGCTAGAAGCTTGCCCACCACTGATGTTAAACCAACTGGTCTGTAATTGCTGGGACTGTTTCAAAACCTTTTTTGAATAAGGGTGTAACATTTGCAGTTCTCCAGTTTTCTGGCACCTCCCAAACAATAAAGACTGGAAGATTTTGGCCAGGGCATCTTTGAATGCATCTGGTCCAAATGCCTTGCCAACTTTAAGTATTGACATTCTATTCAATACTTCCCCCCTCATCAATTTTGAACCTTTATAGAGCAGAGTTTCCTCGTCTGTCATCATGGCCTGGGCAGCATCTACCTCCTTGGTAAGTATAAATGCAAAGTATATGTTTACTAGCTCAGCCATGACTCCAGCCTCCATTTGTAAATTCCTTTTTAGGTCCCTAATCAGCCTTAGTCCTTCTCCTGTCACCCTAGGTTAAGCTTGGATTTAGCTTGGGGTCAGCTTAACTCAGATGGCTGGACGACTAGTTATTAATGTAGAGCTGTGCCAACAATGCGAATTCAATTCCCGTACCAGCGTTTGACCTGCATTTCCCTTTTAATGGAATACACCTTAACTATGTCAAACCATTTCTGTTTTAAAGGTAACCCACTATTATAATTTTTCCCACCAACCTTTCGATCCCGTCTAACTGACCCAGCTCCATCCTTGCTCTACTGGAGTCGGCTTTTTCCCCAAGTAATTAATTTTATTCTCATTTGCCTACTATTCTATCATTATCCTAAACTTTACAATACAATGATAACGTCTCCTAACTGTTCCTAACTGACACTCAATGTACTTGGACCAGGTCCAACAGTGAATCCTTGCTTGTTGGACTGGACACATCACAAACACTATGTCGGAACTTTTATCTTTTTGCTTCTTACACTACAACTGTCCATAGAATCACAGAAACACTACACTGTACAAGGTAGTGTACAGTGTAGTACACTGTATTCGGCCTATCGAGTCTGCGCTGACAACAATCCCACCCAGGTCTTATTCCCGTAAACCCTCTAACCCTCATATCTTTGGACTGCGGGAGGAAACCAAAGCATCCAGAGGAAACCTACACAGACATGGGGAGAATATGCAAACTCCACACAGACAGTAACCCAAGCCAGGAACTGAACCTGAGTTCTTGGCATCATGAGGTAGCAGTGCTAACCAATGTGCCACCATGTCCCAATCAGGTCATTATATAGTAATTATAATGGGGAACTTTAATGTTTACATCTTTCTATAATTTCCCTGCAGATTTGTTCTCCTACATCCTTCTCACTAGGTGACAGTCTTTAGACTATGGTGAACAATGTATTAACACCTTTTCCTTAGTTCATATCCTTTCTAAAATGTCACGCCTAAAACATTACACAATACTTGAACTAGTGTCCCACACAATTTCAGCTTAACCTCCTTGCTCTAGTACTCTATTCTCCTCTTAATAAAATCTAGGACACTGTATGCTTTATTAACCACGCTCTCCACTTGTCCTACCATCTTCAATGATTTATGCACATATACATCCAAGTCCCCTTATGCTGCAGCCCCTTTAGAGATGTATCCTTTATTTTATGTTCTTCCTTCAAAATTAATCGCTTACACTTCTCTTCACTGACCTTCATCTGCCACTCATCTAACCACTCCACCAACTTGTCTATGTCCTTCTGAAACTCTACACTGTCCTTCTCACAATTTACAAAGATTACTGTGGAAGAGGAGTTAATTGAATGTACGCAAAACAGTTTTCTAGATTACTGTGACGAGAAAACAAAAGGCATTTGGTTATTTTGTTATTCTTGTGGTAAAGGAGACTCTAGGGAACAGTAATCAGGATGTGGTAGTTTTCTGATTAGTATGTTGAAGAAACAACTAGGGAACAGGTTAATTTGTTATTCTTGTGGTAGAAGAGACACTAGGGAAGAGTTATCAGGATGTGAAAGAATTTTACTTAACATTCCAGCTTGATGTAGTTAAGTATGAAATAATAGTTGTTTTGCTCAGATCAAACCCTACGTAAGAAACCTTAGCTAAGGTACATTGGAAGCCAAACTAATATATTTTGGTTGATTAGTAATGACAAACAATTAAACAACTCAATTTAACAATAATTGCCCCTTTAAGAACTAAAACTCCTGTCGGAAAATTGGTAAGACTGTGCCTCACAAGATAAGATAGCATTGGATTGAGGGAAGAGGCTTGTCAGAAATGTTGTCAAGCCTGAGGAATGGGACAATTTTAGAATTCTGCAAATGATGACAAAATTGATAAAGAGAAAATGGAATAAGAGAATAAAAGAGAGAGATATAAAAACAGATTGGAAAATCTCCGATAGGGATGTATAAAGAAGATGAGTAAATGTAAATATGGATCCTTCAGAAGCAGAGACAGGGGAAATTATAATGAAAGACAAGACAATAGAAAAGATATTCAACAATTAGTGTCTCCATGGCAGAAGGGAAAATAATTCCTGAAAAAGTAGCTCCCAACGGTCTAGCAAGAATGAGGAAATTAAAGAAATTTTAATTCATAAAAAATGTACTAAAATAATTAATAGAATAAAAAAACTGACAAATTTCCAGACCAGTAGCTTGATGTCCATCTAAAGAGGTAGCTTGAGGGATAGCAGACGCATTGCTTTTGATCTTTCAGATTTCCCTACTCTGTTAAGATTCCACATGAATTGGAATTCAACAAACATGAACCTGTAATTCAAGGACGATGAGAGAGGGAGAAAATGGCCAGTTGGTCTGACATCAGTACCAAGGAAATGCCAGGACATGATAACAAAGTACTTAGAAAATCATAATTTAATTAGGCAGAGACAATACAGTTTTATGAAAGGGGAATAAGATTTGATAAATTTATTATTTGCTGAGGTTGTGGTTAACAGGATAGATAAATGAGAACTAGTGATCGTAATGCACTTTTTCAAAAATAAAAATATTTGATAAGGTGCCACATAAAGGATTATTCCACAAATTAAGGCTAATGGAATTTAGCATATTATATCAGCTTGGATTTTGCTCACAGATGCTCAATTTGGGCTTCAGTGTCACCTAGCTCCTAACCTCATTTTTGACCATGTTTGGACCAAGATTATAGAGTTGAACTCAAGACGTGAGGACAGTGTGACTGCCTTTGACATTAAGGCAACATTTGACTGAATGTGACATCAAGGAGCCCTGGCAAAATATTCCACTAGTTAGACTTATACTGGCACAAAGGAAGATGGTAATGATGTTCATCATTTCAGCACTAGGACATCACTGCAGGCATTCCTCTAGGTAGTGTCCTAGACCTGACCATCTTCAGATGCTTCTTCAATAACTTACCTTCCATCATGAAGTCAGAAGTTTGCTGATGGTTGCACAATATTCAGTACCATTCAAAACACGTCAGATACCAAAACAATCTGTGCCCACGTGCAGCATGAGTTGGACAACATTCAGGCTTGGGCTGTTAAGTGGCAAGAAAGATTCATGCCACACAAATGCCAGGCAATGACAATTTCCAATAACAGAGAATCCAACTATTTCTCCTTGACATTCAATGTCATTACTATCACTGAATCCCCTACTATCAACTTTCTGGGAGCTACCATTGACTAGGAACTAAACTGGTACAAAACACATAAGTACTATGGCAACAAGAACAAGTTAGTGGCTGTGGCAAGTGACTCACCTCCTGACTCTCCAAAGCCTGCCCATCATCTACAAGGCACATATCAGGAGTGTGTGATGGAATACTCATCTACAATGGCATCTACTATGACCTCTACTGTCCCAAAAGGGCAACAGACGTATGGGGATACCACCACCTTCAAGTTCCCTTCCAAGCTGTACACCATCCTGACTTGGAACTATATCACTATTCCTTCACCATAGCTGAGTCGTAGCCCTGAAACTCTTCTTCTAACAGCACATAGGTGCTCCCACAAAATATAGATTTCTGCAGTTAAGCAACCATCACCTTCAAGATCTATTAGGTGTACCTAATAGATGCCCACATCCCATGATCAACCTGAATGATTTGAAAACCAGTCCTCAACTGCACCTGTGATCATCATCACCTAGAAAGATATGGGTAGCAGATGCACAAGAATAACACAAGCAAGTTTTCCTGCAAGGCACACCATCTGGAGTTAAGAGGCATATCGTTATTTCTTTCTCTTAGTTGTGTCAAAACTCTGGAAATCCTATCAGGTTTGTGGGAGTACCTTTCCCACACAGACTGCAACAATTCAAAAGAGCAACTCAACACCACCTTCTCAGTCAACCAGGGAAAAGCAATAAATTCTGCTCTCGCCATGAACACCTACATCTCCTGAATGCATAAACAAAACTAATTTCCATTGCCAGACAGGTTAACAACAGTGATCCTATTGTTAAAAAGGTATTTATAGTTTAAATGACAAGATGTAACTTTTTGTGGCCAGTTTAATTTGTACCTTGCACTCAAGTACAGCAACTCAGCCATGATTGTAGTGAATGGCGGAGCAAATTCGAAGGGCCAAATGGTCTCCACCTGCTTCTGTCTTCTATGTTTGCGTTATTTGGTTCCTTTCAATAGTGAAACAAATGATGAAATGATATTATTTTGCAATGCCAAAAGAACAGTGGGGCATCTCACATCTTAATTTTTTAATATCCTGATCAAACTGTGAATTTCTCTCTCAACTGAAGCTGCTACATTATTTTCAAATGGGGAATAGTGAGCACCGTTAATCTCAATTCAATTTTAAGAGCAAAATCCAGCCCATAATTTCCTATTCTACATTGCATTGTCTTGCTACTGCAGATACTGAAATCTTGTAATTTACTTAGGTACTACAGTGCCACCTATTGACTGGTAGCTAGGAGACTATATACAGCATTGGATGCCTGACCTCAATATTCAAAACAGCAATTTCAAAGCACTCTAACAAAGATGAGACATATTGCATACCTACATAGTGTTCGTCAGATACATTTTCCTCTTAGTGATATACAGTACACAATAAATTTGAATTTAAATTATTGATGAGGCCTCTAAAATGGTAATGAAAACTATTCATAGGCATTTAAACTGGATCGGAAACTGAACAGGATGTGTTCACCCAAAACATTTACCCTGCACGGAATTTATAATTACTACTCACTAATATGGAGACATTTAAAACGGTAAGCTAGAAATTAACATAGGCATATTCAGGCTTAAGCTGACAAGCAACAAAATATTAGTAACCACATGAGTGCCTGGCAATGACCTCTCCAAAAAGAGACGATCCAATCATTTCCCTTAACATTCAATGACATCACCATTGCAGAATCCCCCACTATCAACATCCTAGTTGATAGTTATTAGAAGTTGAACTAGACTAATATTAATACTGTGCTTATCAGAGCTGGTCAAAGGCTAGGAATCCTGCAGCAAGTAACTTACTCCTGACGCCCAATGTTCACTGTCTACAAGGCACAAGTCATGAGTGTAATGGAATACCATCCACTTGCTTGGATGAGTGTAGCTCCAACAATACGCAAGAAACGCGATACTATTTAGGACAAAGTAGTCCACTTGATTGCTACCACATCCACAAACATTCAATCTCTCCACCACCAACAAACATATGGCAGCAGTGTGTGTGTATCATTCAGAAATTGCACCTCAGGAATTCACCAAGGTCCTTAAACATCACCTTTCAAACCCTTGATCACTACCATCTAGAAGCAGAAGAACAACAAATAACCGGGAACATGGAGGTTCCCCTCCAAGCCACTCACTACCCTGAGCTAGAAAAATAGCTAGAAAAGTTCTTTCACTGTCACTGAGTCAAAATCCAGGAATTCCCTCCCTACTCTGGATGCACATACCCCGCGGGTGATTGCAGTGACCATAAGACCATAGACCATACAATATGGGAGCAAAATTAGCCCATTGAGTCTGTTCTGCCATTCGATCATGGCTGATATGTTTCTCAGCACCATTCACCCATTTTTTCCCCTCAACATCTGATGCCCTTACCAATCAAAAA
This sequence comes from Sphyrna mokarran, assembly GCA_024679065.1. Taxonomy (NCBI): domain Eukaryota; kingdom Metazoa; phylum Chordata; class Chondrichthyes; order Carcharhiniformes; family Carcharhinidae; genus Sphyrna; species Sphyrna mokarran. The sequence continues at coordinate 43,311,494 of JAGIQG010000013.1, forward strand.
CTTAACTCTGTCTTAAATGCATTCAATGACTTGGCCTCCATAACCTTCTATAGCAATGAATTCCACAGATTCACCACTCTTTGGATGAAGGAAGTCCTCCTCATCTCGGTTCAGAAGGGTTGTCCTTTTTCTAGTCTCTCCTACTAATGGAAACAGCTTCTCCATGTCCACTCTGTCCAGACCTTTCAGTATTCTGTAAGTTTCAATGAAATTCCCCCTTAACCTTCTAAACTCCATCAAGCACAGACCCAGAGTCCTCAAAATCTCCTTAAACGCTAAAGCCTTTTATTCCTGAATCATTCTCGTAAACCTCTTTTGGATCGTCTCCAAAGTCAGCACAATGGTTCAAGAAGGTAGTTCATCACCAGCTTCTCAAAGGAAACTAGGGATGGACAGTAAGTACTAGGCTAGCCAGCAAAACCCACATTCCATAAATTATATTTTTTTTTAAATTGCTTTCAGATATGTTGCATGCATGGAAAAGAAATGAGATAACATTATTGACAGATAAAGTTCCCTTCTGCTTACAATTACTTTCTATGACATTCTTCTGACATCCTTCAGCGAGAAGGCAAATCCCTCACCAAATCATATGTTCAGTCCACATCTTTTGAGCTGGTACTAGTGTAGCGACAGTTACAGAATAGATATCAGGAAGTTAAATATTAAATTAGGTGGAAAATTAGGCTACAATCTAAAAGGAGGGCAAGTGATATCATCAGATTGCTTTGCTGAGATGACATCACTAGGTGTGCAAAGTCAAGATGAACGAATGGGTAATACAGGCTTGGTGTAGACCAATCTATGTTGTTCAGCTATCTGTACAATCTACATAAATTCTGCAGAGTTTTTGTGGCAGTGTACTGAATAGTTCACAGGAGAAAAATAAAAAATACCAAATCTCTCTTCTTAGTTCCATAAGTGGGACCAATAATGGCCAGTTTGCTCTTTGAAAATGCAGCTGATTTTGCCTAAATACAGATTCAAATTAACCAATTTGAACAACTTCAGATAATCAGAATTAAATCATATTATTTGTCTGCTGGTGGATACAGGAATAACAGTTTTCTGTCCTTTTTCAGATCACAAGTTCACTACATTAAGTACCATAAATGAGAAACTGCAGCTATACTTAACACTGTAATAACTTGAAAATGAATAATTGCAGGGGTGCAAGTGGCCGAAGGCAAGTAAATCTGAAATTAGTCAGAGGCAAACAAGTTCTGAAAATGAATGGCAAGAAATCATGAAGTGGTATCACTTTTTAATGATCTGTAGAGAAATGCAAATGCTTCTCAGCCATTTCAAATGGGTGGAATTAATTCAAATGGATAGAAAAATTAGTTTTCCCTTTTGTTTATCTTCTATAAACATCAAAACTGTCAGGAAAAATAGTAATTGCATGAGCCTATTAGGGGAAAGCCAATAAATTACAATCTTTTTTGTTGTATATTTTAAAAAAGCACTGGAAAGGCTGCTTAAGGCAGGGACAGTTTGGTTATGCTAACGGAATGGTGCTTTTGATGTACTGATGAGCCTAGCAACACTTCAAATAGCTATTTATCTAACGCAACCTCATAACAATGAGCAGAACATAAACTGCTTTGAACGAGGTTCAAAGGAGGAGACAAGGTGTGAACTTTTCATTTACACTCTAAAAGGTAGCCAGCCTCATGAAATGAAGGCAATTAAGTTTGACTTCTGAAGACTCCAGTTTAGATAAGGCAAGTTCAAAAGGGAAAAACTGTATACAGAAATTGATTAAATCAAGGAAAGGATAGTTTTTTCAGACTGCAGGCATAGCAGGAATAACAAGCCGTGTCTGTGAAGAAAACCTGTCTGGAGAAGCCAGTTGTTTATTTTACCTAAGAAGTAAACCCCAAAGAGATAAAGCAGCCTGGTATGGTAATAGTTCCTGGGGTATTAATAATTTTAAACATCTAAAATATTGTGGAACACTTGGAAAGAATTAGCTCCAAAGGCACTGAGATAAAAGTGTTTGGAACTAGATGAAATTAATTACTGTGTCGAGCCACTGTTCTAGTTAAAGGATACTTTTAGTTTATTTTATTGCCTAATAAACATTTATTTTACTTCAAAAGTTACCACAAAACAGTTGGGATATAACTCTCTGGATTTCAAACCTTTCAAGTTGCTAAATACAGGCAGGTTTTTCCAAGGTTCTGTTTTAGGATTTGAAATAATCCATCATTTGTCATCAGTTGTTTTCTTAACTTGTGCAACAATGCAGTGGCATCAAATCACCAAAGCGATCTCAGCTTTTCAGCATTCAATGCAGTTTGTGCATGTAATTTAGGATGAAGCCCATATTAACAATAGAACGTGACCTTGCTGTATTATGTATGTGCCCAGCAAAACAAAGGATTATGGCAGTGCTTCACAAACTATATTCCAATGTGATTCATTTTAACTCAATAGCAAGTAGTGATGGGCAACAAAGGCTGGCCATGCCAATGATGCCCACATAGCAAATACAAATATATGTATATATAAATAATTATTGAAAATTGTGACCCTAGACCAAAACTAAAACAATAAAGCATTTTATATGTTACTAAAGTTTGTGTTTTAATAGATTAGCTTATAATATTACATCATATAAAATCTGTGTTTCATTCAATTATATATATCAGCCATTTCCGTACTCTAGTGTCAGATGTCTCTCTCACCCTACCCAAACACACACATACACCTCTTCCCATCCACCTCCAATATTTTACCTGAGAAGTAAACCCCAGAGATAAAGCAGCCTGGTATGGTAATAGTTCCTGGGGTATTAATAATTTTAAATATCTAAGATATTGTGGAACACTTGGAAAGAATTAGCTCCAAAGGCACTGAAATAAAAGTGTTTGGAACTAGATGAAATTAATTACTGTGTCGAGCCATTCATTCATGACTTCATGAAGTTATTCATGACTTCCCTCCCACTCCTGACGCGCTGCCAAGTAAAGTGGTGGAGGCAGGCACTCAAGTTATTTAAGAGATACTTAGATGAGCACATGAACAGAATGAGAATGGAGGGGTATAGAAAACTGATTTAAAATAGGCATCATGAGCTTTGGGAGTCCGTGGAAAGTGTGTAAAAAGACGATGATATTGATGTACTTGTTTTTATCCTACGTGTGCTTTGGTCCGCCTTGTTGTCTAACAAGGGCATACGTGCAACGGGTCGTGAGAGGGCTGCTCTTGGATTTTTTGAGAGTATCCTAGTGCTTCACGCCGTTAGTGTACGCTTGACCTGGACCATTTGATGGGCAACATGTCTCAGTGACTATCACTGTGCTGTGCAGATACATGGATTTGGGCCTGTGTCTGTGAGAATTTGCGCATTCTCCCCATGCTTGCGTGGGTTTTCTCCGGGTGCTCCGGTTTTCTCCCACATCCCAAAGATGTGCACTTAGGCTAACTGGCAGAACAAATTCTCCCTAAATTGTCTCAAATTTGGTTTCAATCCATAGATCTATAAACATAGACAGCGATCACAGGTGGGAGAGGTGGGAACATTGGGGTGGCGGCGTAAGTTCGTTGGGCTGAAGGGCCTGTCTCCCGTGCTGTTTTGTTCTTTGTACTCATTCACATGCCTTCCTATCCTACTCAGCCACCTCCCCACTTCTATCCTGCTTTCCCACTTAGCTGCACACATTCAACCCTCTGTCCCTCCCCATTATCCCCTGACTCATCCACTCTCCCTCTTCCCTGCTATGTGGATTTCACTACCCTTGCATGAATGGGGAAGCTGGAATGGAAAATCAGCAATAATAACCATGGATAAAAGAATAACATTTTATAAATTAGATCCAAATGTCAATCATTTATAATACCTTGATTGATGCAGTTATCAAGGCATATAACCCAAGCCCTGGAAGCCAGATTTCAGCCCCACATCTCTACCACCCCCCCCCCGCTTCCAACCACCACCAACTCACCCTCTCATTCCTTGCAGCAGCCAATCAACACTCTTCACCCTTTAACAACAACTCCTTCATCCACTGTTGTTGCTCCTCCTTGCCTTTGTCAGTAGACAGCTGTGACTCTTCCTTGGCCGGTGTTACCTGGATCTGCTCTGCCGTAGTAAGTAAACTTGCCTCCCCCAGGAGATTTAGCTCAACCCTCGGGCTCGGAATCCAACAAGATAGGACTGTAGCTTCTTCTATCACTGGATACTTACGAACACTAGGATCTGCAGAAAGCTGAGCCAAAAGCAGTGCTATAAAGGGCAGAATTTGGTCAAGACCAAAGAATCAAAGACCAAAAATCTTTCTGCCTCCTAGAGCTGAAGCTGGATCCTGAATCCAAGTGGCAGGCTACAGTTGGATTGGGGGCCAAGTCATTCCGTTCGTAATGGAGCCTCAAATTGAATAAGACCATCCAGCTGTCCTGCACCAGGAACTCTTTGGCAGTGGAAGCAGCACCAGGAAAACAGCCCGACACAGGAAGAGGTTCTATAAGCTGAACTTGGAGGCAGCAGCTACTGGAGGTACGATCTCTCCATCTCCCGATCAGAAAAGATGAATCAGATTGGCAGCAGACTGAAGAGGAAGAAGCTGATGGATAGCCTCCTTGGTCCAGGTGGAGGTCAGAAAAAAAAAGGCAGACTTCTGTGACCCAAAAATTAAAAATCTGCCAAACAGCAGAAATTTCTCATTCTTATTAGCGCTTACTTGCTGGGACAGAAATTATTTTTGAAAGAAGAAAATGTTTTGTGCTGAACTGATGACTGGGGATGGGGCAGTTTAATTTACAACTTTGCCCATGTGCAACTCACCATTACATCAAAACTGTCCAGTCAGAGATTGCAGTTGTGTAACACATCGACATAGAACATAGAACATTACAGCGCAGTACAGGCCCTACAGCGCAGTACAGGCCCTTCGGCCCACAATGTTGCGCTGGCCAGTGGACCCTCTAACCTAAACTATTCCAATATCATCCATATGCCTATCCACCGAACATTTGAATGCCCCCAAAGTAGGTGAGTCCACAACTGCTGCAGGCAGGGCATTCCACGTCCTCACCACCTTCTGTGTGAAGAACCTGCCTCTGACATCCGTCCTATAACTCCCACCTCTTAATTTAAAGGGATGTCCCCTCGTGTTGGTCATCACCATCCGAGGATATCTAACATTCTATGGCAAAAGGAGACAGTCTCTCAATTAAATGATTTTCGTTGGTTCATATAGACCAAATTAGGTCATCAGGATGTTACAACTAAAGAAAAGTTCACTTTCTCCACAGTAACAATATTCCAGCTAGAATGAAGTTTCCTCTTTACATTTAATTTTAAGAAGCAGTATTTAAAATCCAGCAGATTGATCATAATAATCCAAGCTTGTACAAACTACTACCATTTATATTAATAGGTAGAAAATTGTGGGCTAGTGAGCACAGAAGCAGAATACATAAGCCAAATATTCACCGACTGGGCATTCAGAGTTACATTTACGGAAGACCTGCGATATTATTGCATATAAGAATACTTGTACCATTTTATTCATGCATATATCAATATTGGATAAGATAAACAATATATGTTTTTTCTACGTTCAGAGTTAATACTTACACTAATACAGGCTTCCCTGATATCCGAGGATGCTTTATGACCTCTGCTACAATATCTTTGGCTTCTTCTATTCGATCAACATCACTGGAGTCCACCACAAAAATAACACCAAAAGACTCTGCATAATAATTCTTCCAGATACCACGAATTCTTTTTCCTCCTCCCAAGTCAAAGATAGTAACTTCAAACTTGTCCTGTTTTAGATCAATTCTTGAAAAACCTACTGTGGGAGCTATATCTTCCATAGATTCTGCAAAAGAAAAGAATATGTATGAATACTCCATGGATCAATGAAGAACTTCCAACTGCTACTTTTTCAAACATTTTAAATCCATTTTTCTGCTCCAGCATCAACGCCAAATGGAATCTTAATATAATAGAACCAATTAAAATCACAATCACATTCTTAATACATACATTAGAATGAGTTTTCAATCCCTTACCAGGCACGGATGTAGTAGTACTACTTGAAAATTCAAGTGCTAAACTTACTGCTCCATCCTTGTCTATCTGCCTACTGCCATCAAAGCGTAGCTATAAGTGAATGGAATTCCTTTCAAAAACAAGTGAGGTTAGCATGAATGTTCAGTGCTGGACCATACAGTTGTACAACATGCTAAAGATATGGGGCACTCACTTGCAAGTAGTCAGATCATTGGTGTCTTTCTGGAGAGTTAAAGGAGCTTTTATGATCAGCATTTGAAACAAAGCTTTTTTTGACATTTCAATTATCATGCTAGCATCAACAAGTATTTATGTTATTGGTAGATAACTGTGATATTGACCATTCCTTACTGGCTATAGGAAAAGGGAGTACAGGTGCAAAAGCAATATCAATTTGGGAACCTTTAGGGAATATCACATTGCCCTGCCAAGAATTCAGGATGGAGAACCACAGCTCACAAAGAGTCTTACCCTGCATATAAAATCTAGACCACCAGACTGATGTCCAGGTTGCTCAATCAACAGTGTGAGAAGATTAAAAATTCCCAAAGAGGTAAGACCAAATAGCTATAGAACACTGCCAACAGTTGCAGCCCATAACTCATACTATTTTGCTTGTAGACGTTTAAGTGACCACCACCCTGAAACCCTACGTAGGCAGAGATATTTTTAGGCTGAAGGTATATGCAGGATGGCTGCAGTGTATTCTTGCAAAAAGGAAGTCACAAATGGCTTTCAAAGAAGAGTTACATTGGACTCTAAGGAACAGGACAGGCAAGGGTTGCAGAACAGAATTCTGTGTTGGCCTCGGATGCTATCTTAAAAACTTGGGCAAGTACGCCGGTAAAATTCCAGCCAAAATGTTAACTCTGTTTCTCTCTCCACGGATACTACCAAACCTCAGTCTTTCTGGCATTCTTTTGAATCACAAATGGAACGTTTGCCAGATTTAAAGCAGTTGGCTGGCTTCTCATGGACAACAGAAACTGCATCGCAAGGTTACCATAACTGATAAGGGATTTTACTCACTTAAAATCCAGCATACATTTGTAAAAAATGGGTCACGTAAGGAAACTGACTGATTTTTTAAATAAAAAGATGACAAAACCAGTGGGCCGTAAAATGTTGATCAATGTTATTTATAAAATTTCCAAAAAGAGTTTGATAAAATTCATCACAAGAGGCTGTTAGTTGAAACCCCTGGAATTGATTTTGTTGACCTAATTTGGAAACTGGCTAAGTGAAGGCAGAGAATAGGAATAATGTGCAGGAATGTTAATTAGCAAGATGTAACAAGTAGCATCCACAACAATCTTTATTGCATTCAACCATTCTCTGCACTTATTAATGATGAGGATCCCTTCCTCTTGCTGAACTTTTATTCATCAGTACATGGTTAAAAAGGACGTATGCTAGAGTGGCAAGCTTGAAAAATCACACTGCTGGTGTCAAATAAGCATTACCAGCTAATAACTCAATCTTGCTTACTGTACTGGGAAGCACGTGCAATATGGATGCCATTATGTTAGCAAAACAGTATCCAAAATAGAGTCCTATTTTGTCGTTTTCATTCTCATTAAGAGCAGAGTTAGTTGGGAGCAATGCATGCATTACAATATTTGAAAGATCTGCTAATGAACAAGACATTAAATTTATTTTCTATAAATTTAAAAGCTATAGCTGTTATTTCTTATGAAACAAGATTTCATATGAAATTCACCAGGGGCAATTTCCCTAGTCTCTGCGCAGCTTGAGTAGCACAGCGAGCCAGAAGACATCAATGGGATTCTACTGCAAAACTTGCGACTGGCGTCCAGCCAATTGAGAGTCTCTCAGGCAATGCTTCTCGATGCAGTCTCATGCTGCAAATCAGCCAAGGCTGTTTTCAATATGGAGATTCACCTTTCCATACAATTAGTGAGCTTAGGATGGTAGTCTCCGGGCTCGCTAGTGTCTCCCCCATTGCTGGGAGAGGTTCCCATTAGCAGTGATTTCAATTGATTCCCCCTCAACAGGTATCAGGTATGATCAGCCCGTTGATGGAAACAGAGGCTATCAAGGCCACTCTGGGAGGCTGCGGCTAGTTAGTGACATCATGGCATTGTCAAGGGGGGTGGGGCCAGTGGTGGTGGGAGGAGACCTGCTGTGCATTTGGCAAGGAATCGATGGGAGATGGGGGGGGGAGGGGGGGGGAGAAGAAGAAGAAGAAATAATGCAACTTCGTTGATCTCCTCACTGACAGATCAGCACAAAATGTAGTGGCATACTCAGTGCTATGCTGCCAGCCTCTTCAGTGGGATGAGGTGTGAGACTGATTGAGATGGGATGTGAAGCAGAGTGTCAAAAATTCATAAAATCAAGGACTCCCAAAAAACAGGTAGGAAAAAAAAAAAATCACCATTTTCCCACCTTTTGGGCAATTATTTCTTTTTGGGATAATTGCCCCCACATTGTTTACACAATTACCACAGAGTTAGAATAATATAGTTAGAAGTTTCAATGGATCACCAAAGATTCCTTACCTCCTTGAATTCCTTTCACAGTTGCAGTTTTCCCAGCATTATCCAATCCTACCATTACTAAAGTCACCTTCCTGAGAAAAGAGCATATTACATCTGCATAAAGCTACTTTTTCCATCTACAATACAATAAAGATGTTAAACCAGCATCTCAGAAAATATATAGATAAAGCTCGAGGCATTATTCACCCATGATTACAAAATTAACAAAATCACATTTTCAAGAATTATACTATTCTCAACACACAGTTGTGCTTTGGGACTAGTGTGATGACTGTAAAAATACTGGATAATATTTGGGTTGCTACAAAGAGGCAATACACAGCAGTCCACATTCTACCAAATTATGAATGCAAAACTAGATAGTGATTATCAATAATACATGATCTAAAAATGAATGAAGAGGTGAAACTACTTGTCATCACCATCCTTATGGAAGTTGGATAGGCTGAATGTAGATGAGGGAGAAGAGTTTAGAAATAGATCCTTGGGAAATTCAGGGGAAAGGTAAATGAAGCTAAGAGGAAACTGTTTTTTGAAGTTGGGCTAACTGTGTTAACACATGAGGAATTAAATCATTCAAGGGTGAACCTATAGAACATTCTGCAATTCAAAGCCAAAATGGGTGAGGAAAATATATCCGGGACATGGAGATAGATTATAGCAATGTGGCAATACTAAATACATACTTTACTGTCTTTAGCTTTGTTTCTTCGTTCTATCTCACTCAATACATCTGCAAGTTTCTGGACATAGTCCTCAAGAATACCACTCAATCAACCAGTCCAAGACATTTAATCATCCATATGGGACTATTTTCATGCTGTAAACCTCTATTAGTAGCTGTCCCAAGGCCCATATTCCAATTCCAGGGTGCTCCTTAAGTTCCTTAGCACTAATGAAAAAGACTATTATTAGATTGGAATGCTTTAAGGGGATGAGTTGGAAGTGCAGTAGTAAGAGTTTTGTAACTTCAAAAAAATAATTTCACCTGATACTAGTATGTTGATCTAAACAGCTAGACGTAGCTCTGCAGAACTGTACTGTACAAAAATGAATGCAAAGCTGCCCGTGAAAAAGAGTTGTAGTACAAAATCTCAATTTTCTGCTTTTGCAAAATAATAATGTAAGTGAACTCATTAAATTAGGCACTTTGTACAAATAATAACCAGGCAGAACATTAACAAAAATTATTAAACTTCTTGCAGCAACAGGAAGAGATAAGAGAAGCAATTAAAAGCTCAGTTAGAGTAGCCTTTTATATTGCAGTGGAAATCCAAACAAGTCAATATAATGATGAATACATTTATCTATTTATCTTTTGGACAGCACTCCTGATCATGTTAAGCAAATTATGTTATTGTAAACATGTGTAACAGGAGGTTTGCAGTTGATACAATTCTTTTGTGAAAGTCCAATGTGTTGACTTTGTAATTCAGAGTAAGTAATAGATCTTGGAGATATTACAGCCGATTGATAAAAATAAAGCAAAGCAGCATCTAGATTCAGTGACACATTTGGAATTATAGCTGGGTGCAGTCACACATGCTTGTTACATTGTTATAAAAAAAGATATCTATGAGCCAAGATGGTGAGCAGCAGAAACACTGTGCCTGGGTCTAAGATTCAGTGCAGGAAGCTGGCATGTTAAGAAATGGTTAGCTATGTTTGCTGACTCAACTACAGCTTGAGATTTAAACCTCCATCCCCTTTACACTCATCCCATCAGCTTTCAACAGCAGTATTTAATTGCTGTGCACTTTTATCTGGCTACCTTGTTTTCCTCCTTTAAGATGTTCTTAAAACTTACCTCTTTGACCAACTTGTTGTATATCTGATCTCTTATCTATTGTGTATTTATAGTGCATTTTGCTTTATAATGCTCTCGCAAAGCACCTTGAAGTGTTTTATTGTGTGAACTTGATTTTGATTTGATTTATTGTCATATATCTTAATACACAGTGAAAAGTATTGTTTCTTGTGTGCTATACAGACAAAACATATTGTTCATAGAGAACGAAACGAGAGAGTGCAGAATGTAGTGTTACAGTCATAGCTATAGTTTCGAGAAAGATCAACTTAATGCAAGGTAAGTCCATTCAAAAATCTGACAGCAACAGGGAAGAAGCTATTCTTGAGTCGCTTAGTACACAACCTCAGACTTTTGTACCTTTTTCACAAAGGAAGAAGGTGGAAGAGGGAACATCTAGGGTGCGTGAAGTCCTTAATTGTGCTGGCTGCTTTGCAGGAAGTATAGACAGAGTCTATCAGAGACTGGTTTGTGTAATGGATAGGGCTACATTCACAACCTTTTGTAGTGCTGCTTTGCTTTATTTTTATTAATCAGCTGTAACATCTCCAAGTTTTCTTATACTTACTCTGAATTACAAGGACGAGCCATACCAAGTTATGATAAAACCAGAAAGAATGCTTTCTGGCGTGCATTTGTAAACGTTGGTGAAAGTCATTGCTGACATCAAATTTCCTTAGTTTTCTGAGAAAGTAGACGCATTGGTGGACTTTCTTAACTACAGTGTATAGAAAGGTGCTTTGCAACTTTGAGGGTGAGGAATATAGGTCTGAAACCAATCTTTAAAACTTAAATATATGCAATTACAAGGCTATTACGACAGAGTTCGCTGAAGTGGGCTCGGAAAATAGGTTAAAAGACAAGATAGTTGAGCAGTGGCAAACATTAGAGATTTCATAACTCTCAACAAAAACATATTCTACTAAGAAAGAAACATTCCACAAAAAGAATAAACCAACCGTGATTACCTAAAGAAGTCAAAAATATATCAAGTAGAATGAAAAGCTGCACAATGCTACAAGGATTAGTAGTAGCTCAAAAATATAGGAAATTTTTAGAAACTAGCAAAGGATGAGGGAGAGAAAGAGGGAGAATGCATCTCTTGCTTTTGCAGTAAAATACTTTTTTTAGTGTGTATGCAACAATGCAGGATGCTGGCAGTACCTAGTTCTCAATTCAAAAAAGCAGAATAGATGGACCTTTGGAGATCTAAAGAACAACAAGTCGTCGAGGTGGGCAATTGACCATGGCATACTTGGACTGCATGGAATGATTTTCAAAACGCACTGAAAGTTAAAACGTGGCATGGCAGGGAGATCAGAGCCTACAAGGAAGCTGGGAGCAACTTGGAGCTTAATCTTGTATGGTTAAATAGCTGCCACAAGTGCAGGGAACAATGAAGCAGTTGTAAGACATATCTCAATTTTGCGGATTAGCTTGGTGTGTTAGTTGTCTGTTAAATAATTTTTGATTTTAGTTTATTATGGAAAATATCTTAAAACTTATAATCTTGTTCCTTGGTTTATTTCCATTGGTTGCGCGCGCGGGTGAGGGGGGGGGCATAGTCCCTACAGAGATTATAACAATCCTTACAAAAACTCTAACTGCAAATCTCAAATATAAATTTTTAAAAAGCACTTTGCCAATATTATAAACCAAATAATTAGAATTTCTATATTAAACAGGCTCAAATAGAGCAGCACTGCGGTAGTTTTACAAAGTAAAAGTACCACAAATGCAGCAACTTTGGGGAAAAAAAATGTAAAATGCTTGTCAGCTCAGGAAGCATCTGTGGAGAGAGAAACAGAATCAACATTTCAGATTGATAACCTTTCACTAGAGGTGCTTAAATGATACCTGACAGGTTCTCGCCAACGTTTTAGCCAGGTGCAGCAGTTAGCCATCAGACTGAACATCCCTTCTCAGGATTCTGTGAAGAGACTTCAGCAAATGTGTCGCCAACTGAGAAACAAACACCTGCAACAAGATGAAGAAAAAAAACCATCAGCCAGAGTTTACAAATGTACTTTCAAATTAAAGTTTGAATTTGAAATGATCTAACTGAAGAATTAGGATCCTCTGTATGACGAGTTGTAAAATCTAAAACCTCAGATCATAGTAAATTTATTTCATGCAGAAAAACACTGATCTTGGTAACTTATAAAATTATAACATAACAAATACAAATAACATATTTAGACAAATTATTACTTCATTATTTCCATACATTCATTATTATGATTTCAGCTGACGTCAATACTAGACATTAAATAGCTTAGCAGATTCAGTGCTGCTAAAACTGATGCAGTAATCAGTACAGCTTTCAAGCTGTCAAAGGCACTTTGACACTCCTTTGGCCACTCAAATTGTTTGCCTTTCTTTAATACGCTTGGATGGGAGCACTGCAATGCTGAAATCTGGAACAAACTTCCAACAGAATTCACCCACGCTTATATACCAGGAAAATTCTTGTTTTGTCTTAGACAGTGGGTATTCCAAGATTGTGCTCATTTTTGCTTCTCTAGGTGCTACTTGGCCTTGCCCCACAAAGTGGCCCAATAAGTCACTTTCATAAATACATACAAACATACATAGAAAACAGAAGCATGTGTAGGCCATGAGGCCCTTCAAGCCTGCTCTGCCATTCATTATGACCATGGCTGATCAACAAATTCAATCCCTGATCACATCTCCATCCAGGGTTACAAAAGCTAATATTTTATTGCCAATATCGCCAAAGTAAATCAAATTTCGTAACAAATCTTCCTTGTCCAATCTTTTCAATACAGTCTTTTCATTGTGGAATCACATATGAACCTTCCTTTGTTATGCATTAACTTACCATTGAGACTCATCAAGTTTTGGTCTCACCAAAACTTGGTGAATTCCAGCTACTATGACTTGGGGTTTAATAATGTCATTTTCCAATGTGGACTTGATTTCTTCCCTCACTTGGATTAATTTCTATGGATCGAGTTTGTAAGGGTCTTGCGTTATGGAGCTGCATCTCTTAAGTTATCATGTCTGACCAGAGGCGTTTTCTCTAGCCTATTCAAACAAATCAATTTGTAACAACTTTTGTAAGTCACCTCAATAGTTACTATTGGAAGATACTATATTACACCTTAAATTTTTAGTCACTTCTGTGATTGTTAATCTTCAATGTTCCTCGAGTTGGGCTTAGTTCAGCACAGTCAGAAACACATGCTTATGTCACATTCTTCTTCCAATTTCAAGATGTTTAATTCCTCCTTCTGAGCTATTCTTTGTTTTTACCTTATGCCATGTCCCTTTATTTTCTAATCATATATGATGCTAAGATGTGGATATATAGAACTTTAAGTCCTCAAGGTGTTCCAAAACTTTACAATTAATGACTTGTTTTCAAAGTGCCATTATTGTTGTTATATTGGCAAATGCAGCTGCTAGGTTGTAAAGTTATAGTTCTATACATAACATTGAGCTAAAACAATTAAATAATATGATTTTCCTGCGGGTGCTTAAGAAAAGAAAATTGATGACAACACTGTCAGAATTCCTTTGGCTTCTTCATGTAGTGTCACAGAATCTTTTGCATCCACGTGACCAAGAATACTGGGCTTCATTTACTTCTCACCACTCAAAGTAGCAAGGATTTTCCATTGTTACTCTACATATCAGAGAAGGCTATATATCTTTCAATTTAAAATATCTGGCAAGCAGTTTCTGTCTCCATAATTCAAGAACAACTCTCATCCTAAGAATTACATTTAAATTATATCGTTCGCAAGTGCAGACAGAGATAGAAATTCTGAAACAAAGCTTGAAGGAAAACAGAACCACTGATTTCTAGATTGCAATCTAGATCACCAAATGTTTTCCAATCTAAAACAGAACGTAATTCCAAACTCAACCAATATGTTCATTTCTGTAACGATAAAATAGATATTGAATAAAGAAGTACATTATTAACCTTTTTCATCAAACAATAGAATCAACTTAAAGTAATATGTTACAATAGCAATAATTTGTCAACCAAAAGTTATACATTCCCTTCACAAAATTTAATAAGTCTAGGTCTTAAAATTGAGTTCATTAAAAGTCAGGGTGAATTTCAAGGTAAGGATCTGTAGTATTATTGATGTATTATGATAGTGCCCAACATACTTTGTAATTCTATTTTTTACTCTTGTTCTATGCTTCCAAAACTTCATTCTAAGTCTTTTAAACTATCTTTCTCTACACCCTAACTATAATGTAACATAACATTCTGCACTCTCTTCTTTCCTTCTCTATGTATGGTATGCTTTATTGATATAGCGCACAAGAAGCAATACTTTTTACTGTATATTAATATTTTCGACAATAATAAATCAAAATCAAAATAGTGAAGGACTGCACCAGTTCTTATGACACACATGACAAACTGACTTTAAATACCTTTTTGAACATAGAAGCTATCCCAAGTTGCTTCACACAGGATTGTTATCAAGCAAAATCGGTTTCTGAACCACGTAAAGAAAAAACGTGACTCGAGTTTATTTATCACCTTTCATGACGTCAAGACATCCAAAGTGCTTTACAGACTAAGAAGTTCTTTTCGAACTGTAGTCACTACTGTAATGTAGGAAATACTGTAGCCAATTTGAGCACTGAAAACAATGTGATAATGTACAGATAGCCTATCATAATGCATGAAAGCCTAAATCAACATAATCCAATCAAACATCGAGGAGAGGCTCCTCTACTTTTATTCAATATATTGACATGGATCTCTCTTTCACCTGAGGAGGTGACACTGTTTAGAATCGTCCAAAAAATACATAACAGGACACAAAATATTAGAGAGCCAGAAAACCAAAAGCTTGATCAGAATGACAGGTTTTAAGGGCAGTCTTAAAACAGAAAAGTGTTAAAAAAACAGAGGCTTTATGGAGAGAATGCCAGAGTTTAGAACCTTAGCAATTGAGGGCACCATTGTTAATAGTGCAATGATTAAGTTTGCCAATACATAAGAAATCAGAATTCAAAAGAACACAGATACCTTTTAGGGTTGTAGGATTGCAAGAGATTACAGAGATAGAAACAGAGTGAAATCACAAAGAGGTTAAAATATAAGAAAGCAAATTTTAAAATTGAGGCATTGCTTAACTGGAGCCACAGTATATTAGTGAACACAACGAAATTTTTGCAAAAAGAGATTGTGTATACATAGCGGCTTAATCCATTTTTGAGGTGTCTGAATGTGTTTTTCACAATTAATATGCAGTAAATTTGTTAATATCTTACAATTAAATGACAAATAGGGCACACTGATAAACTTCATTAAGGAAACTACTATATTTTGCCAATTGTGTCCTTTCCTATTCTTCATCTCTTACATCAGTATTGAGTACACGGACAAGGGAACTAAACATAGTTTTCTTCTGAATCGGGGCTATGTATAGCAGTCAAAAGGCCAGATTTCAGCCACAAAGGAGCCACATGTAGTTTCAGAGGCGCCAGTTGGCCAAAACTGCGGCAAAAGAATGAATTCTCCCATTGCAGTGAACCTTGGATAGGATTCAAAGTTCTCAGGTGATTTGAAATAAAGAATAAAACTATACTTTTTAAAGATTAAAAATATTCAATCAACAATGGCCCAGAGTGCACTTAAATCAAGTAAATCAGCAATAGAATTCAAAAATAGTAAGCTATGTTAAACCTTGTCCCTGGTCAGACTGCACTCACGAGTTAAGTGTGCACAATTCTGATTGGCATACAATAAAAAGTAAAGAGAGACTGCTGGAGAAGGTATAAAAAGCAATTACAAGGATGGTACCAGAACTAAGATTAGTGATCAAGGGAGATTGAATCAGTTTGGATTTTTGTTGAGAAAAGAGATGACTTACAGCTGTGGGAAGAATCTAAAACTAAGAGCCATAAATACAGGATAGTTATTAACTAATTCAGGAGGGATTTCAAGAGAAATTGCTTTAC
This sequence comes from Sphyrna mokarran, assembly GCA_024679065.1. NCBI lineage: Eukaryota > Metazoa > Chordata > Chondrichthyes > Carcharhiniformes > Carcharhinidae > Sphyrna > Sphyrna mokarran. Next base: position 43,327,809 of record JAGIQG010000013.1, read on the forward strand.
TGAAGGAAAGGAACTCTTTGCCACAGGACATGGTTGAACAACTAGCTTGGATGTTTTAAAAAGAAAGCAAGACAAATACATGATAGAAAATGGAAAATAAAAATGCTGAAAGGCAGAGATGAAACATGGGAGGGACATAGAAGGGGAAAACACTAGTGTGAAATGTTAAACAATAGCACAGGTTTGTTGGATTAAATGTTCTATTTCAATACGGTTGTATATTTTATAGAAACTCCAGCTTCAGTTTGGGTAAATCCTGGTTTAGAAAATAATAATGTTAGAACAAATCATTGGAGAAAAGAAGTCAGAAGGAGCAGGAAAAGTGGAAAGCGGCTGAAAAGACACTCCTAGAAATGACATAATTAATGAAAAAAAAACCTCATGTCCATGAGGACAGATAGAAAGGGACCAGAAAAGTGTGATGATAACAAAGAACAAAGTAAAAAGGGCTATTTTGAAGGGCTTACTATAAGCCCTTCAGCCCTCCAAGCCTGCACCAATCATGCTGCCCGACTGAACTAAAACCCCTTATCCTTCCGAGGACCTCTACTCCCATCCTGTTCACGCATTTGTCGAGGTGCCCCTTAAAAGTCACCATCATATCTGCTTCCATCACCTCCCCCGACAGCAAGTTCCAGGCACCCGTCACCTCTGTATAAAAAAACTTGAGAAGCCCAACACCGACATCTCCAAATCATAAAAAAACTTGACTCATACCTTGTCCCTCATACCTTAAACATGTGTCTCCTATAAATGACTCTTCCAACCTGGGAAAAAACTTCTAACTATGCACTCTGTCCATGCCTTTTGCAATCTTGTATACTGCTATCGGGCCGTTCCTCAACTTCCATGATTCCAGTGTTTTTAAAAAAAAAAATTCCCCAACCTCTCCTCATAACTAATGCCCTCCAGATAACATATATGTTTTTATTTCTCAAATCCTCTCTCCTCGAAAGAATGAGAGATTATCATTTAAGGGCTGTCTATTTAAAGAAGTTGCATTTCATGCCTTACCGTTTGCCCAATATCACATGTGAAAACCCTGGATTATTAGTGTTTGCTGCCCGGTGAAGCAAAGGAATTCTGCAGCTGAAATAACCAGACAAACTCAATCACAACATTATCCATTGCCGGCCAGTGTCGTCCACTGGCTGCAGCAAAGCTCAGAGCCACTGGCCGCTCTGAAGCTGACAAGGAGCCGCTGCTAAAGCCGGGGGTCCCCGCCTTCCAGCCGCTCCGGACACCCACACAAAGGCCCAACTAATTAACACAAAGAAAGATGCCCTTCCCCCTGCCGAGGGGACCGGGACTGGGGCCTAGGCCGCGAATCCAAACCGCCATCTATAACTAGCGCTACCGACACGGCCAGGCTCAAGACCTACCCCCACCGAGGTAAAGCCAGAGAAGAAACAACACTTACCTCCCACCCATGGCCGCCGCGCTCACTCGCTTTGTATATCCGGGCATCCCTACCTCCTCCCCGTTACCCCGGTGCCAGTTGCTAAGCGGGTTGCCAGGTTCCAGCGTCGTCCGGGTGACGTCATCGGTGGCTTGAGCTCCCGCGCGCTGCCTGCAACATTGGGATTCCCCTCCCTTTGTTACTTGAAGAGTTGATTAGCTATAATGACTCGCGTTTCAATCATTATTCTGCAAATCGAGTTTGTCCCTTTGTATGCTCTGTTTCTGAAAAGATCTCCCACTCCACTGATGGAAGAGGAGCCAGCGCTTCCAGTGGTGTTTGCTATCAAATAAACCTGTTGGACTTTAACCTGGTGTTGTGAGACTTCTCACTATGTTTACCTCACTCCAAGGGCAACATCTCCACATCGTGATCCCCCCTTTCTTCCCAGAGTTGCACTCATTAACATGGCATTCTATCAGGGGGGATACTGGATAGCCAAAACAAAATATATACCAAAGGTATTTTACCCTTACAGTGCTGTTAACAAGCATAAGAAAGCACAAAATAACCCACCGTGCACCTCTTTTGCAGACTCTACCATTAGTAAAGTTCACATCTACTTCAAATTGCAATAATCCAGGGACCGATAATTCTAGGCTGCCACTACTACCATTAGCACTCTTTGGTGTAAATCATGACCAATAAATTCCCAAATCATGCAGAACTGGGCGAGCTAAATCATTCACACAATTGTTGAATTGATTTACTATTGTCTCATGTATTGGGTACAGGGAAAAGTATTGTTTTTTTGCAAGCTGTTACATACCATTCATAGAGAAGGAAAGGAGAGGATGCAGAATGTAATGTCTCTGTTACGAATAGGGTGATGAGAAAGATCAGCTTAATATATGATAGGGCCATTCAAAAGTCTGGTGCCAGCTGGGAAGAAGCTTTTCTTGAGTCAGTTGGGATGTGAACTTAGACTTTTGTATTTTTTTCCCAAAAGAAGAAGGTGGAAGAGAATAATTCTGGGGTACATGGGGTTCTTGATTGTACTGGCTGCTTATCTGAGGCAGCTGCAAGGGTAGATGGAGTCAATGGACAGGAGGCTGGTTTGCATGATAGACTGAGCTTTCTTCGTGACCCTTTGTAGTTTCTTGAGATCTTGGTCAGAGCTGGAGTCCTTTCAAGCCATCATACATCTGGAATGGATGCTTTCCGTGGTACATCTGTAAAAATTGGCGAGAATTATAGTAGACATGCCAAATGTTCTTAACTTTCTGAGAAAGTAGAAGTATTGATGGGTTTTCTTACAATAACATCAGTATAGAGGGACAAGGATAGGTTGTTGGTGATCTGAACACTGAGAAACTTGAAACTCTCAATCATCACCTTTGAAGCAGACACACTGTTGACTGAACATCCTACTAGCCCCTGTCAATGTGCACTGGTTGCAGAAGAGCTCAAGCACACTGGCAGGCACTGAGTAGTCCTTCTCCTGGACCACCATCATGCTGCCTTCAGACTTTTGATGGACCTATCTCACATTACGTTGATCTTTCTCTAATCCTACCTTTGATTGTGACACTACTTTCTGCACTCTCTCCTTCTCTATGTATGGTATGTTTTATCTGTATGGTGCGCAAGAAACAAATTTTTTCACTGTATACTAATACATGTGACAATAATAAGTCAAATCAAATCACACACGAAGGAGAGAGCATCCAAAGGGAACAATGTCCCATAATATTTGAGATACGTCAGAAATGATGTTTCTGATATCTTAGACATTGGGGAATTCTACTTTTCTCTAAACTTGAAGAGAACTGGCTTGCACTTCTGACTTATTGAATGTGTCATTGCACCATTCTTACTGATGTTACCAGTGGCAGCCTAGAATTATTGGTCCCTGGATTATTGCAATTTGAAGTAGATGTGAACTTTACTAATGGTAGAGTCTGCAAAAGAGGTGCACGGTGGGTTATTTTGTGCTTTCTTATGCTTGTTAACAGCACTGAAGGAGAACCTTAACTATCTACTGTGGTTGTAAAACTGATGGGTAGTGACAGACCAATAAGTTTTCTTTTTTGTAGGAGGAATTGAACAAATTAAGGTTTTCAAGATCTTCAACAAAAATGGCTTCATTCAATGTGCATAAGGGACAGCAGAACTCATGACTGTAACTACTGCTTGCTTCCAAGCTACTCTACTGAGCATTGGTTCGTACAGATTCTTATGTTCCTTTCTTTACATTACCAAGCATTATATTTACATTGTTATTTTGAATTGGTTACAGTTCCGTTTTGATTACATTATTTGGTCCCATTATTTTATGTGCTTTAGCTTTATTTATTTTCTGGACATCTCCTGTTTACCTACTTACAATATCAAAGCATTGTGTTTGTCAAATTGATTTTTTGGGGTGTTAATTGTCCCATCTCCAGGATACTTGAGATTTTCAGAAGCATAGTGGTTCCTCTCGACTTTTTGTAGCCTTGATAAATGATATCAATTCTCTTATGATTGCTGTAACCTTGGAACAATTTCACCTAGGATGTTACTGCTATAGTGCCATCTATTTTGTCCTGTCTGCCTGCAGTGAGTATGGATGCTACAGTGTTCTCTGTTTATTCCCTTCCATATACTTTTCTTCTGTTGCAACCTGGGTTTGCCTACTCACTCTCCATGTGTGCTCTGTTCCTGCTCCAAAGAACAAGGTGCAGGTATTTTCCCATTGTGAAATGCATTTAACATCTTTAGGTTTAGAAATGGTAAACCTATGCTAGAGCTTAAATTAGTTGCTGACCCTGTAAATACACTTTCAAATGTCTTCATTTCCAGCAAGTGTCAGCTTGGATTAAGTAGTTAGGACTCTTGCCTCTAGTTAGAAGATTGATGACTTAAAGTTTCATTCCATGACTTGAGGACAAAAGTCAAGGCTGACACTCCCGTAGAATATTGAGAGTGTACTGACTTGTCAGAGATGCCATCTTTGAAGAGATATTAAATAGAGGCCTCATCTGCTCTCATAGATGTATCTAAAAGATCCAAAGGCACTATATTGAAGAAGAATGGGGGAGTTGTCTTAATATCCTGTCCAATATTTATTCTGCAATCAACATCACAAAAAGAGATTATTGGTCATCACATTTTATTTGTTAGATTTTGCTCTGCACAAGTTGACTGACATGCTCCCAATGTTACAACAGTGGCCATACTGTACACCAATCATGGATGGCGTGGTGACACAGTGGTTAGCACTGCTGCCTCTCAGGACCAGGGACCTGGATTTGATTCCCAGCTTGGGTCACTATTTGTGTAAAGTTTGCATGCTCTCTCTGTGTCTGTGTGGGTTTTCTTCAGATAATTTTGTTTCCTCCCACTGTCCAAAGATGTGTGGATTAGGGGAATTGGCCATGCTAAATTTCCCCTTAATGTCAGAAGGACTAGCTAGGGGTAAATGCATGGGATTATGTGGATAGGGCCTGGATGGGATTGTATTCAGTGCAGACCTGATGGGCCGAATGATCTTCTTCTGCACTATAGAATTCTATGAAGCACTTCAAAAGTACTTCATTAGCTATAAAGCATTTTGGAATGACCTGTGGTCATGAAAGAAGCTATAGTAATGCAAGTTTTCTTTTCTTTCTAACTAATGGATCTTCTATTTTTCCAGTTATTTTTTATAATTGGCCTTAATGAGGTTAAAATCATGAAAAATAGAACGTATGATATTGCAACATGACTATTACCTTACTTAAATATGCCTTTTTTTTAAGGCAATTACTTCTAGCATTGGGTTGAAGTGATTGAGCATGCAAAAACCTGTATGTGATTCATTCTCAAAATCTCTGAATATAAAACCAAGACAAAATAATCTTCCAATCTGTAATTAAAATTAAAACAACCCACTGTCTAGTCCACAAATAGTGGGTTACTAAGATTGCAGAGGGAGGAAGTTGCACGTTATTTACGAGAGCTGGCAACTGGCAGGAGCTCAAAAATATTACTTATTGCTCTCCCAATCAAATCTGGCTAGATACAAGGACCTTAATCATCATAAATTCCTAGCAATATTTCATTCTGCATCTGAAGGGAATGTAGCTTAAAAATGCCAACAATAGCAACATGCCAAAGACATAGTATCTTTAGGTGGCGTTGGGAACCTATTATTACATAATATAACCTTACACAACAGAGCATCCTTAGATAATAGGAGACACAAAAAAAAAATAAAGTTTTAAAGATGCCATTAAAAATAACAGAACACATTTTTTTAAAAAAATCAAAACAATAATGGCAAGCATATTATGGAGTAAGCTGAAAGTAACCTGTAGCACTCTGAACTTCTGAAGTTGCAGTAACAGTGACATAGTGATTAGCGCTGTTGCTTCACAGTGTTGGGGACCTGGATTCAATTCCTGGCTTGGATCACTCTCTGTGTGGAGTCTGCATGTCTTCCCTGTGTCTGTATGGGTTTCCTCTGGATGCTCTGGTTTCCTCCCACAATCTGAAAGAGGTGCTGGTTAGGTGCATTGGCCATGCTAAATTCTTCCTTTACAGTCCTTCAGACAAATGTTTAAAGTTTATTTATTATTACTTGTGACAATAATAAATAACTTTAAACATTTTTCTGAAGGGCTGCAAAATTGCTAACAATGCAAAACAGTCAGGAAAATGGCCTGTCCTGTAAAGAAATACAGTAAATCTATCTATCTATCTGAAACAAACATTTCAATTTCCCCCACCCTATGGTCAAGATACTAATTGACAGGACCGTGAGTTAGAACACTGCCTCCTCTTATTGAAAGAATATTCACAGGACACAGGACTTGGATCCTTATAACATCGGCCCTCCACTGAGGCATGAAAAGTGCAAGTTCTAACAACTCAACTTCACAAATATAAAATTCCAGCAATCTCCCATCCTCACAACTCTTCCTTCTCCTCTTCTTCCTTCCCCTCAACCCACTGAGTAAATCACAAGAAAAAATAATTGTCAGTGACCCAAATAAAAAATGGGTCATTATGGAGTAGTATAACATGTAAAGACATAAAATATTAAAAACAAAATCAGAGGATTGGAAGCATTAATAACTATGGAGGACTGAGAAGGAAACATAAAATGAGTGAATTGAATACCGAATCAGATATAAAAAAAACTAAAGATAGGAAAAGAAAGGTTAATCTTTCTCTCTTTAGATATCATACCCTGAGGGGACACTAGCGATCAATGATCTGCAATATGTTGGTCCATGGTTATGCTTGGCAAGATATTGCAGAGGTGTGCTTTGCTGTCTGCATATTCTGGCTGATCAGGAAACTCTCTTGATCTCACTTGACTCATTTACAAGGGGTTTGCAGGTTGATAATTAAGTTGTTTGCCAAATCATTGTTATGCCCTAGCTATGTTTGGGGTTGTGGATTTTAATGAAAAGAAAAAGCTATAGTTTGCACATGTGGATTTAGACTAACAACAACAGACTTATTCTAAGAGTTCTGGCCTGTACAAAATACAAGACAAAAGTTAAATGATAGCCTCGGCAAATACCCTAATGGCATCACCTTCAAATCATGTGATCAGCTCTTAAAGCTATCTTCAATCCTCTTAAATATATAACATTCCTTTCCCTTTGCTTCTGTGGTCATAACAACAAATCACTATGATGTTATATATAGGATTAATAATACTCTAGACACAAGGTTATACATCAGTAATATATACCCAGTCAATAAGAAAATCAATCAGGAAGACATAGAAACATTTAAGATAGGAGCTGGGAGAAGCCATTGAGAGGCCATTTGGCTTTTCAAGCTTGCTACACCATTCATTACTATCACAGCTGATCATCCAACTCAAAGGCCTAATTCTGTTTCTTTCCCCAAGTGCTACATCTTGAATACTTTCAATGTTTTAGCATCAATTATTCCCTGCGGTAATGAATTCCATAGGTCACCATTTTTTGGTTGAAAAAGCTAAGAACATCTATTCCTCTTAAGTTGTGTGCAACATTTTGGAACTTGGCTGTCCTTGACTCTAGAAGTATGATTTGGAACTTCAGTAGACACCTCTTCTCTTGGAACCAACTCTTCATCATTCTGACATGGTGTAGTAGCAAAGACACAATCATCAGCCAACTCAGATTTAAAAAAGTCTTCTAGGTACTAAAGAATTTGGCACTGTTGGAGTGATTCAGAGATGCGGTGGGCCAGCCAAAGGTACTACAGAAGATCTTGGCAACTTGCAGGGCCCAAAACGTCTGGTCAATGGATCGACTAATCTTCTGCTAAATTTGAAGTACAGTAATCATCAATGTTTAGTTTCGTCTAAGAAGCAACAAAATCTTTGAAAATACTAAATTTAATAAGTGTGTCCAGCAACCAGGAGAATTTATTCAGTTAGTCATTAATGATCTGTAGAAAATGGCTAAAAATGTGAATACAGAGACCTAAAATGTGAACTTATCAGGAATAGCATAGTTGTTGGAGTAGCGAATGACACACTCTGTGACATGCTGCTAATGGAGGAAGATTTAATCCCCGAGAAAACTATCCAGATTGTTAGGTAGACTAAACTCCATGTATAGTATGCTCCATTTTGATTGAAGAAAAACTGTGGTACAAAGGAAACCTCACGTTCCAGTCCATTCAATGTCCTGCACTTTTAACCCAATACTTTCAGTTATCAGGATTGAACACTTTGATAACTGTGCAAGGCAAAATGTCCAAATATACAGAATATCCCTGAGGTTGACACGGCACATCAAATAGATACACTGTCATGCTTCTTGAATGAGGTCAGGGCTCTTGGGTTTTCATAATTGGAATGTAGATATTCTAGTTAATGGCCATCTCACAGGGTGGCACAGTAGTTAGCACTGCTGCCTTATGATGTCAGGACCCAGGTTCAATTCTGGCTTTGGGTAACTGTCAGATTGGAGTTTGCACATTCACCCATGTGTCTGAGTGGGTTTCCTCTAGTTTAAAGTCCAACAGGCTATTCGATAGCAAAAGCAATTTGGTAGCAAAAGTCTTACCTGATGAAAGGGCAGCCCTCTGAAAGCTAGTGGTTTTTGCTACCCAATAAACCTGTTGGACTTTAATCTGGTGTTCTGAGATATCTTACTGTGTTTACCCCAGTCCAACACTGGCATCTCCACATCATGGGTTTCCTCCCACAGTACAAAGATGTGTGGGTTAGATTGATTGGCTATACTCAATTGTCCCTTAGTATCAGGGAGATTAGCAGGATAAGTATGTGGGATTATTGGGATAGGGCCTAGGTGGGATTATTGCCGGTGCAGGCTTGATGAGCTAAATATCCTCTTTCTGCACTATCGGAATTTTCTGATTCTATGGATATGGGAGTATTAGAGTCATTTTGATCAAAGAACCATTGCTGAGAGACCTCTGGCAATGAACAACAGACACACTACTTTATGAGCCCAGAAGAATCTGACTTCTGGTCATCAGCATGATGCTGAAACCACTAAGGTATGGCTGAAAACAAATCTTCAAACTGATATATGTCATCCATGTAACCAGTCTTTTTCTCTCTTGAGCAGAGATGTTGGTGTAGCCCTGTATTTCCTCAAAATGGCATCATGTTATATAGAACTGCAACTTCTTGAGAACTCAAACAAGAAAGAATATCCTGCCTGGGACTTCAGCTCTGAATTATCTTCTTTTTTTGCAGAGCACATTTGTCCATTCTTTTGATCAGTGCTGGAAAGCCCTTGTTACTTAGACCAGTTAACCACACAAATGGTTACCATGGCGCCACTAGTGAAGTATAGCCAGCAAAGCAACCAACAAGCAGCAGAACTTCACTCTTCGCCACCACTGACAATTGAGGAAGTCAACATTGTAATGACAGAGCAAATGCTTTAACTCCAACAGAAAGTCAGTTCTTCAGACAATGCTGAAAACAAGTTATTGCTGATAAAATAGTATACAGCCGAATGCAAAGGTTACCTTACTAAACAACATCCTGATAACAGGAAAGGCCATTTTCCATCACAGAAGATACTGCAACCACTCACATAATGAAAGAATCAGAAAAAAGAAACGACATGAAGTAAGCACAATGTTTGCACAGCCTGCCAAGAAACAGGATGGCATAACAACCACTTACCACTATAACTGTCAAATCAACAAAGAGTACTTCAATACCAAGTACAGAAAAAGAGGATAGATACACATATATCACATATCCATATACCTACAGAGCAGAAGAAGCGTATTCAGCCCATTGAGCCTGCACCAACAACGGTTTCACCCAGGCCCTATTCCCGTAAACCCACGTATTTACCCTGTTAATGCCCCTGACATTAAGGGGCAATTTAGCATGACCAAACAACCTAATCTGCATAATTTTAGAATGTAAGAGGAAACCAGAGCACTTGAAGGAAACCCATGCAGACATAATTAGAATGTGCAAACTCTGAAATTGAACTCAGGTCCCTGGCACTGTAAGGCTGTGGTGTTAATCACTGTGCCACCGTGCCAGGTTAATGTGGGATTGAGTACAGGTGATGTATGAGAACACATGACCTGCACCTAGGGATCCGTCTAGTATTAGATAGAGCCTTGTGTACAAGCAAGCATGGAGACAGCTTCTAGTTTGAACCCTTTTATTATATAATATGCATGTACATCTTATAGCTGTAGTCACGGACCTGCACACAGGCGGCTGAGACCTAATGGTCATTTTCCACTGACCGAAGCAGCAGTGGAACTCGGCGCCTACCTGGGTGACTGGGCAGTCCTCTTCAGGAACGCACTGCTCACCTTCGTAGATTGAGGAAGGGGCTAGAAAAGGTGTCCTAAACATAGAACATAGAACATAGAACATTACAGCACAGAACAGGCCCTTCGACCTTCGATGTTGCGCCGACCAACATAAAAAGCAATGCCCCTCCAAACTAAACCATTCCCTTCTCTTCCATATACTTATCAACTAACCTCTTAAACGCCACCAAACTTGGCGCACCTACAACTGATGCAGGCAGTGCATTCCACTCCCGAACCACCCTTTGGGTAAAGAACCTACTCTGATATCCGTCCTATAACTATCACCCCTTAATTTAAAGCTGTGACCCCTCGTGCTAGCTTTCTCCATCCTAGGAAAAAGGCTATCACTGTCCACCCTATCTAAACCTCTAATCATCTTATATGTTTCGATAAGGTCCCCTCTTAGCCTCCTCCTTTCTAACGAAACAACCTCAAATCCCTCAGCCTCTCTTCATAAGACCTGCCCTCCATACCAGGCAACATCCTGGTAAACCTCTCTGTACCCTCTCCAATGCCTCCACATCTTTCTTATAATGCGGGGACCAGAACTGTACACAATACTCCAAGTGCGGCCGCACTAGAGTTTTGTACGTTGCAACATGACGTTGCGGCTCCGAAATTCAATCCCCCTACCAATAAAAGCTAAGACTCCATATGACTTCTTAACAACCTTATCGACTTGATTGCCAACTTTCAGGGATCTATGCACACATACACCAAGATCCCTCTGTTCATCAACACTATTAAGAGTCCTACCATTAGCCCTATACTCTACACATTTGTTATTCCTGCCAAAGTGAATTACCTTACACTTTTCCACATTAAACTCCATTTGCCACCTCTCGGCCCAGCTCTGCAACTTGTCCAAGTCCCTCGGCAAACTATAACACCCCTCTTCACTATCTACCACTCCACCGACTTTAGTGTCATCTGCAAATTTACTAATCCATCCTTCAATACCCTCATCCAGATCATTTATAAAAATTACAAACAGCCGGGGCCCCAAACCAGACCCCTGAGGTACACCACTTGTCACCGAACTCCACGATGAATATCTCCCATCAACCACCACCCTCTGTCTTCTATATGCTAGCCAATTCCTAACCCAATTAGCTAAATCACCCTCTATCCCATACATCTGCATTTTCTGCAGAAGTCTTCCATGGGCCACCTTATCAAACGCTTTACTAAAGTCCATATATACCACATCAACCACCTTACCCCCATCCACCTCTTGGTCACTTTTTCAAAAAACTCAATGAGGTTAGTAAGGCACGACCTACCCTTCACAAAACCATGCTGACTATCTCCAATCAATTCATTTCTCTCCAAATAACTATAAATCCTATCCCTAATTATTCTCTCCAATACTTTGCCCACAACAGAAGGAAGACTCACTGGCCTATAATTCCCTGGAAGGTCTCTCTTCCCCTTCTTGAACAACGGGACCACATTCGCTATCCTCCAGTCCTCCAGAACCACACCCGTAACCAACGACGACCTGAAGATCAGAGCAGAGGCTCTGCAATCTCCTCTCTTGCCTCCCAGAGAATCCTAGGGTAAATCCCGTCCGGCCCAGGGGACTTATCCAACTTCAAACCCTCGAGAATATCTAGCACATCCTCCCTATCTACTTCGATACTTTCCAGTTTGCAACCTTGTACCTCAGTGTTCTCCATAACTACATTTACATCACCCTGCATGAATACCGAAGAGAAATATTTATTCAGTGCCTCTCCAATCTCTTTAGGCTCCACGCACAACTTCCCACTGCTGTCTGTGACTGGCCCTAATCTTGTCCTAACCAATCTTCTATTCTTAACATATCTAAAGAAAGCTTTAGGATTCTCCTTAATACTATCAGCCAAAGTCTTCTCGTGTCCCCTCTTAGCTCTCCTCAATTCACTCTTTAGTTCCCTCCTGGCTAATCTATAGCTATCCATTGCACTAACCGAGCCTTCAAGCCTCATCCTGACATAAGCCTCCTTTTTCCTTTTAACCAGCAAATCAACTTTTTTGTACACCAAGGTTCTCTTACTCGACCATTTCCTCCTTGCCTGACAGGGACATACTTATCAAGGACTCGCAGCAGCTGCTCCTTGAATAAGCTCCACATTCCAGATGTTCCCAGTCCCTGTAGTTTCCTAGTCCAATCTATGCCCCCTAATTCTCTCCTGATGGCCTCATAATTACCCTTCCCCCAGCTATAACTACTGCCCCCAGCTTCATGTCTATCCCTATCCATCACTAAGGTGAACGTAACCGAATTGTGGTCACTATCACAAAATGTTCACTAACTTCCAAGCCTAACACCTGGTCTGGCTCATTGCCCAGCACCAAATCCAATGTAGCCTCACCTCTAGTTGGCCTATCTACATACTGAGTCAAAAAACCCTCCTGCACACTTTGTACGAAAACTGACCCCTCTAATGAGCTAGAGCTATAGCTATTCCAATCAATATTAGTAAAGTTAAAGTCCCCAATAACAATTACCCTATTACTTTCACTCCTGACCAGAATTGACTTTGCAATCCTTTCCTCAACCTCTCTAGAACTTTTAGGAGGTCTATAAAAGACTCCAAACAGGGTGACCTCTCCTCTCCTGTTTCTAATCTCAGCCCATACTACCTCAACAGACAAGTCCTCATCAAACTTCTTTTCTGTCACTGCGATACAGTCTTTGACTAATAATGCCACTCCTTCCCCCCTTCTACCTCCTTCTCTACTCCGACTAAGCATTTGAACCCCGGAACCTGCAACATCCATTCTTGTCCCTGCTCTACCCAAGTCTCTGAAATGGCCACAACATCGAAGTTCCAGGTACTGGTCCAAGCTGGAAGTTCCTCCCTTTTATTGCGAATACTCCTTGCATTAAATTATACGCATTTCAAACCATGCCCTACCCCACCCGTATGCTGCTGTGTTTTACAGCTTTCCTCTATGACCCCCCCTATTCTCATCCCTCTTAGCTCCCCAAGTACTTAGGATCCCACCCCCCCACCCCCGAATCTGTTTTAAGCCCCCTGCATAGCTTTAGCAAATTTTCCCCCCAAGATATTAGTCCCCCTCTCGTTCATGTGTAGACCATCTCTCTTGTAGAGGTCCCACCTATCCCAGAATGAGTCCCAATTGTTCAGGAACCTGAACCCATCCCTCCTGCTCCATCCCCGCTGCCACGAGTTCAAACATTCCCTTTCTCTATTCTTCTCTAAACTATCCCTTGGCACAGGCAAGAGATAACCACTCTGCAGTTTTGGCCCTAAGCTTCCACCCCAACTCCATAAATTTCTGTTTCATATCCCCTTCCCTCGCCCTTCCTATATCATGTGTCCCTACATGAACTATGACTTGGAGTTGAATCCCCTCTCCCTTAAGAATCGTAAAAACCCGATCTGCGACATCCTGGACCCCAGCCCCTGGGAGGCAGCACACCAGCCCTGAGTCACTTTTATTACTATTTACTCTCCTATCTGTCCCTCTAACTATGGAGTCTCCAATTACTAGGCCCAATCTCTTATTCCCCCTAACCATCTGAGCATTCCCAGCAGGCTCACCCCCAGAGACCTGCTCCCTTTGGTCATCTCCAGTTGATTCTTCCTCAACTGTAGCCTCCAAGACAGAAAATTTGTTTTGGAGGGGAACAGCCCCAGGGGATTGTCTACCCGATTGCTTCTTACCCTTCCTCCGAATAGTTACTCAAGAATCACTTTTAGGAGTGACTATCTCTTTGTTACTCCTGCCAATATCCTCCTCAACCTCTCGAATTACCCTGAATTCCTCTAATTCCAGCTCCAGCTCCTTAACACGATCCTCAAGGAGCTGCAAATGTGCACACTTCCTGCAGGTATAATCAGCAGGAACACTACTGGTGTCCCTCACCTCGTACATACCGCAGGAGGTGCAACGTACTGCCTGCACTGCCATCCCTGATATTTTAATTTCCAGGAGAGAGAAAAAAAAACTTCCCACACACTTTTATTATTAGGTTAGAGGAGGGGGGAGGGTGGGATACTCTACCTGTGTAGAGTATCGGGTTTACTCTCTGTACCAATTTATAGAGACAGAGAAAACTACAACTACCGGCAGCCTCCTAATGACGACTTCCGGTTTCCAGTTAGTTTAAATAAAAACGGCTAAAACTACCCCCGCTCGCTATTTTAAACAAAGAGAAAAGTTAAAAACTACTTAACGCTCGAACTTCACGCTCTCCCAAATCGCTCCCTCTCCGTGCTGCTCCAAGGGAACCAACATTGCCTTCTTCAGTGCACCCTGGCCAGTTTACCGTGGCTGGCAGGGATCCCATCTTGTGGTCGAACACACAAAATAAACACTCACCATTGGCACTTGGAACATGTGCACACTTTTGAACAACCGTACAGCAAACAGACCAGAGAGAAGAACAGCCTTAGTTGTCAGAGAGCTTGCAAAATACAACATTGATATTGCAGCCCTGAGCGAAACTCAACTTGCCAATGTAGGTCAGTTGGTGCTGGAGTTGGATTCCATCAGGAGTCACCTTGTTCAGAAACTTGATAGTCTATCCAAAGGTGTGAATGACCGCTTTATGACATTACAGCTTCAGAAACAGAACAGAAGTCAAGCTACCTTGATCAGCGTGTATATCACCACAATGAACAACCTGGACAAGATGAAAGACAAATTCTACGAAGAACTAGATGCCCTACTATCAGCAGTGAACAGCACCGACAAACTGATCGGTGTGACTGTGCAATCTGGCAGGGAGTCATTGGGAGGCAATGGAGGGGGCAAGTGTAACAGTAACGGCCTACTCTTAATGAAGACCTGTGCAGCGCATGACCTCCTCATCACCAACGAAACCTTCCATCTGCCTACCGTAACAAGACCTCCTGGATGCATCCCCGCTCTATGCATTGGCATCTTATCAACAATGTCATTGTCAGGAGAAAAGACAGGCAGGATGTCAGAGTAACTGACAGACTGCTGGACAGATCACAGGCTCATTGTCTCCACAATGAGGCTCCACATCAGATTCAAGAGGCAACCACAAGGAAGCAAGGTTATGAAAAGAATCAATGTGGCCAAGCTAAAGAATCCCAGCATAGTTTCAGCACTGGCTGAGGACTTAGAAATCAAGCTTGCTGATCTATATCTCGCAGGCAGCGCTGAGGATGACTGGGAATACTTGAGGGATTCTGAACATACATCTGCGCTGAAGACACTTGGGCCCTTCACCCGCAAACAGCACAACTGGTTCAATGAGAACGATAAGGAGATACAGGTTCTACTTGTTGAAAAGCATTGTCTTCATTGGGCCTGTCAGAACAACCCATCTTCAGCTGCCAAGAAAAATGCTTTTACCAGTGCTCGCAGGACATCCAGAATAAACTGCGTAAAATGCAAGATGCCTGGCTAAGTGCCATGGCAGATGAAATACAGGGATATGCTGACAGAAACAACTTGAAACGGTTCTATGAAGCCCTGAACACTCGCTATGGACCTCAATCCCTCTGGAGTTTCCCCCTCCTGAGTACAGATGGTACAACTCTCATTACAGAGAAGGCTCAGATCCTGCAGAGATGGGCTGAACACTTGGAAGCCATCCTCAACTGACTGTCATCTATTAACAATGAAGCAACCATACAGCAGTTGATATCAACAACACCATGGATGACCCACCAGTAATAGCCGAAATCATGAAAGCTGTCAGCCAGCTATCCAGTGGCAAAGCCCCAGGGGCAGATGCCATACCCGCAGAGATCTATGAAGCTGCCGGTCCTGCACTTATCGATAAGATTACTGAATTGTTCCAGTCCTTTTGGAAGCAAGGATTCATTCCTTAGGAACTTAAAGATTTTCCATTGTAAACCTCTACAAGAGGAAGGGCAATCAGCAAATATGCGACAACCATCAAGGAATCTCGCTGCTCTCCATCACAAGAAAAACTCTTGCAAGAGTTCTGCTAAATTTTCTGGTCACTCATCTGGAGCTGGGTGTGCTTCCAGAGTCACAGTGTGACTTTCACAAAGGTTGTGGGACTACTGACATGATATTTGCTGCGCTCCAACTTCAGGAGAAATGTCAGGAGCAGAATCGCAAACTCTATACAACCTTTGTTGACCTCGCAAAAGCCTTTGATACTGTAAGCTGACAAGGCCTGTGGAGGATCATGTCAAAGTTTGGCTGCCCCCCCAAATTCATTCAGATGGTATGCCAGTTCCACGATGTCATGATAGCCAAGTACTGGATGGCAGAGAATCCTCTGAAGCATTCCCAGTCACAATGCAATTAAACAGGGCTGTGTGCTTGCACCCACACTGTTCAGCATGATGTTTACTGCCACGCTGAATGGTGCCTCAGGACAATGTTGCTGGAATCAGCCTCAAGTACAGAGTTGATGAGAAGCTTTTCAACCTGAGGAGACTTCAAGCTATTACCAAAATGAAGGAGACTGTTCTGAGAGACTTTCTCTTTGCCGATGAGTGCGACCTGTATACTGGCTCAGAGCCAGAGATTCAAGTCATGGACAAATTTTCCATGGTTTGTGACAACTTTGGACTCACC
Organism: Sphyrna mokarran; assembly: GCA_024679065.1. Classification (NCBI taxonomy): domain Eukaryota; kingdom Metazoa; phylum Chordata; class Chondrichthyes; order Carcharhiniformes; family Carcharhinidae; genus Sphyrna; species Sphyrna mokarran. The sequence goes on from JAGIQG010000013.1 coordinate 43,344,547, forward strand.
ATCAACATTAAAAAGACCAAAGTTATGCACCAGCCTGCTCCTCATGCACCGTACACCGAACCCATAATTACAATCAAAGGGCAGAAACTATAGGCAGTGGACCAGTTCACCCTATCCCAAGCAGTGACTATTGATGCAGAAGTTAACTGCAGAATAGCAAAGGCAAGTTCTGCTTTTAGTAGACTGCGCTCCACTGTATGGGAATGTTGAGGAATCAGCGCAGCAACAAAACTGAACATCTACAGCATCGCAGTACACACTACCCTCCTATATGCCTGTCAAATATGGACTGTGTATCGAAGGCATGCAAGACAGCTCAATCATTTCCACATGACTTGTCTTCGCAGAATATTACGTATCCAGAGGCAAGACAAAATACCCCAGACGCTGAAGACTTTAGAGCAAGTGTACCATCAGTCCACACACTGCTGATGAGAGTGCAGACCGGTGGGCAGGTCATATTATCCATATGTCAGATGAGCACATACCCAAACAGCTCCTTTTTGGAGAATTCTCAGCTGGAAGACGCTTGCATGGAGGGCAGAAGAAGCATTTCAAAGACACACTCAAAGCCTCCCTGAAGTCGCTTGATATTGACATGACCACCTGGGAAATGCTGGCACAAAACCGCCCTCCCTGGTGCTGCCTCATCCACAAAGACTGTCAAGCTCACGAAACAAGGTGTATTACTGGAGCACAACTTAAGCGCGAGCTGCGCAAGTCCAGAGCCACAAGCACAACGGTTACAGTGTCTGCGCAAGTCTATCCAATATGTGTCAGGACATTCCATGCCCGAGTTGGCCTGAACAGTCATCTTCGGATGCACTGCAACCAGCTTCAAAATGACTAATGGTGTTGAGGCCCTCATCGATGACGATGGATGAACAACGTGTACGTAATTCTCATAGTTACTAAGTACATACAGTTGATTTACCTAATAATACAAAAACTTCATTAAGACTGATCAAAATTCGACACACTCAGCACTTCGAGACAATCATGAGATGCACGCAAATGGGGTCATGCCGTGTTTGGAATTCCTCACTGGAATTCTCCAATCTTGTACACTCTATTACCATGGCCATTGAGGACAGAGAATTTGACGCTCAGCCAAATCTGTGTTCGCAACAGAGGAACTGGAGAATCCTAGCTGAAGGTTGGCTCGGAGAGAGTGGGGCGGTTCTTTACGAGCAATGTATAGTATGATTTGTATGGATAACATGCAAAATGATATTGTTCACTGTATCTCACTACATATAGCAATGATAAATCAAATCAAATCAAAGAATTCCAGCCCCTTTCTTTTCTTTTAGTCACGTTGTGGAGATGCCTGACTGTTTTCTTTTAGTGTCACAATACATTTGTTTGCCAGCAGATGGCGGCGAAGTTCAATATTCTATACATGATCAACCTCGAGCAATGAGCCATTGGATGCTCAGCAAATGCATAGAGCAAGCTCTACATTAATGAGACTAAATTTAATGGGTACAGATCAAGCAGCTGTTCCGCCTTGCTCTCAGTAACATCTGGTGTCATGACGTGGGGTCAGGAAGTCATGGGGAACGTCATGATGCCCATGTCCAAAAATAATATCAACTAATAATAATTCAGAATGCAGAATATATTACCGAAGGCCTGTCTGCTTCACAAAAATGAGCATTTCATAGAATAGGATGATAGCATTATGGCACAATGATTAGCATTGCGGCCTCACAGCTCCAGGCACTCAGTTCAATTCCAGCCTCTGGTCATTATCTATATGGAATTTGCACATTCTCCCTATGTCACCGTCAGTTTCTGCAGGTGCTCCGGTTTCCTCCGATAGTCCAAAAATGTGTAGGTTAGGGAGATTGGCAATGTTAAATTGCCCCATTGGGCGCTATTTTACCATTTTAATTCTCAGTGCTGGGTGGACTTGAAACTGGGAGTGTGTCAGGTCCGACTTTTAGACTCATTCAGATACGACTTTTAGACCCATTTAGACCTATGGGGTGTCCCCATACATACTCTGCCTGAATAAATATCAACAAGCCCGAATGGCACTGCACAAGCCTGTGGGCAGAGCCTAACACACCTAAAATCCTGCAGCTCTGATTGGCGCCTCCAACTGCACACGCTCAGAAAAAAATATTATAGAATAACACTCCCCTGCCACATCGCTCCTAGAAACAGATAATGGCTCCTCCTGGCCCCCACAGACATTAATACCCCTCCCCCACAACATTACTAACCCCTTTTCCTCAACACGCTCTGCCACCTAGACCAATTGCAGGTCACTTCCCCCCCTCTTCCCCTTCATTGATCCAGGCAGAGTGGCAGTGAACCCCTCTTTCCCCTTACTGATCTTAGGCAGATTGGCACCAGACACTACCCCCCCCACCCCCCTCCCCCTTCGCAATCACTGCTCTCAGGCAGAGCGGCCGCAAACTCTCCCTTACACAGCCCTCCCCACCAGTCTCAAGCAGAGAACCATTGGACGCTCAGCACTTATCTCCTCACTAACTGAAGCACCCAAATCGGACTTTTGTAGAACATGTCCGTTTTGCGCCGATTCTGGATGGTGGACACAGTAGTAAAAGGGGCAGTGCTGATAAGATTAGGTGTGCAGCCCATTAAGTCAATTTAAATACATGCAAATACATTTAAATGGCTGTTGCACCCGTTTCCGGTGCGGTCCCAACTGCAGCCATTTTCGGGCCTTGGTGAAGGGGGAGCCAGCATGGAGGTGGGTGCGAATCGTGTGACTCGTGTCGTGTTCCCCAATACGACAATGAACTGCGTCCGCTCCGCACAGAGAGTCTGAGTCTCGATTCTTCAAGTAGTAGACTTTATTTTCAGTACAAGAAAGTAAAGCCGGGATGTCCGGAGCAATCCAACGAACGGCACGCTTACAGTCTTTTTATGCTCCATACCCTGACTTCCCTTATCTCATCCTCAAGGTTGGCTTTCTTAGCCACCATTGTTGTTGAGCCCATCCTTTATCTATCTTTTCTGTGATTGGTCACTAATTGATGCATCTCTTACTCTATGAAACCATTGTAGTTACAATCTTTGTCCTTGACCAAATCATTCTGTTTCTACAATAATTGTGGCTTAGTTTAGCTGACTTAAGTCAAATAATAAAAAAGAGCATATTTACTTCATTCTTTTCTTTTAGTTATAATCATATTGAGTTGAGTAACTGAACAACAACCATTGTTTCTCAAGGCTGTTGCTGTTTATATTCATTGACTATAAGTGATTACTATACTAATTTCATCACATTGGTTAACATACATTGATTACATTGATTAACATACTGGGCTCATTACATTTCAACATCCTGCCCATCGCATGTTGATGAGACTACATTTCACATTTTACTGCTTATACTACAATATTCTCTCACATTCCCCCCTTTGAGACTCCTTCGAGTCTCACCCAAAAATACTACCCTACATGATTATATTCTCAATTTATATATATATATGTGCTCCTGTAGTTTTAGTAGGAAATGTGGAGGAGCCAGGTATTTGGGTCAGGGATCAATGTCCCCATTCTAACTTTATTATGGCTTATCTATCAATGTTCTGATTATAGGTTGCTCCTCCAGATTACCTATGACTAACAGTCATCAGCCAAAAACCTTCCCAATTTTGACTAGAGAAGGGAAAAAGACCGATCACTGTGTACAGACTAAGTTCTCAGGCCTTAACAGGGCACCGGTGGGTTGTTATCACTTCGGTAGGGCAACTCCTTGGTGGTGTCCTTTTCGCAGGGTACTGCACCTCGTCTTCGATCATAGTTATTGTGAGTCCATTCAGTGGGGGCAGCTCGACATCTTCCCATTCCTCTGTTTCTTTATCGAGAGGTTGATCATAACTCATTCGCGCCACGATTTGTCGCACCATCAGTCTAGTTACGAGAGATCTCAGAGCAGGCAAAAAACAGCAAGCCATTAATCCCACAATGATCAGTATAACGACTGCTATGATTCCTGCTCTAGCAAGCCATGCTCCCCAACTCCCTAGCGTACTATCTAGCCAGTCCCAAATCTTATGACTGAACCCAGCATTCTCACGTATTTCTTTTTTCAGGCTTTGTAGCTTAGCCATGGCTTTGGTAAACGATCCTTCTGAGTTAGTGTTATTGGGGATAAACGTGCAGCATTGCTTTCCAAACATGACACACACACCCCCTTTTTCCGCTAGCAACCAGTCTAGCGCTTGTCGATTCTGCCAGGCCATTCTGCTAGTTGCATCTAATTGCTCACCTAGTGCAGCAAGAGCATCATTAGTGTAGTTGATAAATCTCTGTTGATTGTAATAAATGTAATTAATCCATTCAGTGTTTTTGTTGGAAGTGACCCAAACTAGGACCGACTCAAATCCTGCAGCTACTTCATTCCTGGCTTTAAATTCATTGGGGATACCGCGAGGCTGCCCAATTGCATCCAATTTTATTTCTGGATCGGGAGTGTATGACCGCCTCATCCTTTGGAACCCAGTTTTATAATTTACTGGGAGTATGACAGTGCTCTGTGCTAACATGACCCGGGCACACAACCCGGTCCAGTTTGGAGGTAGTTTTTCCATTAGTCCCTTCTCGGGGTCACATAACCTCCATAGATCAGCTAGTTGTTTTACTTGTAAGTCCAGTACGTGTGGAGGAGGTGGCGTTCCCCCTCTCATTGGGACCTATAGGCTATGGATATCAGTTACATTCCAAATTCTTTCACATTCTCCTGTGTAGTTTCCTAAATTACTTTCCGTGCTGCCTTCTCTCCAATAGCAATCTTGGATTTGTAAGTTGGGCTCTGCCCTCCATTCTTTTGGGGCCACGTCCACTGCCGTTTTTGGCCACTTTGGACATCTGTGGGCCAGATTGTAGGTGTCTTTTCCTACCCCAGCATATAGAATGCAGTGGTATTGACATGCCGGCATTCTCCCTTTACAGAAGTTGTCACATGCGGATCCCGAACAGTTTATCATTTCGTACGTGACTGTCTGATTCCCTATTGTGTATGTGCGTTGATATGTGGTATATGTACTTCGGCAATTTTCCTTTTTCCAGTTTTACTGCAGGTCCTACAGTCCCCTGATCCCCATGATATATCAATTACCTGAGTGTGAGGTTTTTCTGCTGCACAAACTATGCATTCCTCTCCATTGTTGTTCTTTTGACCTAAGTTTTTAGCCCATTTCCACCACCTGTTCCTTTGTGCCGTTTCCCAGATTGTGATTGCGTCTATTGATCTCTTATGACCCATCCGCCTTGGCGGGTTAATATCTCTTTCAAATATCTTGTTTTTTCTTTCTCTTAGGATTCTGCCTAAGGGTTCTTGCACTTTTAATCTCAATACTTTCTTATTTTCTTTTAATCTTAATTGTGGGTTTTCTGCATTCTGTTTCTCCTTGTTACGGGTCAAGAAAGTCTGGGAGGGAGATGGTCCCCAAGTCCCAGGTGGGAAAAGAGGCTTCTGCTCTTTCCCCATTACCCCCTGAGCCTTGGCCAAGGGCATCAAGCTGGACATTTGGATCATCAACCAACTCAGACATAAAATCGTTCTTACTACCTTCAATTTCTGCATTCCTATCCTGACCCTGTGTTTGGCTAGAAGGACCTTCCCCTGGCTCTCCTTCCTCCTCATCGCTACTCCTATCCAGGCTTTCGGTACTTTCAACTCTCCCATCAATCTCTATCTCTGATACTGTTTTGGTACAATGATTTAAATGATACCACAGTGTACTGCCTTCTACTTGCACAGCCGTAGGACAGACTTTGATAACTTCAAATGGTCCTTCTCTCCTGGGTTTGTCCCAGCGCCTCCGGAACTTTCTGATATACACGCGATCTCCAGGTTTGATCTGGTGTTCTGCCACCGGATTCTCCTCCTCCTTGGCCTTCTCCTGTTCAAATATAGCTCTGTGTATAATAGTTAATTGTTGTATATATTCTTTTGTGCTTTGATCTAAACATTCTAGTGTAGGGCCTCCCGATCCCTTAATTTTTGGTACCGGCATTACTCTCCCTGTCATCATTTCATGTGGATTAAATGCGTGGTTCTGTTTTCTTGACTTCTGCATTGCATTAGTGCTAGTGGCAGGGCATCAATCCAATTTTTCCCTGTCTCACTGCAAATTTTACTTATTTTGGCCTTGAGGGTCCCGTTTGCTCTCTCTACCATTCCTTGAGACTGAGGAGGGTACACACAACCAAACTTCTGCTTTACCCGTAGTGCTGAGAGAGTTTCTCTCAGTACCCTTCCGATAAATGCGGATCCATTGTCTGAACTCAATTGAGTGGGTATGCCAAATCTTGGGATGATCTCTTTTGACAGGAAGTTAATTACCGTTCCAGACCCTTGGTCTTTGGATGGTGTTGCTTCTATCCATCTGCTGAATCTGTCAATGATCACCAACATATATCTCTTTCCTCTCACTGATTCCCCCATGTCTACATAATCCATGCATAGCTGTTTAAATGGCCCTTCAGGAATTGGTATGTGCCCTATAGGAGCAGTTATACCTTTCCTAATGTTATTCTGGGCACATATCTCACATTGACTTAACATGTAATCAATTGAATTCTGCAGGTAAGGTGACCAGAATCCTTCCTTCTTTATTTTTCTGGTCACCTGCCCCCTTGCACAGTGATCGACTCCGTGTGCTTCGCTGATTAGTAAGGTTAGTAATGATGTAGGCGCTACGATCAGCCCTTTCCCATTTCTCCACATTCTATCATGTTGACCCTGCACTGCTCCTCTATCTTTCCACATTGTTTTTTCAGCTATTGTGGCTTCCTCCTGTAACTGCACCACATCTTCTAGGGTGGGTTGGGGAGCAACGCTCCCCATCCCTGGTCCTGGATGTGGTCTCACCTCGACTGGGGCTATTGTGGTCATGATGCATCCTGATACTTCTTTGGCTACCTTATCAGCTTTAGCATTTCCTTTGGTAACATTATCCTTTCCCTTTTTGTGCGCCTGGCATTTGATTATGGCCAATTCTTTTTGGACCCATCATTGCTTGTATTAATGATTTTATTTGACTTTCGTGCTGTATTGGTCCTCGTCCACTTTTCATGAATCCCCTCTGTCTCCATATTGCTCCAAACAGGTGGCACACTCCATGCGCATAAGCTGAATCTGTATATACCTCCGCTATTTCCCCTTCTGTCAACTCGCATGCTCTGGTTAACGCTTTGAGTTCTGCTAATTGGGCTGAGCAAGGTTGCTCACACTTTTCTGCCTCTAACACTTCAAATGTCTCCCCTTTCTGTTCGATTATAGCATAACCTGCATGGTTTCCTACATGATCCCCGTAGCACGAGCCATCAACATATAGTACTCTTTTCCTGTGTCTAGTTTTTCTGCTTTTAAGTCTTTTCTTAGTTTCATGAATGTTTTTGCTTCTCTTACACACTCATGCTCCTCTCCTTCATGAGGTAATGGGATATAGTCGGCTGGATTAACCCTGTTACATCTCACTATCGTAATATCTGGAAAGGTGGTCAGCATCCGGTAGTGATGGATTCTGGCAGGCGTCAGTACAAATCTCCCCTGTTTGATCAGTTCAGCTACCTTATGGTAGCATATGGTACCTTATGTAAACATGTATGTTTATTGGATATCCCATCGTGACCACGGCTGCTTTTTCATATGCCCACCAGGCTGCTGCCAGGCCTTGGTAGCACGGGGGGTATCCCATAGCTACATCATCTAGCTTGGTGCTGTAATAAGCTATGGCCTGCCTTTTCCTGCCTTTACAACTTTCCTGCATCAGCACTGCTGTTGCAAATCCTGCTTCCCTGTTACTCACGAAGAGATCAAAGGGTTTATTATACATGGAAAGAGTCAATGCTGGTGCCTGTGCCATTTCCTTTTTTATGTTTTCGAATGTTTCCAGGGCTTCTCTATCCCATATTAGGTTTGTTTTTAGCTCTTCACATCCTTCTTCCTGCATGATTTTCCATAGTGCCTGCATCTTTTCTGCATAGCTCTCTATGCATTCTGAGCTAAATCCTGTCATTCCCAAGAATGTCATCATCTGCCCTACTGTTTGTGGCTTCGGGACTTTCAATACAGCCTCTATCTGTTGAAAGGCTATCCTCTTTTGTCCCGTCGTTATTTCTCTTCCAAGATATTCTACCTTTCTTTGACACAACTGCAGTTTTTTCCTGGACACTTTGTGTCCTCCTTCATCCAGTCGCTTTAATAATTTTAGACTATCCTCTCTGCATTGTCCTTTTGTTTCTGCACACAACAGCAAATCATCAACATATTGTATCAATGTTCCTTCTAATTGTATTCCTTCCAGATCTGCCCTTAGTACCTGATTAAATATATGCGGTGAATGCTTAAATCCCTGGGCATCCTATTGTATGTGTATTGCTTTCCTTCGTACGTAAATGCAAAGAGGTACTGACTTGCTTGAGCTAGTGGCACACTAAAAAATGCTGAGCATAGATCTACTACAGTAAACCATCTGCTTTCAGGTGGAATATTGGTCAATGAGGTGTAGGGGTTCGGTACTTCTACCGGCATGTCTTCTACTACCTCATTGACTGCCCTTAAGTCATGTACCAATCTCCATTTTTCCCTATCGGCTTTCTTGACTGGTAATAATGGTGTGTTACATCTGCTGTGGGTTTCTTTTAATACCCCTACTTCTACTAGTCCTCTGATTGTCTCTTTAATGCCTTTTATTGCTTCTGGTTTAATTGGATACTGAGGCCTGTAGGGTCCTCGGCATCCTGGTTTTAACCTAATCTCTGCTGGGTTGGCTATCTTGACCCTACCTACATCAGTGTCCTGCTTCGACCACAGTTCTTGCGGGAGAGAGTTAAGATCTTTTTCCAGTCTTTCCCTCCACTCTTGTTCCTGTTCCTTATTCTTTACCTCTATTCTCACCTGTTTTGGTTTTCCAACCATCTCAGTGTCTGAGAGTATTTTCATCATTTGTCCGTCAGTGGACATCCAAATATTCGCATTGGCTGTTTCAACAAATTCTAGTTCCCTTGCTCTAAGCACCATTGGCCCTAGGTCTTTCGGTCTATATCCGGGATTTATTTTTAATGTAATGTGTGGTTCTGCTCCAAGAATGGAGAACCATTTGCTAACCCATGCGTCTTTCATGATTGTGAGGGCTGCTCCCTCTGGTCCAATTAGAATACTTCCTGACTTTACCTCCTGTTCCTGTCCTGCCTCTTTTTCCCATTTCTCCTGCACTTTGGGTTTTTGTTTCTCATCAAATATCATTGTGCAGTGTAATTCTGTCTTTGGCCATTCAGCTTTTGGAATTTGTGCTTCTACAAACTTCCCCCAAGTTTTCCACACTTGCTCTTTAACTTGTTCTTCTATATCTCCTAACCAATATACATTAGCCCATTCTTCCCCCTGCATCCTAAGTGGGTACATTCCTGTTAAGTTAATTCCCTGATTTGTACATTCTAGTTTTAATCCTAAACCTAGGATTGCGTCTCTTCCTAACAAATTTAGTGGTGTTTTACTACATACTAACACGGGTACGTGGGTAGTTTTGTTTCCGACGGTGACAGGTATTGGCGTCGTTATTTGGGTCAATGTTGCTTTCCTCGAGAACCCCACAGTTTTCACAAACTGACCTGACAATGGAGGTGATCTGCATACTTTGCCTGTATGCATGTACAAGTAGCACCGGTATCTATCATCATGGGGACCTCGACTCCTCCTACTCTAACACTAATCATGGGTTCCTGATTTGCTGTTTCCGTTGTTTGTACGTATTGGCCTACCATTTCGGGGTACTCTGGGCCTCCCTATAGGAAATCCTGATGATTCACTGGTCCTTGGGACATCTGGGGGTCGTTTAGCGGTGTTTGCATTATCTGTTGGTTTACATACTGCTAGTTCCCTCCTTGTCTTTGAGGGTTCTGAGGACAGTTTCTTTTTTTATGTCCGGCTTCCCCACACCCCCAACATACACCTGGAGGACCAGGTGGCGGTCCCTGTCTCTGACCTTGATTATTTCCCTGACTTTGTCCCTTCTGGTTCTGATAGGGTAGTCTACCACTTCCCTGCCCCTGTCCTTTCCCATTCCAGTTATTTTGGTTCTGGGGTTTCCAATTATTTTGGTAATTTGGACTGTAACCTCCTGGATTCATGGACAGTGGGAAACCAGAAATGTTATAGGTTATGATGGGCTGACTTCCACCTCCACTTCTCCCTTGCAGTAGTGTGCGTATCTCTTCGACCGTTAGGTCAGCCACCATTGGTGCCATTTTCTTGGGTGTGGAGTCCTCTTAATTTCTGCTTTTCTTTGTTTTTAATTTCCTCCAACTGAGCTTGGAGAAGTTTGCGCTGTACGTCTTTCAGCTGCTTGTCTGCATTCTTTTCCTCCTTGCGGTGTCTTTCTACCGCGTGGATGACATGGTCTAAGAATTCTCTATAGCTTTTTGACTCCAGGCCTACCACTTCCTCCAATCTAGACTTAGCTGAAGTCGATAGACCCTCTAAAATTGCTGCTCGGAACATGGAATTGGTCAGTGGATCTGTCAGAATGTCCCTCTCAGTGTCCCTTCTCCATCTTTTCAGCTGGTTTTCTACATATGTGGCCGCATTTTCTTCCTCACCCAATGGCTCCCCCTTCAGTGTTTTCATGTCCACTCGATTGGGGTACATGCCTCTTAGTGCCTGCCAAATGTCACGGCGATATAAGTCTATTGGCACTCCATCCACATCTGGGTCAAGTGCTGCCGCAGGAATGCCTGCAAGTCTCATTACTTCAATCATTTGATTCATTCCCAACACCTTTGCCAGGAGGGCTTTAATGTCACCCAGCGCCATCCTCTTTCCCACCATTCCAGCTTCCAACTGTCCAATCCACCTTCCGGCCCCATCCAAAATATTTAGTAATTCACTAATCAAATTAGGCAAGTCCTGACCTGACCAGGGAATATATTGTAGTCTGCCACCCTTCAGAACCACAGGGAATATATTTTCCTCCCTTTCTTCTTCGTTTGGGTATTTTATTGGTGGTCTTCTTACCCGTCGTGACCTTCTCTGTGGCGCTAACGCTGCCACTAAATCCCCTTCTTCTTCATTACTACCCTTTGTCTCTCCTTCTATTTCCTCCTTTCTCCCTTTTTCTGGAAGTTTCCAGTCCCAGTCCCCTTTTTGCTTCCAGTTGTCCTTTACGCCACGTTTCTGTCTCTTCTTCCGCTTTCCTGTTTCTATTTTCCCTTTTATCATATCCTTCTTCATTTGCCTGCTCCTCATCTTCCTTCCTTTTCATTACTTTCTTTGCCCACTCTAGGACATCTACCATCTTCACTTCCTCTTCCAACCGTTGTCTCATCTGGACTACTTTGTCCAAATCCTCTTCTGCTTTCTTACTTTCTTTCTCAATGTTTTGTCTCCTTTCTGTCTCTTGTGCCACCCATTCTTCTTTTGTTATTTGTTTTACATCATACTCTCCTTCAAAACTCATTGTACTTGTTATGATTGGATATAACCCAGTGGATCTCCGTTCCTCTGGGTATGGAGGTGGAGCTGCATTTGGGTCTTTTAATTCCTCCTTTTCCTGAACTTGCACCGGCATTTGCATCCTACCTCCCTCCCATACCCTTCTTCTTTCTTTCCCTTCTTTTTCAAACAATGTCAGTATCTCCAGTTCTTTTACTCGCTTTTCTTTTCTTTTTTTAGATTTATCTTTTATTTTATAATTCTTCAATAGTCCTTTCTGATCCTCGCATCTCTCCACGCACCATGTGCCCCCTTCTGGCCATCGTGTATTTGATTTGTTTGTTCTTTTAGTCCATTTTTTGGAGATGTATGCTATATCTCCTCTAAGGGCTGGAAACTTATCCCCTAGTATTTCTACTGGTGTTTTAGCCTTGCTTATCATTGTCTGTACTCTTGAACTATTGTTATGAATTCTGTTGTTTAATACGTCTGAATTTGGTATTATAGTTATTATTACGCGATACACTGTTTTTTCTTGACCAATCCCCTGTTCACTCTCCCACTGCGCTTCTCTTGCTATCACCTGTACTTCTAACCGGGGTTCCGATATCCACTTCCCTGTTTTCCCTCTCCCTGGCAATATTCTTCTTTCTCTTGCTAAAGAATAATATGCCTTTACTTGTTCGTCTATGTGTATTAAAGCCCTACACAATCTGGGTTCCTTTATTAATTCTATTAACGTCTCTGCTATTGTTTCACTTATCCAATTTCTGCTTATTATTCCTTCCCAGTTCACATACGGCCACTCGTTTCTTACTTCATCCAAATTAATTATATGTGTAATCTTTCTCAACAGAGCGTCTTTTTCGCCCTTATGCCACTCCCTAACTCCTCCTCCAACTGCTTTCATTAGTTCTCTCTTTTTTTAAGGTAATGTGTGCTAACACCACTGCTCAGAAAAATCTATTACTGCAGTTATTCTAAGCTGTTTGTCACTATTCTGAGTATGTCCTGAGTCCCACATTCACCATCAATCCCTGCACTGCTGTTCTGGACCATTCATCACAGGCTGGTCCCTTACAGACCTTTTGTCACACGTCCAACTAATTGCCTCTTTCTCTACTGATCTGTACTTTAGTAACCCTGACTACTGTATTAGGTAGGAGATCAATCTCTCATAGATCGCTCCTTCTCTCGGTTGACGTCCTTTATCCGAGGTCCTGGATAGGTTCGGACTGGCAGGCCTTCCTACACTTACTCTCCTTGGGCAAGTTGTAACCAGGAATCCCGCTCCAAACCGCTCGACTAACCTAGTTGCATCAATTAGCGTTCGGTTTTTGTCGCGTCTCGCTTTTTACCCATTCACAGACAATACAGCATTCGCAGCGCGCTTTGCGTGCAAAACTCTACCTTTCAAATCGTACAAGTCTCTCAAAAGTTTTTACACAATTCAATTTTATCCACGCAGGGTATCTTTTGAGTTGGGGAGATCTAGGATTGGCAGAGAACTGGGTGTGCCGGGCCTCGAGATCCCTTTTCTGACGACAAGGATTTACATGCATGCAAGTCTGCTTACCTTGTCGTCAGAATGCCAGCTTTAGGATTCTCGGCCCCGGTCAGACCACTGCCTCCTCTGCTCCTTCCGGACTTCAATTTTCCGGGCGATCTCTCACCATAGCCTGCTCGCAGCGCCAATTTTGTCGTGTTCCCTGATACGATAATGAACTGCGGCTGCTCCGCACAAAGAGTCTGAGTCTCGATTCTTCAAGTAGTAGACTTTATTTTCAGTACAAGAAAGTAAAGCCGGGATGTCCGGAGCAACCCAACGAACGGCACGCTTACAGTCTTTTTATGCTCACTACAGCTCCATACCCCGACTTCCCTTATCTCATCCTCAAGGTTGGCTTTCTTAGCCACCATTGTTGTTGAGCCCGTCCTTTATCTATCTTTTCTGTGATTGGTCACTAATTGATGCATCTCTTACTCTATGAAACCATTGTAGTTACAATCTTTGTCCTTGACCAAATCATTCTGTTTCTACAATAATTGTGGCTTAGTTTAGCTGACTCAAGTCAAATAATAAAAAAGAGCATATTTACTTCATTCTTTTCTTTTAGTTATAATCATATTGAGTTGAGTAACTGAACAACAACCATTGTTTCTCAAGGCTGTTGCTGTTTATATTCATTGACTATAAGTGATTACTATACTAACTTCATCACATTGGTTAACATACATTGATTACATTGATTAACATACTGGGCTCATTACATTTCAACATCCTGCCCATCGCATGTTGATGAGACTACATTTCATATTTTACTGCTTATACTACAATATTCTCTCACACTCACCTCACGCCCGACTTTACCAACTTTTCACACCCGAAAATGGGTGCAACTTTATGGTAAAATCAAGCCCATAATGTTGAAAGAACAGTAGATTAGATGGATTAGTTGTGGGAATTGTGAGGGATAGGGCAGGGGACAGGACCTAGGTAAGATACTCTATCAGAGAGTCAGTGTAGCCTGATAGAATGAATGGCTTCTTTAGCATTGATGAGATTAAAATAGATTGGTGCTTTTTGGCCAGTGTAGAAAAGATAGGCTGAAGAGCCTCTTCCTGTGCTGCAAACTCTACAATTCATCTGCTTACCGGCTCTTTAATTGAGCACTCTCCTGGCCCTGTGTTTCCAAAGCCTTTCAGATCACTCACTATCTTGTGAACTTAGCACACTCTGACAAGGTGGCTTCATTATAGTCTGATTAGAACGTCTCTGGTTACCTCATGTCATGTAGCATGATGTAAAATGGTTCACCATATTGTACCTGTACTGAATTTTGCTGCCAGGCTGAGAATTATATCATTAGAAAGGAATCACTGCTGCACACCATGTCGCACATGTGATAGCGATTTAAAAGCATCAATAGTTCAAAAGGGCTTGTGCAAACACATTATGGGTTCATTTATTGATTCTCAGCACATATGAACAGGTATAGATTTATATAAAGATTGAGGATATTAGAGCTGCACAGCTGTGTGTCCCTGGCCTGACCCAGGCTGAAGTGAAACTGAAAGTGAATCATATGATACACTTCCCTTGAAGTGATAGTATGTTGTTATCTCTTAAAGAACAAACAACAAAGAACAAAACAGCACGGGAAACAGGCCCTTCGGCCCAACGAGCCCGCACCGCCACCTCAGTGTTCCCAATTCTACCCATGATCCCTGTCTATGTTTATAGACCTAAAGGCATATTGCAGCATCTGTGACTACTGACTCCACTCTTCGACCTCAGCCAGGCTCACCTAGGTCCATCAGTAAAGTCTTCTCTTGCTAATCTGCAGTAAGAGAATCTCTCACTGTTCAATAATAGCCTGCGAGTAAGATAAACAGAAAATGAACATCATAGGGTCATCTGACATCTCACCTCCTCTATTGCTCCTGGCAGTGGATGTTATGGGAGTGGGTCGTTCTGATCCAGGAGTGTTGTCCTGGAGGAGCAGTTTTTATTTCCATTTTCATATCCAGGGATGTTAAGGATGGCAACTGGCACGGGAATTACCAGACTGATGCCAGATGTTCTACCCAAGATCTTCATACTCCACCCATATCCTCCCGCCCCCTTGTTTTCCTTCAGTGCTGCTTTTTCTCAGAGCTGGTGTGTGGATGAATGACAGATGCTGCTCCCAACTGTGCCAGCAGCATTAATGGAAGCCCTTTAAATCTGATGCTGGAAACTCCTTCTGATTCACTGACCATTAGATCAAAAAACATAAGAAGTGAAAGCAGAAGTGGACCAAATGGCCCTTCAAGCCAGCTTCACCGTTCAATAAAATCATGGTTGATCTGATCATGATCTTAATTCTATTTTCTTGCCTGACTGATTAAACTTTGTTTCCCTGTCAATCAAAAATCTGCCTCACTCAGCCCTGGTTATATCCAATGGTCCAGCTTGTTCCTTGCTGAACAAGAGAATTCCAAACTCCAAATGACCCCGATAGAGAAGAAATTCCTCTTCATCTCTGTTAAAAATAGGAGATCCCTTATTTTTAAACTATATATCTCCTAGTTCTGGTCTCTCGCGGAAGGGAGAACATCTTCTCAGCATTCACCTCCATCAAGCTCCCTTAGAATTTAATATAATTCAATAAGATCAGCTCTTATTCTTCTAAACTAAAATGAGTATAGACTCAACCCGTTCAATCTTTCTTCATACAACAACATTTTTATCCCAGTAATCAGCCTACTGAACTCTTTTTGAACTGACTTGATTTGATTTATTATTGTCATGAGTATTAGTATACAGTGTATAGTTTTTTGCATGGTACACAGACAAAATATACCATACATAGAGTATGTAGGAGAGAAGGAGAGAATGCAAAATGCACTGTTACAGTCATAGCTAGGATGTAGAGAAAGATCAACTTAATACAAGGCAGGTCCGTTCAAAAGTCTGATGGCAGCAGGGAAGAAGTTGTTCTTGGATCGGTTGGTATGTGGTCTCAGACTCTTTTTCCTGACAGAGGAAGGTAGCATTCTTGATTATGCTGGCTGTTTTTCCAAAGGCAGCAGGAAGTGTAGACAGAGTCAATGGATGGGAGGCTGGTTTGTGTGATGCATTTGCGGTCTTGGCTAGAGCAGGAGGCTTATTGTGATATATCCAGAAAGAATGCTTCCTATGGTGTATCTGTAAAGATTGGTGAGTTGTAGCCAACGTGCTCAACTTCCTTGGCCTCCTGAGAAAGTAGAGACACTGCTGGGCTTTCTTAGCCATACCGTCAGCACCAAGGGAAAAGGGCACGTTATTGTTCATCTAAACACCTAGAAACTTGTTATGTTCTAAACTTGAAGCTCTCGAATATTTCCACTTCACCACTGTTGATTAGGCAGGGACATGTCCTCCACTATGCTTTCTGAAGTCAATATCTAGCCCCTTCATTTTATTGACATCGAGGGAGTGATTGTTGTCATTGCACCATTTATCCAATTCTCTATCTCTTTCCTGTCCTTTGCTTCCAGTGCAAGTATATTCTTTCAGTAAGATGACCAAAACTGAATCAGTACTCTAGGTGTGATCTCATCAATACCCTGTCATAGCAAGGTTTCCATATTTTTATATTCCACTCCCCTTCTAGTAAAGGCCGACATTCCTTTTGTCTTAATTGCCTACACATTACTTTTTGTGAATCATGTACAGGGACACCTAGAGATCCCACTCTTTTGCAGCATTCTGCAATCTCTCTCCATTTAAATAACATTCTGCTCTTTTTGTTCTTCCAGCTAAAGTGGATGGGCAACTTCAACTTCATAATTTCCCATACAATTCTCCCACTGCTAGATTTTTTACCTATTCACTTAACTTTCCTATAACCTTTTACATACTCATTGTATTCTCCTCACAACTTGCTTTTTTATCGATCTTTGTATCATCAGCAAATTTGTCTACAATACTATCAGTCCCTTCTTTCATGTTATTAACATAAATTGTAAATAGCTGATGCCTGTGGCACTCCACTAGTTACAACTGGAAATGACCTATTTATCCTGACTCTATTTCCTATTACTTAGTAAATCTTCCATCCATGATAATATATTACCCTCAATGCCATGATTCAGACCTTGTGTCATCAGTTTTTTTGTGGCATCTTATAAAATGCCTTCTAGAAATCCAAATATTTTACATTTACTGGTTCCTCTTTATCCAAGCTGCTTGTTACATCCTCAAAGAATTGGAATCAATTTGTCAATCACAATTTCCCTTTTACAAAACTATGTTGACTTTGCTTGATTGCATTCTGATTTTCTAAATGCCCTGCTACTTTGTTCTTAATCTTGAGTTCTAGCATTTTCCCAATGCAAATGTTAGGTTAGCTGCCTATTGTTTCCTGCTTTCCATCTCTGTTCAACTCTGCCACCACAGTGTGTCCTACCCCAGGCCATCCAGTTTCACCAGCCAGCTGTTCAATGGCCTGCTGGCTCTTGGTAAGAGAGATCTGGGCAGGAATGGGTGACTGCGTACTTCTGCTTCCATTGTATTGACTGTGCTGTGAATATCACAGCCACCTAGAATAAGTACTGTTCTCGGCTGAGTCAATGCCTTGTTTCCCTTTTGGCAAGTAACGGATACTTTTCCCCTTATAATATCCATGAACAGGTGAATGACTGAGTTGGCGTGTGCCATAAATTATGGTTTGGAAGAAATGACTGATTTAAAAGCCAAAGTCACAGAATGTAGGGATCATCTTCAATTTTCCAAGGCTTTTTCGACTGTGTCTTCCATACCTGTTACCTCTGCCACCAAAAAAGACATGGGCATGCCACCACCTGCCAATTCAGCATCCAGCCACATAACAGCCTGACTTGGAAATACATCGCCAATCTTTCACTGTCACTGGATCAAAATCCTGGAACTCCCTAAGAGCACTGAGGACACTTATGTGGACTGCAACAATTCAAGAAGACGGCTCATCATCACCTCACTGGAATTTTGTAATATTGGCCTGATATCTAACACTCAAAGCTAAGTAATTAACCATCTCTCTTTTTATATATTGGCTACAGCAGTTAAAAAAAACAGAAGTAATGTAAACAATATTTGAAGTTATTAATGTTGGAAAAGGAATGGAATATGAATACATATATATACAATATATATATATATGATAAACAATATACCTAACTGACAGAATAAAAAAGGTTTATATTTCAGCTTGTGAACTAAAGTGCAAGCAAAACATAATCATGTGAAAAACTGACGTTATGTGACTCAATAACAAGGATAGTCACATTAAATAGAGCCACAGTATATTTATAAAAGGAAATTCAAATACAATTCAAATATGGAAAGCTTGTGAGTTCACACTAAAATTCTATATTTCCAATATTTAGGTTATGCATTGAAGAACAATGCTACTGCAATCAATTTTACATTTTTTAATACTATTGACATTATGCTGTGTGTGAACATTTAGATATAAAATTCTTCTGTCCATTCCATAAATCAGACATCAAGTCATAAAATAATTCTGAAACAATTTTAAAAACAATTTCATATGAACAGCATAAGCATTGATATGCAAGTAACACCATCTAACGTTTAATTCAAATCAAATAGTAACCTTGCTGTGAAACAATGTCTACAGCAAGCCTATCACCACACACTTGGTGCTACTTTTTGTAAGTCCTAATTTTGAACCAAACTGCTTGTACTTAAAAGTCTTCCTCAGTTGTCAGCTGATCTGCTATCGTCCAAGAGAATTTGACCACCAAACTCATAAATCCTAGAGAAAAATGCAAAAAGAATAAATGCCAGAGAGGGAAACCGAAATGCAATAATTAAATATGATAGTTTTATAAAGCAACATAAAATGTGGAAGTGTTATGAGTGGGACGCTCATTACCCCAAGGACTCCTTGAAATATTAAAAATTTGAATGATCTCACTTAGTCACGCGGAATGAACTTTGCCCTATGTAGTAACTTTCTTCCATCTGAGTCAAAAAATACAGGTTTGACTGCCCGGAATAGCTCATTTGCATAATTGTTCAAGCACAAGATGATAATTCAAATGTGTTTTCAAGATGATTACAATTAGCTGACAAGAAAACTACGTGTCAATTATCTTTTCAAAAGAGGAAGAGATTTAAAAAAAATGTCATGCAAAACAGGCCCAAAAACTCTGAAAGCTATTCATGCCTTCTTACATAGAGCCTAGAACAAATCTGAATATTGTGTGGATCTGATTCTGCACTCTTTTGCTATCTAGATTCATCCGTTGAAAAATGGGCATGGGGTAACTGGCTAGATGACATGAAAAGCAGTCCCAAAGAACCTTGATATGTAGTTTGTAATTGGCTGGTCCAAAGGCTTTAGCTACAGTAAGAGAGATTAATAATTTTATGTTGAATCATTTCCACCAAAGAGTAATGGTACAGTATCCTTATATGCCACTTCCAAAATCCCCAAATGCATAGGCCCAGATCACAACCTAAATTATAAAAACTGAGGTCACTTGAATATGTGGAGTGAGGGTGTCAAGATAGTAACGTAGAGCATAGAACAAAGAACATTACAGCACATACAGGCCCTTCAGCCCTTGATGTTGCACCGACCTGGGAAACCAATCTAAAGCCCATCTAACCTACACTATTCCAATATCATCCACATGTTTATCCAATAACCATTTAAATGCCCTTAATGTTGGCGAATCCACTACTGTTGCAGGCAGAGCATTCCATGCTCTTACTGCTTTCTGAGTTGAGAACCTCCCTCTGACATCTATCTGATATCTATTACCCCTCAATTTAAAGCTATGTCATCTCCATCCAAGGAGAAAGGCTTTCACTGTCCACCCTATCTAATCCTCTGATCATCTTATACACCTCTATTAAGTCACCTCTTAACCTTTTTCTTTCTAATGAAAACAGCCTCAAGTCCCTCAGCCTTTCCTCGTAAGATCTTCCCACTATATCAGGCAACATCCTGATAAATCTCCTCTGCACCTTTTCCAATGCTGCCACATCCTTCCTATAATGTGGCGACCAGAACTGTACATAATACTCCAAGTGTGGCCACACCAGAGTTTTGTAAAGCTGCACAGTGACTTCATGGCTCTGAAACTCAATCCTTCTACCAATAAAAGTTAACATAATGTATGCCTTCTTAACAACTCTATCCACCTGGATGCCAACTTTCAGGGATCTTTGCACCTGGATACCGAGATCTCTCTGCTCATCCGTGTGACCAAGTAACTTACCATTAGCTCACTACTCTGTATTCCTGTTACTCCTTCTAAAGTGAATCACTTCACACTTTTCTGCATTAAACTCCATTTGCCATCTCTCTGATGAGCTCTGCAGCTTATATATGTCCCTCAGTAACCTGCAACATCCTTCCACACTGTACACAACTCCACCGACTTTAGTGTCACCCACAAATTTATTAATCCATTCTTCCAAGCCCTCATCCAGGTCATTGATAAAAATGACAAACTGCATTGGCCCTAAAACAGATCCTTGTGGTACACTAGTAGTAACTGAACTCCAGGATGAATATTTTCCATCAACGACCACACTCTGTCTTCTTACAGCTAGCCAATTTCTGATCTAAACTGCTAAATCACCCTCAATCCCATGTCTCTGTAAGGACACCAAAATTTGGGAGCTCAGTTAAAAAGAAGGAAGCCCTGGAGGGTCCAATATCCTTGTGGGAATTCACTTAGCTTTCAGTGATAAGCAATAAATCTCCTATGGGTCGATTAACTTTCATTCATAATGGTTGAGTTTTCCTAACGCTTTTAGACCACCTGTTAGCTGATAAGAATTCTCCATGGACCTTGGAAAGGAGATCTTAGAAGAAATTCACTCAGTAGCCTGTTAAACAACCCGCCTACACCATCATAGAAGATGCATCTACTTCTCTGCAATAATCTTACTGAGGTCAGTCTTCCGTCACCAGCATCCTTCATTTACAAAAGTGCCTTTCAGTGGCTGCTGTGCCTTAAAAGTCTTTCGATTGCCAGCCTGAATGGAACCAGCTGGTTTTAAACCAACTTCACCCCCCCCCTCCCACCCACTCCCACCTGCTCCTTTCCTATGGCGAGTCTCCACTTATTTAATGGGGGAACTTGTATTCTACAAGGCCCATGGGTAGATCTATAATTGAAACCCCCACCCCGGTCATCACAACAGTTGAAAATGTGGAAGGAATAAGGCAGAACCCTGGTGGAACCGATTTGAGCCCACAAACCAAGCTGCAGGCAGATAACCCATCTACTCTTTACCCAGAATCAAAGTTTGAGGGCTTAGGAAAACAGGAACTAAAGTGAGACATCCAATATTCTGCAACTTAACATTATTTGTACTGTATACACATAAAATGCCTTCTTATAATCAAAATTTCTATGGTCAAAAGTGAATCTGGCCAGTGAGTTATTTCCTTCTTTCTAAATTTCTGAAAGTAAGATTAATTCTTCCTGTGCCCAACCATGATTTGGAATACCTGAAGTAACAGGAAACTGGTTCTGACCAGCTTCCTCTTTGAGATATAATGTGGTTAGTGAGCTTTCCAAAGGAAATTGAAGTTGTGAACACACAATACCAATCTGTATCACCTTCCTCACTTCTCACAGGATCAACACGAGAATTTAACTCTTAGACTGCATTTGCCTCCTTGGACTGAACAAATCAGTACAATTTCTGTTCATACCTGTAATTCTGAGAAATTGTATCAGGCTCAAAAATGGACAAAGGGGTCACAACATGCGATGAAATCACATCTGTTACTCCTGCTGTAGGTAGCACAGAAACATGGTGCTCCAGATCATTTCAATCATTTCCATGTGCAGCCAGTGCTCACTGTTGAATGACTGCATGCCAAAGGAGGGAGCATTCCATATTGAGAAGCTCGCTCCACTTAAAGCTAACCTGCACTTAAAAAAATAGCTGCAACATGTGCTAGCACTTGTTACTTCAGAGAATCAGAACAAAAAAATTACCAAATGATGGCACAACATGGGCTCCAAGTTTTCCAATGTTGCACTGGATGCTGTGATTGAGAAGATATAAGAGGAGAGATGTTTTGCGAACTTCAGGAGGCCCAGTGGACAACTTATCAAAAGGCAGTGGAGTAGATAGCTGTGGTTGTCAATGACAAGAATGGAGTTCCAAAGATCTGGATACAGTGGTGAAAGAAGTTCAATTAGCTCACTCAAATGGTAAGGTAAGTGAATGCATCTTTAACTGTCACATCCCATCCCTTCAACCACTGCTCATTTCACCACAACACAATCACTCACAGCCAATAACCTCTCTCAATCGCAGCTCATTTCTAATATTTCTAGCTTCACCTCACACGTTTGTACCGCTAAAACCCACATATATATTTCACACAAATTGCACATACTGTCAGCCAGTCATGACAGCAGTATTAGCTGTTGCACCACACTCACTGATACACTAGCCTCTCTCTTGCAGGACGATGTAGTGCACAACCAAATACAGTAGCTAACCCGAGGGCAGGTGGGTCTGCAAACCCATGGAAAAGACAACACTCATCATCATTGGAGCAGTGATAAATGAGGCCATTTCCAGTGGTGGGAATGAAACTATTCAATGTGACAGTGTGCTCATAGTTAATTTTCCCTTCTACAGCCCACTTCCTTCTCATCACTTCATATTTACAGGTTGAAGATGGTGGAACCATGCGCCTCTTACTGTTGATCCATTGTATTCATCATAGACCTGTGCCTTTTTCTATTCAGGTACCCAAGAGCTATCACCTGGCCAGGCAATGATAAAAGAGAAGGGGATGGAGAAGAAGAAAGCAAAGAAGAGCAGGAAGAAAGTGAAGGAAGCAGAAAGTGAGGAGGATGAAACAGCACCATTCACCCAAACTCACAGGCTACCAGCCGAGATATTGACACAGCAAGTACTTTAGAGGAGGGCAAAGAAGCAGGACCTATGTGTGGTGAGACTCCTGTTGCAAACAGCCTGCATGCGAGAAGGAAGATGCTAGCTCATCAGAGGGCAAGGTTGTACAAATGATTTGTTGCACAGGAGTCAGTGAAGACTTTAATGGGAGAGCTGCATATACATGCACAAATGCTTGATGCACATGCAGGCATGCCAAAAAGCCTGTAGTTATGTCAAGAACATGGAGAAATCCAACCTCAACTTGTCACAGAGTTTTGCACAGAGCTTGTGCCACCCTTTCCATTATAGCAGTGGTAGCCAGCATCATGAGCATTTGCAGATCTGACCACAATGCAGAGTTTGATAGCCAATATTCCTGTCTCCATTATAGGAGAAACAGAAGTCACCCAACCTTGGATTGCTGCAATGGGAGCTCAGACTGAAAGGTCTGTCTGCTCAGTGAATCAGTGCAGCAGGATGGGAGAATCACTCCCATCATTCTAGATGATGATGCTCTTCTCTCTCTCTGTCAACTTTTCTGTACCTGATGGTGCATAGGTCAAATTTTCATCTGTTTATGTAACTAATTATTCCTGGAACAGTTCACTAGTCTGTCACCAGGAGCTAATAGTCTATCCAAAGAATGGCAATAAGGACACTCCCTTGTTGTATGGCTGCCAAAGGTCTTCAGCATATCCAAGGAAAACGTATCACAGCGGAAATCTCACGGCAAATCTTCAGATGGAGCATCCTTTAAATGGCTCACAAACATCAATGGCAAGTGTTTCTAGGTATATTACTGAAGGAGTGCATGTTTAAGGTAGTGGATGAGTTGTCAATCAAACCCACTGCTTTGTTCTTGATTGTGTTGAGCTTCTTGAGTATTGTGAGAGCTGCACCCATTCAAGCAAGTGGTGAATAGAACGATGTTTCCCACAACTCCCAACCTGCCCCCACACAAATATTTATGGCCTTTCACAATACAGATAAAAGTCTCCCTTCCTAACAGCACCATGGGTGTACCTCCATGATATGGACTTGTAGAGGTTCAAGTCAGTGGCTCACCATTATCTTTTAAAGGCAATATGGTAGTATAATGGGGAATAAATGCAATGCCCAGATCCCATGAAAGAATTTTAAAAAATAATTTGCTATGGAACTATCAATATAATCATCTGGCAGTTTTACTGCTTAGCAGAATATTTAATTGGCCTGAAGGATCTACCCACATATCCCATAAAGTTTCAAACTTGCCTTTCAATGAACAGAATGATTGAAACAACATAGCCTTCGGTCAAATGACCCTTCAAGCTGGCTCGAGTGTTTTGCTCCACATGGACCTTTTCCCATTTTCCATTCTCCTCGTAGCAACTTATTATGTTTATTATTTGTGTTTTAATAATTTCCTTTCAAAATAATTAACATGAACCCTGCATGAACAATGACACCATATTTTATTACTAATAGATCCATCAATAGTGGGTGAAGAAGTAAAGCAGATCTAGTTGGGGTGTAACTAACTGTTAAAAATATTAAGAAGTTATAATACTTATCAAATAAATACAAACACATCTGCTTATCTTCTGAGCATCAGGCCATAACACTTCCTGTAATTCATTCAAACATTTTCTCAGGAATCGACCTGAGTTAAAAAAAAGGTTCTGCTTTCTGAAAATATTTTTGAATTTGCATTCAGGGTTTTAACCCAACACATCAAGTCACAAGATTATTACAATACGACTGGATGGGTTAAACAAATCCAAAGTGAAAATGCTAAATTGCAGAAGAAAGTAAGAATTCCAGGTACATAAATCTCTTTGAAACAACTATATTACTGAAGTTCAGTCATTATGGTAGTGTAGATGTATACATGGGATATACCCAATTCAAACCTATGTAGATGAGCATAACCACACTTCTAGGCAGCCAGAAAAGGTGACATATACTCATAAACTGGCCAAAGAATCAGAGCCAACTTTTGCCAATCAATTATTTCTATGTTTTCTGGGAATAGAAACTGTGGTGTTTGCAGGGTTGACTTAGGAGGCCATGAAGGTTCAACAAAAACTAAGAACTTTATTCAGGAGATGTTAACATTACAGGCCAGTTGCACTGCCCAGTTACAAACAGTCAATGATGTCATCTCAATGATGCCATGCAAACATTCTCTTCAAGTTTCCCTACTTAGCTGCAAGATTGCTGACAACAAATCATTCTTAATACTAATAGAAACAGACTTAACAGGAACAACAGGGGCAGGGGCTTTGTTCTCAACCAAATCCACACAATAGTTTTTAATCAGTCTGCTTCTACCACTGGGAAAAGTAATAATAATCTGGCAATGCCAGTTGTAGCTCAGTATTGCAGTCTCACCTTTGAGTCAGGAACTTGTAGGTTCAAGTCTCACACTAGAGGCCTTGAACTCATAATCCAGGCTGACATGCCCACTGAAGTACTGAGGAGGTACCATACTATTGGGGGAAATGCTTTCCACCCAATAAGATATTAAAACAAAGCCCTGTTTGTTTTTCACGAGGGTATAAAAGATCCCACAGCACTATTCAAAGAATAAGAGGATTGTTTCATGGTGTCCTCAAATTTCATCCGATTAAATGCCAAGAAGTCTATAACCTTTGTTTCAGTCCCCACGACTGATGCCATCCCCCTTCCTAGCAGTTGTGTTTTTCATAACTTCCTAACCCCGGAGATGAACTTCTGACATCATATTCATACCATTAGGAAGGCTGTCTATTTCTATCTTAGTAACATTGTCCAACCTCATTTCTGTCTCAGGTCATCTGCTACTCAAATATCATTCTTGCCTCTATTACAAAGAACAAAACAGCCTTTACACACGGCTATTACAAAGGATCCCAAACTGATCTTCGATACGCTACCCTCCGTAAATTTAAGGTCATCCAAAACTCTGTTGGCCTGATCTTAACTTGCACAAAGCCCTATTCCCCTGACCTGCATTGACTTCTGGTCAAGCAACATCTTGATTTTAAAATTCTCACCCTTGTTTTCAAATCACTGCATATCGGTAAGCCACACAGCTCTCCAAGATATTAGTTCCCTACTAATTCAGGCTCTTTAGGCATCCCCCATTTTAATCACCCATTGACAGCTGGGTCTTCAATTGTAAAAATCCTAACTCTTAATATCCTCCCTACACCCCTCTAATTCTTTACTTCACTGTCCTCCATTAAGAATTAAAGATTACATCTTCGATCAAATTTTTGCTTATCTCACTTAATATTCCCTATATGGCCGATGTCACATTCTGTTTTCTCGTTCTCCTGTGAAGCAACTTGGGATATTTTATTAATGTAACTTACATCTAAATATAAGCTGTTGCATTCTGCTCAATATTTAGTACTCAATCAACATCGCTAAGACAGATGATTTAATTAACTACATCACTATTCACATCTTTTTGTGGAGTACTTCTAGCGTTTTCTATTTTATTTCAAATTCCCAGTGAATGCAGTATTTTGCATCTGATCACAATCTCGTTACTGTTTGTGGGTGCTTGCTATGTGCAAATTTACTACCGTCTTTCCTTCATTACAACAGTGACTACATGTCATCCAACAGATCAATGTGATGCTCCTAATATGTGGGTGAAAAGAGTTAGCATATTTTATGCTTCTGTGTGCTAGTTTGCTTCTCATTTTCAACCTACATCATTGGCTAGTAACAATGCGAAAGAGAGAGCCAAAGTCTCTTTGTAATGTCCGATCTCTTTGTTGCCAAGTCCTCAGCTGTGCCTCCTTGAAACTGAGTCCCTCATGGCCCCAGGCTAAAGCTTCAGTGGAACCTGAAGGAGGTTTGGCCCCAGACATCAGAATTCAAGCACACCAGCATGTAGACATGTCCTGGCCCTCTTGAACCAAGCTCTCAGCTACGGGAGAACAACTCCACTGCCTCCTGGGTACCTGCAAAGAGTTCAAGGCTAAGGGAACAAAATATGACAAAAATATTTGGAGTGAAGTCAAAAGGCAAATGCATGACATGTTATCTTTTTGGCAAGTCCTGAGACCAAGCTAATGCCAGACATGGTGCTTTGTTTCCCTTTCAACTTAACTGAGAAGGCTTGGAGTGAGGCCTCTCTATTGCGTTTTTGCTTACCAGTGGTGTTGGTTGAAAATGAGAGTGGGACCTTTATATTTGGACAGCCCAAAATTTCCATAAATTTTGTTCCAGCCTGAATCGTGGAGAAGACACTCCTTTTTCACTGCATTGCCAGACAGCAATCGCGAGTGATGAGCTTAACTGACTTGGTGCAAAGAAAGGATATGATATACTTTTCTGATTGTAGAAAGGGCCATCATAACCCAATTATCTGCCATCAGCCAACTTAAATCAGGCAGCTCCCACACTACTAAGATGCTGACTCTGCACAGCCCATCTACTATGATGTGTCTTGGAAATTAGATCCTCTGTTCAACAAATGAACAAAACCCATCACATCAAGCAAACGACTCAAAGGAAGAAGATGCCAACTCTGATTGCTAAGCAAGACCATGTACACAGGACTGACAAATGACTTGCATTTGGTTAATAATAGGCACTGGTCAGCTGTGAAAGGATTCAGAAGAGTCACATGAACAAGGTGTAAGCATTCAGCAATATGTCAAAACTACAGTTCATCAAAGAAAATTGATGCAAAAAAGACAAAATAAAAACATTGGGAGAACAGAGAAGAGATATGGGCTGGAATTCTCTGACTATTCACACCCTGCTATGGCTGCCAGCGAGGATGGAGAATTTGGTGCTCGGCCAAACCTTCTTTCATTGCAGGCCTTCTTGCACTGTTGCCAGCAGTTTAGCGTGCTTGGGCCTGGTGCAGGGAAAGGATGGGGATGCCTCCATCACATTCCTAATCAAGAACTCCTTTTCTGATTGGGGTTTGCATCTACGTGCTGCCTTCTCTCCCTCCCGTTCACCATACTTACTTTCTCCTGGGTTCCCAGTACTTGTGTGTTTTCTACTGACTTATTTGGTGGTGGGATGGGAAACATCACCATACGGAAATTCCTGCTACTCCTTAAATCATATGTTTTACTATATTTTGCAGGACTTTAATCCCAGAATAAAGCCTCACTTAATGAGAACACAAATAGAGTTAAAGGAGTTGGTTTGCTGGCTGATTTGTGGTACCAGTAAAATTAATGTCCATAAAAATGTATACTTCTGCTCAAGCATAATGATCAATTTTTCAACTGTGCCTATTGTTAAATGGGCTTAACCTGGAATGGAGTCTTGCAAAGGTTACACACAAGGATAATCATTCAAACTCATGACTGCTACAAAACTATTAGACAAGTCACTTCTGTGCTCATGCATACTCTAAAAGAACTAAGTAACAGGTATTCAATTTTTTTTTAAATAGCAAGATTCTGTGAAAGCATTGCTGAAAATTTACAGCTTTCTATACATATAATTCTCCACTTTTTTTTCATTTTATTCCAGAAGAGGATTATTTTTGCTATGATGTTGTGTAATTGGCTGGTATTCTTTTATTACACAACATCCTCTGTCCCCTGCTGAATCACATTGTGGGGAAACCAGGTGGATGGATATTCTCACATAACATGTCTTCAATGTGACTAAGTGGTGAGTCTAAGTAGTAAATTAAGTGTAAAATAATAACCACATTTTAAAAGGTTTTCCCCCATCACAATACAGCGGCTAAAAACTGGTTAGAGTGCCAAAATATTCTTTTGTAACTTCTGCTTCCAATCTCTTGAGACCCATTACAGAATTTTCCCAAGTACCTCATTCTACCCACATGAGTTTCCCCAGTTATGGGAAAGACAAATGGTTCATTTAAATTTGATGGGATTTTTGTTTCGGGGTTTTTGAATCAATAATTTCAAACAACATCGATATTGATCTGCTACAATGTCTGCTTTTCACTCTCTGAATATTTTCCCTTTTCTTGCTTTAAATAGAAAAATGAAAAGTTAATTCATTTCTGCTATATAAAATACTGATGTCTCTCTATTCCCAATTTCCTTCTCTCCTTTTTTGGATGCAATATACAGATTAGATTTTCCAATAAGGTTGAATGATGATAAAAAAGATAAAACTGAAGTCAGTTTTCAGTGAGAATTAATACAACGGAAGCTGATCCACTGACTTTGAATTTGTTTCTGCTACTTCTGGGTCTTTTTCTCCACATGCTTAAACTGTCTCTTGGGACCAATTATTTCCAATGTATGTTAATTAAGGGTTTTTGGGTCTCACCCAGGCAGGATGGAAAATTTGACAGATCAGCCATAGGTCTGTTACTTTCCATTGTCTGCCCCTCATGCACTCTGATTCCTGTGACTGGCGGGGTGGTAAAATTCCAGTCAATTTATCAGAAGTAATTACACCAGGAGGAGGGCTATATTATGAGATTACGCATTGTTCTTTCAGATTTTACATCTTCATTTTGATAAAGTTCAAGCTGATGGGATGAATAGGGTGGCAAGGTGGCATAGTGGTCAGCACTGCTGCCTCATAGCACGAAGGATCTGCGTTCGGTTCCAGCCTCAGATGACTGTCTGTGTGGAGTCTGCATATTTTCCCCATGTCTGCTTGGGTTTGCTCCGGGTGCTCTGTTTCCTTTCACAGTCCAAAGATGTGGAAGTTACTGTTTGATCGGCCATGCCAAATTGCACCTTAGTGTCAGGGGAACTAGCAGGGTAAATATGTGGGGATAGGGCCTGGGTGGGATTGTTGTTGGTGCAGGTTTGATGGGCTGAATAGCCTCCTTCTTCACTGTAGGGATTCTATGAATTTGAGTGGGAATTTCCAATTCTATCTAGAATCCTGACCCTAGTGTTAAGGTGGCATTTGATTTTGAGTTGCTTAGTAATTCATTTGATTTGCAAGTTAATTCGGCAATGAATTAATTTTCACATTGTTTTCATTCTCCCATTTAAAGCTATAATTGAAACACAAAGCGGAACCATGAGAGATCATATGACAGTTATTACCTCAAAAAGGTTGTGAATTCTGAACTGTGGCTGTCTCATCAAGTCTGGCAATCTCTAATAGAAAGAATAACAATAAAAGAAAATCATAACTAGGTTGATTCAATGTCAGATCAAGCAGATTATCGGGATCTTCCAGAATTATAGAATGGAAGCAACACCAAAGGAAGTCATTTGACCCGTTTTAGCAGTGCAGCTCTCTGGAAGAGCAATTCCACTAATGCCACTTCCCCATCCTTACCCCATTACTCCAGAGATGTCATCTTCAGGTGCAGGGGCAGCATGGTGGCTCAGTGGTTAGCACTGCTGCCTCAGAGTGCCAGGGATCCGCGTTCAATTCTCAGCTTGGTCACTGTCTGTGTGGAGTTTACACGTTCTCCCTGTGTCTGTGTGGCCCTCCTCCGGACGCTCCAGTTTCCTCCCAGAGTACAAAGATGTGCTGGTTAGGTGCATTGGCTATGCTGAACTCTCCCTTTACTTTATCTGAACAGGGGCCAGAGTAGGGGCTTTCCACAGTAACTTCATTGCAGTGTGAATGCCAGTTGATTTGTGACTAGTAAATTAACTTTAATATATCCAATTCCCATCAAAAAGCCATGATTGAATCTATCTGTGCACCTTAGTTTTACAGAGTGTTTTCCTAATCTAGCCACTCTTTATCTGAAAAAAGATCTCTTCATGTTGCTATTGCTGTTTCTCTCCCATTCATTTTAAATTGGTGTCATCTGGTTCTGGACTCATCTCCTGACAGAAACAGTTTCACACTATCTATTCCATCTTGGCCATTTACAGTTCTATTAAATCTCTCTCAACGTTCCCTTTTCTACGGAGAACAGCTTTTCCAACCCATCCACGTAACTGAAGTCTCCGGAAGCATATTTGCAAATATTTTCTGTATCGTCTCTAAGCCTTCACTGCTTCCAAAAGTCCCTGACCTGAACTGGATACAGGACTCCAGTTGAGGTCCAACTAATGTTTTACAAAACTTCATCTTAACTTCCTTCTTCGATTTATAGTGCCGTACATATTTTAACCACTTTTTAAATCTGTTGTACCTTGTTCAGCCATTTGTGCGTAAAGCAAAAATAGCTGAGTTTCATGTTGTTCTTTCCTTGTTTAGCAATAAGAACATAACTTGTGATATTGCAGGTGCAGTAAGCCAACAGCTCAAAACCGTGCACTTCTGCTTAACAGAATTTTCAGAGAAATAAGACATTAAGCTTTTTCCTAATCTCTCAAAATGCCCCTCAGAAGCCTATATTTTGAAGTTCCCATTTTCCAAGTTAAATATTGCAAACATATTTCATACAATTGATGATCAATTATGCAAAAATAAGCTTTGCCTCAACAGGGTATGACTTCAAGTCAGTACCATTTCCTAAAAATAGATACGCAGTCATGCTGCAATATCCGAAAGACAATAGCAATGCAAATGAAAACTGTGTTTAACTTCTTCAACACTGTAATATTTCAGGAGCTAAAAGAAGACGTCATTCAGATCACTATAACGTTCTACAACACATTGCAGCAAGAGGAGATCTGGAAAAGGAGTCTGAGAAAGGAATATCAGTGATCTCGAGTTCAAGGACCCATCCCAGTTCCCAGAAACATCTGCCAAACGTACAGCCAGAGATGCAGCTCTAGAATCTCGGCTCATCAGCCATGCAGAGATCCACAGGACCCATGACCAGTGACACAGAGTTTCTTAGGTGGACAATCATACACATTAATGAGTAATCACTGAAGAAGAAGACTGCTGTACTTGATGTCATATGTTGGCTTGCAAGAAATCTAACAGGAACATGAATCTAAAGAGACTTAATTTTGTCAATCATGTGGCATTTACTGAGTAAAAGATGTCATTACTTACATTGATTTGCTTCTTTGCTAATCACCGAACATTTATCTATACACAGTCAAAAGGTCACAACACAGTCCTTGGAACACCATGCTAATAGCATTCTTATCATTTCAAGAAACAAGTATTTACTTCTATTCACCTTGCATTATGCCAAACCATTAACCACACCTCTAATTTAACACCTTGGACCTTAATGTTTGTGACACTTCTCTGAAGTGGCTGGCTTTGAATGTAATGGAAGTGAAATTGATTGGCAGAGTAAAGACACCTGATTTTTATGAGCATGCACCAAGAGCATTCTCATATCCATGGAGTCCAGTTGTCAAGAAAATCTATTCGGAAAACCCAAGAAATTGTGTTGGTGGGGATTTTCCATTCCCGTTCTTCTCAGGCAGGTTTGGCACTGGGATTGGAAAATCTTGCAAGAGTCCTGTGGTATAGAAATCTCATATTTCTATAGTGGCAAGTCAGTTTCTAATTCACCTTGCTGCTTCAGCAAAAATCAATGTTACCAGATGTCCTATTACCAGTGCCAGCTCACACATTCACCATTTTTTGGCATAGACAATTTTCAAGCTGAAAAAGGAAAGATGTCCAACGAGCAAACCATTAGATGCAGATGTATTTCAGAACATTCTGTACTATTATGCAAAGCAATAAAATTTCCTTACTTTTGTTGGTGCCTCCTCTTTTTGTACCAGTAGAAGCTGGATACAGCTATAACTAACAGAATTGTTAGCACTACTGAAATAATCCAGATATGGAGCTGTGACTTTGTATGCACTGCAAAAACACAAAAGGGAAATGTTAATGCCTTTGGTGAAAACTGGGATGAGCAGAGTTATATGGTTCCCCACTGGTAGCTTTACAAGCGTGAGGTGGTGGGATGGCAGGGGTTAATAAAATCCTTTAGGTGCCCTCCCACCTACACCAACCTGCCCGTACATTTATTAAGTATGGATGAGACCTGCCTGCTTGCAGCCCAGCTGCATATCTTGAGGCTGGTAGGAGCAATTTAAGGAGGAGGGAAAAATCTGTCAGGTCACCCAGCTTGAGCAGAAAGAGAGGAAGTCCCTTTCATACAAGATTTGCATCTAAGGAGTTACTTCCACTAAATTTTATGATTACAAAATATATGGGAGCCTTTGCTAAGCAAATTAAAAAAAAAAATTCTTCTGGATCTGGGTTATGGTGATGGTGGGGGAGGGAGGATGCACATAATGCAGAAACCAGAAATGTGTGCCAACAGACAGTTCATCTTCCCTTATTTGCAGAAAGTACTGGTTGGAAAAATAGGTGGTGTGGTGGCCCCGGGCAAGGGAGGAATTAGAGTAAGAGGCTAAAAATGCAAATGTTATTCTTTACAGAGACATCTGCACTTCCATGATGATGACTTTTGTACTTTTATGTGCTAGGTTTGTTGGAGGATAAGCTGGAAATTTGCAAGTGCCTAGGGTGTTTAGCCTTTTCTCATAAAGAGCTTGGAAATTATGTTGATGGAGTTGACCCAAAGCAGAGCTGACACTTCTGGCTATCCAAAAGCTTCAGCTACAGAGGTAAATGACTCTCTCCCCATAAGGCATCTGTCATGGTTACATGGGAAGAAGTACGTGATCAAATCATTGCAATTACTAATATTAAGACATCTTCTTTTTAAATGAGGGAATAAATTCAACATCTTAAGGAGAATTGTGGCTTGAAGTATATATTTTTTAATGTTTTATGGCAACATAACTTTACCACAACCAGTTGAATATTCATATGGAATGCTTTGTCTTTCTAGCTCTTTCCAGTCTAACATTAATACAATGCTATAACCTCCATATTTCCCAGAAAAATCTAATGCCATAGCTTTGACATTTCCAAAATCAAGCAAAATCCAGAGTGGTGATATGGTTGTTGGGTGTTGTTTGTCATTTGACTAATTTAGACAAACAAAATATTGTGGATGCTGGAAATCTGAAAATAAATATTGCTGAAAACAACCACCAAGGCAGGCAACATTTGTAAGCAAGAAACAGATTAACATTTCACGTTGATAATCTTTCATCAGAACTTGACATTTACCTTCAGTATAACTAACTCACTTTACTTTAGAACTATTAGTTAGTTTCATTTCAAGAACTGTTTCAACCAGATTTTTAATAAAATCGCTTTTCTATTATTTCAAGTATCAAAGACTGCAAAGTTCAAAGATTTTTAGATACCGTGCACACTCTATCCTGATCCTTTTTCATTTACATCTTCTTCTGACCCCATTCTTCCCTCCAATTTTAATCTTTGCTCTTTTCACTATACACTATGACCTTTGCTCTTTATGAGCTCATATGTTAATTCTTCCGTAAAGTCCTCAGCTTCATCCCCCTTATTCTCCCACTTTAACGGCTCAACTTTCAACTTGATGCCAAAAAGGGTGTCAGGTGACCTGTTCTGAAGTCTGTCTGATAGTAAGCTAGGGTTGTTTGAATGTTAAGAAGAAACTGCAAGGCATTTGCACTTGGAAACACTGGCAGTCTCTAAGTTGAGCTAACGTCTCCCAAAGTCCCAGAAAGGTATTGTAGATTTTAAATTATAACCAGTTATGTTGTAAATTATCCATTTACTCCTAAGATGAAAGGGATATGAGATCAAGGATAGCTAATTAACATTTTTATCTTGGTACAAGGTTACCAATTGCCATGTGGAAGAGGGCAGAGGAAGACATTTTTGAGATCAGGTTACAGACTTCTGTACAACTCAATGAATTTCTCAAATAATCAGCTGTTCTGTGTGATCAGCAGAGAAACTGCTCAACCTTATGAATAACCACAGCCAGAGATGTGGCCAAAATGGTCTCTCATCAAAAAGATGTGCCCTGTTACCTTCTATAGATTCAGGGAGATATTTTCTGGCATGGCCTGGAGGAAGAAAAATCATGACAATAGGCTTTACTGCTGCTAGTGGCATCTGGAGATAATTGTTTAAAATTACTGCTGAGCAAAGCAGAGATACGGGAACTGATAGGAGTAAACAAGGAAAAACTATTGACTGTTTGCTACAAAGATGGTAATTCTGTAGAGTGCAATGTGTGTAAGTATAAAAAGGGAATGCTCCTCTCTGTAACTTAATGTACAGGTTTTTTGCAAAAAGAAACAATGGTAAATGGTTTAAAACATGGAATCTTGTCTCTTCATTCTTTCAGCTATCAACTGGAAGTTTGAATTTCTCTTCAAAAGTTATCAGTCTTGTGGTGTTTGCTCCTTTATGGGGTGATATGTCGAGAGGGTCATATGACCTGGGTAATCAATCTGGGGCAAGGCTGGGAGAATCACTCAAGCAGGTCTGGGCTTCTGTATCAGTTTAGTCTAGGAAGCTGGTAGACAGCCAGGAAGCTGCAAGCATCTTATTATAGTTATCTATAAATAAACATTGCAGTTGTTATTTACCTAACTGGTGAACAGTGTGAAAAGAGGTAATCTAAAATGGTGATTTATAAAGCACTCTGAGACAATTGGGCAAGAATTAAAATGACAGGCTGCAGTTTAAAAGACAAAGACAAACAGGCTGCAACCAGATGTGTGAATCCACAGGACATAGGTCATCTTCAGGATCAAAGAGACTTTCTGGTCAAACTAGGTTGTTTACCAGACATAAGGACACCGTTATTTGGGGAAGAGATATGTGAACTGTGTGCCTCCAGCACCTACAGACATAGCTGTTGGGGACACATCCAGAGATTGGTGTGGCAGCACCCAATTAGACTTTATCAATCAGGGTGATCAAATCCTGATCGAATGATTAATAATGGCCCAAAGGGGTATGAAGCCCAACAGGGTATAAAGGTTGCTGTGCAACAGAATCTTTCCTTTTTCTCTGACCCCATGAACGAGCTACAAAAATAGTGAACATTGCCAGTGACCACCACGAGGAGTGCCACCATAGCCGAGAAGGAAGGAAGGAAGAACAGAGCCAGAGTGCCAGACTAGACCAAAGGGCCAGACTACGCAGACAACTATCAAGATCAGTGCATAGATAAAGGCCAATAGCTGCATGGGTACTTGCCAGTCATGCAAAGTTAAGTCAAAGTCTCATATTGGACATGAACTCTAGTATTTTCCTGTAAGATAACTTATCGTTGGTTGGATAGATGATTAGTGATTGTGTGGGTTTATATAAATATTGGTTGTACTAACAAGACATCTACTTGCAGTTCTTTGTCCATCATATAAGGGTTACAATGATTGTGCAGCAGGTAAACAGGCAACAACAGGAATTATTACAGATCTCCACGGAGATTGCATTAGCACCTAAATCTCTGTTAAAATTGCAGCTGTACAGTGGATGATAGAGTTCTGATGAAAGGTCAATAATATGAAATGAACCTCTGTGCTCTCTCCTCGTAGATAATTACTGATCTGTTGAGTGTTCTCAGCACTTTTGATTTTTATTTAACTCAACAGGCCATAACTTAATGGCTCGCTGGAATTAGAAATCTGTATTGCCCACTTATCTGGTCTTAAAAATCACATGGATAGCCCTGATAGCCAAAACTGCTTGAGGTCTGCATTGAAAGAGTTTCACAGTAAGAAGTCTTACAACAACCAGGTTAAAGTCCAACAGGATTATTTGATAGTAAACGCACAAGCTTTCAGGATTTGCCCCTTCATCAGGTGAGTGGAAAGTTCTGGTCTCTGACAGAGCATATGACAGCATACACAGTTTACAGAATACTGATTAGAATGCGAGTCTTCACAGCTAACTTGCTATTTAAGTCTTAATGATGCAGACAATATGAGTGGAGATAGCATTAGGTTAAAGAGGTGGGTATTGTCTCCACACAGGACAGTAAGTGAGATTTTACAAGCCCAGGCAAGTCATGGGGATTACATTAGTGCAACATGAACCCACGATCCCAGTTGAGACTGTTCTCATGTGTGCAGAACTTGGCTATCAGTCTCTGCTCAGTGACTCTTCGCTATTGTGTGTCGTGAAGGCCGCCTTGGAGAATGATTATCCGAAAATCAGAGACCGAGTGCCCGTGACTACTGAAGTGTTCGCCAACAGAAAGGGAACAGTCTTGCCTGGTGATCGTCAAGCGATGTTCATTCATCCGCTGTCGTAGTGTCTGCATGGTCTCCCCAATGTACCATACTTCGGGACATCCTTTCCATATTAGGTAGACAACATTAATCGAGTTGCAGGAATATGTGCTGTGTACCTGATAGATGGTGTTCTCATGTGAGATGATGTTATCCTTATTGATGATCCGGCATGTCTTGCATTGGTTACTGTGGCAGGGTTGTGTGGTGTTGTGGTCACTGTTCTTCTGAAAGCTGGGTAGTTTGCTGCGGACAATGGTCTTTTTAAGGTTGTGTGGTTGTTTGAAGGCAAGAAGTGAGGGTGTGGGAATGGCCTTGGAGAGGTGTTCATTTTCATCAATGATGTATTGAAGACTCTGGAGAAGATGTAGTAGCTCCTCTGCTCCAGGGAATTACTGGACGAAGGGTACCCTGTCCACTGTGTCCCGTGTTTGTCTTCTGAAAAGGTCAGTGCTGTTTCTCATTGTGGCGCATTGGAACTGTCGATCGATGAGTTGAGTGCCATATCCTGTTCTTATGAGGGCTTCTTTCAGCGTCTGGAGGTGCCTGTCATGATCCTCCTCATCTGAGCAGATCCTGTGTATATGAAAGGCTTGTCCATAAGAGATGGCTTCTTTAATGTGGTTAGGGTGGAAACTGGAAAAGTGGAGCATCATGAGGTTGTCTGTCAGTTTGCGATACAGTGAGGTGCTGAGGTGACTGTCCTTGACGGAGATGTGTGTGTCCAAGAATGCAGCCGATTCTGGAGAATAGTCCATGGTGAGTCTGATGGTGGGGTGGAACTTGTTGATGTCATCATATAGTTGTTTCAGTAATTGTTCACCATGAGTCCAAAAGAAGAAAATGTCATCAATGTATCTAGTGTATAGCATTGATTGAAGGTCCTGTGAAGTGAAGAAGTCTTGTTCGAGTCCGTGCATGAAGATGTTGGCATATTGAGGTGCGAATTTGGTTCCCATAGCTGTTCCATATATCTGGATGAAGAACTGGTTGTTGAAGGTGAAGACATTGTGGTCCAGGACGAAGTGAATGAGTTGTAAAATTGCATCCAGAAACTGGCAGTTGTCAGCGTTGAGTACTGAGGCAGTTGCAGCAATGCCATTGTCATGGGGATGTTGGTGTAGAGCGCTGAGACATCCATTGTGACAAGGAGTGTCCCTGGTTCAACTGCTCTATGTGTGCTGAGTTTCCGTAGGAAGTCCGTAGCGTCATGACAGAAGCTGGGACGGTTCCTTGTACAATGGGTTTCAGGATTCCCCTGATGTAGTTGGAGAGATTCTCGCACAGAGTCCAATTGCCCAATGCTATGGGACGGTCGGGTGTGTTTGCCTTGTGTATCTTTGGGAGGCAGTAGAGATCTCCAATGCAGGCGGTACGTGTATTGAGAGCACTGAGGGTGCTCTGAAAGTCCAGGTCAAAGGTCTTGATCAGAGCACTGAGTTGACGGGTGTATTCTTTGGTCGGATCTGCTGGTAACTATCTGTAGTGTTCTTCATTCTTCAGTTGTCGGTACATTTCTTTGCAGTAATCCATTCTGTTCAATATGATGATGGCCCCTCCTTTGTTTGCTGGTTTGATGACAACGTTGTAGTTGGTCTTGAGAGTTCAGATGGCGTGGTGTTGTGCTTGGCTGATGTTTGGGGCTGCCGACTGTTCCATCGTATCGGGCAATGGGACCCTGTGCAAGAACCTCTCTGGCTATGTCGAGGACATGCTGAAATCCATTGTACAAGGATCCACTGACAATCACCAGGCAAGACTGTTCCCTTCCTATTGATGAACGCTTCAGCGATCACGGGCATTCGGTCTCTGATCTTCAGGTAAACATTCTCCAAGGCTGCCTTCATGACATACAACAGCACAGAGTGGCTGAGCAGAGACTGATAGCCAAGTTCTGCACACATGAGAACAGTCTCAACCAGGATCTTGGGTTCATGTTGCACTATCTATAACCCCCATGACTTGCCTGGGCTTATAAAATCTCACTTACTATCCTGTGTGGAGACAATATATATCTCTTTAACCTATGCTCTCTCCACTCACATTGTCTGCATCTTTAAGACTTGAATAGCAGGTTACCTGTGAAGACTTGCCTTCTAATCAGTGTTCTGTAAACTGTATGTGCTGTTATATGCTCTGTCAAAGACCAGAACTCTCTGCTCACCTGACAAAGGAGCAAACCCCGAAAGCTTGCAGGTTTCCTATCAAATAAACCTGTTGGACTTTAACCTGGCGTTGTGAGACTTCTTATTGTGTTTACTCAAGTCCAACGCCAGCATCTCCACATCTTGAAAGAGTTTCTGCAGACCCAGCACAGTCCAGCTCCATCAGTTTCAAAAAGACTACATCTCCTGTTTTGCTGTAAAGCAGTTATGTTTAATGGGAATCAGTGAATTTGACAGGCCAGAGAAAAGGTACGTGCCAAAGGTAAGTGGATGGAATTCAAGTAGGCGGAAGGTACAGAGATCAGAGGTAATGATATATGCCTGCATACATTAGAATGGTTTGGCAGAGCAAGGGTTAATGTAGGAGTGGAAAGTGGTACCATACACTATGTGATGGGTGCTCGCCAGGGCAAAAGTTAACATGGGGCCAGAGAGTGGCACTGCCCACAGTGTGATGTATACAGACACATGCTAAAATACTCTCAGGCTCGAAATTTACAGCTTTTCTTGCTGGTGGGATCTTCTGGTCCACTAACAGTGAAATCGCGTTGAGTGTTTCCTGGACGTTGGGGGCAGGGGGGAAGGAGTTAATGGGAAATTCCATCAATAGCAGCTGGGACAGAAGGTTCCACTATCAACCAACAACATGCCACCTCCCACTTCTGCAGAACACATTGTGGGAGAGCACAAAAAATACTGCCCCCCCTCCCACCCCCGCCTCCATTTGAGATAAGTTTTGAAGCAAAACTCTGTAAGCAACTAACCTGCACAGTCGAGCTAATGCCATGCATGAGCATACTGAAACTGTAAATAGCTAAAGCCCACCAATAAAGATGTTTACATTTAAACTTACAAGTCACAAGATCTCAACAATCAAATAACACCACAGCAGCATAAAGAACTCATGTTATGACAGGAAGTCAGGGGAAACCTTGTGGGTGTTGGAGTAGTGAGAATAACTGCAAGGGATTAGTTGTAGCGAGTGTGGATTTAAATCACATTTTCAGGTTGTTCCAGTGCAACTCAATTACCCATAGAATGTTAGTGCATTCAGGCACTTCAGAGATGGAATCCCTGGATATCTTTGGGGTACCCCCAAATCTGATATTGGGGAACTAGGAAGTTACAGTCTCTTGGCCTTGATAATGTGGTTCTTTTTTTCACTTTCAAACTTATTTTATTTTTACATTTGTTTCAGTCTTACCATGTACAGTAAGGCAGGTCTTCCCAATACTTTGGCCACTTCTCAATGTATGAAAGATACACTGATAACATCCTTCATCTTCACGTTTCACTCCAGATAATACAACAGTGGACACTTGCATCTTTGATGATACAAAAGTAGCTCGACCAGTAAATGATCCAAAAAAATTGGTTTCAAATTTTTCATTAAATGTAGCAATGTTGTCCTCAGATTGACCATTTAACCTTTGCCAGGTAACTTGCAGAATGTCTTCTTTATGCGAAGTACAGCTGAAGGTAACATTTTCACCTAAAACCGCTGTCACATTTGCCTGTGTCTCCACATTTGTGTCCCTTACTGTGAAATGAAAAAAAAAGATAGTCAAACATCTCAGTTGTTCCAAAAACGTTTTATGTAATGTATTTATCTCTGAAGTATTCAGAAGTTTACAGCCTGCAGTAGACTGAGAATGTTATTATAGCTCATTCATTGTACATTCAGTCCCAACAGGGTTGTTGATTCAAAATGCTCTCCAAAGTTTAACTGCAAACTCTAGACTGACACCTCCAGCACAGTAGTGAGAGAGGACTGTGCTGCCTTTCGGATGAGATGCTAAACACAGACTGCATCAGCCCTCTCCAGGAAAAAGTTACAAATACCATATTGGATCCAGAACAATGGAAAAGTTCTCCCTCCTCCCTCTGGTGCCTGGTCAATACAAACGCATTAATGAACATTATTAAGGTAGGTTATTTGGTCATTAATTGGTTAGTGCCAGATCCTCAATTTTCAGTAGGTCTGTTTTTGATTAGACATAT
Organism: Sphyrna mokarran; assembly: GCA_024679065.1. Lineage (NCBI taxonomy): Eukaryota > Metazoa > Chordata > Chondrichthyes > Carcharhiniformes > Carcharhinidae > Sphyrna > Sphyrna mokarran. Next base: position 43,385,473 of record JAGIQG010000013.1, read on the forward strand.
TACATTCTATAATGTCACAAGAGGAATTCATAGATTTTTATATCTCCTTCATGTTGATCTTCAATCAGGCAGCACTTTGTAAATAAAGCTGCATTGATTTGTTTAAGTAGCTCATGGTATGGCACCTCAGAAATCATTTTTCCTCATTGTCAAATTGACCAGAAAGAATCACACATTCGCAACAGTATCTATCATACCATGTAAAGTGAGGCAGATCTTCCCAATACTTTGGCCATTTCTGAATGAAGTAAAAACACACTGATAACATCCTTCATCTTCATGCCTCACTCCAGATAGCACAATAGTGGAGATTTGTGCTCTTGATGGAATGCGAGCAGCTCGACCAAGAAAAGATCCAAAAAAATGGGATCCGAACTTGGCACTATATGTAGCGATAGTCTGCTCAGATTGATTGTTTGTCTTTTGCCAGGTGACCTGTAGAATATCTTCTAAATCTGAAGTACAGTTGAAGGTAACATTTTCATGTAAATATGCTGTCATGTTCTCTTGTATCTCCATATCCAGGAGTTCTCCTGCGAAATAGAAAATTATAGTTAAACATCAATTGTTTACTAACATCATCTATGATGTATTCTGCCCTAAAATATACAGAGGTTTATAAGTTACAGTGGATTGCCCTGTCAGCTGTGGTTCAGTGGTAGCATTCCTGTGTCTGAGTCAGAAAAAGCTGAATATTAAATACCTGTAGAGCCAGAGCTATAAAATGTAGTGAGCTGTTTAAAAGTCCATTGACTTTGACGGGACCATAAGATCCTGTCCGTGTATAATTCCACCAGTGTTCTGGGTTTAAGTTGCACTACAAATACTTATTTGTAAAATCTAGTTTGATACTGCCGAGACAGTAATCTGCGAGTACTGCTGTCTTGCAGATGAAATACTAAACATCAGCCCTCTCAGATGAATGCAAGAGATACTAAGGGGGAAGATCAGGGAAGTTATCCACACTTCCCTGGACAATATTGATCCCTGAACCAATATTGTTAGAACAGATAATGTAGTCATTATCATATTAGCGTTTGGGGGATATTTCTGTATGCTATTTGGCTGCTACATTCTGCAAATTACAACAGTGATCATACATTCAAGTGCACTATTAACAGGCTGCAAAGCATTTTGAGAAAATCTATTGGAACTGTTGGAAGCTTTCTCTCAGAGCAGAAATGACGATCACAAGATGGCACAAGTTCAAGATAAGAGGGGAAAGGTTCAGCGGAGATGTACAGGGAAAGATTTTTTACATAGATAGTGGTAGAAGCCTGGAATGGACTGCCAAGTGAGGTGGTTAAGACAGTTATGTTAGCCACATTTAAGACTTACCTTGCTAGATATACAAACAAATGGAATAAAGGGATATAAGTGATTGCTCCAGACAGGTAAATGTGTTTGGTGCAGGCTTGGAGGACTGAAGGGCTGTACCTGTGCTGTACTGTTCTTTGTTCTTGTTAATATTCATGACAACATTCTTACATTAAATTCCACTCACAAGGAACTAAATTTAAACAAACTCTGCTTCATGGAACATGATAAATTCAAATGAATTAGCTGAAGAATTTCTGTTTCAAGATTCATATCACAGTATAGCATAATACAAACCCTTTGGCCCTCAACATTGTGCCAAGCTATATCCGAACCCAAGATGAAGCTATCCCACTCCCTATCATTTTGGTGTGTCCCATGTGCCTATCCAATAACTGCTTGAAAGTTCCTAAAGCATTTGACTCCACTATTGCAGCAGGCAGTGCATTCCACACCCCAGCCACACTCTGAATAAAGAACCTACCCTCCTATATCTCCCATCGTGAACCTTATGGTTATGCCCTCTAGTAAGAGCTACATCCAACTGAGGAAATAGTTTCTGAACATCCACTCTATCTATCCCCCTCATCATCTTATAAACTTCTATTAAGTTGCCTCTCAAGCTCCTCTGATCCAAACAGAAAAGCCCCAGTTCCTTCAGTCTTCCCTCATAAGACCTACCCTCCAAACCAGACAACATGCTGGTAAATTTCCTCTGCATTCTCTCCAATGCTTCCATATCCTTCTTATATGAGTCGACCAGAACTGCACACAATATTTCAAATGTGGTCTCACCAAGGTCCTGTATAGTTGCAGCATAACCCCACAACTCTTAAACTCACAATAAATGCTAACACACTATTGGCCTTCTTCGCAGCTCTATCCATATGAGCGGCAACTTTCAGAGGTCTGTGGATATGAACCCAAGGTCTCTCTGTTCCTCCACATTCATCAGAACCCTGCAATCTGCATTCAAGTTTGTCCTAACAAAATGAATCACCTTGCACTTATCAGGTTAAATTCCATCTGCTACTTTTTGGCCCAGTTCTGCATCCTATCAATGTCTCTTTGCAGCCTACAAGTGCACTCCACCTCATCCACTACTCCACCAATCTTGGTATCATCAGCAGTTTTGTGATATCACTTCAGTGTGAAAATTGGGGGCAGTTGTTTAGATGCTTCACTGTCATTCGTTATTAATGTTTTGGGAATTTGTTGAATTGGGATGAGCACAATATAAATTATCTGAACAGGCTGTGTAAAGGCTATTTTTTGAAGATTTTCAATTCATGGTAAAAGCCTTCATTGGCACCTCATCTGGCCAATTTCCAAATTCAAGCAGCCTGAGATAGATGCGAGGTCAAGTGTTTGTCTATCTGTCCAGTTGGGACACTGAACTGGGATTATGATTCCAGTACCTTTGTTCTAGCTGAGCAGAATTTTATTGACCCTCCAACACAAACTTATACATAACCCAGTTTCCCAGCCTGGGGTTCAATCCATTTTGCACAGCACACTTCTGGCAGGATTCGCCCCAATAACAGCGAGTCTCGCTGTTATTAAGACCAGCAGCAATAACTGGTCTTGCCTCAGTCAGCCACTACAGTTATGCACCCCTTCACATTGATATATTCCTGCAATTCTAGATTGCTCATTCTTTACTCCCCCTGTTCTTTCAGGCACCATATATACCTTATCTATCAGGAATTCTCTCCGATAGTTTCTTCATCATGTTATTATCATGGTATTTGTCATGTCGTACTTAGAATCAAAGAATCCCTATAGTGTAGAAGGAGGCCATTTGGTGCATTCAAAGAATCCCACCCGGGCTCTATCTCTTTAACCCCACCTATTAGCATTGCTAGTCCCCCTGACATTAAGGGGCAATTTAGCACGGCCAATCAGCTTAACCCACTCATCTTGGAGTGTGGGAGAAAACTAGAGAACTCGGAGGAAACCCACGCAGACACAGAGAGAACGTGCAAACTCCACACAGACAATGACCTGACGCCAGAACTGAGCCTGGGTCCCTGATGCTGTGAGGCAACAGTGATAACCACTCTGCTACCACGCTGCCTATGAGCCACATTATTGCACATACCAGTGTTATCACACATTCAGAGGCATATGCTTATACATCATGAAAGAATAAACCAAATATTAAAGAAACAATCTGACTAAAATGAAGCAATTTTGTGTATTTTCTTACCATTCCATTAATTTATTTTTCCATCCACTTTCTTAACCCGCTTTCCATCTTATTTTTCCCATTACCACTGTCTCTCCTCAACTGCCAACCTCCTAGAGGCATATATTACCTGTTTCACATTGTCCTTTGTGTCACACTGCTTACTTATGTTTGTTCTGCCAATAACGCATTTTGATCTCTTAATCTGCTGCCATCAGCACTTTACTCAGCCATCATCACTACTATGTACATTCCTTTTGTCTTTTTGTCGGTGACATCTTTGTCAACATCTCCCTATTCTCCACCATTTGCTGGCTCTCTAACCAACCCTATTGCTCCACCCACCCCCATAACAGAATAAATCTCATTATATTTCCAGTTTTCTTTTGCTCTGATGAACAGTCACCCAGCCTCAAACATTCATCAAATTCACCGATGAAGGAGCAGTGCTCCAAAAGCTCATGATTCCAAATAAACCTGTTGGACTTTAACCTGCTGTTGTGAGACTTCTCACTGTGTTTACTCCTATCCAATGCCGGCATCTCCACATCAAACTTGAAATGTTAGTTCTGTTCCCTTTCCACAGATACTGTCAGACCTGCTGAGATTTTCCAGCATTTTCTGTTTTTGTTTCTGATAATAATGTCTGTGTACAAATTTTAATGTTTTCTTTGGCATTCTGAATTTGTAATCATTTCACCAACAGGATGAAAATCAGTTTCACACAGGCTTCCAGTGGGCTGCCCATCCGCCATGGTGAGCATCAGTGGAAGACCCTGTTACAAATTCATTCCAGTATAAACTGATCTTTAGGCTCCCAGCCAAAATTTTCTCTTCTTCCCCGTCCACCCATCCACCATTCAATACTCTGATAAGGAAAGGGAATTCCATTCAAGGAAACAGCCTAAGACAAAGACAAGATGGAAAGCAGGATATGTATATTCCTAAATAGAACTGAAGATTGGGGCAAGTGATACTCATTACCATGAATTTTACACTGAAAATGGAAACCAGGTGGATAATGTGGTCAAGAATGCATACAGCATGCTTGCCTTCATTGCCCATCAAGTATGAAAGTTGGCAAGTTATGTTACAGCTGTATAAAACTTTAGTCACACCACGTTTGGAATATTGTGTGCTCTGGTCAAAAGCAGATGGATGCTTTGGAGAGGTGCAAAAAAGGTTTACCAGGATGTTGCCTGATCTGGAGGGTTTTAGGTATGAAGAAAGATTGGATAAACTCAGATTGTTTTCAATGGAAAGATGGAGGCTGAGAGGCGATCTAAGGGTAGTCTACAAAAGTATGACAGGCATAGATAGGCTGGATAGTTAGAGGCTTTTTCCCAGGCTGGAAGGGCTAACTACAAGAGGACATAGGTTTAGGGTGAGAGGTGGTAAGTTTAGGAGAGACATGCAGGGTATGTTTTTCACACAGAGAGTGATGAGTGCCTGAAATGCACTGCCAATGGAGGTGGTGGAAGCAGACATGTTAGCAACTTTCAAGGTATATCTCGATAGATACATGAATGGAACATGACCAGAGGGATGGAAACCACATATTAGCACAGGTTTGGTGGGCCGAAGGGCTTCTTCTTTTGCTGTGTTATTCTTTGAAAGCTCACTGTTGATCATGACAACTTTTATACGCCTATTTCCTGATCTCCTGTTGCCTCAAATATCACTACATAGAACATAGAACATTACAGCGCAGAACAGACCCTTCAGCCTTCAATGTTGCGCCGACCAATTAAGAGAAAGCAATGACCCTCTAACCTAAACCATTCCCTTTTCATCCATAAACTTATCTACTAACCTCTTAAATGCCACCAAACTTGGTGCATCTACAACTGACACAGGCAGGGCATTCCATACCCTTACCACCCTCTGGGTAAAGAACATACCTCTGACATCCGTCCTATAATCACCACCCCTTAATTTAAAGCTATGTCCCCTCGTGCTAGCTTTCTCCATCCTAGGAAAAAGGCTATCACTGTCCACCCTATCTAAACCTCTAATCATCTTATATGTTTCAATAAGGTCTCCTCTTAGCCGCCTTTCTAACGAAAACAACCTCAAATCCCTCAGCCTCTCCTCATAAGACCTGCCCTCCATACCAGGCAACATCCTGGTAAACCTCCTCTGTACCCTCTCCAATGCCTCCACATCTTTCTTATAATGTGGGGACCAGAACTGCAAACAATACTCCAAGTGCGGCCGCACTAGAGTTTTGTACAGTTGCAACATGATGTTGCGGCTCCAAAATTCAATCCCCCTACCAATAAAAGCTAAGACTCCGTATGTCTTCTTAACAACCTTACCAACTTGATTGCCTGTCTGTTTGTACCATGTCTGTTAATTCAATGCTGTAATGTCATACTATCATGCGTCAAGCTTCTATAAAAGAATACAAACTGATCCTCGAAGTGGGATTCTATATACTTAAAGATGATTGTCAATTTAGATATACATTTATACCTTTCTACTCCTTATAGTCAAAGTCGTAATTATTGGAAAAAAATAAACATTTAGGGGATGAAAATATCAAGAAGAATGTGAGTGCAATATTTAGATATTCCAGAGTCACATACAGTGACAATTATTTATACTGCATAATCTTATAAAGATAAGTTCAGAAGAATTGCAAATGAGATGGACAATTGGAAATGGGTATAGGTTGGATGAGTGTATAGATACCGATAATATGGTAAAAGCACATTTTTTGCCAAAAGACTGGAAAAATAAGCTAAAATGAATTTCACAACTAAAATGAATTTCACAACACAAGCATATCAAGTCTGTGTAACACCTTTTCTGACAATCGGCATAAACACACCTTTCTCTGGCATATCTTGTGGTAAAACGAATATTCAATAAATTAAAATGATACAAGTCATCAAGTTATTAGGAGAGAGAGTGGTATGAGGGAGACACAGTTAATATAGGAAATAAAAGATATCACGGATTTATAAAAGGACATTATATCAAAGGAAAATTAACTCACAAACTTGCACATCAGTCATGTTGAATCTGAATCAGTGATGGTCAAGTAACAATATCAAATACACAAGTTTATTCTATTTATTATTTGTGTAAGCATCAAGGATGGGATTTAATTAAACAAAGATTGGATAAATTTAACATGAAAGAAAATACAACTAAAACATTAATTGACAACAAATATTATTTCATCCTTTAAGGTTAAGGCAATATATTGTGGATGTTGGAACCTGAAACAAAAACAGAAACTGCTGGAAAAACTGAGCAAGTTTGACAGCATCTGTGGAGAGAGAATAGAGCCAACATTTCATCATGACTCAAACATTAGCTCTATTCTCTCACCACAGATGCTGTCAGACCTGCTGAGTTTTTACAGCAATTTCTGTTCCTATTTTATCATTTTATGGGTCGAATGAACATCATTCAACAATAGGTGTGTTAACGTTGACAATATTATACCTAATGATCAATAAAGCCCATAAGATGAGCTATGGAAAAAAAAATAAAGGTAAATAATGTTAAGAAGACAAACTTAAAAGTTCTGTGCTTTAATACGCAGAACATTTGCAATTACGTGTATGAACGAATCATGCAGATGGATGTAAGCTGGTGTGGTATAATTGGGATTACTGAGTCATGGCTGCAGGGTGATCAGGAATGCAAATTGAATGTCCCAGGGTATTCAGTATTTAGGAAGGACAGGCATAAAGGAGAAGGTGGTGGAGTGACACTAATGGTTAAAGAGAAAATTAACACAATAGTGAGAAAAGGTTTTGGTTCTGACAACTTGGAGTCTGTATGGGTAGAGTTAAGAAATACCAAGGTGCAAAAAATATTAGTGGGTGTCATATATAGACCCCCAAATTGCAGTGGTGTTGTTGGGAATGGCTTTAAACTTAAGATAATATTGGAATAGTTTAGGTTAGAGGGTCATTAGATTGGTTCCACTGGTCGGTGCAACATCAAGGGCTGAAGGGCCTGTATTGCACAGTAATGTTCTATGTTCTAAGATTAGAGATGCATGTGATAAGGCAGTGTCGGTGATCTTGGGTGATTTTTAATTTGTACAAAGATTAAGCAAATCAAATTGGCCACACTGCCGCAAAGGAGGAATTCCTGGACTGTATCAGGGATGGTTTCCTTGACCAATATGTAGAGGAACCAATTGAAGAGCAGGCATCTTAGATTAGGTACTGTGTAATCAGAAGAGAATCATTGCCAGTCTAACGTTATGAGATCCCTTGGGGATGAGCAACCGTAACATGACAAAAATTTTTTATCAAGATGGAGAGTGAAATAGTTGATTCAGAGACTAGAATGCTGAATCTTAATAAAGGAAATTTTGAAGACACGAGGCATGAGTTGGCTTTGATAGATTGGGGACAGTTACTTAAAAGGACGACTGTAGATAGGCAATGGCAAACATTCAAGGAATGCATGGGGGAATTGCAGCAACTGTTTATTTCTGTTTGACGCAAAAACAAATGGGTACGAGGACCATTCCATGGCTTGCAAAGGAAATTAGACAGAGTATCCAATCCAAGAAAGAAGCATACAGGTTGGCCAAGAAAAATAATAGGTCTGAGGAATGGGAGCAGTTTAGAATTTGGCAAAAAAGGATCAAGGGATTAATCAATAAGGGAAAATACAGTACTAAAGTAAGCTTGTAGGAAACACAAAGATGACACTAAGAGTGCCTACATGTATGAGAAGAGAAAGGGATTGGTGAAGACAAAAATAGGTCACCTAAAACAGAAAAGGGGAAATGCATGATCAGGGGTAAATAAATGACTGAGCAACAAATACACATTTTGGTTCATCTTTACAAAAGAGGACACAAATCAGATACCAGAAATGTTGGAGAATGCAAGATTTAGCGAGCGGGAAGAATTGAGGAGATTCAATAGTAATAGAGGAATGGTGTTGGAAAAATTGATGGGATTGAAGGTGGATAAATCTGCAAGACCTGATAATTTACATCCTTGAGTACTTAAGGAAATGTCCTAGACATAATGGATGTGTTGGTAGACATCTTCCAGGATTCCACAGACTCTAGAACAGTTTCTACAGATTAGAAGGTAACTAATGTCACTCTAATTTTCAAAAACTGAGATAGAGAGAAAACAGGGAATTGTAGACCAGGAAACCTAACATCGGTGGTGGGGAAAATTCTCAACTCCATTAACAAGGACCTTATAGTGGAGCATTAAGAAAGCAGTGGCAGATCAGGCAGAATCAACATAGATTTATGAAGGGGAAATCATGCTTTACAAATCTGTTGGCGTACTTTGAAGATGTAGTTTATAAAGCTGATAGGGTGTGCTAGTCAATGTGGTATATTTGGACTTTCAGAAAGCATTTGACAAAGTCCTGCATAAGAGATTATAGTGCAAAATTTAAGCATATGGGATCAGGGGAAGTGTATTGAGATGGATAGAAAACTGGCTGGCAGAGAGGAAACAAAGAATAGGAATTAATAGGTCCTTTTCAAATTGGCAGGCAGTAACTAGTGGAATGCCACAAGGATCAGTGCTGGGACCCCAGCTAACACAAAATGTATTAATGATTTGGACGAGGGGACAAAACGTAACATCTCAAATTTTGCAGATGATACCAAGTTGGGTGGGAGGGCGAACTGTGATGAGGATACAGAGATCTTCAGCATGATGTGGACAGGTTGGGAGAGTGGGCAAATCAATGGCATGCAGTATAATTTGGATAAATGTGAGGTTATTCACTTTGGAAGCAAAAACAAGAAGGCAGATTACCAGTTGAATGGCTGTAAATTGGGAGATGGGAGTTTGTGTTTTGAGTCTCTTGGTTGCTGTAGCATGAAAGAGTTATGAGTTCTGCTTCTTTATAAAATACCTTTATTTCTTTAACCCAACTTTTCACACAATTCTCCACCAACAAAATAATGCCACTTGTGACCTCTTTATATATCAATGACTTCTATTGAATAATTGACATCAAATTAAAACTTAATTGAAAATTCTGTTACCTATTCCTAACAATCTCTCCCTCTTTGGAGAAAAATTATTTTGATGAATATTGGTTTTCCACAGAAAAACAGAAAACACAAAACACACTCTATTTCTCCTTCTTTTCTTGAGAAAAACACAGAAAAATATGCCCTTCTTTAATAATCTCCAAAAGTTTCTTCAAACTAGCACCTCTCTTGGTAAAACAATTGGATAACTGATAGCTACTATTTACCCATTTAATTTTTGATATTTCTCCTTTGTCCAGCATCTACTTTAAGCTGACTTTGTCAAGCCTCAGTCTTTTCTCATTTATACTTTGTGGAGTGCGCATTTTCCCACAGGGATTTATTGTCAATATGACACTCAATGGGTATTTTACCTGAATCCTCTAATCCCAAAACTTCTGCTAATATCTGGGATATATAAAAGATCATACCCGCTGAGTCTACACGACTTAGTGTCTCAGCAGTCAATGTGCTTTTTACCACTCTCCTTATTTTATTTGTTTCCCACACAAGGGGGCTATATTTTCCATTTTCCCCGAAAAGAAATATTATAAAGCATCTCACATTTGAGAATCCATCACATAAATTAACATACAATGCATCATTATAAACAATGAATTTCAGGTGCCTAAGATCACCAGAAACAGGAACCTCAAAACACATTCCTTCATTATTAGTTTGACAAATGTTTTATTTGTTCTCATTATGTCTTCCACTGTCAAATCATTCACTTTTGTACTCAACTCTGGGACATCAAAACTAACACCCAGTCTAGTCTGTCTATGTGCAGTTGCTCAATCAAACTTTGGAGTTCCTCTTTTTCCATCTTCGAAACTACCGTGCCCTTTTGTGAACCCATATGAAGACTAATTGCTATTGGGCTGATACTCTACAAAAAAGATTGCTGACACAAAGTGGCACCTGACTCAATCTGTCCAATTTCCAACCCATTGTATTTGAAAGTGCCTGAAGCCTGACTTCCAACCTTGAACTCCTTCCTCAGCCCAGAGATTATGATAACTTCAAAATTGCTACTACCACCCCACAAAAAATCACTAACATGCATCATAAAGATACCAGAAAGATTTTGTTTATGGTGCCAGTAAAACATTGCAGGATCTGTTTCCAATTGGCAACAGCCTAACTTTAACAAAACTAATCTTATCAAAAAATACCAAACTCTAGACACATTATTTAGCCCATATACAGATTTGTTTAGCTTCCATAGTACCCCTGCTGTCTTAGCTGCATCTTTGGGAGGATGGAGAAAAATATCACCCTGAAGCTGATGCCCCTGCAAAAAGGCAGCTTTTATACCTATAGATTTGCATTCCTTTGTAGCTAACAAGGCCAAGAAGATCTTTAAAATAATCTTTCCTGCCGTGGATGAATTCACTCTTAAATCCCAGTCTTCTAAGTTTTCTTCAAATCCCCCCACCACAAGCCTGACCTTTGTCTTATAAATTCCATCAGGAAGCACTTTTTCCGTTCAAATCTATCTGTGAGATAGAGTTCTTTGTCCCACATCTGGTACCTCTGTGTATATCCCAAATTCATTCCAACTTTGCAGTTCTAGTTGTTTGGTATCTTTTATCACATTTTCATCTAATTTATTGGAAGTCACCAAAATCTCATGAGTCTTACCTCTATTTCAAGATTTTATCAAGCTACTCCCCCTATCCTGCCTAATATTTTGTTCTGTAGAGCCACTGCTTGATCTTCCCCTCCTGTTGTGGGATGTTTTTTCAATAGTTCTCAATCTCTTTTCGTGATCATGTTACTTTTGGGCTTACTATCTGAACTGGTGCTGCGTTTCTTTGTCCTTCATTTTTGAACTTTGCGTTCGAAATCCATAGTCTTAACGGCCTCCCCTGTAGTCTGTACGTTCAACCAGTGTTTGTATTTTCCAGTGGCCTTCCCTGCTCTACTAATGACAGGTGCATCCTTCCACTGACTGGACCCTTCAGGCAAATAGATCATTTTTGTACCAACTTTTGGCAGTTGTCCTTTTTGGAGAAATGGTCTGTTGTAGTTCAAGTATTGTGTTCTTCTACAGGTATCCTGTCTATTTCAGTTAACTGGTCCTCATAATTCTGTAACATGTGAGTATCAGATGATGCTGGTTACTCATCACATTCGTTTACTCTTTCCACATTCACATATTTGTAGTCTGTATCTTTATCCTTGATGGATATATCCTGATAGGCTGATTACCATGTTGCAAAACAATTGTTTTGCCATCCATGCTTATAATCTTCCCTGGGCCTTTCTATTCATTAAAATTGTCTCTTTTATAATATACTATATGTCTGTGTTAACAAGGTATTTGATGGTCATTATGCCTTAAGGCTCTGCGAATTCTTCCAGAGACTTCTGCTTCCAAGAATGTTCTTCTACTGATATGCAATGCATTTAAATGCTCAGCAAAGGCAGAGCTAATTGTAGATTCTTCCCAAGCTGGAGGCTGGCCATTCAAAATAGATGGAATTTTAGGATTTCTACCAAATACTACTTTATAGGAACTATCATTCCCAGCATCTACAATTAATTCTTTTCATGTACCGCCCATGCTAAGGCTGAATTTAACATGCAATTTGGTCTATCTGTCAAAAATTTCTAGAACATGTCATCCATTACAGCATGGTTTCTCTCACACATGATATGGAGATGCTGGTATTGGATTGGGGTAAACACATTAAGAAGTCTCACAACACCAGCTTAAAGTCCAACTGGTTTATTTGGCAGCAAAAGCCACTACCTTTCAGAGCCCTGCCCCTTCATCAGGTGAGTGGGGTTCTATTCACAAACAGGACATATAAAGACATAAACTTAATTTACAAAATAATGGTTGGAATGCGAATTTTTACAGATAATCAAGTCTTAAACATTCAGACATTGTAAGCTCTTTCCACTTACATTGTCCTCCCCACCCACCATGCCACTCCCAACTGCCCATTGTCTGTAAGGAACATTGCCAATGGCCCCATTCCTGTCCCTATCCATTTTTCCATGATCTGAATCCAGAATTACTCTCTTTACTACGTACAATGGTTCATTGACTAAATCTGGTTGCTAAATCTACAAAGTGCAAAATAAATATATTGTTTGCTCTATTCCTGATCTTAAAGTTGATAAAATCTCTGGCCAAAGAGAGAGTTAATATTGGTCATGATAATGCCTTTCTATATTTCTTACAAGGCTCACAGTGATCAATGATTTGTTCTATTAGTTTAATATGGTCTTTATTCCTTACCTCTCCATCCTTTAATACATTTTTCTGCCTCGGGATGTGCAAATTGCAATGCAGTTTCAATACAATTAGGTTTATCATCTAAAGTCCCATTTCTGACTGATTACACTTCCTTTATCTCTTTACCTAAAAAATTACTTTTCATTAATGGAATGCAATAGTGCCTCCTGTGTTACTGCGTAAATTGTAAGTCCACTGTTTTTCCAAAAACTGTTGCCTTATTATTTTCCATATCCAGTTTTATGTGTCTTTCTTCATCAATAGTCTACTCCAAAGTAAAGATATCTCACTTGACACAACATCTGTGCTAATGAAATGATTCACTTCAGCAATATTACAAGGGATCACCATTCTCTTCAGTGACTTCAGGGTATCATCATCCCCAAACCTTAACTTGTGGAACTTCCATATTTCAAACTTTCGATTTTCAGCATTTAAAGAGTCCAGATGGGATTTATCTCATGATTTATTTGCTAGAGATCAGATTGCAGAGTCTGTGGCTTTGATCTTCATGTCGTCGTTGGCTACAGGTGTAGTGCCGGAAGACTGGAGGATGGCAAATGTTGTCCCCTTGTTTAAGAAAGGGAGCAGAGACCATCCTGCAAATTATAGACCAGTGAGCCTTACATCTGTAGTGGGGAAAGTTTTGGAAAGAATTATAAGGGATAGGATTTATAGTCATTTAGAAAGAAAGAAATTGATTAGGGATAGTCAGCATGGATTTGTGAAGGGAAGGTCATGCCCACAAACCTTACTGAGTTTTTTGAAAAGGTGACTAAAGAGGTGGATAAGGGTAAGGCAGTTGATGTGGTGTACATGTATTTTAGCAAGGCGTTTGATAAGGTTCCCCATGGAAGACTACTGCAGAAAATGCAGATGCATGGGATTGAGGGAGATTTAGCAATTTGAATTAGGAATTGGCTAGCTGATAGAAGACAGAGGGTGGTGGTTGATGGGATATATTCAACCTGGAGTTTAGTTACTAGTGGTGTACCTCAGGGATCTGTTTTGGGGCCACTGTTGTTTGTTGTTTTTATAAATGACCTGGATGAGGGTGCAGAGGGATGGGTTAGAAAATTTTTGACAACATCAAAGTTGGAGGAGCTGTAGACAGTGAGGATGGACGTTACAGTTTGCAGAGGGACATAGATAAGTTACAGAGCTGGGCCGAAAAGTGGCAAATGGAGTTTAATGTGGAAAAGTGTGAGGTGATTTACTTTGTTAGGAATAATATGTGTGCACTATATAGGGTTAATGGTAGGACTCTTAGTTGTGTAGATGAGCAGAGAGATCTCGGTGTACAGGTACATAGATCTCTGAAAGTTGGTACTCAAGTTGATAAGGTTGTTAAGAAGGCATATAGTATGTTAGCATTTATTGGTAGAGGGATTGAAGTTCGGAGCCATGATGTTATGTTGCAACTGTACAAAACTCTGGTGGGGCCGCACTTGGAGTATTGTGTAGTTTTGGTCGCCACATTGTAAGAAAGATGGGAGGTATTGGAAAGGGTACAGAGGAGGTTTACTAGGATGTTGCCTGGTATGATGGGTAGGTCTTATGAAGAAAGTCTAAGAGGTGACTTAATTGAGACATATAAGATGATCAGAGGGTTAGATAGGGTGAATAGTGAGAGCCTTCTTCCTCGAATGGAGATGGATAGCAAGAGGGGACATAGCTTTAAATTAAGGGGTGGTAGTTATAGGACAGATGCTAGATGTGGGTTCTTTACTCAGAGGGTAGTAAGGGCGTGGAATGCCCTGCCTGCAGCAGTTGTGGACTCGTCAAGTTTAAGGGGGTTCAAATGGGTAGTGGATAGGCATATGGATAGCATTGGTATAGTTTAGGACAGAGGGTCATAAAATTGGTTACATTGATCGGCGCAACATCGAGGGCCGAAGGGCTTGTACTGCACTATAATGTTCTATGTTCTATGTTCTAGATAACATTTTAACTAATCAATTCCACACACAGTAGATGTGCAGCCACTATCTAATGCAGCACATTCTCTAAGTTTGAAAATAATAACTGCAGTTTTTGCAACATATGTATTGATTTCAGCATCAAGTGACAGGTGATTATAGAGCCTAGATATGTGAAGCTATCAACAACCTTCAGCAATGCATTGTCCATGCTGATAGATGGTGGTATGGCAACATTGTGACCATAAAATTTGTCTTCTTCTGAGGCTTAAATCAAACTGTCTATCAGTGAAAGACAAGAGTCTGTCCATTTGCCATTGACTATGTTCCTCAGTATGACATGCTGTTAAGTGCATTAGCTGTACTAAATTCTTCCTCAGTGTACCCGAACAGATGCCAGAGTGTGGCAACTAGGGGATTTTCACCATAACTTTATTGCAGTATTAATGTAAGCTTATTGTGACATTAATAAATAAACTTTAAAAAGACACCCTCTGTATATGACCTGACAGAAAATGACAGAGGCTAAGAAAAGAATATTCATAGCTCCTTGAAAGTGGAGTCACAGATGGACAGAATGGTGAAGGAGGCATGCTTGGTTTCATTTGTCAGAACATTGAATACAGGAGTTGGAATCTTTTGTTGAAGTTGTACAAGACATTAGTAAGGCCACACTTGGAATACTATGTACAGCTCTGGTCACCATATTATAGAAAGGATATTATTAAACTAGAAAAAGTACAGAAAAGATATACTACGATGCTAGCAAGACATGATGGTCTGAGTTATAAAGAGATGCAGAAAGACTGGGACTTTTTTCTCTTGAATGTAGGGGGCTTAAGGATGATCTTACAGAATTCCATAAAATAATGAAGGGCACAGATCAGCTAGATAATGAACATCTTTTCCCAAAGCTAGGGAAGTCTAAAGTCTGAAACTAGAGGGCATAAGTTTAAGGTCAGAGAGATGGAAGAAGTACAAAAGGGTCCAGAGAAGCAATTTTTTCACACAGAGGATGGTGAGTGTCTGGAACAAGCTGTTAGAGGTAGTTGTAGAGGCAGTTATAATTTTGTCTTTTAAAAGCATTTAGACAGTTACATGGGTAGAATGAGTATAGAGGGCTATGGATCAAACAAGGGTAATTGGAATAGCTTTGTGGTTTAAAAAGAGGGTGGTATGAACAAGTTGGGCCGAAGAGCCTGCTTCCATGCTGTAAACCTCTTTAACTCTCTGACTAATTTGCCAGAAAGAGTTGATGTCAGAACACAACATAACCCATCTTGACTCCATACAGACCTTAAAGGATCCTGATGTTGCCCTGTCATAGCTGACCTTGCTCATCATGTTGTCATGGGACAAGATGACAGTGGACAGCTTCAATTGGCAGCCAATTTTCTCCAACAGTTTAAATTGACCGCTTCTACTTTAATGGTCAGATGATGACATGACAAAAGTCAAATCTGGACTAGCCACCACTGATGCAGCAATTAAAATCAGGGGTGCTTATTAGACTGGTTAGCCTCTCTGCACTGACGTAATTCTTCTTAAGGCTGCATCAAACTAAGAGCTGACCCTCAGGGGATAACATCTGATATACACTGCAGTAGTAGCAAATCTCAACTCAAATACTATTTTATATAAAAGCAAAATGCTATAGATTATTATTTTTTTTTATTAAGCAACACAGCACGGGAAACAGGCCCTTCGGCCCAACGAGCCCGCGCCGCCATCATACCAAATACATTATCCTATTTTAATATTCCTATATAATAATATATATATTATTCCTAATTTGGAAAAATTTCACCATAGGGACAATTTGGATTCCAGATGCTGGAATCTGAAAAAAAACCAGAAAATGCTGAAAAATCTCAGCAGGTCTGACAACTTTCTGGATGTATTACAGCTCTGCATGATTCTTGCTCTGACCACCAAGACCATAAGAAACTACAAAGACCACCACACAAACTGGTCTCCCATCCATTGACACTGTCTACACTTCCTGCTGCCTTGGGAAAGCAGCCAGCTTAATCAAGGACTCCATCCACTCTGGACATACTCTTTTCTACCTTCTTTCATTGAGAAATAAATACAAAAATCTGAGGGCAGGTACCAACCAACTCAACAGCAGCTTCTCCCCAGATGCCATCAGACTTTTGAATGAACTTACCTCATATTAAGTTGATCTTTCTCTACACCTAGCCATGACTGCAACACTATGGCCAGAATTTTAGCGTTCCACCATGGGAATCAGCGCGGGCAAGGGGCAAACCATGGAAAAATCCATTGATTTAGGCAGGATTTTATGGTTTCGGATCAAACGAGACCATAAAATACCTCCCTGTATTCTGCACCCTCTCCTTTCCTTCTCCTTTATTTACTCTATGAAGAGTCTGCTTTGTCTGTATAGCAAGAAAACAAGAAACAAAACTTTTCACTGTATCCCAATACATGTGACAATAATAATTCAAATCAAATCAATATCTGTGGAGAGAAAATTGAGCCAATGTCGGGATGACCCTTCATCAATTAATGCTCTCTGGGTGAACAGATGGCACTTGACCCAACAACACCAAAGAATTAATATCTCTAAAAGCGATGTCAAAAGCGCCCAATCGGCCAACCCAGCAGACAGCTAGGAAAAAGTGAAGAAATAGTAGATGGTGCAACCTCTGGTATAGACTGTGGAATATATGGGAGGTACTGCTCAAACCATTCCATGTTAAAATGCTACACTTTATTTCAGTATAAACTCAGCTTTTCAATCTGGTCCATTCATTCTAGTTGTTTTTTTTTAATGCAACCTTTCCACCATATCATTACAATAATGTTCACCATTGAAATTCAGTTTAAATTTCTAATTGCGACTTTAAAAATTTTTTCAGTAAGCGTTTTGACATGTCGCTGGATTTCACTGACCGGAGCAATCTTCTCTATGATTCCCGTCCCGCTCTTTCCCCACTGATTTCCTCTTCACATTCAATCACTGGGGCTCAGAGTTCGATGAGTGTTTTATTTCTGAACTAGCGGAAAATAAAAGTGAAGGATTCTCACCGTCCGCAACAGAGACCAGCAGCAGCACCAGGATAAAGAGTTTCGTTTGCAGATCGCCACTCTGCCCCAAGTACAGGATTTTCATCTTGCAATTGAACGATTGCGAGATCGAAACTGAAAAGCCTTTGATCCAGATATCAGCTTCTTGAAACTGTTTAAAAGGATATGTAGAACACCAGCCAGCCCTCACTATATGCTTATAATAACCTTATTCTGGAGTAAATAGCGCCGTCATGTGTTCAAGTCATATAACCAAGAGATAACACGAAGCTTGGTGGGTTATTTGATAGGGTGCGAATTGTTAAAACTCCAGGGTTTTTTTTAAAGCACAGGTTTTGTTTTGCAGCAGTAGTCAAACAAAGACCTGTCAATTCTGCCAATCCCACCAAGAAAAATGCTTCAAGATTTAAAACTGTTAGTACCCAGTCCCCATCTCCAGAGCAGACATTGCTGCCTCACAGCTCAGGGTCCCCAAATCTCCCCCGGAGATTTGGCAAGCCCGGTTTTCTTGGACGGAGAGTTGGGGAGGTTTAGAGAGGGAATTCCAGAATTCTGACACAGCCACAAATACAAACATGCTCAGGAGGTCAGAACTAGAGGAACAAAGATTTCTTGAGCAATTGTGGGGCCTGGAAATTACAGAAGTGGGGAAGGATTATAGAAACATAGAACATAGGAGCAGGAAAAGTCATTCAGCCCTTCTACTTGCACCACCATTCATTACGATCATGGCTGATCATCCAACTCAATAGTCTGATCTTGCCTTCTCCATATCCTTTGATCCCCTTCCTCCCCAAGTGCTATATCTAACTGTTTCTTGAAAGCATGCAGTACTTTGGTCTCGATTTCTTTCTGTGGTAGTAATGCAATGGAGGGGTTTGAAAATAAGGATGAGAAATTTAATGCCACCGTGTTGATTAAACCAGGAGCCAGTTTATAGTTGGCTAGTATAGGAGTGATGGATGAACAGAATTTGACCTGAGTACGAAGGCAGGCAACAGAGTTTTTGATGATCTCATGGACATTGGGAGGGCAGCATATGCAATGCTGGCCAGGAGTGCATAGGAATAATCAAATCCAGAAATAAGAAAAGCATAGAATGAAGGTTTCAGCAGGAGGGATAAGCTGAGGGAATGTTACCGAGCTGGCAATAGGAGTTTTAGTGATGGCATAAATATATGCTTAAAATCTCATCTCACTCATTCATTGTCACTGGGTATATAAAGGGTCTGAATGAAGCCCAGTCCATCAGTCAAAACAGTCTCCCATCCATCAACATTGCTATACTTCCCGCTGCCTCGGAAAAGCAGTGAGCCTAATCAAAGACCCCACACACACTTAACATTCTCTCTTCCATCTTCTTCGGGAAAAAGATACAAAAGTCTGAGATCACATACCAACAAATTCAAAAACAACTTCTTCCTTGCTGCTATTAGATTTTTCAATGGACCTATCTCACATTAAGTTGATCTGTCTTTGCACCCTAGCTATGACTGTATTAAGTTCATTTTTGTGAGGCTCTTCCATCCCTGATACAAAGGCAAACACCAACTTTTATCCAGTTCAAAAGCTCTTTATTTGTTTTACATATGCAAGCTGGCAAACCTTTCCTATGTAACTTCCACTCAACGGTGGGAATCAGTTCGCAAAAGCCTGCTGAGCAAAAAGGCCCTTTTGTACGATTTACAATTCCAGCAGGCAGATTTCAGCAAGCACACATCGTCTGATACAATCAAGGACAAGCTCAGGAAAGACCATTCTGTTCCTAGCAAAAACAGCACCCCAGCTGTCTTGAGCAAAAACAAGTATAGATGTGTGAGAAAGAACATTTAAATAAAAATGCACCATGACTGTGCTCTGGAAGTTGGAACCTTGGTTTGTCAGTTTGCTCTCATGAGCTGTTTTTCTGTTAATCTTGCAAACCATAGATTATCATTTGAGACTCTACAGTGGATATTAATTCTTTAATATCTCATTCCCTGCTTTTATCATTCCATAATAACTAATTCATAAATTGATTTACAGGGGACCAGTGGAAGAACGACAAATAATTACATAGGCATTTGAGAAAAAAAATTAAATGATCAATAAGATAATGATCCCCAGGTGTATTATCATTCCTCCCCAGTCACCAAATATGCTACCACATGTCCACCAATCAGGGAGGTTGTGATAGTTGATTTTGTGCCTTCGGTCCTGATCTTATCTGTTATCTCTCTGATGTGATCAGCCAGGCTTATTATATTTTCAGAGGAATCAGGGATATAAGTACAACATTCTGTTCCCACTAGAGTGCATATATCTCCTGATTTGGCCAGTAAATAATCTAAGGCTATTCGGTTTTGGAGAGCTACTGTTTGGATGGCAATTACTTCTGCTGACACCTCAGATATAGCCATGCTCACACTTTCCAGATCACCTATTGTGTCATTGGCTATTTTCTCAAGAGCTGACACCATATTCATCAGCTCTCGGGCAGCTTTGGCTGTACAGTAGACAGGAAAGGTTATCATCCAAAACCGCTGACTCTCTGTGATGCCCATTTTGATCTCAAAAGGTGTATCTTGCGGTGGAGGCATAGGGAGTCATAATAGCGGATATAGGGGACCTCTTACTCTAGATAGCAAGATCCTGCCCAATCCCAAGGGAACCATGGATAGGCATTGTTTTCGCAGACAAAATAGGTACCATTATATGCAATCATTATGCTCAGTAGTTCGGGATCAGTCCTGAGTTGGGCAATACTGTTAGAACTCTCAATTTTCAGCATGTCCCTTTGGATGCCCTTAGTAACATTGAAGGTCCGGTTACAGCTACTATGGTCTACCAGCTTTGTCCCATTTCTAATGATACATATGGATTCATGCTATTGATTCATGACAACAAAATGGGGTGAGAAGTCCAACCTATTAAAGATAGGTTTAAAGTGATGAGCAAAAGTTGTCCAGTTACACCCAAGCAGTTTTCAGCTGCCTCCCAACAGCATTATGGATTTACCTATGCTACATGTGCTATCTCTCTTACAGAACTATGGATTTACCTACACTATGTGATCTGCAGCATTTCATGAAGGCAGTTTGGCACTACCTTCTTGAGGGAAGTTATGGGCTATAAGTGCTGGCCTTGCCAGTATTATAATGTAGAGATGCCGGTGTTGGACTGGGGTAGTAAGAACTCAGTAAGAATCTAGCAACACTAATTTTAAATCCAACCGATTTATTTCATAGTAAATTTGCGAGCTTTCGACTTTCTGTCTTTGTCAGGCAAATGCTGTGCTGTCTGGAGAAAATACACAATTCTCTAACCAATGCTCAGGATTCCCTTCACACACATTGTTAGCCACTTTAACACTTGAATAGCAGGTTAGATGTAAGGATTCGCATTCTAATCAGCAATCTGTGACTGTCTATGTTGATATGTGTGCTATTGCAGACCAGAACACTGCATTTGCCTGACGAAGACAGAAAGTCAAAAGCTCGCAAATTTACTATCAAATAAATCGGTTGGATTTAAAATCGGTGTTGCTAGATTCTTACTGAGTTCTTGCCAGTGTTACCCAAATCTTGTGAAAATAATTTAAAAATGAAGGGTATGGCAAGGCAGCATCCAGTCTGATTCAGAGGGTTGCCAGGGAGTGGGATGGAGCCAGTGAACATCAAGTTTATGATGGGGACTGAAGATGCCGGCTTCAGACTTTCGAATATTTGATTTGAGAAGAGTTCTGCTCATTCAGGATACACATCCTGATAATTTAGAGAAAGTGGAATGGCCAAGATGGTGGTGAAAATCCAGAACAGGATGCTTAACAGATATTGTGCTCTAGCATACTGTCAGCAAGAAACAGCAACTGGAAGTTGTGTATTTAGGATATTTGCAGGGTCTTGCCTGCTACTTCATCAAAAACAAAATCAAGTTAGTTAAACACAAGATGTTTTTAATAAATCTGTGCTGATATTACTTAATTAATATTCATTCATCTGCATGATCTTTGATTTTGTCCGAACTATGGCAAGAACTGCAACCTGATTGGAAGGAATGAAATGTGAAGTTCAGGAAAGATGGGGTTGAATTTGTGCAGCCACTACATGTTCAAGGACTTCCGAGAGGCACGGAAGATTGGAGATGGGTGATAGTTTGTCAGGACCGAGTGGTAAAGTGGTGTTTTTTCTTGACAGCAGAGTATAACAACTTGGATTTATTTGAACTAAGATTTAAGGGATTCATTTCTTTGCAATAACTCCCCAATTGTAAATCTTACCAGGTTCCAGAGATTTAACCATATGGCAAGAAAGAACACTTTCACTGGAGAATTCAGAAAATTTATTAAAAGGTAACAAGTTAGAAAGATTAAAAAAAACAGGATTTTACGACCTTAGTTGGTGAGACTCATAAAATCCCGTCTGAGGCCAGCGGAGAATTCCATTCTATGAGCCTCACCCGCCCTGATTCCGGGGCAGGCACATCAAGTAAAATTCCAATAGAAGTGTCAATTGACAGTAAGAGGAGAAAGCTTGACTTAACAATTGAACAGATTTCTCACCACTCTTCTCAAACCATGACATGAAGTGAAGACACAGAAAACACGGACAGCATATGTTTAAAGCTCTCTACGTCTCTCTCTCTCTCAACATTCCTCTTTTACCTCTCTCTCAACATCTTTCTCTACCAACATGGCTTCTTGAGACCCCTTCTTTTATACCTTAAAGATGTTTAAGGCTACCTTAATCAATTACTGGGAAATAGCCAATGAATCTATAACTTGTTGATAATGAAATAAGAGTTAGCCCATTGGCTTTTAGCCAATTCCGGACATTCGCTAGAATTTTACAGCCCCGTCTGTAAATTGGAGTGGGTGAGGGGCAGACAATAGAAATGTCCACTGACCTTGGGTGGGAATTTCTGGTTTTGCTCAAGTGAAGCCATAAAATTCACTCACAGTCTCAACTTTAAGACAATGGTTTCTTTCAAGTGAAATCTCCTGAGTTAGCTGGAGTAGTAACAAACAATCTTGAATTCATTCTTTCAGTCAAGGTTAATGAAAGGTCTGACAATATATTGGGAAGGAAGTATTTTACAATCCTCAGAGTATTTTAAGAATCTCTATTAATAATCAAGTTTTAATAACATGTTTATAGTTATAAAAGTTATTAACTTTTGTGTTCCAGATTACATTATAACTTTTCCTAATACATTGATGAATGACTTGCTCATTTTTTAAATTGTCTCACAAATAAGGCTGTCTATTTATTTAGCTATTTCTAATAATGCAGACTTTTTTTAAAGCTCTTTTGTCAATTTAGCGCAGAATGCTGAATAACATATTAATTTAAACTATAAAATGATAGTCACACCAAAAGTATTAATTTTGAAACTACCAAGAGGGATAATGATAGATTTAAAGAGAATGCCTAAGGAAAGAGAACCATTAATACTAGCTTATATGGGAGCCTAGAAGGGAAGTTGAGTTGTCAGTATTCTCACTGAAATAGGATGAGGGCAAGTCAAGTTGAGACCAGAGATGGCATAAGGTGGCTAAGAGAGAAACTAAAGAAAAAGAAGTTCAGGGCAAGGAAAGGGAGACCCTTAGAGGAAGCTTGACTTGGAGAGTTAGGCAAGTAGTAAAGACAGTTGGTCAAATAATTTTCTTGACAAAAAAGGCTATGAGCTCTTTACACTTATTCTTGAAGATGAAGTTAGATGAAACAGAGGAGAGTGGTTTACGAAGATGGCTGAAGAAAGAAATATAGAGATAAGAAGCTGAGGGTTGTCTTTATTTACAGGACAATCCTGGCCTGTTTTCACTAAGAAGAACATTCAATAGTGCTTTAAGTGGTCTAGGTGGAAATAGCAGTGAATGGCTAAACCAGTTTGCTGCCATATCCTTTCACATCTATGCCTTTTGGGACTTAAGGCAGTAGAAATGTGGACCATATCAGAGTAATGATCAGGGAGAGAGAGAAGAAAGTAATGGTTTTAATCAGAATATGGGCATTAAAATTATTTGACCAACTGCCTTTACTATTTACCCCATTCTCCAGGTCAAACTTCCTCTAAGGGTCTCCCATCCCTTTTCTTTAGTTTCTCTCTTATCCATCTTATGCCATCTCTGGTCTCAACTTGTCTTGCTCTCAGTCCTATTTCAATGAGAATACTGACAACTCAACTTCCCTGTGAGAGTGTGGTTGAACAGATTAGAAGTTGCACATATGTTATGGTGAACAGAGAGCCAAAAGATAGACAATTGGGATTCTGAAAGTGCAGGTTCATATTAACTAACAGACACAGAAGTCTGGTTTAGAGATGGAAGTTGGATATGTGTGGGGAGTGATACAAGGAAGTGATCAGGAATGGCCTTATCTGTGATTGCTACTATGGGAGTTGCTAGGCCATGTGAGATGGTGAGGCCAAAGGGATGGCCTTGAATATGGGTTGGTAGTTTAATGGAGGGAGAGATAATGTGTGACCCACAATGGAAATCCTCTACCGAGCCCATCCCAAATAAAAGGCATTTTGGACAGTGCTGTTTTCTTAAACCAATGTATGTTGAGTATGCCTAATTAGTCAGACAACTATAAGTTTTACATGGTATCGAACTTGTGAGGCACAGCAAAAGAAGTTATTGTTATTTCTTTTGTTGTCGAGTTCAAAATGGGGCAAAGAGTATGATTTGAGTCCTGATGTTTGTTTTGCTGTTCACAAAGATAGTCGAAATTATGCTCATTTTTAATATCTCCACATATCTGTTCTTGTAATTAGGGAAAAAGGTCTTGGGTCTTGATGATTGCAATCACTGTTAATATCGGCAAATGCAATGCTGATACCATAAAGGGACCCACTAGATAGGCCTTAGCAAAGAGCAATATTTGTAAAGACGGACTAACAATGCAACTGCAGGTTTGATCCTGGAGACAATGATGGATTATTCAGATGGCATTAAAAATGTAAGTAAAACTGACAAACATACTAAAATGTAATGTATCCAATGAGGTGGCAGCAGGATAGGGTCAATCAAAATAGAGTTACTGCAGCATCAGACACAATATATGTTACCTTCTGTCTGCCTACACATAGACAGATTATATGCATCTTTCCACATAGATGATTGGCTGAAATCCTAAGGAAAAACCACAATCATTTCTGCCAACCCACTAATAAACTGAAAGATGGAATATTGAGGAACACTGGTGGAAATCTGACACCAGAAGATATTAACAAGATATAGTAATAGCTGCAAAGGCTGCCCTAATTATTTGGGTTGTATACCATTCCCAAATTGATAATCACAAAGCAATTTATGTACCTCTCTGCATGCTTTTAGCAATGAATGGTACACTATTCCATTAGTACACATGGTATGTAACCATTGTCACATTCAGTCCCTGTTAGTGGTTGTTTTTCCATCCAGTACATACGATTCATGTACACTGATCCAATCAAGTATTTAATAGAAATAATTATTTGATTGACCTCGTAAAGCAACTGTGCTGATGTGTAAGCTACACTGTGACATTATCTGCAATGAATTAGAAAACAATTGTTTCACACTACAATTTATTTGCTCCGTGGAACAATGATTTACCAAAATTGACATAACAGCCATTTTTTTGTTTTTGAATTAAATGAAGAGTAGTCAGCTGCCGCTGTTTGTGGCAGTTTTGAGAGATGACTAGCAGATAATGCCCAACTGGAACACTGGGAATGTTCCCAGAAGAAAAATATCACACTTGTGTTGAGAAAGGAATCCAGGCAATCTTCAAGTGAGACACCAACAGAAATCATAAAGAAAAAAGAGCCTTCAACATGGATCATCCATCTGGTATTTCTAGCTGAAGATGTTGGTGAATATTTCAGTCTTGTCTTTTACATTGATAGCTCAGGATGGGGACATTCTTCTTTGTTTAATTGTTCACTACCAATCATAACTGCATGTGACAGGATTGCAGAACTTTGATATGATCAAATTATTGTGGATTTCTCAGCTCTGTCTGTAGTCATGTGTTCTAGCTTCATCAGGTTGGCATCTCATTTTAAGGTGTGCGTGCTGTTGCTCCCATCTACATTCCTCAGTGAACCTGATTTGACTCCCTGGCTTAATGGTCATGATGTGAGATTTTTCTTACATGAGGTTATGTATTGTAGTTGTAAACAATTCTGCACTTCAGCCTGTCAACAGCAAAGGAGCTCCCAGTGTGCCATGTCTCCTCACCTTCCTCCTCATCCTTTTCCTAATTTTGTTGTTCCATATCCTCCTCCTCCCAACATGGTCTCTGGATTCCTGGAAACAATGGTTGAATATGTATGATGGAATTACATGGAAGATGCAGCAGCTTACCATGAATTTTGAAAGCCACTTTGATGTATACTATGGACTGCTTTTGCACTATCAAGGTGGCAGAACCACTACTTAGGCCATTGGAGTCTCGTATAGTTCCTGCTCTTGTCTATTATAATGCCTCAAAGTTTCCTCTCTCTTTTGTGCTCTGCTCCTGGCATGTTCCTGATTATACTTGTGTTAACAATATGAGTTAGTGAAACTTCAAAAACATGTCCAATACCATCAATCCCTTTGGAAACTCATTTGGGTCAATGCAAAGTAATTAATAAACATGCTCAAATGTAGGAATGGAAGATGACAGACAGTCATTTGCTTTGTGTATCTCAGAATGTTTCTTCAAATTACTCCATCACAGTGGTGAGGAAATTCAAACATTGTTTTGGAGTGAGGCTATTTCCTTCAAATCCAAGCTTCAAATAAGACAATGAACAAGAGAAAATATAATTTAGAGATGAATGCAAAGAAATTGTTATGAAATGTGTATTTCTTCTTTTTGTTACTGTATTTAAAAGCTTGTTTTGAACATTTGAAACGTAGTGATTGAAATGCTTGAAGAAAGGTTTTGAATAATTTGTGAGGGAAATGTAATACAGTGTCACCTAGTGGTATGACAGTTGCTACAGTCATTATTGTTCAACATTAGCACATGTCATGAGGATGCCACCAAGTGGTGTCTCAAGACAATACTGTCACTGAATGCCTTTAAGACAGAGATAGATAGGTTCTTGATTAATAAGGGGATCAGGGGTTGTTGGGAAAAGGCAGAAGAATGGGGATTAGAAAAATGTCAGCCACGATTGAATGGTGGAGCAGACTCGATGGGTCGAGTGGCCCAATTCTGCTCCTATATCTTATGGTCTTATGAGATAGGAGGGTTATCCTATGAGGAGAGATTAATTTTTAGATTCTAGAAGAATGAGAAGTAATCTCAAAACAAATACATTTCTTAAAGAGCTTGACAAGGTTCATGCTGGGAGGTTATTTCTCCTGGCTGAGGAGCATATATTAATTTGTTATGAACTCAGACAATATGTTGACCATTTAGGACTGAGGTTAGAATACATTTCAGTTATTGAGTATTTGAAGAGAATGTGAAAAGGTTAGTTGAGTTGAAAGGTCAATTATGATCTTATTGAATAATACACCAGGCTTGAGGGACAGTATGGCCTACTTCTGCTCCTATTTCTTATGCTATTAGAATGATACAGTACAGATGGAAGTCATTTGATCCATCATGCCTTTATAGTTCTTTGGAAAAGTCATCCAATTTGTCCCATACCTCTGCTTTTTCCTCATTAACTACCAAGTAATTATTGGAAAATTGGTACTGAATCTGCTTTTTATCTCCCTGTGTTATCTCTGTTTCTTCAGCCAACTGTGTCCTTTGGCTATCCACACTTCTGCTACAAGAATCATTTACTCCTTATTTACTCTAATAAAACTACTCATGACTTTATCAAACCTCTTGATTTTCAGTACTGCAAGGATAATTGCAGATCTTCTAATCTCTATATGTAAATTATCTCTG
Source organism: Sphyrna mokarran (assembly GCA_024679065.1). NCBI lineage: Eukaryota > Metazoa > Chordata > Chondrichthyes > Carcharhiniformes > Carcharhinidae > Sphyrna > Sphyrna mokarran. The sequence continues at coordinate 43,413,050 of JAGIQG010000013.1, forward strand.
GCATCATTCTAACAATTATTTTCTGTGCCCCTTCCAAAACTTGGTCATTCTTCCCAAAACATGATACTGATGGAAAGCAAAGATAAATATGAGGGCAATTATGGATAGTTTTAAGGTATTACCTTTTATTGCCCGTGATCAAATATATTTGTATGAAAATATGTATATTTCTTTTCCCCAGAGTGACTGAGTCAGCTTAAATGACCCAGTAGCAAGCTTTTTTTTTATTTGAAAGGGAAAGGTTATTTTTTTCTCCGTGCTGTTGTCCTGGAGGTTAATAAAAAAGGCAATGACCCCTAACTTTAGTCCTGAATCCTGGTGTACACAATCTCACACCACACATGCGCATCTGGACTATACGAAAGTTGTGACAGATGGACACGCACGCAATATAAGCATACTGCGTTCAAACCGCTAATTTTTTTTTATATAGCTGTTAGGTTCGAAGCGCTGTGCTGAAGTGCCTCAATTAGAAGTGATGAGAAGCACAAACTTTGCTTACTTGCTACAAAGAACAAAGAACAAAACAGCACAGGAAACAGGCTCTTCGGTCCAATGAGCCCATGCCACCATTTTAACATTCCCTTGTTGCATCAATGACCCTTGTCTTTGTTTACAGAAATCTGCATTGGATCCAAATTGGGGAGACAATTTAGGGACAATTTGTTTTGCCAATCAGCCTAAGAGCACATCTTTGGGGTATGGGAGGAAATCGGAACATCTGGAGAAAACCCATGCAAGCATGGGGACAATGCGCAAATTCCCACAGATACCAGCCCAAATCCCTGTATCTGCACAGCAACAGTGATAGTCACTGAGCTGTCGTGCTCCCATCAACTGGTTCAGTTTAAGCGTACGCTAGCGACATGAAGCAATAGGCTACTCTCGAAAAAATCCAAGAGCAGCCATCTCATGACCCATTGCGTGTATACCCTTTGTTGGACAACAAGGCAGGCTGAAGTACCTGTAGGATAAAAAAGAAATACATCAACAACATGCACAACTTATGCAATTTCCAGGAACGTCAAGGCTCATGATTCCTATTTAAATCAGTCTACTATATTCCTCGATCCTATTCCACTCATGTGCCTATCTAACTATCTCTTAAATAATTCCAGTGTGCCTGCCTCTACCACCTTACTTGGCAGCACGTTCCATACCCCCACAACCTCTATGTGAAAAACCTCCCTCTAATATCCAAATTATACCTTGCCCCCTCACTCTAAGCCTCGCTCTGATGAAAGGTGAGCATTTAGAGTTATTTGTTTGCACACATTTTTTACTGCTCTACCTGCAGCGAATAGAAGCAGTAATCATATCAGAGATATTCTTTAGGTAGGTTAATTTTTTTTGTAAATGTGTTTAAAAGATGTTTAAAATATATGTAATACACCAAAAATGAAAGAAAGGCATACTTTTCATTTTTCCAACTTTGTCATGGCATCCTGCTGTTAATTCCATTAAACAGTACTTTCATATGTAACAAAGTGGGTTTGAGATGTCTGCAATAAGTTTCAGTGAAAGTTCATTTGGATTTTGCTATGTATTTTAGATAGTGTAATTTATCCCATTTTAAGAGTCTCCTTGATGCAATGTTGATCCTTAGATGAGCTGTATTTACAGTGAAAAATATGCAACTTAGCTATTTCAAATGCTTTAGGAAAGTGTAATCCTTAAGATGGCATATGCAAGCCTCTAGGAAGCTCATGTGAACTAACTGTCTGATAGGTATTCCAGAATAGAGTGCAGATTGAAAACTTGATCTCGAGATTGTGTGACTGCTGCTTATGGGACATTGAGTTTCTAAAATTAATGATATATCCTTCTCTCCTTCCCTGTCTCCATCTCTCATTTCCTTTCATCCCTCTATCATTCCCTCCTTCGCTTCCTCATTACATTCCTTCCCTCGCTCCTTCACCCATTCCCTTCCTTCCCTAATTCCCCTCCCTCCTGTCCCTCTCTCCACTTCTCTGTCCCCCTCCTCTTCCTTAATTCCCTGTTTACAAAAAGACAACAGAACCATTTTATTAATTTAAAATTCAATAACAATGTTTTATTAAGCATAGTGTTAAAGTAAAATGATATATATTAATGCAAGAAATTTGGAACAGTTGAGATAGTTACTCAACAAAATGTCAACTTTAGCAAGTGCTAAAGTTAAATATTAAGCCAAGTGTCAGTCAAATATCAAAGTTTTGTAACATATTTTAACATTATTTTAACATTATAACATTATTTTAGTTAATAAATATTTGATATTAAAGTCTACAAAATTTTACAAATGATTTATTGAAACATCAGAACTTAGCATTAAAATTTGAAATTCTGTGAATATCTCATTGAGACATCAAAACATTACGTTTAAATAGGAGATAATTATAACTGAATAACGTAATTGAAATAATCAAAGAAAAAAAATCTACTATTGATTAAAACAGATATCACCTATCTTACAACAAGTGGGTCGCTAGCAGCACGGAGCAATTTAAAAAGGAGCCTGCATAAGAGGAGGGCTGTCTGAAGTAGAGGTAGCAGTGCTGGAGGGAGAGGAGACGGACCCTAATTCCCCCTGCATCGTCCCTGGACCCTTCCCCGTTCCTTGTGACATAACCTGCTGTAACCCTGATGGCAATGCCTCTTGCCCAGTAGCAACTGCAAACAAGTTACGGAATGATGTTGTGTAGATTTAAATAGTATCATCAGATTTAAAAAGAAAACACAATCTATATCCACTTATAAATATTAAATTATAATCATCAATCATAAAAAGTAGAACTACAAATGACACTTTAAAATAACCAAATATGATCGTATTGTCTGTTTAAAATAAAAAAAGAAGTTTGAAAAACCTTCAAAGTGCCTTTCTAACAGCTGTCAGTTATGTTGTTTCCTCTATGTTGCTGCTGTTTAAATCTCTGTCCTCAATGAACATTCCCTTTGTTTCCCTGTCATAAATTATGGCGATTCTGAAACTGCACTTCGCTTGGACCTGTGAGACTGTCCTGATGGAGACCCAAGGCTGCTGGTGGAAATGAAAATTTCTTTGCGTTCTTTGAATGCAGTTTAAGTCTGTACTTGTTTTTTCTTAGTTTCGGCTGGCCATGGCTTCCTGCCGATATGATGTGGAGATGCCGGCATTGGGCTGGGGTGAACACAATGAGAAGCCTGACAACATCAGGTTTAAGTCAAACCAATTTATTTGATAGTAAACTCACACGCGTTTACTGTCAAATATCTTTATAATATCTTTATAATAGTGTCGATATCTTTAGATATCTAATATCTTTAGATATCGACACTATATCATGTGATCTCCGATCAGTGTGGAATCACAGTCCCTGTGGTAGTTGGAAGGACTGGCAACCATCAGTTAGTATATAACAAAGTACCATGTTTTATTTACAAGCAAATGAATATACAGTGAACTTTCACAATGTTAACATTTCCAGCTCGAAGATTTACTCTGGCTGCAAAAGCTGGTACTCTGCACTGAGATGCCACGTTCATTGCCCATAATTTTCCTGGTGTACATCCCTTAAAGGAGCCAGCTGTACATCCTTCCTCCTTTAAGTCCCTTATGATACAATATGTAAATAGTTTATGCAATTTTTAAAATATTAGAACTGAGAAACACTTTCAACACAGTTTATCAGATGTTCAGTCTCTCAGGGGACTTTCTCTTTCTTTGGGAACAATCTAATTCAACTGGTTGTGGTTTACTGTAGGGATAGCTTTGGTTGAGCTTTTTCATGACAACTGTCCTCTGCAATCTCTTGGAGTGATCTTATTATCTTACCCTTCAAGTTCATGGGTGGGGTGAGCCAGAAAATTAGTTTCATGCCTGATTTGTTACCTCTCACAATCTTATCAGCACCAGATATCTGGTGAGATCAGCCTCATGCCCAAGAATGGTGTGAGGATGATTATAATATTTATATTCAATGTCAAATTGTATTTAAATATTATGAGTAAGCCTGGGTTGCAATCATCTAGGCTGACTTATCTTAGAGGCCTTGCCACTGAAGGTCCTCAGTGGCAAGGATCATGTATGGTCCCCATCAACGGGATCCAGACATGATGGTCTCACCAGTAGGGCTGGAGGCCATTAAGGCCACCCTAGAAAATTGGGGGCAGGGATCGGGCAGTGCCAGCCTGGCATCCTGGCACAGCCTACCTGACAGTGCCCAGTCAGCACTGAGTAGTATGAATGTTGTGAATCCTGAGGGGGATGTGCCTAAGGGGAGGAAGTTGGGGGGAATATTGCGCTCTGTGCAACCTGGATCAACAGGAAAGGGGAAACACAGCGCATTCTGCAACAAATAATTGACTGGGATGAGTAGGGCTGGGGGGGGGGGGGGGGGGTTGGCCGGCCCATGTGATGGGGTCATTAGCCCGCCCATGCAGAGAATGGGCAATCAGCTGCAGAGACCAGAGGTTGCTGGGGGGAGACAGTGACTGATCTCTGTTGCACAGAACAGAGAGATCTATGCATATGCAATAGCACTCTCTGCAGTAAGCTGGCTTTTGGGCAAGCTTAGGCTCCATCCCATCCCTTTGCCTCCAGAAAACAGATCTTGCTTCATTTTTTTCCTCAGAGTGTGATAAAATTAGATTTTAACTTGCCCAAAGAATCAGTGCGAATTCTGTTTTCATGTGTATTCAACACTTTCAATTCTTTTGCTAAGATTGCCCCTTGTGTCTCACTTTCTTCAGTTTCATTGGGAACAGCACTTTGACTAATCAGTCACTTCTTTCCTTGGACAAACAACAACACTATTTAATGACACTAATGGATCAAACAGAGATACTGGCTCTTGGGATGGCTTTTGCCTCCACAAATGATCGATGTGTTCCTTCACAAACTTGTTGTGCATTGTTACCTCACAGGACAGTAAACCAGGCATGGCCACCACAATTCCTGAGATCCATTTAGGTTCATTGTCAGAATTCTTGACAAAAACCAAACCATGTATTTCGAATTCTCTCTCGAATTTCAATCAACTATATTGGGCAACCTTTGTTCTGTGCACTGGCAACTAGCATATACTACATGCTACTAATGAATCCATCCCTCTCTTTCTTGCAAAAAATATACTGAAAAGCACAACAAGAGTCATGAGCCTTGAACCAATAAAGGGTTTTATTTGTGCAAGATAGCTGAACAAATATCACTATTTAGCAAAGAAATTACAATTTGTTTTTTTTTAATGCAGCCAGAACAAGGAGAATGAAAAATGTTTTTTTAACAAAAATGTACTTCCTCATAATGCTCCCTAAATATATCACTTTACATTTTTCTGTATTAACATCAATCTGCTATGTTTCATTGGTTTGTCTACATCTCCTTGTAGTTTGCTACTAACCTCCTCGTTGTTTACTACATTTCCAAGTTTTACATCATTGCAAAATGTTAAATGATGTCCTCATTTCCTAAGTCCATGCTATTAATATCTATCAGAAAGAGCAATAGTTCGAGTATCTACTTCTGGGGAATGACACTGTATATGTTCCCAACCCACCAATACCTACCTACCCTCCTCAAATGCCCCACCACTCCACTGCACCTCATCAGAAAAACAACCACTCACCATGTTTTCTGTCCTTAAACAAATGCCTTTAATTGCCCCTCATTCAGTTTTCTTAAGATCCTATCAGTACTTTTCGTATTCAGCTTGATTCTCTATTTTGTTTGGAACTTGACATTTGCCACATTTTCCTTTTTGTGTCTCATTTTGTCTCTTTAGCTTTAGTCATTCAGAGAACAAATATTACAGTTTAGCAAGCAGATATATATACTTCCCTCCTGCCCTCCCCCCGCTGATATTCACACACAAATGGCACAGGCTTTCTTGCCAAAGACTGTTCCTCCCTAAAAATATGTCCACTTACTGCAAATTTGCCCAATCCTTTGCAAAATATTGGTTCATTCAAAAAAAAACTTCATCATTTCTGAGATTCATTCAGATATTACCAGAGATGCGAGGTTAGAGAAACTGGGGGAAGGTAAAAAGGAAGTATTCAAAAAACTGAAGAATACAGTCAGAATACAGTCTCCCACTGTAACTTGGCTGGAACTGCAGAGTAAACTTCTGTTTGCAAATGTAAATAGATTTCTACGACACATCCAGTTAAATCTAGAGACAGAAATGACAGTTTGGAGGAAATTCCCAGCCTGTGCAATTTCAACAAGACCACCGATCATTAACTTAGGCAGATAGTTATTAGATGAAATTAAATAAAGAGCAATGTGAACTGATACATCCTGGAAGGAAGAATATGTGCATAAAAATGGAAATAAAGAGGGAAAGAAAGACAAATAAACAAACTAAACATTAAAACTATATAAGAAAATTTAAAAAAGTAGACAGACACATTTTTAGAACTGGGAAGGCAAATTGGGAATAATGAAAAAAACAAACATTTGACACCCTAGTTTTTATGAATATGGACACATAATACATGGGCAAAGTGGCAATGCTGAATATAAATGAGTCATTGATTAGGTTTCAGTTTGAATATTATATTCAGATTTGGGTGCCCTTTGTCTCCACCACAGGTGATTCATTCAGATGTCACCAGGGATGCGAGGCTAAAGAAACTGGGGAAGGTAAAAGAAGTATTCAAAATACCAACGTGGCTTAATGGCGTAAATATGGAAAAATGACTTTCTCTGATTAGTGACTCGGTAGCTAAAGGGCAGAAAGTAAGCTAGTCACCAAAAGAACCAAGAGAAAGATTAAAATTTTTTAATGCAGAGTTGTTGGGAAGTTGGATACAAGATGCATATTAGCTTTTAAAAGGAAAGTGAACAATTTATTAAAGTAACGGAATATGGAAAGAGAATGAAAAACAGTGAATCACTCTTTCAGTAGATGAGCATACTCATGATGGACTAAATGGAGAACTTCCATGCAGTCAAATTCTATGATTTTAAAAGTAATGCTTGTCAGTAGTTAATTGCGAAAATAACTGTTTGTAACCAGTTAAAATGGGTAACGACTGTCTATAAAAGTGCAAGTCTAGTTACCTATTTATGTGCTGAAGTTGCTAAATTAGCATTGTTGACAATTATGTCAGGAGCAGGTTCACTACTCTGGACTGTAGAAGTCAGTATCAAGTCACATCAGCTACAAATAAATAATCAGCGGCAGTACTTTCAAAAATACAGATCAGGCTGGAAAATGCAGCGTTGATACCCGAGAGTTATTTTCCTTCCCCTGAAGACATTTAAATCTGTCCTTTGCAGCCCTTTTGTGAAAAGTTAGGGTACACCTTCATCTTCTTGCCTCATTCCCTTTCAAAGAGGCGTTATGTTTCTGAAAGGTCAGAGATACAGAAACAAGTGCTTTGTTTGCACAGCTTCTCCATGCCTTTGTTTGGAATGAATGGAAGCTCCATCCCAAACAAAGGCTCCTTGGATATCTGATGTAAGCCATGATGTAGAGATGCCGGCATTGGACTGGGATAAACTCAGTAAGAGGTCTGACAACACCAATTTTAAATCCAACCGATTTATTTGATAGTAATCTGCGAGCTTTCGGCCTTTGTAGCCTTCGTCAGGCGAAGGTGTATTCGCCTGACGAAGGCTACAAAGGCCAAAAGCTTGCAAGTTTTCTATCAAATAAATCAGTTGGATTTAAAATTGGTGTTGTCAGACCTCTATCTGATGTAAGGCATATTTAAATCCTGATCTAATTTGTAGGCTTTCCATCACCTTTTCATCAGAGTTACAGCAGCAGTACGTAAAAAGCATTAAGGATTTATACCCCCTTATTCATCAAGGGATTTTTAAAAAAGATCATTTTAGCAAAACTGACATAATTACATTTTTATGTGGTTTTGTTTACATTTATTGTGGTACCCTCCCCATTTTTTCATAGACGTCCTCATTCTCATGGTTTCCATTTTTATGGGATTGTTCACTCTTCATTCTTTTACCTGTTGAGATAAATATATATATAACTATGGTGAACTTCTCTTCAAAAAAATGGGAGGAAAGTCATATTTACATAAACCTGCACAATGAACTTGGATTATAAGATGTGATGTGACTTTTTCACTCGGCAAGCTTCAGAATATTGATGTATGACCATATTGCTTCAGCACAAAGCAATAAGATTTAAATCACATCTATTTTACCCTATTATTATTTACTTATATTCTTCAAAACCATCTATACACTCAGATTAAAGGGTAAACAGGAGCCCTCTAGAAACACTGCTTTCGATTTAATAGATGGTTCTTGTAGAGCATCCTTCATAGACACTCCCAGTTACTGAAACAAAAAGGATGACCAATTAAAAACCAATTTAAAATGGCATTTCCTAATGAAGTCATTGATGGCATAGTTATGATTATTATGAACTCACCATGTGGAAAATCAGAGGCAAACTCTAGAAAATATAGAATGGGAGGCCTGACAAACAGACACACGTTTTATCCTGGTCTGCTGAAGAGATAAGTGAGTAATACTATGGGACAACCTTTTGCTATGCTGGTAGACTTTATGCAGAGGCAAACTAACTTCTATAAGAAGTACAGAAGCGAATCATGTAAGAAAGCAACTGCTACTGCTCAAGTAGACCCAAATTCATGACCTGGATTCAAATGATAAATGCTCTGTAGATATTATCAGTCTACCTTCCTGTTGTAGAGAACTAGAATGACTTTATTGGACCATATTGATCAGAAGGAATGAAGACAGACTCCCTTTTTATTCCCTATTTTGACTGGAGTGTTGCCACCAAATAAAAGCATGTATTTTTAACTGCAAGAAAAACAAATGATCATAAACTAGACTGAAAGCACCTTGACAGTGATACCATTAGATATCTCTCTGCAAGATCCATTCTACCTCTCCTGCCCATCAAAGCGTAGTATGTTTAAACTGAGGCCAATTCCTGTTGTTCTATATATTACCACTTTCACTTTGATATGAAAAAGTTTCTAACATGCATCAAAATGAAAATCGTGGTATAATTTGGAAGTCAGTTCCTGATCTGACTCCTGAAACCCAATGAGGTTTGGGGGTGTGAGAAACAGTCTGCAAGGAATTCTCACACTAGTTAAAGTTCACAGTGTTGCGTGTCTGTGACTTATTGCAATGTCACATTTGAAAAACATGCAGACATTAATTAAACTAAGTATATGATATTTTTCAGTGCACTTCTAACACTGGGGTGGCGTAGTGGCATAATGATTAGCACTGCTGCCCCACAGCTCAGGGACCCGGGTTCAATTCCAGCCTCTGGTTTGCGCGTTCTTTATGGGTTTCCACCGGGTGCTCCGATTTCCTCCTAGATTCCAAAGATGTGCGAGTTAAGTTGATTGGCCGTGCTAAATTGGCTCTTAGGGTGGAATTTTCCCACCCCCTCCCGCCACGGGAATCAGAGCAGAATTTTCCCTTCCTGTCTACCACAGGAATCATAGCGGGTTGGATAGCACCATGCAGAGATCCATGGATTTTCCATTCTTGAGGTGAGTGCGACCAGAAAATCCTGTCTTGTGTATTGGGAGATTAGCAGATAAATATGTGTTGATATGGAATAGGGTCAGGGTAAGTGTTGGTGGAGACAAGATGGGCCAAATGGTTTTCTTCTGCGCTATAGGTATTGTATGATTCTATGATTAAAAATGAGCAGAAGCGAAATTCCAGGTAACTGGTGTTGAAAGCTGACCAACACACTACATGAATATTGGTTTCGGATCAGCACAAGCTGTATAATGGCAGCCTGGCTGTAACTAAATAATTCTAATGACATGTTGCCAGCCAAGTTCTGTCGGGGAGTTCTCAAGCTAAATTCCTCTCTCTCTCTCTCTCTCACTCTCCAGCTGCCTTTTAAAGTTTCATTGAGATTACAGCATAACCTGAAATCTACAATGAACAAATTTCATATTATGAAAGCAACAGGAATACAACAGCCAAAGATAATTGCTTTGAAATTATAATTTATGAGTTTATTTCCAGAATTTCTACTTTTCTGAATAGCCAAAAGAAAAAAAAATGCATCACTGGTCTGGTTTGGGCAATCAAATATGATAGGCTGTTCCCACGAAGGTACCTGGGTATCACCCTCCCTGTGGGTCACAGACCACTCTTACATTGCACCACAGCCACCCAAGTCAATGAATCATTGTGAAAGCTAACGTAATTTTCTTTCATTTACTTGTCAATTTGCCTTTCAAAGCCATCTGCATTCTCTGCAGGAAAATACTGACTTGAATTTTCCAAGGCAATGGAGAAGGTATTCATATTTTGACTTGCTGGGAGTGAGGGTATCTGATCCCACACAGGGAAATCATAGATCCAGGTTTCCCACGTTATGAATGTTTCAGCATGTGATAACATTGACAGGTTCCCCTCTCAGAAGATGGGCTTTGCTTCCAGTACGACAGAAAATGCTGGAGAAGAAGCCTTAGAACCAGGTAGGTCTAGAGGCCTCAAGAATCATAGGCTAGGTGGAGTTTGGATTGGAGACACAGGGCATATGGAAGAATGAAGAGTGGCATGTTTGGGGCGGCTGGGATGGTAGTGGAGAGGTGAATGGGAAAAAATGTGGACATTGGGAATTCAATTTGAAATGATGGGTACACATGAGGAATGTGTAGAATAATATTAAAATTTCCACCTTGCCTCCTGGGGGTGAGTTAGCCACTTGCACAACACCATCCAGCCTCCAGTAAAACCAGAAATGGAAAGGAGGATAGCATTTTGAATTGCTGTTAGGGATGAGCAATAAATGTTGGACTAGCCAGTGACACCTGCATTCTGAAAATCAATTTTAAAAAATTAAATCATGTCCTTCATGACCACGGGATGACCCCAGATTCTTTACAGCCAATGAAGTATTTCTGCAATATAGTCACTGTTGTAATACAGGAAATTCAGCAGCCAATTTGCACAGAGTAAGCTCCTTTCCACAAACAAGAACGTGACAATCATCAGATAATCTGTTTTATGATATTGATTGTGAAATAAATCATGGACAAGTCACCAGGATTGTGTCCTCTGCCCTTCTTCACAATAGCAATATGGAAAATTTTATGTTCACCTGTTAGATCAGGGATTGCATTGGTTTAATGTCTTAGCTAGAAGGCCTTGCACCACTCCTGTAATCTTGCACTGGCATGTCAGCTTAGATTTTTGTGTTCAGGACTCTGGAGTGCTTGTTTTATCCACAATCTTTTGCATCAGTCCTGAATACTAAAAACCAACCAGTGATTGGCAATGAAATGAGCATGTTGGAGAAAGTTGGATTCAATTCAGATTTTTAACATGTTAACCCCCCATCCCAATTTAAACCCTTAATTTTTGAGCTATAGCATCATAGTGGCATACAATGCAGAAAAGGTCCTTCAAGCAAATCGAGCCTGCATTGATGATGATTAGCACTAAAGTTACGCTAGTCCCATTTTCCTGCATTTGTCCCATATCTTTGAATGTTTTGATACTTCAGCGCTCATCCAAATATTTTTTAAAGATTGTAAGGTTTCCGGCCTTCACCACCTTTCCAGATATTCCAGATAAACCACCCTCTGATTTTTTTTTCTCAAATCTCCTCTGAATCTTTTGCCCCTTATCCTAAAACAATGCTCCCTTGTAATTGATACCTCACTAGAGGGGAACAGCTGTTTCCTATTCACTCTGTCCATATCCCTCATAATTTTATACATGTCAATCATGTCCCCTTTCTAGCCTTCTCTGCTCTAAAGAAAACAATCCAAACCTATCTGGTCTCTCCTTATAGTTCACATGATCCAACTCATGCAACATCAAGATGAATCTCCTTTGTATCCCTCTTGTGCAATCACATCCTTCCTATAGTGAGGTGACTGGAATGTACACAGTATTGCAGCTGTGGCCTAACTAACATTCTGTACAACTTCAACATAACCTCCTTGTTCTTATACCCTATACTACAACTGATAAAAGCAAATGTTCCAAATACCTTATTAACTGACATATCCACCTGTTCTGCTATCTTTATGTGAATAAGTACTCTAAGGTGCATCTGATCTTCTGAGCTTCCTACTGACCTGCCATCCATTACATAGTCCCTTGTCATGTTACTTCTTTCAAAGTGCATCATCTTGTATTTATCAGGGTTAAACACAACCTCCCATTGTTCTGCCATCTGACCAGCCCATCAATATTTGACTATCTTTTTCTACGACCATCTTTTTCACTATTAACCATTCTACCAATTGTGATGTCACCTGCAAAATTACTTATCTTCCTCCCTCCCCACATTATCATCTTTATCAATAAGTGATCCAGCACTGAATCTTGTGGTATGCCAATGGAACTAACCTTCAGTCACTCAAACAGCCTTCTATCACTGCCCTTTGCATCCTATTATTAAGCCAGCTTCAGATCCATCTCACCAGATTTCCCTAAATTCCACGTGCTTCAATCTTCTCAATCAGTGTCTCATTTCGGACCTGATCAAAGGCTTTGCTAAAATCCATATAAACTATATCAAGTGCACAGGCTAATATTCTTCCCAATGTGCCTGAATATATCTGTATGATTTTGAAATATGATATTGCAATTTTTGAAATCTTAATATGTGTTATTTCTTTTTCTAAATAATTATATTGTGCTTATACATTATTTTAAGTTAGTACTGGATCTTTTTGTGGTGTATGAATGATGAAAAGGCATCAGTCTTAAACATAACTCTTCTTACCATGGATGCCTCTAGCCTGCTGAGTATTTTCAGCATTTATCACTTTTATTTTAGGTTTCCAATATCTGCGGTATTTTGCTTATGCATTCAAATTATATGGTTTGTTGTATCTGTTGCAAGTAAATAAAAGATAATCTTCGAAAATTCAAAATGGTTTGTGTAGTGATAGATTGTGCTCACATGACATTTATAGGTGCAGACATTGATAAACTGAGTTATTTTGCACTCTCAGTATGAATTGTTTGCTGGGTTGACTTGTTATGAAGCACGCCACCCTTGTTATGAAGTCCATTACATTGTATGTAGCATAAAGTAATTGCATACAAGTTTACATATCTGTGTTATCAGCATTATATAAAAGATTGGTGAGCGATGTTTGTGGTTCATCAGCCCACGAGATGTCTGTGGTTGTGGTCTATGCTGTGACCTGTATTTTCCAAAGCCATTTAACAACCGGTTTGATGAACAATACAACAGTGAGGTTGTGACTGCAAAATTGCAAAAAATATTATTTGATATACGGTTACATTTATTCATAATATAAAATTAGTTTATTAAATTATTTTAATAAGTACTTGGGATTATTTATAATAATATAATAGTGATTTTTGTAGGATTATAATTTTTAACTATTATTTGTCGAATATTTCAGAAACTTCTTTAAATTTTACATTCCATTTTTCAAAGCCATTGGAATCAAAGATGATTCTGAATGGCTGACTGGGTGGTGAAAAATCTGTCAGGATTCCAGATGAAATTGGATTGGGCAATCACAGCTAGCAAATACAATGATACAAATCATTTAAAAATACAACACTGTTTTTTTGTACCTCCATGCAATCACTATTGTGCTTTACTGGTAAAAATTAACTGTTGGGTAAAGAATAACTTAACTTTTCTAATACATTTAATCCTGAAATATGACTTCTTTAATTACATGTATTGCTTTGATGGGGTGGCATATTGGCACAGTGGTTAACACTGCTGCCTCACAGTGCCAGGGGTCTGGTTCAATCCAGCCTTGGCTGACTGTGTGGAGTTTACATGTTCTTCCTGTGTCTGTGTAGGTTTTCTCCGGGTGCTCTTGTTTTTTCCCCACACTGTAAGAAGTCTTACAATACCAGGTTAAAGTCCAACAGGTTTATTTGATAGGAAACACCACTAGCTTCCGGAATGCTGTTCCTTTGTCAGGTGAGTGGAGAGTTCCGAAAGTTAGTGGTGTTTACTATCAAATAAATCTGTTGGATTTTAACCTGATGTTGTGAGACTTCTTACTATGTTTACCCCAGTCCAACGCCAGCATCTCCACACATTCTTCCCACACTCCTAAGAAGTGCAGCTTAGGTGGACTGACCATGCTAAATTGCCCCCTAGTGTCCAAAGATACGTAGGTTAGGGGAATAGTGCTGGTAAATATGTAGGGTTATGTGGATAGGGCAGGGGAGAGAGCCTGGGTAAGTATGCACTGACATTCTTGGAGAGTCGGTACAGACTTGATGGGATAAATAGCTTCCTTCTGCACTATCTGGATTCTATGGTGCATTAATGTTTAAATTAGTGACTTAAACCTCTCAAGCTTCCTTTCATCCTTACAATTCCTGTTTTTGATCAAGCTTTTCTTTATCTTTCTTACTATCTAATATACAATCTCTGGCTCTGTCTTTGGCTAATTATCACATCATCACATTAACAACTTAATGTAAATGCAAATTGTTCTTGTAAAAATAGGGGTGCATTCCCACAGGTCTTCTGTGAAAGATAGGGCAAACTAGAGAAAAACTCTACATAGCAATTAACACAAGACTTCTATACAACTCTCCCTGACTTTTTCTCCTTGTCATTCACAGCCTTTCAGAGATTTTGCACTGTTGTATCAATTATTTAATTAGTAATCCACATTTTATGAATAAATTGCAGAGTGGGGTCTTATAGAGATCTATTAATTTATGTTATGGGCATTTACAATGTTGTTTTTATTCTTTTGGTTAATTTTTTGATAAGGTATTGTTGCCAATACTAATATTTATTGTCCATATCTAATTGTCTTAACAATTCTTCTTGTACTGCATTGCATTTTGACACAACTGAGTGGCTTGATGGATCACTGCAAAGGGCAGTTAAGAGCTGAACATATTGGTGAAGTATTGGAATTTACATAAACAGGTAAGCTCAGCAGGTTTCTTCATGAAAGAATATTAGCAAATTAGTTTCTTTCTTATAACCCAACTGCTTTGTTTTACTTTACTGATACAGCTCACTTTTTCTACTTACATATTTTAATAAAGAGATTCTAAGTTTTCATAATATCATGGAATCCCTACAATGCAGAAGACCATTTTATCCATCAAGTCTGCACCAACAGGCCATAGCCTCATAATCCCACGTATTTACTCTGCTAACCTCCACCCACCTGCCCCCGCTCCATCCTATATATCTCGGGACATTAAGGATCATGACCAATCAACCTAACCGGAACATTTTTGGACTGTAGGAGGAAATTGGAGCGCCTAAAGGAAACTCACGCAGACAAGGGAGAACTCTACAAAGACAACTACCCAAGACTGGAATTGAATCTGATTGCCTGGCACTGTGAGGCAATGCTAACCACTGAGCCATCACACTGCTAGGTGATTGCTTCTTGATTTGTACCTTGCATAGAATCCATATTTTTGTTCTCACAATAATTTCATTCACATTTTTACTTTCTCTTCACTTACCTCGCCTCCTTGACCTAATCCTACAATATCTCACAACTGCCCACGTTAAAATAGCGGTGAAGATCAGTGCTCCTATTCCAGAGAATGCACCTATGAGACCACAATTTACCATGACATAATCTAAAAAGTAAAACAGATATTTGATGAGGGCCCATGACATAGAACAGATTTTCTGTAAATAAAAATATCATAATTCAATAAGTAGCTGCAGCAGCAGGAATTGTGCAATTTATTCTCTTATAACCAGGTATTAATGGCCAATGTGATCTTATTGGCATGGTGTGGCATGGAGCAGCATGGTTGCACAGTGGTTAGCACTGCTGCCTCACAGAGAGCGACATGAGTTCAATTCCTGGTTTGGGTCACTGTCTGTGCGGAGTCTGCACGTTCCCTGTGTCTGCATGAATTTCCTCTGGGTGCTCCAGTTTCCTTCCACTGTCTGAGAGACGTATTGGTTAAGTGCATTGGTCGTGGTAAATTCTCTCTTAGTGTAACCGAACAGGGGGCGAAGTGTGGTGACTAGGGGATTTTCATTGTAACTTTATTGCAATGTTAATATGTCTACTTGTGATACAAATAAATACACTTTAATCTTATTTGTTTTGATCTCAGGCAAACACTTATAAAACAAGTTAATTGCTAGCTGCAACAATTAACTGTTTGATCAGGAAAATTGGAGACCTCTGTATTTGCATTTGTGCTTATCTACATCCTGACAAACATTCAGTTTAAACTCCTTCAGCAAAACAACACTTGCTCTGTCTGCCGCAGAATTGACCGCCTACATATGAGCTCAAACCTTGCTTTGGGCTTTATCATATGTAGAAGGTAAAGGAGATAAACATCTTTTAGTTTGTTCAGAAGGCTGAAACTTTCTTCATATGTTTCAATTAAATGAATAAAGGGGATTAGAGAGAGGTTTAGAAGAGTTGTTAGTAACTTTTAGAGCTGGCAGAAAGAAAAATGAAATATCAGAACTAAACATTAACCTTTAAAGTAATAGTTGGAATGCCATAAGTTTAATTTGCTGTGTTTGTTTTGTAACTTACGCATTTGTTTTGTAACATAGAACAATCTGCTTACCAAACAGCATTCTTACCATTGGTTTTGTTGTCTTTCACATGAGTTAGGTTAAAGTCTTCAATTTGCAAATCATCCATTGTCACTACTTCCCCTGGAAAAGTTAATGCCCAGGAGGAATTAATAAACATGGACTGGCACCTTATTACAAATACACATTTTGTGAAGCACAATATTATCAAATGTACAAGACCATTTTGTGTTTTTAATAATGGTTAGTTGATCTCCCGTAGTTTTTTTGGCAGATGGAGACTAGTGGAGAAACTGAAGACTGGATGGGAAGTGGAGGCTGAGGAAAGAACTGAGGAGGTGAACACAGCCCTGAGAATTGATGGGAGGTTTACAGGGGCTGTGGCTAATGACAAACTGTGAGATTTTCTATGGCACTTGCATTTTTATTGCTAAGGAAATTATTTGCTTCACAATGGCTGGCTCACTGTTAGATATTTCACATGAGTGCTGATTTTTCATGGACTAATTCTGTCAATTTGGCAACCGATGCAGGCCAATGAAACCTCCAACATAGTACACTCACGAGGTGAATTAGTAACATAAATTTTACCAGTACAAATGTTTTTTGTATTTATGGTTACCTCAGTATTGTCATTGTCAAAATGTGAACTGAAGAAAGTTACTATAGATGTCAGAGCTATAAATGTGAAGTACAAAAAAAATTCTTGCAGATATGTATGCAGCAAATTCTTGGTGGCTTTTAGAAATCAGACAACATCCTTATCTAATTTAACATCAAGGCCAGTACAAAGAACAAAGAACAACACAGCATAGGAAACAGAACACACGGCTCTACAAGTCCGCGCCATCCATTTTAGCACTCAGTGAGTGCCTTATTCAAGTCTTTTGTCGACCAATGACACTTTTGTCTACCTCTAGTGGACTCCACAACAAAGGAGTGCAAATTTAGGGAATTATATGTGCGTTAGATTAAGAGAGATCCAATTTAGGAACAAATTATTGACACAATCAGCCTAAAAAGCACATTTTTGGGATGTGGGAGGAAACCGGACCACCTGGAGAAAATCCACGCAAGTATGGGGAGAACATACAAACTCCCACAGATGTTGACCCAAGCCAGAGATCCGACCCGAGTCCCTGTAACTGCATAGCAAACAGTGATAGTCATTGAACTGTCATGTTGCTTGTCAATTGGTCTAGTTTAAGCATACACTAATGGACATAAAGCACTAGGCAACTCTTGAAGCAACATCCAAGAGCATCTCTCGCCCAACCCACCACGTGTATGCCCTTTGTTGACCAACAATGCGGACCAAATCGCCTGTGGGTGTAAAAAGGAGACATTAATAAACATACAACATTCTTTCATATCCCTCCATCTCCAGTCTGCTCGTGTGCTTATCTAGATAAGTCTTAAACAGCCCTAGCATGTCTATTTCAACCATTCAACTCGGTAGTGCATTCCAGGCCCCCACAACCCTCTGTGAAGAAACATCCCTTTAACATCTGAGTTATACCTCGCCCCTCTCACATTGAGTCTGTGATCCCTCGTGATTTTTGCATCTAAGCTAGGAAAAAGCTTCCCACTGTTCGCTCTATCTATACTCTTCATAATCTTACATACCTCTATTAGGTCTCCCCTCATTTTCCATCTTTCCAGGGAGAACAATCCCAATTTGCCCAATCTCTCTCATAGCTAAGACTCTCCATACCAGGCAGCTTCCTGGTAAATCTCCTCTGCACTCTCTCCAAGGCCTCCATGTCCTTCCAATAGTGCGGTGACCAAAACTGGATGCAGTACTCTAAATGTGGTCGAACCAATGCTTTATACAACTGAACATTAGACACCAACTTTTATACTCTACACTCCTTCCAATAAAGGCAAGCATACCATATGCCTTCTTCACCACCTTCCCCACCTGTACTGTCACCTTCAAAAACTTGTGAACTTGCACACCTAGGTCCCCTCTGTGTTTTATACTCTTAATGATGCTACTATTTATTGTATAGCCTCTCCTACATTAATTCTTCCAAAATGCATCACCTTGCATTTATCTGGAGTAAATTCCATGTGCCATTTCACGGCCCAATTTACCAGCCTATCTATATCCTGCTGTATCGTCTGACACTGTTCGTTACTATCAGCAAATCCAGCCATCTTCGTGTCATCTGCAAACTTGCTGATCACAAGAGTTACTCTCTCTTCTAAATCATTTATGTATATTACAAACAGTAGAGGTCCCTGTATGGAGCCCTGTGGAATACCACTAGTCACAGACCTCCAGTTAGAAAACGACCCTTCCACTGCTACCCTCTGTCTCCTGTGGCCAAGCCTGTTCTCAACCCATCTCGCCATCTGTCTTTGTATCCCATGAGCCTTAACCTTTTTCACCAACCTGCCATGAGGGAGTTTGTCAAATTCCTTACCGAAATCCACATAGACGACATCCATGGCTCTTCCTTCATCCACCATTTTTGTTACCTTCTCAAAAAATTCCACCAGATTTGTAAGGCATGACCTCCCTCTTACAGAAGCATGTTGCCTGTCACTAATGAGATTGTTCTGTTCTAAATGCGCATATATCCTATCTCTAAAAATCCTCACCAACAATTTTCCTACCATTAATGTGAAGCTCATCTGCCTATAATTACCCAGGTTATCCCTGCTACCCTTTTTAAACAACAGTACCACATTCGCTACTCTTCAATCCTCTGGGACATCACCTGTGTCCAAAGAAGAGACAAAGATTTCTGTCAGAGTCCCAGCAGTTTCATCTCTTGTCTCCCTGAGCAGTGTAGGATAGATGCCATCAGGCCCCGGAGATTTGTTAGTTTTAACGTTCCCTAAAAAACCTAACACTTCCTCCCTTGTAATGGAGATTTTCTCCAACGGGTCAACAACTCCCTCTAAGACGCTCCCAGACAACAAGTCCCTCTCCTTTGTGAATACTGACACAAAGTATTCATTCAAGATCTCCCCTATTCCCTTGGGCTCTAAACATAATTCCCCTCCTTTGTCCCTGAGGTCTGATTTTTTTCCTCAACAACTCTTTTGCTCCTAACATATGAATAAAATGCCTTTGGATTATCCTTAATCTTATCTGCCAAGACCATTTCATGACCTCTTTTCACCCTTCTAACTCCCCATTTGAATTCTCACCTATTCTCTCTGTATTCTTCCAGAGCTCTCTCTGTTCTCAGTTGCCTGGACCTAACATACGTCTTTCTTTTCTTTCTGATCATGTCCTCAATATCCCTAGTTAGCCACTCTCTAATCTTGCCTTTCCTATTCTTCCTCTTTACAGGCACATGGCTGTCCTGCAGCCTTATCAGATGTCCCTTAAAAGACTCCCATGTACCATATGTGGACTTACCCCTGAACATCCTCTCCCAATCAATGGCCACAATTCCTTCCTAATCCAGTTATAGCTAGCCTTTCCCCAATTTAGCACAATCACCTGTAATCTCACAAACTGCAGAAATCACTGAAGTTTAAAAAATCTCTATACTGGAAGTGTGTAACCAACTGCAGCGAGGTCAGGCAGTTGAGGATGGGCAGTGAATGCTGGTCTAGTCACTCAAGTCCACATCCCATGAATAAATAAAAAAAATTCTATAATGCAAAAATAAACCAAAGTCCAAGAACCAATTTATGAAAATATAGATTTATGATTAAGCGATGCAAACAGAGTATTGGGGAGTTAGACTCATAATATTTGCTGTTGATACATTATTTTATAAAGTTTCAAAGCACAAATATGATGCTAATTTTATATTATTCTTAAACAGGGTCTTTCTTTGGTTCTTCCCACATTGATACAAACATGAGCAACTTCTAACTAAATATGCTAGCTGTATTAAGGCAGAATACTGGGAAGATCCATTTGACTGACTCTAATCCTTCATTAAATCCATGAAGCAAAGCAATTTAAAAGTGAGAGTAATATATGATTGTTAGAAAGCAATTATAATGCAAACATAAAAATGCCTGAAACACATTATATTCATTTTGATAACTGGGGAGAATCATCAACATATTTCCATTTCTAAATTAGAAAAGAGATTCATTAAGAAGCTATGAACTGAATTGGTGCAGCTGCAAATGATCAGAAGAAGCCCAATGGTATGCATTATCCTACCTATTAATCTTGGCTTCAGCTTGCTGAGGCCAATTATTTTTATTTGATGTCAATGGCAGTGTTGGCATTTATTACCCATTCTTAGTTGCTTGGAGAAGGTGGTGGTGTGGTAATTTGTGCTTGTAGCAGTTTGATACAAACAGCACCTTCTGCTGCCAGCAAGCTAGCTACCTATTAGTTAATCACATTGCTGTGAGGCTGGAGACACACAAGGGACAGCCTGGGGAGGACAGTAAAGCCCTTCCCCAAATTGTTTTCCTGTTAAAATTTGGCTCTCTCAAACAGCCCAACAATGTTACACGATGAGAACTTTGTTTTAATTTGAACCGACTTTAAATTCTCAAACAACTACTGTTTTTCATCAAAATTTGTTGTTTTTGAGTTAGGGATTGGGCTCAAAATTGAAGAAAATGGATCCCTTTATCGAAGAAAAAAAAGTTTTAATTCCGCAGCCTGTGCGACCATTTCCATTATTTCCTCGTGGAGCTTACTTTATTGCTCTTATTTTTCCAAAATTGTACGAAATATCACCACCCCGCGCTAAAGATTAAGACCTTTGAACGCCCATCAGTTTCCTCCGGCTGCCTTTTGCTCAATCAGATAAAGGGCGAGGTGGAGACCTTCTGGGAGGGAGAACTGGCGAACCTGGGCAAACTCTGGAAAGTGCTGTCCCCGCACCACCATCCTCCCCTTCCAAGCCTTTGTTGCTTGTCCCGAAAACGCTCATCTAGACCGCAGTTCAGAAACTCTTTTTAACCTTTGAATATTGCTTGGGTTTTTCCTACTTGCCCCACCACCACTATCGTGCGAAAGCTCTACACTCAGTAACTGCCACGTCTTTTCTGACTCTTATAGAAAAACAATGGTTAGAGGGGAGGGAAGGGGAGATGAAAGGAAAGAGGAAAAAAATGTGAGATACAATGACAAAAAAGAGAACTCAATTAAATGGACTCTAGGTCAGCGACGATAATGAGAATTTTAGATGTAGACCCTGAAAATACCAGACATGTATGGGTTGTACACGAATGACTTATTCGCATTCAAAGGACTCACGCTAACCACTTCTCTGAATGACAGGTCCTTTTAATCTCAATGCAAGCGAACTGGTATTTCTGTGACGACTCTTTTTTTTCTGTTTGCACAGGTATGCAGACTTTTTCGTTCACTGTTCGGTATTTAGCAGAGAAATTCATCCGCTGTTTGCCTTATTGAGGGGTTTCTTCCCCCGAAGACACAACCTTTGATTCAATCTGTTGGAAAAAAAAAGCCCTTTCCCATATATCTGAACACTTAAATTTCTTTGAGATCGTTGTCCGTAATAATATTATCCAATTGCATAAGTTTATTTTTGTCTGTTTTGATTTTCGTTTTTACCAGTTCTCTTAATTTTGCTAAAACAGCCACCTGTAGACACTGGGATCAGATATTCCACACGGATTCATTGGAAAAAGCAGAGACTTCCAAAGGCCGAAGTAGCTCGATTCTCAGTGTGCTCTCAGGGAGACTGTACAGCGCTCTGGAAGTTGTATTCATCACTAGAGAATTCTAGAATTCCAAATATATATAACTGATGCATTTCAAAATGATTCACGATAATAAATCAACGAGGGAATGATTTAAATTGCTGGACAAAAATCTAGGTTTGAGATGGAGGTGCCCGAGTTGGACGGGGCGTGGGCACAGTAAGCAGTCTCACAACAACACGTCAAAGTCTCACAGGTTTATTTGAAATCACTAGCTTTTCGAGCGCTGCCCCTTCATCAGGTGGATGGAGGTTGGTTCACAAGCATGGAATACATGACACAATTGCAAGATAATTACATATTAGAATGTGAAGAACCGGCGGAAGGCAAGTCTTTACAGGTAACGTGTGATTATCCTTCTCTCCATGCACACTGTACTTGTAAAGGCTTGATTACCTGTAAAGATTCATATTGCAACTATTCTTCACATTCTAATATGTAATTATTTTGCGGTTGTGTCTGTCTATATACGCTGTGAACTAACCTCCAGTCACCCGATGAAGAAGCGGCAAAAGCTCGTGATTCCAAACAAACCTGTTGGATTTTAACTTTGTAAGAAGTCCCACAGCACCAAGTCTAGACTGTAAGAAATGTGAGGTAAGACAGATTTTTAGATGTCATTTAGTTTCGTCGACGAGCTTTTTAGGGAAATATCCCAGGATGGAAGAGGTTGTGAGTGGGAGAATTACAGCTCAGCTTCTCCCCACTGGAAGTATTTATTTTTAAAACTGGATTGTAATGAATTAAGGAACGAGCTCTAGAGGTAAAGTCCATGATCTTATCTGGTCTATCCAGTAATCTAAGTTCTGTGAAAGATGGGTATGATGTCAAAGATGCATATGCAACCTATG
Source organism: Sphyrna mokarran (assembly GCA_024679065.1). NCBI lineage: Eukaryota > Metazoa > Chordata > Chondrichthyes > Carcharhiniformes > Carcharhinidae > Sphyrna > Sphyrna mokarran. The sequence goes on from JAGIQG010000013.1 coordinate 43,436,022, forward strand.
AGGCTCAATCAACTGCGTTTCAAAAATGTTAAAAACATGTTGCTCCAAAGATTTAATTGGAGGGGAATAAGGTAACACTGCCCTTAGTAATATTGAATCTGCATATCTACAATCTTCAGCTACTGACAAGTTACAATAATGTTCTCCCACTAGGTTTATTTTATGAAAATGAATACAAATTCGTTTCAAGGACTGCAATGATTAATTAGTGCTTTAATTTCATCTGCATTTAACACCGAATAGGTAAGCGTACTCACCAATCACCTTCACTATGGTGTGCTGGCTAAACTCCTCTCCACTATGAGATGTGATGGTGCAGAAATATGTCCCCGAATCGTTCAGCGTGACGTTTTGGAGAGAGAGAGAGCCATTAGGATAGATTTGTGCCTTGAGACTGTAGTTGCTGAACCAATGTGGCATCTGGCTACCGTTATTCGGTATGAACTCAACAATTAAGCGGTGGGTGCTGGAATTCGTATACATCCACTGTATGGTGTGTACCTGTTCAGTCGCCACCCTGACTGGCATTGCCAGGAAGATGTTCCCATTCACCGTTCCATTTACAACGTTGGTATTGTTTCCAGTGGCCGCTGCCTGCAGCACAGCTGAAAGAGATCGGAGGTAACAGAATCAGGCTACAGATTCTTTATAATGTAGACAAGGCGAGACAACAAGAATGGGCAGTTGTCCCAGACGGGAATTACCTTGCAGCCACCAGATGTACAGTGCACCTTGAAGAAGTTTTCTAGTCCACTTCATCACGGAAACAAGCCCACTCCGCTTTCAATCTGTTGTAACAAGCGCAACTGAGGCAAGTGATTCTCGCCTCTATTCCGGTAGTGGTTAGAGGAAAGCAGAGGCGAGCGACGAAACCAAACTGCCAGCTATCTGCAATGAAAATGTGAAAGGCTCGGTAGGTAGTTGGAAGAAAAACAAGCCGATAGCAATAATGGTCAGTGCATGGAAAGCAGGGACAAGTCAGTGCCTAAGTTGGCTATTTGAAATATGGGAATATATGTTTCATTGTCAAACTTTGAAATGATGGTATCTACTATCTTCTAGATGATAACTTCCGTGTTGTGCTGATATTATACACAAACTGGTTTAATGAATAATGAACTGGTTTAATGAATAATAGGAAATTGATAAAATCACCACACAATTCACAGTTAATAATTTAAAAGTTTATTTTATATATATAAAAAATCTTCTATCTATGCTGTATCCTGTTTCAGAATCGTGATTTCTTCAATCAAACCATTAGATTTTATTCCATTGTATTTCGATATATTGGGAAAATGGAGATTGCACGAGATTAAGATCCAAATCCCGCTCCTGGCCATGTGCAGGAAAGAATTCCTCAAATGTCTGACCTGATTTCTGATCAATATGAAAAGTCAAACTGATTTCGTTAAAAGGAGTGTCACTCAAGTCAAACTCAAAAAATTAGCACATTATACTCAAATGGTAAGGGATTACAAATGAATAAGTGTTCAAAATACAGTTGACAAACCGGGGCGAAGCTGCAAACTGATCTTGGTGAACGAATTAATTCAGAACGGTTTTTCAGTCCAGGTTAGTAAGGCAATATTCCGACCCACAACACGAATCTTTGGATCAGATATTTTAGATACAACAGTAAAACAAGCATTAAACTAGTAAAACTGTTTGCTTTGAAGTCAGTGTTTATCTTAGCGTGTGTCTGTCAGATACACATCGAAGTACTCACCGTCACAAATGAGAGTTATTTTTAAAAGGTTCAAGTTTAGTCATTCATAGCAGTTACATGGGGGATTCTATTTCCGAGCGAAGCTGCCAATTTTGGCCTGATCTGGTTCTAGCAGAAATAGTTTAATATCCCTTGCATTTGACAGGGTGGTCAAGTTTTCGAAAAAAAACTTGCACATCCTGGACAATTATATTTACAAGGAATTACTTACATGTGTGCAGTTACTGGATATTTAGTTTGAGCGGCTGAGAGTGAAGCTGTGTGCATGTCACAGCATTGTGCAGGGCAGGAAATGGTAGTTCCAAGGTAGATAACATTACCAAGCTTCTTAAGTAATTACTGATCTCAAAACAGGAGCTGCAGCAGAATTGCTTCTTCCCAGATTAATCCCACATTTTGGTGAATGCAGCCTCCTGTTTCACGTTCTTAGATAAACTGCAGAATTTCAGACCTGCTTCGTGCAAAAGCATAGCCAATCAAACAGTGAAGTAAACTGGCAGTAATTAAGAAATCCCAAAGGTGTTACCCACAATGTAATTGTTTATTACACAGTGTGAAGGCGTACATTTTTCCGATAAATTAAACGAAAATTACTAATTTATTTAATTTCCACACACATCAGGTACTTAATAATTAATTAATAATCACGGACCACTACAAACTTACCTGATCTAGTATCACGGAGTGAGCAACACATTTAATTAACCAATATAAGAGTAAGTATTCGGCAATGAAGTGTATGAATTGATGAGTGAGTAGTGTGGTGAGGGTGGGAGTGGGCAGTGTGGGAGGAAAAGGCTTAAATGCAGGACAATTATGTAGCTAATGAATAAGTATACGACAACGTAGTATTGAGTGTGTAGAGTGTTGTTTAACAATCAACAAAACAGCAAGCACAAGGATGAAAACAGACTTGTGTCTGTTCATCGCACGGCTGAAGACAGAGGCAGAAAGTATAATAAGGCTGAATGCGAATAAACCAAGGCAGTGACAGATGGAGGCAGGAACCCAAACAAAGTAAATTCCGCATTTCAGTCGGATTTTCTTAAGCAGGTTAATGACGCTAAACACAGGTTGATCCAGTCACCCTTGGAATTGCAAAGAGAAAACTGCAGGTGTAAAAAGAAAAACGGGTGTAACAGCCAAAAAGATTGCTATCCATTATTAGTCACATACAAACTTGACAATTCCCACACAGTTAATTCAATTTTTATATTGTAGAAAATGTGAAACACCGGAAATCTGTAATAGAAACTGAACATTCTGAAAAGCATCTTCTTAGTCAGAAGAAGACTCGAGAGAGAAGGCGACTTGCTTCCACCCAGTTCAGTGACTGTGTACTCTGCAGGTTCTGCCATTTGCAGGTAGGTGCTGCTTGAAGGGTGGGTTGTTTAGAAGTTTTTGCGTTCCTTCCAACTCCTCGACTTTACCTCTGCAGGTTCTCCCACCGGTTATTAAGTCATAGTGCAGTACAGCATGGGAGCAGGCCCTTCGGTCCAAGCTGTCCATGCTGACCATGGTGCCCTTCCAGCTAATCGCAGTTGCCCGCGTTTGGTCCCTATCCCTCTAACCCTTTCCTATCCATGTACATATCAAAATGCTTTTTTAAAATCGTTGGGTATGCTTGACTTCCTCAAAGAGGCAGGACATCCCTACAACATTTTTTTTTCTTGCTATCCTCCTGGGGATGTGCTGCCCAGACTGAGTTCCCACTGGAGCAGTTCACCAGGCAGGAATACAGGAAATAATCAACAGGTCAGGAAGTATTGTGGAGAGAAACTGAGTTAACCAGTCGGTAAGAATTTATCAAGACTCTTTACATTTTGATACAGTATGCATAATGTTATAAAAACATGACAAAATAGAAAATGATGGATGTGCACTACAAATCATTCAGCATTTATAAGGGAAAATATATAAATTCAATATCAAAAGTGCATACTAATCAATACCTGCTTTTTTTGGGTTATCTGGAGTCTGTTTTCAACAGAAGGCAGAGATGAAATGGTCAATGGAGTACAGCAGATGAAGAGTGAGACAGTAGCACAGTGGTTAGTACTGCTGCCTCACAGCACCAGGGTCCAGGTTTGATTCCTGCTTAAGTTCACTGTGTGGAGTTGGAATGTTTGCACTGTGTCTGCGTGGGTTTCCTCTGTGTGTTCCAGTTTCCTCCCACAGTCCAAAAGACATGATGGTTAGGTGCATTGGTCATGCTACATTATCCCTCAGTGTACCTGAACAAGTGCCAGAGTGTGACAAATAGGGGATTTGCACAGTAACTTCATTGCAGTGTTAGTCATTAATATATAAATGAAACAGACTAGAGAGTAGCTATGCAGATCCTGGGGTGTAAGGATTTTTGTTCCTGATGATTCTCAAACTAGATGATAATTATAACTTTTTGAATCCAAAACACACACCACTGGAAAACTCAACAGGTCTGGAGGCATTTTTAAGGAGAGAAAAGAGCTGACATTCCGAATCCAGATGATCCTTTGTCAAAGCTAAAACACGTAGAAAGTGGGAGACGTTTATACTGCAGGGAGAGAGAATGAAAGATGAATCATAGTCTTAGAAACCAAGGGAAAAGACTGCTAATAGCTGTTGACAGAGATAACAAAGAATGTGAATGGCCAAATGGCAGAGAAGTTGTAAGCTATGCCAGATGAAGGTGGGGGTGGGGATGGAGATTGTTGGGGGGGGGGAGGGAATGGGACAGAGGTACAATGTAGAAAAGGTAAGGGATAGGGGATGAAATGGGGGGGGGGGCGGCAAGAGTGGGGAGAGAAAAATGAAGAATGAGAACAGTAAAAATTAAATAAAATGGAATGAAAACAAAAGGGGCTGAAGTTGGGTAGAGCAAATCATTTGAGACTGGAAGACTGTAAAATGCCTAGCTGGAAGATGGGATGCTGTTCCTCTGGTTTGCATTGAGTTTCACTGGAACATTGCAGCAAGTCAAGGATAGACATGTAGTCATAGGAGCAGGATTGTGTGTTAAAATGACAAGCAACTAGAAGGCCAGGGTCCTGATTGTGCACAGACCCAAGATGCTCAGCAAAGTGATTACTCAATCTACGCTTGGTATCACCGATATAGAGAAGACCACATTGGGAGCAGTGAATGCAAATTGAAAGAGGTGCAAGTGAAACAAGTGGAATGAATGTTTTGGACCTGAGATGGTAAAAGTTTTTTGAATAATTGTAAGTAAATAAATTTGATTTGGTTTTGATTTGATTTATTTTCATCATATGTATTGGTATACAGCGAAAAGTATTGTTTCTTGCAAGCTATATAGACAAAGCACATCATAGAATACATAGGGAAGAAGAGATGGGAAAATGCAGTGTTATAGTTATTAAAGATCAACTTAGTATAAGGTAGGTTCATTCAAGAGTCAGATGGCAGCAGGTAAGAAGCTGTTTTTGAGCTGGTTGGTACATGATCTCAGACTTTTGAATCATTTTCCTGGTGGAAAAGAATATGTCCAGAGTACATTGGGTCCTTGTTTAAGCTGGTTATTTTTCTGAGGCACCGGAAGTGTAAACAGAGTAATTGGATGGGAGGCTGGTTTGAGTGATTAACTGAGCTTCGTTCATGACCCTTTTTAATTTCTTGCAGTTTTTGGGCCAAGCAGGAGCCATACCAAGTTGTGATACAACTAGAAAGAATACTTTCTATAGTGCATCTGTAAAAGTTGGTGAGAATCACAGCAGACATGACAAATTTCCTTAGCTTCTTGAGAAAGTATATGGATAGAGCAGGGATGCAGTTATGGGTGTGATATCTATACTTGTACTCATCAGATGCAGTTCCTTTCCCTCAGAGATATACCTGAACTTCAGGAATAGAAAATGTTAGATCTTACAAGTCTCACCACAGTACCCAATATATAACCAGTATGAGTTGAAGTTAGCACCAGTGCAGATATTCACACACTAGAGCGTTTGATAAATTTAGAAAGGGAAACACACAATGAGTCACAATCATAGAATTATCTGATTATGGAACGAATTGAGTTGGGTGGCGTGTAAAAGTATAAGAAGCTAGATCACTTGGTAAGTCCCTGTATCTATCCAGATAGCCAGCAGAGGGCTACACAACATGTGCTGCTGAGGTAGTTATGAATCCTTGAGTGAGCCTCTTCCTTTCGAACTATCTCGATCTTAGTCCTGTGTTGGTGGCGAGGGCAATCTTGACAGATGTTTACTTTAGCTTTATGTTCAGAAAAATGAGTCCCATCTTTTGGGTAATTCTGTAGCAACTGATTCCCACCAACCCCACCCCCTCTGCCTCCCCACACACAATACACAAGTGGGTTGCTTTAAATTCTTTCATTTCGCAGATTGTTTTGTCATGTCACTATACCTTCCTTTGGTTCAAGAGAGTAAGGTGTAGCATTTTTGGCTACGTACTGTCTGTGTGAACGCTCATTCGGTAGCTTCATATATGCATCACCAACAGATCATATATGCATGTAATCTGTTGGTGTTAAATTGGACAGTTCGCAGAATCGGATGAAGGGATTTCGATGGGCGATTCGCCGGCTCCTGTTCAAAGTGACGCAGGCAGGACGCAAGCTTCAATGATGCCTGTAAAATATAATTATTGAGCCCAATTCTGAACGCGCTTTTCAGTTCTTGCACGGCTCATCACAGCAACCAAGGTGATGTAAAGTTGGCCTGCATCACTTAAAGCCAGGCTGCATATCTGCACTATAGCTGCAGCAGAGCTCAACCTGGTTGAAGAGAATTAAAAACCAGCAAGAACATACGGAGATGGCATATCAGACCAGAAAATGTGCTGTGTTGGAGGTCTTGATAGAGGAAGAGTACAAAAGGAGAAAGGATCTCTTCCTTCAAGGGACAAGAAGGCCCTCCAGTTTTGGTAGGAGAGCCATTGAGAGCAGAGAGTCCTTGCATTCAGTGCCCTCAGTCTAGCTCTGAAAACTTGGATGTAATGATGAAAAATGGCTAAAGTCACATGACTAGTCAAGATTAGTGAATATCATCCTATGCCAAACACTACCATCGCACCAATAGTCTCTCATACTGCCTAATGGATCAAATCCTCATCATTCATTGGACAAAAGCTTGGACTAAACACAACTCATACTTATCTTCATGGCCCCATCTCATCTTCACACACTTAGCATTGTTGCCAGCCACACCCTCATATTTCATAGTTGCCATACATTGCCAGCTTTTCAAATGTGGCAGGCATATCACCCAAACATAGTGTTTCACATTCATTGACAAATGTACTTCTCTTGCTGGACAGGGTGACCCATACTAGGTGGCAGCAGTAGAAATTAGCGCATGTCAGGCACAACTACATGTGTTTACCACCATGAAAAAATCTAAGGGAATGGCCAGTATTGTGGCTAAAACCATTGACAATGGCAGTATATCCATAATTAATCTTCCTCATCCTGCTTTCGTCCCACAGTGTCTTTGCATTTACAAGCCGCTGTTGGTGTAACCATGCACATTTTGTGCTTCCTCACTGCCTCACCCCAAATTTACCCTTATATCTTTATGCTGCCAGATACTGGAAATCTGCCAGACCTGTGTTTGAAATGACCTAGCAACCCACTTAGCTGTAACAAACTGAGGTAGAAAAATCAGACTGACCACCTGGCATTGACCCATGCACCAGAAATAAAAAGGGCACAATTTGCCCAGTGTATCCTGCAAATTCCTCTCCCATCTCTGGACCAGTGTTGTGATTGGACAACAGCATCCTGACATAGTCATACTCACTCAATCATTCCTTAGAGCAAATGTCCTGGGCTTGTCTATCACCATTCCAGTGCAGGGCAGACTCACCAGAAATAGTGGCAGTGACTGTAGGAGCCCTTAACATTTACCTCAGGCCACATCAAATCTTATGGCATTGGTCAAACATGGACCAGGAAACATCCTGCTAGTAAGCATCTAGTACTCTTCAATGTTCCTTCATATCGAATCCTGAGTTAGGCATTTCAATATCCATCACCAAAAGATGCTTTGTAACACCAGTGCTGACTGTGCCCCCACATGCATAGCTGCCAGACTAAGTCTCTGCTTCATATTGAGAGAGCCAACAAGAAGGAAAATCTACAGGACCATGTCCTCACTGATCAAATGCAGAGGCATCTGTCAATTACAGCATTGGTACTTGTGACCATTACCCAGCCCTGACTTTACATTGAGGATAGAGCCTACTGTGTGGCACTACCACCATGCTAAATGGATTAGATTCAGAACAGATCTACCAGCTCAAAACTGGGATCCATGATGCACTAAGGGACATTAGCAGCAACAGAATTGTACTTAATCACAATCTGTACCTTCACAACCCGGCATATCCTCTGATTTGCAGCCACATTTGTTAACAATGTGAAGATAGTTAGGAAAGCAAGTTGTGAGGAGGATACAAAGAGTTTGCAAAGGATAAGGATAAGTTAAGCGAATAGGCAAACATTCAGCACGTGGTGTAGGTTGAGGGAACATGTGAAGTTGTCCACTTTGGGAAGAACAGAAAAGCAGAACATTATTTAATGAATAGAGATTGCAAAATGTTATGGTACCGTGGTATCTGGGTGTCCTTGTACATCATAGAGTTATAGAATTCCTACAGTACAGAAGGTGGTCATTCTGCCCATCAGCTCTGCAGCACCTCTCAGACAGTAATTTGCCCACACCCAGCTCTTCCCCATTCCCTTAACTTCATGCATTTACCCCACTAATCCCCCTAGCTTATGCATATTGGGACACACAGGGACAATTTAGTATGGCCAATCCACCTAATCTACACATCTTTGGACACGGATTACAAAAAGTCAGCATGCAGGAACAGCAAGTAGTCAGGGAAGTAAATGGAGTGTTGAATTTTATTGCCATGGGAATGGAGGAAGTGAGGAAGCCTTGTTACGACTGTATAAGGCATTTATGAGACCACACCTATAATGCTGTGTGCAGTTTTGGTCACCTCACAAAGAACAAAACAGCACGGGAAACAGGCCCTTTGGCCCAACGGGTCCGCGCTGCCGCCACCCCGATGTTCCCACCTCTTCCCGTGGTCCCTGTCAATGTTTATAGATCTATGGATTAAAACCAAATTTGAGCCAATTTAGGGAGAATTTGTTTTGCAATTAGCCTAAGAGCACATCTTTGGGATGTGGGAGGAAACCAGAGCACCTGGAGAAAACCCATGCAACACAGGGAGAATGCGCAAACTCCCACAGACACAGGCTCAAATCCATGTATCTGCACAGCACAGCGATAGTCACTGAGCTGTCGTGTTTCCCATCAAATGGTCCAGGTCAAGCGTACACTAACGATGTGAAACACTAGGATACTCTCGAAAAAGATTCAAGAGCAGCCCTCTCATGACCCATCGCATGTATGCCCCTTGTTAGACAACAAGGTGGACCAAAGCACCTGTAGGATAAAAACAAGTACATCAATATCATTGTCTACTTACACACTTCCCAGGGACTCCCAAGACTCATGATCCCTATTTTAAATCAGTTTTCTATATCCCTCCATTCCCATTCTGTTCATGTGCCCATCTAAGCATTTCTTAACTTAAGAAATGAAGGAAGTTCAGAGAAACTTCATTTAGTTAATTTCTGGGATGAAAGGGTTGTTTTATGAGAAAAGATTGAACATATTGAGCTATATTTAATGAAGTTAAGACTGAAAGATGATCTTATTGAAATGTGTAAAATTCTGAGGGGTCTTGATTGGATAGATGCAGAGAGGACATTTTGCTTTGTAATTGATTCTTGACTAGGGAAACCATTTCACAATAAGAGGCCTCCTATTTAATTCAGAAAAAATAAAATTGCAGAATTGTTATGGGGCTGAAGGAGGCAATTTGGCATATTGTGTCTGCACTTGTTCTCTAAACAAGCATCATGACTTAGTGTCATTCCCCTGTCTTTTCCCCCTATCCATGGAGATTGTTTCTATTCAAATAATCCCTAATGCCCCTTGAATGCCTTGATTAAACCTGCCTCTACCATACTTCCAGGTAGTGCATCCTAGACACGAACGACTTGCTGTGTGGAAAAAGTTTTTTTCACATCACATTTGCTTCTTTTGAAAATCATTTTAAATCTGTCCCTCTTTGTTCTCAATCCTTGTTCTTGATCCCTTTAGGAGCAGAAACAGTTTCTCCCTATCTACTCTGAGCAGCCCCCTCATGATTTTGAACATCTTAATCAAATCTCCTCTGAGCCTTTTTTCTCCAAGGAAAACAGTCCTAACCTCTCCAATCTATCCTCATAACTGAAACTTCTCATTCCTGGAACCATCCTTGGTCCTTGCACTCTCTCCAACATGTTCACATCCTTCCTATAATGTGGCACCCAAAACCATACACACTACTTCAGCTGCAGTCTAACTAGTGTCTTGTATAAGTTCAACATAATCTTCTTGCTCTTACACTCAATGCTTTTATTAATATAGCCCAAGATACAATAAGCTTTAATAACTGTTCTCTCAACTTGTCCTGCTACCTTCAACGATCTGAGCATATTAACAGCCAGGTCCCTCTGCTTCTGCACCCTGGGGCATTTAGAAGCAGTCCACATCCAAATGCAACATGACTGGGGCAACATTCATGCATTGGATAGAAAATAACAAATAATATTTGTGCCACACAAGTTGATGAATGTACATCTTCAACAAGACAGAATCTAGCCATCTCTTTAGATGGTATTATCATAGCTGAATCTCCCATCATCAGCATCCTGACTGTCCAAAAATCAACTGAACCAGCCATATAAATACCATGGCTATAAGTGTAGATCAGAGGTTTGAAATTCTGCAGTGAATAACTTACTCCCCAAAGTCTGTCCACAATCTTTTGTTTTATCCTTTCATGGGAAGTGGGAATCACTAGCAAAGCCAGCATTTGTTATCCATCCTTAATTACCATTAAATTCCTGCTCTAGCCTTATTCATCATCCCTCACTGAATTATTATACTTTATGTCCTGTCTCCTTTTTCTTAAGAATATGAACTGTTTCCTAACAATGTCATATACTTTAAATATTTGACTATAAGAACAAACTTAAATAATTTCAAAAATAATTTTTTGGCTTTCAAGACATACTTGAAATGTTAATACAACTTGGTAAGCCTCTGAAACTTCCCAGATTCTTCCAGACAAAATCTTTGATTTATGCCTGGAGAAATACAATTCACTTAACTTCATGAAGAAAACCCTTCTCTTTTCACACTTGTGGTATATGGCTAACCAAGCTGCTTCATTTTATCCAACAGATTTATTTTAAGTCTCATTCCGATATAAATAAAAACAAGTCAGATTGATCTGTAACTTGGTTTCAGGTAAACTGCTTGAGTTCCATATTTATAGGACTTGCAATAAAATGTAATCAGATTAAAAAAAAAGGTAACCTTGTCGCTATTTTGTAAGTCCAGATAAGGACATAAAAAACAATTCACTTATTCATTTGAATCACATTAATTCAACTACTCAATGTTATTAGTTGGAAAAAGGTGCTACATCCAAATGTTCTTTGTTTGTTAATCTCTATTACAATGTTTGCTCATCCTTCCTCGAATTATTATATTAACCCTTTTTTTGAGAATTTAATGGAGTGGTTGAGAAAAAAAATATTTAGGGACAATTCTCTTAGGCTGCTTTGCTATTCTAGCAATGTAGTGGACCAGGAGATGTAACTTGAGGCCGGGTAAGAACTTCCCACTGGGCATCACATCCTCCTCACATTTCCAGCCACTGGAATTCTGATTTCTCCTGATTTAAATATTTAACATCTAATTTTAATATCATGAGCAGGCTCAGGACTGAAGTCTCCGGGCACACTAGTTCCTCTCCCTTCCTGCCAGAAGTGTTTCACTCCAGCAGGGTTTACAATAGCTCTGCACTAACAGGGAGCTGGCAGCTCAACCCCATTGGAGTGAAAGGGGAGGCTATTGAGGGTCCTCCAAGAGGTTGGGAGTAACAGGAGCTGCCTCCCGGGCATTGCCAGCCATCAGTGCCATCCTAGCCCTCAGCACTGTCCAAGTGGCAAATTGGCAATGCTCAGGGAGCACCTTGGCACTGCCCACTGGGCATCAGACAGTGTCAAGCAAGTGGGTAAGAGAGGACCAGGGTCTAAAGAGGACGGGGCCTCTGGGGTAATTGCTGGGGCTGGGAAAGACCCGTTGTCACTTTGCACTTGAGATTAGTGACGGAAGGAAGAAGGCCTTCAGAGTGAGGGGGAGGGGTCAACCTATCAGCTTGATGGGGGGGCGGGGGGGCAGTCGGGATTGCAAAGCGAGAGGGGAGGCCTCGTCAGAGCTCATGGAGGGATGGGATCAGGGAGGAGAACGAGGCAGACTGAGTAGGGGGAGGGCACATTGGGGCTGACCCAGATACATTTGGGTGGAGATTGACGCATTGACAGGTTGGGAAAGGACAGCATTGAAGGATCAGCAATTGGGAGGCTGGCAGTGCAGTCGATCTCAGCACTGACAGATTGGTGCATGTGCGGTGATCCGCTCAGCACTATGCTGCCGGCCTCTCCAGCAGGAACAGGCTCTGCCCACTGATTTTCATTGTAATTCACGCTAGTGCACTCTGCAATGCACAGACTGTGGGAGATTCATTTTGAAAATACTGCTGAAAAAACAGAAGAAGTTAATCTAGTTTTTATGCAAATTCAACACGTAGAATGTTTTTGGGAGAATCCAATCTGTAATCCTATTGTAGATTGCTTGGTGAAATTGTGGTCCATATTTAAACCATATATAGGCATAAATTGACAGAGGTAGGACAAATGAGGTAATGTCCACAGATATTTGAGAGCTAGAAAAGAAACTAGCATGAAGGACTTCAAAGGTAATTATTTCTGGATTACTCCAGATGTTAAATGCCAGTGAGTATAGGTGTGGATGGTGACAGGTGAATGTGTGGCTGGAGTCATGGTGAGAGGGCTTTAAATTCCTGGAGCACTGAGACCAGTTCCTGGGGAGATTTGGGGAGACTTGTGCAGACTGGATAGGTTGCACTGAAAAGAGCTGGGAACAAAATCCAGTGCACCATTTTGTAGGATGGTTAGCTAGTGCTATTGGGAAAGTTTAAACTAACATGGTAGACGGATTGGAAACCCAGACATAATATGAGAGAAGGAAAACATAAAGAGAAATTTAAAAAGTTAGACATTGTAAACTAATGGGTGGAATCAGAATAAGATGTCATGCATACTTGTGAATGTACAAAGTCTGGAAAATAAGGTCGGTGAGCTGCAGATGCACTTAGTCATTTGGGAATATGATGGCATGGTGGTAATGGAGATCAGTCTCAAAACAAACTGCAGGACTGGGTATGAAATATTTGTACCTTGTATTAGGTGCTCAGGAACGATAGGGAAAGAAAGAATTGAGAAGGGATGGTAGCATTATTACAGATAATATTATGTTGGAGAGACAGGATGTCCAAGAGAGGACAAGGACAGAATCTGTTTAGTTAGACATAATAAACGTTTGAGGCTTTGATTATATTTTTGGGTATATTCTATAGGCCACAAATTTTTAAAATTATTTCATGGGACGTGAGCGTGCTGGCAAGGCCACCATTTATTTCCCAATCTAAATTACTAATGAGAAGGCCTTCTGCAGTTCATCTGGTGTAGGTATATTCACAGTGCTGTTTGGAAGGGAGTTCCATTACCTTGACCCAGTGATAGCCCACACCTGCATAAATATCAACTCTCACTGTCCAAGCCCACAAAGAAAGAATGGCGGCAGACAGAATCACCAATATTCAGGGAATTTTATGCCAACACTCAATGTAATGATCAAAGCAGTGATATTCATGTCAAGTTTTGTTTGCCATCATTATAATACCAAGGCATTGAAATCATTTGTTCTTGGAATATGGATATCACTGGCAAGCCCAGCAATTGTTGATGATCCCCAATTGCCTTGAGAAGGTAGTTGTAATCTGGTTGCTTTTTATCACGGAGATGGCACTAAACAATGTTAGAGAATTTCATCCGTGTGAGTGATGAATACAGCTCCGTCCACTATCAGGTAACTTAGAATGGGAATGATGGTTGAGTGCCTTGTCATGGTTGTGATGACAAGCAAATGGCATAAGCATATTAGTAAAGAAATACAAAATTCTTTAGATGTCAAATGACAGGCCATATCACAATTGCTTGCCAAGTGAGCACGAATGCAGGGAAGAGAATTATTTCCATATTGGAAAACAGTGATATCACAGGATGGAGTTCACAATCCTGAATTCAATACAACATGTTTATGGGAAGAGGGGCAAGGGCTGTGTCATATTTATATCACTAGCAATCATTCAAATAACAGAGATATCAGTAGTCATTGATCTGCCATAAACCCTTTCACAGCACTTCCAAAACATCAAGGGTCCACACCAAAGACAATCATGGGAACTCTGGATGAGGTGGGTTGAAAGGTAACAAATAGCTCCAAGTTTAGAAGAAAAAATACAAAAATACCAGCTCAATACGCTTCCACATGCAATTGTGGCCATAGCCAATGGTGTCCTGGTGAGTCAAGAATCAAAGAGACCTTGGTGTCTTGCAGCAGAATCATAAGAGTCTTCAACAATTGCTTCAGTTCTAAGAAGAATCTAATCATTGAACAGACAAGATTCAACTTGGGGAGCCGATAGCTCAGCAAATCTATTGATTCATTTATTAATAGAAACACAGAAAGTATAAGCAGAAGTAGGCCATTCTGTCCTTAGACCGTGCTCTGCCATTCATTTTGATCATGACTAATCATCAACTTCAATATCCTGACCCTGTCTTTCCCCATATCACTTGATCCTTTTAGCCCCAAGAGCTATATCTAATTTTATCTTGAAATCATGCAGTGTTTTGGCTTTAACTACTTTCTGCGGTAATGAATACTACAGATTCACCACTCTCTGGATGAAGAGGTTGCTTCTTACTTCAGACATTAAAGGTTTATTTCTTATCCTCAAAACATGACCCCAAGCTTTGGACTCCCCCGCAATTGTGAACACTCTTTCTGAACCTACCCTGTTTAATCCTGTTAGAATTTTATAAAATTCTATGAGGTCTCCATTCACTTTCTGAATTCCAAAGGATATAATCCTAAATGACTTAGTCTGTCCTCATATGACAGATCTGCCATCCCAGGAATCAGCTTGATGAACCTTCGCTGTACTCCCTCTATAGTGAGAATATTCTTTCTCAGATAAGGACACCAAAACTGCACACAATACTCCAGATGTGGCCTCACCAATGTCTATACAATTGCAGTAAAACATCTCTACTCCTATACTCAAATCCTCTTGCTATGAAGGCCAAAATTCCATTTACCTTTATTACCTGCTGTACCTGTGTGCTTACTTTCAACAAATGATGCACAAGGCCACCAAGGTCTTGCTGAGTATTCATCTCTCCCAATTTACACCAATTCAAATAATAAACTGCCTTCCTATTATTGCCACCAAAACTGATAATCTCAGATTTATCCATATTTTACTGTATCTGCCATGCATCTGCCAACTCACTTAACCTGTCCAAATCACGCTGAAGCATCTCTGCTTCACAGCTCACCTTCCCATCCAAATCGTTAATACATAATGTGAATAGTTGGAGTCCTAGCACAGATCCCTGCAGTACCTCATTAGTCACTGTTCACCAACTGGAAAAAGACTCATTTATGCCAACTTTTTGTTTTCTATCTGCTAAGCAACTTTCTATCCATTTCAAGACACTACCCACAATCTGAAGTGCTTTAACTTTACATAATAGTCTGCTATGTGTGTCTTTATTGAAAGCCTTTTTAAAGTCTAAATAAAGCATATCCACTGGTTTTCCTTTATCAGCTCTACTAGTTGCCTCCTCAAAGAATTCGAATAGATTTGTCAAACATGATTTCCTCTTTGTAAATCCATGCTGACTTTGTCTGATTACATAATTGTTTTCCAAATGCTGATTTATGAAATCCTTGATAATGGACTCTAGCAACTTCCCCAATACTGAGGTTAGGCTCACTGGTCTATACCTTCTTGTTTTCTCTCTACCTCTCTTTTTGAAATGACTTGTATCGACTGGCCAGTGGTTGCTACTCTGAGGCTTTAGAGCATGAGTTAATTCATAAGCACATCAGAATCAGCATGCTTAAGGCTGTCAGGCCTTTTGCAAACAAAACAGGATTTAACATTAGAGAAGGCTGAACAGTTTGTATGGCAGGCAGAGCTGTTACAGCTGTCCTAAGATGTACTTCGGCACTGAGACTTGGTAGGAGTCCACCCATTAAACCCAAAGTTGGGAGCCCTATATGCTGAAAAGCCCACAAGAAGTTCACTAAAACCACTGAAGGGGCAGGCAAAACTCTTTCTCCTGTGTTAAAATATTCCAGATGCAGTGCCCAAAAAATAGCATCACTGTGAAGACTGCCCAGGAGGGGAAGCTGAATGCTTTCTCAGTAGCAAGTCTGGACATGCTGAATAATTCTAAGATTTAAAGCATAATGCAAGCAAGTAAGCTGGAAAAAGCTACTTGCTGTTTTGAGGTCCAGCAAATTGAAAAAATCAGCATTCCAATCTGACAATTTCCTCAGAGAAATTAAAGATTCTGATCAGCAGTTCTGATCTGTAAAGCCTCAAGTGCAAGGATACAAATCAGAATGTAAAGTGGACACGGGCAGAGGTCATTGTCTTTTCAAAACAGTTCACTGGCTTCAGGCCTGGCTTAAAAAAGTAGAAATCCAACTATCTAACATAAAACTACAGGGATCAGGTGACAGAAATCTCAAATTGAAGGGTCAGTTCACTAAAAGCTTAGGCATAAGGATAAAAAAAATCAATAAAACTCTTTATATCTTTCAGAACCAGTCAATTTCTCTTCTCGATAGGTCAGTGTGTTTAAGACTCGGTCAATGAGCTAACAGCAGAGACCAGCGGAGCAATATTCAGGCATGAATTTCCCAGGACCGGGAAACCTCAAAAGGAATTAAGTCAAAGAAATTGAAATTGACTCATTATGAATTGAGCCAGTCTTTATTGCAGAAACACCAACTACTGGACCACAGGAGATGGCAGGCCTCTCAGTTCTTTCTGAAGACAGGCTAGATGAGATAAAGTAGGATACACTAAACAATGAAGTTACTGCAGAAATAAATGATCTGTTAGAAGTGCTAGATTCCTTTGATTCCATTGTCAATGTCCCTGAAGTCTTTGTTGTCTCTTTTGAGAAGAACAATTCTTTTGCTGAAGAAGGTAATTATTACATATTTACATTGATTCTCATTGGCTTACTGAGCTCTGCCGTATCAATATATTCATGTATTTACTTGCCGTTATGTCACAAGCCCTTACAAGGGAAACAGGCAGAGAAGAAGCAGACATGTAAGAGAACACACACCTGTAAACAAAGCACCACTGTTTTAAACCATTTGTGCTCCCCAGCGTCATTTTCCAATTTAAAACTAGTGACAAGGGTAAAGAATGGCATTTGCTAGCTACCCGGGAAGATAAATTTACCAGGGAAAAGATTGGGTACAGAAAAATGAGAAAATAAGCTTTACACATATGCATTGGATCTAACAGGCTAGGTGGACATAAGTAACAAAACTCTGCAGAAGTTATAGTGCTGGAAGTGTTAAATAAAAGGCTAAAGCTCAAGTTGTTGCCTTGTGTGAAAGAACCACCCTGTTAGGGCAGCACAGTGGTTAGCACTACTGCTTCACAGCTCCAGGGACCTGGGTTCAATCCCCAGTTCAGGTCACTGTCTGTGTGGAGTTTGCACATTCTCCTTGTGTCTGTGTGGGTTTCCTCTGGGTGCTCTGATTTCCCCTCTCAGTCTAAAGATGTATGGGTTAGGTCTATTGGCCATTCTAAAATTGCCCCTTAGTGTCCTGGGATGTGTAAGTTGGAGGGATTAGTGGGTAAATGTGTTAGGATATAGGGATAGAGCCTGGGTGGCTTTGTGGTCAGTGCAGACCCGATGGGCCAAAAGGCCTGTCTCTGCACTGTAGAGTTCTATATTTTATGTTTTAAAAATGAAACATTGTGAAGTGTACATACGGGAAACCTCATTAGTAGAAAAATGGCAACAGTTTGAGATTTGCACGGACCCTTTGACAAAAATGTGGAGTGATGGAGCTTCTGGTAAATCTTTGCTGTACTCCCTCCATTCCTCCACATCCTTCTGGTAGTGTGGCAAACAGAATTGAACACTATATTCCAAGTGCAGCCTAACTAAGGTTCTATAAAGCTGCAACGTGACTTGCCAATTTTGAAACTCAATGCCCGGGCCGATGAAGGCAAGCATGCTGTATTCCTTCTTGACTACCTTTTCAACTTTTATTGCCACTTTCAGTGACCTGTGTACCTGTACACCCAGATCCCTCTGACTATCAATACTTTTAAGAGTTTTGCATTTACTGTATATTTCCTATCTGTATTAGACCTTCCAAAATGCATTACTTCACATTTGTCTGGATTAAACTCCAACTGCCATTTCTCCGTCCAAACCTCCAACTGATCTATATCCTGCTGTATTCTCTGATGGTCCTCGTCACTATCCGCAAATCCACCAAACTTTGTATCATCTGCAAATTTACTAATTAAATTAAACTTTACTTTTCCTCCAAATCATTTATATATATTACAAACAGCAAAGGTCCCAGCACTGATCCCTGAGGAACACCACTTGTCACAGCCTTCCATTCAGAAACACATCCCTCCATTGCTATACTCTGCCTTTTATGATCAAACCAGTTCGTATCCACCTTGTTATCTCACCTCTGATCACCATATGACTTCACCTTCTATGCCAGTCTGCCATGAGAGACCTTGCCAAAGGCCTTACTGAAATCCATGTTCATCTCCATGAATATATGATCATAGGTCCTGCAATCAGTTGGGATTGAGCACTTGCCTTTCTACTTTTTCTTCACATCATGCAATCTCATGGAATCAGAACACTTTCCTTTATCCTATTCTCTTGCCTGTGTAAGATGCAACCAGAGGGCTAGTCTGACAAGAGATCATTAGAGCTGTTGCAATTCGCAAGGGTTATGGGACTGTGGTAGACAGAGGTTTAGCATACCTTGGTTCCATTGCTCCCTATTACTCACATCATAACTGCCATGGCTACTTTGTTCTTGAGTAGAATTTTATCTTTAAAGCTTCTTCTCTCCATTTAACATTCTGCCTGTGTGTCATTCTGAGGGGACAGGTCAATGTTTGGCTAATCTTCTGATAAATGGCAGTTCTATCAATTGGGTCCCACATTAGATATTCTCTGTTACAACAGTATAAATCACTGTTATAACTAGGATGTGCACTTTTTGTTTAAAAATATCCAGCCCAATATCAAACTATACATTGGAATGGCAATAGGGCTCCCTTGTGATCTGAGCTGAATGTCTTTCACACGCATCCCCTTGTGCACTTTTCCAATACTTTGGTGGGTGGACTACAATAGCTCTTGTGAAGAAGTACTCAACGACAGATTGTTAAACTGTTTTACTTCACAGACTGGAAGAAAACATATTGATCAAAATAGTTCTATTTTCACTCACATTTTAACCATTATAGGTTTGCTTTTCATAAAAGTATGTAGAATCATCGAATAATATAGACTGTAAGGAGACCATTTGGTCCATCAATGTATTGGCTCTTTGAAAGAACAATGCAATTCATCCTGTTCTCCTGCTTTATGTCCATAGCTCTGAAAATATTTTCCATTTGAATATTAATCCAATACCGTTAGAAAATTTTCATTGAATCTGCTTCCAGCACCTTTTCAGGCAGTCTATTTCCAGATTGTAATATAGAACAATACAGCACAAACAGGCTCTTCGGCCATGAGTTGCACCGATCACATCTATATCTACCAATCCACTGACCTATTTATAACCCCCTATCCCATTCGTTTCCATATACTCATCCAGAAGTCTTTTAAAAGACCCCAGCGAGTTTGCCTCTACCACCTCCGATGGCAGCCGATTCCATTCACTCACCACCCTCTGAGTGAAAAACTTACCCCTAACGTCCCCTCTGTATTTGCTTCCCTGCAACTTAAATCTGTGTCCCCTCGTAGTGATTATTTCAGCTTGGAGAAATAGTCTCTGAGAATCCACCCTATCTATTCCTCTCAACATTTTATAAACCTCTATCAGGTCACCTCTCAACCTACGTCTCTCCAGTGAGAAGAGTCCCAGCTCCCTCAACCTATCTTTGTAAGGCCTCCCTCCCAATCCAGGCAGCATCCTTGTAAATCTCCTCTGCACTCTCTCAATAGCCTCTACATCCTTCCTATAGTGAGGCGACCAGAACTGCGCACAATAAACAACTCTCTACAGAGTTTAGTTTTTCCTCATATAACCTCTGGTTTTTTTTTTGCCGACAAATTTGGGCCCACTGGTTACTAAGTTGCCACTGAAAACAATTTTTCCTCTATTTTATCAAAATACTTTGCATTAAATATAAAAATATGTTTTGGGTCTTTATGGTTCTTAATTTGTCTGCCTTCCTCAGTTCATTGGATATCTTCCACATTGCCCACAGTATTGCCGTTGAGAGAGCTGGACTTCAGTGTCACAGACACCACCATTTCTATACCATAAAATACATTTTTCAGAGATTTTCACTCATGGGTACCCGGCCATGCTTCTCTTGCAAATTCTCAAAGAATATTTCATTTCCTCTCTTTTTGGGCAGCATGGGAGGCACAGTGGTTAGCACAATTCCCTCACAGAGTCAGAGACCCGGGTTTGATCCCCCAGCTGAGATCACTGTCTATGTGGAGTTTGCACATTCTCCCTGTGTCTGTGTGGGTTTCCTTCAGGTGCTCCGGCTTGCTCCCACATCCAAAGATGTCCAGGTTAAGTGCATTGGCTTTGCTAAAGTTTTCTTCAGTGAACCTGAATAGGTGCCAGAGTGTGGTAACTAGGAGATTTTCATAGTAACTTCATTGCAGTGTGAATGTGAACCTACTTGTAACTAATAAATAACATTTTTCTTATGTCTTTCCAATGCTTTTCTCATTTATGAGTACGACTGCCTATGTGTCCACTTGAAGACAGTTTGTTAAAGTACCACAAGTTCTCAAGAGTAGGCCATTATAACTACTTGACAGTGAATACTATAAGAAAAACTTACCTGCTGCTGCTGCTCCAGCTTGCTGTTGAAATCTTCAGCCATTCTAGTTTTATTAAAAAAGCTGCACTTCAAATTTTTATCTGGCTTTTCAGAAACTAAAAAAGGTCATGAACAAAGCCAGTCAATCACATAAATCATTGACTCCATCTACAATTCCCATTGTCTCAGAAAAACAACCAGCATAATTAAGGACCCCACACAGCCTGGAAATTCTCACTTTCACCTTCTTCAGTCAGGAAAAAGATACAAAAGTCTGAGATCACTTAAAAACCAACTCAAGGACAGCTTCTTCCCTGCTGCCGTCAGACCTTTGAATTGACCTATGTTATATTAAATTGACCTTTCTCTACACCCTAGCTATGAGTGTAACATTACATTCTGCACGCTCCTTTCCTTCTCTATAAATGGTATGCTTTATCCGTATAGCGCGCAAGAAACAATAATTTTCATCATTTACTAATGCATGTGACAACAACAGATCAAGTCAAATAATGAATCAAATTAAAATCAAGTATACTCCTGCAATATATGGGATATTGTTCAATCATCTCCACTGGGTATGCAAATAAACTGACGGCGTGACTGGCAGCCAGTTCAGCTCTGACTGAGATGATGACGGACAGCAAAGACAATTGAGCAGCGCAATATTGGGGAGGAATGGAAATTGGCATTATTCAGTAAGAATTTAGCAACACCAATTATTAATCCAACCGATTTATTTGATAGTAAAATAGCGAGCTTTCAACACTCCCGTGTCTTCATCAGGCAAGTGCAGTGTTCTGGTCTGCAATAGCACACATCAGCACAGACAGTCAGAGATTGCTGATTAGAATGCGAATCCTTACATCCAACCTGCTATTTAAGTGTTAAAGTGGCTAACAATGTGTGTGAAGGGGATCCTGAGCATTGTTAGAGAATTGTGTATTTTCTCCAGACAGCACAGTAAGTGAGGTTTTTTGCTAACCCAGGCAAGTTACGGGGGTTACAGATAGTGTGTCATGAAGCCAAGATCCCTGTTAAGACCGTCCTCATGTGTGCGGAGCTTGGCTATCAGTCTCTGCTCAGCGACTCTGCGCTGTCGTGTATCACGAAAGCCCCCTTGAAGAACATTTACCCGCAGGTCGGAGGCCGAATGCCCATGACTGCTGAAGTGTTCACCCACAGGAAGGGAACTGTTTTGCCTGGTGATTGTTGAGCGATGCTCATTCATCCGCTGTCGTAGTGTTTGCATGGTCTCCCCAATATACCATGCTTCGGGACATCCTTTCTTGCAACGTATTAGGTAGACAACGTTGGCCGAGTTGCAAGAGTATGTACCGTGCACCTGGTGAATGGTATCCTCACGTTTGATGATGTCGTCCATGTCTATGATCCGGCATGTCTTGCAGAGGTTGCTGTGGCAGGGTTGTGTGGTATTGTGGTCACTGTTCTCCTGAAGGTTGGGTAGTTTGCTGCGAACAATGATCTGTTTGAGGTTGTGCGGTTGTCTGAAAGCAAGAAGTGGGGGGGTGGGGATGGCCCTAGCGAGATGTTCATCGTCATCAATGACATGTTGAAGACTCCGGAGAAGATGTCGTAGCTTCTCCGCTCCGGGGAAGTACTGGACAACAAAGGGTACTCTGTCCACCTTGTCCCGTGTTCGTCTTCTGAGGAGATCAGTGCGGTTTATCGTTGTGGCACGTTGGAACTGTCGATCGATGAGTCGAGCGCCATATCCTGTTCTCACGAGTGCATCCTTCAGTGTCTGGAGGTGTCTGTCACGATCAATTGGCATTATTGACAGTGTAATGGCAGCAAATGACCACCAGATGGTGGAAGAATCGTACTCCTTCTGTATTCGTCCTAATAACAGTTCACAAGATAGTTACAAATCAGGAGAATATTAGGCTCTGATTATTCATCAACACCTCTTGTTATCAGCATGACTGCCAGTGTGGTAGAAGATGAACTAGGATGGACTGTGGTCTTTTTTCAATGCAGTCACTTCTATATTCCTTCAAAGGAATATCAGAAAAATGGAATATTTTGTTTGATTCCTTGATCACAAAGATCAAGATCATATTCCCTTACCAGTGACTACACCCTTTCCTTGGCAGCTCATGCTAGTTGAAGCAGGCTGTGCAAAAGCTCAGATTCCCTTTTGACCAAAGCAAATTTTCAAACATCATTATCTTATCCACAAAAGCGGTGACTTCTACCTTTCCAACATCTCTTGTTGCTGCCCCACTGCATCCTCAGTGCTGCTGAAATGCTGATCAATATTAAAATGAAGTTTAGGTTCAGTTTCACCACTGTCGCAGGCTCTTAAATCTCTACACACTCCAATTTATCTAAACACCTGCTGCCCCTCAGTAAATCCCACTTGTAAATTACACCTCCAATGACTCCATTGAACCACTCTGGCCCCCTGTCCCCAGTCCTCATTCTTGTTTTCAGATTTTGGAAAACCCCATTGCTCTCCAGTCATATGTTTCTGGACCTTGAGTGTCCCTCCTGTCCTACACTCCGTCCCAGCTGGTGTGCTGCACTTGTGGAACTCACTTCCTCTGTAAATCTCGCCTGTAAATCAAGCTCTTTTAGCTTTTTCATCTCTCAAAAAGTTTGGTATCCACTCCTGTCGTCTTTTGTGTACTGTCAGGGAACAATTTTCTATATTAAAGGTTCTTTGTGGTTGGAATCAACCCACCCCTCTGGTGGGTTCTGAAGCTGTGTGGAGGAGTGGGGGGGGGTCAGGGGGTGTGGTTGGTAAGGTTGGTGAAATTGTATGGGTGGGATTCTGCCCAAGATCCCACTGGCCTTGACCCATACCTAATTTCACAGTGGAACAGATAGTGCCTGAGATGAGAAGCCCACCCCATGTCTCTATTTCAACCCTTAATTTGTTTGATACCTTGTATCATTGTCTATCAAGCAGCCTCAACCAATAGTGTCTTTAGAACATAGAACATAGAACAATACAGCACAGAACAGGCCCTTCGGCCTTCGATGTTGTGCCGACCAAAATAAAAAGCAATGCCCTCCTAACTAAACCATTCCCTTCTCATCCATATACTTATCAACTAACCTCTTAAACGCCACCAAACTTGGCGCATCTACAACAGCTGCAGGCAGGGCATTCCACTCCCTAATCACTCTTTGAGTAAAGAACTACCTCTGATATCCGTCCTATAACTCATACCCCTTAATTTAAAGCTGTGTCCCCTCGTGCTAGCTTTCTCCATCCTAGGAAAAAGGCTATCACTGTCCACCCTATCTAAACCTCTAATCATCTTATATGCTTCAATAAGATCCCCCCTTAGCTGCCTCCTTTCTAACGAAAACAACCTCAAATCCTTCAACCTCTCTTCATAGGACCTGCCCTCCATACCAGGCAACATCCTGGTAAACCTCCTCTGTACCCTCTCCAATGCCTCCACATCTTTCTTATAATGTGGGGACCAGAACTGCACACAATACTCCAAGTGCGGCCGCACTAGAGTTTTGTACAGTTGCAACATGATGCTGCGGCTCCTAAATTCAATCCCCTACCAATAAAAGCTAAGACTCCATATGCCTTCTTAACAACTTTATCCACTTGACTGCCTCCTTTCAGGGATCTATTGACACATACACCAAGATCCTTCTGTTCCTCAACACTATTAAGAGCCCTACCATTAGCCCTATACTCTACACATTTATTGTTCCTGCCAAAGTGCATTACTCACACTTTTCCACATTAAACTCCATTTGCCACCTCTCGGCCCAGCTCTGCAACTTGTCCAAGTCACTCTGTAAACTAAACACCCCTCTTCACTATCTACCACACCACCAACTTTAGTATCATCTGCAAATTTACTGATCCATCCCTCAATACCCTCATCCAGATCATTTATAAAAATTACAAACAGCAGGGGCCCCAAAACAGACCCCTGAGGCATACCACTTGTCACCGAACTCACGATGAATATCTCCCATCAACCACCACCCTCTGTCTTCTATCTGCCAGCCAATTCCTAATCCAATTAGCTAAATCACCCTCTATTCCACGCATCTGCATTTTCTGTAGAAGTCTTCCATGGGCCACCTTATCAAACGCCTTACTAAAGTCCATATATACTACATCAACCGCCTTACCCCCATCCACCTCTTTGGTCACTTTCTCAAAAAAATCAATGAGGTTAGTAAGGCATGACCTACCCTTCACGAAACCATGCTGACTATCCCCAATCAATTCATTTCTCTCTAAATAACTATAAATCCTATCCCTAATAATTCTCTCCAATACCGTGCCCACCACAGAAGTAAGACTCACTGGCCTATAATTCCCAGGAAGGTCTCTCTTCCCCTTCTTAAACAATGGGACCACATTCGCCATCCTCCAGTCCTCCTGAACCACACCCGTAACCAACGAGGACCTGAAGATCAGAGCCAGAGGCTCTGCAATCTCCTCTCTTGCCTCCCAGAGAATCCTAGGGTAAATCCCGTCCGGACCAGGGGACTTATCCAACTTCAAACCCTCGAGAATTTCTAGCACATCCTCCCTATCTACTACAATACTTCCCAATTTGCAACCTGTACCTCAGTGTTCTCCATAGCTACATTTCCAGCACTCTGCGTGAATACCGAAGAGAAATATTTATTCAGTGCCTCACCAATCTCTTCAGGCTCCACGCACAACTTCCCACTGCTGTCTATGACTGGCCCTAATCTTGCCCTAACCAATCTTCTATTCTTAACATATCGAAAGAAAGCTGTAGGATTCTCCTTAATCCTATCAGCCAACATCTTCTCGTGTCCCCTCTTAGCTCTCCTCAATTCACTTTTTACCTCCTCCCTGGCTAATCTATAGCTATCCATTGCACTATCTGAGCCTTCAAGCCTCATCCTGACATAAGCCTCCTTTTTCTTCTTAACCAGCAAATCAACTTTTTTCGTACACCAAGGCTCTCTTACTAGTCCATTTCCTCCCTGCCTGACAGGGACATACTTATCAAGGACTCGCAGCAGCTGCTCCTTGAATAAGCACCACATTCCAGATGTTCCCAGTCCCTGTAGTGCCCTAGTCCAATCTATGCACCCTAATTCTCTCCTGATGGCCTCATAATTACCCTTCCCCCAGCTATAACTACTGCCCCCAGCTTCATGCCTATCCCTGTCCATCAATAAGGTGAACGTAACCGAATTGTGGTCACTATCACCAAAATGTTCACTAACTTCCAAGCCTAACACCTGGTCTGGCTCATTGCCCAGCACCAAATCCAATGTAGCCTCACCTCTAGTTGGCCTATCTACATACTGAGTCAAAAAACCTTCCTGCCCACTCTGTACGAAAACTGACCCCTCTAACGAGCTAGAGCTATAGCTATTCCAATCAATATTAGCAAAGTTAAAGTCCCCCATCACAATTACCCTACTACTTTCACTCCTAATCAGAATTGACTTCGCAATCCTTTCCTCAACCTCTCTAGAACTATGAGGAGGTCTGTAAAAGACTCCCAACAGGGTGACCTCTCCTCTCCTGTTTCTAATCTCAGCCCATACTACCTCAACAGACAAGTCCTCATCAAACTTCTTTTCAATCACCGTGATACAGTCTTTGACCAGTAACGCCACTCCTCCCCCCCTTCTACCCCCTTCTCTACTCCGACTAAAGCATTTGTACCCCGGAACCTGCAACATCCATTCCTGTCCCTGCTCTACCCAAGTCTCTGAAATGGCCACTGCAGGCACTTTCTTATCCACTGCAGGCAAATAAGTAGAAATATTGGTTCCTATCATTTACCATAGTTAAGTGATATATCTCAGACTTTCTAATTTTCCTTATTGTCTTTCTCTTTCCCATGTCTCTGGTTTCCTGTATTTCTTGATCTGTCTATCTTTCAGTCCCGCTGTTTTGCTCTCCTTCCAACTCCCATTCTACCTTTGAATGGCATAGTGGTTAGCACTGCTGCTTCACAGTGCCAGGAACCTGGGTTTAATTCCTGATTTGGGTCAATGTCTGCATGAAGCTTGCACATCCTTTGTGTGTATTGCCTTCCTGTTCTGGTTTCCTCCCACAGTCCGAAAGATTTGCTGGTTGGGTGCATTGGCACTGGTAAATT
This sequence comes from Sphyrna mokarran, assembly GCA_024679065.1. Classification (NCBI taxonomy): domain Eukaryota; kingdom Metazoa; phylum Chordata; class Chondrichthyes; order Carcharhiniformes; family Carcharhinidae; genus Sphyrna; species Sphyrna mokarran. Next base: position 43,462,974 of record JAGIQG010000013.1, read on the forward strand.
CTGCCTCTGAACCTGAACAGGTGCCAGAGTGTGGCGAAAAGGAGATTTTCACAGTAACTTCATTGTAATGTAAATGTAAGCCTACTTGTGACAATAAAAAGCCCATTGGTGGCCTTTTCCTATCCTGCCTCAATATTCAGGCTAGCAGGTACAAATTGGAATGTGGTACCAATTAGAAAAAAATAGCCATCTATTTCTTGGGCAGGAACAGGGACTTGCCTCAATCTGATAAGACTGGCAGATTTAGGGCACATTCCCTTCAGTGATTGGGGAGCTTCAGCTCTCCTACACCCACCAGGTCTAGTCTCTGACACCAATATTGTCCTCCCCACCCCCCACTCTCACATCCATATCCACATCCACCCCCAATCTCAACCTCCCAGAGCATCTGGGAGCACCCTCTGGTGCTCTGAGAGCACCCTTTGGGAGCAACCTCCCAGAACACCCTCTTACACCTGATGCTTATCTGAAGAATAGTCTCAGGATTGAGGTGCAGGCATGGCAATATAGTATCTCTTCTGGCCACTGCAGCGCTGTGCCTGGAGTTGCCGAAGAGTTGTCCATCAATCTCCAAGGTAGGAGAGCTGTACCAGGGTGGATGGAAGTCCTGTCTGCTGCCAATCAATACTCACGTGAGTGTAAAATCTCAGCAGGCTTGTCGCATCCCCACCACTCGCAGGATAGTGGCTGTCAAGTGCTCACCATCTTGAAAATTCAGTCTGATAAGTGTAAATTGTTGCTGTGATCTGTACTGTTTGATACCTTGTATCATTGTCTGTCAGGCAGCCTCAAACAATAGTATCTTTCTTACCCACTGCAGGCAAATAAGTAGATATATTGGTTCCTATCATTTACCCTAGTTAGGTAATATTATCTCAGGCTTTCTAATTTTCCTTATTGTCTTTCTCTTTTCCACTCTCTGGTTTCCTGTATTTCTTGATCTGTCTATCTTTCAGCCTGCTGTTTTGCTCTCCTTCCAACTCCCATTCTGTCTCTGAGCGGCATAGCGGTTAGCACTGCTGCTTCACAGTGCTAGGGACCCGGGTTTAATTCCTGATTTGGGTCAATGTCTGCATGGAGTTTGCACATCCTCTATGTGTATCGCTTTCCTGGGAGTGTTCTGATTTCCTCCCACAGTCTGAAAGATCTGCTGGTTAGGTGCATTGGCCCTGGTAAATTCTGCCTCTGTACCTGAACAGGTGCCAGGGTGTGGCGAGTAGAAGATTTTCACAGTAACTTCATTGTGGTGTAAATGTAAGCCGACTTGTGATAATAGAAATAAATTTAGATTTAAATTTTGTCTCCATCTCTTTTTTGCAACTCAGTGCTGATCGTGGCTTTTACTCACCTGATGGGAACAGATTAGTTTTCAGATAAAACTAGATCAATTGAGCCTTAGTGTTTGAAAAAAGTCCACAGTCTCGCTGTCCACCTCTCCATATCTTTCTGTGGCTTTATCTTTTTCACTGACTATCTCGCCTAGTTCTTCAGTGTCTCACTATCTGTTCCTCTCAGTTTGTGATTACACCACTAAACCACACTTTGAAAACTCCAAATAGAGAAAAATAATTCTGATTCAACAGCGAGCAGATGTTGAAAAATTTGGCAGTGGGAGGTTTGTTGCATGCTAGAGTTGAAGTGGTGGAGTTATAATTGTTTCAGCAAGTTGTTCAAAGTGTGGTATAGAGTGGGCAAGTTATTATTGTTGATTATTATTATTAACATCGTAGAAGAATTGTCATTTCTTTAATTCTAGAGTAGTTTTTTTTAAAGTCTGATCAAAACTTCTTTAACTGCTCAGAAATAGAAAAACACACGATGAGAATAAAGTTATATAAATTTAGAGGTAACTTTGAGTGACCAAAATTTACACCTTCTTACCACGCCATTGTGTGTTATCACAGGTGTCAATTATTATAGTTTACCAATCACATTTGAAACTGGAAATAGGTTTTGAACTATTGTTCAATTGCCTGTGTATTTCTGTTACTTTTCAGATTCAACCATAATTGTGGAGATGTCAATATTACTCAGCGATGGCAAATAACATTTTAAGAATATAAGAACTAGGCATAGGACTTGGCTATCTGGCTGCTTGATCCTGCTTTGCTGTTCAATAAGATCATGGCTGATCTTTCTGTGGACTCAGCTCCACTTACCTGTCCACTCAGTATAACGCTTAATTCCTTCACTATTCAAAAATTTATCTATCATTCAATGAGGTAGCCTCAACTGTTTCACTGGGCAGGGAATTCCACAGATCCACAACTCTTTGGGTGAAGAAATTCATCCTCAACCCAGTCCTAAATCTGTTACTCCTTATTTTGAGGCCATGCCTCCCTTTTTCTACTTTCAGCCAGTGGAAATAACTTTTCTGCTTCTATCTTATCTATTCCTTTCATAATCTTATAGGTTTCTATAAGAGCCCCCCTCATTCTTCTGAATTCCAATGAGTTCAATCCCAGTCTACTCAATCTCTCCTCATAAGCCAACCCTCTTAACTCCGGAATCAACCTAGTGAATCTCCCCTGCACCCCCTCCAGTACCGATAAGGAGACCAAAACTGTACATGGTACTCTAGGTGTGGCCTCACCTGCACCTTATACAGCTGCAACATAATCTCACTGTTTTTAAACTCCATCTTTCTAGCAAGGAAGGACAAAATTCCATTTGCCTTCTTAATTACCTGCTGCACTTGCAAACGAACTCCTTGTGATTCTTGCACAAGGACACCCAGGTCCCTCTGCACAGCAGCATGCAACAATTTTTCACTATTTAACTAATAGTTCATTTTGCTATTAATCCTACCAAAATGGATGCTTTCGCATTCACCAACATTGTATTCCATCTGCCAGACCCTTACCCGCTCACTTAGACTTTCTATATCCCTTTGAGACTTTCAGCATCCTCTTCACACTTTGCTGTACCATCCATCTTAATGTCATCTGTGAACTTTTATACAGTACACTTGGTCCCGAACTCCAAATAATCAAAGTAAATCGTACCAACTGCAGTCGCAAGAAACATTGAGATTGGGTCTAATGAATTTCAGAATAATACATAACCATTTTGAAATAAATCAGTGGAGTCCTGTATCCCTCCACTAGATTGCCATTTATTTATAAACTCTATTATAATTCATTACAATGCTACAGATTCTGTGTGAACATCCAGAGTATCAGGAAACCTGATACCCCTAGTTACATCTGCAGAAAAGACTCCCTGATTGGACAGGCAATAAACAGCTCAATCAGGGATATATTTTCCTGTTGAACCAAATAAACAAAATCAAACTAACTTAAGGCCAACTCAAAAGAGGCAGCTCCCTAAACGGAGGGGAACCGCCCAAAACAAAAAAAACCTAAACGAAAGGAAAACTTAAAATATCAAATGAAAATGTGATTAAGGAGTAGTAATACATCCCCCCAGTCCCTGCAGTGACCAGCAGGCCGTGGAAGACATCAACTGTGCCCTCGGACATCACGTTTCCAGGGACACCTGGCTGCGAACACTGTCGCCATAGAGAGGCAGACAGTCAGGTTGATAACTCCCTCGATTGCCCACTGCCTAGATCTACAGATGGCATGCTTTGCCAGGCCCAGGAGCAAATTCACAAGGAGGTGCTTTTCCTCCCCCCCCCCTCTCTGCACTGTAGATCAGGAAGCATGGGGCTGAAGTGCAAACAAAACATCAACAAAAGATTTTTGAGGAAATTGAAAAGGTTGTGCAGCCTATAACACAGAACGTAGACATAGTCCATGGACTCCACACGGTTGCAAAAAGGGCACACTTGGGAGTCCGTGAACCAGAAGAACCTATAATTGCCTGGTACTGCTGCATGCAGCACCCTCCACCGTAGGTCCCCAAGATAGTGGGGGGGAGATCTGTCCATAGATGGACCCCCATTGGGACCTCCACAATCAGGGAATCTGTATTTCAAGAGGCTAAGTTCAATGCTCTTGTTGAAGTCATTACACATTTGTCAACAATTCTGACTGACAACGTTGAGTAAAAATCAATTACCCTCTTTAATAAATGAGCATTCATATAAGTCAGCAGCTTCTGCAAAATTACATGACAACATGGACTTATGCGAGCCGTGTGGTTTGGTGCCAATTCTGTTTCCTGTGAAATAGATATTTATTGCAAACTGTCTAGTCAGCTCATGAGAAGTTCTTCTTTTCCTGCTTTGGAAAATGAAACTGATACTGGTCATCTTTGGCATGAGAATCAATATTCACACCCTCTACTGTCAGTGCACTATGGCTGTAGTTTTTACGATACAAAATGCAATGCAGCAACTCACCAAGCTTGATTTGACAGCATTTTCCATGCTCATAAACAAGAAAGGCATAAGAGCACCAGGGACTGGGTTACATGCTCTCTGACTAGCAGATTTGAAAGAGTCAACTAACTACATGTTCAAGGATGCGCTGAAGCTTGGGGCAGCTGCCGCAAAGGCACAATGGGGAAAGGCCACACTATGAGGCCTTTTTATGGAGGCAGACCGAGGGCCTGGGAACTGCAGAATACCCTTGACCTGCTGCAACTGTGTGCCAATCTGAGCAACAACGGCACACAGTAATTTTTAAGGCATGTATTAGCTTTAAGTACTGAAATGGAAAAACTATAAATTGTGTAGAACTGTAAAAATGTTTTACTCTGCATCTGTGCAATTTGGAGACATGTACATTTGCAGCGTTTTAACTGAGATTTTTGTAGATCTGTTCTTATTGACATGAAATAACTGTAATCTGTATACAACTGTAAAATGTCTTATTCTGACCTGTTTGCAATTTATTGACATTAGACTTGCAATGTTTTAATTGAGATCTTTTATGAATAAAGTATATGTTTGGAAAAAAAAATTGAAGGAGTCAACTAAAGTCCAGCAGGTGGCCTATGTGCTATCTAGTGGAATTCTCCTTGTCAAGCTCAGAGAAAAAGGCTGAGAGATGATTAGGGCAAAGTAGGGCCAGGTGCCACCTGGGCCATGGTGCTGGTGTGGGGCTGTGTAGGAGGAGGAAGTATCCAGCTCATTTGCTCTTTCTACAACTCTATTTATGTTGCAACCTACTATTTTGGAGCTTACAGTTCTTCAAGCAGCTGTCATCGTACAAGTTTGCTTCAGTGACAATATTAAACATCTAATTCTCTGAATATAACTATCTTCACCAGTTGGATGCTGTGGCCTTAAATGATTGACTATATAATGTACAGTTCTATCTTAGCAACCGAAGAATCCATCATACTTTACGAAGTATAATGTTGCTGCCCGTTTGAAGTAACATATTTTCTTACTTACCATGTACATTATTACATCAATTTGTCTACAGCATAAATGTTAACAAATGGAGAAGATTATGAATTGTTCAAAAAAAGTATGTGTGGCAGGTTTCATTAGTTGTTGATGACTTTTATACATTTTAAGACATTTTTGCAGAATTATGCTGAAAATATTAAACATCTTGGCTGTAAAGTTAGGTTGCATTCACATCTGTATTTCTAGTGAGTACTCACAAGCCAAGTGAGCACTGTTCTGGGATAAGCCACTTTGGATATCCACTTTGTGAGGTTGTCATGTGTGCTCTTGAGGTTTGCGTGTTAGGTAGACCATACCAGCATATACTGCTGACTTGACTCTAGAAAAAGCATTCTTTAACATCAACTAATGTTCTCTCTTAACTTCAAACTGCTGAAGTTGTATTCAGCAGCAATAGGAAGGTTGCAGAAGTACGTTTTAAAAATTAATTCATGAGATGTGGGCATTGCTGGCTAATTCAGCATTTATTGTTCAATCCCAATTGCCCTCAAGAAAGTGGTGATGAGCTGCCTTTTTGAATACCTGCAGTCCGTGTGGTTTAGGTACACCCACCGGCTCCCTGTTAGGGAGGGAATTTCAAGATTTTGAACCAGTGACAGTGAAGGAACAGCATTATATTTGCAAGGCAGGCTGGCAAGTTTCTTGTGGAGAGGTGGGTGAATTTTCCAGGTGGTGGTTTTCCTATGTATCTGCTGCCCTTGTTCTTCTAGATGATAATGGTTGTGGGTTTGGAAGGAGCTGTTGAAGGAGTCTTAAAGCTTTGAAGTTTGTTTATTATTAATCACAAGTAAGGCTTACATTAACATTGCACTGAAGTTATTGTGGAATTCCCCTCATCACCACACTCCGGCACCTGTTTGGGTCAATGACCTAACCAGCACTTCTTTCAGACTATGGGAGAAATCCGGAGCATCTGGAGGAAATCCACACAGAGATGGGGAGAAAATGTAAACTACAACAGACGGTGACCCAAGCTGTGAATTGAACCTGTGTCCCTGGCACTATGGGGCAACAGTGCTAACCACTGTGCCACCATGCCACCTTACAGTGTATCTTGCAAATGGTACACATTGTTGCCACTATGTTGGTGATTGAGGGAGTTTTTGGAACTGCACTCATCCAGACAAGAGGAGAGTATTCAATCACACTCCTGATTTATGCCTTGTGGATGGTGGACAGGCTTTAGGAAGTCAGGTGGATAGCTACTCATTAAAAGATTCCTAGCCTCTGACTTACTCTTGTAGCCACATATTTGTATGACCAGTTCAGTTCCTGGTCAATGGTAACTCCCAAGATGTTGACAGTGGGGATTTCAGCAATGGTAGTGCCATTGAATGTCAACAGTTGATGGTTAAGTACTCTCTTGTTGGAAACAGTCATTGCCTGGCACTTTGTGACACAAATATTACTTGCTGCTTGTCAACCAAATCCTGGATATTATCCGAAGTGATGCAGTAATAGAGGAATTGGAAGAAGGGGATGGCATTAGATCGCTGGGATTCTTGTGTAGAATATATATTGGCACACATTAGTTTCTTTTCTGGAGATAAAAACTCAAAGAACAAAACAGCACGGGAAACAGGCCCTTCGGCCCAACGAGCCCGCGCTGCCACCCCGATGTTCCCACCTCTACCCGCGATCCCTGTCCATGTTTATAGATCTATGGATTAAAAACCAAATTTGAGACCATTTAGGGAGAATTTGTTTTGCCAATTAGCCTAAGAGCACATCTTTGGGATGTAGGAGGAAACCGGAGCACTCGGAGAAAACCCACGCAAGCATGGGGAGAATGTGCAAACTCCCACAGACACAGGCCCAAATCCATGTATCTGCACAACACAGTGATAGTCACCGAGCTGTCGTGTTGCCCATCAGATGGTCCAGGTCAAGCATACATTAACAACGTGAAGCACTAGGATACTCTCAAAAAAAAAATCCAAGAGCAGTCCTCTCACGACTCATCACGTGTATACCCCTCATTAGACAACAAGGTGGACCAAAGCACCTGTAGGGTAAAAACAAGTACATCAATATCATCATCTATTTACACACTTCACAGGAATTCCCAAGGCTCATGATCCCTATTTTAAATCAGTTTTCTATACCTCTCCATTCCCATTCTGTTCATGTGCCCATCTAAGTATTTCTTAAATAACTCCAGATGCCTGCCTCCACCACTTTACTTGGCAGCGCATTCCATACCCCCACCACCCTCTGTGTGAAAAAACTCCCTCTAGCATCCAAATTTGACCTTACCCCCCTCACCCAAACCCCATGACCCTTTGTGCTATTTGAGTCCATCCTAGGAAAAAGCTTAACCCTGTTCACTCTATCTATACCCCTCATAATCTTGTACACCTCTATTAGATCTCCTCTAAGTCTATGTCTTTCGAAGGAAAATAGCCCCAATTTGCCTAACCTCTTCTCATAACTCAGACCTTCCATACCAGGCAGCATCCTGGTAAACCTCCTCTGCACTCTCTCCAGACTCTCCGCATCCTTCCGGTAGTAAGGTGACCAGAACTGGACGCAGTATTCCAAATGAGGTCTAACCAACGTTTTATACAACTGCAACCGTGCTGTTTTGTTCTTTGAGTTTTTATCTCCAGAAAAGAAACTAATGTGTGCCTATATATATATATTCTACACAAGAATTGCAGCGATCTAATGTTTTATACAACAGCTCTTGTACTCTATACCGCTTCCTATAAAGGCTAACATACTATAAGCTTTCTTCACAACCTTCTCCACTTGCTCTGCCACCTTCAGAGACTTGTTCACCTGCACCCCCAGGTCCCTCTGCGTTTCTATACTCTTAATAGGTCTACCCTTTACTATATACCTCCCTGGCAAATGGAGACCATTGATGCTCACCATTGAACATCTCAGCTAGGACTTCTCCACTTTTGTGATCTCCTCTCATATGTGTATTAAATTCAGCAAAACTCGCAACAGGAAATGCGGAATGAATTATAAATAGAACTAAATTTTTTAAGAAGCTCAAGAATTGAGAATTGATTGAGAATTGAGAATTGATATTTACACCAATCAATGATCTAACCTCCTAATTCCCCCATTTCTGCGTTACTGGTAATTCACAGAAGTTTAGCCCGCATTTGCAAGGAGAAAAGAGGACTTTAACATTTCGAAATTATAACATTTCCTTTTTCTATTTATATGTCTGATCTGCGTACTTCCACTTTGAGCTGATCATTGTTAACTCTCTTCCCTCTTGAAAAAGTTACTTTTAAGAGCGTTTCAGACAAGCTGTTGCGTGTACACGTTGCGGAGCATCAAACTCTGTCTTGAGTGACATTATCTCCCAGTTCATGTCGTTCAAGACTGACAGATGAGAGGAAATGACGCTTTTATCTTAACCCAACATGTAACTATATTTTCTCCCCTCCGGACATGTCTATAACTTCCGTCTAACGAATGCTAGTGCTGTGTTGCCAGCTGTTGCTGCTTCAGTTTGGGAGGGTCAGTGTTGAGCCCCTGTGTGACCCCGCCGAGCGACATGGGGAATTGTTGCAAGAAAGCAGAAAAGTGAGTACAAAAAGTGCATGTTAGCCAACCAAGTGTAAAAGGCTCTCAACACAGTAGATCAGAGCCTTGATCACAGCTTTGTATCTGAGCTTTGTATCTATAAAGTGACATTTTGATCGGGACCTTTGCTATTAGATTTGAACCCAGTGTGGGAAAAGAAAACACCATGTAGTTCACCTGATTTTAGAAAGGCGCACGATGATTCTTAGAACTGGGGCAACTTTTAATACGTTGGGAAGTTGTGAGTAGATTTGAAAAAGTGGGCTCTTTACAGACATGGAGAGAGGCAGGGAACAGCTGGAGCTCCAGCTAGCAAACTAGCGAGCTACTAATACCATCCCCCTATTTCTTGATGCCGCTCCAACTAAAGACAGTTGGAGAATGAGAACTTGCGATGCTTACAGCTCAAAGTGAGGGTGTGTGGCTCTTGCATTTAGTAATGAATGAAAACTGGCATTTCGGATCTTGCCAGGACTGCGCCTCTTTTAAATGCGTTTTAAACTTCACGTCTCCTCACAAACAGCTGGATTAGTACGGTCTCAATTATAAATGGTCGGGAAGTGGCTGGGGGCGGGGAGGAATTGCATGGAATGCAATATTGACAGTTATGCCAAGCTACACGGTCTGTGGGGGGACATCCTGTGTAAAGGGGACAGGTGAGAAGTGGCACCACTTTAGAAATATCTCCAGCATCTGGTTGCTCCTTGCACTCGGGAACTTGACTGCCCAGGGTATGGGTGTGATCGACCTGCTGGGCCTATGAGTTCCTTTAATGCTTCAGATTGTGTGTCTCATGTCTGGGGTCCTGTGGAGACTGCTTTATTTGACTTAACTAGGCTTACCAGCTGCCTTTACTGTGCCAACAGTCTGCTCCCAGTCTGTCACTTTCCTTAAGGTCAAAAGTTCTGAACCTTTCATGTCAAAAAGCAAACCGTGATGTAGAGATGCTGGTGTTGGACTGGGGTAAGCACAGTAAGAAGGGGGACAACACCAAGTTAAAGTCCAACAGGTTTATTTGGTAGCACAAGCTTTCAGAGTGTCATTCCTTCTTCAAGTGAGTGAAGAGTTGTGCCCTCAGACAAGGTGGAAATCTAGCAAGCTTGGTCATTGGCATTTTCCTGCTTTTGCTAGTCTCCTGCCAGAGTGGTAATGAGAGCATATCAGCATAATCGTTCACTAACTTCAAGACCGGTCAGTTAAAGTAGTCTGACAATTTGCTTGGTTTAGATAAATGAAAGTTTTAGGAACATTCAGGGATTAAGTTCTGAAAGTTTCTTTCAAATATTTAACCTCCATCTGATTTTTATTGCAATATCAAGAAAAGGCTCACACGTATTTTGGACATCGACATGTAAATTTCAGGCTAATGAAGTGAGTGCTTCGTGAAAGCACACTGATTCCTTTCAGTCCCAAACCATCAAGTTTGATGAAAGTGTTGTCTAGCACATGCTGTGTATTCTCTAGCCTGCTTACCTTATTTTAGATTAGTTCATAAAACTAAAATTAGCTTGATGATCAAGATGCGTCTGATGACTTGGGAGAATAGCAAGGAGAATAAATTATAGACCCATATTACATCCTGTGTGAATTTAAGAATATGAAATTAATTCTAGGGGAAACTGATGCACAAAAGATGCTGTGTTTCACATATTTTTCAGAACTCCAAGAACAATATAACTAAATTACATTTTTGAAGCTACTTTCAAGAGTACAATGTCAAAATGTTCTTTAATTTTGTCCATTTTCTTACTTCCAGCATTCAGCACAGGAAAAGCAAAGAAAATTGTTTTTGCATGTGTTATACAAAAGAGGATATTCATCAGACAAAACTGAATTTTACATTTGAAAGCTGCAAAAATGTTTTGATACTTAAGATGTTAGCAGAGATAAGTAGTTGATATATTGTTCTAAGCAGGTGAATCCAGTGAGCCAAAGCCATTGTCATACTTACCCTATATTTTCTTGATGTTTCTGCCTGTGCCGTCAGATGAATTTTAACATGCCTGGAAACACATGAAGAAACAGTAAAACTGATCTAATATTGTGATCCAAATTTATTATTTGTAAATCATACCTTTTCTTTTACCCATATTGGTATTTCTTTTTCTGTTTTGGTTTTCTGGTTCTCGATTTTCCTTGCTCAGTTTTTCTATCCAGTATGCCTCTCCGCCTTGCTTCCCCAAGTTAACCTAATTATATTAATATATTGCTGTGCTGTGAGAGACTGAACATTAGATTACTCTATGGTGCAATGCAACAGAATTTGCAAAGATACAGTTTGATTGCATTCATCTTTAATATACCAGGTTCTGTAATTAATTTTTGTTATCTTATGCTGTAAGAAACTAGAAAAAATGAAGCACAAAAGAATAACACCTTAATAGTACTGTGCTATAAGATGGTACTAAACAAAATCGACTCTAAAAACAAATGATCATCTTTGTACAACTGTCTAATTACGTTCTGCTCTGGCTATCCATTGTCTTGATTCCACTATTCCATTAACTACATCTACACATTTTACCTTTTCAAATGGCTACTGAAAATCTCTAAGTAATTTTTTTTTTTCTTATGGCACCTTTACACTACGGTAACAACCATTTATGTAGCGCTGTGAACGTAGGAAATCACCTGAGAAACTTCACGAGCACATTGAAGCAAAAGTTAATATTAAAGCAAAGAAGGAAATATTAGAATAGGTAACTAAAACCTTTGTCAGAATCAGGTATGAGGACATTAGAGAGCTTTAGCGACCACTTATAAGACAGATGGTAAAATTTGTAGCTTAGAATGGTACAAATTGCTAAGGTTTGCAGTTTTAATGATGGTATCTATGCTTGCAATAAAATTCCTATTAAATGCAGGCACGCCCTCATATCTAGAAATACTATGTACATTTATGGCATTTGTATGTTGTATGAGCCATGCTAACAATACACAAATAATATATGAGCATATCTGAACACCATTTTTGAGAGAAAATACCAGCTCTTTGTGAGGATTGGGAGGTTATGAATCAAATTACAGGATAGAACCCAGCATCCAAATAATTGTAAATAATTTCTGTTATTTTCAGCAACAACATTGTTTTTGGATGAGCAATCGGTGATTAATGTAACAGTGGGTTGCATCTTATGACAGTGACTAATACTTTTTTAGTCTCTTGCTCCTTTTTGTCTTGGGTTTTAGGAATGTTCCAAATATACATTTTGATTTTCTTTAGATTTGCTCAGGTTTCTGGGTACAGTTTCTGACTCGAAAGCTTCCTGTTTCTGATGCCACAAATCGAACCCACAACTCATTGTTTTTAAAACCGGCAGTAAGTGCTTTATTGATTCACTATCATACTATATCATCATGAAGATTTGGCATCAGTTGATAAAAAGAGATGAAACACTCTGTGAACATAAGATAATAAGAAATAAAAGTGGGAGTAGGCTATTCAATCCTTTGAGGCTATTCTATAAGATTATGTGCACCACTAAGAGGGAAAATCCATACTGAGGTGAATCCAGATTGTTGTCTCTATGGTACATCTAACTAATACAGTTTTCAATATCCAATTTTCTCTGACTTAAAATCAATCATACATTCTTCACAGTTGCCTTCTGCTGTCAATGCTTTTAATGTTCTGATTCAGTATTTGAACATTACCACCATAAATTTTTGTTTCACAGCAGTTTCCATGGTGAAAAATAAGTCTTGAGTTATGGATCCAAATCTAACAGAAAGGGTGGAATTTTCCATTAAAATGGTAGATTTGGGATCTCATTCAAAACTACTTCCTTCTTCACCTACATATTAAGTTAGACTGCTTTGCATTGGACTGAACCACTTACAATAACATTGGTTTCAAAGGCATGTTGTGAACACGGAAATAACCATTTAGCAGTTTGGATGTTATTTACATGCTAAGGCAAGATACAGTAATGTAAATGATACAACTGAATTAGAACACATGGTCTTCTTTCATGCCAGAATTGAAAATATTTTGTTTCCTTTCCACCCTCTCCCAAAGGGAGATGCATTTGTTGGAAGTTTTCCAGGAAGGCAGTTGTATTTAAAACCACTTTAAAAGAAGTCCAGATCTTATATGGAAATATATAGTTATTGTTTGAATTCAAATGCATTACATAAACATGATGCAAGTACATTGAGTCTTAGCTGACTAACATGTGTATTCTGTTAAGAGCAGGAGGGAATGGGTGCAAAAGCTTTTCCCCACTCCGTGGTTGACCATAACAAGGTATTTATAAATTTATAAGGATGAATGTGCCAATTCAGTATATATACTTAACTAGTAACGCGCTGTTTGCAAATAATTCAGGCTGATGAGCTTTCTTGAGTTTACTTGAACAAGGGATTCATTTTTTGTAGTATAAAACTACCTAGGATAAGAAAATTAAAGTATTGAAAAAATGTTAACTGACCATTGCAACAAGCACATAGAAAATATATTGCATGCAAGTTACCAAGCAGCAGATGTTAAACTTCTGGCCAAATTAAGATTTAGCAATAAAAGGGAAGAGATAAAGAATTCACTGATTATGAATCCTGTTCCATTGTTCCTAGCTGGGATAATTCATAAAGCTGTAGTGCTTGTTTTTGTCTTCCCTTAGAAACTCTACTTTATGATTAAAAGTCTTTAGAATCTCCCTGTCTGCTGTTCACAATAGGATATAAGCAGACAGTGTTCACGTTAGCTGAGAGAGAAAAAAACAAACAGCTTTTTTGCTGTCTTTAGATGTTCCCTTTCCACACACTGTGCCAAAAGACAGCAGTGTTTTGGAATAAAATGGTTTCAAAAGTTGAAGAGTTTCAGTCATATGATGACTGGCTATTGATCACAATGAAAAGTAATAAGCAGTTTATTGATATTAACAAAGGATTTTCTACCTTTCATGGTCAAAACCATTGATATACAGTAGAGGTAGAAAGGGGTCCCTACCACTTCCATTGTACACAATCAATTTTATGAATTTGCTTTTGTTATTTGGTACTCCTGGAGTCAGAAAATCTGAGGCCTCGTTATCCTTGCTGTTTAGGAGTAAACCCTGACAAAAATAAGTGCGACATTCAACAAAGATCAGTCCAGGCGTGTTCATTGCGATCTACCTCTTAGAAGTTTCCAGAAGCTTGGCCAACTTGCAGTCCCAAATGCCAGATGACTCACGGCATCCTCTTAAGTCAGTATCTATATTTTAAATGTTGAAACTGCCTTTTTAAAAATGTTCGATATGTGAGTCCAGCAGATGAAATTGAACTTTAATATCTGACAACAACACACCTTCATAATGTCTTCCAGTCATGCAGAATTAAACATCATTTGTTCGGAACCTGTCATTATAAGATATACGGAGAAGCAAAACACATGGCGCCCATCTCCACTTTTAGCGTTACTGTTAAGGCTATATTCTTTTAGTTTTGGTATCCAGCGACCAGAATTGTTGGGGCAGGAAGCTACTGCATCTTCCATTGACTATGCTGACAGGCTACTTATCAAATTGCACTTACATTGCAAATCCTGCCAGCCTGGTCTACTTTGATCAGCTTTAACTCTTCATGGTACACTTTTATTAGCCAGGGATTTAATTGCTCAGATTCAGGCATCTCTACAATTCTGACTTCTAGGAAGGTGGTGGGGATGTAATTTGATTTGAAGCTTTGATACGTGTGTAGACTTGCTTTCTGCACCTCACTTGTGGAGGACTTACCCTGTACATTGCTGGGTTTGTTGGGGTTTAAAACTTGAGGTAATTCATTTGATTTACCAATGATAACTCCTCTTGGATTTTGCTGTTTTACCTCTTATGGTCTCCAAATGTTGCATTGGGTTTCAGATATGTTTGCTTCCCTTTACTTTTTCTCTTCAGAAAGAATTTCCCCCAAACCTGTTCTATGTGCTCTGGAACATTACTGCCTACAGGTAGTTATTCAATTCCTGCAATACCATTCCCCCACACCGCAGCTCATCAACAATGTATGGCTTCTCTCTCACCATCTCCTTGTCTGCTTCGAAACTTTGCTGGTCTCCATTTAAATATGAAATGAAGTGTCTACCAATTGAATATTTGAGTCACTCAGTTAATCTTTTTTAAACTGCTTGGTTTCTTCCTTAATCTTTTTTTAACCCCACAGAACTGGCTTTGTTCTTTTAACTTTTTTGGTTTCTCCTTCTGAAACTTGGCAGATTTATATCTCTTTTAACTCAACAGGCTCATTTCTGTTTTTTTCTAATATGACTGGCCTGGCCCTGGTTTCTGCTGACTCAGGCTTTTCCGTATCCTCTTCAGTCCTCACACGTTTTATTGCCCTCTTCAAGGCCTCTGAATCTTTTTCAGTGTTCTGCACCACTAGAGAAGCTTCCTCTTGCCTTTTCAGTCTGTTATGACCATGCGAAGTGGGGTAAGAATGACCCTATTCTTCCAGTCGAGGTCTGACCGTAACAATTTCTCAACTGTAAGGTCAAGGCCAATAAGAAGTCTGACAACACCACGATTAAATTCAACCGATTTATTTGATAGTAAACTCACAAGCTTTCGACCTATGGCCTTCATCAGGTGAATGAGGTGTTCTGGTCTCCAACAGCACACATACCAGACTTTTACAGCCAGGCCAGCAGAAAGAAGTCAAGGAAGGACTCATGCAGTTTAAAAGACATGAACAAAGTGTCCCAAATATTGGATTGATGACACTGTTAGAGAGAATGTGCTTTGCCAATACTGCAGGAATCTTGCTATTTACACTTTCAGGTTAGAAAGAATTAGACAAGGTTTCCGAATTTAAACAAAGGCCAAGATATGCTTATGGAAACTACTTCCCCAAAAAAAAAGAGGTAAATTGCAACAACCATGCATCTATCACATTCATTCCCTGGGGCCTCTCACTGCTGAGTACCGATGATAGAATAAAAAGACAGGCTTAAAGCTTTTTTTTTAACAGTGTGTGAAGAAGATAAAATAAATGCGTATACAGGTTAGTTGACCTTTGGCTTGTCTTGACATGATGATTCCATATTGTGACCATTTTGTTCAGTTGTCTTCCTGGATTGAATTGCATGGTACACATTTCCATATTTTTCCTCAAAAGATCTCAGTTTGCAGTAAAGTTTTTGTCTCAGGACAGTTAATTTACAAACCTGGACACAACACTTTTGAGAGTCAGAGAGAGCGGAAACAACTTCTTTGAGGTCTTTCAGGACAGTATTCTCTCATCTCTCTGACTTGGTAAAATGTTCTGAAAGTCCTGCTGACTGAATATTCATTTAATCCATGCCTACTGCTAAATAATTTCATTTTAATGTCTCACTTCAGAAATTTTCGAAAAGTTTCAACATAATGTAAATGCCAAAGGAAATGGGCTTTCCACATTCCCCAAAGAATTTGTGTGTCTGTTCCTTTTCATCCATTTATGGAAAGCAAGCTTAATATTATAACTGGCTGCCAGTGCTCCATTGTTGTAATATGACTACAATTTATTTATTAAAACTTAACCAGAAAAAAAGAGTTTTAAATTGCATATACTTTTTTTTAAAAAATAGCACATTCTTATAATAAACCTGTCTGGATTATCCTGGATCTTTCAGGGGTATTACCTTTCAGATTGCAAAATCATTTTCCAACTGAAAGTTGGCTCCTTGCATGGGATACACCCCCTGTTATTAGCTCACTCTGCAAGTAAATTTTTACCAGTGACATCTCTACGCTGTCTCCTGTTGAGTCTCTTGGTTAACTTTTAGAAACTAACCTTGCTATTGTGTGGCAATTCTTTAATCTCCCTCTCGGGCAAGTTTGTAAACAGCCAGTGTCTCAGAGAATACTGATCTCCTTTTCCTGCTCATTTAATCAATTAGGATCATTTTTTCCTTGAATACAAACTCCTGGTCGTTGTTCTGGCCAGCAGTAACGCCTGAATACAAGCAAGACCAGTTCCACGGTCACTGATATTAGTTTGATGTCGGACTCCCTGCGGACCCTGAAAGCTCTGTGGGCCCTGTTTGGTGCCCTTCTGCCTGTCTTCATTATTTCTCTTTTCTATCTAACCTCTCTCAGCCTTATCTATCTGCCCCTTGTCTGTGACAGTTACTATATCTCAGTATACTCTGACTTAGGGGTCCCTGGGTCATGTGTCATGAGAGCTGGTTGTCTAGCTTTGGACAGCTTTTGCTCTTCCAATTAAGAGTGAGTTTTTGAACTCCATGAAGAGGACTATATCTTAGAAGTTTTCATTAGTGGTTTCTATCTTAAGTTTCTATGACAGTGGTGAAAAGCAAGTAGCTGGATGCTTTCAGACTCAGTGTAAGTTTATGTGGGGTGTTTTTAGAGGATACAGAATTTCTGGTCATAAGCCTCGGGGCCTAGTTCACAAGTAGTAAGGATAGCTTTCTTAGTCATTTCATGATTGACTTAAGTCACATCAGATAACATAACGTAAACATTGTGAGTTTTGCCTACTAACTTGTTTTGCGTCAGCAAAGTCCAATTTTCTGCCATTTTATTTGCTTTGAAATCTTCTCAACTGAAATGAAAATTGCTTCTACAAATCCCTTCTTAAGTGATGGAATAATGTGCGAAAATTTAAAATGTTCAGCACTTTGCCACTTTGTTTTTCTCTCGCTATTGATGCTTTCATTGTATCCTATGGATCTTACCATTCAAGCCTCATGCTACTTCAGATGAAAGCCTGCCTCTTTTTTCTTTTTGAAATGCTTCTTCTTACTCTATAAATATTTCTTTGTGCTATATAAATGAAAGAATTTTCACTGACATAGCACTTTTCATGTCCTTTTCTCTCTTTTTCTTTTCCTTCTTTTTCTCTTTTGTCCAGTCTGGAATTCGAGCCCTAGTTTTTTCTGTTCCAGCTATAGTTTTGCTGAAGTTAGCTGCCTGTTTCAGTATTTATGCTTATGTCTACCTTCTACAATCGAATGCTACAATTGTTGGCTGGTAGGTTTTGAATTTTTCACCCAATTTTCATCTCAAAATATCTAGACTCCACAATTCTTCAAGGAAGGAGCTTTGAACTGTTTGAGAAAAGTGCTAGCTTCAGAAGTGGATATCATGTTTGTACTGTAGTACTATACACAAGGAAACATATATTTTCAGATATATCTGTCTCAGGATTCATTTAGCTTCTAATTCCAATTTCTCTCAGAAAAAGTAAACACGCCCTGATCATTGCAAAATACACACACGCACATGCTTGCACGTATGAGTTAAAAGTTAGAAAGTAGAAGTTAACTTTTGGCCAAATTATAATACAATGATAAAAGACTCAGATATAAAAGAGTTCACTGATTATAAATCCTTTTCTGTTGTTCATTGCTGACATGATATGTTCATGGCTGAGGCAGTTCTCAAAGCTGTGGTCCTTGTATTTTCTTCCCCCCTGCAATGCTACTTTGTAATTTAAAGTCTTCTTCAGAATTTCCCAATAAGTTATCCACAGTATAATATAAGCAGACTGCATTTTCTTAACTTGAGAGGAAGAGGAAAGCAGCTCTTTACCTTATTTTAGATGTTCCTTTTCAAGACTGCTCCAAAACTAGCAGAGTCTTATAATAAAAGATTTCCAGAAATCAAAGAGTTTCAAGTTATGCGATGGCTATCCATTGACATGCAATGGAAAACAGTCAATAGTTTATTTATGTTACTAAAGGAGTTTCCACCTCTCACAGTCAAAACCATCAAAATACAGCAGAAGCACAAGTGGGTCCTTAACACTTCCCTTGGACATAATTAATTTTCTTCATTCCCCTTTGTTACCTTGTAATCCTGGAGTCTTTATTATCCTTGCTGTTTTAAGGCGAGCCCTGACAATGACACTTGCAGCATTTTACAAAGATGTGGTCAAGGCATGCTCATTGTAATCCATCTTTTATGAGCTTCCAGAAGCTTGGCCAATTTACAATCCTGAATGTCAGCTGACCTGTAGCAACCATCTAAACTGAGTGCCTTTGTTTAACTTTGCAATTACCTTTAAAGAAACTGGTTTATGAGTCCAGATGAACAGAGTGAAGTTTAATATTTGACATTAACAGGCGCCCATAACAATTAAAATAAAGTTAATGGTGTGGCAGAAGTAAAATTCTGCCTTTTCATCTTCCACTGTCAGCAAAAAATGAAAAAGGCAATAATATATAAGGAGGCTTGGATAGCGAGAAAGAAAGAACTTTCATTTATATAGCATTTCTCATGTCCCAGAGCATTTCAAATATGAAAGAAGTACTTTAAGCATATTGCTAATATTGTAATTCAGGGAAACAGCTCATAACACAAACTGAAGGATTAGTATTATCTCTCTGTCTCAGTAATGAAAATTTAACAATTAAATCAAGAAAATAAGTTCCTTAATTTCTTATCCTCTCTTGATGGCTTGCATGCCTCAAGTTTTCAGCCCCTGGCCTTTTTCATTATCTCTCGACCATTGTGATCCAGAGACTACAATTTGCTTCATCAATCATTTGCTGCTGTAATGATGGAACACTTGCTTCTACTTCTGCAATTACTGCATTATTTCAAATTATATTCACTAAATGAATGTACCCTTCATTTCACTCTGCCAGAAGTCACTGAAAACCCACAGAAATCAACAGTAACATTGCACCTTGATGCATCTTAATGTTGACATTTTCAAAGCCATTCTTTACCTAATATTACAGGGCAAGGAATTGTGTAAGGGATTGCGATAGGGAATAATTTACTACTGATCTATTTCAAAATATTAAAGCTGCAGCTATACTGCATGCTTCTCAGCGGTGGTCCGTGCTGTCCACTACATTGATGTGCAAAATGTCTACTGAAGTTGACGCTTTGGTAATCTTTCGCACTATTTGCTCATTAACTGAAATCTATATACAGCTAATATGACCTCAAGCGAATTTCAACCTCTAAATCACTGTGCATTGAATTTCATTACCAAAAAATGGTGGGTGGGACTTTGCAAACCTTCCCCCCCCGCCCCAACCAACCCCGTGGTGTGTTCTTTGGCAGCAGAGGTAGGCCAAGATTCTGCCAATGTCAACAAGGTTTTCCATTCTATGCATCCCTTACTGCTGGTAAACCCATGGTGGGGGTTCGCTTTCAATGGGACTGGAAAATCCCGTTGGCGAGAACGGCTAGAAAATTCCACAATGTTCCAATGTTGCTGTTCCAAGCCTAAATCAAGTGTGTGTTTGGGATTTCTACAGTATTCAAATTTTGCAAATGGACAGTGTGTCACAGCATTATCTACTCATTGAATGTCAGAGGACTTGCAATGCATACAGTGCAGCATTGTCAACATCCATGTGGCAGTAAAGTACATATCACCACTTTACATTGGTCTTGACCATTTTTTTGTCAAGAGAAGCATTATATATTTTGGGTTGGTCAAGAGGAATTTTCATACTAAAATGAGTTGACAACATGCAGAAACCTGCTGAATTCAAGTATACCCGGAATCATGGTTATACCAAAATGGTTAGTAACCACTACACACTTGGTTCAGTACCTGGTATTAAAATGTAGGAGATTCTGCATCATGTGGACAAAACAATCATTCAAATTATAGCAATTACTTTCACATTTCATTGTTCAGAACATTGGCTGGGAAAAATATAAGCAATATAGAGAGCATATGAGGAAAACCTGAAATAAGGAAAACCAGATAATGACCTGGTTTTGGAAATGGAGACATTG
This sequence comes from Sphyrna mokarran, assembly GCA_024679065.1. Classification (NCBI taxonomy): domain Eukaryota; kingdom Metazoa; phylum Chordata; class Chondrichthyes; order Carcharhiniformes; family Carcharhinidae; genus Sphyrna; species Sphyrna mokarran. Next base: position 43,483,521 of record JAGIQG010000013.1, read on the forward strand.
GTGATTTCAAAAGGAAATTCAACAACGTAATTGAGGGAAATAAACTCGCATGTGCTCTAAGATAGAGCAGGAAATGGGACTGAAAGGATTGCTTGTCATAAAACTAGTATGGACTCAATAGGCTGAATAGCCTCCTTCTGTGTCATTATGACATAATGAATATAATCTGACAGTAGAGAATCAGGCAAGGAAAGATGAAGGAATCCAGTGCTCTTCTTCCTAAATCCCATCTTCCATGTTGCCTCTTTAAGGGCTTTTAAAGTTCATTTATTAGAATCACAAATAGGTTTACTTTAACACTGCAATGAAGTTACTGTGAAAATCCTCTAGTCATTGCTTGTTCGGGTACAATGAGGGAAAATTTAGCATGGCCAACATACCTAACCAGCACGTCTTTTGGGCTGTGGGAGGAAACCAGAACACCTAGAGGAAGTCCATGCAGACACAAGGAGAATGTGCAAACTCTGCACAGATCCAAGCCAAAAAATCAAATCTGGTTCCTGGTGCTCTGAAACAGCAGTGCTAACCCCTGTGACTTTGGAGAGAAAGGGAGACTGGAGGTTGGGTCATGGTTTGCAGCCAGACTGGTTAGAACAATGGGGATTGGAGGAGGATGGAGAAAGCCAAGATCTTTGTAAGGAGGTTGACAATACTTGAGGAGAAACGACTATTTGAAACGTTAACATATCTGTGTTGACCAAGGAGGGCCAGGGAAGGTCAGCAGTTAAACAGTAAGGGTCAAGACTGATTAGGAAAAGATGGTAAATGCTGAGATTGCCAGTGATGCTGAAATCTCAAAACGTATAAAAAAGACAGAACACTATCAGGGTTTCACAGAAGAGATTACTTCAGGAAGGCACGGCAGATGATGAATGGGTGGTTGTGAAATTATAGAAGAATGGCAGTCAGATGAGGACATATGAGAACCACAAGAGGAACATAGAATGATGGAGAAGGAAGATGGGGGGAGAAAAACTAACAGAATGGATGGTCTAAATTTTAAGGACAAGGAAGACCATGAGTTCTTCACATTTTGGGGTGATAGAGGATGGGTAGGAGAGAGGGATTAAAAGGCAATGGTCAATACTGAAAATGAGCCAGTGATTATTTTTATATTCCAGAGTGATTCCAGACTATTGAGCAGATTTGGCTGAGGGACAAAAACCCAACAGTGTTTGATGTGGTCCAGCTAAATCGAATGATGGATGGCTAAGCCAGTTGTGTACCAAATAGGTTTCTCTGTAAACTTTGAATGTTAGGAGCAAAGATCTTACCAAGAGAGAGAACAAAGTGGGAGAGTGTAAGAGGCTTATTGAGAATAAGGCATCAGAAATGAAGCTGAGGGAGTGAATGACTTCGAGGTGCGGGTGTGTTGTGGTAATTGGGTTTAAGAGGATGATAAAGAACAAAGACATTCTGCAGAAATAAGAGCTGTGAAACAAAGTGTGCCAGAAGAGGAAAGCAAAAACATTAAAGTGTGATTTGATGACAAAGGCCTACAGTACCACCTTGGAAATTTGGACAGAGCAGTAGGCAGAAAATATAGCCAGGTGTGAAGGGAAGGGTGTTGCCATCAATGACCCAAGATTTCATTACAAACAAAATGTCAATGCAATAATTATCCACAACAAGATCATAGACCATAAGAACCCAATTGGTAAGTAATTGGATACTCTGGAAGAAAATTCAGAGAGATGCAATGATCACTGATAGACCACAAGTGGGATGGGATGAGCAGAATACAAAGGAGGTTGGTGGCCAGTGTGGGAAGGACAGTCAAAGAGGAAATGGGACACTTAGGCTTGCTGCTTGTTATCCATCAGGTTATTGGGGGCTGATAAGAAATTGGCATTGAGGTATAATTACACCATCCATGATGATCACCTAATGAAGAAACAGCGCTTCGAAAGCTTTTGCTATCAAATAAACCTGTTGGACTTTCACCTAGTATTGTGAGATCTCTTAGTGTGTTTACCCCAGTCCAGTGCTGGCATTTCCACATAGTGACAGAAAAATAGGAATGCAGAGGAATAGGAAAAGGATTGGGGCAGGAGTTAGGGGGAAAGTAAGTGAAAGGTGGCATAATTCAATTACATGAAGGGGAAGAGGCAAGAGAAAAGGGATTGGCAAGGTCAAAAGAGGATGTTGAAATGATGATCTATAACAGCATCCAGAATAATATGAGTGGAATTAAAGTTACATTAGCACGAAAAAGTGTCTCTTACATGGAAAAGCATTTGTTTGTATTTTTGATATTCAGTTAAATATTTTGAAAGTTCTTGACGTGGAGATTGAGTTGAGTTCAAAATTATCCCAATAATTTTAAAGTTTGAAAACTAAGATGAATTAGATTAGTGTAATAACAGAAAGAGGGAAAACCCCTTACAGTATTTTGTAACAAGAATGTGGCCGAAGATGTTCTTGGTGCAAAAAATGCTAAGTGCTCACATTGTACCACCTGTTTAGAGTTGTGGTTTTCACTTGCTTGCAGCTTAGCCGAGTAATTTGGTGGTGGTGAGGGGGGTGCTTCTGCAATTCTGAATACTCTTGCAATTGCATATGTAGCCGATGTTTGATGTTATCAGATGCAACATTTTCAAATAGGTCTGTTCAAATAGGTTTGCTATCACAATAGGGAAGACTTTTTTTTTGCTGAATTGTGCATTGTACAACAAGTCGAAGTGGTTTTTCAGTTTGGTATTTCTAATTAATTTTATTGCAGCTACAGGATGTTGTATGTAGAATATGTGTAATCCAAGTTGGCAGAAGTAAGCAAAATACGGCAATTGTAAACTTCACTTAATTGTTATAAAAATTATTTTGACATAACTCAATTTCATCACTTACCTTATAGTTGCACATATTCTGATGTATGCTGAGCATTAGTATGAAATAGTTATTTAGCATAGGCCAGATGCAGCCAGCTGTGGCACAATCATCTGAATCACAAAGTTCCAAGTTCAACTTCTACTCCAGGACCTGAGCACAAAAGTCAGAAATGGCACTCCAAACACAGTACAGAGAGAGTGCTGCATCATCAGAGGTGCTATCTTTGGTTGAGACACTGAACTAACCTGTTGAGATGAATGTAAAAAAATTCATGGCATTATTTTGAAGAAGAGCAGGAAGTTATCCCCAATGTCCTGGCCAACATTTACTCTCAATCAACATCCCAAAAAGCAGATTAACTGGTCATTATTGCATTTCTGTTTCTGGGAGTTGGCTGAAAATGGATTGGCTGCTATGTCTCCTACATGACGGCAATGATCACGCTTCAGAAAGTGTAAAGAGCTTTAAAGAGGTCATGCAAAATGCAGCTTCAATGCAAGTTTTTCTTTTTCATTTTAAAGTTCTACTCTTTGAGCACCTGATACTGAATATTGGAAGAGAATAACTTAACTAGAATGTGAATGGTCTCACATCATCCATTTTGTGGTCTTCCAAATCTGAGAATTCTGAGCAGATTGATTTGGAATCCCTTATCCATATGGGATTAGCAGTTAAACTTTGCAAAACCATTAACTGTCAGTTTAACAAAGCTAGAAAAGGAGTCAGAATGTTCACTTGGATTAAGAACTAAATATATTCTTTACTATCAATAACTTTATTCCTGCTGTCACTATATTTCTGAGTTTATTTTGACATATTTGCTGTATTCTCTATTGAAATACTATCATTGTTTTCCTTAGAGTAATTAACATTACCTTTTAAAAGCCAGTACAGCTTGTGAATATTATCAAAAGCTCTCATATTTATAGACCTACCACTGTCATCTGCTGCTGGAATGTTCAAAAATCTAATTCAGCTTCAGATATTTTCATTGACAAGGGAGGGGATGGTTACTGGGGCCTGACAAGAGTTGTGTTAAGGGAATAATTACACCATCCATACTCTTATCGAATGATAGAGCAGGTTGAGAGATCATATAACCTACTCCTCATAATTCTTGTGCTTTATAAGTAAAAGCTAAGTTATTAGTGTGTGTGTTTTGTCATTTTCATCATTCAATAAGGAGATTGTGCTGAACTTATGCAAGATATTAGTTAGACCTCAGTTGGAATATTGTATACAGTTCTGGGCACCACATTATAGCAATTATTTGAACAGGAGGAAAACGTAACTCGATTGATTACTAAGTTTGCGGACGACACAAAGATTGGTGGATTTGTGGATAGTGATGTGGACCATCAGAGGATGCAGCAGGATATAGATCAATTGGAGACTTGAGCAGAGAGATGGCAGATGGAGTTTAATCTAGACAAATGTGAGGTATTGCATTTTGGAAGGTCAAATATACATGGGAAATATACAGTAAGTGGCAGAACCCTTAAGAATTTTGATAGGCAAAGGGATCTGGGTGTACAGGTACACATGTCACTGAAAATGCATATGGAGAACGTAGTCAAGAAGGCATTGTCATGTTTGCCTTCATCGACTGGGGTATTCAGTCCATCATTGAGGGATTATAGTGCAAACTCTACATCCTGGAAAGGGTGGGGGATGAGGGCAGCTGTTTCGAACATGGCAACTACCCAGGAGGAAGGTGATGTAATAGTTATTCCGGATCAGCTCCTGGCATCCTTCCTCAACTCAGAGCATCCTGTATGCTCTCACATTGCTGTTGGCTCTGAACTCCTATCAACTATCAATCCATCATCATCACTAAATTAGTCAGTTCCTCCAACCACTAAATCGAAGTCTGGCTCAGGGGAAGAGGCAGTCTTAGGAAGATGAAGTGAAAGGAGGGATCAGCCAGGCCGAAAGCTATTGCCAATATGAGGGGCCATGAGGCTGTGACTGCGCCAGCTAGCTGTTGTGGGCAGAAGCTCCTCAAGCCTGCACTTGGTGATGGGAATGGTGAGGTTTGGTCAGCCTTCATATGCGGTTCACGATGGGATCAGGGAGGATGTGAGGGGCAAAGGATGGATGACCTTGCTGAAAATCTCTCTCTCCTTTCTCCATCTTGCAGATTGACAATGAATATTGGTTAACAGCCAGACTAGCTTGCATTATTACTGCCAATTGCTGTCCAGATGGATAGGGGGTGGCGAGAGTGTCAGATCCAGCCCAACTTGAACCAGCACATGCTGGCACTAGAACATCAGGGGGCTGCTACAGAGGCCCCACTGGTGTCTGGCCATCAGGCTGAGGAGGGGAGTAAAAAGACAGTGATGATGTAGGTCATATATCTACAGGAGGCTCTGGTTTTATCAGGAGCTAGCGGACAATTTGTGTCACTGAAGACTGCACCTTCACAGAGACACAAACATGGCATCAAAAGGAGAAGGACATGTAACCCAGTAGTAACCCTATGAAAGTTATGGCTGCCCTGAACTTCCTCACCATAGGGTCTTTGCAGGACTCAAGCAGGGTCTTGTGTGAGATTTCACATGCATCAGCACACTGGCACCCTTTGTGCCTGGGCATCAGACTACATCACCTTCCACCTGAACCCAAGCCCATCAGAATGCCTGAGCAGTCAGATTGAGTGATCACTGGGATGCCCCAGGTCTCAGAGGGCAATTGACATGGCAGAAAGACAGGAGAATGACAGCAGCTCATCTGGAAAACTAGTGCAGATACAATGGACCAAATGGCCTCCTCCTGTGCTCTAATAGTTCTATTATTCTAATTATTTAGGGGGTAGTGCTGAGACCAGAACACAGAAATGGGTGAAACCAGGAGCACATCTTGATGCAGCTGCAGCCTCAGTCCATATCTGGGAACTTGTAGAAGGCTGTGGGTGTAAGACTTTCAGGTTTGAGGCTACTGTGGGCCAGGAGGTATGGGCGGATACATAGGCTAAGACTGTGCTCCAAGCTTGCCATGGCTATGTTTGGAGGTAGAGAGCCTTGGTGCTTGCTGCAGCCCAGGTCAGATGCTCAGCATCAGCCTGGATTGTGAAAGAGAGAAAGAGCAGAAATTATGGTTCATGAAGGCCACTGGAACTGTAGCATTTATTTGCATTGCATTTGCAATTTTGGCACTACTGTTTCAGTTTCAAATGTCATCCGCATTGTAGATGCACACATCTGGTGAAAATGGTGGCAGCCTCCACTTTGGGTAGCATAGATGCTGAGAGCACTAGAAGTATGCAAAATAAATAGGTTGTGAAATCAGTCAGTCTGTAATGCTGAATTGGCCCATATAATGCTATTTTTGATTTCTTTGTTCCAGCTAACACTCTATCTTAACCAGTACACTGAAACACAGTTATTTAAGGGAATTAGTAATGTCATTCAGTTTAGTTGCTTACTGAGCTATATTAGTTATTGCTGAATGAGTACAGGTGTTTGATGATTTGTATTGCTGTTTAAAGTTGCTGAAGTCTACAAGAAGCAGTGTAGTATGTGGTGAAGGCCTTTGTTCTGACTTTTCCTCAAAATGCTTTCAGTTATTGATGCAAGAGTTTTAACTTGCTGTCACATGATAGAGAGATTAAGCATTAACAGACACAGAGGAAGACAATCAGGGCAAAGGAGGACGGGAAGTTGCTTTATCAGCAGGAAACTATCTGTCTAGCAAGTTCAGGAAGCAATTCTCTTCTGCAACTTAAACAAAGAAAAGTGTGTGCAACATCTCTGCTTCATTAAGAAGGTGCGCACTGCAATCTTACACATGTAGGGTGAACATGGCTATGAATTTATTTTGCATCAGACTCCTTTCAGGCTATAAGAAGCAATTTATTCAACATCTCCAGTTTGACACCCACTGTTATGTGAGGGAGGGCACTGGGTTTCTGAAGCTAAAGATGGAAGTTAACAGAGTGACTGGCCAAGATTCTTTCAAAATCTAAGTGTCCAATGGGTGGGAAAATGGGAGAATGTCTCGCCTTGTGTTTTGGGCATACTTACCTGAATGAATCTCCTTTACTGTGCAATATTGAGTACCTCGGAGAGATTCACACTGAAAAGTAGGGGCACAGCCTATTCCCACCCAGCAGGTCGACAGCATAGTGCTGAGTGGGCCATTGTGTTCTAACTTGGCATTCATCAAAGTGATGTACAGCTTTAAAGAATGTCTGCTTATTGATTATATCCCAATTTTAAGATCCTTGTCTCTTTTGCTAAATATTCCAAGAAGCTATCTGTTAAAGCTCCCTCCTCCTCTCTGGGTTGAACAGCTTCTGCAAATCTTAACCACAAATTTAATTTAAAAGTATCATAGAAATCCTACAGTACAGAAAGAGGCAATTCGGCCCTTCGAGTCTGCACCGACTACAATTCCACACAGGCCCTACCCCCATATTTCTACATATTTACCCATTAATCCCTCTAACCTAAGCATCTCAGGACACTAAGGGCAATTTTAGCATGGCCAATCAACCTAATCCGCACATTTTTGGAGTGTGGGAGGAAAACAGAAAACCCAGAGGAAACCCACACATACATAAAGAGAATGTGCAAACTCCACACACAAACAGTGACCCAAATTGGGAATTGAAACCAAGTCCCTGGCGCTGTGAAGCAGCAGTGCTAACCATTGTGCTACCATGCCACCCAATTGATTAGGTCAACCAAAAATATCATAAATGAAGGCATATTTTGGATTAACATTAATTATTGTAAAGAAATATAGAGATTTTGTGGAGGACCTGCCCTAAATGCTTCCCCTTCATTAAGTTGACTTTTGCTTATGAGATTAGGAGCAGGACTGATTAAGGTTTGTAAAAATTTATGCAATCATTTCTAAAATTGATAATTTTCATGCTTTTCACAGCTGGATTGTTGTTTAATGAATTGAGCAATCATTAACTGCTTCAGAAATATACCAAGCAACTTTGTGAATTGTGTACCCTGACTGACAATTTCTATTGTTCATGATGAATACAAAACCAGCAGCATCACACATGAAGAAGAACACATTTTAATAAAATAACTTTAAAAAAGGTTGAAAATATATCTCCAATATGCTCTAATTATATAAATATAATTTATTATAATAATAAATGATGAAAAAGTAGTGAATCTTGATTCATACCATCATATACATGCATATTTTGATGTCTGGAGCGTCCCTGCTTCTGAGTTGAAAGATTTTAGTGAGCAGAGACAAGACAACATGACTGCAACTTTTGGCTCTGTAGTGCTATTGGTACCAACATTACCAAAGTCCAGGCATCAGATAAAGGTGGCTGAAATGCTTCCAGCCATTTCTGATGTGTGGGTGCATCATATTCGCTCTGATCCGAATGATAAACAGCCTCTAATGCTGATGTGCACTCAACCATCATTTTGGATCTTGCAGATTCTGTTAACGCCCTATCTTGAGAACATACAGCTGAATGTGTGTTGAGCACCACTCCCCCCTCCCCCCTCCCCCGCCCCTCTGCAAATCTTGTCAGATTAGGTGTTTTTGACTTGCACTTATAGCTTTAGTGGATGTGATTGTATACCATATCATAAGTGAAGCTCTCATCATTTGTTGGATTCAGGAGGTAATGTTGAACTTTCCCAAGAAGTTTACTGAGTTTGAAAGCCTGCTTTCACTAATGGGGGCTATAGTTACAATCCTTCGTGTATTGCAGCATAACCGGGAAATAGGACACAGGCGACGGAGGCACTAGGAAATTGTGCACAAAGGAAGGAAGGGGGAGGCGGCTTGCAATGGAAGGCCGCACACATTTAGGATCTTCAGAGAGCATTCATACCTCCACATCAGTGAGGAGCAGTGTCTGAGGGTATGTGGAATTCACCAAGTAGTTAATCACTGAACTGTGCAGCCTCCTCCAAATGATCATGCAGCCAGGCAGCAGGGCAAGGATGGTACTGTCAATGGTTGTTAAAATCACTGTTACCCTCAATTGTTGTATCTCAAGATCCTTACAGGTGACAGCGACAGATATTGCCAAAGTATCACAGTTTGCTACCTTATTAGCAAGAGAACAGAAGCACAGTACTCTAGAGGTGCATAGCTTTCTCTCTCATTTGTTAGAAGCAGGAGGAGTGACTATATGACAATGCCAGGGCAGTGGGATGCTCAGTGAACTATAGGAATCAACAACTCCAGTCAACTGGCTCTGTAGGCATCACTTATTAATGGGGATGTACCAGAACTGCAAGACATTCCACTTCCTTAATACACAACTGGTGTTCAACCATGTATAAAACAATGTGTTGGTGAATACCCATTATCATGACAATAACCATGCTGCTTTCATCCTGTGCTAGTCAGCCGTTCCTTGAGCAACAATGATGAAACAAAGATTGATTTCTCAATGATAACATTCCACAGGTGTTTCCTGAAATCATTATATAAATAGTATCAATGAAAACAGAGTTTGAATATTTTCATGAACTACGAAATTACTTCCTTTTACCAATTCCTGCTTAAATCCTTTCCATATTACCCACAGATTTGAGAATGCACAATTATTATCGCTCCCTATTCTCCTTATAATATCTGTAGCCATGACTGACCACACCACCTTCCTCAGTTGCCTCTTTTTTGGGCCACTCCACTCCAGCCTATCTGTCCCAATGTCACTAATATGTCTCCTGCAATAGTTCACCTTCCTTCATCCACATGATTATCCCCAGTGTGCTTTGGTCTCTCTCTCTACCTATAAGTTGTTACTCAACAACAAGGCGGTGGTGTACTGGCAGCGTCACTGGATTAGCAATCAGAGACCCACATTAATGCTCTGGTTGAAAACTTAAATTCAGTAAAATATTGGAAAGCCTCATGATGACCAGAAAAACATTGTTGATTGTCATAACTCATCAGATTCACTAATGTGCTTTAGGGAAAGAAATCTGTCATCTTTACCCAATCTGGCTTACTTGTGGTTCCAGACCAATAGCAATATGATTGACTATTAAATGTCCTCTGAAATGCTTACAAAACCATTCAGTTCAAGGGGAATTAGGGATGGCCAACAAAATGGCTTTGCCAGCGAGACCACATCCCAAGAATGAAACGAAACATTGGACAAAGTTTTCCATTGGCCCCCTTACTCTGGGTTCATCAATTTCAGATCTTGATCTTTGCTTTCAAGTCCTTCTATGTTCCCGGCCTTTATTGTGTCCTCCCACACTTCTATTCATATCTCTGTGCACCTCCAACACTCTCACATCATATTACACCTTTCATCAAATCTTCCATCAGTGGCAAAGCCTTTAGGTACCAAGCTTCATTTTGGAACTTGCTTCATAAAGTTCTCCATTTTGCTGCACTGCCAATAGGTTCTTTAAAACCAATTACTTGAGCGATACTTCTGACCAACTCCCCTCCAGTTCCTATGGCTGCTTAAATTTGATACCCACCAGAAAGCAACTTGGTTCATTTTTCTATGTTATAAAGCTGTCATTGAAATTATTGTCTTATGGTTCATTTTTATGCTGGTGTATTTGATCCAAAACTATATTGTCAATCATTTGGTTTTGTTTAAATCAATCTCTCAAATGCAGTACATAGCAAGTTTAAAACAATGCCTTGAACAAGCAGATTGACTTGAAAGTCAGCCTTTCATAACCACGGGTATATTAACTAATTTTTTCTTTTTTTTTCAGAGAGGAAAGCATCCAAGAATTGGGTAAGTTTGATTTAATATGGAACTTGAATTACAACACAGAAATACCATGCCATAGTCTTCAAATAATGATGTTGGTTTATACCAAAGAAAGATAAAATTTTGCCATGTTAAATCATCTTGGATTCTCCTCATATTTCAGTGGACAAATGCAAAAATGTAATACTAAAATGTATAGAAGATTCCAAATTAGATATCTGGTCTGTGTTGATTTAGCTAACCTTGATTTAAATGGTCCTTGAGTGGTTAAAATGGTATAAATACACATTTGGTTAATGCGAAGAACAGGGTCATGAATGAAGAATTGTCATCAAAGCCATCAAAGAAGACTGCTAATTCTGATGAAATTCCAGTATGAGATAAGCCCATATCCTTGAGCAAGAAGGGGAGGCAAGTATGGAAAATATTGATTTTAAAGATGGATTTTCCAAGTCCTTGCCAATAGTAAATTACCTCACTCATAGCAAGCAGGAACTGGGAAATTGCGAGAAGTTTCTTAATCATTGTGTATCCAGCCTGAAGAAGGAGGAAGCAGTGATAGATCTAGTTCTGGTGAATGATGTGGAGCACGTGTAGCATTTTAGGAAACAATGATTATTATATGATTAGATTTTGAATTTATATGGAAAAGGACATGATATAATAAGGTGCAGAAATACTTAGAGGAACTCGATTAGTTCAAAATCAATCTGGCTGAAGTTGTCCGGAATCAAAAATTGGCAGACAAAGTGAGAACTGAAAAATGACAGCCCTTCAAAGAGGAGAGGAGGTAACAGAGAAGGTGTGTTTCCATAGAAAAAAATATTTAAAGACAAAGCACCCTGGATGGCTAGAGATATAGAGGATAAAGTTAGGCAGAAAAAGGAAGTGTCTAAGTATAAGGTTAATAATGTAATGAGCACCATGCTGAAAGCAAGAACTACAGAGATTTAAAATAAATGGTCAAAGAGAGAGTATGAAAATTGATTAAAAGCTAATAAGAAAATGAACCCAAAGGTCTTCTAAAATACAGAAATGATTAAAGTGTAGTCAAAGGAAGAATTGGATGGATTAGGTACCAAAAAGGAAATATTCATGTGGTAAATCAGCTGAAGAATTAAATGAGTATTTTGCATCTGTCTCCACAAGCAAAGAAGGCGCTGTCAATGTAACAGTAAAGGGGAAGATAGTGGTAATGTTAGATATGATTAAAAAAGATAAAGGGGAAAAAAATTAAAGGTTAAATTTTGGTAAAATAGAAAGTTCTGACTTCAATCTCTAGATTGCCCTTCAATATGCAGGTACTGACAGAGGACAGAAGAATTTTTTATTCATTCATGGGACATGTGCATTGCTGGTTGGTCAGCATTTATTACCTATCCCTAGTTGCCCTTGAAACTGAGTGGCTTGCTGACCATTTCAGAGGGCAATTGAGAGTCAACCACATTGCTTTGGCTCTGGAGTCACATGTAGGTCAGACCAGGTAAAGATGGCAGATTTCATTCCCTAAAGGACATGAGTGGACCAGATGGGTTTTTCCAACAATTGACAGTGGTTTCATGGTCATCAGTAGACTCTTAATTCCAAATACTTTTTAATGAGTTCAAAATCCACTACCTGCTGTGGTCAGATTTGAACCCAAGCCCCCAGAATATTGGCTGAGTTTCTGGATTAATTGTCTAGTGGTAATACCACTAGGCCATAGCCTTCTCACTGCCATTGCAATATGACATCTCTGCCTAAAAAAGGAGGGATAAATCCAGTGCTACGATACAGTCAGCCTAATTTTGATGTTGGGGAGATTTTCACATCCAATGAGCAAAATGTTTTGCTGTCACCAACAGCGAGAATTGTGGTGGATGTGACATTAAATTGGAGGGAGAGGCAAAACATCTGTTTTCCAACAGTGGAATAAAGTGTTGGAATTTTGTTCTCCCAACTTTGAAGGCAGGTCAATGGCGGTTTGAGTTTCAAGCTCATTTGCATCTATTATCATCTCATGCATTCTCATTAAAAGGCCACTTCCAAATTAATTTCCTCACCAGCAAGAATCTAGAACACTCAATTTTCTCGTGTATAGAAATGGTGTGTACATGGTGAGCATCACCTCTGAGATCTGTAGATTTTGCTTTTTCTTGAGAACTTCACATAACTTCACGTGAATGCTGTTAACAAATGTTGACCAAGGCTGGACACACAAGGCAAGTGAAGGCTGAAAGCAGTGGAATAGGTGGGAAAGATGAAGTGAAGATTGGACAAAGAAAAGAGTCTTTTGGGGGAATGGTGGGATGTGTATTCACAGGAGAGAGGGGAATGTCTGGAGAAAGGTAAAGGGGTGGAAGGGGGGGCAGTGTCTTACAAGGCAGGGTTGCTGCTGTAAATGGTGAGGCTCTAGGGGAGAACTTAGGGTGCTGGTGAGAGGTGGGAATGGCTACAGTGAAAGGGAAGGTGTGAGATGATGTAGAGCGACAGGTCCAAGATGAAAGTCTAATAGGTGAACAATTCATTGGATGGATTATTGAAGGGGACAAGACAGCGGCTCAGATAATAGGAAGGGGCAGATGAGGAGATGATGTTAATGGGTGTCAGCTTTGAGGAGAGGAAAGGTATGTAGAATGAACCTTTATCAGGAGGAAAAGTTGTAACTATTGTAAGAAAACTCATATATCGCCCCATACCTGAGCAGCCAAATATTTCACCTTCCATGTACAGACTCCAGAATACATTCAGCACTTTCCAAACTTTAGCACCTACCTCACTCCAAAGGCCATCATTGACACAGAGATTCACTATTAGATTAGCTGTGTAATTTCATAGCCATCATAAATACTTACAATACTTCATCTTGTTTTGTTGCCACTCTAATGTCAGCTAGTTTCAGTGACGTTGACATGATATTTAGGCTTGTATCATTTCTATTTTGTTTGGCAACCTCTTCTTCATGGCTAGTGGGGTTGACTGTTGGTAAAAGATGCTGCTGTGATGAGCTTGTCTGGCTGACACTCAATATCTTATAGTTGAATATCCAACCACTGATTTGAGTGGATGTTTTTTTTTGTGTGGAATCTTGTAAAAGCTTAATAATTGGTTATTACTTCAAACTTGCTTTCATACCAATGGGAGATCTGCTTGCCATTACAGCAATTGATGGATTGATTATCAATCTTGTCTTTCTGCATCAGGATGGACCTAAACCATTGGGTTTGAATCCACAATTAACTTTTTTTGGCATTGAAATAGGTGTTTGTACAACTTGCTGATGTGAGTGTGAATGGGCCTGGAATAATCAGTAAACACTCTGTTCCAATTATCAGTTTATTTTACACCAGCAAGAAGACAGCAACTGGGTTCACCATGTTGTCTCTTCACTGAACAAAGAAAATCATCAAGTCTCATACATTTACTGAGCCTATTCCAGCTGGACACAATCCAATCATGATGGTTATTGATTACTAATTTCATTGGATTTACATCTAATATATGTAATCGAGCATGATGGGGTTGTGTTATCAGCATATGGACAGCTCTCAACTATCCTCAAGACATTTATCAGGCGTGATATCAATCATCCCTGAGCCTTTACAATGATTCTCTCTCCTTTCATCTCCGACTTGTTTGTACTGCTCGTAGCCTCACAAAGCACCTCCCTGTGTGCTGAAATAAGAGGTCCAGCTAGGCAAGTTTAATGATCTATGATTGTCTTTAGTAACTAAGTCTCTATAGAAATGTGGTCAAGTCAATTAAACACCATGATGCTTTACATAAAAGCTTTGACAAAGGGTCGCCTGGACTCAAAATGTCAGCTCTTTTCTCTCTTTACAGATGCTGCCAGACCTGCTGAGATTTTCCAGCATTTTCTCTTTTGCTTTTCATTCTGGTTAGTAACACTTCATTTTGTTAACATAATACATCCATGGCCCACTCTAACACTGACAATCATTGCTGGACTAGTGTACAGCCTGTTTATGTGATTTAGTCCATTTCTACTTGGTGGTGTTTTTTGTTAGATCATATAGAGATCAGATAATGTAGTGAGGTCAGGATGAAGTGGTAATAGTATGCGTCGAGTCCCAGAAGATTCTAGACTTCCTGTGCATTTATAGCATCTACAGCACATGGAATGGTTTCAACTTTCCTTGGATTTGTCTTTCTTTGGCATAGTTAACTAATGAGTAAGCCTTTTATTATCTATGTTTTGATTTCACATCCAACATACTCAAGTTTAACAAAGTCACATTTGGTCATTAGTTTTCTCAATTGAAATAAGTTGTGAGTACATTTTCTGAGAAGACATTGTCCCTTGGCTCAGGCATAAGTGCCTCAAAACATCTTGCGATTCTGCAACTCCATGGTGGGGAATTAAGGCTTTTTTTTACTTTTTGTCATCTGTGAATGGAAAAAAAAAACTGCCATTTGCACCTTTGAAATGTTGCAGCCGCTTTTGCCAAAGTGAGATTGCAAATTATGATTCCAAATACACATCAAAGGTTAATTGTCCATTGAGGGTAGAATGGGCGACACAGTGGTAGCACTGCTACTTCACAGCGCCAGGGACTTGGGTTCAATTCCTAGCTTCGGTCACTATCTGTGTGGAATCTGCACATCCTCCCTGTGTCTGCATGGGTTTTCTTCGGGTGCTCTGGTTTCCTCCCACAGTCGGAAAAACATGCTGGTTAGCTGTGTTTGCCATGCTAAATTCTCCCTCAGTGTACCCGAACAGGCACCAAAGTGTGGCGACTACGGGATTTTCATAGTAACTTCATTGCAGTGTTAATGTAAACCTACTTGTGACACTAATAAATAAACTTAAATTTAACAATTTCTGAAATCTCTGATGGATTACTATATTAAATTATAGGATGTCAGTGCCTCACAGAGGGCAGAAGGGATTTACTCTAATAATATCGAGAACAAGGGAATTCAGTTATGTGGACAGACGAGAAATGATGGGGCTATTCTCAACTCTAAGAGAACATTAAGAGAGATTTAATAGAGCTGTTGAAAACTATGAAGGGTGTTTGAGCTGCCCACAAATCAAATGAAAGGAGATTTAACATTACACATCATGTGCGAGAACTCAGAAATTCTACCCTCAGTTGCTAGTATCATATCAAAATAACTGATGGAAATCAGCAAATTATTGCATCCATCCAGATATACCGTGCAGTCACTATCAAACTACCGGACATAATGAGTATAACTTGATCTAATGTAAATAGTATAAAAGAAAAAGCCCCATGACATCTCAGTGGAGCAATTCCTTGAAATTTGAGATGTTAGGGCAGGCCAAGAGAAATTGAAAATAAATCATCACGACTAATCTGTAGGAAATGAATTCAGGAACTGAACTTTCTTAGAAAGATTATTTTTAGTGTTGCATTTACAATGGTGTAGAAACTTCTCATTATCATAATTCAGGATAATGCTGCTTTGCTTGCAGTAATATATCACAATTGCTGTCAGGGCTATAGTGACAACATCTAATATACAATAAAATTGCTAGTGGATTGCAATGCTTCATTTCAAAATGCACTAAAAATCTCAAGCCTTATCACAGCACTGAAATAACTCTTATCAAAGTCACAAATGATAGCCTGAGTGATTGTGATTATGTTAAACACTCTCTCATCATTCTTCTCAACATTTCTGCAGCCTTTGATTTTTCTTTAATGCCACAGCTCCATCATCCAGTAGGATGGCTTGCCCTCACAGAGTTCCTTTCTCACCTGTTCAATCACAGAATAATCTGCAATGGATTCTCTTCCTGCTCTCACAACAATAATTCTGACATCCCCTAGGATCATCCTCAGCTCACTGCTACATCTCACCTACACACTGCCCTGGGCAACATCAAAAAATGTAAGGAATAGGAGCAGGGGTAGGCCATTCCATCCTTTGAGCCTGCTCCGTCATTCAATAAGCACTTTACTGAATTAACTGTGACCTCAACTTCACTCTGCTGCCTGGTCCTCTCATTAAGGCTGTGGGAATTTAGAAGAAAGTTGAGGATGGTGCCCCATCCCTGATTTTAGTCACTCCATCATTGGCCTTGAACTATCTCACTCCTCAGTTCTGCAATTCTATCCCTAAAATTAGTCACCTCATCTACGGTCTCATCTTTTTTTGATGCTCCCTAATACCTACCTATTTGCCCATACCTTTGACCAATTGTCTCTATTTTCCAATGTGACTTAGTGTTAAATCTTGCTTGCTAACATTAGTGTGGTGTCTTGGAACACTTTGTTACTTTAAAGACATTATATAAATGCAAATCACTGTATGTTAAAATACATTTAGGGAGTGGCACTGTGGCACAATTGTTACCACTGCTGTCATACAGTGCCAGAGGCCTGGGGTTTGATTCCCAGCTTTGGTCAGTGTCTGTGCGGAGTTTGCACTTTCTGTGTCTGTGTCTGCATGGGTTTCGTTTGGGTGCTCCGGTTTCCTCCCACAGTCTGAAAGATATGCTGTTTAGGTGTATTGGCCATGCTAAATTCTCACTCAGTGTACTTGGACAGGCATTGGAGTATGGTAACTAGGGGATTTTCACAGTAACTTCATTGCTGTATTAATGTAAGCTACTTGTGACACTAATAAATAAACTTTAAAAACTTCATTTATGGCAATGTCATTATAAACTGTCAACGTTTATCCGCAACAACTGTTAGACTTTAAATGGCAATATGTTGTTTTTTTAATAATTTAACCCTAACACATATTTATAGGACTTTAGATGATGGGAAAAGCAGAGAAAAAAGGAGAAATGATAAAAGATATCTTATATTTTTCACCTTTGTTCCAAAACGTATAAAACATTGATGTGAGGAGCTTCCGGCATTAGTGGGTCAAGTACAAATTAGTGATGAAGTATCCTTCTAAAGTCTGTAGGTAAGTGATACAAGGCATGTCATAGAAATCACGAGCCTCCAGAGTCAGAATCATTATCCTGCTAACTGTATCTACAGACTCTGGTACACCCATTTGCCAGTGACCCAGAAGAACATGGTATGCTGCAAGAAGCCTGTGATTAACTGTACTCTTGGAGAAAAGTGCCAAGACCATTTCCTCCATAGGAAATGTCATCTAAGGAGACATTAACATAGAATAAATGTAAACATGACTTAAAATGCAAAATTTAAAAAACAAACTAAAAAGGTACAAAAAACAGCTGATAAACTTTTTTTTTACACTTTTTTACACTTTTGTTTTAAAGTGTAAGTGTCTACACTTTATCATTCCTGCTGGACAGTTAAAAGGAATATCGTTTGCCCATACGCTTCATTTACTGTCAATCTGATTTATTTTGACAGGCACTTATTGTGCCCTATGCAGTCCTTGGAACATCTGAAACAAATGATCCAAGTACTTAAAGGCACTTCAAATGCTAATAGATTGTTCCCAGATGTTGCTATTAACCCTCAAATGGTCATTTTCCATTAATATTTTCAACAACCTTTAAAAATGTGGAAAATTAAAGGGTTACAGTCCCTTTGAGAATTGCTGATGCTTTTCATTTCTTCTCACCTCTTTCTCAAGAAGCTCAACTCGAAGGTATCATTGAGGCCACTCCAAGAAAATTCCAGGATTTTGTCCTGTTCAAAATTACTGAATCTTCTGCTTATCACACAGATTCTATTGATGAATTTATGCTATCATGTCATTGGGAAGATCCTCCCCATTTAACCCAATAATGGGCTTAATTGGAAAAGACGGGTTGTCCCTGCTGCATTCAGTCTGTTCAAAGGGAAGAACGTGCCAGGTAACCTACACATTTTCACAATTTTCTGGTCCCATGTAACCAACTTTTGTGAGACCAAGAAAATTCAACCATATGAACTGAGACAAGTACAGAGTCAAATAATATTCGGCAATTTTGGTGATGTCATGAATATATAGTCAGTATCTTATCTCAGGAGATCTTGTGGTGCATCCATGCATCTGAGCCAGAAGCTCCAGGCTTGAGTCCCACCCTCGGATTTGGTGACCAAGAAAAGTACATTTATGGCAAGGCCAAGCAGGTTGAGTATCAATTTGCAAATCTTTCCAACACGTCAATGAATGACTATAAGAGCAGAAGACATTTCTGGTCAGACATGCTTTATGTGCAGAGGTGCCGCTCAAGCTATAAGGCTTTGCTAATAAACTGAGCAACCATCCAGGCATTATTAACTATGTACACAGACAAAGGTCTGCCTTAATGTACCACTAGGTGTGGAAAGAGGATTAGAATCTTATCTCAGGTTCAAGGTTGTTTATGAGGAGAGAGATGTTGACAATAGATCTAAAGGAGAAGAGGGACAACACTTGAAGAGAGAAAAGATTTTCAATATTGGCTTCAATATGGACACTAGGAGGGAAATCTGGGTGTTCAGCAGTTTGTTGGGAATGGGACTGAGGGAACAGGAAATGGGTCTCATGAGAAGATAAGATCAAAGGGGCATGAGGGGTGATAAGAGAGAAACTAGAGGAAAAAATGAGAATTCAGAACTAGGGTGGGTTGGGGTAAATTTAGAAAAGGTTTGGCACAGTGTCGGGAGCAACTTATTAGATGGTCTTATTATTAGAAAGAAGTCTCACAAACCAGGTTAAAGTTCAACAGGTTTTTAACCTGATTAAACTTTAACCTGGTGTTGTAAGACTTCTTACTATGTTTACTCCAGTCCGACACCGCATCTCCACAGCCTAAGTATTAGTGACAAAGATATCTATCACCTCTTGGAGGTGAGGGTGACAGGAGAGATGAGTTCAACATCACCCTGTTAACATGTTATCTCCCAAAGCTAAGGTTGGTTACACATCGTGACCAATGTGTTTATCACACTTTTGTATCCAGCCCGTAAATTATATATTGGTCAGCAAGTGTATCATTCTCATTAACAACAATAGCAGTATGGCTTGGCTGCTTAATATAACCACAATGCTGTATTTCCTATGGTAGAGGGTTTTTGAAGATAACCTAGTGGTTATCTTGCAAGAAATCCTGTATACGAATAAGTTGCCATACAAACAAACGTTGCCGTACATTCACACATCTTATCTGTCAAATGATAAAAGCATCGGTGAGTTTTGTGTGTGGCTGCTTACTGCCACATGTGCTGCATACAGACGTGCTGCTGAATTCTGAGAAAAGTAACCTCACACAGCAACATTTCCAGTATCAAACTTGGTGCTCCAGTGATCCATCACATGCTTACAGGTTTTAGTTCTTGTCTCAAGTTATTGTTTTATCCCTTCAAACCTTTCTAAAGGCCCCCATTTATAAAGTACTTAAAAACTTCTGTAAAGACTGCAATAATTTTTCTCATATTTTACAATATCCCAGACTTTTAAGGGGACTGCTTGCCTAACCGGGCACTATGGGGATCCACAGCAACAAGAATTTCCCCTAATACTGCGACCGTCTAATAACTTGTCCCTGACACTTTTCTCCCAATCTCTACCTGTTCTCATCAACATCCTCGATGAATGGCCCTGGTGAGCCTAATCTCACTTCACCTGGGTTCCAGGGCCTCGTGTATAGTTGCTAGTCTTGCCTGTTTGCAATCTAACAGTGGCACCATTCTCTGTAGTGCTGTTGGCACTGGAAATCTGCCACCCTTTATTGACCAGCATTAGTTACTGTTGTTGGAACCTCATTCCATAAAGGGCCAAGAGTCCAAATCGCGGGCAGTTAATTGCACATAAAATTGGGTCTGAGCTACCATAAGAGGCTGTGATAGGATTGCCCCTGCCCCACCCCCTCCCCCCTGACTTTTCTGTCAGTGGACAGGGTTATCGCTATCCTGTTGAATCATCCATCATCAAATTCTTCTGCAACTGACCAATTTGCTTGGCTGCACCATCAAGTAAATTTTTATAACAGTCTTAATACTTTTCTTTCTGGGATGAGCGTCGATGTTCCACTGATTGGGTCATACTGTCCAATGAAAATCCAACTTAATCTAATGCGATGTCTAACTCATTCTTCAAAGCTTGGCAATACAGCTGCTTCAATGTTGTACATCCTTCTTTTCCTGGGCATATGTTCCAGCAGCACCAATATATTTTAACAATCAGAGTTGCTGAAATTACTAATTTCTTGAAAAAGGAAGTAGCAACTGTATGATCTTCTGTGTTGCAATTCAGTAAAGGAAACACAAGTTCTGCTTCTTCATAAACTATCTTTATTTCTTTGTTTTAATTCCACATGCAATTCTCCCCAAAACACAGTACCACCTGTAACCTTTTTAAAAATCTCAGTGACTTCTATTAAATGATTATCACCCAATTTAGAACTTAATTCAAATGTAATTGTTATCCCATCCACAACAGCGAGGACTTAAAGAAGCATAAGGCTAGGTAGAGTCTAAGAGAACAGGAAAGACTTAAAGACAGTGTGGGAGGAGAAAGAGAGAGAGAGAGAGAGAGGAAGAAAGAAAGAGAGAGAAAAAGAGGAAGAGAAAGACAGAAAAAGATGAATAGAGAGAGATTTAAGTAAACTGGGATTATTCTCCCTGGAAAGACAAAGGTTGAGAGGGCGACCTGAAAGAAGTTTATAAAATAATGAGGGGCAAAGGGAAGGTGAACAGTTGGAAACTTTTTCCCAGCTAGAAACGACAATTATAAGGGGGCACAAGTTCACGATAAGAGGGCAAAGGTTCAGTAGAGAATTGCAGGCAAGTTTTTTTTACACAGAGGGTGGTGGGGGTCTGGAATGCACTGCCAAGTGAAGTGGTTCAGGCAGATACGTTATGAAATTTAAGGCTTATCTGGATAGACACATGAACAGGTGGGAAGTAGAAGGATACAGGTGGTTGGTCTAGGCAGGACAACGTGATCGGCTCAGGCTTGCTGGGCCGGAGGGCTTGTTCCTGCACTGCACTGCTCTTTGTTCTTCGTTGTTCAGTTTGGGCAACAACCAAGTTATGAAAAAATATCAATGTCTGAATTCACAGAGAAACATTTAAGTGCAAGAGACTTGAGGTGTGGTGACTCAGAGCAATTGAGCTTGAGGTCAGGCTACGGACACTGCAATGCATCAAGAAAGGGGAAAGTTACTTGGATGCTTTGTACCAGGAAGTGGTCACAGCCCTCAGCCTTTGCAATTGTTCAACAGGTTCAGGATGTATGTATGTATGAAAGCGAGGTCTGCAGGATGAATGAATAAACCAGCCACAGCATCATGGTACAGGAAGCATTCAAATAGGGACAGACAATATGAATGTGGTAGTGATAGGGGACAGTTACAGTCAGAGGGATAAACACAGTTCTTAGCACTCGACAGCATGCATCCAGATGACTGTATTGCCTACTCAGGTCCAAGGTTCATGACATCTACTTGAGCTTGAAGAGGAACTTGAAGTTGTGGGGGGAGAATCCAGTTATTAGACTCCATGTTTGTACTAGTGATATGGATAGGATAAGGAAAGAAGCTTTGCTTAGGAATTCTGAGTAGCTAGGGGCTAAATTAAGTAGCAGAACCTCATAAGTAATAATCTATGAATTATAAATATAGATATTTATGGAGAGGATCCTCAGGGACAGGATGTATGAGCATCTGGAACGCTGCGATCTGATCAGGGATACGCAGCATAGCTTTGTCAAGGGGAAGTCTTGTCTTACAAATCTAGTGGAATTTTTTGAAGAAGTGACAAGAACAGTTGATGAAGGACATGCTGTTGATGTCGTCTACATGGATTTCAGTAAGGCGTTTGACAAGGTTCCTCATGGTAGACTGATAGAGAAGGTGAAGGCGCATGGGATACAAGGCCGGGTATGTAGATGGGTCGAGAACTGGCTCGGGAGGAGGAGACAGAGGGTAGTAGTGGAAGGCTCTTTTTCTGACTGGAAGCCTGTCACTAGTGGAGTGCCACAAGGCTCAGTACTAGGTCCTCTTCTATTTGTGGTCTACATAAACGACTTGGAAGTTGGGGTAGGTGGTGAGATCAGCAAATTTGCTGATGACACTAAGATGCTTGGATTGGCGGGTACAGAGGAGCAGTGCCAGGCAATACAACAGGACATAGATAGGTTGGTAGACTGGGCAGATAGATGGCAAATGGAATTTAATCCGGATAAATGCGAGGTGATGCATTTTGGCCGGAAAAATGTAGAAGAGAGTTATAGGATAAAAGGTAAAACTATTCGGAGTATAGAGATGCAGAGAGACTTGGGGGTGCAGGTTCACAAGTCTCTGAAGGTGTCTTCACAGGTGGAGAAGATGATAAAGAAAGCGTATTAGTATGTTAGCTTTCATAGAAAAGGGTATAGAATACAAGAGTAGGAGTTTGATGTTGCAATTGTATAGAATGTTGGTTAGGCCTCACTTGGAATACTGCGCCCAGTTCTGGTCGCCGTACTATCGGAAGGATGTGGAGTCCTTGGAGAGAGTGCAGAGGAGGTTTACCAGGATGCTGCCTGGTATGGAAGGACTGTCTTATGAGGAACGATTAAATAGACTGGGGTTGTTTTCCCTTGAAAGACGTCGGCTTAGAGGGGATCTAATAGAGGTGTATAAGATTATAAGGGGTATAGATAGAGTAAATGGTGGTAAACTTTTTCCACCTTCAGAAATGGATAGGACGAGGGGTCATGGCCTTAGGGTGAGGGGGCTATGTATAAGACGAATATTAGAGGGCAGTTTTTCACACAAAGGGTAGTGGGGGTGTGGAATGCACTGCCGAGTAAGGTGGTGGGAGCAGGCATGCTAGGGCTGTTTAAGGGTCTCTTGGACAGCCACATGAGCGGTATGCAGATAGAGGGATATAACTATGGCTTTAACTATGGCTTTTTTTCCACAGGTAATTCGGTCCATACTTGACCAACAAGGAGCATGCATTCGGCAGGTGGTGCGAGGACAGCTCTTGGATGTTGATTCATGGGTTGCCTGGTGCTTCATGTCGTAAATGAGTGCTTTATCTGGACCATCTGAAGGGCACCATGACAGCTCAGTGACTATCGCTGTAGCTGTGCAGACACTTGGAATTGGGCCGGTGTCTGCGGGAGTTTGCGCGTTCTCCCCGTGGTTGCGTGGGTTTTCTCCGGGCGCTCCGGTTTCCTCCCACATCCCAAAAATTCGCTCTTAGGCTGATTGGGAAACAAATTGTCCCTACATTGAGACTCTTCCATATTAGGAATAACCTAAAATTTGAATAGGATAATGGAATTGTTACTATATGGTTATGACGGCGGCGCGGGCTCATTGGGCCAAAGGGCCTGTTTCCCGTGCTGTGTTGCTCTAAAAAAAATATAACATGAGCCATGAGCAAACTGGCATAGGATAAATAGAATTAGAGAGATGAATGCATGTTACAAAGACTGATGTGGAAAAAATGGGCTTCAATTTTTGAGGCACTGGAAACACTATGGCGGAAAATGGGAACTGTACCGTTGGGATGATCTACACTTGAATCACGCTGGGACCAGTACTCTGGTGAGTTGTACATTAAATCAAGGGCGGAAAGGAACATGCAAGACGTGATGTAGTAAATCAAAGGGGAAGAATGAGATAATATAGCAGGATAGTGATCTGGATGTTGGTAACCAGAATGTGGCAAGAAGGAACCATAGTACAAACTGAAGTGAGAAGATTAAGAAAATAGTAAAAAGATGCTGTTAAAAGCTTCGTATTTGAATGTGTGTGGCATTTGTAACAAAATTAATAAACTATTAGCACAGACAGAAATATATAAGCATGGCCTGATGGCCATCACAGAGCCATGGTTGCAAGCTGACCAGGGGCTAGGACCTGCAAATTGAAGGATATTTGACATTTTGAAAGGATAGAAAGCTAATAAAATGTGGTGGGGTATATATATTAATTATGAGTGCAGATAATACAGTGGTCAGAAATGACCTTGGCTCAAAAGAGCAAGATGTAGAATCAGTTTAGGTAAAGGTAAGAGGCCACTTGAGAGAGTAATTGTGGATTCCTAATTTTAGTTATACTGTAGGAGAGAGAATACAGGAAGAAATAGTTGGGGCGTGTAAGGAAGGTACTATGATAAACATTGGTGGCTTTAATCTGCTTTATATTGGATGAATAAGATTGATAAATGTAACTTGGACAATTAATTCATAGAGTTTATTAGAGTTTTAGAGCAAGCTGTAATGTGACTTAATGGGGTAGGATTAATCACTTACCTCATAGTAAGGGAACTTTCTGTGCATCAGCAATCATAAAATGATAGAATTTCAGGTTCAGTTTGAAGTGAAGAAGTGAGTCCAAGATGAGTGTATGAAAACTGATCTAACTGAATTGAACTTGGAAATTTAACATTAAAGGTAAGACAGTGGAAATGCTGTGACTGCCTTTTACGAAGATTATTTTTTACACTTATTGCAACAGAATTTGACTGAAGTTAACAAATGTGGTTGCCTCTTGTGTTTAGCTCTAATTTTATCACTGTAAACCTGTAGCTAAATGTTCTATGGCTTCAACAGTGTGATCCTCTTCACAGTTCAATGTTTTCTGTAGGAAAGAAATCTGCAGCTTTTAACAGGTTTTGCTTTAGTGTTATGTGGCATACTTGATGACATTTGCTCAAGTATTTGGCAAGTTATGTCAAACCTGTGTCTTTACAAAGCCTTTCTATCTCCTGCTGTTCAATTTGGCACACTTTAAATTCAAGCAGTATTGTTAAGTGTGGCTGCCCTTTAAAAGGGACACCAGCCATTAAGAAGACTGGATTGATGAAGCTACGTATTTTCTCTGCTGAATTGAGAGGCCACAGTAGCATTTAGAAGGGAGCAGTGTAGAAACAACTCAAGTCAACATTACAGTCATTCAGCAGAGGTGGGTACACTAAGATTACATGTTATTCACCTTGATCTCAATGGTGCAGGCATGTTGTGAATCTCAACGTCCATGCCAAAAAAAATGGGACTATCCAATATCTAGCCTGATACCTTGAATTTGATGCTCATCTATCTCAATCTATTTAAATTAGAAACATTATTTTAATTCAATGTCCCATGATGTATTTATTTGCTTTATAAACACTACTTTTTGATTTAAGTAGGAGTCTGATTTAAATTGAATATTGTGGCTTTCCTGCACTTGTTTTATGTTTTATCAGGCTATAGCATTTTGATATTCTCAGTAAAGTCTTGTGTTTTTTTAATCTAAGCCCCTGAATGTTCATGGTTTCATGAAATATATTATCAATTATAGGTGAACAGAAGAATACCAAAGAAAGAGTAAGTATTGACATATTTTTGTGTTTGTTCAAATTTATAAAGCCTTTGTCAGCTGATATTTACAACATTCTACTGTTTTGCATTTCTCTCTTTTATGCAATTGCAGTAATTAAAGGGATACTTTATGAAAACGCTGGATGAACCCTTTCATGTGCTGATGAATGTATGATTTGACATGCCATTGCGTTTCTTGCTCATTATATCATTGTGATAAAATTCCTTAAACAAAATATGTTTTGCTAAATTAAAACAGGAATTGTTGGAAATACTCTGCAGATCAGGCAGCAGTTGTGAAAAGATGGAGAAGGTCAGGTTCACAATCTTTGTTCAGAATATTCTGCTCCCACTTTTCCACAGATGCTGCTTGACCTACTGAGTGTTTCTAACACTTTCCATTTTTATTTCAGATTTCCAGTATCTGCAGTACTTTGCTTTGCATTTCGCTAAATGATTTTCTTTATGAAGGCGGTGATTATTTAATTGAGGAGGAAAATGAGCACAAAGCCACATTATAGTAATATTTTGGGCAAATACTTATTGGAATGTGCTCTTAGGCTAATTGGCAAAACAAATTCTCCCTAAATTGTCTCAAATTTGGTTTTTAATCCATAGATCTATAAACATGGACAGAGATCGCGGGTAGAGGTGGGAACGTCGGGGTGGCGGCGCAGGCTCGTTGGGCCGAAGGGCCTGTTTCCCGTGCTGTTTTGTTCTTTGTTCTTTGGAATTATTGGTGCAAATAAAAGTAACAAAATGAAAAACAAACAAGGAAAATCTATCAATTCCTCAAAAATACTTTTCAGGGATATTTTCATTAGTAACCTAAAAGCTGAGTGCAGAATCATTTCATTTTTATTTGACTTTTACTTTCATCTTTGGGGTCAATGACAATAGTGCTTATGTGGACAGCAAAAATATGGTTTTATTTGCATATATTTACTGGCCTTCATTGCAAAAGGACTTAAGTACTGGAACAAGGATGTCTTATTGCAACTCTTGTTAGGGATCAGATCAGAAACTCCATGTTATGCAGTTAATCTGAACTCCCTTTTTTTTTTGATTTTAGCATTACGGTGAGTATAAGGTGTTTTGGCTCAGTTATGGTTCAGTTAGCTCACCAGGAAGCTTTTATTAAAGCAAAGTTTATTTTTAACAATACAGTTAAAATACAACAAAAAGATTAATGTACGTCTTACCAATTGAAAACATAATGAGGTATAATTCTCAACAACTAACTATTTCTATAGTTCCAATGTAAGCAGTATCCTCAATGACATAAATCCTTCTAAGTATCAGCAACAACAGACATGCTCATTTAGGTGCTATGTTTCCAGGCTTTTAACCCCTCTGGACAGAAAGAACCTTCTGAATCTCATATAGAGACTATTCTAACTTCAAACTGCAGAATCTCAGAGAAAGAGACATATTTCCTGGCAGAATCCAGTCTCCACATAGAGAGAGAAAGAGAGGCACTACTCGTTAACAATTCCAAGCAACATCTGAGCTCGATTTTTCTCTGTAAGACTAGCTCCACTCAGTCACTGGATTTATCTGTCAATCAACCAAATCAAGCCCTGTCTGCAAAACCCTAGAGGAAAACACTAAAATAACAGAACAGCATTAGCCCACATTAATATCACCATTCTAACAATTAGGATATACTTGCCATAGAGAGAATGTAGTGAAGGTTTGGCAGACTGATCCCTGGGATAGCAAGGTTATTGTATAACTAGAAGTTAATGAAGTTAAATAAATCTAATTATGATTTACTTATAAGCTGCAATTTATGGTTTGCTACAGCATGGGATTGCAGTGATAAACTTATTTAATTCTAGAATTGTTCATGATAATTTTCTATTTATGTTTTAAAAATACATTTAAATATGGAATATTTATAAGCCACTTCTAAGATATAAGTAGTAAAGTATTGGAAGTGATAGATTATTTATCACGCAGTACTCACCTTGCTCCCTTGTTAAAATGTGTTTCATTATGAACTATTTAATGTTGTATCTTTATCTTGGAAAATAGTATAAATTACAGTACATTCAAAAAATATTTTATTCATTTGACAATCATTTCATTCAGTCTTATATAAACCACTTGCTCAGAGTGAATTAAGTTCTTGACATTATTGATTTCACAGAAAGCAGTTGGAATATGCCATTAGAGTCAGGCCGATATAAATCCTCTATGTTTGATTTGTCTTAGAGAAATGCTGAGAAAACATTAGTTAGTGTGCAACAAATTATATTAACAATACTTTTCAATATCTTTGCAGTGAGAAAATGTCTGCATCATGCTTCTCCTAGCTTTAGCTTCTTGTAGCTTTTGTGTTGCCTGCTGACTTTGCTCCGAATTAACATCCAGGCATAAATAATCAAACGTAGCAAGCGTAGATCAGTTACCAGACCCATAATCAAACACAGAAGAATTGATTTGATGAAATTCACTGTCTGAAGTGCTACAATTTTGGACTTGTTCAGATTACATCTGGACTAATGTGTAAAGAGGCCTTTGTATCTAAGAAACAATTTATTTCCCTCGGCAGTACTAAAGTGAAGGTTCACTGGATTGGTTCATGGGATGAGGGGTTTGTCCTACGCTGAGAGGCTTAGTAAGTGGGCCTATGTTCTCTGCAGCTTACATGACTGAAAACTGATCTAATTGAAAATTACAAAGTTCTGCAGGGGCTCGATAGGGTGGAGATTGCAAGGTTTCTCTCTAACACAAGAACAAAAAATTCTGGAAAACCTCAACAGATCTGACAGCATATGTGGAGTGAGAACAAATAATTTTCTTTTCATCAAGATGTTTTCCTGGTTGGGGAATCTAGAATATGGGTAAAATCTTAGGATAAGGTGGTTAATCAGTTGGGATTGAGATTAGGAGAAATTTCTTCAGTCAGAGATTTGTGAATCTTTGGAATTTCCTACCTCCGAAGGTTGAGGATGTTCCAATGTTGAATATATTTAAGATTGGCATCTACAACTTCTTTGTCTTTCAAGGACTCAAGGGATATGGGAATAGGACAGGGAGTAGAGATAAAGCCAAAGGTCAGTCATGATTATATTGAATGGCAGGTCAGGCATGATGGGCCATATGGAATAGTCCTACCCGTTTTTCATATGCTCCTATGTTCACTGTGTTAATACCAGCTTTAATATTTTGCAGGACTGCAGACAGTTTACATTTTGTTTCTTTCATATTTCAGAATAATGAGGAAATCTTGTACGCCACAATAGATCATAGCAGCTCAAGTGTTCCTGATGAAGAAAAACAAAGGAGTGACAACACTTGTGAATATGCAGTGATTAACTACAATTGCAAGCAAGAAACCATCACCTCAGAACAGGATACTCAAGAGTATGAGGAAGTGATACCCAACTAATGGATTGTAAAATAGAAACAGTTCTGTTAGCTGCATTCTAATAATGCAGTCTGCTCAGCTTTGTTGGTGATTCAAGAAACCTCAAATGCTGTTTGGTGACTTTTTCACTGAGGCCAGAGAATTATTTTATTCCACATTGTTTTGGGAGAGTTTGAGTTAAACGTGAGAATTGTTCAAGTGTTTCTTTTGTGGATTTGGATTGTAATGGTTTTTAGGGATGGAGGAGCACTCCCCTTTCTTCTGCCTTAACTTCATCTCTCATTCTTAC
The DNA here is from genome assembly GCA_024679065.1 of Sphyrna mokarran. Classification (NCBI taxonomy): domain Eukaryota; kingdom Metazoa; phylum Chordata; class Chondrichthyes; order Carcharhiniformes; family Carcharhinidae; genus Sphyrna; species Sphyrna mokarran. The sequence goes on from JAGIQG010000013.1 coordinate 43,512,867, forward strand.
TGACAACCAGATAGCATTCAACACAATAGCCCAGATTTTGGAAGTGGGGGCAGGGAGCAGAGGCAAAGCAATGACACTCATTGCTAACCTCGAAGAGCGCTGCCCATAAAGATCTAGTGATCTCTGTAAACTGCATTTCCCCTATTCCTGGTGATAATTTATTGTATTGCCACATCAGGAGAATCTCTGATGGCAAGGCAAGCAACCATGAGAAGAATTCTCACTGATAGAAATCCAGGCAGTAAAATATACCTGATTATCCTTCAATTTTTATAAATTTTACATGCAACAAACATATGGGACCTATTAGAAGCTGACATGTCATTAACTTTAAAAAATGTTTATATTGTATTAAAAACTATGGAATTTTTATGATAATGGAAGAAAATGATATTACACAATATAAAGGCAGTTTTTCATGGCCAGAGAGGTTTTTCTAAGATGGTTATGGCTTAATATATTGATAAAAACCAAGCCGCGCTGTATTAATAGCACATAACGTTTTGGGCTTTTAAACAGCGACTTCAGGGCCATAAAAGGAGATGTTCTAGTCCAATCAAGTAATTTGTAAACATTGCCACCTGTGAACAGCTCATCCAGTGGAGAATCAGGGAGTCACTGACAGCAACTGCTGATTTCTCACGTTTAACGGCACATGTGTAGATACCAAAGTTACGGCCAGTTATACAGCTGCAATGATGGCTAGATGTCATCTTTACAATTTCAAAATCTCAATTAAATCTCTATTCTGAAATGCTATATGTAACTGAGAGGAATCTAGCATGTTGAAAACTAACTTAATTTTTATAGTGTACTTAAGTGATTCAGTGATGGATTTGATAATGTATTCACTTCCTATTCATTCACATTGTATAGAGTTCCTGTTGCAGGCATAAAATATATTTCCTCATCTGCTTTTCTAATGCTTAATGTGACTAGTATAATCAATGGCTGCATTTCATCGAAAGACACTAGCGTAATTTAGTGTGAAATCTCTTTTCACCTTAATATTTTCTGTTTTTTGTTTTGGTTCAAATAGGAATGATTTATGAAATGTGTTTTTGCTTGAGGTTTATAGAAATCCTGATGGAAATATTGTATGTCTTAGCAAGAAAAATTGTCCTTAGGGAGTAGAACAAAATGGATAATGATGAAATGCAGTCCATTTGGCACTTGTCCAATTGTCTTTTCATCGCATCATAGAAGCAAGGTTGAAAAGCGAACTGACGATTTACTGCCATCAGCTATCCAACATGGATTTCACTCCTTATAGATTATTTTGGATTTGGATGTTTATTTTACAGAAGAAAGTATTTGTTGCCCTTCATTCAAATTTGAATTTCAAAAATTGTGCACAGATTTCTAAAATGATTGCAACACAAATCTCTGGTGATATTGTTAATGAAACATGTTTTTTTTAATAGTATGCACTATTGAGTATTCATTCATGGGGTATGGGTGTTTCAGGCTAGGCCAGAATTTATTACTCATCCCTAATTGCTCTTGAAATAATGTTGGTGAGCTACCTTCTTGAACTGCTGTGGTCCATGCAGTCATATCCACAGTGCCATTAAGGAAGCAGTTCCAACAAATGGACAATAACAATGTAATCTAACATGGCCTTTTTTCATATTTGTGATAACCAACTACATCTTATATTCCTTGCACTCTTTATTCATGCTAGCGGACCAAAAATCCAGTGACATCACAATTGAATTAAAGGTTGCACTGGGGGTGCTCAGCAACCAACGGCAGAAAGCAGTAATTTCATGATCCCAAAAACATTCCTTCAGAAAAGTTACATGCCCTTGATGGACCTCTAGTTAGATTGCCTGTTGCCTCATACAAACAGTTAGAGCCTGTACACTGGCCATTCTTCATCCATTTGTATCTTAACAGGTTCCTGCGAGATTAGAGCCCTGATTTGAGTATAAACATCCTCCTGTTTTAGGTGGCCATGGCATTCTTCTATATGTGGATCAATCTGAAAATTGCATTCTCTGAACCTTGAAAGTCTAAGTTCCTCACTCTGCTAGCCACCAGTTTTTCAGGCAGGAATGAAGACTAGTTGAAAACTATTCCTTTGAATCTTCAAAGACGGGTATGATGGCTTGCTTATTGTATGAGAAAAGTTTACTTATGGACAAATGAAAAGCAATGATAGGTCATTAAATGGAATTGCGCAGGCAAGTATTGAAATAGAAGGAATTTGAGCAAAGCCACATAATTAGGTGATGAAAATAAACTCTCTACCTGGATGGAAATAAATTAAGATTTGATTGCTGATAAATCTGACTCTTGTTTTGAAAACATATAAATGAAATTTGAAAAGTGCTGTATGTGTTCAGAGCAAGCTTTTGAAAAGCTTGTTACAGCTATGTAAACCAGATATGTGTATTTACATCGAAACCGGTGAGTTTCATGTACAATCAACTGTGAAGAATGGTTATTTTGGGTCAAAGAGTTTCATTCTATTGCAGCAATTATGCCTACACATTCAACCGTGCAGCAGATGCTATGGTTTAAATTCACCAGTCTACACTTCTAGCAAGAATGTGTGCTCAAGGGAATGTAGGTTAGAGATACAGATGCAACCAAGTAGCTGAAATTCTTGACCAATGCTGTTTTTGAGCATAATTTGCCAAAGTATTCATCTAAAACATCAACATGATATGACATACGTAACCTATTTGATTTCTGGAAAGACTTCTGAAGATGTTTTACTGATATCTAGGTAGATATTCATTAGATAGAAAATTTTAATGAAGTTGATATTATACTTGTCAGAGCTACTTGAAAGCTCAGTAAATGAATGTGCTTTGTAATGCATTACTTTAATTCATGTTCTGTGCAGTGGGAGCTTATCTCAGCTGGGGCAGTAGGAATACAACAATTGGTGCAACATTATTGATTGTTTTATATGTTGGTTCTCAGGACATGACCAATGCCAACAAATCCTCATTTATTACTCATCTCTATTTTTCTCACATTATGTTTCATAAAATCCTTGGAATCCCTACAGTGCAGAAGGAGGCTATTCGACCTGTTGCGTCTGTACCGATTACCATCCCATCCAGGCCCAATTTCTGTAATCCCACACATTTATCCTGTTAATCCCTCTGGCACTAGGGTCAATTTAGCATGGCCAATCAACATAATCTGAGAGAGGAAACCAGAGCACCAAGAGGAAGCCCATGTAGACATAGGGAGAAAGTACAAACTCTGCATAGTCAATGACCCGAAGCTGGAGTTGAACATGAATTCCTGGCGTTGTGAGGCAACCGTGCTAACTACTGTACCACCGTGCTGCTCTAAGCATGTTAAACAGATGGATCATGAACAATATTTATTGAGGATGAAATTCAATGGTGGAATAGCAAAAAACAACACCGAAATTGTCGCTAAGGGAAGTTACTTTGTCTATAGATTTTTTCCCCAGGAAATGGTCATCAATAATATGCATTCATGATCAATAACTTGTAATCAAGTAATAATAAGAATTCATTGCCATGAGCTATTAATTTAGTTGCTGCACATTCATAGATCCTTCCTCATTCTCTTCACCACTCGTAAATAAAAATCAAAATTTTTAAATTGATCTAAATTTTCACAGAATCATTACAGAGCAGAAAGAAATAATTTGACCCATCATATTTATGGCAGGTCTTCAAATGAGCATTTCACTTTGTATCATTTCCAAACCAGCTGGTTTTCTAATAATTCTGCCTGTCCTTCCTTCCAAATACCAGTCTTATTCCCTTTTGAATGTCTGGATTGAATCTTGTCGGGATTGGAATGTCTAAACTTCATTACACACCTTATCCATTTGCTAAATGAAAAAGTTTTGGCAGTGACTTTACACCCACATTTGTCATCTGTGAGAAAAGTAATGAGCACAAAATCTCCAGCCAGATCTCCTTTCCTGATTTCCCTGCCCCTTGCTGCGCAGAAAGAGTGGGAATCTCATTTAAGTATATCTACATTTTTATATATTTACATTTGTTTAAAGGTCTTCCTTCCCACATTATCTCCCCTCAATGAACTAATGTCATTTTGGCAAGGTTCACAACAGATTGTGAAAACGGGAAAGAAACAAAGAGATCCCACTGGGGATATCAAGGTAAGTATAGTCTCCAGTGGGAAAGGGCATGCCCAGGCAGTGCTTTGACACAGTTGGAAAAGGTTAACCTGAACTGGAGGAAGTATCAGGGTTCCCATTATCTGTGTTGGGGGAGGGGTGATGGCTGTGAGGAGGAAATTGAACCTGATTTAGCCTTCAGTTGTGGGGATGCTTCAACTAATGAAAGGAAAGGATTCCATATACCTTCTTAACCACTTTGTCAACTTGTCCTACTATCTTTAGGGCTCTTTGCATATTTATTCCAACATTGCTCATTTCCTCTGCAATCTCAGCATCCTCCCATTCGTTGTGTGATCCTTTATTTTGGTTGACCTCCCCAAATGCATCAGCTCACACTGTGATGAGTTGAAAGACATTTGCCACTTTCCTGTCCATCTGATCTGCCAATTGATACCTTCCTACAGTTTGCAGCAGTCTATCTTGCTATTGACTGTGCAGTCAATTTTTGTCCCATCTGCAAACTTCTTGACCATTCTGTCTATGCTTACATCCAAATCATTAATAAATACCACAAAAAACAGGATGGGGTTGGGGGGGTGCCTTCTACTGAGCCTGCAGAATCCTACAAGAAACATCTTCCATTTGCAAAAACATCCATCAGTAATTACTCTTTGTTTCCTGTCACTGAGCCAATTTTATATCTGGCGTACTACATTTCGTGATTCACTGTGGCATTTATTTTTTAACTAATCTGCCATGTGCAATCTTATCAAAAGCTTTTGATAAAATCCATGTTGGCTACTACATCAACTTCACTACCATCGTCAATCATTCTGGACACTTCCTCAAAATTTTCAATCAAATTAGTCACACATGACCCTCCCTTCACAGATCCATGCTGGCCATCCTTGATTAATTCCTGACAGTTTATCCTATCCATTAGCATCAATTCTAATAATTTGCCCAGTACTGAGGTCAGAATGGCTGGCCTGTAATTCTGTTTTTTTCCCTCACTCCCTTCTTAAACAAAGGTACAACTTTAGCGTACTTTCAACCATCTGGCACCTCATCTATATCCATTGAGGATTGGAAAATGATGGTGTGTGATTTCCTGCCTGGCTTCTTTTAATAATCTGGGGTACATTTCATCTGGCTGTGGTGACTTATCCAAATCTCAATGGCTTTAACCCCCTTAAGTTTTCTCTTTCTTTACATTTATCACACCCAATATTTCACACTCCTCCTTCTTAATCACAATGTCTGCTTTGTCCTCCTCCTTTATGATGACAGGCACAAGTATCCCTCCACCTCAATTTTTAATTTATCTTTTTGGTCTTTTATGGACCTTGTTCTTTCCTTATTTACCCTCTTACTCTAATGTACTCTGTTAAAATTAGTCACCAGGTGAAGTTCCCAAATTTGTTAACTCAGAAATTCCTCAAATTATTAAGCCCTAGATGAGAAGGGATGAACTGGCTACTTTTTTCATCCTCTCAGTTGGTCACATCAAGATTCATCAAAAAAGATCCTTTCCTTCATGGATACCTTTTCCAAATCCCAATACTTTTGTTTTAAAAGCAGCCCTTTTAACCAGGCTTTCTTGAGTTGAAGAGAAAATGAGCTTATTAACTACTGAACACAAGAAAATGATGAAACACATACATAAACACTCATAGAGATTAGAAATGAGAGTTCAGTTCAAAGTAAGTACAAAACAGTCCTTGGCTCATGAGGAGAAGATGATTGAGCATTGCAGCAACTGCGATTCATAATTTCAGTAGTGTTGACTTCAGCGGGGAATTAATTCCCGTTCTTTGCAGTTTCCCTGTTTCCTTTGAGCTATGGACTTTATTGACTTGGTTTACTTATACAATCAGAAATAGAAATAACTGCAAAAACATTTTCAGGGCAGCTGCTGCTGTCTACTTTGTGCTTTTGTTTCACACACACTCTTACGTGAGCACTAGTTTGCATATACACAGTCACATGGATGCACACACCTGAATGCACGCACATGAGTGTGAGCACACACATGCACAAGCATGCACATACGCTTGCACACACATGTGTGCGCACACACATGTTTCAGCTGCCTTTTATACCAGTCTTTGTATATTCCTAGGGAAGACAAAATCCACAAAATCATCTGGGACATCATGCACATGATATTTTTTGCTGAGATAATGCTCATCTCCTATTGTCTCTACCAGAGGTTGCAATTCATTTCTATGCATTTTAGAGTGGCTTTGCTTGGAAACTGGGCATGATTCTATTGTCTCTCAGGGTATCACCCATCAGCAATTCAGAATGACTGACTTTACATCCTCAGCCATATTTGACTTATATTTCCAATTTAAAAAATTCAAAGGTTTTTATTTATTGAAAGTTCAATTGTTCAAGACATAATTTGATGCTTTCTCTTCATTATTATGCCAATTAATAAAACATCTTTGTGTTCTCCTTAGTTTTGCATATCCACACTTTGTTTTTCGAACTTGACCTAGAGTCCATCCCTCCTCTTTCCAAACTCCTCTTGGCTTTCTAGTATTATGTTCTCAGTATTTGACATCAGAGTCTCTTTTCTGTCTTATTTTACCATATAAGCTCCTTGACATCCAGGGGACTCCAGATTTAACTGAGCTATCATTTTCCTCTGTAAGAACATATTTATTCTGAATCCTTTAAAACTCCTCCTTTCAATGCCTTTTCACTGCTCTGACACCAAACTACATGTTTCTAGCCCACTATTGCTGAATAAGTCCCAGCTTAGTAAAATTGGCCTTGACCCAATTTTGAATTTTCACTCAAGTTTTAATTTAGTTTTAATACATTTATGGAAGAAGGTAAACTGAATTATGATCATTGCCACTGAAATGCTCTCTCACCATCATTTATATTACTTCCTCAGCTTCATTCCCCCCAAAAAAGCGTAGAATCACATCCACTCTTGTGGTTCTTGCTACATATTGACCAAAAACATTCTCTAAAATACATCTTAGGAGTTTTGTTCCTTTTATTCCTTTCTCACAAAAACTATTCCAGTTAATATTGGGGCAGTTAAAACCCTCTACTATTACCACTACTGTTTTCCCACTTCCTAGAAATTTGCCTGCACACTGGCTCTTATATCTTCATCTGACTGTTTAGAGGAGGTATTTATAATACATTTTCCGGTGGTGTGACAGGCCCTTTTTTTATTCCTAAACTCAAATCTTATGGCCTCAATTAATGACCTGAATAATATATCATCCCTCCCCATTGCAGTAATTGTTCTTGAAGCAAAATTATTTTTATCCTTTGTCGTTTTTATTCTTCCATCTTGTCTGAAAAATTTGTAATCAGTTATGTTGTGCTGCCATTCCCGCCTCTCTTTAAGCCATGTTTCTGTAAAGCTATTATGTCATACAGTTACATGTTCTCAGTTCATCTATTTCATTTCTTATACTCCTTGCATTGAAGTACATGCCCTCGAGAACTGCCAAACTCTCTTTTTATATTTTTGACCTTTTGTTTCCTCTGTCCTCTGACTCGCACTCTGAATTTTTGCCTTCCATTACCATTTCTAATTGTGCTCCATCTGAATCCACCCTCATCTTCACAGCTCCATGTCAAACTTGTTTAAACCATCTCCAACAGCAAGAGTATTGCTCCCTGCCCTGGTGAAGTACAAACTGTCCAACTTATACAGATTCCACCTCCCCCAGAACCCATCCTAATGTTCCAAGAATGTCAATCCCTCCTCCCTACACCATTTCTCCAGCCATGCATTATTAGCTCTATAATCCAGTTTGAATGCTAATTAACCAATGGCAATGATAGTAACCTGGAGATTACTGCTTGAAGTGCCATATTTTAATATCTTAGCTAACTCCCTAAAATTATCTTTCAGTTTGTCATCCCTCTTTCTATCTATGTCATTGGTATCAATGTGGAACAACCTTTAGTTTTTTATCCTTCCCCTCATGATTGTCCTGTAGCAGTTCTGTGACATCTTTGACCTTTTATCTAAATTAGATACGGCTCTTGGGGTTAAAGGGATCAAGGGATATGAGGGAAAGAGGGAATCGGAGGGATCAGGATATTGAATTCGATGCTGGAAAATTTCAACAGATCTAGCAGCATCTACAAGGAAAGAAAACAGCTGACTTTTCGAGTCCAGATAATCCTTTGTCAAAGCTTTGACAAAGGTCGTCTGGATTCGAAATGTCAGCTCCTTTCTCTTCTTACACTTGCTGCCGGATCTGCTGAGATTTTCTAGCATTTTCTCTTTTGGTTTCAGAAACCAGCATCTGCAGTAATTTGCGTTTATTTATTAAATTCGATGATCAGTCATGATCAAAATGAATGGTGGAGCAGGCTTGAAAAGTCCAGTGGCCTATACTCCTGCTTCTATTTTCTATCCTTTTTGAAGAATGTATCAGAAAGGAAGGCTGAACAATATCCAGCAGATTCTGAGTCAAATCACATTTGTTTTGTATGGGAAAGATAGTTAATTTCTTTATATCCGGTAGAAATCCTGATTTGTCATTTAATGGCATTGTGAGTTTTGTTTCAAACTAAATTTAAGATGAGTTGCAATAACTGTAATGTAGCTGTTTAAAAGCAACGCTTTGGTTCAAAGATCATCCCCTTGTTTTTATCCTTTTCAATTGCAATAAAATGATAAAGGATAAGATCAATCTCATCTGCGAAATACACAAGATGCAGCAGAGGGCAGTACAATGAGCTGGTAAATATTGCCAGAATCCTGTTGCCTAAAAGCATAGCCAGTTTTCTTGATAAACTAGTGCCCATGTCATGTGCCTACCTACCCTACACAATGGCCTAGAATTTGCAGTAAAGATAACAGTAAGGCTTCCTTTACTAAAGAGTAAATCAAAACATATTAGTGTAATTAAATACAGAAATTGGGAAGTTGCTGTTTGAGTTTCCCTACCCTTCCAGAAGCTTCACTACAAATATCTCTCACTATGGAAATGGTTGAAACATGTGAAGTTAGGATGCTTATCCACAAAACACCCTCTAAACTTATTGGATAAAGTTTCTACTTGTCCATTATAGAGTAATTGGATTTTTGTGAGGTGGTAAATCTGAATTACAATTAAAAGAAAAAGTTCTGGCACAGAAAAATAACTTTGACAAGAGTGGAATCTGATACTTGCAGTTTTAAATTATTGGAGAATCAGCAAAATTTAAAAAAATTAAAGACTTCTATTTCTCTGCCTCCTTCATTTCTCCCTGAATCTCATCTTTCTTTTCCTCTTTAATTTGCTTTCTATATCTGATTTGAAATATTTTAATTCACACCTTGTGGCTCTGTGTGCCTCAGTAAGGATTTTTCAATGGTGATACACGTTTGTTTGTCCGGTTCCAGATCCTTTTCAGAGGGTGCTGCACTGAAGTGGATTTCTTATCACTGATTGTTCCCTGTGCAAGAGCCCATAGAAAATCAGTGAACAAGAGTGATTGTATTTAACACTAGCCAGTGAACTTGCTGACTGATCGAAGTGCAGTTTTACAATCAGAATGGTTTTAACAGTATTCAGATAGATACATAACAGGAATTATGTGCATGTGTACCTTGTTTAATTTACTGTTGACAAGAGTTCATGTTTTAGGAGCTGGAAAGTACATGATCAACACATATAATCCTTACCCTAACTAGCCCCAACTCCTACATCCCCATGTGATTCTTACCTAAAGAAACTAGCACTCCCATGCTCTCCCAAACTAATATTGTAGTTATTGTCACTTGCTACAGTCCCACTATCTTTCCTGCCTACTTTGTATGCTCTCAACTCATTATGGGAAATGTCACAAAAAACTCTGCTAGTTGAAAGAGACAGAGGGCTTATTAGTTATTGACTGATATTTTTGTAATTGTCACATTCAGCTTACACATTTTAGAGATTATGTGAAAGAGTAGTTAAACATATATTTTGGAGGTATGGCTAGGTTAATTTTCTGAATGCCAGAATTGAATCATTTGACTTCTTTACTCACCTGCTTGGAACAGCTTTATATCAAGAGAGGCAGTACACTTTATATCGAGAGATGTGTAAGGACTGAGGAGGAAGCAAAGATTGGGAATTGGAGAGGTGCACAACATGCTGTCAATTTGCCTCTGTTGAATGATCCTATGACCCATTGGCTTGGTGTTGTAACCTGCTCAACTAGAAGCCTCACTGATGTTTGCTTGTGTTGGTTAGCTGATTAGCTGCTGGTAATTGCAAACTGCTACTGATAGCAGATTTCTGATGGCAGGGGATTTGTTGTCTAGTATTTGTTTGCCACTTGCTGCAAGTTGACCCACTGCTGATGCCAATTTGGTTTTTAGCTGGTAGTATTATTAGCATGTGCAGTAATCACCAAGCCAGGCAGCAGCTTCACAGTGGCTAAATGGAACATCCTGAGACTTCCGTTGAGTTTTGTCAGGAGACAATCTTCAGTGATGCACATTATTGATTGGGACTGTATCACAGTTGCAGTCCAGATTCCTTGCAATGTCCCACTTTGCTGCAAAAGACATTGGCCATTGCGGAAATAGTTGAGGAGTGTCCAATGTTGGCAATGACAAGTTGAAGTGGGCTTGGTGGGCCATGGGATCTGCGATGAGGAAGTGGTTTTTAATAGTGGTATGTTGGTTCCATTCCTGTTGTCACAAGGCCTCTGCTATTATTCCTTGGTACAGACAAACTTGCATGACGGGAGGTGAGCAGCAGGTGAATTAGTAAATGCCTTGTGTAGTGGTGGGCTTGGGTTACTGTAAATCTTTTCCAGGAGCTTTCTTGTTGTAATCTCTCTCCTTATGTGAGGGTGCTTTAGTCAGATGATAACTGATTATGGGTAGGTGGTTGCCATTGGCTATAGCTGACTTATAGTCAATGGCAGCGATTCAAGAAGGCAGCACCACCTTCTTAAAGGCAATTAGAGATGGGTAATAAATGTTGGACTAGTTAGTGATGCCCATATCTCATGAATGACTAAAAAAAAGATAAAGTATCCTGTTGGAAATGACACCACAGTAGAAGAACTCAGAGTTGCCATTTGTTCACATTTTTGATTATTTCTGAAACCTTTCTTAATACCTTTATCTAAAGAACTTTCAAACCAGATTAACTATAATAATATGAGAAAATACAATCATTTTAATATAATCTAATACCATCAACATTGTAACATATTTGAGCAGAATGTTTTCATGACTGCCTTGTATCTTGTGGTTGAAATGAATCATAAATGAAATTCTCCATCTGTACGAAAGGTCCATTTGATTGAGCTAAATCCTGTAAGCAAACAGAGCAATATATTTATTTTTTTTTTACTGTAGCCCTATAGCGTAGAACTCCTCTAGCATATGTTCAAATGTAAATGTGTAATCAATATTTTTATCGCTACACTGCGAAAGGAGGCCATTTAGCCCATCGAGTCTGCACCAATTCTCCAACAGAGCATCTTGCCCAGACCTATGCTCATAACCCCACATATTTACTGTCTAATTCCCCCATCTTGAAATTGAATATGGGTGCCTGGCAGTGTGAGGCAGAAGTGCTAACCATTTGCCACTGTTCCACCGTTCATTGTTGTGTGGGCTTAGTTGAAGAGTTTAGCTTTAGTCTGCTTAGACTCCTAGATCTCTTTCAAATTCATCCTTCAGTCTTTTGAAACTGTCCAATTTTGTTGTTTATCTTTCTTTTCTTTTTTACAATGAATTCCTCTTGCCATTGATCTGCCTGATAGTACTCTAATCAACACAGTCTTTAATTTCTAAATGATTTTCTCCGAATCCTCTATCTCTGTCACTTTGGTATCATGTTTGAACATAAAACCATTAGAATACATAAAAAAAATCAGAGCAGGAGTAGACCCCGCGAGCCCAATGCACCATAAATAATATCATGCACAGAAGGAGAAAACAGCTGAGACCAATGTTCTTATCTCCCCGTTTTACTTGTCTTCCGTTTGAAATTCTACAAGACCAGTTCAGATGGGTATTCTTACTTCCCTCGTTTTACTGTTTTTTTTCTCTGGGTGGCTCACCTTCTTCCACAGTTCCACTTTTCAGCCCTTTCTCTATAGTCCTTGATTCACCAAGTGTTCAAAAATCTATTCATCTCAGTCTCCTGAGACTCTGTTGATAGTAGTCCCACAGCTGAGTCAGAACAGCATGGGTTCAGTTCATACACCAGGAATTGAACACAGAAAGCTAAGCTGACACTCCAGTGCAATAGCAAAGGACAGCTTCACAGGTGGAGGTGTAGCAAAAGACACTGAGATGTGAAACCAAAGTCCCTTCTGCCACCTGAGATGGACAGAAAAGATCTCCTGTGACTATTTTGAAGGAGAGCATGGGAGTTAGCTCAATATTCTGGCTGAAATTTATCCCACAATCGAGATCACAGATTGTTTAGTCATTATCACCTTGCTGTTTGTCAACACGTACAGAATGTAAATCGGCAGCTATATTTCCTACTGTAAAATCCTCTGCATCGCTCTGAGGTCATGTTATATAAATGCAAATTTTAGTTTTATTCATTTCAACTTCTTTGCTTTGACAGTCCTCTGGAGTACAGAATTCCAAGGATTGATCCAATGGATAGCAAACTGATTGTGTTACTGGAATAGTAAATCAGAGGCCTAGACTGATAGTATAGAAATGTGAGTTAAATTCACACTGAGGCAGCAGGGAAATTTAAATTCAGTTAACTCAATACATCTGGGGAATGTATCATCTAGCATGGGTAATGGTTATTAAGAAACTACCAGTTTGCTGTAAAACCCAATTGATTCAATAATGTTCTTTAGAGAAGGAAAGCTGCTATTCTAATCTACCTGAGTCAGTGTGACCGCAGACATATAGCAATGATGCTTAACTGGTCTCTGAAATAGCTGAGGAAGACTAATAGAAATAAAACCTACAACCATGCTAGAAGTAACACCAGGTACACCTAAAGATGTAGTTCCTACCTAATGAACATACAGTAGAGGGCTACATGCAAGCTAAATAGTGAAAGCTGCATGCAACAGACAGAGCTAAGCAATTCAAAACCAACAGATCAGACTAAATAAAAACAGAAAGTGCTGGAAGGACTAAGCAGGTTTGGTAATATCTCTGATGAAAGAAACAGAGTCCTTACGACTCTTCTTCAGAACTGAAGTGGGTTAGAGATGTAGTGGTTATATAGCTGGAGAGGGGTGGTAAAAGGTGGAGCAGAATTAAAGTCAGGGATTAGGGGGGCTCAGGAAAGACTGACGAAGAGGTCATGGATGCAAGACAGGCAGATGAGTTTAAATCTCTGCAGTCCTGTCACATTCAATCAAGAATGATGATGGGCAATTAAACAACTAATAGAAGGAGGCTCCTCCACAGATGTTCCCGCCCTTAATGGTGGCAGAGCTCAGCGTGTGACTGAAAAAGACAAGGTAGAAGGATGCGTAAACATCACAACCAGTTTTGCTAAATGGTTCTATCTTAGCTTCCTCCTGAGGTAGTACCATCATAGAAATCAGTCTTCAGCCAATTTGATTCACTCCATTTGATATCCAACGATGGCTGAATGCACTGGATGTGGCAAAGCATATGTATCCAAACAACCCAACAGCTGTAATGCTGAATACTTCTCCAGAGCTAATAGTGCACCTAACCAACAATATAGAATTCCTCAGGTACATCTGCTCAGTAAAGGCAGAACTAATCTGATCTGGCCAATGACTGTTCTGTCAGCCTGTACCTATAATTAGCAAAGTGTTGAAAGGTGCAGCTGATATTGTTATCCAGTGGCATTTAATCAACAAGGAGCTGCTCACTGATGGTCAGTTTGAATTTTGCCAAGACCATCTAGCTCCTGACCTCATTTCTTCTTTGGTCGAAACATGGACAAAACAGTTGAGCTGCAAAGGTGAATTAAGATTGACTGTCCTTGACATCAAGGTGCTATTTTGCCAAGTGTGACACCATGGGGCAGCAGTAAAATTGAAGTCAATTGTCGCGATTCTGTGGCTGCATTATGGTGTGTACCTCGGCAGTGGGAGGTTCCATGCCAAAGGCTGGCCACGAGATTTTCTGGTCTGACCACTGTCAATGGAATTTCCCATTGATCCCATCTCATGCCGCCAGGGAAAATACAGCGGGGATGAGCCAAAGGCTGAATTAGAAGATCCCACTTGCATGAACAGCTGGAAGATCAATTTTACCATGAAATAATTTTGATAATATTACTAAATCTTAAGTTTCTGTGTTGGTTTGAATAATAGCTATGATTTTTTGAACAGTTCACTTTGGAATTTCTGCTAGTTGGACAATTAACAGTTAAGGTTAGAAATAGGATGGCAGTTGTTTTTTGAGGAACTGGTATTCTTGAATTAATTACTTCAAATGTATTGAAAGATCTAGCTTCAAGGCACTGCATTTTAGTTACATTAATTGAATACTTCGTTGTCGCTTTGAAGGAATAAACAAAACGTTTGAGGTCAGTAGTTTACGCCTTTATTTTTACTCATTCATGGGATGTAGACTTCACTGGCTAGGTCAACATTTATTGCCCATCTCTAATTGCCCTTGAGAAAGTGATGGTAAATGATGCCTTCTTGAACTGTTGCCATCCATATGATGTAGATATAGTCACACTGCTTTTAGGAAGGGTGTTACAGGGTTTTGACCAAGTGACACTGAAGAAACAGTGATATACGTGACCTCTACCATCTAGAAGGACAAAGACAGTGGATATGTGCGAATACTACCTACTTGCAATTTCCCTTCCAAGCCACCTCATTAATTTTCTCCATCAGAAATATGTTATCCAAAATCCGACTAACTGAAAACTGGAGTTGTCTGGAAACTGTACATTTTTCTTTTGGGGATTCTGGATGCCACTCCCAGAATAGAAAAATAATGGAATGAAGAGGCCATTTTCCACTGATCCCAGAGGACAGAGTCAACAAGAGTTGTGTGCACATAGGACTTGAATCCATAGCAGTGCTTTAAGATCTGTTCCCCCCTTTGTCTTCCAGACATAAAGCTGCCTGTTTTCTTTGTAAGTAAACCAAAATTCACAAAAAAAATTGAAATCCAGCATGATTTTGGTACTGGGGGTATCAGATTTTGGACATTGGACCTGTATTTCATCAAACAACTCAATCAAATTTATCAAACACAATTTGCCTTTAACCAACCCATACTAACATTCATTTGTTAAACTATGTAATTACTTTTGTCCCAGATTATTGCAAACATTTCCCCACCATTAACGATAGGCTTAATGCCTTGTAGTTACAGGTGGTATCCTTCTTCCCTTTTTGAATCATTGTTACATTTACAATACTCCAGTCTTCCATGACTACACCCATATCTAAGGAGGACTGGAAGACTTTGAACAGAGCCTCGTAACCTTTACTTTTTGTGCTGTTGATCCTTTCATTACCTCCTTTTTATTTATTTTTATTCTGTCTAATTTATCTGCTGCCTCTTTTTTTAGTAACATTATCATCCTCTCCTTCAGTTAAGACTGAAGCAAGGCCCTCATTTTATACGTAGTCCATGTTCTCTATCTCAACAAGAAGATGATCAGATTTTTAATTGCCCCCTAAATTCTTTGGGCTGTGAATGCCAATTTAATTTTGACACTCTCTTTGGCTTCCCTTAAATGTTTAATTTGAAATGAATTGGTGATGACCTTTGAAAATAAGGGTCCCTCATGTCTTAGAAAGCCATTCACAAGTTGCTACCAGAATGTGAGATTTGGAAATAAAGTGGAAAAAAGTTACCATATGGAGAAATATTTTAAACTGCTAAGTAATGATAAGTGACTCTTACCTGACTTGAACTGGAGATACAGTCATTTTTGCAGCAAAACACATAACTGTAAATTAAAGTGGAAAATACACATTTTAATATTTTAGGCTTTGTGTGCGCTTTTCTTTTCAAGGTGTTTATTTTCATTATAGAATATATCCTGGCTATAAAATATAAAAAACAAGACACTCCTAATATTTGTACTGCAAAAGGTTTTTAGTTTGCTGATGCATTAAATTCATTATCATTACATTATTATTTAAGAGAAAGAATTCCTATGTTTTAAAATGCAGTCACAAACAGAAATTCCCATGGAGAAAGAAAATAAGGGAGCATTGGATGGTAGGGAACAGGATATAGGAGTCATGGGGATCAAAGTTTATAGCAGAGGAAAGCTAGTTTACACGAGGAGTATCATGGGGTTCCAATGATTGCATGATCATAATTCACATGTTGGCATGGCATATAGGGCCAAAGTGATAAGTTGGAGGCAGCAGTATATCAAAAAGGAAAATAAAGGGGCAAATTTAGACAAATCTAAAAGCTGGCACTGAGAAAGGAAACAGGATGGGTGGGCTTGATAATCCATGGCATAAAACCCAGAATTGTCCAGTCACAAATCGCATGTGTGAGTAAGAAAGGAGCTAATAGCAGTCAGGGCAATGCCATGTTTATATAGGAATAATTTTCATTCTTTAACATTTCTGGTTTGGTTTCACTCTTTCAGAGCTTTCCCCTCTGGATGCTACAGGTATTTATGAAATTCCATTGCTTCAATTATTTTGTTATGGACAGGAGGCAATTTATTTAAACAATCCTGATTTCTATCCTCATGACCTTTTAGCAAACAGACTGTTTTTAATTTTGATTTCCCACTTTATAAGTGGTGACATGTTTTTCCCAATCCTTCAATTTTGGAACAATCCAATCCTCTATTAATAACCCCACTTGTAAGCTTGAGAGAGGGTAAAATCAGGGTCAGTTTATTTTACATGTATTCAAAACAAGAGGTTTGCAGTGCTCCCCAACCCCATACACACACCTACACTTACAACCATGCACACCTTCTTGCATTTATACCATAGATGAGGGATAAGAGATGAAGGATAATTCCAAAGATGTGCAGGTTAGATGCATTGGTAATACTAAATTGTCCCTTAGTGTCTCAAGTTGTGTAGGTTGGGGGATTAGTGGGGTAAATTTGTGGGGGTAGGCCTGGGTAAGATGCACTTTTGGGCTGAATGGTCTCCTTTTGCACTGTAGCGATTCTATAATTCTATGATTCTAATGGAAAGAATGAGATACAGGGCAAAGACCATAAACAAAATAAGGAATATTGTTTGATTTGAGTCCAGATTGAGAATTAAAAGTTCATTGGTGTATTCCTTCAGAGAGGTTAGCAGGCTGAAAGCGATGTGTTGCAATCTACTTTTCGAGTCGTGCTGACTTCTAGGGTGGAAAATGCCCATAGAAATGAATGTGTCTTGTAGGAGACATTGGTGCAGATGTTCAGTAGGAATAGTATCGATGAGGGCCTGGACAAAACCCTGGTTCTGATGCTGTCTTATTTATGGAAGGTGGCAGATTGCTTCCTTTAGCTTCACAAGGCAGTATTACAGATTAAAACTGCTTGGGCTGGTGTCGTGCGACATACTTACCTCTTCTCCACCTCTTCCCCCAAGTTTTTGGAGTGCTGCTGCTTCATCAGGTGAGTGCATTGCACTGTGCTGATGAAGGAATAGTGCTCTGAAAGCTCGTGCTACCAAATAAACCTGTTGGACTTTAACCTGGTGTTGTGAGACTTCTTATTGTGCTCACTCCAGCCCAATGCTGGCAACTCCAGATCATGCCCCCCAGTTTGGCCAAAGAATGTATATTCTAGATCTGGATTCTTGAGATAGAACATAGAACATAGAACATTACAGCACAGAACAGGCCCTTCGGCCTTCGATGTTGCGTCGACCAATTAAGAAAAAGCAATGACCCTCTAACCTAAACCATTCTCTTTTCATCCATAAACTTATCTACTAACCTCTTAAAGCCACCAAACTTGGCGCATCTACAACTGCAGCAGGCAGGGCATTCCATACCCTTACCACCCTTTGGGTAAAGAACCTACCTCTGACATCCGTCCTATAACTACCACCCCTTAATTTAAAGCTATGTCCCCTCGTGCTAGCTTTCTCCATCCTAGGAAAAAGGCTATCACTGTCCACCCTATCTAAACCTCTAATCATCTTATATGTTTCAATAAGGTCCCCTCTTAGCCGCCTTCTTTCTAACGAAAACAACCTCAAATCCCTCAGCCTCTCCTCATAAGACCTGCCCTCCATACCAGGCAACATCCTGGTAAACCTCCTCTGTACCCTCTCCAATGCCTCCACATCTTTCTTATAATGCGGGGACCAGAACTGTACACAATACTCCAAGTGCGGCCGCACTAGAGTTTTGTACAGTTGCAACATGACATTGCGGCTCTGAAATTCAATCCCCCTACCAATAAAAGCTAAGACTCCGTATGCCTTCTTAACAACCTTATCGACTTGATTGCCAACTTTCAGGGATCTATGCACATATACACCAAGATCCCTCTGTTCATCAACACTATTAAGAGTTCTACCATTAGCCCTATACTCTACACATTTGTTATTCCTGCCAAAGTGAATTACCTCACACTTTTCCGCATTAAACTCCATTTGCCACCTCTCGGCCCAGCTCTGCAACTTGTCCAAGTCTCTCTGTAAACTATAACACCCCTCTTCACTATCTACCACTTCTCTGACTTTGGTGTCATCCGCAAATTTACTAATCCATCCTTCAATACCCTCATCAAGATCATTTATAAAAATTATAAACAGCAGGGGCCCCAAAACAGATCCCTGAGGTATACCACCTGTAACCGAACTCCACAATGAATAATTTCCATCAACCACCACCCTTTGTCTTCTATCAGC
Source organism: Sphyrna mokarran (assembly GCA_024679065.1). Taxonomy (NCBI): domain Eukaryota; kingdom Metazoa; phylum Chordata; class Chondrichthyes; order Carcharhiniformes; family Carcharhinidae; genus Sphyrna; species Sphyrna mokarran. The sequence continues at coordinate 43,531,693 of JAGIQG010000013.1, forward strand.
TAGCCAATTCCTAATCCAATTAGCTAAATTGGATAGTGAAGAGGGGTGTTATAGTTTGCAGAGGGACTTGGACAAGTTGCAGAGCTGGGCCGAGAGGTGGCAAATGGAGTTTAATGTGGAAAAGTGTGAGGTAATGCACTATGGCAGAAATAATAAATGTGTAGAGTATAGGGCAAATGGTAGGATTCTTAGTAGTCTAGATGAACAGAGGGATCTTGGTGTGTATGTGCATAGATCCCTGAAAGTAGGCAGTCAGGTCGAGAAGGTTGTTAAGAAGGCATATGGAGTCTTAGCTTTTATTGGTAGGGGGATTGAATTTCGGAGCCGCAATGTCATGTTGCAACTGTACAAAACACTAGTGCGGCCGCACTTGGAGTATTGTGTGCAGTTCTGGTCCCCACATTATAAGAAAGATGTGGAGGCTTTGGAGAGGGTACAGAGGAGGTTTACCAGGATGTTGCCTGGTATGGAGGGCAGGTCTGATGAGGAGAGGCTGAGGGATTTGAGGTTGTATTCGTTAGAAAGGAGGCGGCTAAGAGGGGACCTAATCGAAACATATAAGATGATTAGAGGTATAGATAGGGTGGATAGTGATATCCTTTTTCCTAGGATGGAAAAAGCTAGCACGAGGGGACACAGCTTTAAATTAAGGGGTGATAGTTATAGGACGGATATCAGAGGCAGGTTCTTACCCAAAGGGTGGTTCGGGAGTGGAATGCCCTGCCTGCAGCAGTTGTAGATGCGCCAAGTTTGGTGGCGTTTAAGAGCTTAGTTGATAAGGATATGGAAGAGAAGGGAATGGTTTAGTTTGGAGGGGCATTGCTTTTTATATTGGTCGGTGCAACATCGAAGGCCGAAGGGCCTGTTCTGTGCTGTAATGTTCTCTGTTAAATCACCCTCAATCCTATACATCTGCATTTTTTGCAGAAGCCTTCCATGGGGTATCTTATCGAACGCCTTACTAAAGTCCATATATACCACATCAACTGCCTTATCCCCATCCACCTCTTTGGTCACTTTTTCAAAAAACTCAATAAGGTTAGTAAGGCACGACCTACCCTTCACAAAACCATGCTGACTATCCCCAATCAATTCATTTCTCTCTAAATAACTATAAATCCTATCCCTAATAATTCTCTCCAATACTTTGCCCACAACAGAAGTAAGACTCACCGGCCTATAATTCCCCGGAAAGTCTCTATTCCCCTTCTTGAACAATGGGACCACATTCGCTATCCTCCAGTCGTCCGGCACTATACCCGTAACCAACGACGACCTGAAGATCAGAGCCAGAGGCTCTGCAATCGCCTCTCTCGCCTCCCAGAGAATCCTAGGGTAAATCCCGTCCAGCCCAGGGGACTTATCTAACTTCAAATCCTCAAGAATATCTAGCACATCCTCCTTATCTACTTCAATACTTTCCAGTTTACAACCCTGTATCCCAGTGTTCTCCACAACTACATTTACATCTCCCTGCGTGAATACCGAAGAGAAATATTTGTTCAGTGCCTCTCCAATCTCTTCAGGCTCCACGCACAACTTCCCACTGCTGTCTCTGACTGGCCCTAATCTTGCCCTAACCAATCTTCTATTCTTAACATATCTAAAGAAAGCTTTAGGATTCTCCTTGATCCTATCAGCCAAAGTCTTCTCGTGTCCCCTTTTAGCTCTCCTCAACTCACTCTTTAGCTCCCTCCTGGCTAATCTATAGCTATCCAGTGCACTAACTGAGCCTTCAAGCCTCATCCTGACATAAGCCTCCTTTTTCCTTTTAACCAGCGAATTAACTTTTTTAGTACACCATGGTTCCCTTACTCGACCATTTCCTCCTTGCCTGACAGGGACATACTTATCAAGGACTCGCAGTAGCTGCTCCTTGAATAAGCTCCACATTTCAGATGTTCCCAGTCCCTGTAGTTTCCTAGTCCAACCTATGCATCCTAATTCCCTCCTAATGGCCTCATAATTACCATTCCCCCAGCTATAACGACTGCCCCCACTTTCATGCCTATCCCTATCCATCACTAAAGTGAATGTAGCCAAATTGTGGTCACTATCACCAAAATGTTCACCAACTTCCAAGTCTAACACCTGGTCTGGCTCATTGCCCAGCACCAAATCCAATGTAGCCTCACCTCTAGTTGGTCTATCTACATACTGAGTCAAAAAACCTTCCTGCACACTTTGTATAAAAACTGACCCCTCTAATGAGCTACAGCTATAGCTATTCCAATCAATATTAGTAAATGGTTAATGTTTTGTCCATTACTAAATTTATCAGAGATATCAGGATCCTTTGTCCTCACAGATGGTTTGTCTCCATTGGCCAAGATTTTGTTTCAAATATAAAGGGGCCTTTATGCATCCCCTTAGAACTTGATTTCTGCAGTCATTAACACATTGTTAAAGATAATGAGGTTCCTTTGGTTTTCTAAAGGCTAGAAATTCCTTTTTTGTGAGCCATGACCTTATGGGTCATGGCTTCAGTCAGTGTAAAGCCTTTGGCCATTATATTTGTTAAAAATAATTTTATAATGTAGCCATAATGATGTATATATATATTATATAATTTTTCATGTCCTCTTGGCATGATATATTACACAGTCTTTCTTCAGTATCAATCTTCTTCAATTTTGTACTTCACTTTTACAAGACAGTTGGAAATTACAAAATTAATTACTGTGCTAAAGCACAACTTGCATATAGTAAAAAACACAATGGCTTACTTGCAATCAGGCTCACTATCTTATTTATCAAGTACTGTTAACTTGTTTCATTTTTACATCACAGAACTGGAGGGTATATACACAACCTCTGACTTGTGGGTGCCATAGGTCAATAAACTGTCTCACTTTTTATGAAGACAGTGGTCAAAGTTCTTTGGCCGTTCATGCTCTGCTGCCAGTGCAAGCGAGGATGGAGGGTTTGGCACTCAACCAAATATCCATTCACTGCAGCAGGACCAGAAAATGCTGCTGGTGTGAACAGCTGGAAAATACCACTCCAGCATTTCAAACTTGAGCCTGGATTTTTTGCTTTGATATAGTCACTATCAGGAGTGTGGATGTGTGAGATATCTGGTCATCAGATTGATTCCATGCTGAATAGTGAATTACATATGAATTACATATGTCAACAAGTCCATTCTGGTCATGGGAAACGGCACATGACTACAGAAACAAAATACTGTAGTAGCTTTGGCATGCAGTGTTGCAGTACACACAGGACTTCATGTTGCCATCCACTCAGAGTCATGTGTGGCTTAAAGAAGACAGGGATTGATAACCTATACAGAAGCACAGAGATTTAGTCTGCAGATCCATCTCAGAATGTCAGTTGTAGTTCAGTTAACAGTATTCGCATTTATGAGTGTAAATGTTGTAAATTCAAGTACCATTCTAGAGATATAATTACAAAAACTAGGCTGAAAATTGCAGCATGTCTGGCAAATAACTAAATATTATGAAACATGGATCTCCTCTATTGCAAAGACTTTTATTGGAATGCAACTGCCATACAGCCATTCGGGTAATACTTAAAAGATAATACCTGGCGTGATCTTAGAAAATGTGAACCATTTTCCATATTTGGGATTGCTGTTCTTGACAAAAGCAGACATAGATGAAGAAATCCATCATAGTCTTTAAAACACTAACTCAGCCTTTGGTTACCTGATGAAAGGACATTTTGAAGACCAGGATCTCAAACCCAAGACTAAAGACATTGTTTACTTGGCAATAGTGAGCCTTGCACTCATATATCCTTCAGAGACTAGGACAATCTACAGCAGACAACCCATGGCAAGAAAGGCAGTCTAATGGCAACATCCTCTCCCAAATCAACATGCACAGCATTGAGGCACAAATCACTCAAAACCAGCTCCCCTGGGTGAAACATGTCATTTATATGGCTGACACCAGATCACTGAAGAAACATCTCTACTTGGAACTCAGTCATAGCAGATGACTCTCAGGAAGAGCAGAAACACTTTAAGGAAGTCTTTACAACTTTAAGGAGATCTTCAAAACTTCCCTAATGATATCAAATATATGACTCATGGGAGATCTTGACTCATGACCAATTATAACAAAGAAGGGTCATTCAGGAAGGCACCAAACAGATTGAAAGACTTTAATAAGAATATGCAGAGATGAAGTCAAGAGGTCGGAGGGAACACACACATCCCCAAGCAATCCACCTACTAACCCTTCATGCATCACCTGCTCCACATGTGGTAAAGTCTGCAGATCATGTGATGAACTTATCAGTCATCTCAAAGTGGAAGCAACTCATTCTCAAATTATTCTAACTACTGAGTAGAAAAGATTTGGAATCAGCATAGATTAGAGCAGGGAAATTCTTTGGAGCCACTGCTTCTCTGTAGGCATTACTTCATCAGAGATGTGACAGGAATTCTGGTTACATGTCTTAATAAGGTTTTCACTACGCTTTCAACAAAGTAATGCCAGCAGACTACCTGATGGGGATTTGACCTTGAAAGGGCTTATGGATATGATGGCAGTGGGACAGGCCCACCACAGTGTATATTCAGTTCTACTCTATATTTGTGTGAACTTGTTTTTGTTAAGAATTGAAGATAGCTTTAATGGATAATACTGTCTATGTGAATCAATGCACAGAAAGAAAGGTATTGGTGTCATTGTGTAGATTGGAGAGATGTAGAAAATAATTAATTCAATGGTTTAGATATGGTATTTTGGAGAAGATATTTGCACCTCTCAACACCAGTAACAAGTGTTCAACCACAATCTCTTTAGATTGGCATTCACCTGGCTGTTCCTGGGCACCTTCTTCCTCTGAACCTTCAAAATAAGGTTTCATTAGAAGGAAACATTTTGTAGTAGGTATACAACCAGAGATCTTAGTGAGACCAAACCTTAGAGCACTCCAGATGGATGGGTTTGATCAAGAAGCTGTTCATGCTTTTTGCCTCTTTTAACCTTGGGGGAAATCTAGCTATTTTTGAAAATTGCTGCATTCTTCTATGCTGCTGCTGCTGATTGTCTAGACACAAGTGGATGAATTTGTTTTCACCAGGCATGTTTGATGCATTGCCTTTGATTAATTGGTGTTATTGCTATGGCTAGTGGAAGCATAGATTGAACCCAGGCCAGAAAAGTTCAGAAAAGCAGTGACTGTTATAACCACTGTGGGTTCCTATAAATCATAGAATCCATACTGTGCTGATGAAAGCTTTTTGGCCCATCAAGTCTGCACCAATTCTTGAACAGCATCTTACCCAGGCCCACCCCCCAACATTAACCCATAACCCCATGTATTTGGCCCATTAATCCACCTAATTTATACATTTTGAGACATTAGGGATAATTTATCATGGTCAATCCACCTAACCTGTTGGACTGTGGGAGGAAATTGGAGAACCTAGAGGAAACCCACACAGATATCAGGAGAACATATAAACTCCACACAGTCACTCAAGGCCAGATTCAAACCTGGGTCCCTGGCACAGTGAGGCAGCAGTGCTACCTGTGTGCCACTATGCAGCCCAGTACAATTTGGTTGGCATGTGGAATAACATGTTGACCACTTCTCCTGTTGAGCAGTGCTCCTCAATCAACTGGAGCCGAAAGCATTGGTTTAAGTTTTCTCTGGTAGGTATAATATGCCCCTCTGCTTCTAACCAGACTATTTCCCACATGGTTACTCTTCTTTCTCCAAAAGCAAAATACCAGGGCCTACTTAATGAATACGTATAGTTCTCTCTTTAATAAAAACTGAAAATGCAGGAAAAACTCAGCAGATTTGTCTGCATCTGTGGAGAGCAGAGCAGAGTCAATATTTTAAGTCCTTATGACTCTTTTTAAGAATAGCTTCTTGAAAGATTTGCCATTTTAGAATGGCTTGGGGAAAGCGAATAGCAGAACCGGTGGAGAAACACAAAGCTGGCTGGTGGAGATGGTATCAGGCATAAAAACAAAAAATAGATTAACTCAGTTCAGAAATGACTTGCACATTTTGTGTGCAACAATGTAAAATGGATGACAGCGAAACAGCAGCCACCTTTATCTCTCTCAGTCTTTATTTCCATTTGACTTCTTGATATCTTTGACTCAAATTAAATGAAAATGTTTTATATATAATAGAATGAATGATGACTATGGAATGTGATAATGACATACAGCTGAGTCTTATTGGCAGACAAATTTAAAAGTACTAACAGACTGGGCAAGCACCATCAGCAATGGGACAACATTGTAAATGTCGGTTAGAAGACTAAAGTTAGAGTTTCATAATTATTTCCATTTCTTCTTTACATGATCATGAAGATACTTCATACAATTAGCAAACTCACCCAAATGCAATGTTGTTTCGGAGAATGAAGAATCTAAGTATAACAAGTGTTACTGCAAGAAGACATAGGCAAGCAGCTAGGACTCCAGCAATGAGATATAAATAGAATAAATTATTTGGAGTCAATTGTGAATCTGCAAAAAACAAAACACTAATTATTTCTTTTTCTCAGAGTTATGTGTTGGGAATGTTTCTTTAAAATGTTTGGATTTGAAACAAGAATCTTACAACAGAAAAGGAAATACTACAAAATAATTTTGAGTACAGGATACATTACTTTGTTTACTCAAATCAAAATCTGTCTGAAGTACAAAATAAAAGTTAAAATGATGTATGTCCTTTCTTCAAGATTTATAAAATTTTTGCGGATTCATTGGAAAACTACATGTGGCAGAAATTTATTTGTAGAATTGCACTTTTAAGTTTGAAGTCCCTTTTCTCAGACCAGAATGTTCTATGATGTTCTGTCTATGATGCCAGACTAAACCGCAAAAATTTTTAATTTGGCATAAATGTCAAGATAGAATAATTCCTCCCAGGAATGATCTTTTATAGTGAAACAAACTTTACTAAATAACACAGCTTAAATATAACCCTAAAAGGTGAAACAACTTAACAACTTAACATTTAAAAATGAAAAGGAAACAACTTTAATTTCTAACAACATTTTTTCAGTTCCAAATAAGCAACATTCTTTTTATAGACTGAAATACTACTTTGAATACAGTTAGCAATCATACATATACAATTGTGGAAATGTTAACATTTAAATTTTCACTATATACTTTTTAACATTGTGCCCTGTAACACAAAGTCTGGATCACTAACATATATCAAAAATAGCAGCAGTTCCTGGTACTGAACCTTAGTGAACTCTGCTGTACACTTCCTCCAGTTTAAAAAACATTTCACCTTACTTTCTGTTCTCCTATCAATTTAGTATCTATGCTTTTTTTTTAATGCTTTTTATTCCATGAACATGATATTTGCTAACCTGTTTGCATATTGACTTGTGATTTTAATGAAGTTTAGTTTGGCAAGTATGTCAGTTGTTTTGATTCATTATCAAAAGCTGAGGTATAATTCTCAGTGCCCTCCCAAATTCTGGATCAGTGTGCAGGGACAGATATTGAAGAGTGCAATTTAGGCCAACAAAAGGCACAGTCTGTTTTACAAGAGTCAGCCTTCACTTAGAATTGGGCAGCCTGATTTATTTCTTATTCTGTCATGTGATGTGGGCATCACTGGTTGGGTCTACATTTACTGCCCAACCTCAATTGCCCTTGAGGGGGCATTTAAGAATCTTTGTTGTGGATCTGAAATCACATCTAGATTAGACTAGTTAAAGGTGGCAGATTTCCTCCTCTAAAGGACATTCGTAAACCAAATGATTTAACCTGACTTTTAATTCAGATTTTTATCCACAATCTGCCATGGTGGGATTTGAACCTTGGCACCCAGAGCATTACACTAGATCTCTGGATTACTGACCTGGTGACGATACCACTACACCACTACCTGCCATGATTACAATTTGCCAATGAAATCTGGGAATTTATGATTTGAAATTGGTGAACCAAAGTGTTTTTGTTTCAGGTCAGACATTTTTGTGGCTATCCCTCCAATTCCAACATGACTTCACATTTAAGGTTTGCCAATCTTGTTGTGATATCTCATTAACTCTGTATTAACCTGTTGCATTGTAGGAAATGCATTTTAATATCCGTCTGTATAGAGATCCTGCTTGGCTGAAAGAGGCATATTTCATGGATAAATTGCTCCAAATTTCTATTTTACTGCTTAAGTTGCTGTTTAAGTACTTAAGTAAGGGCATTTTAGGTGCTTTCAAATTGGCTACTCAGTTATGGGTGGCACAGTGACACAGTGGCTAGCACTGCTGTCTCACAGCATCAGGGGCCCGGATTTGATTCATTGGTTGGGTCACTGTTTGTGCAGAGTGTGCATGTCTCCCCCAGGTCTGAGTGGGTTTCCTCCAGGTACTCCTCCCCAGACCAAAAGATGTGCTAGTTAGGTGCATTGACCATACTAAATTCTCCCTCAGTACCCAAATGAGCGCTGGAGTGTGACAACTAGGTGATTTTTACAGTAACTTCATTGTGGCTTACTTGTGACTAATAAATAAACTTTAACTTTGGTACACAGGAACATGCCCAAACATTCAGAAACAACGCAAAGTTGTACATTTCTCACAGGATACGAAGAAGGGCAAATAATTTATTATTGAAGAATCTAGACATTAGCAATTTCACCTCCATGAATCCTTTATTCCTAAACATGTTGGCTAATTCTCCCCTAGAATCCACATTTTACAGCCTAAAATCATTGCTTCAAATTCAAAAATCTTACTTGTATTTGCTGAATGCTATTTTTATATTTAGATTTATTTGGTTGTTCTTTACTGTAAATATCAATATATAAAGTCTCTTCATTCACAAACATGCAATACATCCATTTTAAATATACTTACCATGAGGACCTTCTATTGAAATGGTGTAGTTTTGAGTTCCATCAAATGCTGGATGGTTTACAATGCAGATTACTTCCTTGCTGAAGAGGTGGATGCTAATGTTATACTGGCTTCGTACAGTCACAGTTCTGTTATTGTGATGAGTTATATTGATTGAGAAGTTTCCTAAATTATTTGGATGCCAAGTAATTTCTGCGGCTGGTTTCCCATGTGAAGCGGTGCATATGGCCATCATTGTGTCATTTAATTTGTTTTCAATACTGAAAGATATTGCGGGTGGAACTGGAAAAGACAGAGCAATACTTGAATTGAAACTTGCATTGTGGACATGTTTTGGATTTATTTTTATTGAATCATATGTTATTTTCCAATTAACAGTTATTTTCCAGAATTATATCTTTGTTTTTTTTTGTAACTTTCTTAATAAAATCCAAATACTGAAGCAGAAAATGGTTTATCTCACAATAAGATAGTGCTGCACAAACTCAAACAAAAATGTTGAAACTGAGTTAGTACTGGTGGCTGTTGGCTTGTGGAATCCAAAGTCTTGCCAATTTAGGGCTTAATTGAAATCTTAGTAAACAACCTCCTACACCAACCAGAGCGAATCTTTCCTACAGTAGTCATAGAACCCACACAGTGCAGAAGGAGGCTCACTGAGTCTGCACCGACTTTCTGAGAGAGAACGTCTTGCCCAGACCCTATGTACCCCCTAACCTATACATCTTGGGTTACTAAGAGGCAATTTAGCATGGACAATCCACATAACTTGCACATCCTTGGATATGGGAGGAAACTGGAAGAAACGCATGCAGGCATAGGGAGAACATACAAACTCCACATAGGCAGCCACTCAAGGCTGGAATCAAACCTGTGTCCTTGGCGCTGTGCGTCAGTAGTGCTAACCACTATGCCACTGTACCACCCATAATGTTTGTATATTAAACCAAGTCTTTTTTAAAAATTAATTTTATGGGATATGGGCATCATTAGCTTTGCCAGCATTTATTTTCCATACCAAGCTGCCTTCTTGAACTGCTGCAGTCTCTGAAGTATAGTTACATCCATTTGCTATTAGAGAGGGAATTTTCACCCAATGACAGTGAAGAAATATTTCCAAGTCAGGATAGTGACTTACTTGGAAGGGAACCTCCAAATGGTGAGGTTCTCAGTCTGTTGCTTGTATCCTTCTAGATTTAGTTGTCATAGGGTTGGAAGGTGCTGCCAAAGGACACTTGATGAATTCCTGCAGTGCATCTTATAGATGATACACACAGCAGCCACTGCATGTTAGTGATGGAGGAAGTGAATTTCTCTGGAAAGGCTTGCATTCAAGTGGGCTGCTTTGTGCTGGATGGTGTCAAGTTTCTTCAGTGTTGTTGAAGCTGCACCCATCCAGACAAGTGGAGGGTACTCCATTACACTTTTGACTTATGCCTTGTAAATGGAGGACAGGCTTTGTATGAGTCAGGAGGTATTATTCATAGTAGAATTCCTAGCCTTGACCTGCTCTGGTAGCCATAAGGTTTATATGGCTAGTCCAGTTCAGTTTCTGGCCAATGGTAATCTCCAGGATGTTGATAGTGGGGGATTTTGTGATTGTAATGCCACTGAATGTCAAGGGGCAATGATTGGATCCTCTCTTGTTGGAAAAGGTCATTTTTTTTTACACTCTGGGCAAGATCTTGAGCCCCACTCTGATTTTGGGAATGGTAGCTTGGATTCAAAATACAAAGTTTGAAATAACCTGATTCTTGTTGGCATGGTCATATTTTCAGCTTTTGAATGAACTTTGTTGGCAGAGTGATGTGGAACATGAACCTAATTTGAATGCAGTAGCATGATATTTGCAGGTACTCATAAGGGATATTGAGCCTGCACCAAATATTCACTTGTCTGGCACTTACATCTTGACGGAGCATCTCAAAATAAGGTCCTGTCATCATGACATTGAATGTGTTGGTTGATGGTAGACATCAACATCACATCTTGCAATGAGGGTACACACTAATGTCCTCTGTGTAATGTTGAAGCTTATACCATCTTTGCATCTCAATGCTTGGGGCCGAGAATTCAACTCGGCTCCAATCAGTGGCATTGATTCATAACTCTGGGAATTTGATTGGGAGAATGAATTGTTCAGAAAAGATGAGATTGTTGTTTTTTCTGACAATTGGCTTCCTCATATGGTTAATGAAGGATGGCTGATTCCTTGGTAAGATTGCAATTAGCATGTCAAAGCACTTCCCTCAAGGGCACCCTCGTTTTCCCAGTCACGAGGGCTGTAGATTGAGCAGCTTTCCATTTGTCCACAGCCATCCACCCCAACACTAATTCCTAACACTCAAACTCAAGTGGATTTGAACTTCCATGGAGTCCAACAGTCATATTGTTGTCTCTCTGTAGATTTCCAAACACATTGCAGTAACCTTCCCCCATCTCAGATGGTCTTCATGCCTCAGTGGGCAGACAAACACCCCATTCATGAAACCCAGACTCTGCCCTTGCAGCTTGGCCTCTCACAGAAATGCAGCCAGAGACCACAGAGTCGCTCCCAGTACTGACCCTCTGTATTAACTATCTCTCACCCACTATCAAGTTCCACCAAGGAAGGACACTCACTCAGTGAATATTTGGACACAAGTCCCGTAAGGAGGACATGTGCATGCCAGCACCCGACCCTCTCAATGCAAGGGGTGCTTTGAATTAAGGGAAAGTGGGGCCTGCATGTGATCCCTCCTCCAGGATCACTGCAGTGAACCTCACCCCTGATCCCGAGTTACACTTGTCTGCATCCCCTGCATCCTTTCTGACACCGCCAGAACCTTGAACACCCTGTAGAGTGAAACTACAGTACTCCTGAAATCCTCCTCAGAGGTTTGGGGCACCAAACTCACATTATTACAGAACTGTTGTAAATCAAAACATTCTGTGAGGGGTGAAAATTCTGTTAATAAGATGGAAATGTATTAAAATTAGCTTCTCACCCATTGGCTGGCATTCTCCAATAAACTCATCCCGGCATCACTGACAGTGAAAGCAGGAAATTTGGCACTCAGCCAAAACCCTATTCACTGCAGACGGACTACAGAATCCTAGCCACGGGCGAGGTCAGAGAGTTCTGACCTTCCTCAGCATGTGCTCTACTATTCTGCTGGAGAAGGGCTTTGAAAATCACACCCCTTAAATACACTAACGTGAATCACACTTTTCAAATCTCACAACACTGGAAGCTTTAAGTTTATTTCTTTATGTCACAAGTAGACTTACATTATCATTATAATGAAGTTATTCTGAAAATCACCACACTCCGGCACCTGTTTGGGTACACTGAGGGAGAAATTAGCATAGCCAATGCACCTAACCAGCACATCTTTTGGACTGTGGTAGGAAACTGGAGCACCCAGAAAAAACCCACATATACAAAGGGAGAATGCACGGATTCCACACAGACAGTCACCCAAGCCGGGAATCGAACCTGGATTCTTGGTGCTGTGAGGGAGCAGTGTTAAACACAATGCCACTGTGCCGCCCTACAAAACTGATATACAGGGAATGCAGAGTCAAAATTCTCCCTTCTGTTTCTCTCCAGAGATGATGGCAGATCTGCTGAGTTAATTCAGCATTTTCTGTGTTTGTATTTGAAATTTATTGGTTGCCTTACCTGTTACAGATAATGTGAAAGTTACTTTATGAACTCCTTTGTGATCTGCAATTTCACAGGTATACTTCCCATCATCAGTAAGGTGCACAGGCTCTATCTGGAGATTCATTTCATTATTAGATATGTTACATGCTTCACTTTGAATTTTTATTCTGGAATTGTTGGAAAATCTAGCCAATTCATTCGAATCACATCGCAGAGCTGCTAGACGTACATCTTGGAGCATTGGATTGAATGACCATGTTATAATAGTCACATTTTCATTAAATGGGCAAGTCAAGAGCACCTTGTTACCTAGCAACGTTCTTATATTTTCTGTAGCAGGGAAACCTAAGAAAGGAATAAGAAAAAGAAAGTTATGAGTCATGAATAAGTGCAGCAGTAAATTAATTTAGATTGCAATTAGAAGCATTGACCGGGCTGATGATAAATTTGTGATTTTCTTCATTGACTTTCTTTTGCTGAATTTGATGTTTTATAGACATTGAATCAAGAGCAATTTGTGTATAAATCAGACAGACATTTTATTTAATCATTGCAATGACTAAATAACAAATGACTCAAGAACAAGCTTCTTCCCTACTGCTATCAGATTTTTGAATAGACATACCTTGCACTAAGTTGATCTTTCGCAACACTGTCGCTATGACTGTAACACTAAATTTTGCACTCTCTTTCCCTTCTCTACGTAAGGTATGCTTTGTCTGCATAGCATGCAAAAAACAATACTTTTCACTGTATACTAATACATGTGACATTAATAATAAATCAAATCAAATTAAGTCAAACTTTCAAGTTCATTAAGTTAATAAGTTTCATTGGTCAGGAACCTAGAATCAGAAAATGAAAGGTTTGATAGTTATTGTGCTTACTATAATGACTTTAACGAGGTCCATGAGGTGGACCTTTGGAATATGAACTCCCTGATTGAGGCAGTTATAACTGTCCAATGCAGGAGCCCTGAAGACGTATATAATGTGGCGTGTGTGGGTTATCAGCACACAGGGTGCATACTCTGTACTGGGAAGTAGCTGCCTGTGTATTACTAACACTTATAACCATAGTTGAACTTGATGAAGGGACAACAGCCTGATGAAAGTTATTTCACTTACAATTGAAATACTCTAATTGCTGTAAAATGTAACTATTTTGAACATTGGGAATGGAACTTTACCAATATTGTATTTGGAAATACTGAAATATAAGAGCAAAGTAAATTGTTAAGCAAGGGGTTGTTTTTAATAGCTTTGTTGCATTCTAGTTTGTGTTGGTCCTTTATCAGATATTTGCTAACATTTTCTGAGCAGTTTTGAAATACTTCTTTTGTGTTTGTGCATTTTTTGCACCATTCTTTCTCAACATTCTCCAAAAAAATTAAATGTGCCTGTTGTCTCACTAAGTCTTTACTGATCTCTACCTTTCTCTCCCTCTTAACTCCTGTCAGTGTCTGTTAGCTGATCTCAATTTCCTCCATCTTCTATTGTACACCATGGTTTGTTTCTCCTTCTACAGCCCAATCTTTTTTGTTATTCGCAAACAATGACCAAAGTTAGTGTCTTACTTTGACCTCCTAATGTGATCTTCTCGCTCCACTATGACCATGCCCAAAATATTTTTCTTTCCTTCCTCTGTATGTGAGCTCACTGGATCTCTCTTCTCTCTGTTCATTCTAATCATGACCAGTTTCCCTCTTCTGCCCCGTGTAAACAACTGGTAAAAATGTTAACCATTAAATTTCTGACTACATACACATTTTTCATATGATACATCATCTCTTGGTTAATGATGGAATCTTATAGTCCATGTTACAAGTCTGTGAGCTGACCAAACTGCAACTGGTGGAGGTGTATCTTCCTAAAAACAACTAAAGATACTGCATCAAATTCAGAGGATTTACACTCTGAAACATCTAGCCTTTGAACAATGTTACAATTTTGAAGGGATTTCTAACGTTCCTTAGAATTGATGTTACAAAACAAATAGCAGCTACTTATCTAATTGTTATCAACTCTTAAATGAACAAGTATCTTTTTATAATATTTGTTGGCTAATCTGTGCCTTTCTTTTGACAATGTCAACTATGTAACACAATTGTTTACAGTATCAATCTTATAGGCGACTTGTATCATGGGTGAAACTTTCCATCCCAGGCAACACCCTGGTGAATTTGCCTTGCACCTTTTCTCGTGCTGTGACTGTGTTTTACTAGTATAGTGACCAGAAATGCATGCAATATTCAGTTTGTGGCCTACCCAATATTTTATGAAGTTGTACCAAGGCCTCCCTACTCCTACATTCTATACTGCAGCTAATGAAGGCAAGCATTCCGTTTGCCTTCTTCATCACTCTATACAAAAAATAGGCTTGGATTACTTACAACTCTACTGAAGCACGGGCAATGGATTAAAGTAAACAATTCCAACCTGATAAAAGACCTGACTAACATAAATTGTTTGAAAAGATTGTCTAGTTATCCTCCTATTTATGTTTAAATGCTCAGGGGGAACAATACACTTTCCCCTGGAGTTAGCAAAAGACAACTTTTAGTTGGGAATGTTTAAGATCCATTGGTAGCAGAGCCTTGCAGGAAACCCAGACTGCAGCTATACCCCACTCTGGTTCATATCATTGAAGTCTGCCCTCTGAGAAAGTTCAGCAGAGGGCTCAAAGAATTCCACCTACAGCAGAAGCTATTGTCTGGCATGATAATTACTGCACACAGCTAAAAAAAGTACTGGGAGCAATGCGTAGCAGACTGAAGAGTTGTTGCGTAAAGGATTGACATTTAAGGTTGTGTCATTATATACAATGGTTTCAAATTCATTATCAATTAATGTGGTCAACACAAATATCCTCTTCCTCAACAATGGAACACCCAGCACATCAATGCAAAAGACCCAACTGAAGCATTTGTAACCATCTTTACCTAGAAATGCTGTGTTGGTGACCCATCTCAGTCTCTCCACGAGCCACCCAGTATTAAATATGCAGGTCTTTAGCTAATTCTATTAGTCCTCAAAATAAGAGAAAATGACTGAAGACACTAGTTGAAACTAAGACTTTGGGCAACATCTTACAGCCTTGCTCATTAGAGACTGGAAATTACCGCCTTAGATCAACAGATATTTCCATTCTCCGTGCCCTGCCCTGCTCTGATTCCATGGTAGGCAAATCAGTAGATTTCCAGGTATGGGTCTTCATTACATCCTGACAGGAGTACTGAAGACTTTTACTCTAGAATCTAGTTGTGCTCCAAGTCAATATGCTCTAGAGTAGTGATAATCCTGGCATCTACCCAACAATGTGAAAAATTGCGACTTACACTCAGCTGTAAAAAGCAGGATAAATTCTAGTCCATCGGTCTATTTTGCATTATCAGTAAAGTGCTATCAAACAGCACCTACACAGCAATACCTTGCACACCAATAATTGTATGGGTTCTGCCAGGAGAACCTGGTTCCAGACTTCAATACAGCCTTGGTTCAAACATGGAAAAAAGAGCTGAATTCCAGAAGTGAGGTGAGAGTGACTGCCCTAGACATCATTTGATAAAATCTGCTAGGTAGGAATCCTCGCTAAATTGAGGTCTACATAAGATACACTGCAAAAATGTGCAAGTGTCTTCAAAAGCATCTTTCAAACCTATGACTTTACCATTTAAGAGGACAAGGCTAGCACCATCTTTTGTAAATTCTCCTGCAAGTCACGCATCATCCTAACTTGTTGTTCCTGCAATGTTACTAGATCAAAATTCTGGAACTCCTGTCCTAACAGTACTGTGAGTGTGCTAATAGAACATGGACAGCTGTAGTTTAAGAAGATACCGAACACAAAGAATTTTTTTTTAAATGCCTAGAGGACAACAGAGATCGTACTTCTAAAATAGCCCACTGTTTACATGCTGTAGATGTGAATGCTTCCACTAGCTAGTGGTGAACAAATGTTTTACTTGCATAGAATACAATGATCTGTCATAAATATTTTTGAAATACTATCATTCATTGCAACATGAAAATGAAATTAAATATTAGAATTGTTTCACTAAATCGAAATGAGATATCAACTTAAGTAAATGCCTGACTGAAGCCGCACAGTAGTTAGCAATGCTGCCTCACAGTTTCGGTCACTGTCTGTGTGGAGTTTGCACCTTCTCCCCATGTCTGCTAGGGTTTCCTCCGGGTGTTCATGTTTCCTTTCATGGTCCAAAGATATGCGGATTAGGTTGATTGGCTATGCCAAATTGTCCCTCAGTGTCCCTGGATGTATGGGTTGGAGGGATCCGTAAGGTAAATGGGTGGGATGTGGGATTGTTATGGGTGCTGGCTCAATGGGCCAAATGGCCTTCTTTTGCACTGTAGAGATTCTATGATTTCATTAGCTGGCTTCTTGTTTAATTTAATGAATAGGATTAATCGTGCCATCCTTCTCTCAAACTTTACTTTAGGAATATATTAATTTATGAATTTCACAAACTACAGAACTATTTTGTGACATTAGAAAGTTAGTTAGCCTAAAAAACTAAATTTACGCATTCAACATAATGTTTTCAGCTCATGCGATTTTCAACTAAATACAATGATGAAAGCCTTACACAATAGTCTACTAAACTTGAGACCTGAAATCAGTAAATATGAGTATCAAGTACTGTTCCTGGAATTACTTACTGCTTCCACCATGGACCAACTTTAACAGTTTTCAATTTAACTATTTTTCTAACCTTTTTTTTATGTGAGGTGTATGATTTATGATCCTGAAATTACATCTTTTTTGACCTCCAAACTAAAGCATACATTATCATTGCAATTATCATAAAACTTTCATTTCAAATGTGACATTAAATTGAAAATTCTAGAATGCAAATTTTCTTCAACATGACCATTTCCTATTGCCAATCATTACATTAAATAGTGAAGTAAAGCAAAACACTGGCAAAGACTTTTAATGAATTAATTTCCGCTTCATTAAACTCAGACTTAATTATGGCCAGCCCTGAATTTGTTGCTTAGTATATCACATTTCTTTCAAAAGTTACTTTCTTGCCATAGAATCCTAAGTGCTATAGAAGGTCCTTTAGCCCATCGAGTCTGCACCAGCCACAATTCCACCCTGACCCTATCCCCACAACCCCATGCATTTAGCCTAGCTAGTCATCCGGACACTAAGGAGCAAATTAGCATGACCAATCCACCTAACTTGCATATCTTTGGACAGTGGGAGTAAATCGGAGCACCTGAAGGAAACCCATACAGACACAGGGAGAATGTGCAAATTTCACACAGACTGTGACCCTTAGCCAGAATTGAGCCATGTCCCAGGCGCTGTGAGTCAGCAGTGCTAACCACTGTGCCACTGCACCAGGCTCAGGAACTCTTCACTAAATTTCTTGTCCTCCCTACCTCATCACATTTCTCTTTTACAATGCTCCTTAAAATCTATTTACTTGACCAAACATTTGGTCATCTTCCTTGATTTTTCCTTACATAGCATGGTATCATGTTTTGTTTAATAATGAAGCTGTAGTGCAACCTGGGAAGCTTTACTGCATGAAAGATGCTATATGAATACAAAGTTAATATTGTTATCTTTATGTTTGGCAACATCTACTGGATTCCACAGATTGATAACACTTTCTGTGACTGAGCAACACTTTCCTTTAAGGAACTATAACAATGCCATCCACAACTTTTGAAAATATGAAACTGAGCCGAAACCTGGCAGTGCTAGTCACTTAAGAGGAAATACAAATATCAATAAACTCTAGTAGGATTTTTGCTTTAAATGAATATTTGTGTAAGTTTCCATCTGTTGGTATGAGACTGGAGATCAATTTCAAATGGATAACATACGACCAAGCATGCTTTTAATATTTTATACAGTATGGACAAGGCAGTGGAATAAAGGAGATTACTAAAATCCTTGATACTACAATAAATTACATTTATAGAGAATATTGAATGTGGTAAAACATCCCAAAGTCATTCACATAAGTGTTACCAGGCAGAATTTAGCACGAGAACCACATGTATAATTTTGGTACAGATGGTCAAAATCTTGATCAAATATGTAAATATTAAGGAGTGTCTTAAGGAAGGAGAACCAAGCATGAAATAAAGAAATGGAGGGGTTAATGGAGGGAATTCGAAAGTTTAGGACCTAAACAGTTGAAGGCACAAACATTAAGTATTGTTTGAAGAGTGTGAAGAAAATCTGGAATGTGCTAAAGGAAGCATTAGTATCAGATACTTTAAAAAAAAGAAAATATGCCATACCTGGTTCTGCGAGAGCAATAAGACTAGCCAGCAACAGAAAAACAACGTGCAATCTTTTCCTTAGTGATTTCATTTCAACCAACATTGCTTTTCTCCAATGAAATCTTATTTCAAAGAAATTCATCAAGTCTCAAAGTTCAGCAGCCACCGATCAGTAGATTCCTACAGAACAGAACACAAGTGTGATTGTTTACAGACAAGAAATGTTCACACTAGAAAAATGATATTTAAATCTGCCATACATTTCCTGTTCTAGGCATCATTTATGAAGTGTTCTAGTTCTTTTGTATTGGATAACAGCGCTAGTGAGCATGACTACGTAACTACACTATTAACAATGTCACAAGATGTTTGTGGTTAGATGTGTCTGTGCTAGGGGGTTTCAAATCAAAACAATCAATGGAGGCTTTTCCTGATGCTAACTGAAGTATATGGAGAGATATTACACATTGTGCTTACACAAATAATATAAAATGTGGTAACAAAGATAAATTTTATTATCACACAAAAACATAAAATGCTGGGAAATCTCAGCAGGTCTGATAGCATCTGTGGAGCAAGAACAGAGCTAGCATTTAAGCTTTAGATGACCCTTCATCTGAGATTTTTTATAATGTCTACCCTGATACAAGTTGGTAAATGCATCGTGTAACATAATAGCAAAATAGTGGACCAACTTTACAAGATCCCAGGTTGAATATTTAATCTGTATGGAGGCAGCTGATTTCAATTTCAGTTCAATTGGTGTCTGTATCCTCTAGCTGGGGATGGGGCAAACATGTTCAACTTTCTGCCTTAAACTTCACAACTCTCTCATTATATAATTACTAAGTGTGGTCATTGAGTGAGGCCAAGAATTGACTCCAGCCTGTCCATATTATTTTTATTTCTGGCATCCTTCCATTTCTGAAAGGTGATGGGCATACAGCAAACAATCCATTTTATGTGGCATACTTTTTCTGATTGATGAAGATGTTAATCTTTAATAGGCAGGTTTTGCAGCAAATGATCAACGTGGTCAAACCACAACAGCTATGTTTGTTTTTAAAGTATTAACTACTTGATAGACAATTGTGCTGTAAATCAAGCTTCAAGCTGAATAGTGTCATGATTGGTGTTTTTGCTATCTGTTATCAAATTGCTGTAGCTACTGTTGCCCACAGTGATGTATGCCAAGCCACAGAATTTGCTGCTATTTCACTCTTTAGCCAACTAATAATTCCCAAGTTCAATAATCAACGCCTTGAAATTTAAAATTCTTAAAACAGAACTTTTCAATGGGGTGATGTTTAGTCTGACCAGGGGGTGGATCTGCTACACCTTGTCCCATGGCCATGGCTTTCTCAATCTTTAAAGCTAGGGAGTGCAAATCATAAGCATGGAAGAAATAGTCCATGAGTTTTGATAGTTGATTTTTCCACGTGAGTGACCATCACAGCATTGTCACTGTAGATGAATTCTCTGATCTGGATGCAGTGTGTTTCTATTTTCGCTTTCAGTTTTGATAGATTGTAGAGCTTACCATCTGACCTAGCTCACAAGTAGATTCCTTCGATGTCTGCAGGTAAGATAAAGGTCAGCTGTACAGAGGAGATTTCAAACAGAGTCAGGCTACCACACAGCCTAGTTTCAGACCATTCTCCACCCTTGAGTTGATGATGGTTGTGGAGAATCAAATGCGGTTCTACTCAAATCTGTTCCACCAGTCTTAACTACAGTACTCACCGCAGTTCCAAGTTTTTTATTGCACAAGAGCTGCAGACTTTCATAACACAACTATTTTTGTTTTTAAAACACTAACTTGATAGACAATTGTTCTTTAAACCAAGCTCCATGCTGAACAGTTTTTATACTACCTGACTGATAATCCTAAAATGCAACAATGGTTTTTCCAATTCTTTTGACAGAAGGCAAGATCTTAGATAAGCTTGTGCTTATTGATAACTGAAAAATAAAATAGGGGATCTAAATTTGAAAATAAAGAATTGAAGAAACATTTCTTAAATGATGACTAAATGGTAAAATTATAACTACAAACTTTTCTATTGCACTTTTTCTCTTTGAATTCGAGTAAAGAAAAGCCCAATATTTTTCCTACAATGAAAACTCCTAGGATTGCCTTTAAAAATAGATGTGTCAGACTACTTCATTTTTCAAATGATCCTGCCTTCTTTATTATTGCTGCCTTTCATCAATTTTTTTTATTATTCTTTCAGAGGATATGGGTGTCGCTGGTTAGATTGGCATTTTTTACTTCCCATCACTAACTGCCCTTGAGAAGGTATTGGTGAGCTGCCTTCTTGAACTGCTGCAAACCATTCAGTGTTGGTGCACCCATATTGCTGTTAGGGAGGAAGTTCCATCATTTTGACCCAGTAACAGTAAAGGAATAAAGATATAGTTCCAAATCAGGATGTTGGTGGCTTGGGGTGGAATTTGCAGCTGGTGTTGTTTCCATGCATCTGCTGTTCTTGTCCCTCTAGGTGGTTGAGATTGTGGGTTAGAAGATTTGTCAAAGGACCCTTGGTGAAATGCTATAGATCGTCATGTAGATGGTACATACTAAACCAGTGATGGAGGAAGGGAATACTAAAGGTGATGCATGGGTGCCAATCAAGTGGAATGTTTTGCTCTCAGTGGTGTCACGCTTCTTGAGTATTGTTGGAACTGCACTCATTCAGTCAAGTGGGACAATTCCATCACTTGTGCTTTGTAAAAGTGCACAAGCTTTGGAAAGTCAGAAGTTGAACTACTTTCCTCAGAATTCCTAGCCTTTGACCTATTCTTGCACCCACTTTTTTTATTTATATGACTAATATAGTTTAATTTCTGGTTAGTGGTAATCTCCAGAATGTTTATAGTGAGGGATTTAGTGATGGTAATGCCTTTGAATGTCAAGAGGAGATGATTGGATTCTCTCTTATTAGAGATGGTCATTGCCTGGTAATTGTTTGACGTGAATGTTACTTGCCACTTTTCAGCCCAAGTCTAATTGTTGTTCAGGTTTTGCTGCATATGGACATATACTGCTTCAGTATCTGAGGAGTCACAAATGGTGCTGAACTTTGTGCAGTCACCAGTGAACATTATGATGGAGGAGAAGTCTTTGACAGAGCAGCTGAAGATTGTAGGGTCTAGGACGCTAGACTGAGGAATTCCTGTAGAGGTATCTTGAGACTGTGGCAATTGACCTCCAACCATTACAATCATCTTCCATTGTTATGTATTACTACAAGTATTACTCCTACAGGTGGAGTGGTTTTCTACCTGATTACCATTGATTCCAATTATACTTGGGCTCCTTAATGCCACACTTGATCAAACACTGCTTTGATGTCAAAGGTCATCAATCTCACTCAACTCTTTTGCCATGTTTGGACCAAGGGTATAGTAAGATCAGGAGCTGAAAGATCATCAAATAACATTATACCGGGGATTGTTACATGTTACAAATAATGATCTGAGGATAATACCACGCAAACAAAATAGATATATCAATGTGTTTTAGTACTGATGTTTCCTCCTATGCAATATAAGAAAAAAACTTCTATTTGTTATAACATGTATTTTTAAATATTTTCATCAAAAGTAGCTAGCCGAGAGAAATATAATTTTAGAGTTTCAATTTTCAGTACCTTATCAGAAACCACATTAAACGGTACTGAAGAAACACTTATACTCTGATAGTTGTACTAGACACATGTGACCTTTAGCATTGTTAGTGAAAGATTGTAATTTTTTTTGTTTTATGAGGTTAAATGCACAACTTGATTAGTAAATCAAAGGTCATTTGCAAGAACAATGCAATGTGTTAAATGAAGCTTCAGAATGAGAATTTAAAATCAGCTAGCTTGATCTATGAAATCTTAACTTTTTACCACCAACTGAAATATTTTCTGTGAAAACAGCAAAACAATTATAAAAATGAAGACATTTTCCAAATATTGTCAACTCCACTTGTAATGTGTTAAGTTTGCATTATTTTTATCACAGGAATGGTGACAGCCTCTCCCATGTCTATCAGCAAGGTTACTATCCGCATTTCTTGAGAATGAGCCTCAATTTGTAAGTAAATTAAGGCTGTACAAAAGAGTATTTCCATAATTCACAAAGTAACTCTCAACAAATGCAAGGTCATCCCAACAGCATGAGATAGTCTGAGTTGTGTCTCCCCTCAAATAAGATAGTTTTATTGGCTTGGTTTTTACTGCAATGATAACAGGAGGGTTACATCATTTGCCATTATTACAGGTTAAATCTGACAGTAGCTTCAGATACCCGCATATGTGCAATTAAGCTAGAATTTTTTGTCAGATATATGTTACTCTTTTGCAGAGACTGCTGTTGCAACTTTCATGGATAAGCTAGGCACTGAAATGATGTGAATTAAGGATGCATAATCAGTCTCTTTCGTACAAAAAGGGCTGGAAACTCGAGGGGTACTGCCTCAGGAGTAAACAATATAATCAGTGATAATTACTGCTGAAAAATCTCCCTGACCAGAGTTCAAATGTTGAGTTTCAATCTCTCTAATTAAAAAGTATTTTAAGTTTGTTTTCTTAAACTCTCTGTAATTCTATTCCACGTGTCGAGTAAGGATTATTTAATCTTATTTGCTAAAGAATCTTCTTACTACTTGCCCTATTTGCAATTGTCACAGATTCCCATGCTGTGCTGGATCATAAAATTCATACAGTGTAGAAGGAGGCCATCTGGCCCATCGAGTCTGCACTAACCAGAGTCCCACCGAGGCCCTATTCCCATAACCCCACATATTTACCCTGCTAATTCCCCCTGACACCAGGCCGAACAATCTAACCTGCATATCTTTGGAATGTGGGAAGAAACCAGAGCACCTGGAGGAAACCCATGCAGACACAGGGAGAACGTGCAAACTCCATACAGATAATGGTAGTTACCCAGGACTGGAATTGAACCTGAGTCCCTGGTGCTGTGAGGCAGCACTGCCAACCACTGTACCACCATGCCATCCAGATACCTGATTATTGCAAAACTCAACTCACAAACTCGCAGAACATGTTTTAATAGTTCTATATAAGATGAATGATGTAAGCCATCCCTTCACGTTTGCAAAGTCTGGGCTATTTAATTAAATATGCACTTTCCATGACACATAGTAACTGCTTTGTTGAACAGCAAAAAATAATTAAATACCAAATTCCTTTAACTTGTACAAATCCTTTAGTTTTAACTCCTAAAAAGACAAGAATAGTTATTGTAACAATTAGTGAACTACCCTTAATTGGATTTAAGCATTAAGTTTTATTAAACTTTTCCAGGATTCCATGGGAAACAATTTCTTCTGGTAACTATATAGAATATATACCATTTAATTAATAATAATTAAAATTTCACTGCATATAGTGCAGAGTAGAAACCTGTCCTCTTTTTCATAGATTATTTGTCTTAATACTTCTTTATGAGGATAAATGCCATATTTTGATTTATAATGTTGAAATAAAATGCCTTGGGATGTTTTTATTATGTTAAAGGTGCCACATCAATGCAAGTTATTGCAGTAAACAGCGATTTCACTTCAATTCTTGAGAATTTGCAGTATCAGTGTGAGAGAATCTTTGGATGAACTTCACCTATTAATAAATAATTTATACTATCCATTCCCATTATCGTTACCTTCAGATAAATGAATGATTAACAATCAGATATGATATAAGATAACAGCACAAGTTCAGGCTATTTGCTCCAACCAGTTTATGCCAATATCATGCCAATATATTATTTTTTATTAATCTATTCGTCTATTCATTAAGTTGTGAACGGTGTAGTTTCAAGGCCATTGTCAACACGAGGCTCACATAGTATTTTATATCTGCAGATTATTATGCTTAATATCATTGTAAATAAAATGCTAAATTGTTTTAGTTTAAACATTAACAATGGTGAGATTTGAACCTGGAACCAGAGCATTGCCCTAGATTTGTGGTTTACAGTTCCGTGACTTATCCAACTTATATCCCTCTATTCTTTGTGGGAATACCCATCGATGACCATGACCCACAATTTTACCCAAGTCAGCAGACTATCAAGGCAACATTTGAAGTAAATAGAGTTGATTCTATTTGTCACTGAGCTCTTAAGCTATTGTGTGAAGCAGAATGTGAGTGATTGGCTACCGGACAGAATCTTATGAGAATTTGGCAGAATGTCAATTCTGATAAGAAATCTGTCATGGAACTCTTTAGTTCCGCTGGCCAGGTTTCTCTCCAGGTCTTGTCACTTCAGCTGCCAAAAAGAAAGACTGGGCAGGATATGCCCAGTTATCTGGGCCTTCCCTCCACGATTATCCCCAGCAACCCTTCCCCCCGACATCATTGCTGGCATCAGCCCTCTTCACCACTCTCCCTCACCCCCCGCAATCAGCGCTAACATCGACTGCCTACATCCACCTGCATCACTCCCATTATCGCTGGCATCCTCATCATTTGCAGTGTCCACTTCCCATCCCCGCCTCAACTACACATAGATG
The DNA here is from genome assembly GCA_024679065.1 of Sphyrna mokarran. Lineage (NCBI taxonomy): Eukaryota > Metazoa > Chordata > Chondrichthyes > Carcharhiniformes > Carcharhinidae > Sphyrna > Sphyrna mokarran. The sequence goes on from JAGIQG010000013.1 coordinate 43,556,955, forward strand.
ACTCTCCATATATGAGCCCTCTCCCCTCCAGGGCCTGTCCCTGGATCTGCCTCCTACACAGGTTGGTACTGCCAGAACCTGGCAGTGCCAACCTGAGCTAGGGGTTGTGCTTGGGGAGTGCCAATGGCATTGCCAGGCCACTGCCTGGCCATGTGCCTTTCCTCCAATGACATCACATTCGCAAAGTACGAAAATCAAGTGAATCACAGAATCCTCCAATGCAAAGGAGACCATTCAGCCCATCATTCTGCACCGAAAATAGTCCCACTCAGGCCCTATCCCCATAACCCTATGCATTTACCCTAGCTGGTCTCCCTGATGCCAAGGGGAAATTTAGCATTGCAATTGATACAGCTTTGGTCTGTGGGAGGAAACCTGAGCACCATGAAGAATCTCACGCAGATACAGGAAGAATGTGCAAACTCCACACAAGCCGGAAATTGAACCCAGGTCGCTGGTGTGGGAGAGCAGCATGGTGACACTCCCACCATGCTGCCCAGTGAGGGAGAAAGATCTGATGATCTTTAATTACATTTACATTTTTTTAAATAAATAGTAATCAGATTCTCACCCAATATGGGCATGAACTTTAGTATGTTGCCAGTGAATGGCGGTGAAAATCGAAAATCATGATCTTCCGAGATTTGTGATTACAAGTTTTACTGGATATCAAACCCTCACCAGCAACCTTGTGGACAGAGAGTGCAGGCTCAAGACCTCTTCTCGTATGTTTGATAACTTATTCAGGACTATGCTAGCTTCATCAATTAGAGGAAAGCACATATAGTCTCATTATTTAAGAAGGGAAATAAATTGAATAATGTAAACAATAGACCTATCCCATTGAAAGAAAAATTGTTAGGAATCTGCTGAGGAGCATAATAGGGTATGTGATTTATGATCATTTTGACAAATTGATAGTTAATAGAGCCTTCAAACATGGCTTGAACAGATATATAAAAAAAGTCCTTTAGCACTAACTTGATTAAATTCTGTAAATGCTTTTCGAATGATGAAACATGACATTTGTTGATGCTGAACATGCCAATTTCCATATAGAATTTGTAAAAGTGCTGTTCTAAAGACTATTGATTAAAACTGAATTTTATCTATTATGGAGACAGTTATTTTGCTGAATAGTAATTGGCTGAAATTTCATAGGCAGATAATTCTCATTAATAGAAATAGGTTTGAATGGGGCCTGGTGACAACTGGAATTCCAAAAGATTCTGTTGGAACCTCTGCTGTTAATCATCGCCCTTAATGAACTAGATGAGGTCAAAGGAACAATTTCTAAAGCTACAGATTAGGGCAGCATGGTGGCACAGTGATTAGAACTGTTACCTCACAGCACAAGGCACCCAGTTTGATGCTTGGCTTGGGTCACTGTCTGCATAGAGTCTACACGTTCTCCCGGTGTCTGGGTGGGTTTCCTCTGGATGCTCTGGTTTCCTTCTACAGTGCAAAAGATGTGCTGGTTAGATACATTGAACATGCTAAATGCTCCTTCAGTGTCCCTATACAGGTGCCAGTGTATGGTGATTAGTGGTTTTTCACAGTAACTTCAGTGCAATGTTAATGTAAACCTACTTGTGACACTAATAAATAAATAAACTTTAAACTTGTGTGCAGCAGTTGGTAATTTAAGCTAAATCAATAGGTTGCAGATAAGTTAGCAAATTTTATGTTAAGAATTAGTTTCATATATTTAGACTGGGAAAATTCTTGTTTATTCTCTGCAGGGCAAGTATCAAGTTAAAATAACCAATTCAAAAACAGCCATTGTGCTAGACTTTATAGGTCATGAGACAACATCAGCAATATGAGGTAACTACAGGGGGAAGCAAATAGGATTTTTTATTTCTTTGCTAGTACAATCAAAAGTAAAATAAAGAGCACTATACTGATTAAAGTTCTTGCTATGTATGTGCTTGGGTTATTTCTGGCCACTGCAAACAATGAAGACTATTCGGTGGGGGGGGGGGTGGGATCCTGAATAGTTGGGGTGCTAAGAGGGATGAGAGTAAGGGGGTCATAGAGGAAAGCCTAAAACACAGCAGCATACGGGTGGGGTAGGGCATGGTTTGAAATGCGTATACTTTAATGCAAGGAGTATTCGCAATAAGGGGGAGGAACTTGCAGCTTGGACCAGTACCTGGAACTTCGATGTTGTGGCCATTTCAGAGACTTGGGTAGAGCAGGGACAAGAATGGATGTTGCAGGTTCCAGGGTTCAAATGCTTTAGTCGGAGTAGAGAAGGAGGTAGAAGGGGGGGAGGAGTGGCATTATTAGTCAAAGACTGTATCACAGTGACAGAGAAGAAGTTTGATGAGGACTTGTCTGTTGAGGTAGTATGGGCTGAGATTAGAAACAGGAAAGGAGAGGTCACCCTGTTGGGAGTCTTTTATAGACCTCCTAAAAGTTCTAGAGAGGTAGAGGAAAGGATTGCAAAGTCAATTCTGGTCAGGAGTGAAAGTAATAGGGTAATTGTTATGGGGGACTTTAACTTTACTAATATTGATTGGAATAGCTATAGCTCTAGCTCGTTAGAGGGGTCAGTTTTCGTACAAAGTGTGCAGGAAGGTTTTTTGACTCAGTATGTAGATAGGCCAACTAGAGGTGAGGCTACATTGGATTTGGTGCTGGGCAATGAGCCAGACCAGGTGTTAGGCTTGGAAGTTGGTGAACATTTTGGTGATAGTGACCACAATTCGGTTACGTTCACCTTAGTGATGGATAGGGATAGGCATGAAGCTGGGGGCAGTAGTTATAGCTGGGGGAAGGGTAATTATGAGGCCATCAGGAGAAAATTAGGGTGCATAGATTGGACTAGGAAGCTACAGGGACTGGGAACATCTGGAATGTGGAGCTTATTCAAGGAGCAGCTGCTGCGAGTCCTTGATAAGTATGTCCCTGTCAGGCAAGGAGGAAATGGTCGAGTAAGAGAACCTTGGTGTACGAAAAAAGTTGATTTGCTGGTTAAAAGGAAAAAGGAGGCTTATGTCAGGATGAGGCTTGAAGGCTCGGTTAGTGCGATGGATAGCTATAGATTAGCCAGGAGGGAGCTAAAGAGTGAATTGAGGAGAGCTAAGAGAGGACACGAGAAGACTTTGGCTGATAGGATTAAGGAAAATCCTAAAGCTTTCTTTAGATATGTTAAGAATAGAAGATTGGTTAGGGCAAGATTAGGGCCAGTCATAGACAGCAGTGGGAAGTTGTGCGTGGAGCCTGAGGAGATTGGAGAGGTACTGAATAAATATTTCTCTTCGGTATTCACGCAGGGTGATGTAAATGTAGTTATGGAGAACACTGAGGTACAGGGTAGCAAACTGGAAGGTATCGAAGTAGATAGGGAGGATGTGCTAGATATTCTCGAGGGTTTGAAGTTGGATAAGTCCCCTGGGCCGGACGGGATTTACCCTAGGATTCTCTGGGAGGCAAGAGAGGAGATTGCAGAGCCTCTGGCTCTGATCTTCAGGTCGTCGTTGGTTACGGGTGTGGTTCCGGAGGACTGGAGGATAGCGAATGTGGTCCCGCTGTTCAAGAAGGGGAAGAGAGACCTTCCAGGGAATTATAGGCCAGTGAGTCTTACTTCTGTTGTGGGCAAAGTGTTGGAGAGAATTATTAGGGATAGGATTTATAGTTATTTAGAGAGAAATGAATTGATTGGAGATAGTCAGCATGGTTTTGTGAAGGGTAGGTCGTGCCTTACTAACCTCATTGAGTTTTTTGAAAAAGTGACTAAGGAGGTGGATGGGGGTAAGGCGTTGATGTGGTATATATGGACTTTAGTAAGGCGTTTGATAAGGTGGCCCATGGAAGACTTCTGCAGAAAATGCAGATGTATGGGATAGCGGGTGATTTAGCTAATTGGATTAGGAATTGGCTAGCAGATAGAAGACAGAGGGTGGTGGTTGATGGGAGATATTCATCGTGGAGTTCGGTGACAAGTGGTGTACCTCAGGGGTCTGTTTTGGGGCCCCTGCTGTTTGTAATTTTTATAAATGATCTGGATGAGGGTATTGAAGGATGGATTAATAAATTTGCAGATGACACTAAAGTCGGTGGAGTGGTAGATAGTGAAGAGGGGTGTTATAGTTTGCAGAGGGACTTGGACAAGTTGCAGAGCTGGGCCGAGAGGTGGCAAATGGAGTTTAATGTGGAAAAGTGTGAGGTAATGCACTATGGCAGAAATAATAAATGTGTAGAGTATAGGGCAAATGGTAGGATTCTTAGTAGTCTAGATGAACAGAGGGATCTTGGTGTGTATGTGCATAGATCCCTGAAAGTAGGCAGTCAGGTCGAGAAGGTTGTTAGGAAGGCATATGGAGTCTTGGCTTTTATTGGTAGAGGGATTGAATTTCGGAGCCGCAACGTCATGTTGCAACTGTACAAAACTCTAGTGCGGCCGCACTTGGAGTATTGTGTGCAGTTCTGGTCCCCACATTATAAGAAAGATGTGGAGGCATTGGAGAGGGTACAGAGGAGGTTTACCAGGATGTTGCCTGGTATGGAGGGCAGGTCTTATGAAGAGAGGCTGAGGGATTTGAGGTTGTTTTCGTTAGAAAGAAGGCGGCTAAGAGGAGACCTTATTGAAACATATAAGATGATTAGAGGTTTAGATAGGGTGGACAGTGATAGCCTTTTCCTAGGATGGAGAAAGCTAGCACGAGGGGACACAGCTTTAAATTAAGGGGTATGAGTTATAGGACGGATATCAGAGGTAGGTTCTTTACTCAAAGAGTGATTAGGGAGTGGAATGCCCTGCCTGCAGCTGTTGTAGATGCGCCAAGTTTGTGGCGTTTAAGAGGTTAGTTGATAAGTATATGGAAGAGAAGGGAATGGTTTAGTTTGGAGGGGCATTGCTTTTTATATTGGTCGGCGCAACATCGAAGGCCGAAGGGCCTGTTCTGTGCTGTAATGTTCTATGTTCTATGTTCTATGTTCTATTAAGATTCTAGGTACAATGAAATGCAAACTAAGTAGTTCTAGGCTTCTTAGTAAGTCGGTCTCAAGAGTTAGGGAGTTTATTTTAGAAAAAAATGATCTAGAGAGGAATATGAGTGTGGTTTTTAAAATGACAATTGGATTGGATTGGATATAGTCTATTTAAATATTATGAGATAGAAATGGTATGACTGGGGGAATATACATAACATCCTGAGATAATTAATTAGGTTAGATACCAAATTAGAATTGTTTTACATTTGAAGATAAATATCATTCTCCTTTTTCACATTATTTGTAAATAATAAAGATGGTTTCCTTAATGCATTGCAATTATTTAATGGTTTATTTGATGGAACTCAATTTTCCCCCCATTAGTTGCATGATATATTTCAGAAAAAATGTGTGCTTCTTATTTATATTGAATAAGAACTGAAATTTATTTTTAGATTTCACTAGGCAGCTTCTGTGCAAATGTGAAATAAAACCTACAAGTTACAATATAAATCTCACCGGAAGCCTGCCTGTGTATTATTCGTGGGTATTGTTCAAACACCCCTGCAGTCTGCAAAATATTCAAACCTCAAGAATCTCGCCTTTTGATATGATCAACCTATTTTGCAGGTTCCCTTGAGTTTGTAAAAACAAGATCAGATTGTGGTAGCATTTCCATCCTGTTTGCCCGAGTTCACTTTCATGGTAATTGCCACTAGAATGTGAATTTTAAAAGTAAGCAGGATTGTCTCACTAAAACCATGTCAATTTTGATGGCCCATGCATACTCGTGCAGATCAGTTAGCAGCAATCCCATTTTATAATGTACTAAATGAAGAAAAGATACATGTTTGCTATAATCATAACAATTTATTCAGTTTTCCTAAAACTTTGATCACCCTGATGCTGTTCTTTTGGCAACAAAACACCCAGAGAAATATTTAATTCAGTTATATAATTGAGCCTATTATTTATTAAGCACCTGCCGCAATCGCATGAAGAGAGACAATTGAATAGATTTGAGAAGTGATTTCACAGATGGACTAGAAAAATTGGCAGGAAAACAATGGCAGGTCTTTAAATGTATCTGCTCATGGGGTATGTGTGTGTCACTGGCTAGTCCACCATTTGTTGACAATACCAATTGCCTTTAAGAAGGTGACAATGAGCCACCTTGAACTGCTATAGTTTATGTGGTGTAGGTACACCCAGAATAGTGCTAGGAAGAAGATTCTAGGATTTGATACAGTGACAATGAGAGAGTGGTGAAATTGCTCAAAATCAGGATGATATGTGACTTGGATTGGAACTTGCAGGTGGTGGTGACTCTATGCATCTGCTGACCTTGTCCTTCCAGATGACAGAGGTCTTCAAGGTGGAGATACTTTGAACACAAACTGATCTTATGATCTTTTTAAGCCAAACATAATCCCATAAGGAACAGCAATGGGGCATTGAAATCTGGAGTCCCTTACATGACAAAGGAAACATAGGTTAAAATAAAAGAGAAAGGAGAAGTTTATTACCAGTGTTGGAATAACACAGAATACAATTGAAAACCAACTTGAATATGAAATATAAAGACAAAATCAGAAAGCTTATAAGAATAGTAAGGAGACAGTATTAGAAAATATTGAATGGAGTTGAAATATCTTCTATAAATGTAAAAAGTATAAGTAAAGCTAAATGAATGATTGGGAATTTGATTAGGGGCAAAAAGAGGAAATCTTCTGGAGGCAGTGGATACCACCAAGTTGAACTTTAACTTTAGAAGAGAAGTGAATGAAATTAACATTGCAATAGAGAAGGAGGGAGTAGAAATATTGGTTAGGAGGAAATAAATCAGAATCATTAAAGTTAACAAAGATACTTGGTTCATAGGAGATGCATTCTAGGTTGCTGAGGGAAGCTTGTGTATTGATAACAGAGGCTCTGACCACAATATTTCAACCAATTCTGTATATATGTATGGTACCAGAGGATTGGAAGTTTGAAAATTTTACCATTGCTCAGAAAGAGGAGAGAGATAAACCTGGCAATCACTGACCAATGAGTCTAACTTCAGTTGAGGGAAAGCTCCTGGAGACTACTGTCCAGAATAAAATTAATTCCTCGCTTGGAGAAGCATGTGTTAATAAGTGACAACACAAATTTTTCAAAGATGTGTCTGACTAAGCTGCCTGAGCTTTCTTTTGATGCAATAGAGAATGCTGGCAATGGTACTGCAATAGATGTTGTACATATAAATTATTTTAGAAGTACTTGATGAATTAACATATAAAACTTATTTAAAATATAGAAGCAAATTGTTTTAATGTATAATAGTAACTTGGTGTCTGAATTTGGCTAACTCATATGAGGCAAAGAGCAGTGGTGGATATTTGTTTATCTGACTAGAGTGATGTATATAATGGGACTCACCATGAGTCAGTATTCAGACCACTGCTTTTCTTTATATATTAATGACCTGAACTTGAGTATAGGAATAGGAGTGAGCAGAGTACTGGCAGACCTTAGGAAAACAATAAATATATGGGTGAAATAACAGACATGTGGCAGATGCAATTTTATGTATGTGTGAAGTTACGCACTTTGGTAGAAACAACATGGAATGGCATTGTAATCAAAATAGTATTCTTTTGCGAGGATGCAAGAGCAGAGGGAATTTGGCCCTGATGGTGGCCACGCAAATTGATAAGGAAATTGTCAGTTTCTGCTAGTTGTAAATGAACTAGTTTTTACACGAGGTTCCAAAAATTAAATTGGATCTTTTGAGTACAGAAACAACTACAGTTATAATTTGAAAAGTTTTGGACCTTTTATTTACAAATTTTAAGGAACTGACTCCTTAAAATTTAATTAGAAAATAATTATGAATTTTCTAAAATCATTTTTAATTACTTAATATTAGTTACCCGAATGTGTCAATCTGTCTGAAAATGTATTTTGTGGAAAGCCTGTTTCAGCTGTATCAATTAAACTTTACCAAGTTAACCATCTTAAATATATCAGAGGAATGTTCTTGAAGCATTTTTTAAAAAAAACTATTTTAAAATGCTGCCTAACTGCTCCCATTGATGAGAGACATAGGCCAGAATTCTCTAATGTCATTTGCCCACCACCACAGCCTGCAAAAACGGTGAATTTGATACTCAGCCAAAATTTCGTTCACAGCTGCAGGTTCAGAGAATCACAGTTGGAGGCAAGTTTGGAAAATTCCGGCCTTAATATTTCATTTTGTAAATGATTTTAAACTAGGGTGAGAAAATCAATTTTCAGAATGGATGCAGTTTTGGGCTTAACTGTACCAGAATGCCATTTGTGCCCAAAGTGGAAATTCTAGGCCTAAGTTTTTAACTGGGTGATTAGTTCTACTCAATCAATTAAGTTGCAGGACAATTTGGCTCTCCTCATAATTGTTGCAGTACAGCATTGCAATCAGAGATAATAAAATGTTACTTTTCCTTGCTATTAATCACACATAGATTTAAAAAAGATAATTTTTAAAATAATTTTTTAAAAAGTGTTTAGACAGTTATATGGGTAAAATGGCTATAGATTTGATTTATTATTGTCACGTGTTAACATATAGTGAACATTATTATTTCTTGCACAATATACAGACAGAGCATACCATTCATAGAGAAGGCAACAAGATAGTGCAGAATGTAGTGTTACAGTCATAGCTTGAGTGTAGAGAAAGATCAACTTGATGCAAGATAGGTTCATTGAAAAGTCTGACAGTAGCAAGGAAGAAGCTGATCTTGAATTGGTTGATACAATCGGTTGGTATAGAGGTTTATGAGCCAAATGCTGGCAATTGGGACAAGCTTAATGGGTAAAAACAAAGAGGTGGCATGATCAAATTGGGCCGAAGGGCCTATTTCCATGTTATAAACTCGATAACTCTATTACTGTATCTATGATCTGATGGTTTCTGAGAGTTGCATTTTTGTGTGAATTTATTTAGAAGTACGTCCCCAAAGAGGTCATACATAAAGAACTAAATTTGTAAATTATAGCTTTAAAAACTTTATTTTTCTCAATGGTACATGCCTCATCATTATCTTATGAAATTGTTTATTACCTTCAAGGATTATTCTATTTATTTGAAATAGAAGAATTTGTTCTGCTAAAAATTAATTTGTGATTTTAAATGAGCTTTCTTGTAACTCCACTCAGCAAAATTGCCAGACTTTGCAATTGAGATTGTCGTGATGATGAATCATACTCAATTTTTAAATTTACAGTCAGAATCTCACCTTTAAAATTTAACACGTACTATGTTGCTTTACAATATTTTTTGTGGTAAGTTCAATATCCTTTTCATTCTGTAACTCTAAAAGTTGCTTTTCGTAATTTCCAGCCAATAATTCTCATTAACACTATCACAAAATGCTTTTTTATATTATCCAAATACCATTGCGATCTTGCGGGCACTAATAAAAAGCTAATGTGTGATTTATGTACCTGTGGCAGATATTAGTACTAATGTTAATATGCTCCAAATGAAACAAAAGTCTGCATCATTCATATTATAGTGATTTAACATTTTGAAAGTAATGACTGACAGGTATCTCTCCAAAAGAAACTTAAAGTAAGCAATTGTTCCCATTAAGTTAAACATGTCCTCATTCCAAATAATCAACCAACTTCCCATGGGCAGCTGATGATGCCTAGAGTGGGACAAATATGATAGTGAAACTGTTGTGTTTTGTAAAGATAGATAATATGTCAACATCCAGATTGTAAAGGAAGTCAGATTGGTCTCAGAAATGATTGAAAATGCTCACCCACTGAAATCAACTGAAGATCTCAACTTGTAACAATTGGTGGTAACTTTCTGGGACACTGTTAATTGCTGATCAAAACGATTTGAAAGTTGACTGATGTCATGGCCAGAATTTGTCGTTATTATTCATGACTGAAGCGTGGGACAGGTATGTGTTCTGATCCTCAGAGTGTTCAGGCCCTCTTTAAATAGGGTGAGATCCTAAATTAATATTTCTCATTAATATTCACTGTTGAGAAAAGCATGCATGTTAGGGAATTTGGGGAAATAAATAGTGATGTCTTAAGGAATGTAAATATTACAGAGAAAGAGGTGCTGGAAATCTTAATGTGCATCAGATCTCTGGGACCTAATGAAGTATGTCCCAAGACATTGTGGGAGGCTAAGGAAGAAGTTGTGGATTTCCTAGCCAAGATATTTGAATTATGGAGAGATACGGGTGAGGGGCCTGAAGATTGGAGAGTGGCAAATGTCGTGCCTTTGTTTAAAAAGAGCAGCAGAGAAAAGCCTGGAGAGAAAATACCTGTTGAAGGTATTTTGAGAGACAAGATCTACCGGCATTTAAAGATGCAAGCACTGATTAGAGACAGCCAGCATGGCTTTTTAAGTGGAAAGTCATGTCTCATAAATTTGATTGATGGTAGATGAGGGCAATGCAGTTGATGTTGTCTACATGGACTTTAGCAAGGCCTTTGACAAGGTACTGCATGTAGGTTGTTGCACAAAGTTAAATCTCATGGGATTTAGTGTGAGGTATCTAAATGGATACAAAACTGATTTCTTGACAGAAGCCAGAGATTAGTTGTAGAGAATTGTTTTTCAAATTGGAGGCCTGTGACCAGCGGTGTGCCTCAGGGATCATTGCTGGGTCCACTGTTATTTCTCATTTACATTAATGACATGGATGAGGATCTAGCAGGCATGATTAATACATTTGCAGATGACACTAAGATTGGTGGCATAGTGGACAGTAAAGAAAGTTATCTCCAATTGCAACAGAGTCTTGATCATTTGGGCCAATGGGCTGACAAATGTCAGATGGAGTTTAATTTAGACAAATGCGATGTGATACTTTTTGGTAGACTGAACCAGGGCAGGACTTACTCAGTTAATGGTAGGGCATTACGGACAGTTATAGAACAAAAAGATCTAGGGGTACATGCTCATAGCTCCTTGAAAGTGGAGTCACAGGTGGACAGAGTGGTGAAGAAGGCATTTGGCATGCTTGGTTTCATCAGTCAGAACATTGAATACAGGAGTTGGGACATCTTGTTAAAGTTGTACAAGACATTCATAAGACCACATTTGGAATACTGTATGCAATTCTGGTCATCCTATTATAGAAACAATATTATTAAACTAGAGAGAGTGCAGAAAAGAATTATTAGGATGCCTCAGGGAGTTGATGGATTGATTGGGACTTTTTTCTCTGGAATGTAGGAGGCTGTAGGATGATTTTATAGAGGTCTATAAAATAATGAGGGACACAGATCAGCTAGATAGCTAATGTCTTTTCCCAGAGGTAGGGGAGTCTAAAACTAGAGGGCATAAGTTTAAGGTGAAAAGGGAGAGATACAAAAGTGTCCAAATGGGCAACTTTTTCACACAAAGGGTGGTGGTTGTCTGGAATAAGCTGCCAGATGTAGCAGTAGAGGCAGATACAATTTTTCTCTCAAAAAGCATTTAGATAGTTACGTGGGTATGATGAGTATAGAGGGATATAGGCCAAACGCAGGCAATTGAGATTAGCTTAGGCGTTTTAAAAAAGAAAGGGTGGCATGGACAAGTTGGGCCAAAGGGCCTGTTTTTATGCTGTAAATCCCTATGACTATAACAAGGTTTAGTGAATTTAAAAATAAAGAAGATTATTTATTGTCACAGAGGTTTCATCATAATGAAACCATTACACATGCCATCGTGCATATGAAAAATAGGTACAGATAAGGAAAAAGTACAATTACAAGTTGAGATGATTTCGGTCTCTTTCATAGTAGGCCTATAGTTTCTTCATTGAGCTGATGCTGTAACTAGAGTAGAGTTCAGATGACAACTGAGAATTCACAGTAAGCCATAGGCATTCTTGTTGAGATCAACTCTCAGGTGAATTTGTTGCTTTAATACGTTAAAGGGGAGAAGGAATTTTAAGACATGGCCATTTTATCATGGTTGCATTGTCTTACAGTAGGTTTGATGGATTTTCAAGTGGAATCTCTCATGGCATTTCTCCGATCCTGAACAATTTCTGCTGTAATCTTTCAAAAACAGATCCAAACAAGGCTGCCTTAAACATGTAACTTATAAAAGTCCAAAGCCCTTTCCCAAGTAAGATAGTTAGATATACCGATACACTACCTGTGTTGTGACCTTTCAATCCTTCGAGTGTTTTGAGACGAAGGACTATCTCAATATAATGTAAGAGCAATTAGATTTGTATTCTCTATCTCTATTGTCCATGATCAGACAGGAAGACAAATTAGTCAGTTTCACAATCCTGACTTAGGTGACTGTGTGGAGTTTGCGCTTTTTTCCTGTGTCTGAAAGAGTTTCTTCCGGGTGCTCTGGTTTCCACCCACAGCCTAATGACGTGCAGGTTAGATTGATTGGCTATGCTAAATTGACCCTAAATTGTCGGGAAGATCATCAGGGTAAATATGCAGGGTTATGGGAATAGGGCCTGGGTCAGTGCAGACTCAATGGGTCCATCTCTATTGTAGAAATTCTATGATTCTATTTTAAACAATGCAACTTCAAATTTATAATTTCTACGTGCCTGTACTTGGCATAACACTGAACAGAGAAAATTATTCATCATGATACTGTCTAAATCAGAAAAGATAGGCACTGAAATGGTGAAACTAGCAATAGGAAAACAGAAATGAAAGGACTTCATCTAATGTAGGGAGAGATCCAGCTAGGAGTGATAGTTTCAGCTGGAGAAAGGGAGAGAAGTGTAGATGGAAGGAGGACCAATGATACTACTATAAGGGCTGGAGTGAAATTATTGTACGTTATCTCGACTTTGTACCGATAAAGAAAATCACATAACTGAGTCAAATTCTTACTTCAGTAGATTTATTCAGACATTTGTATTACAAACATACACATTAGGAGGAGAAGGAGGCTATTTGGCTTCTCAAGCCTGCTCCACTATTCAGTAAGAACATGGATGATCTATTTATATTTCGAATTCCATATTCCCATCTACCTCTAACAACCTTTCATTCCCTTGTCTAGCAAGAATTGTTAAACTCTCACCTCAAGTTGGGCAATCCACAATAGAACATAGAACATAGAACATAGAACAATACAGCACAGAACAGGCCCTTCGGCCTTCGATGTTGTGCCGACCAAAATAAAAAGCAATGCCCCTCCTAACTAAACCATTCCCTTCTCATCCATATACTTATCAACTAACCTCTTAAACGCCACCAAACTTGGCGCATCTACAACAGCTGCAGGCAGGGCATTCCACTCCCTAATCACTCTTTGAGTAAAGAACCTACCTCTGATATCCGTCCTATAACTCATACCCCTTAATTTAAAGCTGTGTCCCCTCGTGCTAGCTTTCTCCATCCTAGGAAAAAGGCTATCACTGTCCACCCTATCCAAACCTCTAATCATCTTATATGCTTCAATAAGATCCCCCCTTAGCCGCCTCCTTTCTAACGAAAACAACCTCAAATCCTTCAACCTCTCTTCATAGGACCTGCCCTCCATACCAGGCAACATCCTAGTAAACCTCCTCTGTACCCTCTCCAATGCCTCCACATCTTTCTTATAATGTGGCGACCAGAACTGCACACAATACTCCAAGTGCGGCCGCACTAGAGTTTTGTACAGCTGCAACATGATGCTGCGGCTCCTAAATTCAATCCCCCTACCAATAAAAGCTAAGACTCCATAAGCCTTCTTAACAACTTTATCCACTTGACTGCCTACTTTCAGGGATCTTATGGTTTAGTTGACTTACCACATCATGATATGTTCTTCAGATTGTCAGTATGACTTTGCATCCCTATTCCCTAAGCAGAGCCAGGTTTAGTGTATTTTTAAATATAAGTTTTTAAGAGAAACTTTATTAATGGATCATGCCATCAACCCTGGGCAATCTACTAGTAATATAATAAAAATAGCATGACTTTGCACATTCTATTCTATCATCTGTCTCCCACACTTCCTGTGCTAAATTTTAGTGTCACATTTCTAGCATCACACAGGGATATAAAAAAGGTTTATATTTTGGATTTATAAGGAATCAGGGATGATTTTTTTAAAAATGTATTCAGTCACTAACAACAGCAACTCACATTTAGTGTAATAAAACATCATAATCGATTCATAGAAACATTAGAAAGCAAGTTTTGATGCCAGGATACATAATGTAATATTAGAGCAAATGGTTAAAAGCTTGATTCAGGAGGTTAGTTTTAAGATGCATCATAAAGAAGGAAAGAGGAGTTGAGTCTTAGAGAGGAAATTCCAGAGCTAAAGATTCAGGCAACTGAAGACATCAATACGGAAACAATCAAAATTGGGAATGCCCAGGAGATCTGGATTTGATCAACATAAATAACTCCATGAGTTGTGGAGCCGATAGAGATTATAGAGATAAGTAAGGACGAGAACGAGATAGGACGTTATGAACAAGATGAGTGTTTTAAAATGATGCTTAATTGGGAGCCAAAGTAGGTCAGTGAAACAGGGGTAGTGGGTGAATAGGACTTGGTGCAAGTAAGGCTAAGGGTAACAGAGTTTTGAATAATGCCAAATTTATGGAAGGTAGAATTTGAGTGACAGGCCAGAGTTGCATCAGAACAGTCAAGCCTAGACATAACAAAGGCATGGGTGAGGTTTCAGCAACAGATGGGCTAGGTAGGGGAACAGTAGGTTGTTGGAGAAGTGAAAGTAGGTTGTCTTTGTGATGGGGTAGGTATTTATTTGGATGCTCATCTTGGAGTTAAATATGATTGTGAAAAGTCAAGTTTATCTTCAGACAATTGCCAAGAGGAAGAATAGATTCCGAAGCCAGGGAATGGAGTTTTATTACACACAAGACAATGACTTAGGTCTTCTGAATTTTTAATTAAAGTAAATTTCTGCTCATCCAGTGTTAGATGTTGTGCAAGCAGTAGTAATTTATTAATGGTGAAGATGTTGAGTCAGGTGATGGTGAAATAAAGCTGGGTATCATCATCATACGTATAAAAACTAACACTGGGCTGTAACTTCCAAGGTCACTAGTATTGGAGTGGGTTGGCGGGGAGGAGGTTGGTGGGTGTTAGTGAGTACCTCAAAGACGTGCAGGAGGATCTTTCTTGGAGCTTTATAGAAAGGGTTTGTAGAAGTGCTAACTTCTTCTGGACCAGCGTCCTGTGGCATGAACCTCTGAAAATGTAATTTAAATTATTGATTTTGGATGGTTGCATCAGGTTACATCAAAATTTATGCAGAAAATGTTAGAATTAAAACTTTTTCTAACTATTGTAAATACCTATAAATGGTTAGGGCATTGGGAAAAGTTGACTGGAGGGGGTTGGGTTTGCTAAGGATGACCTTTACTCTCCATTTTTCTCATGCATTCATGTGCATGGCCCATTCTTTACCAGCTGATTCATCAGGAACTTTTATTTATTTCCATCTGTTGAAAATCTACACAGTCTAAAGTCTAATTCAGTCTAATTGAATTCCAATTAATAATTGCAGGCCATTGTTGGGACTATTCTGGATCAGACATACTCCTTGGATGATCACTTTCACACAAAGTTACAGTAAACAAGCCACAAAGGCACTTATATCACAGTCTTAGGAACTGGTCTAACTCTTCTTGAAGGAAAGGAACAACCAGCGAAATTAATATCCTTCAGATAGCTTTTATACCAAGTTTTAGCCAGATAATAGCAAACTGAATGATATGAGTGATGAGATTTCTCCTCAATAATACACCTCTCCACTTACAGAGATGGGTATTTGAGTTCGGATACAGTAGACCATACGAGTCGATATATTTTATAAATTATATAGAAGTTTATTAAGGAACTGTTCATGCAATATGCATTTCATGGTAAATCAATTACAATGTTTAGATTTTTAGGATAATAAAATATAATTTTATTTCTTTACAGAATCAAAATTTTAATTTAACATAATGTTGAAGAAAGATAAATAAGATATCCATCAATATTTAAAGTAGTATTTACCTTAAACCCTGAGTAGAAAGAGTCTAGCAAGATACCAATACCTAATTAAGGGGAGACCTATTGTCACTGTACTACAAATGCCACATCTTTATCATAAGAGATGGTGGAGTAAATCCAACAAATGTAAAAATCATACTGTGAAAGAGTTGAACCAGCAGGAAGCATGTTGAGCACATGTACTGGCATCCCTTTCTTTAATAAATATTCTTCAAGCAAAGAGGATACTGAGAGATGCAGATTGTGATCACTTCCTTACTGCGCTCAGTTTCCAGGATTCAGTTAACAAATGATTTGGAGATCTTTGAGGTTATCTATTGTTAGATTTTGGTATCTTATAATTTATCAGTGCCTTACTGAGTTGATGTCGAGGCAGGTTCCTACCTGTATTCGAGGATATGAGCCTTTAAGGAAACAAAATTGCCTCATCTTGGTTTTAAATGGACAATCTCTTATTTTTAAACATAAGCCCTAGTTCTAGATTCTCCCATAAAATAAAACATCCTTTCCACATCCATCCCATCAAAACCTCTTATATGTTTCACCTCTTGTTATTTTAAACTCCAGCAAATGCAAATGTAGTCTGTCCAACTGTGCCTTATAGGACAACCAGTCCATTCCAGGGATTACTCCAGTAAATCTTCTCTGAACTGCATAGAAAGCATTCTTCCCTAAATAAGGAGATCAGTGCTGTCCAGATGTGGTGCTACTGGTGCCCTGTAGAATTAACCTTAAGTACTATACATTTTCTATGTTTCGGCAAAACAGCTTCAGGATCTCACCTGAATATATCCATCAAATATATCTGAGCTTAAATAAAAGCAAAATAGTGTGGATGCTGGAATCTGAAACAAAAGCAAAATGCTGGAAATCTCAGCAAGTCTGATAGCACCTGCGGGGAAAGAATAGAGCCAGTGTTTCGAGTCTGGATGACCCCCAGCAGCTCTGACAAGGGACATCTAGATTTAAACATTGGTTATATTCTCTTCCCATGGATGCTGTCAGACCTGCTGGTATTTTCCAGCATTTTCTGTTTTTGTTACCTGAGCTTAGTAAGTCAAAAATAGCTCAAGTGCAAATTGTTGAGTGGCTCTTTAAATGGACTAAGGCAGGGCCCATCTTGCTGACTCCTGCTGCATGACATGCAAATTCATTTCCTGGATAGCGTGATGCAAATTTGGAATCTTGGCATCAGATCAGCCATTTAGTGTGATCTGAGGAGAATGTCAGTTCAAGGTCTCCCAGCCTAGACAGGGAACAAACTACTCCTCCTACAAAGCTGCATAGAACCAGCTGGCAGCACCAACTGTGCATAAAAACAATGCTAGGCTCTGTAATCCCATTAGAGGTGGCACTACCCTGGCCGGATCCGAACTGTGACATGCAAATCTGGTTGTCAAATCTTAGAGTTTTACTAATGAGTTATCTGCTCTGGAGAAATATAAGCTGAAATGGAGCATGATTGAAGTTTTTAAAATTACGTGAAATAAAACCTGGCTACGTGAATCGCTCTTTGAAAATGAACTATCGGATAAAATGTTAATGTGATTTGTCTAGAACAGCTGTCATGTGTAAGAAAATAATTGCTGCTAATGCCCTCAGCTGACATCATACATCAGTTGGTAAGTGTTGAAAACTATTAGAAATTTTAATTCTGGATCTGCCTGATCCATTTGTGCTGTTAGCGTGACCCAATTATCACGATTGACTGTTGGTAGCATTTTGAATTGAGGGAGAAAGTCAGGAGGGGGTAAATTCAGACAGCCACACTCAGAAAACATACATTCCAAAATGTGGATAAAAGTAAATGTGCATAAAAGCTGAGATTTTCCAGCATTTTCTCTTTTGCTTTCCAATTCTAGCATCCACAGTAATTTGCTTTCATCCAATGTTTAACTCACTGCCGTTTGTCTTCCAGGAATACCTATCATGAAGAAGTACTGCTCTTCTCTTCAATGGGATTTCCATATGTGTCTCTCCCTGCCCAATTCCATCTTCACTGCTTTCCATTTCTCTCTTACTGATGAACAAGTATTTACCAGGACTTGCTTACTGCCATTCGTATCTCTTAGGCTTTCGCCTTTTTTTGTGGCTCTGACTCATCTTTCTTTTCCTCAACCTATAGTATAAATATCTCTCACTTTCTATGTCTTTTCACTTCGACAAAGGGTCATTTGGATTCAAAATATCAGTTCTTTTCTATCCTTATAAATGCTGCCAGACTTGCTGCGATTTTCTCTTTTCATTCCAAAATGTGCTCTTTCCCAGTTTAGTAGCAGGCCATTAATTGCAGAGAAGTGTAGGATTGATTTTGTAAAGAGGCATTTCTTCCTCCGAATCAAAAATGTATCATGCCTCAAGGTGGCTTGTGAAGGAATCCAACCACACAGGGAGAGTTATATGACTAAAAATAGTGTTTCCTGTATGAAGTAGGGATTAAAAATTAAAAGCATTTTCATTCACATGCCTGGCCATAATCATTTGTTCAAGGACACCAACATTTTGTAGCATGAATTACTATCAGCTCGACCATGATCTTACAAAATGACAGAGCAGGCTAGAGGGCTGAATGGCCTACTCCCGCTTCTTGTTCATGTGTCAGCTACAAAAGAACTATCCAATCTAATCTCACTTTTCAGTTCTCTTGGTCCAAAGTCCCATATGTTTTTTGAAGTGCACATGCAAGTATTTTTTAAATTTGATATGCATTTCTTTCTCCATTGTCCTTTTAGTCTGTAAATTCCCAAATCTTGCCACTTTCTGGGGGGTCAAAAACTATCCTCCTTAACTTCCTATTAATCCTTTTGCCTATTAATTTAGATCTAAGCTCCTTGGTGATTGACCACTCTGCTGAGGGTGTACATCTTTCCTATTTTTGTTCTATTTGAAAGAAAACAATCCATATCCAGACTTTCCTCACAGCTCAAGTTCTCCATCACTGCAGAACTATATGCATTTCTCTCATTGTGGCCAATGTAAAGTTTCATACAATTCTAACAAAATCTCCCTGCTCTTGTATTCAATGCTTTAGGCAGTAAAAAAGTCTCTTGTCTGCCTTCTTAATCACATTCAGTGACCTATGGACAAGCACTCCAAGGCCACTCTGTTATTCTATGCTATTCTGTTATTTTATGCTTTTCAGAATTTTGCCACTTATTGTGAATTTCCTTGCCTTACTTGCTTTCTCCAAATGCATTGCCTTGCGATACTCTGGATTGAATTCTGTTTGCTATTTTTCTGCAGATTTGACCTGACACTTCCTGCCATCTGCAGCTTTCTTCCTCACCTGCAGCCACATGAAGAATATCTGTGTTATTTTCAAAATTCTTAATCATTTCCCTACCTTTAAGATAAAATCATTAATGTATACTATGGAAAGCGAGGGGACTAGTACTGAACCCAGTACTAGTGATCCCTTTTGGAAACAATTGACAACCTCCTGCTGCTGAATCAGTTTTAGATCCAACTTGTCATTTTTTGTTAGCCCCATGGACTCTTAGTTTTCTGCCCAGTTGCCATGTAGGATCTTGTTTAAAAAACTTTTTAAAATTCATGTAGACTGCATTTAATATATTTCATCAACTGTCTTTGTTACCTCCTCCAAAAAATCAGTTTGATGTGACCATCCTTACACCATCATTCTGACCATCCTTGGCTAATCTGCGCCTTTCTAAATGATAATTTATGGTGTTCCCCATATTACTTTATTGCAATAATTTACCACCACCAAAGTTAGAGTAAATGGCATGCAATTATTTGGTCTAACCCTTCCTCTTGTTTTAAACAATGGTCTTCCAGTCTTTCGGCACCATGTCTATAGCAGAGAGGATTGAAAAATGATGGTTAGAGTCTCCACTACTTTTTCCCCTTGATCCATTGAGCAGGCTGGAATACAATTCATTCAGGTCTAGCTACCTATTCAAAGATGATAAACTCCTTTAATATTTTGCTTTACTATAAAGAGGGAGCTGACTGTGAATTCTCTCTTGCTCGTTCAACCTCTGCAACACCAATACCTCATGTAGTGCCTCCTCACAACAATTTGACATCCAATGGCCCTAGGCCAAGTTCAAGAGGATCTCTGAAGAACCTTGGCACTCAGAAGTGTAACTTGTAAGACAATCGATATTTGTGGTCAAGGCCTGATGTCCATCAGCCAGGTCCCAACAATATGGGTTTGACTCAGGAAAGTCAAAGGACTGGGGTGGAATCCAATAGGCCACTGGTGGTCCTTTAAGCAAGCCCCTTCCAGGAACTCCTGCAACAAAGTGGTATGCAGTTATAGGTTCCTGCCATTCTCCTGGATTTATTTAAAAGGCTGTAGGGAATAAATATTGGGAAAGTCTGTCTCCAAATTCTGCCCTGGTTGTGCAGCAAAAATACAAATAAAGAGAACATTTCATCCTTACTCTTACCAGGGAAGGGAACAGCAGAGGAAGTAGCAGCTGTAAACCTGCTGATATAAGATAAGATGCTATGAGTTGCTTCTGATGGGTGAATGATCATCACATTCTAATGTTAGTCACCCCCCACCTTAAGCTATGCAGCCCCCCGCCAGTAATCTTATCAGCCAACATATGCCTTCCTCTATCAGTGTGTGAGGCATCCTATCCCAACAAGCAGCCAGGTACCCATGAAACACACGGTGAAGGCTCATCGGCGTGGAAGCTGAAACATCAGAACTGTGTGTCCTGGCAGCATGAGAACTTGCTGTCAACAGACAATGTGCGTATGTCAGAGATCAACCATGACCAACACAAGTTCATCACTGACGTTGCCGCTTTCCAGACTATGGCCGGAATTTTCTGGCCGCTCACACCAGCGGGATTCTCTGGTCTCTCAAGCAGGGTTATCCAGTTCTACTGGCAGCGCATCCCTGTCCGCAGATTTTCCGCCAATGTGGGGTGACGTCAATGGGAATTCCCATTGACAACTGTAGGACTAGAGAATCCCACCGCTAGCAATGCTGCCAACAGGAAGCATGCGGCTAGGAGAGTGGGGAATCTCATCCAATATATTTGCTGACACTGAATCAATACATGAAGCCAATTATTGAGATGGCCAAAGTGCCCTGTGGAACATGGAATGTACTTCTTTTTCAACAACATATAATTGCAATGCCTGAACTGCTGAACTGCTCTGAACTGCTCATATCTCTTCATCTACTTTCAGAAGAAGGTTTTGTTACTATCACCTGCACTCATATATGTGGACAGCTTCAATCTTGCCATTCACACCTTATCTAGATACATATATTGCTTCTACATATGTACCATTCTCACTCCCTTTTGCTTTACACCATGTAAGCTTTTCCCATTTAATCTCTCCTGCCCTCGGCCCAATCACAGACCTTCTGTTCTTTTTCTCACTCTCCTCCTTTCGCTCGCTGAAAAGCAATTACACTTCTTAACTTTGACCAGAAAGATCACAGACTGAAACATAACTCTATTTCTCTCTTCACAGATGCTGCCAGACTAATTTGCAAATCCAACATTTCCTGTTTTAATTATAGCACATGTTGTTTTGTTTGCAAATACTGCAGTTGAGTTAAGTGTAAAAGCTCTCTCAATGATGTTGGCACAATTGTCAGTAAAAAGAAGGTTGCTTAATTTTCGTATGCTTGTATCATAAGGCATCATGTTGAATTTAGAGTCAAACACAATTTATAACCTAAAGTGATTTACGCTGGGTCATTGATAGTTCACCCACAATTGACTGTGTTTAGTGCAAATCAGACCACGTAGGTTTTGCTTCAGCTTTTTGTTCGGTATTATTCAGTTATATTCATCTGTTGCTTTTTAAGATGTATGAGACAGTATGTTACAGGGTTGGGGAGGCAGTGTAGATTGGGGGTGAATTTTGCCAGCAACTTATTGAATTCCGATTCATTGTTGGTATAATCCCCTGATATTAATATGTGTTTACAGAGCCACTGGCCGGAATTTTACCTGCATGCCTGCCTGATTTTGGCTCGCAGAACAGAATTCTCCGTTGGCCTCAGGTGGGATTTTACGAGCCTCACCCGAGCATAATTGTAAAATACCGGCCACTATCTCTGCAGGCATTTCATATAAGACCCTAAGATGTAGGCTGTAAGGACATATCTGCTTTTAATCATAGAATCTACAGAGCAGAAGGAGGCCATTTTGCCCATCAATTTGCACCAACAATAATCCCACCCAGATCCTGTCCTATCCCCATTATGCCTCGTATTTACCTTGCGAATCCCCCTCACATTTAAGGGCAATTTATCATGGCCAATCAACTTGACCCACACATATTTGGGCTGCGAGAGGAACCTAGAGCACCCGGACAAAACCCATGCAGACACGGAGAGAATGTACAAAATCCATACGGACAGTCACCTGAGGCCAGATTTGAATCTAGGTTCCTGGCATAGTGAGGCAACAGTGCTAACCACTGTGCCATCATGCTGCCCAATCTTTACAGCTTCCTCAGCACTTTTTCCCCAGTGAGGGAGTTGTTTTAAATTTCTCCTTTTCAAACAACCTCTGCATTACCTGTTACTATTGGGATGGTTCTAGTGTCCTCCACTGTGAAAACTGAGTCAGAACATTAATTTTAGTGCCTCAGTCATTTCTCTGTTTACCATTATTAACTCCACAAACTCATCCTCTAAGACACCAATGTTGATTTTAGCTACCCTCTCCTTTCTATATACTTGTATAAACTTATGTTTTCTATTTTTATATTTTGTGCTAGGTTCCCAATCCTCCATTCTGCCAAGACTCCTGACCCGCACAAGAAATCCCGATATGATTACAGAGAACCATCAAAGATGCCAAGAGACAGGATCAAACTGATCTGAAGTCCCAGGCTAGCCACATGGACACCCGCTGATTATGGCACGCCTACATGACATAACAGGCTACAAGGTGAAAGCATGTAGAATCACTGGCAACAATGCACACCTCCCCAATGAACTCAATGCATTCTGTATCTGTTTTGAGCAAGAGAATGACATCTGCCCCAGAAGCATTGGCCGAACCAATATCCTAGGTCACAATCACAGATGTCAGATCGGCCTTATTGATGATTTTGATTTGATTTATTGTCACATATATTAACGTACAGTGAAAAGTATTAATTCTTGGCGCTATACAGACAAAACATACCATTCATAGAAAAGGAAATGAGAGAGTGCAGAATGTAGTGTTACAGCCAAAGTTGGGGTGTAGAGAAAGATCAACTTAATGCAAGGTAAGTCCATTCAGAAGTCCATTCAGCAGGGAAGAAGCTGTTCTTGAGTCAGTTAGTACGTAACCTCGGATTTTTGTATCTTTTACCCAATGGAAGAAGGTGGAAGACAGAATGTCTGGGGTGCGTGGGGTCCTTAATTACGCTGGCTGCTTTGCTGAGGCAGGGGGAAATGTAGACAGAGATGGGAGGCTGGTTTGCGTGATGGATTGGGCTATATTCCTGACTTCATTAGTTCTTTGCATTCTTGGTCAGAGCAGGAGCTCTTAAAAGTTAACCTAAGGAAAGTGACTGGCTTAGTTGGGTCATTGGATGATCACTGAGATCCTGCACAGACCAGCTGTGGGGGCATTCGCAGATATCTTTAACTCTGCCTTACAAGGATCTAAGGTCCCCATCCGCTTCAAGAAGATGCTCATCATCCCATTATTGAACCAAAGAAAAGCAAGGCAGCATACTTTAATGATTACTGCCCCGTGACTCTGACATCCATCATTGTGAATTGCTTCGGAAGTTTAATCATGGCACACATAAAACTATTTAGTTGAAAGCCGTATCTTATAGCCCTAACTATTCAATTTGCCAAGCATACTTCAAATAGAAGTTTTCCCAACAGAACAGCTTCCTTCTTCCCCAGTACTGATACCAATATTCCATGAACTTGAACTCATTCCTCTAACACCAATTTTGAACCACATATTTATCACTTTAATCTTATTGACACTGTTAATTAGCTTGTAGCTCGGTAGTCATCTGCAGATTATTACCTTATGGTTCTGCTTTTTAATTTAGCATTGATCTACTTTTATTTCCTCTGCAGAATCTCTGTCCTCATTCTGCCTATATCATTGGTATAAATACAAAAGGCAAAACAGTGAGAATTTTCAAGATACCCTTCAGGTGCTCCTGTAAAGGTCTTTCACTTGTTTTTTATGCTCGTGGACCAAAGGGAGCAGGTGGGAAATAATAACACCCATGATAAACAGAGAATTTTGAAGTCAAGTAAGACAAAAAGTATCCGAAATAAGTAATCTGGAAGCTAAAAAGCTCTCCTGGCTATTAACTTAACACAATGACTCAGATTCTGCGCTCCAATTAGGTGTAAAATAGGCCTCCACTGCTTTAGTGGCTCATGGAAACCAATCCCATTTGATTTTACAGACACATGGGAGGCTGGGCAGATCCTCTATAATTCTGAATTAAAATGGCACTGGGGTTCTGATTGCACCCTGATTCGTATGTGTTCTAGAGGTTGCCATCTTCTTCTGTTGAATAGGAAGTGACATTGCTATAGTTGGCTGCAGGACCCAGGAGGGCCAAATAAATAGCTGTCTCCAGGATCACTGTGCAATTAAGGCCAGTGAGCATTTCCAAGAGCTGTGACCCAAACAGAGGGCTAATACTCAGCAGGTCACAGTGCATCCTCTCATGGTGACTTGTAATAAGGTGGCAGCTCCAAGGACAGGGAACTTCACTGATGACATGCTGATTAAAAGAGATTAATTGAATTAAGGAACACCAGGACCAGGCAGACAGGGCAGAGCAATTGGGGATGGCCATTGCCTCCATTGACCTGGCGCTGTTATTGCCACAGAGATGGCCATTGCCACTGTGTGGATCCTTTCCTGGACCATGGAGTGCTGACAAAGAAGGGTCTCTGCTGTACCAACTTCCCCATTCCTATTGGGAAGCTGCCAGGCAGTTCAAGTATACGCAAAAATAACTTTACGTACTATTAAAAGGAAAATGAGACAAGGTGGAAGAAGTTAGCCATCAGAAGATAGTCAAAATTTCCACTGCTGTGAAGCTGCAGCAAGAGTCGGGGGAAGAAATTCTGTGCAGCATCTAATGAAATCGGAAAACCAACCGTTGTAAATGGGATAACAATGTCACAACAGCAAACATACAGAAAAACATTTTCTCCAACCTTATCTTGAAATGAGTGTCTTCTCTGGAGACATTTTCCTTCAAGTTCATTTAACTTTTGATATTGGAGGCTTCCACTTCGATGGAAAAAGTGCATACTCTATTTTGTTTGAATGGGAAAACTATTTTGGAGGAGGTTATAAATAAGTTGCATGTGTATCATGATGATGACATTTTCAAATTGAATCATCATAAGCTTGAAAAAAAGTGTTTTTCAAATTTGCTTTCTTCTGAAGCCGCTAATTCATACTGGAATATAATTTCATAGAAACAGATCCCCTTTTGTCCCTAAGCCAAAATGGACAAATTTCATATGTTTGTGCCATTTCTGTCATATGTTAGGAGATCTTCTGCCAAATTCATTGTGAATGCTCAGGTGAAACTTCCCAGAATTACAACTCCAGTGTGCTTGTGGTTGAGAATCATCATTTTTAGAAAGTTGAGTGAATGTGCAAACACATGGCAGATGCAGTATAATGCAGATAATATGAAGTTATCCACTTTGGTAGGAAAAATAGAATAGCAGAATCTTATTTAAATGATGATAGATTGAGAAATGTTGATATACAAAGGAACCTGGGTGTCTTAGTACACCAGTCACTGAAAACAAGCAAGCAGTTAGAAAGGCAAGTTTGCCTTCATTGTAAAAGGACTTGAGTACAGGAGCAAGGATGTCTTAGTGGAGCTGTATAGACTCTTGGTGATACCACACCTGGAGTATTGTGTTCCCTAAGAAGGCCACTGAGGGAATGTAGTGAAGGTTCACTAGACTTATTCCTGGGATGTCAGGATTGTTATCCAAGGAGAGATTGGGTCGACTGAGCCTGTATACACTGGAATTTAGGAGAACGAAAGGTGATCTAATTGAAACATATGGTATTCTGATGGGAATGGATGAACAGGATGCAGGGATGATATTTTCTATTGCTAGGGGAGAGGGGAAGGCTAGAATGGGTGGTCATGTCTTTGGATATGGGATGGGCCATTTAGGACTGATATGAAGAGAGATTTCTTCACTTAAAGTCACTGAATGTACTTTAAAAAGACAAAAATAGATTTCTGGACAAAAGGGATGGGAAGAGAGTGGAAACATGGTACTGAGGTAGATGATCATTCATAATCATTTTGAATGATGGGGCTGGTTTGATGGACCAAATGATCTACTCCTGCTCCTGTTTTCTGTTTCTCTATTTCATACAACCAGTTACAAATGACTTCGCTGTTGTGGTTTTTGGCAGGTAGCTGGGAAAGGATGCTCAGTGGTTACAGATGCAGCAGCAACAGATTACAGCTTATTTTAGGTTGTTTTCTGGAAGCCTAGCGTTTCGTTTTTTGGCCTCATTTTATTCATCCTTATATTACTGGTGCTTTCCGTGTTTCGTAGCAATCTCCAAAGGTTTCTGAAGAGCTCCGCTGTAGTCACAATTGGTTCATAGCTTCATCATTATTTGACCTTTTTGGGGGGAAGTTTTAATCCCCAAAGATGGATGAATTTGGGTCAGGTAAAAAGTTAAAATGCTGAAAAATTCAGATCTAAATCCATTTTAACAAGGACAGATCAAGAATCAGGCAACCAAAGCACACTCAGTTTGGTTGGTAAAACCAGTCAGGGGCACAGTAGCACAGTGGTTAGCACTGCTGCCTCACAGTGCCAAGGACCTAGGTTTGATTCCCGGCTTGGGTCACTGTCTGGGTGGCGTTTGTATGTTGTCCCTGTGTCTGCATGGGTTTCTTTCACTTGAAGAAGAAGCCCAAGACTCCGAAAGCTGGTACTGCCAAATAAACCTGTTAGACTTTAACCTGGTGTTGTGTTAACCTGGTGTTGTGAGAGTTCTTACTGGATTTCCTCCCACATTTCAAAGATGTGCGGGTTAGGTGGATTAGCCATGCTAAATTGCCTCCTAGAGTCAGGGAGACTAGATAGGGTAAATACATGGAGTTATGGGACAGAGCCTAGGTGGGATTGTGGCCAGTGCAGCCTCGCTGGGCTGAATGGCCTCCTTCTGCACTGTAGGATTCTATAATTCATTTAAGGAAGATGCACTTTTTAAATTTCATTCATGGGAGGGGAATATGACTGACAGATCAGCATTCATTGCTAATTCCAAAATGTCCTTGAGATTATGGTGCTGAACCACCTTCTGAATTGCTATGGTCCGTCTGATATACATGATGTGGAGATGCCAGTGTTGGACTGGGATGGGCACAGTAAGAAGTCTCTCAACACCAGGTTAAAGTCCAATAGGTTTACTTGATATCACAATCTTCCAGAGTGCTGCTCCTTCAGTAACTCACCTGATGAAGGAGCAATGCTCTGAAAGCTCGAGATATCAAATAAACCTGTTGGACTTCAACATGGTGTTGTGAGACTTCTTACTGTGTCCATCTGATATAGATCTGATATATATTGGGCAGTGCTATTGGTCAGAAAGTCCCAGGATTTTACCATGATTATGAAGGAACACTAATAGAGTTTCAAGAGAGGGTGGTGCATGTTTGGAGGAGAATTTGCAGATGGTAATGTTCCCATCTTCCCTTGTTCTTCAAGGTGGTAGGGGTTGCATGTTTGAAATATGCTTTTGAAAGAAGCTTCATGAATTGCTGTGATGCATCTTATATGTGGTAAGTGGAGAGTATTCCATCACATTTCTCACATATGCTTCGTTTGGCAATAGTAGGATTTTGCAGAGTCTGGAAACAATTTACAAATGGCAGTATTCACAGTCTCTGTCTTTTTTGTATAGCCATAATACTTATATGGCTAATTAACTAACTTTCCAGTAATGATGACCCCAAATATATTGATGGTAGTGATGGCAGTACCATTAGGTGGGCAGAGCAGGGGGATTGGTGGTATTACATTTTGTCTTGTTGAAGGAAGCCATTGACTGGCTGGATCTATGAGATAAGTGCCAGAGACAGCATCACAGCACAGCAAACTACCCTGTAAATCCTATGAATCGGATACTGATCCTAAGCTCCCTTGATTCCCTATAATTACTAATTCCCTATGATGATCCATCTCCTACTTTGTCTCCATTTCCCCCATCCTGCCATGATCTTCCTGCACCCACTTGCCACAATCTCTCCTGTCTACTTGCTGTCAGTTTCTGCTCCCACTATCAATAAACCAAATTGTTCCAAGGCTGTTGGCAGGGAAGTGCTGGAGATCAAAACAAATTAACACACCTGGAGTTAAACTCCAAGATGTTTGAGCATCCAAAAATAACTGCTCTGAAGTCAGGCCTTGGTAGACATCAGAATCCTTTCCCCTATTAATCATGCAATGAAGTATTAATTTCATCCAATGTTATACAAATGGAAATTTTCAAGTTGCTTTGGTCACACATCATTTGATCTTCATTTAGAATAGCTACCATGTTGATTTCTTCATTGACTATGGTCTTTAGCTAAAAAAAATCCAAACAACAGCTTTTTGATGTCAACTCAACTGAAGTGAAAAGCAATTCTGTAGTTTGTAATGCATCACTGTGAAGCTGTTTTTTTCATGGCAGCAGCAATCTTCTGCAAATGATATATGCTTCATGATTAATATTAATTAAAGCTTCTGTGGAATGCTTAACTGTATTGCCAAATTGCTTGTAGGTTTTGCATCTTAAAGGATGTAATATTACTAGAATTTATAAGATTGAAATTAACATCAAAATAAAATACTGCAGATATTGGTAATCTGAAATAAAAGCAGAAACAGCAGGAATGCACCTATTAAGAGAGCAACAGAGATAACATTTGATGTCATAAGTTTTCAGCAGAGCTCCATCAGAAATATTTTTAATCAACTGACTTTGAAATTGATTTTGGAATATCAGCATAAATTGAATGGAATGAAAACTACATTTAGTGTTTGAAAAACATAGATTTGATGATGGAAAATATAAATAGGATCAACATGAGTCATGAACACTAGTCCTACATGTATTTTGAAATTCAAATGAATGCAGGTGCAAGTTTACATCGGAAAATGTTCCTTCTTATGGTATGAATGTGTCTCAGCTAGTAACACCTTTGCCCCATGAGTCAGAAAGTTGTGGGTTGTATAATCTAAGCTGAATTTTTGGTGCAGTACTATGCATTGTTAGAGTTGAGTTGGGCCAGTTGAGATGATAATGATCAGATACTCTTAATTATAATCGACAATTTCAGCATCATCAAAACAACTTGTGTTAATGAGATCACGTATGCAAAATAGCAATCATATTTGCCTTCCAACAATCACTGTACTTCTAATTAAATTAGAACATGTCAAGCATTTGGGACATTTTTTGCAAATATGTATACAAAATTTTCTTTTGTTGTATCCTTTAGCCCATAAACATGGGAATTCATGACATGGTAAAGCATCATGCTGATTACTAGGAGAAAAGGGAAATGAATTTGAAGAGTTTGGAGTTTCACCCAGCACATACTGAGCACTCATTGTGCAATCCTGCAAGATTGTGTGGACGTTACCCAAAAATACAAGTTCTATCAGGATATATTTGCAATTTGATTAATGACATTCAATCAAACTTTCTAGTCACCAAAGCTCAAAATTGCTGTTGGTATAAAGTATCACATCAGTAGCAATTGTGACAAGAATAAGGACAGGCAGAAAAGACATGGCTGAGGTATTAGATGACACTTACCACTCTGCTACCTATTGCATTTACAAACCTGGGCTCACCTACCTTGTTAATGACTGAAAAGGTTTATCCCTGGAAGTTCAGATTGCACGATCCTGCTATCGGGTTTGAGATGTGCAGATGACTTTAAATATAAGTTAACATTGATGTGTAATGATTTTAGTGATTTCCCAGAGTTCTTGAAGTCTGAAGCAATTGAATCCATTTAGCCTTTTTGCCCACTTGCATTTTGTATCACCCAGCGTAACTTAAATAGCTTTTATTTGAATATATCAACTTTATTTGGTATGCAGTTATTATCTCAGGATCATGAGGGCTGTCAACCGTGATCCATTTATTTGAAGGGAAAGGAAAACAATGAACACCGGGGTAGCCATGGATGTCACCTGTTGTGGCAATATAGTTATACATGTGAAATGGAACTGAGGAAGCAAAGCAAATACATTACTTGAAAAATAAACTAGGACACATGAATGCAGGGAGAGAAGCCCCATACTTTGACAAGTTAGTAAATATTTAAAGCAATTAATTTGTCAGATGTCACAGTCCTACATGTTAGTGAGGGTGAAAACCTCAAGCTGCTCAAGTCAATCTATCATAGATGTTCCTTTGTGGAAATGCTTTTGGAAGATTGTGAAGGTCATTAAAGAGGGACAGAAGAGATTTACTAGAATGTTATTAGGGGCTTTACTCATTGGTAGGGACTGGAGAAGCTTGGGTTGTTATCCTTAAAACACTGAAGTGATTTAATAGAGGTATTCAAAATTTGATAAGAGTAAATAAGCATATTATTTCCATTGCCTGTTTCTGAGGAGGAAGTTGTGTAGTAATACTATCTCTGGGCTATCAATCTGGTGACCCAAGGTAATGCCCTGGGAACCCCGGTTTGAATCTCACTATGGTGAAATTGAATTCAGTAAAAGAAAATCTGGAATTAAAAGTTTAATTTTGACCATGAACACCCATCTGGTTCGCTAATGACCTTTAGGAAAGGAAATCTGCCATACTCACCTGGTTTGGCCTCCATTTGACTCCAGATCTACTGGAATGTGGTTGACTCTTAAAAATGTCTTCTGAAATGTACTCAATTCAAGGACAATGAGGGATGGGCAATAAATGCTGGCCCAGCCAATGGTGCAAACATCTCATGAATGAAATATCATAAAATCAAAAGACTCAGTCAGTAGAGGGAAACAATTTAAAGTGGTTGATAAATTAATCAAAGGGAAGATGAGGGATTTTTGTTTTGCACATTGAATTGCTGTGCCCTGAGTGCACTACCTGATAGAATGATTGAAGCAGATTCACTCATCATATTCAAAAGAGAATTTAATAAATACTTGAAGGGAAATAAATTACAATGCTATGGGGAAAGAACGGAGGAGTAAGGTGAGTTGAATGATCTCTTTCTGTGTTTCATGGTTGTATGATTCTCTGAAATAAAGGTTACTATGCACAAAAGTAGACTTGATTTCTGTTGCTTCCCATTTTTTGAACATTTTGGTTTATGATGCAGTTCTGTAGAAAGTTGTTGGTTTTAAGATAAATACTGGTCCCAGTCTTTGAATCTCAGAGTTTTAGCAGAAACACTATTACAAAGCAGACCTATCCCAACTTTGACAGAGGAAACAAAGAGCCTTTTATTTATAAACAAACATTTAATCCACTGTTAATCCTTTTTTTTATTGTTGTGTACACAATAATCTAAGAACTAAATTTAAAAATGATAGTAAATGTGTGAGGAATTATGTGGACAGCTGTCCTTTTGGGTATAGTCTGCTGAAATATTTCTGAGAGTTTTTTCTTCAAAAAGATGGTTCCATATTGTAGCTGAGAGCAAACGTGTGAAATTATAGTGCAACATTTTATATAGGCATTTTCCATTATGGAAAGTGTCAATTTTGGTGGGAAATATTAAAGAAAGTGTGTACTTCTCTATGGTTTTAATATATAATAGATTTGTATATATTAGTAATTTGCAATTTTTTGAAATAATTTTATTCATCCATCTTTATGATTTGTTTTTTGTATACTGCATTGCTCAGGATCTTGCTTCATTCTTTTGTATTTTTGCTCACGTGTCTTATGACCAGGCTTTTTTGACTCTGCATCATTCAACATGGATTACTACTCACTCTAGTGAATTCCTCCATTCAAAGTCTGTAGTGAAACTTGTTCAATTATTTCTTGTTTTTTTCTTCTTTTTGGCATATGTCTCTCTGGTCCAGCTTCAGCTGCTTTTAGTCCTTCACATCTTAAAGATTCTTTTTGAGATTCATTGTTTCAAATGCCAACTTCCATATCACTGCTGATCACCATGTCGCATCACCGCTGTGGATAACCAATTTATGTTGTGGTGCCACTGTTGGGCATCTTAGGTTCATTTAATGTCTTAGTGATGAGATTTTGAGAGTTGCATGTTTAAACATGAACCATTTATTGCTCATTTTTAACTATTTACAAATCCCAATTACTGTCATGTATGGTGCTACTCTCTTCATGCAGGCTGCTTCTATTTGTTCTATGAGTCTGTTACTGCATGACTCTATACATCAGGCTGTGAGTATTCTCAGTCCCATGATAACTCTTGCTCTGCTGAGCACCTTTTTATTATAATGGCATGAAAGCACGTGTTATAACATTCACCATGTGCTGTGGATTAATGCATTGTTAGTTCAGTGCACTGATTGTACTTAATGATATTGCATCTTGAATAGTCATAAACATTCTCATAACAATATAGTTCCAAAATCTTTTCAAATAATGTAACAAGGTACCATCCCTCCTTTCTTAAAAAAAAGTGTACTTTTTATATATCTAAACAAAAGAAGATTAATAATCAGAGTTATTACAATTAAACTGAATCAGCTTGGCTTGTTTTCTTTTCTCAAAACACTATTCATGCTATTGATTAGATGAAAGATGTTATGCCTCCAACTCATGGATTTGAAATTTATTACGTCTTCTAGTTTCCATGTGTTACAAATAATCCGACTTCAATCAAACAAAACACCCATCACTATCAACTGTACTTCTTGCTGCTGTCCGTGTGACTGGTGAACTGATATGTTGTTATTCAGCACATGACTGTAGTATACCAATGAATGTAGTACTACTGAGACATATATTCACATAACAATTTGTTTCTAGTTCTTTTTGGATAGTAAAAGTATGTGTCATGGATACGCCCAGCAACATGCCCAGTGACAGCAGTAACCAGCATTCAAAAGGGATGTTGAGATGCGACCTTTCCCAGTAATGAGATTAGCAGACAGAATCAGGTATTAATAGTTTTTATCAGGAAACAGTTTACCTAGATGACTAAGGGATTAGTGGGAGTATACAGATGCTAATTTCAAGATTGTGATAGATTGTGAGAGATGCAAACAGCCCAAATACACAAAAGAGAAAATTGCAGAAGAGATTGGGTATAATTGCCCGCACTTGCAGAAGCAGGCAGTCTAGTTTAACATCTCTCAGCCAAGAAAGAATTGCAACATCTAAAACATTTGTAACATGTTTCACAGCTTAGGGTGTGACAGATCATTTTTAACACCTAAGAAGTCTTAGAGACAAGACAATGCAACGCTCACCAAATCTCTTGCCAGTGTGGGATGCACTCTACCCCACTCCAGGAGAACACCTTCCATTCGGCCAGGGATGCAGTGGCAGCTCTGATAAGTGCAGGTTTGCTGCAGAAGAGGATGGGGCAGCAGCGCCACAAGAAGAAAAACAATCTTCTTTGCTCAGCCAGGGTAAGTGAGTCTCGTGCAATCTTTTTGTGGACTCCATCGCACATCCCTCTCAACTACACTATCATCTCTCACTCAGCCACTTCAGCCTTGCCAACACTTGTAAGGATGCTCTCCTCTCACCTTCATTATCACCATATTCCTCTCCCCCACTCACTGCCATGCTCCTCACACTCTAGCTCCCACGCAAAACCCACACTTGCCACACTTCATCACTGCCTTAAATGTCAACACTGCCGCCTACACTCTCCTTATCTGCAGGACAGGATAAACCATAACAAGTGTGAACAAGCACGGAGTAAACACCAGAATAATGCTGGGGCTCAGAACGCAATTAGAGCAGAGAGCCCTGGAGTTGGCCCGGGTAGAGAAAGAATGTACCTGCACTGATGGGGAAATGGGGGCAGCGGACAAACATGAGAATCCTTAACACATGCTATCATTTCTCAAGTCTTAATTGAGTAATGTTCCCTCTTTCATCCCTTGCGATACATTATTACCATCTCCATTCTCTTGCAGGCAAGCAGTTGAACAGACTGGACCATCCTTGCGCTGCCTGGACCCCCTTCAGATTCGAGCAGCTCTGAGTGTGGTTTCTTGAAGAGGGATCACTGCTGTCACCCACATTCAATACTAGCACAGATACTCAGATTTTGATGGGATCACTAAGTAGACAGGCTTCTGGGTCACTCGCCTCACAACTGATGATCAGCAGCAGATGGAGGAAGGGATGTCCCAGGGAACTATTACATGGAGCGATGGTAGAAGCCAGAATTCTGCTGGACCCCTGCCCGGTGATGTGCCCCTGAGCTCAGTCATCCCAGGGTTGATGGAACTATAAAAGCAGAGTTGCGAACATTAGGAGGGATGATAGCATCCCAGACTGAAGACTGACTGGAGGGGACCAATCACCTCCTGTCCGAAGAGATGTGCCATCTCTGCAGCACAACAAGGCCAACATTGCGAGGGTGATGTCCACAATGGAGATTTTGGTGCAGGATGTGCACTGTATAGCAGAAGATGTCCGCACCATAGTTCACCTCACAACCTCCATGTCTGGGGACATGGACTCCATGGTGTAGGCTTCAACTGCATGGTGCTGCCCTGATGAGAATCCACGTGCCAGAGAATGGTCGGGCTTCTGGATCTCACTCCAGCTGCCCCTCTATGCCATGGAGGGCCACTGGGCCTATCAGGCACCCGAAGGGATGAAGATAGTCTGAAGCCTCAATTCACCCATCCAGGAGATCCCGGGGATACCCAGCCTATCAGAGACCCTCCTTACTGTGAGTGACACACCGATAAGAGCAGCACTGCAACACCCATGCTGCCCAAAATCAGGCCAGGGCCCTCAAAGTCTCTCCAGAGAATACCCACCAAGATCATCTCAGGCAACAGAGCATGAAAATCATCAGATCTCTGATGCAGATCCTGGGGAAGCACTTAGATATAGTAGAAGTGTGCAGAAGATTAAGAAAAGGCAGGCACCCAGTTAGCATGGGTGAAAGTAGGCACTAGTGTAGAGTGGTCATTACTGTATATAGTTACAAACAATAAACTCTGTTCATGCACAGAGACTCCACCCTGTTATTTTATGCCATCAAGATTGTGGATCCGCGCACATATGCAGCGGTTCATTCCAGTGGAGTGTGAGAAAAGCTGTGCTATGTCTTTCCCATACTGAGGACAAAGTAAAGAAGCACTGCTGAAGGCAACCACACCTCTCCCGACCCCACTTCTCCTCACTCCCTTCCCCATTCCATCCAGACTAGAGTAGTTTAATTTTGCTTGTCTTCACCTGAGGAGGTGTTGAGGTGTTCCAGTATGAATCCTCACCTTCATATTTGTGGTTGTAGACTTATTTTGCATTCTCTTCGTGACCTGAATCATTTTGTGTCACTTGTGTCTTTTAGAAAACTACTGTATGCAAATCTGCACTTTTGTTTAAACTTTTCAAACACCTCAATGTGTCACGGCTTGGCACTTCAGCATGGGCTGGGGCTGCATTATTACTGTAGTTTTGTCTATTTCATTTTCACAGAATTCGCTATCTTTATTATCTCCCTCTGGCATTAATTCAAATGAATTTTTCTCAGTCTAGTTCAGCATTTATTTTATTTAGACTCCCTGGGTTTTACTCTTAAACAACTGCTGCCACCATTTTATGTCTTGAGATTCCTAGAAGTTCAATTATTATAAAACACGAGCGATGGAGCTGACATTAAATGTATTGCTCATATTTCACCAGAACGATATTGATTAGCTCAGTATACAGACTTCAGTGCAGTAGTGTGTGATGTGGCATCCTAGATATTTATGTCTACCTGTGCATAGCAATTGACTTCAAACTCTATTCAAATACTATAACAATATAACGTGACACGTGAGGATAAGTTCAGGTGAGGGGTATACCTACTATTTTAAATTGTATTTTATTTTAAAGTTTGTTATTTTTAGTTCAAAATGACAGGCCCTGAGAATGAAAGAGAAAGATACAAACTGAAGGAGAGAGAGAGACTGAAAACATTCAGAAAGAGGAAGAAAACTTTAACATACAGGGGACACATGCAAGAGTCATATATAAAGAGGATGACACTTAAGGAAAAGGAAGATAAGAAGACAAATAGAAGAATGGAAAAGTGTGAGACAGAACAATTAAAAAAAATGAAACAATAGAAAAGAAATGAAAGCAGGAAAAAAGACTTAGAACAAATAAAGATTGTTTTGAGACGAAACAGACACTTATCTTTACCCATAAGAGAGTTCAGCAAGTAAATTTTAGAATCAAGCTATCACTTTTGCATGTCCTTACTTTGATGATTAATCCCGAAACCATAAGTTCTTATGTAATTATAATTGTTGGAAATGTGACTGGTGTAGTTTCTCATCAAAAATACCCAAATAGTATTATCGCCCTTTGAAGTTCAGGGGAAAACCTCAGAAAGGTTGAGGCATTCTTGTGTATAAAATGTTAGTTTAAATGTGATTATCTGACCTGTGGGCTGTGCAGTAAATGTAATGTGCACCTTGCACACTTGTAGATTTCATTAAGATATTCTGTACATCAACGAAAAGGTCATGTTTTACGATTTCCCCTTGTACAATCATAATGAAGCATCAAATCTTTTCGCCAAGGGGCTGCAGATCATTATAAAGAGCAGTCCAATGTAAGATTCTTGTTTTCAATGTATTGGGTTGCTCAGAAACATTAGTCCAAAGTGGTCTTCAGTATGCCACGAGCTGACTGGTTCTCATGTTGTAAAGTTTTAAATACTATCAATGATGAGAATGGCTTCCTTCAACTTCTGACAGTTGATTGACGATGTAATCTGCAACCGGTTTGTTCTTGCTACATCAACGCCAGTAGTGTGAGTTCCTGACGCAGGATATTATTTTGAACATGAAGAGCTTCAATAAATATTTACTGGAAACAATTTTTATTTGAATGAATATTTGATTCATTGGTGTCTTTTTAAGGACTGAGACCATTCCTTTGCTTCTCAATTCCAATATTCATTCCTACAGAAATGTGTCATCAATACTTTGTATTCCTTTATATAGTTTAATAGTCCAATGAACAATAAAACATGCTCCCTTCCTCTAAAGGGGAAACTAAGAGATTTATTTCCTTTCCATACATTAGAAGGTAAATTCAGCAACCTGTATTTTTTAGCAGGCATCCATTGACCGACTCAGAAAACTAGACTGGTACATTTTGAATCAATGTCAAACCACTGTTGTTCCAAACTGCTAAGAATGCAGAATTGATAAATTTACCCTTGGCTATTCTTTTTTATTACTCTCATTACTTCTGACCTTTGATTTTATTTTACTGAAGTTATATTCAAGAAACCTGAGGATGTGAGTGCAACATTCAATTTAATCATGACTTATTTTCACTTTATCTGCATTTGTTCGATATCCCATGTTATTCTTACGCAACAGAAATCAAAACTTCATCTAGCTCAGCATCCACAGCCTTTCAGGAAGTAATCATTTCCACAATGCTTAGGGTGAAAATTGCACTTGTAAATAACCTAGTTAGGAATCCCACAGAAAGTAACTCACCTCCTTGCTCCCCAAAACCTGGCCATCATTGACAAGGCATCAGTCAGGAATATGATGCACTGTTCTCCATCTATACCTGAATAAATGCAGCTATAATAACACAATTAAAAGGCTCGACACTGGTCAAAACAAAGCAATTCATTCAATTGGCTTCTCAGCTATTGCCTTCCTACCCTCCACCACTGGTGTGCAGTTGCAGGAATGTGTATCATCTTCAAGATGCCCAACAGCAACCTGCAAAGGCTCCTTTGCTAGTACCTTCCAAACAGTGACCTCTACTATCTTGGAAGAAAAATGTGGTGACATACACGTGAAAACGTCACCATCTCCATTCACACAACGTGTTAACTTGGAAATATATTGCAGTTTGGAAAAGAAGAAAATAGTTTAAAGGGTTTATATTTGTATTTGTAAACAGTAGAAATAATGTAGAGTTTTAGGTAGGTTTAATTTAACTTTTCTGTGCCTGGAAGGTATCTGTAGTTAGATTCATGCTGGTCAAATGTATTTCTCTGTGTGGAGGTTGGCTAAGTTCCAACTGTAATTCATTTGTTCCTTGAGAGAATTATTGTGTGAAGAATAAATATATTTGCAGAAGTATTGCTTAGCAACAGGAAGCCCACTTTCCAGAAAGAAAAAGAAGACTTCTTTTATTCTTACATTCTTTATTATTATAAATCCTTTATTCTTCTTTTAATTGGAAGCTAGCGTAAATAGAGACAGACCATTGAAGAGTAAGTTGCTCTCAACTCTGTCAGAAGAAACTGGAGGGGAAAGAGGAGTTGCAAAGATTCAGGCTTCATGAGCAACAAGTCTCATAACACCAGGTTAAAGTCCAACTGGTTTATTTGGTATCATGAGCTTTTGGAGTACTGTTCCTTCATCAGGTGAGCCACCTGAGGAAAAGGCAGCACTCCAAAAGCTCATGATATCAAATACATCTCTGGACTTTAACCTGGTGTTGTGAGACTTCTTACTGTTCCCACCCCATTCCAACGCTGGCATCTCCACATCATATGAAACAAGATGCAGTCCAAAAGCCAGGGAACTGGGATACAAAGAAGGTTTTGGATGACTGAAGTTAAGTAAACAGGGGCTAATGTATTGTTCCGGAGAATTCCAGGAAGAGGAAATAAAATGCTCTGAGTTAGAGACAATTGCATTATCTAGATTTAAAGTGCGACAGCAGACTTTCAGAGGTAGCTGTAATGACTCAGAAAACCTGATTGCATTCTGTAATAAACTATGTTCCTTTCCATGGTAAAACCACTACCCTGGTGTAGACACACTAGTCACTGTCAGCGACTACAGTTCAGCAGGCCCAGTCCTCAGTCCTGTAGGGAGATCAATCAATGATTTCCCCCCCAAGGACCTCATGGGGCTTATCACAGAAACAAAAATGTTTGATGTAATTTTAATAAGAATCTAGGCATTGAAAGTTAAAGCACTTGGTCAGCAGTCAAGTCAAAGAAATTCTAAAGAGTTGCTGTCAAATCTTGGGCTGGATTTCCTGTTAAGAGGGGTTGAAGCTTTGTATGATAGTGTAATTTAAAAAACCTGAAGTGGATTTTGGAAAGCAAACAATTAAATGAAAGTAATACTATCAGAGAAAGTTTTAGAGCACTTTTTTGGGGACTCTCATGGGACAATCTTCTGAGAAGTCTCAGAGAAGAAATGCACAGACACTAACTGGATTAAGAGAGGACAGACAGCACAGTGGCACAGTGTTAGTGCTACTGCCTCACAACTGCAGGAACCCACGTTCAATTCCGGCCTTGGGTGATTCCCTGTGTGGAATTTGCATATTCTCCCCATGTCTGTGTGCATTTTCTCAGGAGGATCTGGTTTCCTCCCACAGTCCAAAGGTGTGCAGGTAAAGTGGATTGACCAGACTAAATTGGTCTTCAGTGTTCCAAAACAAGTAGGTTAGATCAATTAGTCATGAGAAATATGTGGGTTTACAGGAGTAGGATGGGATAGGGGGCCTGGACAGGATGCCCTGTCAGAGAGTCAGTGCAGACTTGATGGGCTGAATGGTCTCTTCTGCACTCTAGGAGTTCTATGATCCTAGGAGTATGTATTTGATTACAGCCATCTTGTGTTCTTAAAAGGGACTTTGTGTATTATTGAGACAAGTGTAGCTTAAAATGTACTGTATAATTATGACATAGAAACAGGGATAGGCCATTTGGCCTTTGAACCTGCTCTGCCATTCATTTTGATCATAGTTGATTATTGAATTAAACTAAAGGAGGAGTAATGGAGTATCGTATTCTAATCCATCTTTTAAAAATGTTTAATAAATGTTTTTCCTTGTTGTTAAATCTAATTAGCCCTGGAGTTCTCTGGAGCAAGCTGAGTGGAGGAGCAATTTGTGACTGGTGCAGTAAGGTAAGCGATTGAGTCTATTTTTATTTTTTTGTGGGTTTTTTCTTTTTGTGAGGAGTACAGCTGTAAAGGAGAAGTGAGCCGTGGGGTGAGCTGGGAAGGGTGCGCGAGATATAAAAGGAAGGCTGCACTATACAGCGGGTAACATTAGGACTGGGCAGTGGAGTGAGAGGTAGCAGAGTGAAGACCGAAAGGGCTTTGGCTCAACAGGCTTGGGCGAAAACAGGCAGAAGCAGGGCAGGTTGTTTTTGGTTCTTCCAAAACCATAAAGGAAAGGGTAAGTATGAGTGAGAAGCCAATTTGTTGCTTTCGGAGTCGGATATGGGAGTTCCTGGAGACGCCTAGCCTCCCGGCAATCGATATCTGTGCCAGGTCTGTGGAACTGCAACTCCTGAAGGACTGTGCTAGGGAACTAGAGCTGCAGCTCGATGAACTTAGTTTAGTCAGGGAGAATAAAAAATTAATAGAGACAAGTTACAGGCAGGTGGTCACACCGGTCTTCGTGAGGAAGACACGTGGTTCACGGTTAGGAAGGATAAAAGTCAGAAGGGTGACGGATCACAGAGGACTCCATTGGCTGTCTCCCACAACAGTAAGAACTGGGCAACAGATGGGAGGGGGAGGGGAGTGAGCAGTCAGTGGAGGGATCCCCTGTGGTTGTTCCCCTTCAAAATAGGTATATCGCTTTGGATACTGTGGAAGGGGATGACCCTCCAGGGGTAAGCCACGATGACCAGATCGCTGGCATGGAGCCAGGCTCTGTGGCCCGGGAGAGAAAGGGGAGGATTAAGACAGCAATAGCTGTGGGGGACGTGATTGTTAGAGGCACAGACAGGCGGTTCTGTGAGCACGAATGAGACTCCAGGATAGTAATTTGCCTCCCTGTTGCCGGCGTCCTGGATATCTCTGAGCGGATAGGAAGCATATTAAAAAAGGAAGATAATCAAACAGATGTCATTGTACACATTGGTGAAAATGACATTGGTAGAAAGAGCAGGGGGTCCTATGAGAGCAATTCAGGGAGTTGGGTACTAGACTAAAATGTAGGGTCTCTAGGGTAGCAATCTCTGGACTGCTCCCAGTGCCTAGTGCTAGTGAAACTCAGAACAGGGAGATTGTACAATTGAATGCATGGCTAAAGGCCTGGTGCAGGAGGGAGGGTTTCAAATTTGTGGATTACTGGGAAGTCTTCAAGAGAGGATGGCACCTGTTCAAGAAAGATGGGATACACCTAAACTGGAAGGGCACTGGTATCCTGGCTGGGAGTTTTGCTGGAGTGTTTCAGGAGGGTTTAAATTAATGTGGCAAGGGAGTGGGGATCAAAACAGTAGGTCAGTAAGCACGGAGGCTGGGGACGAGCTTGGGACCAAGACAAGGCTAGCTAAGAAGAAGAGTGTTCTGGGAGAGGATGACCTAAATGGGCAAGGAGGTCTGGAGTGCATTTGCTTAAATGCAAAGAGTGTAACAGGCAAGACAGACGAACTTAGGGCCTTAATGCTTACGCTTGGTTAAAAGAAGGACAGGACTGGCAGCTGAATATTCCGAGGGTATAAATGTTTTAGGCGAGACAGAGAAGGGGCTAAAAGAGGTGGGGGAGTAGCAATATTAGTTAGGGAGCATATTACAGTACTGCAGAGGGTGGACAATTTAGAGGAGTCATGTAACAAGTCAATGTCGGTAGAGCTCAGAAACAGGAAGGGCGCAATCACTATGCTGGGGGTATACTACAGGCCCCCAACAGCCCACAGGAAGTGGAGGAACAGAGACCGGTGAGCCTTACTTCTGTTGTGGGCAAAGTTTTAGAAAGAATTATAAAGGATATGATTTATAATCATTTAGAGAGAAATAAATTGATTAGGGATAGTCAACACGGTTTTGTGAAGGGTAGGTGGTGCCTCACAAACCTTATCAAGTTTTTTGAAAAGGTGACCAAAGAGGTGATTATGGGTAAGGTAGTTGGCATGGTGTATATGGATTTTAGCAAAGCGTTTGATAATGTTCCCCATGGTAAGCTACTGCAGAAAATGCAGATGCATGGGATTGAGAGTGATTGAGCAGTTTGGATCAGGAATTGGCTCGCTGATAGAAGACAGAGGGTGATGGTTGATGGGAAATATTCAACCTGGAGTTCAGTTACAAGTGGTGTACCTTAGGGATTTGTTTTGGGGTCACTGCTGTTTGTCATTTTTATAAATGACCTATATGAGAGTGTAGAAGGATGGATTAGTAAATTTGCGGAGGACACCAAAATCGGAGGAGTTGTAGACAGTGAGGATGGATGTTACAGTTTACAGGGTGACATAGATAAGCTGCACAGCTGGGCTGAAGGAGTTTAATGTGGAAAAGTGTGAGGTGAATCATTTTGATAAGAGTAACAGGAGTACAGAATATAGGGCTAATGGAAGGACTCTTAGTAAAGTGTCAACGAGCAGAGAGATCCCAGTGTATGTGCATAGCTCCCTGAAAGTTGGCAGCCAGGTTGATAAGGTTGTTAAGAAGGTGTACAGTGTGTTAGCTTTTATTGGTAGAATGATTGAATTTCAGAGCCGTAAGGTCATGTTGCAGTTGTACAAAATTCTGGTGCGGCCGCACTTGGAGTATTGTGTACAGTTCTAGTAGCCACATTATAAGAAAGATGTGGAAGCATTGGAAAGGATGCAGATGCCCAACTAGAGAGGGGACTATACTGGACCTAGTACTGGGTAATGAGCCTAGTCAGGTGACCAAAGTTTTAGTAGGGGAACTTGGGGCAAATAGTGACCATAATTCTGTAAACTTTAGGATAGTAATGGAAAAGGATGTGTGTTGTCCTATGGATGCCATCCTGGTAAACCTGGTATAGTGGGAAGGTCTTATGAGGAAAGGCTGAGGGATTTGATGTTATTTTTATTAGAGGGAAGAAGATTGAGAGGTGACCTAATTGAGGCATACAAGATGATCAGGGGGTTAGATAAGGTGGACAGTGAGAACGTTTTTCTTC
Organism: Sphyrna mokarran; assembly: GCA_024679065.1. Taxonomy (NCBI): domain Eukaryota; kingdom Metazoa; phylum Chordata; class Chondrichthyes; order Carcharhiniformes; family Carcharhinidae; genus Sphyrna; species Sphyrna mokarran. The sequence goes on from JAGIQG010000013.1 coordinate 43,599,857, forward strand.
AGATGGTGATGGCTAACACAAGGGGAAATAGCTTTAAATTAATGGGTGGTAGTTACAGGACAAATATCAGAGGTACGTTCTTTACTCAAAGGGTAATAAAGCATGGAATGCTCTGCCTACAGCAGTTGTAGACTTGCCAACTTTAAGGGCATTCATATGGTCAGTGGATAGGCATATGGATAACATTGAAATAGTTTAGGTTAGAGGGTCATTAGATTGGTTCTGGTCAGCACAACATTGAGGGCTGAAGGGCCTGTACTGCACTGTAATGTTCTATGTTCTGTATGTAAGGAGATTCTGTATAGATGCAGAAAAAATACGTTGTTATAGTGGCAGACTTTAATTTCCCTGGTATAGACTGGAAAGTGCTTAGAGCTGGGGGTCTGGACGGTGAGGAATTTGTAAAATGCATACAGGAAGGTTCTTTGGAGCAATATATAGATAGCCCAACTAGAGAGGGGACTATACTGGACCTAGTACTGGATAATGAGCCTAGTCAGGTGATCAAAGTTTTAGCAGGGGAACTTGGGGCAAATAGTGACCATAATTCTGTAAACTTTAGGATAGTAATGGAAAAGGATGAGTGTTGTCCTATGGGTAGGGTGCTGAATTAGGGGAAGGCTAATTATAGCCGATTAGGCAGGAGTTGGTGGCCGTTGATTGGGAGAGGCTGTTCGAGGGTGTATCCATATCTGACATGTGGGAGTCTTTTAAGGAGCAGTTGATGGGGCTCCAGGACAGACATGTGCCTGTAAAAAGGAAGGATAGGACAGGTAGGATTCGAGAGAGTGGATAACCAGGGAAATTGAGAATTCTGATCAAAAGAAAAAGAAAGATATACTTTAGGTCCAGGCAACTAAAAACAGACAGAGCACCAGAGGAATACAGAGAAAGTAGGAAAGAAAGCAAGTGGGGAATTAAAAGGGCAAAAAGGGAACATTAAATGTTTTTGGCGGACAGGATTAAGGAGAATCCTAAGGCATTTTATTTATTAGGAACAAAAGAGTTGTCAGGAAAAAAATCAGAACTCTCAGGGACAAAAAAGGGGAATTATGCTTAGAACCCAAGGAAGTAGGTGAGATCCTAAATGAGTACAATGCATCTGTATTCACAAAGGAGAGGGACGTGTTGACTGGGAGTGTCTCAGAGGGAAGTGTTGACCTGTTAGAGAAGATCTCCATTACAAGGGAGGAAGTGTTAGGGTTTTTAGAGAACATTAAAACTGACAAATCCCCAGGGCCTGATGGCATCTATCCTACACTGCTCAGTGAGACAAGAGATGAAATTATTGGGCCTCTGACAGAGATCTTTGTCTCTTTATTGGACACAGGTGAGATACCTGAGGATTGGAAGATAACGAATGTGGTACTGTTATTTAAGAAAGATAACAAGGATAACCCGGGTAATTATAGGCTGTGAGCTTGGCTTCTATGGTAGGGAAATTGTTGGAGAGGATTCTTAAAGATAGAATGTAAGCACATTTGGAATGGAATAATCTCATTAGTGATAGACAGCAGGGTTTTGTAAGAGGGAGGTCATGCCTCACAAATTTGGTGGAGTCTTTTGAGGAAGTGACAAAAACAGTTGATGAGGGAAGGGCTGTGGATGTCATCTATATGGATTTTAGTAAAGCGATTGACAAAGTCCCTTATGGCAGGTTGGTGCAAAAGATTAAATCTCATGGATAAAAGGAGAAGTGGCTAGATGGTTAGAGAACTGACTTAGCCACAGGAGACAGAGGGTAACAGTGGAAGAATCTTTTTCTGGCTGGAGGTCTGTGACCAGTGGTGTTCCGCAGTGCTCTGTACTAGGGCCTCTGCTGTTTGTGATATGTATAAATGATTTGGAAGAAGGTGTAACTAGTGTGATCAATAGTTTGCGGATGATACAAAGATGGTTGGACTCGCGGATAGCAATGAACATTGTTGGAGAATACAGCAGAGTATAAATAGGCTGGAAAATTGGGTGGAGAAATGGCAGATGGAATTTAATCCAGATAAAGCGAAGTGATTTACAAGGATGCTGCCTGGATTGGGAGGGAGGCCTTATGAAGATAGGTTGAGGGAGCTGGAACTCTTTTCACTGGAGAGACGTAGGATGAAAGGCGACCTGATAGAGGTTTATAAAATGTTGAGAGGAGTAGATAGGGTGGACTCTCAGAGACTATTTCCCTAAGCTGAAATGGTTACTACGAGAGGACACAGATTTAAGGTGCAGGGAAGCAAATACAAAGGAGATGTCAGGGGTAGGTTTTTTACTCAGAGGGTGGTGAGTGAATGGAACCGACTGCCGTCGGAGGTTGTTGAGGCAAACTCACTGGGGTCTTTTAAGAGACTTCTGGATGAGTATATGGAAAAGAATAGGATAGGGGGTTATAGATAGGTTTGTGGATTGGTAGATGTGATCAGCGCAACTCCTGGGCCGAAGGGCCTGTTTGTCTATGTTCTATGTTCTATGATGCATTTTGGTAGAACTAATGTAAGGGAGAGCTATATAATAAATGGCAAAACCATCAAAAGTATGAACACACAGAGGGACCTGGGTATGCAAGTCCACAGATCCTTGAAGTTAGCAGTACAAATGGAGAAGGTGGTGAAGAAGGCATATGGCATGCTTGCTTTTATAGGACAAAGTATAGAATATAAAAATTGGCATCTGACGTTACAGATGTATAAAATGTAGATCAGGCCACATTTGGAGTACTGTGTCCAGTTCTGTTGCCACACTACCAGAAAGACTTGGAGGTTTTGGAGAGAGTACAGAGAAGGTTTACCAGGATGTTGACTGGTATGGAGGATCTTAGCTGTAGGAGAGATTGGGTAAACTGGGATTGTTTCCCCAGAAAGATGGAGAATGAGGGGAAACCTAATGGAGGTGTATAGGGTGAACAGTGGGAAGCTTTTTTCCAGCCTAGAGGTGACAAACATGAGGGGTCTCAGGTTAAAGGTGAGAAGGCGCAAAGTTTAACACAGACGTCAGAGAGAAGTATTTTACATAGAGGGTGGTGGGGGCCTGGAATGCACTGCCAAACAGGATAGTGGAGGCGGAGCTGCTAGGATCATTTAAGACTTACCCGTATAGACACATAATCAGACTGGAAATGGAGGGTTACAAAAGAATGGTTCAGTTGGACCAATGAACAGCGCAGGCTTGGAGGGCAGAAGGGCCTGTTTCCTGTGCTATATTGTTCTCAGTTCTTTGTAGTCATCCTGTGACCATTCTTTTGCATTCGGTTTAAAAAAAGTAAAATTAACAGATATTTATGCTAAGGATCTATTCGGAATTGTTTCATCTAGTTATAATACCAGTTGGGATTGTAACAAAGGTGGGGATCTTGCAAGATTTCAAAACATGGAGAAAAGTTTATTGAATGCTGATTGGTAATCATTTGTTGGTAAATTTTGAAAAGTGGAACGTAATTGAAACTTATTCTGGGATTTATTGTTAAATGGTGGGATTTATGAATCCTTAAAAAGAGAAAATGGGATACTGAGGTAATACTGGACAGAAGAATTGGAGTTACTATGAGGTAAACTGCATTTGTTAGAATCCAGAATGATACTGGAAATTATAAGACTCTTCTAAAGATAGAAGATGGGTTTACAGAAAGTAACCAGAGTTTGTTAACTGAATTGACAGATAAATTGGAATAAGGATTTCCTGCAGGAGTAAAGAATGCTAACATTATTAAAAAACATAGCGAAACATTTGAAATTGCAAGAATTCGCAGATAAACTAAGTTCTCCAATAAGTGAGGCAATTGAATTTTCCTTCAGTGTTGCTCAGTCAAAATACCGGAATTGGCTAATAGTACTGTGGGTGTATCTACACCAAATGGACTGTACCAATTTTGGTTCAGTAACATGCAACCAACAGTCACATGCCGGGATTTTACCACCCTGCTGGCCATGGGAATTAGAGCAGGCAAGGGGTGGACAATGGGAAGGTTCATTGACTTTGGGTGGGATTTTACAGTTTTGGGCTAAGTGAGGCCATAAAACTTTGCCCATAGAATCACCTGCAGCACAGAAGACCATTAGGCCCATCAAGTTCATGTTGGAATGGGAAGAGATTTTCCTTATCTCCTTTAACTAAGCCCTATCAACACAACCCTCCAAGGGGAGGCAACAGCATGGTTGCATTATCTCTGGACATTATCCAGAGAACAAGGGTAATGCTTTGTGGATCCAGGTTCGAATCCCACCTTTACAGATGGTAAATTTGAATAAAAATCTGGAATTAAAAGCCTTGTGAAACCATTGTTGAATTTCATAAAACTCATGTAGTCCTTTCAGGAAGGAAATCTACTGTCCTTATCTGGTCTGGTCTATACGTGACTCCAGATCCACAGTAAAGCCTCTGCAAGGACAATTATGGAGGGTCCAGCCAGCAATGCCCTTATTTTCCCATGGCTGTACATTAAAAGAAAACTTAATTTGGTAACTAAAATCCAATGATTAAAAAAAAGAGCCTCAAAGATAATATCCATCTAGAATTTCATCAAATGTCATTCACCATACTTCAGGTGGAAGCTAAGTGGAAATGTTAGAAAAATGATACAAAAAGTATTTCACAGCATTTGTGGTACCAAAATAAGTTTTAAAAAAAAGTCAGTATGCTAACAGAATCTTTTAACCAAGCTTTGAACACTTGGGTCTGCAGGGGGAGCTCTGTCACAAAACTAGTAAAACTGAGGCGAGGAAACTACAGAATAGAGATAGCAAACCTTATTTATATCGGTAGATTTTATAAAATTTGATAAGTGTAAAATTCAAAGTAACCGGCAGACTTCCCAGCCTAAATTTCTGAAATGCACTCCTGCATAAAGTTCCACAACACGAACACAGATCCTTAAAAATCTATCCCATACTGTTGAAATGCACTTTCAACAGTACAAAGGAGTTCTCCTCTCCAGGCAAACAATTTGTTGCAAATCAATTTTCCTTTACAAATTAAAGAGTGTGAATTGCAGTCTTTTGACTTTGATGGATTTTACCTTTGCCTGGTCACTTGACTTGCATATCAAATAGCCTATCTCTGACAACAACCCTTTGCAATCATTGTGCATCTGTATGCTTCACACGCATCCAATTTTTCAAAGGCAGCAAAGAAATTTTGATACAATTAACAAATTACAACTTTCCATTAGTGGGTTGGCTGGGCCAGGTAAACCACCCCTCACCCCGCGCCCACATGCATAAACACACACACCACACACACAAAATCCTACTTATAGCCTCATGAACAGCATTTGTGCATGGTTTTAATTCAGTTTTTTTTCCCACACTGTCAGACAGAATAATTGTTTTGAGGGACTAGCAAAGAGAATTTCATTTTAAATTCTCTATGTATTGACCTATCTAAAATTTCATTTGAAACACATACAATACAGCGATGTTATTGTCTGAAGCAAGACACAGACAGCATTGGATCCATTCCAGAAACATTTGAAGTAAAAATACTCAGCTGTGGCTCCAAGAGAATAGGGAAGTGAGTAAAATTTATGATCAAAAGCAGGGAAGTGATTACAAATCCCTTTAAAACATAAGGATCCTTGTTTATTATAATAGTGGAATATATTATTATAGGTGACACTTGTGAATTAAACGGTGAAGGGCTCAATAGAAAAGAATGAGACATGGTAGATCTGCTATTCTCTCTTTAGCGCCATCACTCTCAGCAGACATACTGTAATCTGTAAGCAGGAGGTTGTTACACAGACAGAGCAGCCATTCAGAATATCCCCAGTCTATAGTGTATCTGTAGTGAATCTGTCATGGTTAGAATATATTATTACTAGATGAAATTGTAATCTTACCAAATATTAAAAAAAATGTTTGTTATTGTCTCTGTTGGAGTTTTTCATTGTATTTTTAAAATAAAGGCTCAGTATAGCGTACCTGAGATGCCAGCAAAGCTTTAAGGGGATGTGATGGCCTAATGGTATTGACATTGGACTATTAATCTGGAAACTCAGTCTGGGAACCCCGGTTTGAATCCTGCCAAGGTAGATAGTGGAATTTGAATTGAATAAAAATTGAAGTTTTGATCAATCTCACTCCTACATTCCTTACTTTTATTCTGTCATATTGTCCTCTTTCTGACAATGCAAAAATAAAACACATCGCATTCAAATTGAATTTTTTTTTTAAATTGATGCTTTCAATAATGCATACAAAATCAAACTGCACAATAACTTTGTGGCTGCATTCTGAGTGCCTTTATCTATCTTACTGATCCTACGTGGTGTTTCCCCAATGGCTGGAGCAATGCTTTTGGAAGGATACTGACCTTCAGTTGAGGAGGCTATGGATGGTGTTGAAAGGTAACCTCAAGAAGTTCTAGGCTGAGAAGGTGCAGGCTGCATGATCTTAGCCTGGGCTGCAACAATCTGGGCTGCCTGGCTGATGGGCATTGGTGGAGGTGGGGACAAAAACTTGCCATCTTGAAAAAAGAAAGCAGGTTATTTATTCTTGGTGTCACTGCCATTCCCCTACAGTGGTGCCTTAGCAATTCTGCAGATTCGCTGGATAACAGTTTGAAGGAGTGTTGTAACTGGAAGTCCACTGAACAGAAGTATCCAGAACCATGATTGCAGCATTCTGATTTGATTTGTTTTATTATTGTCACATACATTGGGATTATTGTTCCTTGCATGCAATACAGACAAAAGATATCGTTCATAGAGTACATAGAGGAGAAGAAAAGGAGAGAGTACAGAATATAGTGCTCACAGCCAGGGTGCAGAGAGAGATCAACTTAATATATGATAGGTCCATTCAAAAGCGTGATGAGAAGCTCTCTTTGAGTTGGTCAGTATGTGATTTCAGATCAATTATCTTTTTCCCAAGGGAAGAAGGTAGAAGCGTGTATGTCCAGGGATGTGGGGTCCTTGATTATGCTGCCTGCTTTTCTGAGGCAGCGGGAAGTATAGACAGAGTCAATGGATAGGAAGCTGGTTTGAGTAATGGACTGAGCTACATTCATGACCCTTTGTAGTTTCTTGCAGTCTTGGTCAAAGCGGCAGCCTTACTAAGTTGTGATGCAACCAGAAAAAATGAGCTTCTATTGCAATATTCAGATCTTTGATGGAAGCAGTTTGTGCGGGAATGGAAGTTATTCATCATAGTGCGCTCCATGAGTGTCTTGATGGAGAAAGAATGTACTCCAAGCTCTGTACAAAACTCAGTGCTAAGTTTGAATATCACTTCTCCATGTCCCTTGATGTTAAGCAGAGACATTCTTCAGGCTTTCTGGTTCATCAAGCATTTCGTTACATGCACCCATTAATTGTCTTCTGTACCTTGGTCCATTGACATCCCCATCTATGAGTTTTGCAGACTAGTGTGTGCACCTCATCAACCCACTAACATTATTCTTTCCCCTAATTCCAATTGTTGTATACTTGCACCCAGTATATCCTCACATAGAAACATAGAAACTAGGAGCAAGAGTAGGCGATTTGATCCTTCAACCCTGCTCTGCCATTCAGTATGATCATGAATAATCCTCTGTCTCAATGCAATATTCCTGTTTCTTTCCCATACCCCTTGATGCCATTAAAATCTAAAAAAATCTCTTTCCTGAATACTTGCAATGAAATAGAAAACAGCTCACCCAAGCTCTCTTGGAAAATCCTTCTATAAATATGAATTGCGCAAGAGTTTAAGCTGGTTGGTGTCGGTTTAAGATGGATTTAAGGTGCCTCTTTATGTTTACCATTGTCTTCCTTCTCTGATAGTTCCTGGCTATCTGAAATGAAATGGGTGGGCTGTGGTGATGGCAGAGAAGAAAGCAAGAAGTACTTACTTACCCCATCCACAGCTTAAAAGTCTGAAAAGATTGTGGGATGTAGATGCAGTGGGGAAAAAAGAGGACTGGATATATAGAAAACCTTATCATCAGCCCTTCAGTGCCACCAGCAGCTATGGTCTCAGTGATGCCTTTTCTCATAATGGCCAATAATATCTCCATTATTCGTTGTAGAATAGTGGGGACGTGTTATCTGGGAGTGGAATTTGTGCAGTTAGGTATGGGGCTACAATGTACATGCCAAACATTCCCGATAATGACAGGATCCTTCCTAACTCCTAGCACTCCTTGCCATTTGTGGGTAGGAGAAAGAGTGCAGGAATTGAGGGGGCTCCTGGGCATGTCCTTCACTATGCTTTCTGAAGTTACTGACTATCTCCTTCATTTTGTTGGCATTGAAGGAAAGATTGTTGTCATTGCACCAGTTTACCAGATTTTCTATCGCTTTCCCGTATTCTACCTCATCATTGTTTGAGATTGAATGCACTAGTGGTTAGTGCATTGGTCATGCTAAATTCTCCCTCAAGCAGGCACCCAAGTGTGGCAAGTAGAGGACTTTCACAGTAACTTCATTGCAGTGTTAATGTAAGCCTACTAGTGATTAATAAATACAGTTTATGGTGATGTCATCAGCAAATGGGAAAATCGAGTTGGAGGGGAATTTGGCCACAGAGTCATAGGTGTGTAATGAACATAGTAATGAGGACAGAGCCTAATGGGCCACTGGTGATGTTGTTTGTGGAGGTGTTGTTGTCTATCTTTACTGATTGCAGTCTGTGTGTTCAGAAATCTAGGATCCAGTCACAGAGGGAGGAGCTAAGTCCCAGCCCACAAAATTTGGTGATGCGTCTCATAGAAATAATGATATTAAAGACTGAGCTGTAGTCAATAAATAGAAGCCTGACACAGGTGTCCTTGGTATCAAGGTGTTCCAGGATTGAATGTAGGGCCAGGAAGATGGCATCTGCTGTGGACTTATTGCAGCAACAGGTGAACTGTAATGGATCCAGGCAATCTAGGAGGCAGGAATTGATTCATGCCACAGCTAATCTTTTGAAGTATTTCATAATGATGAATGTCTGAGCCATTGGACGATAGTCATTAAGACATACATTTTGGCTTTTCTGTGGTGCCTGGATGATGGTCACCTTCTTGAAGCAGATTGAAACTTCAGATTGGTGTAAAGAGAGGTTAAAGATATCTGCAAATACCCTCGCCAGCTTGTCCATGCAGAATCTGAGCGCTCATCCATGTACCTCATCCAGGCCAATTACTTTCCATGGGTTGACTTTCGAGAAGGCTGCTCTGACATCTGCGATAATAACCTCAGATATAAGTTCATCCGAGTCTTCTCGGGTAGAGGGCATGCTCTCGCTGACCTTTTGCTCAAGATGTGTATAGAATGTATTGAGCTCATCAGGGAGGGGTGCATTGGTGCTAGTGGTTTTACATACTTTGGTCTTGTAGTCTGCTTTGTCCTGCAGACCTTGCCATAATTGGTGGTCATCCTTGTGGCTAACCTGAGACTCAAGCAGGGTCTGGCACTGTCTTTTGGCATCTTTGATGGATCTCTGTAGATCGTACCTAAATTTCTTGTGTAAATCAGGATCTCCTGACTTGAACGCCTCAGACCTGAGCTTCAGCAAGCAGTGGATATCCCTGTTCATCCATGATTTCTGCTTGGGGAACACACACATTTGCTCCTCTGGCACAAACTTCTCTACACACTTACTAATGAAGTCAGTTACTGTAGTGGCATATTCATTCAGGCTGGTCGCAGAGTTTTTAAATATTGAGCAGTCCACTGACTTGAAGCAGTCCCATAGGAGATCATCCAATTCTTCAGATCAACATTGCATGACTTTCTTTAATGGATTCTCCCATTTCAGGAATAGGAATAGCTGAACAAAACAAGTGGTGCCTTTCTTTACAGACATAACACTGGGTTGCAGAAGTGACATCAGGAGTTGATTTGAATCCAATGGCTCCAGCAGGAAAGTGTTGTGTCCTGTTTTCTGCCATTTTAACACCGAGGGAAGGAGAATCGGGATTTGAGACAGGCAAAAACGGGTAGATTTAGTTTAACTTTCCTTGGCCAGCAGGGGGAGCAGCAGAACTCCTCTGGGCCCCACAAAGCAAGCTTAAACTGCAAAGGGAAAAGGTTAAAGAAGGTCGATTCTCCTAGCCCACTGTCCTGCTCTAGCAATGCAACAGGTCAAGACACACCAGCGGAGATTGTTTAGTGAGCTCCCTGCTGGACATTTCTGGCTCAGATTTTCAGAGTAATCAGCTCCATACTAGAAATCAGCGCAGGGTTGACTTCAATATCCAAATTAAACATTTACACTTGATTAATGGGCCTGGGACTAAAATCCCCAGGCCTGATAGCATCTCCTCCCACCCTATCCAGGAGTGATTCAATCCAGCTGGGTTTACAACAGTTCCCCACTAATGAGGAACAAATGGCAAACCTCATTGGAGAAACCAGAAGCCATGGAGGCCCAGGAGGTTGGGGGCAAGTGGGAGTGCCCCCTGGGCAGTGCCAGCCTGGCTCCCTGGCAGTAATGATGTAGAGATGCCAGCGTTGGACTGGGGGAAAGATGCCCTCGTGAGAACAGGATATGGCGCTCGAATCATCGATCGACAATTCCGACGTGTCACAGCGATAAACCGCACTGACTTCCTCAGAAGACAAACACGGGACACGGTGGACAGAGTATCCTTGTTGTCCAGTACTTCCCTGGAGCGGAGAAGCTATGACATCTTCTACGGAGTCTTCAACATATCATTGATGACGATGAACATTTCGCTAGGGCCATCCCCACCCCCCCACTTCTTGCTTTCAGACAACCGCACAACCTCAAACAGATCATTGTTCGCAGCAAACTCCCAACCTTCAGGAGAACAGTGACCACAATACCACACAACCCTGCCACAGCAACCTCTGCAAGACATGCCGGATCATAGACATGGACGACATCGTCAAACGTGAGAATACCATTCACCAGGTACATGGTACATACTCTTGCAACTCGGCCAACGTTGTCTACCTAATATGTTGCAAGAAAGGATATCCCGAAGCATGGTACATTGGGGAGACCATGCAGACACTACGACAGCGGATAAATGAGCATCGCTCAACAATCACCAGGCAAAACAGTTCCCTTCCTGTGGGCGAACACTTCAGCAGTCACGGGCATTTGGCCTCCGACCTTCGGGTAAATGTTCTTCAACGGAGCCTTCATGACACACGACAGTGCAGAGTTGCTGAGCAGAGACAGATAGCCAAGTTCCGTACACATGAGGACGGTCTCAACAGGGATCTTGGCTTCATGTCACACTATCTGTAACCCCCGTGACTTGCCTAGGTTAGCAAAAAACCTCACTTACTGTGCTGTCTGGAGAAAATACACATTTCTCTAACCAATGCTCAGTGTTCCCTTCACACACATTGTTAGCCACTTTAACACTAGCAGGATAGATGTAAGGATTCGCATTCTAATCAGCAATCTGTGACTGTCTGTGCTGATGTGTGCTATTGCAGACCAGAACACTGCATTTGCCTGACGAAGACGAAAAGTCGAAAGCTCGCTGATTTACTATCAAATAAATTGGTTGGATTTAAAATTGGTGTTGTAAAACTTCCCTGGCAGTACCTATGGGACAAGCTGGCAATGCCCAGTACACAAAATGTGGGAGAAATTCATTCTGAAAATCATGCTAATAAAACGGGATGGAATTACTCCAGTTTTCATGCAATTTCAGCAGTTTGAATTTTTTTCGGAGAATTGCCCCCAATATGTTTTTTGTTAAATCACAATGTTGGAACAGTGGCTCCCTTTGCATATTTTTCATGTTGTACTTGACACTATGTAATGACTTTTTCTAATCAGTTGCTGCTCAGGAATCAGTGCTAAAAGGATTACGTAACATTAGAGGAAATTTTAGGGCAGCATGATGATCCAGTGGTAAGCACTGCCACCTCACAGCACCAAGGACTCGGGTTCAATTCACCTTGTGTCTGTGTGGGTTTCCTCTGGATTCTCCGGTTTCCTCCCACAGTCCAAAGATGTGTGGGTTAAGTTCTTTGGCCATGCTAAATTGGTCCTTGGTGTTAGGGAACTAACTAGGATAAATGCATGGGGTTATAGAGATAAGGTGGGATTGTGATTGGTGCAGACTTGATTGGCCAAATGACCTCCTACTGCACTACAGGATTCAATGATTCTATGAAATAAAAATCATCATTACTCAATGATTCCAAGTGCCAGTATTTCCCTTAAAGCCAGAAACAACTGACTGTCTCACTATGAATGAATTACAGATATTTCTTGGTCTCTGCTACATTCATGAGTTTATTCACCTTTGACATTGAAAGAATAGAATCTCTTCCTGTGCCAATTGGTCCAAATATTTGGGTATGTAAACGTAACAATAGTGATACCCTATACTTTAGTAGGGGACGTCTTATGACACAGTAGGTGGCATCCCTGCCTCAGATCCAGAATCTCCAGGTTCAAGTCCCACTCCAGTACTTGATGGCCAAGGGAGGCATGTGTTTAACATATCCAACAGATTGTGTATCAACCTGAAAATCCTTCCAACACATTGATCAATGGTGGCAAGAGTGGGAGAGTTACCTGGTCAGGCATGCTTGTTGTGGAGTGGCATCCCTCCAGTTATAAATGCCTATAAATCTCTGAAATGGCCATAACATCGAAGTCCAGGCACCAATCCAGGCTGCAAGTTCATCCACTTTATTACATATGCTCTTCGCATTAAAGTATACCCACTTCAACCCACCCTCCCACCTGCCAATACTCTGCTGCGACCTAGAAACCTTATCCATGACTTCCTATTTTCATCCCCCTGTTCATTAGAGCTACAATTCAGGTTCCCATATTTAAATACTAATGGGTATGAAAAACACTGCTATTTCACAATACATTGCACTTGTCACAACACATTTACCGACAGAAGACCTACAGTGGAAACAAATAATGCTTCCCTAATGAGAAGGCTGATGTTGTTTCACAGACAACCAATGCTGGATGTCGGTTTCTAGGCATGATAGTGTCTATTGGAGATCTGGTTCAATGATGAGTTTATTCTGATATTTAGTCTTCAGTACAACAAGCCCTGAAAATCCAGTTTCACACAGAGAAGTTGTAGGAAAAGGCATCAGAAATGTCTCTGCCTTGTTAAACACTTCTGGGTTTTCTCAAGGAACTTTAAGTCCAAAGTCGGTCATATAGTTCTGAGAAAACCCCACTTTAAAGCACTCTCACAGGACAATTCCACAATGCTTCCTTGCTCCCTCAAGGTCAAGATTGTGAGGATGCCATCATCTATGCTCATGAAAAGATTTTTGAATCCAGTTGAACTTTGTGTTGAGAACAGGGAAGTACCCACGTAGCTCTGTTTTCAAACTTTGCAGGTGCTCTCTGATGTCACGTTACAAATTGCATTTCTACCATGGCCAAAAAATCTGACAGATTTGCAAATACGTTGTACTTTGACTTATCAGGTTATTGGCTCACATTTCTATTTTCTTGATTGTCACTTCTACTTTGTCCTGCATATGAAAATCTATCACAGATGGGCAGCATGATGGCACAGTGGTTAGTACTGCTGCCTCACAGCGCCAAGGATCCAGGTTCAATTCCGGCCTTGGTCACTGTATGTGTGGAGTTTGCACTCTCCCTGTGCCTATGTAGGTTTCCTCTGGGTGCTCCAGTTTCTTCCTACAGTCCAAAAATCTGTGGGTTAGATTAATTGGCCATGCTAAATTGACCCTAGTTTCAGAGGATTAGCACAGTAAATATATGAGGTTACAAGAATCAGGCCTGGATGGAATTGTGATTAGTGCAAAGGAACGGCCTTCATCTGCTCTGTAGGGATTCTATGATTCCACAATAAAATCATTGCTTAAGGTTATTTGCAGATTGGGAATCATCATTTGATTACCTCAGGTTGATAATTTTGCTTTGATGAATTCTGTTGGGCCCTTTCATCACCATCTGCAAACTCTGAACAATGATGAGTCAGTTGACCAGATTTATTTCTGTTGGATCGACAACAGACCCTCTTTCACCCTCATTGATCACAGACAGAGTGGCAGCAGACCCTCCTCCTCCTCACTTCCACCCAACTGCCCCTAATGATCTCAAGCAGAGAGCCGTCGGACCCACCATTCCCACCCACCCCCCCTCGGATTTCCTGGATTATCCCTGCTTCCTTTCTGAAAAAGTAGAACAACATTGACTAAAGCTCTTGGTAATTGTGATTGCTGTGACCAATACTGGACCTGCTTTCAGCACATTCCCTTTTGAGATTTCAAATAGGTCTTCCCGTTCAATCTGCAACACAGGAATCGAGAAAAGGATCCACGTTATGTGGTTTGTCATAAGGATGTGTATTTACTTGAGGTGACTTCTTCCAACTGAAAATTGGAAAACAATCAGTACTTCAGTATTTTAACCCAGCATTTCTGTTACCCTTCGAGATGTCTATTACTATAGGCATCTCAGGCGTGTATTTAATCTCCACATTTTGATCATATGAATAATCAACAGTGCTAAGGGGCAGAGTTGACTCATTGCTTACCAGTGTGTACTCATTGGAAGTAAAAAATGGGAAGTCTGTCTGCCTCAGAGGCTTGAGGACAATTAGAATACAATCATAGAATCCCACAGAGTAGACGGAGCCATTCGGTCCACCAAATCTGCACTGACAACAATCCCATCCCAGCCCTATCCTTGTAAACCCACATATTTACCCTGCTAATCCTCAGCAATTTACCCAGTTCATCCCCCTGACCTTAAGGGGCAATTTTGCATGGTTAATCCACTTAACCTGCACATCGTTGGACTGTGGAAGGAAACCAGAGCACCCAGAGGAAACTCATACAGACAGAGGGAGAGCATGCAAACTGCCCACTGTTTGTCATCCAAGCTGGGAATCGAACCTGGGCCTCTGGTGCTGTGAGGCCACAGTGCTAACCACACTGCCACTGTGCTGCCCCTGGCGCATCTTCAACCATGCTCATTTCTTTATTATCAAGAGAACTCTGTGCTTCTATTCTCCACCCCATTGCCAATTTTAAGAACAATTTCTTTGGTCAGGTCAATCCTCTTTGTAGTACCATCTTCTGAGCAGTGCAAGATGCTACCAGCAACACAACTTAAACCATATAACTGCTGCCTGGCATTGCAGTGAAGTTTTGCACATCTACCATCCATTGATCATTCATCCCTTTTAAATGAGATAGCATGGTTTTAGTTTGCTCATGTTCCTTAGATTCTGAGAGACAGCCAGCAGTGGCACTAAAGGCTGGCTCAGTGTTGCAGCCAGAGGAACCACCTCCATGTGTGAGAACACAAGAGCAGGCCTTTGTAGTTCTTGCTGCAGAAACAAGTGATTGTATAGATCAGCAATGTCAAGGATCTGGCCGCAATGGTACTACAGCACTTATCAAGGCCAAGCTCATTCTCGTACCTTTCATAATTCTTACTGTAATTTTTTAAGTGTGCAGGAGAAGGTCATTCTACCAGTTCGACTTAACTTGTTCAATGAGACTCTCTCCTTGTCCCATAGCATCAAGTATATTAAATGCTTCTACAACTTCTTTCGCCTCACCTTTAAATATTTTCAAAAAACTGTTTGTCTATTCAAGAGGCACTTAACTACATTTTTTCCCTGTGAACGACCTGCAGTATCTGAACTAGTGGTCCACAGACTACAGGTTGGAAATCACTGGTATACTGTGTTAGACAACCTGCTAGTGTACAGCGACACCTGGGAAAACCATGCAGAATAACCGGAAGCACTTTTTTAAAAATTAAGGTCCATTGACCTGGTAGTCAACCTCACAAAGAGTCAGCTGATTTACCTTGAGCATGTGGTGGATCGGAGACAAATACTGCCCAGAACTTCTAAGACTACAGGCAGAAGTGAATTTATTGATCCACTCAACAAAATGGGCTTCATTGGAATGTGTAGTTTGTAGCATAAGTTTGCTCCTAACTGTAGCTGCCTCACTAACAAACCTAATACAAAAATAAAGCAAAGTTTATATGGACAGAGGAATGCCAAATAGCTTTTAAGAGCCAATATTAGCAAATCCAGATTCGACAAAGCATTTAAAGTAGTCACTGATGCTAGTGATGGGGATTATCATATTCCTGAAGGATGAATCAGGCGCGGGGTAAATTTTCCGGTCCTGCCCGCTGAGACAATTGTGCAACAGAAAATTTGGTGGACCATTTTAAGGTACGTTGACCTTGGATGGGAATTTTGATTTTGAGGCATGCAGGGTGGAAAATCCTGTCCAGAGTGTATTGCTCCAAGGTCTGAATTTTACATTGTCTGTGCAAACACACAATATTCCCAATGTGCTGTGATCAATGCACAGGTTGAATGGGCTTATGTACAATTCGCACTTTTTAAATCCTGGACAAGAAATGAGTGTGGAGTGAACGTTTTTTATTTAAATTTGGAATCTCATGATTACCCTGTGAACCATATAGCTTGCCTCTTCTGTCCACAAAGAGGCATTTAAAAACTGGCCATAGCATCTCAACAACCTAGAAGGTTAAAAATGGGGATTGTCTTGTCAGATGGAGACTGTTCCTCAGATGTGGAGGAGGTGGGAAGCGGGATAGGGAAGTCAGCTGCCCAGAGATAGCATCAGTGTTTGTGTCCACAAGATAGCGTTAAAGGCCAAGAAGGATTCCAAGGGGGGAGGGGCCAGCGGAGGCACCAATCCTTTTCTGGAGGAGTAATCAGATTTAGATCCAGCTCACTGTGGCTGTCTGCTGTGTCCTACATCATCTGGCTCTCTAGTAGATTAGATGGAGGAGGAAGATTGCAATGTACACCGATACTATCTCTGAAAAAGAACTTGCTCAGCAAGCAGGTCATACTGAGGAGCTAGCAAGGCTGCAACTTTTGAGAGCTGGGAAGCTCACAATACAAGAATTTTCCAGTAAATTTCCAAAGTCAATGTTCTGTATCATTGAAAATCTGTAGTTATAATATTTCTTGGAGTTCCATCAACATCTGACACCTTCTTTCTCCTGATTCTCCTCCTGAAAAATCAGGTTCTGTTAGGTTTTTGGTTTGAGTTCCACACATAGCACAAGGGCAGGTGACATGAAGTGAGATTCTAATGGTGAATGGGAGAAGAATACACAACCATTTATAAGTCACACAGCTGAAGATTTCACCCATGATTGTTTCTCTTGTTAACAGTGATTTATTAAATCATTTACAAATGCTTCATCTTGAAGTATGCTCTTTGCTGGCAGCTCCATGGGAGGTAGGCCACTGACACAGATATCCTAGGGACATGAATGACTTTGATGGATGTTGTCTTGTTGTTGATGGTTGTGAAGGCCTCAGTCATCGTACTGACTTCAAACAAAATGAACACATGATAAAGTGATGGGGGAGATGCAGCAGCACCCTAAGGGCAGCCCTCAGACACAAATAGCTGCCATCCATCTGCCAAAATGAGGTTCACCTGGAACTCTTGGCTCACCATCACCAAGCAGCGGTATCTCCTGGTGATCGCTTACTGACCACGTGGTCATTGGAAAAACAAGGGGCTGCTTAGCTACAGCTGTTTCCATGGCCACCTCCTTAGCTTGGATCTCTAGATGAATTACTCAAATCTTTGGACAAGTTGGCCCCACTTTGATTCAGAATATGGAGAATTGACTAACTTCTGCCATTGAATAAACTTCCAAAACTCCTTTACTGTGTCCTTTGAACCTCCTGCCCCATCGCTGCTAGCCCTGCCCGCTCAGTGAATGTGCTTCACACTGCGTGGCTGTTCATTAGTTAGGTGGCATGTAACTACCAGTGGCTGCCAGTCTCAGGAGGAAGCAGTTTTCATTGGCTCCTGAGCCAGTCAAGCATGCAGGCTGACTGAAAATTTCAGGCCCAAGAAATTGAAAGAATAGAAACACTATTCCACTGAGTGAAAGAAACCTTCGGATTACCACTGGCTGTCAAACACTTTCTGAAATGGTGGGAAAAATAATGCGATCGCAGATGCCCTATCCAGAGTTTAAAATCTGTATCGGCTAACCCAAACCTCAACAGCACAGAGTGAAAGAGAAGATGTGAGGGTGCAACTGAATTTACATGTATCAGTTTTGTTTACTTTTAATTATTGTTTGTTCTTTCTCCCAGACTTGTAATGAAACGGGACAGAATCTCACTTCAGTCAGCATACCGTGGAAATGTTACAAGGATGTGTTTTCATTTAAAGAAAAGACACAATTTCTAATCCTTCTTTTTCTGGCTGGATTTCTGTTAAAAAAAAACAACAAACTGCAATCCTATTAAGAAAATGGAGGCCTGCCAACCAGCTACAACATACAATGGGGGAATCACTTTCACCCCTCCTCATGTGATAGTAACAAAGTGTTCGAAATCATGAGGGGTCTGTGCAAAGTAGATAACAAGAAAATATTCCCAAGGTGGAAGGATTGGGAAACAAGGGATACCAATTTAAGGTGAATGGTAAAAGAAGCAAAGAAACATGAGGGAATGATTTTTCAGTGATTTGAGCCTGGGCTGCACTGCCCAAGGATATGGTAGAGGCAAATTTAATTGTGTCTTTCAAAAAGGACTTGGTTGTGTGGGAATTGAATAAAACATTTGCATTGTTTTGGGGAAAGAGTGGGAAAGTCAAACTAGTGAAATTTGATTTGATCTAGTATTATCACACTTACTAGAAAACAGTGAAAAGTATTGGGGGGGTGATACTCCCAACCCCTTGCGCTGCTTTTTAAGTGCAGCGGGTCAGGAAACTCGCACAGCAACCGATTCTTGTTGGGCTTTCAGGCCTCCATGCATCTCATAGTCTAAGTTTTTTTGGCATGCACGGAACTACCCTGAAAATCAGCATAATAGACATTAGCATGCATTTACGCACTTCAGCATGTTTAGCATGTTATTAACGGGTATGTGACTAGAATCTCTGCACCCCCCCCCCCACAGCATTCCACCCCCTGGCATGATGCCATGCTAGAGGGATTTACAATGCTCTTTAAACATTGGGACCTGGCGTGGCAGTGTTGAGCAGGAATAAGGAGGTAAGTTTTAAGGAGCTGCAGTTCCCGAAGTGCAGAGGAGATTGGAGGCAGGGCCTAGAAACTTTCTCCTTGCTGTGGTGCATTTCCTGGAGAGCTGGAAGTGCTGTCCTCAGGTCCAAAGATGTTCCATGTGGTCTCTGTGGGGTGGGATAGGGTACTTGATTGAGTCCTGATCAAGCTACTGTCTGTAGCCATTGGAATGTTACATTGGGTTGGGGACTTGACTGAATGCTGGTCAGGCAGCTATCAGTAGGCATGATGTGGAGATGCTGGCGTTGGATTGGGGTGAGCACAGTAAGAAGTCTCACAACATCAGGTTAAAGTCCAATGGGTTTATTTGGAATCACGAGCTGTCAGAGTGCTGCTCCTTCATCATTTGCCTGACTTGTTGCTCTCTGTAGCCACTGGGTTGTTCCATTGTTCTGGATATGGGGTGTGGTGAGGGGCTGGACTGTGTGCTGGGGTCTTAGTGAGGGGTGGGGATGGAAAGCACCATGTGCTGTTCCAGGGCTAATCAGTTCAACTAGGAGTTTTCAGGTTAACATACTGCACATGCTTCCCAGTGAATGGGAGCCCATCTTATAATCATTTGGAGTTTGTCCCTGCCCTGTGTCCCTGACCTGCAACACATGCCTGGAAGGGAATGCTGTAGTTGGCATTGGCTCAAGGAAGCACAATGGCCATGCCCGCACACTAACCTGTATCCTTGCCCTGTTCAAGGTGCCAATGGCAGGCAACCTAATCAGGTGGTGCATGGCACCCTAGATTGTGCTGTATTGCCAGCATCCACAAGTGGGAGAAGTAGTCCCAGTAAGGGGTGAGGGGGCGGGGGTGGGGAGAAGGACCATGCGGAGGGTAAGACAATACCAGAGCAGGACATCTTCCGGGCAGCTGTTGGAGGTCGTGTGCAGCCACTGACTCCACTTATCCAAGGACACAGTCTGGCACCTGTGTGATGTGCTCTCATACCTGGCACCTCAGGTTAAGGGTGGCTAACCGCTCCCAGTAGAAGTTACACTGATAGCGGCACTTAATTTCTATGTGACAGGTAATTCCAGTCACACAGTGAGATCTCATAGGCCTCAGGCCACAGATGTGTTCACCAGGTGACAGATGCCTTGTTCACCAGGGCAGGCCAATACATCCACTTTGATGTTGGACAGGGTCAGCAGGAAGTCTGGGCTGCAAGCTTCGCTGCTGTTGCTGGAATGCCCCATATTGAGGGAGCAGTGGAAGGGACACATTGCCCTGTGATCCCCGTGAGGTGAAGGGTAACCTTTCATCATCAGTGAGGGGTTCTGCTCCCTCAATTTACAAATCATATTTGACCATTGGATGAACATCATACGGTTCTGTGCACACCACTGAGGGAGTGTTCATGACATTTGCTGAGGTGATCAGACATCCTGGGCTCTTTGAAGACCAGCGTATGCTGTCAGGCTGGCTCAAGAGGGACAAGGGCTACTTGCTGAGGTCATGGCCAATGATGCCAGAGTGGAGGCCTGAGACCAAGGTGGAGACCAGCTACAATGAGGCCTATGCTACCACCCAGTCCACAGTGCAAAGTTGCATAGGCCTGCTCAAAATGTGATTCTACTGCCTTGAACACTTTGGAGGTGCCCTCCAATACTACTCTATATGTGTGTCTCACACATTCTAATTCTGTGCTGCATCCTACATAACATCACGCAGCAATGGGGAAATCAGTTAGAAGAGGAAGAGGGGGAGGATCATCACCAGGCAAAACCGGAAGACCTGCCATATGAGGAGACAGAGGATGGTGGGCAGGTGGCGATTGCAGGTGCCTGGCACGGCACAGCAGCGAAGGAGGCCTTGTTAGCAGCCTACTTCACTTAGCAAGTGATGTCCAGTGTGGGGCTGGGGGGGGGTGGGGGTGGGTGGGTGCTGCATGAACATCCTTCCACCACACTGCAGCTGCTATCCCTGGATTTCCCAAACTCTTTCCTCAACCACATGACATTTCCCCTTACCCACCCTTTTCACCCTATCCTCCCCCACCTTCCCTCAGTACAACCCCCATCCTCCCCACTCTCCCCCCTTCCTCCCAAAAC
Source organism: Sphyrna mokarran (assembly GCA_024679065.1). NCBI lineage: Eukaryota > Metazoa > Chordata > Chondrichthyes > Carcharhiniformes > Carcharhinidae > Sphyrna > Sphyrna mokarran. The sequence continues at coordinate 43,620,846 of JAGIQG010000013.1, forward strand.
AATGTCTGGGTCAGCGGGAGACGGGGAGGCCAGCAAACCCTGGGTCAGCTGGGGATGAGGATGGAGGAAGCCAGCAACTTTTTTGTGGAGGGAAGAGGGAGAGTGGCCAACAATGTCTGTGGGGGTTGAGGCCAGTGATGAGGCTGGCAATATCTGGGCGTGAGTGAGAGGCCAGCATTTTCAATGCTGAGATGATTGGCTTTGCGTGTGCTGGAGCCTACTCAGTTCAGTGACTTCAGCCTTCCTAGCAGGAATAGGCCCCATCCACAGTTTCTCAGAGTGGTTTACACTAATGATCTCTAGAGTACATAGAGTGGGAGAGATTCATTTTGAAAAAAACAATGTGATTTACTCCAGTTTTGATGTGAATTTCTCACTTAGAATTGTTTTGAGAGAATCGTTCCCATTGTTCCTTATGCGCTGCACAGAAAAAACATACCATTCATAGAGTACATGGAGAAAAAGGAAAGGAGGGGCTGCAGAATATAGTATTACAGTCATAGCTAGGGTGTAGAGAAAGATCAGCTCAATGTCAGATAGGTCCAATTAAAAGTCTAATAGCAGCAGGGAAGAAACTGTTCTTGAGTCGGTTGATACGTGTCCCCAAACTTTTGTATCTTTTTCCTTACAGAATAAGGTGGAAGAGAGAATGTCCGGGGTGCACGGTGTCCTTGATTATGCTGGCTGCTTTGCTGAGGCAGCAGGAAGCATAGTCAGAGTCAATGGATGGGAGGCTGGTTAGCATGATGGACTGGGCTACATCACAACCCTTTGTACTTTCTTGCAGCCTCATGCAAAGAGCTGGCATGGATTCAATAGTTTGAATGGCCTCCTTCTGTGTTGTAACCATTCTTTGATTCCATGAGATCGGAACATGTGATGGTAGAGGTTGTATAGCTCTGACTTTTAGGTGTGCCTGCACCGATTCAGATTGTGGTGGACAACAGCCAAACCCGATGTATCTCCCTTACCTGTTTGATTTAAGATCTGGTTGAGTGTGACCAATCTCCTTCCTTCCTCTTACACTGCCGGTTTCCTCTGTGGTCAGTTGGGGAACCCAATAACATTATTCAGAAAATGCATGGTGCAGCCAATCTGTTCATCTTATAGATTCACTCTCCGTTAAAAGGAGACTGCACATGATGGTACATTGGAAGCTCTGGATCTAGGTGGAATCCAGGAAGAAGAACATTTTTCTTTCGGGACAGTGTTCAACCCATGCATACCAGCCTCATAAAGGAAAGGGAACACACTAGCAAAGAGTCAATACCCAGGGACTGGCTCCAAGACATGGCAGCAGTGCTAGAAAATATACAATGACCCCACAGGGGAGGTGAAGCTGAGTGAATACATCCTCACATCACAAGTCATACTCATCATACCCTCCGTCTCACCTCTCGCATAGTAGCATTTCCTGCCTAGTACAGGATTACGTCTAATTTTCATATATTGCATCTCACGCACACACTTGCAATGCTGTAAGCACCATATCCAGCTCCTGTTGCCTCTGTGGGGAATTCTGTAGCAGGCAAATTAACAAAACACAGTCTCACACAATCACTGACAGCCAAGCTTCTTTCTCCCATGGGAAAGTCACACTCCTGACATCAGACAGAAAACTGGCAGGGGTGTTCCATGATTCTCTCCCTAAGACTTTGAGGAGACAATGTTCTGCATAATGCTTTCAGAAGTAACTGAACTTGATGCAACCTGCACTACAACAGTTTTCCAGGATGATGGTAAGTTATTGCCTGATTCCTTTTCTCATCTCCCTGCCCATCTTCATTTGAGACATGGCATTGTAGAAGTGGAAGACTTTGTGACAGTGGGCTTTCTGCTTTCCTCCCCAGAGCCTTCCCTCAACACAATGTTCCTATCAAACTTTTTTTTCTGGAGGCATACAGCTCCAATGTGGCACAAAGTCAATTCAGAACTTGAAAGTCATCCTTTCCTGTGTACAATTAGTGAACAACTCTGGGATTGATCCATGATGGGATATGGGATGACTCCTGACTCAGTGTGCAGGTGGAATTCTCCATCATCACTATCCTGCTGCAGAAGTTCATGAGATCCTTGGAGTCTCACATAATTACTTTTTAATTTTTTTTAATAGTGTCACTAGTAGGTTTACATTAACACTGTAGTGAAGTTACTGTGAAAATCCCCTAGTCGTCATACTCCGCTGCCTGTTCGGGTACACTGAGGGAGAATTTAAAATGGTCAATGTACTTGGATTGTGGGAGGAAACCCACGCAGACATGGGAAGAATATGCAGACTTCACCCAAGCCTGGAATCAAACCCAGGTCTCTAGCATTGACTTTTAGACAGTTTTGATTTTGAGCCTGGCAGTAAAACAATACGAGGAAGCGAAGTGACATTTAATGCCACACAGGCTAGGCACTTTGATTGTAAAAACACACCCTGAACTTTGAAAATGAATCATAGAATCCCTACAGTGCCATTTGGCTTATCCAGCCTGCAACAATCACAATTCCACACAGCCCTATCCCCAGAACCCTTCCATATTTACCCTGCTAGTCCCCGTAACAATAAGGGGCAATTTAGAATGTCCAATCTACCTAAGTCATGTATCTTTAAAGTGTGGAAGAAAACCTGAAGGAAAACCATGTAGACCATGAGGAGAACATGCAAACTCCTTACACACAGTGACAGAAGGCCGGAATTGAATCTGAGTCCCTGCCATTATAAAGCAGTTGTGCTAACCACTGTGCCACCATGCTGCCACTAAAAGCTGCATCAAAAGAAGGATTGGGTCCTCCACACAGAACACCAATTAACTTACCATTATTCATAATAAATCAGACAATGAAAATAATCAAAATAAAAAAGATTTATTTATATGTTATTTTCTCTTCAACATGTTATGGTTTTGTGCAGTGAGACTCTACACAGCGCAGGAAGCTCATTTTGTAGAAAGTAGGACTCTTAATCCCAGGGTGAAGGGAAGGTGTCTGAAAGGGGGAATCTGAATGGGGAAGGTGTCTGAGTGGGAAGTCTGAGTGGGCAAGGTGTTTGAGTGGGGGAGTCTGAGGAGGGAAGTGTCTGAATAGGGGAGTCTGAGGCGGAAGGTGTTTGAGTGGGGGAATCTGAGGAGGAAGGTATCTAAGTGGGGGAGTCTGAGGGGGGAAGGTATCTGAGTGGGGGAATCTAAGGAGAATGTATCTGAGTGGGGGAATCTGAGGAGAAAGGTATCTAAGTGGGGAGTCTGAGGGGGGAAGGTATCTGAGTGGGGATCTGGGGGGAAGGTATCTGAGTGGGGGAATCTAAGGAGGAATGTATCTGAGTGGGGGAATCTGAGGAGAAAGGTATCTAAGTGGGGGAGTCTGAGGGGGAAGGTATCTGAGTGGGGGAATCTGAGGAGGAAGGTATCTGAATGGAGAGTCTGAGGGGGGAAGATGTCTGAGGTGGGGAGTCTGAGGGGGAAGGTGTTTGAGTGGGGGAAGTCTGAGGGGGGAAGGTGTCTGAGTGGGGAGTCTGAGGGGGGAAGGTGTTTGAGTGGGGGAGTCTGAGGGGGGAAGGTGTCTGAGTGGGGGAGTCTAAGGAGGGAATGTGTGTGAGTGGGGAGTCTGAGAGGGAAGGTGTCTGAGTGGGGGAATCTAAGGAGGGAATGTGTGTGAGTGGGGAGTCTGAGAGGGAAGGTGTCTGAGTGGGGAGTCTGAGGAGGGAAGGTGTTTGAGTGGGGGAGTCTAAGGAGGGAATGTGTGTGAGTGGGGAGTCTGAGAGGGAAGGTGTCTGAGTGGGGGAATCTAAGGAGGGAATGTGTGTGAGTGGGGAGTCTGAGAGGGAAGGTGTCTGAGTGGGGAGTCTGAGGAGGGAAGGTGTTTGAGTGGGGGAGTCTGAGGGGGGAAAGGTATCATGAGTGGGGGAGTCTGAGGGGGGAAGGTGTCTGAGTGGGGGGGTCTGAGGGGGGAAGATGTCTGAGTCGGGGAATCTGAGTGTGAAGGGAGCTGAGTGGAGATTGGGTTGGATAAACCTCGTGCCTGCATGGTGTGGGGGAGTGGGACGGGGGTGTGTGTGTGTGTGTGTGTGTGTGTGGCGGTGGTGGTGGGGGAATGATTGCTGAGGAGTTGGTGGTTCTTCCTCAGTCCTCCGAGTTCACTTGTGAGGACCCATATCAAAGCCCACCCATGGGGAAGTGGATGGACAGCGAGGACCATTTGACTTGTGCTGCAAGCCCACCAATGACATGTAAATTGCTATGTTTAACTATTTCTAAGTGTCCGGCCCACTCTGGCCAGGACCTTCATTGGCAGCATGTCGTAGGTAGGTCACAGTGAGTTTGGTAACCGGCACAAACCCACTTTCCAGCTGACTCATGATTCTCCAGGTCACCGCGAATAGCGACAGAGGCCCAGAGAATCGCCCCCTCCCCCACAACACCGGCCCATGACTGAGTGTGGGCGTACTGTTGGTACAGTGCACATCTGAGAGACCAGCTGGATCACTCCTGTTTTCTCACTGTTAAGACACTGAACATTTTTTGGGAGAATTTCACCCATTCTTTCAGGTTGGTAATCTTTCAGCAGGCTGCAATCGCCTGAATTAGACTCAATTCTAAAAGCAAGACAAGAATTTGAAATGATGCGAATAAAGGGTATGACTGATATAATCCTCTAGATGGCACTATAACTGTAAGTTGCATTTGAAGAATAGTTTTTAATTGGAAAATTTAAAATAAACAATTGTGTTAATGCATACATAACTGCAGGTAAGGCATTTTGGACAAGTATTCGTAAAACTAACACTAGGCCCTGGCAAGCAGTAAGGTATTTCCTCTAAAGCAACTATTTGTCCAAGCTGTTTCAATAAAAGCTTCAATTAGCAGTTAGTTTATTCAACTGACAAGTACGTTTGTTCATCTTGTTTAAAGAAGATGGGATTGTTTTGCATTCTGCTGCTTTACTTTACATGTTACAGATGCTGCAAACTGTCAACTACAGAAGACAAGCAGTCAAAGTCTGTCTTCCCTGCACTAATTTCTTTTTAAAAGGAAGGTTAAATTGTAAATTAATGGAATTGTTTTCACAAAATAAACAACCATTAATATAATGAAAGTCTTCTGACATCACATGGGTAATATTTTCCATTATAGCAATTGTGACAGAATATAATATGTCTCTGAGCCATGCTAGTAAAGGTAAAATACATGCCTCAATGGTGAAAAAATGCCAATGAAGTAAGCCCCAAAGAAAAACCTTGCATTTGTATAGCTTCTTTCATGAACTCAGATGGTCCAAAACACCTTATCACCAGTCACATATATGTTTGAAATGCCAACGTTTTAATGTAGGGAAAGGCAACAGCTGATTTTGTCCACAGCAAGTTCACACAAACAGAAATAATTACCACATAATTTGGTTTTAATAGTGTAAGTGAGGAGATAACTATTGGCCAGGAAAACAAGGTAACTCCCCAAAGGTTTTTGAATGGTGCCATAGACATGCTACTGGAGACACTGTGTTCTGCCCTGTCACTGGAGACACTGTGGCCTGCCCAGTTACTGGAGACACTGTGCTTTGCCCAGTCACTGGACACAATGTGGCCTGCCCAGTCACTGGAGACACTATGGCTTGCCCAGTCGCCGCAGACACTGCCACCTGCCCAGTTGCTGGAGACACTGTGGCTTGCTCAGTCACTGGAGACACTGTGGTCTGCCCAGTCGCAGGAGACACTGCCACCTTCCCAGTCACTGGAGACATGCCACCTGCCCAGTCACTGGAGACACTGTGGTCTGCCCAGTCGCTGGAGACACTGCCACCTGCCCAGTCACTGGAGACACTGTGGCCTGCCCAGTCACTGGAGACACTGCCATCTGACCAGTCACTGGAGACATGCCACCTGCCCAGTCACTGGAGACACTGTGGTCTGCCCAGTCACTGGAGACACTGCCACCTGCCCAGTTGAAGACACTGTGACCTGCCCAGTCACTGGAGACAATGTGGTCTGCCCAGTCGCTGGAGACACTGCCACCTGCTCAGTCACTGGAGACACAGCGGCCTGCCCAGTCACTGGAGACATGCCACCTGCCCAGTCACTGGAGACACTGTGGTCTGCCCAGTCACTGGAGACAATGTGGTAGCCAGTCGCTGGAGACACTGCCACCTGCCCAGTCACCACAGACACTGGACCTGGTCACGAACCTGTGACCTGCCCAGTCACTTGAGACACTGCCACCTGCCCAGTCACTGGAGACACTGCCACCTGCCCAGTCACTGGAGACACTGCCACTTGCCCAGTCGCTGGAAACACTGTGGCCTGCCCAGTCACTAGGGACATTGTGGTCTGCCCAGTCACTGGAGACACTGTGCTTTGCCCAGTCACTGGAGATGCTGTGCTGTAGCTGTTAATATCTGTTCCTAAACTTCATGGAACTTCAGAATACAGCCCAGAAATTTTTCAAAATGAACTCATCTGCAAGTTGGATATCTGATTATTTAACTAATGTTAATGCAGTCTCATCTTGCCAATCTTACGATGTGTAAATCTGTTGAATGAATATGGTGTTGAAATTTGGTCAATGATCTTCAATTGTAGGGCTGTGTAATATTACACAGATAATGCCAAAGATGAGCTATAGAAAGCATTCTTTCTGGTTGTATCACAGCTTGGGTTTGGCTCCTGCTCTGTTCAAGACCACAAGAAATTACAAAGGATTGTGAATGAAGTCCAGTCCTCACTCAAACCAGCCTCCCATCCATTGAACTATCAATACTTCCAATGCCAGCATAATCAAGGACCATATGCACTCCAAACATTCTTTCTTCTGCCTTCTTCTGTCTGGAAAAAAACACAGAAGTCTGAGGACAAGTACCAACCAACTCAAGAAGAGCTTCTTGCTACTACCAAATGTTGTTTGAATGTAACGAACTGCCTCACATTAAGTTGATCTTTCTCTACACTCTACCTATGACTATAACACTACACTCTGCATTCTCTCCTTTCCTTCTCTATGTATGGTATATTTTGTTTGTATAGCATGCAAGAAACAATACTTTTCACTGAATACCAATACACGTAACAGTAATAAATCAAATGTAATCAGTTGCTTCTGGCACACATAGAGGATGCCCTTACGAGTGCCTTTCTCGAGCTGTGCATTTCACAAGGTGCATTCAGAGGCCATGCCAGGTGTTACCAGCTGCACTCAGTTTCTGTAGTGCCTTTACAGAAATCAAACTGGGCCAAGGCCGACATCAGTCTTAAACACCCAAAATAACTGGGAGATAAGCTGAACAGTACAAAATATTTGTACTTTTTTCTGGTATGCGGTTGACACTTCAAAACATTTACACACAGCAGCAAATACACCTTAATTCGTTGCTCACTTCCTGTTCTATGTGGTTTTTTTTAACTCTGAAGTGATCTAGATTTATATCAAATGGGTGGTACATAAGGTAAACACAGAGAGATACTTATATTAAATACTGACTGACAAGCAGTTTATTGACCTTGGAGAATGGCCAAATTGGGATATATAGTAATTCCTCTAAAGAACCGAACCACCAGGTCACCTAAGAGGGGATTAGGACAATGATGTAGTAGAATCAACAGTGGGCATGCTAATTCTTCATAGGGCCAACAGAAGTTGAACACTCCTGGCTCAGCAACAATTAGATATTTAAAAGTTGATGGTCTCATTTTCCAAGAGGTCTTTTGATTGCTTCCTTTGAGGAGCCCTAGTTTAATCACTTCAAATTCAATTCTATTGGATGGATTTGTGAAGCCAGTTGAAGCTCTAGTTTAAATTGGAATGCCATATTAAGTTTGCAGATGACACCAAGGTTAGTGGCATAGTGGACAATGAAGAAAGTTATCTAGGACAGCAAGGGGATCTTGATCAATTAAGTCAGTGGGCTGATGAATGGCAAATGAGTTTAATTTAGATAAAAACAAGGTGATGCATTTTGGTTGATCTAACAAGGGCAGGATTTACTCACTTAATGGTAGAGCATTGGGGAGAGTTATAGAGCAGGGAGATCTAGGGGTACAGGTTCATAGCTTCTTGAAAGTGGAGTCACAGGTGGACAGGGTGGTGAAGAAGGCATTCAGCATACATGGTTTCATTGATCAGAACATTGAATTCAGGTGTTGGATGTCTTGTTGAAGTTGTGCAAGACATTGGTAAGGCCACACTTGGAATACTATGCACAGTTTTGGTCACCCTATTATAGGAAGAATATTATTAAGCTAATGCAGAAAAGATTTACTAGGCTGCTACCAGAACTTGATGGTTTGACTCATAAGGATAGGCTGATTAGACTGGGACGCTTTTCTCTGGAGTATAGGAGACTCATAGAACATAGAACATTACAGCACAGAACAGGCCCTTCGGCCCTCGATGTTGCACCGACCGATTAAGAAAAAGAAAAAGGGGTGATCTTATAGACAGCTATAAAACAATGAGAGGTGTAAATCAGTTAGATAGCGAACATATTTTCCCAAAGGTAGGCGAGTCTAAAACTAGATTTAAGATGAGAAGGGTGAGACACAAAAGGGTCCAAAGGGGCAATTTGTTCAGAGAGAGGGTGGTGAATGTCTGGAACAAGCTGCCAGAGATAGTCGTAGAGGTGGATATAATTTTGTCTTTTAAAAAGTGTTTAGACAGTTACACAGGTAAGACAGGTATAGAGGGATATGGGCCAAATGCGAGCAATTGGGACTAGCTTAGCGGTTAAAAAATGTGTGGCATGGACAGGTTGGGCCAAAGAGCCTGTTTCCATCTATAAACAGGACGCTTTTCCCAGCTGATTGCCAGCCTGTTTAAAGACCGCAACTATAAAAACTCAACAGAGGTTCAGCCGTAAATTAATTTCCCCAAAATTGGTGAAGACAGGGCAGCAGTGAAAAAAAAACTGGGCTACAAAGATTCCTGGCTCTTGTATATAACCTGGCCTTAATTTCATCATTATGTGTATATTTCATTTTTTTTCTCATGCCTCCAAGTGAGACAACTAATTTAACATCTATTTGTGCCTAACTTTCAGTCAGTTATCTTATATGTAAGGGCAAGTTTGAGTGCGCACTCTCCGTCTGTGGGAATGGCGGCAACACTTACTCAAATTCTGGAAGATGCGATTCGTACCAATGAGTTTCTGAGTTAAAATCTTACAACTCCCTCATTGGCAGAGTGAAACACACCGCAGGACTGAAGAAAGCTCATTTTAATATATTAGCATATCATTAGCAAGCATTCTGTCCAGATATTGAGCATATGCAGAATTTTCAGCTGGCACCGGCGTTACATCACATTTACACCAGCTTTACATAAGCTTGAACCTGGCAACTTCACCTCAGAGGGGGATTTCTGAGGTGAGGGCTCAGGCAGCCAGCACCCTCCATGGCGTGCACTGCTCAGGGGCACTGGAGAAGATTCGGGGCACACAAATAGGTTGAACTCAGAGCCGTGGGTGAGGGCCCCAGAATCATCATTCTGGAGAGATAGGTCAGAAGGTTGCTTGCAGGCTTTACTTTCCCTTTGTGTTGAGGTGCCCTTTGCTCTAAAGGGGTTGTGAAGGCTGATATGTGGGCAGCATTTCTCATCTTCTTTCCTGGGTTCCTGTCCATATCACAACTGAAGGAATGCCCTTGCTTCGTGAGGGCTAGCAAGAGGACAAGAGGGTCATAGCACTGCCATTCTCATATTCACAACATCAGGTTAAAGTCCAACAGGTTTATTTGGTAGCAATAGCCACTAGCTTTCAAAGCGCTGACCCTTCATCAGGGAAGTGGGAGTTCCATTCACAAACAGGGCATATAAAGACACAAATTCAATTTACAAAATAATGACTGGAATGCGAGTCTTTACACTTAATCAAGTCTTAAAGGTACAATGTGAGTGGAGAGAACATTAAGCTCAGGTTAAAGTGATGTGTATTGTCTGCAAACAGGACAGCTAGTGAGATTTTGCAAATCTTGGTCAAATCTCAAATGGTTGTTTGATTTTGCAAATAACTGCACAATCTCAAATAGGCCATTGTCCACAGCAAACTACCCAACCTTCAGGAGAACAGTGACCACAACACCGCACAACCCTGCCATAGCAATCTCTGCATGACATGCCAGATCATCAACACGGATGCCATCATCTCACATGAGAACACCAGCCACCAGGTATACAGTATATACTTTGCAACTTGACCTATTTGTCTACCTGATAAGCTGCAGGAAAAAAATGTCCTGAGACATGCTACATTGGGAAGACCATTCAGACGCTATGACAATGGATGAATGAATACTGCTTGACACTCACCGGGCAAGAGTATTCCCTTTCATTTGGAGAACACTTCAACGGCCATGAGCATTCAGCCTCTGATCTTCAGTAAGCATTCTCCAAGGCAGCCTTCACGACACACGAAGCAGAGTGACCTCCTTCTGCACTGTAGGGAATCTACAGTTTTATGATTGGCATGAAAGAAAAAGTTATGACATATAAAATACACGGAGGCATTATAACATAAGAATAACACTCAAGAAATGTGCTTCCTTTATGGGATAGCAAATGAGCATTGTGATTTTATTGATGGCATTGGATTAATGGAGAGAGAAACTGAGTTAATCGGTGGAATTTTCTTCTCTGGACCTAAGTCTAGAGTGAAAGACCCTGGAGAGTGAGACAATGAGCATGTGCAGTTGTGCACCGTTCATGCATTATGCAGCCAGGAAGATTAAGTCACATTGTGTGGCAGAATCAAACGCTCCTCTCTTATGTCTGACCAACATATTTAATAGGCACCAAGTGATTCAGCATGTCAAGACTAGGCACTGAGGTGGACTCCAGAAAGCAACATGCCTCACAGTTCAGCAATGCTTCCCTGGAGACACTTTTCCAGGATGTGGAAGACAGGAAGGAAATCCCCTTTCTCAGGGATGAGAGCAGGAGGCCCATCTGACCCACCATGGAGCCCTGACAGGAGGTGGCCAGACAAATCGTGCCACTGGGGTACAGAGAAGGAACTAGAACCTTGCAGAGCAGTAAGTGCACGAATGACATAACCCACACTGCCAGGGTAAGTGAACTCTTTATTCTCTATACTGAATCTGCCCATTGCTAAAAGCCCTTCATAAAGTGCTGGATGCTGCCTCATTGTGCCAATGCAGTTCATGTGGTCCGCTGGTAGAAATGCAACACACAGAATATTGACCCAGCCATATTTATTAGCAAGATGACCTTTCAACTTCAGAGATTCTTTAGTGCCTGTACTATCCAGGGAAAACTGTCTCCAGTAAATATTTAAATACCATTTCAAAACATTAAAAACTCTCCTCTCAGTGACAGAAAATTGCCTTCCTGTCTGTTCAATTTCACAAGTCTATACAATGCTCTTTAAATCATCATATCTTAATGATTTATTGGCAAGACACAAATCTGTATCTCATTGTCAGACATTACTACAATTCACTTCCATGTTCAGCAGCTTGAGGCCAAGAAGAATAATTGAGACGGTGCAGCTATTGAAACTGTTCCAACTCCAGATTGCAGTCACATTCAAAAGCAAGTTTAAATCCAGATTTCAAATGTAGCAAGTAATTGTGTTTGAGATGCTGGAGGTCCAGTTATTCATATCTTCCAGACTTCCCAAGGAAATTTCCAGGGAGATGATATTTTCATTGTTTTCTCATACAGAGAGTTAAAGTGTCCACTTTAGTGTTTTATCAAGCTTGGTGATCATGGTTATTCCTCCCCATGTCATGTTGTACTCCTTGTTCAACCTAAAACAACCTGATGTCAGGTATAAAAATATTGGAAAATCCCTATGCCTCCACAGTTAATGCAACAACAGCCACCCTGCTGCAGGACAAACTCTTGCCCTTTGGGTACATTAAGTTATTATGCATGCACCTATTAACTTATGGCACCTAAAGAACCACAAGATGGGCTTGATACCTTGAACACAGGGAGATTTTTCTTGTAGGTATACAATGTTCCACATTCAGATCGAAGACTGTACAACCAGGCCCCACATTGGGAAGAGCTAATTGCCCTGAGGTCACCTGACACAGACACTTCAAGGGACAATACACACCCCATACCCCATCATGGTGCCAAACCTAATCTTTGCATAAATCCTCCGTGAGGTCTCATTTGCATTAAATTTCAATTTACTAAGGCTTGCGCTCATTGGTCATGTGACAGCCTCACCTGCCGCACCTCCATCACCAGTTTCACCATTATAGAAACTTAGAAAATTGGAATTGTAATGCACAAGAGAATATCTTCCCTGGCTTCCCAATCCTGTCAGCACCATAGGACTGTCATCTGATAAATGCAGGCTGACAAAGCCATACAATGTACACTGTAATATTAGTTTGATGTCCTGGTGTTTTTGCTCAATTACTTTTATTTCACATCATTTTCTCTGAAGTTTTATGTGTGGTTAGTCAGCGATTTGATGAATTAAATAGATGAACAGTAGTTCCCAACAGTGAAGATTGTACAAAGCTATTGGAGGAAGTGTTATTTCCATATTTATGTAGTTCGAACTGGGCAAAAAAACTCTTTTTAACAGAGAGAAACATAAGTTAGTTTTTTTTTAATACACACCCAGTAATCTTGTTTGTCCCACATTCTTTAATAACGATGTGGACATTATGTGCTGCGTTGCAATAATTGTAAAAAGAAATGTGTATTTAAAGAACAATATTATACAGTAAAATTAAATATTAGCAGAGCAGAAAGATTTATCTTCTTGTTTCTTAAATAAAACAGTTTACCTTATGGATTAACATAGCCAACATTTTCTAAGTTGGCTAAGTTTTCTAAGTTGGCAGCAAAAATAACTATTCAACATCAATGCATCAGTCTTTCTGCAGATCTTCATTATCAAACCAAGTTTGCCAATACATCCATTTAGTCACCATCTGTAAACACTGTTGCTCAAGTCATATTTTGAATGTTCTTTTAAAAAGTAAATTCCCTCTGATGAGGTTATTCATAGATTGAAGAAATCTAGGCCTGTTAGAGCTGGGATCAGAGGTGGACATTTAATGCCCTACCAGTTGATCTGATAGCTTCTTGGTTCCACCCACTCTAAGAGGCAGGATTGAGTGGGCAGATGTGACATGGCCACCCACACACACGCACAGCTGGTAACCGAACTGGCTCATTCAAGCTTGTTAAACTGGGACTTCCCAGTTGGCCTTCACATTACTGCAAGCAGCAGAGGTCAGAGTATGTGCCAGGGATGAGCCAGTACTCCAGGCAGGCTGAGAGGATCTCCATGCTTGCCTGTTCCAGCAGCAAGTATACCTCTGTCTAGGGGGCTTTGAAACATATGGTGTGCAGAATTAGGTTGAAAATGCCACTTTTTATGAACATATGAACTTAAAACATTATTGAGGAGACTTTTCTATTCTCCCCCATTTATCTTCTTTTTCAGCTGCTGCTCCTTTCAAGGTGGAAGGCCTTTGCTTGGGCCTCAAGCTTCAAAAACCTTCAACTGGATGGCAATCTCCATCTTCTGGCCATGAATTAACCATCCCATGGAAAATCACAATGAGTGCCTTTTTCCCAAACAGTGGGCAGGATTTCTTGGATTGAGGGGCTTCTTTCACCGTCTCCTGAAGAGTCAGTAGGGAATAGGGAATCCTTCTGCATTGCATTGATTTGACTACGCTACAGTCAGTTAATACTCCAAAGCGTAAGACTTGCACCCTGCTGGGAAGGGAGCACCACCTTAGACAGTTGCTGGCTAATGCGATTGGCTCTGTAGTCTGAGCAATACAGATTTGAATAGTAGCTACTGCAAGAACTCCAGACAAATTATTTCTGGTTGTATCACAACTTGGTATGATTCCTGCTCTGCACAGTAAAGAACTACAAAAGGTTGTGAATGTAGCCTAATCCATCATGCAACCCAATCTCCCATCCATTGATTCTATTTACACTTCCTGCTGCGTCAGCAAAGCAGCCAGTATGATTAAGGACCACACGTACCCGAGACATTCTCTCTTCCACCTTCTTCCATAGAGAAAAAGATACATAAGTCTGAGGTCACTACCAATCGACTCAAGAACAGCTTCTTCCCTGCTGCTGTCAGACATTTAAATGGACCTAACTTACATTAAGTTGATCTTCCTCTACACCCTAGCTCTGACTGTAACACTATACTCTGCACTCTCTTGTTTCCTTCTCTATGAACAGTATGCTTTGTCTGTATAGCGTGCAAAGATCAATTCTTTTCACTGTATGTTAATGTATGTGACAATAATAAATTAAATCAAATCAAAAACCAGATGAACTGGAATTAATGGAGGTCAGACCTCAGGTAGTTCCAAGGTGTTGGCAGGGCCTTGCTGGTGGTCCCAACAAGGGGATTGGGTGGCTTGGATTTGAGAGGCCAGCAAGGAGAGTTAAAGTGGGCAGGGGGTGGTTGTGACATATGGAGGTGTGTCCAATGCTCACAGGGGGCTCTGAAGGGTGGTTGGGCCACCCGACACGTCCACAATCTCCAGTAAAATAGTGACGGATCAGGGCAGGTGTACCAGCTAATGGGGAGGTAAGCTTGCCCTTTGGAATTGTTACAAATAGAATTGAATATGAGTAAGAAGTGCATAAGCTCATTGTGGCCAAGCTCCTTGGAACTGTCAATTGATCTGTCAAAATCTGTCACAACTATGAGATGCATCTATCTAAAGGAACTGTCAAATTCTCAAGAGGACCTATCAAAAGCATCTGTCAAAGGGAGCTCTCAAGCATCCAAGGTATTTAATAGTCTTTCTCTTAACACTTAGGCTGGCCACTCTCAATATTTTACAAGCTCCTCTTCCTTTAACCACACTGTGGGTGATCCTAAACTTTTTATCCAGAGCAAAGGTTGGTAAGCCTGCATGGAACTTCTGCCATGCACCTATTTTCCTTTTACTTCCATTTAACTTCCTTTCCAGTTACTGCTTCTTCCCCTTCCTTCCTGCGCCTTGCTAGTTATCTTCCAAGATAACGTTCCTTCTGTTCCCTTCTCTCTCTTTGGCTTTGTATGGCTCTCACATGCTTTTTCCGCTTTCTCACCTCTGATGAAACTTATCAAAGACTTTGAGCTGGCGGACAAAGCACGTGAGCACCATACAGAGTCGACTTGATATGTTTTCTGCTGCTCCTTGTATGTCTGTGTTATCTTCAACTCTTTCTTCCTCTTTCCTTTCTCAGTTGATGCATTATAAAGACATAAATAGGTGTATGAAATTCAGAAATAAAAATGCAAAATCATTTTAGGTTGGTGGCAGATGTCAGTTTGATTCAGCTGATAGCTAAACATAAATCTCATGCCTGTCAGCCATCAGATACCAAAAGCCAGCAGGAATTCCAAGTATCTCTAATCTCCCAAATGATTTAACCAAATTTACCGATTTATGTCTGCATATGCTAATATTAGTGTTATCTGTAACAAGTTCCAAAATCATCAATTGTGAGTGTTGCTCCTGACATTCTGGGACAGCTAAAGAAGTGCTGGTAGCATGATTAGCTGATGGTTGGCAATATGACACTGTTATTTACCTTTCCTGACAGGCAGATGGCATCTACACTGAAATCATGGAATTTAAATAATGATTTATTTCACTGCGTTTAACAAGAGAACATCACAGCTTAAGAAAGTCTAAAATAAAATACATATCCAAAGATTAAGGCAATATAATCACTGAGCTAAGTGTGTAGACAATAGCTCTTGCGCCCAAATGAAAACAGAAAATGCTGGAAAATCTTAGCCGGTCTGACAGCATCTGAGGAGAGAGAGATCTTTGACAGAGGCCCAGATTTTTTACCAGAAGCTTCTCCTTCTTGGCGGAAATGGCAGAGTGGCTGAAAATCCCAAGTCCCACCTTGACAATTCCTATTTTCTCAGAGGTGGGAATGGGGGGACTGGGCATGAGGAGGTTGCCTCCATTACAGTGTGCAGATTGGACCTGGTAAGAGCAGATCTAAACTTTATGGCTTTGTTTGGATGGCTAGCATATCCTTTTGCAGAAGGAAGGTACCCCTCTGGATGGGTTCCCAGTAGACCTTACAGTGAGGTAAATTTGTCCTTTGAAATTGTTACAGATGGGATTGAATATGTGTAAAAAGTGCATAAACTCATTACCATCAAGATCCTTGAAATTATCAACAGAACTGTCAAAATTAACTGCCACAACTATCAGGTACACCTATCAAAAGGAGCTGTTAGAAGTGTTAAGGAGACCTGTCAAAAATATCCGTCAAAGGGACTTTATGGAATGTTAAAAAAAATTGATTGTTATTTGCTTGTGGATTGACGTAAACTTGAAGGTTTCATTACTGGATTAGTGCTGCACAACTGATTTCACAACTATCCATTATCACAGTGGGGTGATGGCAATTTAACAGTTTAATTGACAACTATAAATGATTATGGACTCTTCAACGTGGGACTATTAATTCCAATGATTGGTGTTATAAGGGATTGTGTACTTGAATTAAATGCTTATTGTTATAAGGCCCTCCAAAGCCTGACTGCTGCCTTCCCTATCTCTTCCCACCTGATACAACCACCCTCCAAATCCTACCCACTTACCTTATACATGTACCCTTTCCCTGGCTTGTCAAAGACCATTAAATCTGGCTGGTCTTTTAAATTGAGACAAAAAGAAGGTATGGATTATTTACCTGATGACTGTGATATCCTCTGACAGCAGGCCCTGTGAGTAAGCTTTACTATACAGATGTTGCCTAGCCTGAGTTGGAAGGTCAGATGAGAACTTTTGAGTTGAGTGACAATCTGACTCAATTGCTATTCCATTTGAAGTAACAGCCATTGCCTGCTCATACAATATCAGAGGTCTGGAGGTTTATGCTATTTGGCCTAAACATAGTTTTAGGAGGCTAAGGATTATTGCTTGCAAGCAAGCCTTCTTGTATTTACTTCTCCTGCAGTTGTTCATTCTGTTTGCTCCTTCCTTTTGCTGCTACTCCTCCTCCTCTTTTAGCTACAAAAACAATAATAAAGAAAAAGGTGTGATGCCAGAATCACCTTTCATGATTCAGAACATTCTACACAACTGCAAAAGCTTTGAACTCACTCAAGTTGCAAAAACTCAATATTTAACATTAAAAAAGTCAAAAAGCTTTTAGTATTTTAACAACTGGGGAATCCCTTTATGGGGTTCAGAAAATAGTGGCCTCACAACTGATAACTGCCCACAGTGAGACTTAATGGATACAAAAGCAAAAATAGTGTTGAGAGGACAACATTGTGCCTTTATTGCTGAGGCCTCTGCATTTTTCCATTAGAAGCTTCCATTGCCCAGGTTTAAATCTACTCCAAAATGGAAACAGGAAGACAATAAGTTAATGTTTCAATCCTACTAGTGATTTTGACTGCACAACTGCATATTTTTGAGTGTAAAAGATGCAGTATGAACAGAGAACAAAGAAGAAAACAGCATGGGAAACAGGCCCTTCAACCCAACGAGCCCACGCTGCCACCCTGATGTTCCCACCTCCACCCATGATCTCTGTCTATGTTTATAGATCTATGGATTAAAAACAAAATTTGAGACAATTTAGGAAGAATTTGTTTTGCCAATTAGCCTAAGAGCACATTTTTGGGATGTGGGAGGAAACCTGAGCACCCGGAGAAAACCCACGCAAGCACGGGGAGAATGCGCAAACTCCCACAGACACAGGCCCAAATCCATGTATCTGCACAGCACAGCGATAGTCACTGAGCTGACGTGTTGCCCATCAGATGGTCCAGGTCAAGCGAACACTAACGACGTGAAGCGCTAGGATACTCTCGAAAAAAAAATCCAAGAAATCTCACGACCCATCGCGTGTATGCCCCTTGTTAGACAACAAGGTGGACAAAAGCACCTGTAGGATAAAAACAAGTACATCAATATCATCATCTATTTACACACTTCCCAGGGAATCCCAAGGCTCATGATCCCTATTTTAAATCAGTTTTCTATACCTCTCCATTCCCATTCTGTTCATGTGCCCATCTAAGTATTTCTTAAATAACTCCAGAGTGCCTGCCTCCACCACTTTACTTGGCAGCGCATTCCATACCCCACCACCCTCTGTGTGAAAAAACTCCCTCTAGCATCCAAATTATACCTTACCCCCCCTCACCCTAAGCCCGTGACCCCTCGTGCTATTTGAGTCCATCCTAGGAAAAAGCCTAACCCTGTTTACTCTATCTATCCCCTTCAAAATCTTGTACACCTCTATCAGATCTCCTCTAAGTCTACGTCTTTCTAAGGAAAACAGTCCCATTTTGCCTAATCTCTCCTCGTAACTCAGACCTTCCATACCAGGCAGCATCCTGGTAAACCTCCTCTGCACTCTCTCCAGAGTCTCCACGTCCTTCCGGTATTAAGGCAACCAGAACTGGACGCAGTATTCCAAATGAGGTCTAACCAGCATTTTATACAACTGCAACATTAAAGGCCAGCTCTTGTACTCTATACCCCTTCCTATAAAGGCCAACATACTATATGCTTTCTTCACAACCTTCTCCACTTGCTCTGCCACCTTCAGAGACTTGTTCACTTGCACCCCCAGGTCCCTCTGCATTTCTATACTCTTAATAGGTCTACCCTTTATCATATACCTCCCCCCTACATTCTTTCTCCCGAAATGCATCACCTCACATTTATCAGGATTGAATTCCATCCGCCATCTATCTGCCCAAGCTACCAGCCTATTTATGTCCTGCTGCATCGCCTGACAATGCTCCTCACTATCCGCAAGTCCAGCCATCTTTGTATCGTCTGCAAACTTGCTGATCACTCCAGTTACTCCCTCTTCCAAGTCATTTATATATATTACAAATAGAAGAGGTCCCAGTACCGAGCCCTGCGGCACACCATTAGTGATCGACCTCCAGCTAGAAAAATACCCTTCCACTATTACTCTCTGTCTCCTATTACCAAGCCAGTTACTTATCCATCTGGCTATCTGTCCTTGTATCCCATTAACCTTGACCTTCTCAACTAACCTCCCATGAGGGACTTTGTCAAACGCCTTACTGAAATGCATATAGACGACATCAACGGCTCACCCTTCGTCCACTGTTTTCGTCACCTCCTCAAAAAATTCTACCAGATTCATAAGGCACGACCTCCTCTTAACAAAGCTGTGCTGCATATCCCTAATCAGATTGCAATGATATAAGTGCCTATACATCCTATCCTAAGAATATCTTCAACATCTTCCCTACCACTGACGTCAAACTCACCAGCCTATAATTCCCAGGGTTATCCCTACTACCTTTTTTAAACAACGGTACAACATTAGCTATTCTCCAGTCCTCTGGGACCTCACCTGTGTCCAAAGAAGAGACAAAGATTTGCGTCAGAGGCCCAGCAATTTCATCTCGCATGTCCCTAAGCAGCCTGGGATAAATAACATCAGGCCCCAGAGATTTATCAGTTTTAATGCTACCTAGAAGCTGTAACGCTTCCTCCCTCGGTATGGATATTTCCGTCAACTGGCCCACAGCTTCCTCAGAGCCAGGAGCTGTCAACAAGCCCCTCTCCTTTGTGAATACCGACGCAAAGTATTCATTCAGGATCTCCGCCATTCCCTCGGGCTCTAAGCACAGTTCCCCTCTTCTGTCCCTAAGAGGTTCGATTTTTCCTCTAACCACCCTTTTATTCCTAACATAGGAGTAAAAAGCTTTTGGATTTTCCTTAATCCTATCTGCCAAAATCATTTTATGTCCTCTTTTTGCCCTTCTAACTCCCCGTTTGAGCTCCCTCCGACTCTCTCTATATTCCTCCAATGCTGTCTCCGTTCTCAGCTGCTTCGACCTATCGTACACCTCTCTTTTCTTCCAAACCAAGTCTTCAATATCCCTAGTAATCCACGGCTCTCTAATACTACCTTTCACATCTTTCCTCTTAGCCAGCACGTATCTTTCTTGCAACATTTTCAGTATTCCCTTGAAAGACTCCCACATGCCTAGCGTGGACTTACCCTCAAACAACTGTTCCCAATCAGTTTCCATAAGTTCCTGCCTAATCTGACTGTAATTAAGCCTTCCCCCAATTCAGCATTCTCCCCCAGGGCAACAAGCATCTTTTTCCATCTGTATCCTAAAGTAGACAGAATTGTGGTCACTGTTAGCCACATGTTCTCCTACTACAACATCAACCACCTGCCCCGGCTCATTACTCAGAACTAAATCCAATATAGCCCCTTCTCTAGTCGGGCTAGCCACACACTGTTCCAACGACCCTTCCAGTACACATTTTACAAATTCCTGCCCGTCCAAACCCCCAGCTCCAGGTACCTTCCAATCCACCCTAGGGAGATTAAAATCTCCCACTATATTGACTCTGTTCTTTCTGCACCTATCCAAAATGTCTTTACATATGCCTTCTTCAACTACCCACGGGCTGTTGGGTGGCCTATAATACACCCTAGCATAGTAATCGCCCCTTTCTATTCCTCAACTCCACACACAATGACTCCTCTCCTAATTCCTCTGTGTTGTCCTCCCTCTGCATCGCTGTGATGCTCTCCCTAACTAACAGCGCCACTCCCACATGAAAACAATCTCCTATATCTGCAAAGTGATAATTTGCTTATGAAATAAATGACATAAGCATTAATATATCAGATAGAAAATGACCATGTTGTGAGAGAGGCCAAAAAATAAACATTGTTGGGGCTTTGACTTGGTAACTTTCGGGTGTAATTGTTTTTAAGTGAAAGGAAAGGTAGTAATTTTGGTGTTGGGTCAAGCTCATTGACAGATATTATTTGAGAAAGTTACAAGTTGGTAAAACAGTGCAATGGCTGAGACACGTTCTTCATTTCTTCATCAGTAAAATGATTTACAACATTGCACCTACTCTCTTAGTTACTTAGCAACTAATTTCCTGCTACGTGAACTTCTTAGTGGTTGCAAGTGGATTGCTTTGTGGTTAGAATTTACATATTAACCCAATGTCATTTAAGGTAGAAAGACCAAAATAATTTTAAATTAGATAATACCTACAGAATTTACATTTTGTTTTTTCTTAATATGTCTATCTATTAATAAAAATCAGGGTTAAATCATTAAGTTAAATAACTTGGAAGTTTGCAAAATAATGTTAAAGATGGTCACAAAAACAATAAGCAGCTGAAATTTATTCTTTACCTTTGTTATTTCTTATATAAAAACAAAATTGGGTGGCACGGTTTCGCAGTGGTTAGCACTACTGCCTCATGGCGCCAGGGACTCGGGTTTGATTCCTGGCTTGGGTCACTATCTGTGCAGGCTCTGCATGTTCTCCTCATGTCTGCATAGTTTCCTCTGGGTGCTCCTTCCACAGTCCAAAAGATGTGCTGATTAGATGCATTGATTACATACTAAATTCTCCCTTAGCGTATCCGAACCAGTTTGTGGTGATCAGGGGATTTTCACAGTAACTTCATTGCAGTGTTAATTTAACCTGTGACACTGATTAAAAACTTTAAACTTTAAAAACAGAGAGTGGTCAAATCATACAGCAGCAAAGGAGGCTATCTAGTCTATCAGACTGGGTTGGAAATTTTTCCTTTCAAGATCATAGTGTTTGCTCTTATTGCTCAAATATTTTGGAATTTTTTACTCTCCCAACTAAGAATATGCCAAGTTCCAAAAAACGCCCATTAACTCAATCGTTCAAATACAGTTCGATGTATAAATTTGTAGTGTTTTCTTAAATGTGAACCAGATTATTATAAAATGTAAACTCCAACTATCATTTTGGCCATATTCATGGTGCCATCACTACAGCGTCCATCCCCTCTCCCCCTCATCCCAATCAGTGCGTAATAAAAATTGGTGAATAATTGAAAATCTCTGAATTTTAGGTTTCACATGGATTGACTGGCGATATGATGACAAAACAGGTAAAGTGAAAAACAGCATCAGTTCAGTTTAATCTTTCTTGCAGAGTGAGGATGCTATAGTAGCAGGCAAGGTGGAAGTCAGGTTACTGGGTTATGCCATGAACCGACCTCTTATGTAAGGCTTTTCTTTCATCACTTGAAAATGTAATAAATATTCTAGAAGGTGAGCAGCCAACTCAAGTTTTCATAATAGACATGGATAGAATTAAGAATTAAGTAAAACGGTTAACATTTATGAAAGTTGTACTTGAATTAGAAATAAATATCATCTAAAAGGTGCAAATTAGGATAAGTAAGTGAGTGGTTTAGTGGTTAGCAGATATAAAATGATACCGGAAATAACACTCATTTACCATTTTCTCCTGCTTGTCTGTAAGTAACATTTTTATCAGTAACATTTACACAAGTATAAAGGAACAAGTAATGCTAGGAAATACAACCAGTAGGCATTGTCAAGATGGGTTTTATTCATCATGCAGCTGCTCTTTTGGCATTAAACGTGAATGGTGAGTACTTTGAACAGTTGATTATATGATGTTTCCTACATTAAGGAACAAGTTAAAATCACAAGGTAAAGGTAGAGAAGATGTAAAAGTGGAGTGCTGGAACTCAGAAACCGTCAAGGCACACAGAGTAGAAATTGGAAAGGCACAGTTACTCCATTATTTTTGCGTTGATTCAAAGTGGTTTTAGGTAAGCTTAGAAGAGTAAAGGCCAAGTTCCAATCTGACTCCCAAGTAACTGCAGAAGACCTGGGAGATCACTTCCAATAGATATTATCAACCAATTTAGCTTCAAATCAGACGTGATGTAAGTTAAGCACAATGCATCCCTACATTTGAAATGTGCTGAGGCAGCCCCTTGAGCAACCTAGGACATTTATAAATTGAGGGGTCATTTGGATAGGTAGCTGATATAGACCAAATGCCTTTTCCTACCCAATGCAGTTGGAACTGGCATTTATTAAGCACCTTCAAGGTAGAAAAATATTCCACAACTATCTAAGTCAGATAGCTAAAAACCTTGCAAAGAAGTGGGCTTATGAGGGTTTCAAAGGAGAGAATTAGAAACAGAAAGGAGTTGATGTTAGGAACTCCAAAGATTTGGACCAAACTGGAGGAACAGCTAACCATTAAATGTTGGGATGGAGGGAGAGCAATGCAGAATTTATGATATAATACTGCTCTGTATGTATTGTTAACTGCTTGATGGTGCCACCTCTACTTTCCTAATATTAAAAAATATAGCTATGCATAGAGTGGAAGTCTGCACATGATTGAGCATAAATTCACAATCTGAGGTTCAACCCATAGTATAGCTTGAGTCTTTCAACTCAATATTCCACTCTAAGATTTTAGTTTGAGACCATTATTTGGAATATAAGTAGTAAAATAATGGATGCAAGAGACATATACAGAGAACTTTTATATCTCCATAAACCCTGACACAAAGAATGCTATTATTTGGGTTATGACATGATGTTCTCTAAAGAAGAAAATATACCTTAATCAATATATTGTATTAATTTTATATTGTTAAAGAAACTTGAGTGATTTAATTACGGTTCTCTTTATTGGGGTTCAGATGAAAGCTAAAATTTGCACAAGCTTTCTGCCATTATCCGAGCCCTTCAAGTCGATTGGGTCCTTGAAATCATCCCCAATGTCCACTATTCCCCTACGGTTGCAGTTAGGCAGACATTTCATATCATAAATTTTGTAGAATGAAATGATGATCTGCAAATTTCCTCTTCTAAAAAGAAATTCTCAGCAAGCTCAATAAAATATCAATTTTGTGTGAATAGGTGGAATAGGAATGCTGTTTTGGGGCAGTACTATACTTCAAAAAATACATAGCTTGCTGTAATATGCTTTGAGGCATCCCATGGCCATAAAAAGTACTATATTAATGTAAACATTTCTTTTTTCTGTTCTGCAAGTATACTATTAGTCACTGCACTGTCTAGTTGGGCTATTAGTCATGATTGGTTTGATATCCCACCCCCAATTCCTTGGAACTCCCTTCCACTGACTGGGTTAACCCTTGATTGTCTAGTGCTGCTGAGCTTTAATGAGAATGTCTATTTGGTGCATACAGCTTCTCTGCTGCACTCCATGAGGCCTGAGCCTAAATTTGGTTTAGTTCTCACACAAGCAAAAAGGGATGGGTGGAGAAACCACATCAGCAATATTTTGAATGGATGTTGGATTCCTATCTGTTTTTCACATCATTGAATTGGCAGCCTGCCTCTTTGGCATCATGTACGGTTTTTGCACGTGCCCTGCTGCATCCCCCCTTGTCACATTACCCCGCTCCCACGCCAACCCCCCCCCCCCCCCCACACACACACACACACACACCCACACAAACAACATATCCAATATATCCTTTGAAAAGCTTTGAAACTTTTAGAATAATTTCTGTGCCTTTAAAGTGGTTAATATACTTTTGACTTCTCCTGCAGTTATTTCTCTTCAAGTGGCCACACTTTATTAGACTTTTAACTGCGACACTTTAGGTGTTTCTTACATATCTGATCACCAACCTTCTCACATGTAATCAGTAGCACTAAGAGCCATGGGCGGCATGGTGACACTATGGTTAGCACTGTTGCCTCACAGCACCAGGGACCCGGGTTCGGTTCCTGGCTTGGGTCACTGTCTGTGCAGAGTCTGCACATTCTCCCTGTGTATGCATGGGTTTCCTCCAGATGCTCTAGGTTCATCCCACAGTCTGAAAGACGTGATATTTAGGTGCATTGGCTATGTAAGTTCTCCCTCAGTGTACCTGAACAGATACCGGAGTGTGGGGACTAGGGGATTTTCACAGTAACTCTATTACAGTGTTCATGTAAGCCTAATGGTGACAATAATAAATAGACTTTAATTTAAATGCTCTTCATGGGCGATGTCCATTCAGTCTAGTTCCTCGTTGTTTTAGCATGTGTAGTCGCAAGAATAATGGGATCTTAGCAGCTTTTTAGCTGGGATCCTGAAACAGCTGAGGACAGCTGGAGAGCGACAGTGCCCATGATGTTCTGTGATTACACCTATGCAGATGGAACCTGATGTGATGAGACCTGTATCTGATTTCCCACCATATTTTCTCTCACTAGTTCCAGCAGTAACTGTTTTGCATTTGAACAGACTGCAAAACCTCATGTGTTTTAGAATATGAGCACATTTGCTTTTTATCATCTCATTTTTAACTAAGAGCTGAGCAATTAATGACATTAATTCATTTTTGCTGGGATTCAACTTTATTGATTTTAAAAAAGTCTATAAAATCTGCTAAATTAAAATCCCCATAAAGTAGCAGGATTTATAATATTGGACAGATGTTTGTCTCCAGTGTTGAATTTGAAAAGGTTTTGAATACGGTGTTAGTTCTAGCCTAGATTTTAATTAACCAGATGTTCACATATACTGGCTCTGGTACATGTTCATGTACTGTACATGAATGTCATCTCAACTGAAGAATCTTTGCACTTTGTGGTCAGATACAGTACATAGAAACAATGGAAATACAGTGGTCAATGACAAAGCTGCATACATAATGTTATTAGTTAAGGAAATCACCCATTTAGTATTGCTATGATCAGGTGAAGAGTTGTTGATTGGTTGCCCTCTTTTTTTCTCTCCTCGTTTGACCACAACAGGATTTAAAAAACAAGATGTACTTGCCAATTCATTGGATGTTTAACTGTTTATGCGCTGTGATCATAGAAGACACAATCAGACAGATTTCCTTGAGTCTTAACAAAAACATAATCTGTTATTGTACTGAGCCCAGTCTAAGTAAAATAATATATGCCCTGACTTTGCACACAACCACACACATAGGTTACAGAGTGGGGAAGGATAAATTAAGCAAGTTTTTAAAACATCATTTATGAGACATGGGCATCGTTGGCTAGGCAAGCATTTATTACCTATCCCTAAGTTACAGGTCAGTAAAATTAAAGAAATATACAGTTCATGGAAGCTGGTAACTTGGCTGGCTTCAGGCTGAATTCAGAGTGCTGCTTCTTTCTGTTGCTGGTCTTAATGCTTCTGGAATCAAGGGATTTAAAGTTACAGATGAGTGATTTATCTGTTCTTCTGGAACAGTGCTGCTGGGTTGAATCCTTTTCACAAAAGCTCTATTTATAGCACCTAGAATAGTACCACTCAACAGACAAAATGCAGCAACTTGAATGCAGAAAGATAGAGAGAACGAGGAAGGAAAGAACCCGCCCTGGGCCTTTTTCCTTTAGCATCTTGGCTACGTGGCCTGTTCTGCAGAGAAAACAAGTGCTTACAATACATAAAAGTTTGGGTTCTCTCATGATCTTATCTCACTAACTTCCCAGGGTTCCAAATACAGCTGTAGCCAGTGCATTCCAGTAGTTGCTTGATTAGATCATGTCTGGGAATCTGTCTCCCACTTAACTTACAACCTTTAAAGAGGATTTGGACAAGCACTTGAAATGCCATAACATTCAAGGATATGAGCAAATGCTAGAAAATTGAATTAATCTGACATTAGTGGTAGTTATTGTTGGTGCAGATTCAATGGAGCTAATGTCCTTTTCTGTGCTGTACAACTCTATGAAATGTTCTCATTCCATAAGATATTATTACCAGCTGAATAACACTGCAGAAGTTTGGCTCACAGGTATAATGGGAGATGGAAGGTTAACCCATTGGATCTTGTTGGTTCCTATAAAAGAAAGAGGGTTCTATTTAGATGTAGCTTTTGTATTATATTGTTCCCAACTTCATAAAGCTCCATCTTATTTGGTCTTAAACAGGACATATCTAGTCCCTAGCCAGGTATCATGCTGCTTATTTCTCTCTATCCCTTGATGTTAGAGAGGCATCAGAGAACCCATGCAGTAGGAATCGAAGATGATCATAACCTGGTATATTTGACACAAATAATCCCTTCAAAGAACATTACTGTAAAACAAAAGCAGACAAAGGAAACTTTGACATCCATGGGGGACAAAAGAAAACTTATGTATGTTTGTGGATTGGTTTTCATCGTGGTGAGAGTAGAGAATCTAGCAGCAAGCAAAAAGTTGGAAACTTGCTGGCATAAAAGCAATTTGCAATTTTCTCAATAACAGGTTAATGGTGGAATGGTTATTCCATTACCTAGTGGCAAAAGTGCTATTTGCATTCATTTACACCTTATGAATGCTCATTTAATCAGTTGCTCGCTGGAATCTCCTCATGTGTTCCAATCTTGGGTCATACTAGCAAGAAATGATATTGGTTTCAAACACATTTGAAAATGGGTGACGGGCACAAGTCAGACCTGAATTTGCTTATGACTTTGAGATGAGTATGCCATATGATTTTGCTCACTCTAGGAACTGAGAACCCATTGAGGAATGAGAGTGTTGGGAAAGCAAACTTGAAGCTTCTGCTGCCATCTCATGATGCAAACATTACTGTGGCTGAGATGCGGTCAAGGCTAGGGATCTCCTCCTCCCGTGCATGTCTTGTCTTCTGTCATTAACACAGAGGAGACACAAATAGAATACCAGTGTTGCTGAGCTGCCCTCACTTACTGTTCCTTGAGGAAGAAGCTTTAGAAATGCTTAAGTCACTCACTTAAAATAAAGATTTAAATACATCTCCCTGACATCACACACGGGTGCAGAAAGTAGTTCAATGAAAGTTGATTTCACAGGAATGTTCATCTCAGAGTAAGACACTATCACTGAGTAAGAGAATGGCTAAACTCAACATTAGAGGACACCAATATACAAAATCACAACACCTTCAGTTGACCAAAACATCCGCATAACTATCAAATGTATTCACAAAAATGTAATGTCTTTGTAGTGAAAGTACACCTGAAAACCAGAAGTGACATCCAAATGTTTTTATTTTCCTAACTCTAAAACTATGCCTTGGTATATCAGAGTGGAGGCAGGGTGCTGAATCCTGGTGCTTGTGATAACCTGATGCCTGGAGGTTCCAGCCTCTGACTGAAGTTCCTCCAGCGGCCTATGTGGCTGGGGTGGGTGCAGTCACAGGTAGAGAGGATTGCACTCTGAGCAACTGCAGCCCCTGGAGTGTCCGGCTGACACTCATTCTCCCCCAAGGGCCCCGTCTTGACTGCTGCAGGAAATGTGGACTTTATACCCATGTTGTTTATATCCTGGCGGTGCCTGCCAAGGTGTGTGACCGTGGAGTGCAAGGGCAAGTTCAAATCCACAAGACCTGCTGGATCAAGGTGATTGTTAACCTTCTCACTCTCAAAGCACTTGATGTGAAGCCACAGCATCAGGCAGAATGCGAACAGACCCCTCCATTACTTGCTCCAGTCAGCTGAGTGAATGCTGAATCTCTGCTTGAAGTTCTCCCTCCAGCTGCTGTTACATCTTGAGTATTGAGTTGATGGCCACTTCCAGACTGAATGATTATCTGGCCTCTGGCAATCTCCAGAGCCCCCTCTTTGGATGTGGTCTAGGGGCTGGACTGCTGTCCACTGCTTAGTGGGCCTTGATCAGCTGCAGCCTAGAAAAGAGAGCTTTTGAGCGTAAAACTGCATGTGACTCGCTGCAAATTTTAGGATTTGATGAATTGATGGAACTGCAAACCATACAGGTTGCTGGGAGAGGGCAAATTCCCCCTCTTCATAGGAATGATCCCTATCTTTCCCAGCCAGCTCAGACACAGCCTCCTTGGATTTTGTAAGGACAATGATCTCAAGCATCCCTCCCCAAGTCGTGATCTTTCCCACTTATTGTGCATCAGCTTGGCCTATATGAAGACAAAAGAATGACATATGATCAAAGGGGTGGACAGAGGTTGTGT
This sequence comes from Sphyrna mokarran, assembly GCA_024679065.1. Lineage (NCBI taxonomy): Eukaryota > Metazoa > Chordata > Chondrichthyes > Carcharhiniformes > Carcharhinidae > Sphyrna > Sphyrna mokarran. The sequence continues at coordinate 43,649,518 of JAGIQG010000013.1, forward strand.
AAGCTGTATGCTCCCTGTGTGTGGTCAGCCACCCCCGAAAGCCCAGAGATAATAGAAGGGATGGTTTATGATGTGGAAGCGAGGGAGGGAGTTTTGATGCATATCCCCGCAAAGGGATGTCTGAGATCTGTGAACGGAGTAGCCATTTGAGCACAATGCCGTGTTCAGAACTTGATATTGGAGGAAATTAGAGGATGACTTACTCTAACAGAGCAGATCAGATCTTTTATCCTCTTCTTTCACTGGATGCCTCTTCTGGCATAGTTGTCAGTTGCACTGACTCCCTGGATGATGACATCAACGGTTAGAGACATGAGATTGCTGCACTTCCTTGAATCATCTCTTGGGTACAGGATGTGCCTGTGCATTCACATTCCTTTGATCAAGGCTCAAAAGCTTTTCTGCAACCTTCTTGACATTGCTAGCTTTTTCCCTCAGGCTTTCTGACATGTTAGACATTTATCTGAACATAGGTGGGCTGGAGAGGGTGAAATGTATGTTTTGGACAGGTATTTAAATATGGCGCCCACTGATGGAGGGCAGACAAATTACCTTCCGATCAGCCAGGTGATTTGCCCAATATACACCTGTGCATAGTTAATGAATTTCCAAGTACGGAATCCGATATGAATTTCTGTCACTCTTTCTTCTTAATTTATAAGTTTAAAATCTGGTCAAAAATACTTTAAACTGACTGTAACTCAAACAAAAGGAACTTCCTGACATTCAGAACAGTTGTCATCTTGCTACCTTTGAAAATTTGCAGATAACAATTGCGACTGCAGAGGAAAGGAATTGCACAAAGATCTTTTACATTTCTAAGGCCAATGGAGGACAAAGGACCCTGAAATCTCTCCTAAAATTACTAACGATTCAAACCAAAGTGGCAAAAGTGGAATCATATCACATCATTTCTCCACCTCCTCCAAACCTCGCAATCCTCCCTGCCACTCCCCAGATTGGGAGTATCAGTTACTTTGTGGATCTGCAATGCTCAATCTTCCATCAACAAAGCAATAGCTCAGAACCAAGACTTGGTCCAAGTGAATGTCTTCTACCGGAACTTCTGAACTTCTTTACTAGTGCCTAACAGACTAATTCATCTCTTACATGCCTAGCCTAATGTGGACTCGATAGTGTGGATATCAGGAGGATGTTTGCCTTTGTGGAGAGTTTATAACTGAGGAATAAGTCTCAAAATTAGAGATCTCCATTTAAGATTGAGGGAAGGATATATATTTTCTCTCTTATACAAGTAGTCAGTGGAATTCTCCAGAGTGCATTGGAGACTGGGTCGTTAAATGATGTCAAAGCTGAGTTAGGTAGATATTAATCAGCAAAGGAGTTAGGAGTTGTTGGGAGTCCGGGCAAACAGGAAATTAAGGGTGGAGGCAACAATCAGATAAGACAGATCATATCAAATGGTAGTGCAGGTTTGAAGGCCGTGTGAAACAGGAGAGTGGGGAGAACTTACCTGCTTTTCTCTGAAAATGTAAGCGATAAGCTTCCCCTTATACATTCCTATCTATTTACTACAATGATAAGGATAATTGGGCGGCTGCATCATGTGTGGTTAATCATCTACCAACTTTTTTATGACTCACCAAAGTTGAATTCCCCCTCCTGTATCTCAGTTCCTTTGCGGTCAAAATAATTTGAAACAAAATGAAACGAAAGTCTGAGTGCTAAAGAGACAGGAAGATTTTGAGCATGGCCTTACCTGTTGTTGATGCCTTTCTCCTGCTGCAGCGAGGTCGGAGCATTTGGTGCTCAGCCAAATCTCTGTTCACTGTAACAAGATGGAAAAGTCCCACTGACATGAATGGTGATAACATTCCGGCCTGTGCCTCAGAGAGATATACAGAACTATACAATTAAAAATATGTTTTGTTTGTAATTATAATTCCAAATTTATCACTGTCTTCTGAGGTCAGACATTGTAGAGAATACAGATAGAGTAATTCTCCCTGCCCAGGCAGCTATGCAAAATTCAGAAGAGCGTTGACTACTGCACCAGAATAAACATTTTCCAGTCCATGTACTGCCTGTGGCCTTTCTGAGATTGCCAATTTGTTGCAAGTTATGGGTATGTTGCATCAAGAAGCACTAAGAAGTGAGTGAAAATGATTTAATTTGTATGTGGTGCTTGCAACTAATGATGCCTAATCGTTGCTGTTATGTTTGATTCAGGTTTACTTACCGTTCTTTCATGTGTGAACGAGCCAAGCAGAAATGCTACTCTTGGGGAAAACATCTTCCTGAATCCAAACTACACAGACTGCGAAACATGTTCCATTGAATGGACATTTTCTTCAGAGTCAAAGAGCCGTCGCATTTCCTCTTTTATCAAAAAAGGGGTGAATTCTGGAACTATCTTTGGTGCATTTAAACACAGAGTGATTATTGAAAATGATGGCTTTTATTTACGACTTCCATCTGTTCATTTTAATGATACAGGAACATATATCCGAACATTTGCAGATTCAAGTGGTATGGAAACCTGTGTAAGCATAGTAGTTAATGTATATACAGGTAAGGTCACAGTATTCTGAGAAACACTGTATTTCCATAATGTTTAAGAACTTGTTTTAACAAATAGGATGAGTGGGCATTCATTCAGTTGATTAGCAATGCTTCTTTGTCAATTTGAGACATTGGAAAGTCACCATGAAACTAAAGGATTGTCAGATATAAGGATAAATTTGCTCAGTGCTTTCTCTGCTCTGCCATTTACTTCAGCAGAGTTTTCTGCTCAACGTCCAACAATGTCATAGTGGCAAAATAGAAAAAGCTCGAAGAAATTTATTTTTCTAGATTTTTGTTCTCACTTTGTACCTTACATGCTTGTCTTCTTTCAGTCAATTCCAGGCCACGTGTTATATTCTAGACTTGTGAGCTCATAGTTTACCTCCCCAAACTTGATACAATACGGTTATCCCTACCCACCCCCACCACAATGCCCCAGCACACCCCTATCTCCCCCCTCCATTTCAATGCCTCACCACATCTCCAAGCTCTCTCCCCCCACCCACCATTGCACCTGCCCAGAGGTGCATGAGAGCAGTGCCAATTGACATATTTTCTCAGGTTGACTCAAATGACAAGAATTTGCCACAAACATAACACTTTGGCAGTGGTTAAAATGAGCTGAAATCATCAAGTACAGTATGCAGCCATTAGCAGTTTAACTCAAGTCAATTATCCATGAGTTCCTGTTTGCTGCCTCTTTTCACAGCTTGTCTAACACTTGCCTATGTCTCCCTACTCCCCCAGTCTCGCATTTCCCTCCCCACAAACAATCTTCTTTTCTTAGACTCAAGTCTTGCACTTGTCTCCCAACATGTTGAATTCTATGTTTCTCTCAGCACCCCAAAGCATCTTATGCCTCTATCTCCATTAATTTTGTGCCCTCTGCCTGAACTCCTGATCTGGTGTCATCTCATGAGGTTCAAAGTAATGATTTTTCATTTTGTTCCACTGACATAAGATAATTTACACGAACCCACTCCAAATTCTGGAACACTTTGACACAGCTAAATATCCCCAGGACTTCTCCTGCTTCACTGTTTAACTTTGGTGGAAGTTGATTTGATTTGATTTATTATCGTCACATCTATTGGGATACAGCAAAAAGTATTGTTTCTTGCTCACAATAAAGATGAAGCCTACCCTTCAGAGAGTACATAGGGAAAAGGTGAGGGTGCAGAATGTAGTGCTACAGACACAGCTAGGGTATAGAGAAGGATCAGTTCAATATTTAGTTCCATTTAAAGGTCTGATGGCAGCAGGAAGAAGCTGATCTTGAGTGGGTTGATACCTGATCTGAGATTTTTGAATGTTTTTCCCCACGGAAGTGTGTTTGTCCGGGCTGTGTGGGGTCCTTAATTATGCTGGCTGAAGTTTAGCACATAGCCTTGTCAAGAGCATTTCCATCCAACTTCAGCTGATAATACAGGGATGGGCTGGGAAAAGTCCTGGGAATATTGCTACTCACATTTAGTGCTGGATCTTCAGAGGTGAAAATAATGTCTTCAGTCACTTTCCTCAGTGTTACAGGTTTCAAAATTAAATTCACATTTTTTTAGGAAATAAAACTCTGTTAATGTTTGACAACATTATGACGCTTATTGTATTAACAGAGTTTTTACACCTGCAGGAAACACCCTTCCTGCTCCTGGCTTATGAGCAGAGGTACACTCAGGTAATTTTTCTTTTTTCCAAATCAGTTTTTGTCTCCCCTGATATAGTGAATGTGGTGTCTGTTCTTTCAAGACAGTGCAGTAGAAGTGCATTACCTGACTTGAGGGACTAGTTAGAACTGAAAGTGATTGATTGCCCCAGAGGGTGGAACCCCCTCTTGGGCAGCATCATATTGCAGTCACATAGTTAATGTCATTAAGACTGGAGCACAATCCAAGGCAGCTTAGGGCTGCATCTCCTGTACCTAATTTCTCTTATCAATAAATACCTTTCATTCTGAACAAAACATGAGATCTCTTGACGATGCCGGCATGCCCTGACATAATACTTGAGCTGCTCAGTATTAAACTTGTAAGACAGGTTAAATGTGAGGTTTTCTGCTTTATTCTAACACTTAAATGCTACTCTGCTTCTTGGAAGTAGGTTGCCACCCACAGTCCTGCTTCTATTCAACAGAAAAATGGGTGGACAGGCATTAGATTGGAGAATTTTAATATTTTTAATTCACCCAACTCCCAGCCATTTATTTCCATGGATTGAAATTACCATCAATGTGCTTTTGTGCTTTATTTCAATAGTATGGAACTTGCTGCCTGCAAAGACAGTAGAAGCAGAGATATGCAGTGACTTTAAAAAAATTGGATAGGATACATGGGGAGAACTGAACTTTTAGGACCATAAAGTTAAAGCAAGATTACAGGAATGGAGCAGGACTACAGCAAGAGGACAGGTTTACAGGGATGGACACAGATTACTGGTAGAGAGTTGGATTAATGGGGTAGAGCTGAATTCCAGGAAGAGAGCAGAATTACAGGGATAGAATCTTGGAATCCCTGCTCTGCAGAAATGGGCCATTCAGCCTATCGATTCTGCATCATCTTTCTGACAACGCATTTTAACCAGGCACTGTAACCCTACATATTTAAAGTAAAAGTAAAAATAAAGTTTATTTATTAGTCGCAAATAAGACTTACATTAACTCTACAATGAAGTTACTGTGAAACTCCCCTAGTCGCCACACTCCAGCACCTGTTCGGGTCAACGCACCTAACCAGCAAGTCTTTCAGAATGTGGGGGGAAGCCCGAACACCCAGAGGAAAGCTAGGGAAAATGTGCAAACTCCACACAGACAGAGATCCAAGCCAGGAATTGATCCTGGAACCCTGGATCTTTGAGGTAGCAGTTCTAACCATTGTGCTACTGTGCCACCCCACTCATCCCCTGACCTACACATCTTTGGACACTAGGGGGCAATTTAGCATAGTCAACCCACTAACCAGCACATCTTTAGACTGTGGGAGGAAGCCAGAGCATTCAGAGGAAACCCACACGTAGAGAAATACAGTTTCCACACAGTCGCCCAAGACTGGAATTGAACCCAGGGCCCGCGTGCTGTGAAGCAGTAGTGCTTAACCACTGTGCCAGCGTGCTGCCATTGCCATAGAGCAGAATTACAGGAATAGTGCAGGATTACTGGAATAGAGCAGGATTACTGGGATGAGCAAAATCACAGGGATAGACCAGGATTACTGGATACATGCAGGATTACCGGGATAGAGTAGGATTAGAGGGATCATGCCAGATTAAAGGAATAGTGCTGGATTACAGGGATAGAACAGAATTACAGGGATGGAGCAGAGGACTGGGACTGGCTGGCTTGCTCTCCAGAGAGCCAATCCAGATTCACTGTGCCGTTGGTCACCAATATTGCCTTGTGATTTCAAAATTCTATTTGTTTTTAAATTTCCCTAAACTGCGTGCACCATCAGCAATATAAAGCTGCAATCAACCTGTTCAAAGTCTTATCACAATGTTGTTTTTTGCTGTTCTTTTCTGTTCTTCTTTCTTTAATATATATGTGTTTTGAATAAAGAAAACACCTTCCTCACTGAGCATACTGTTATATTCTGCTGTTGACATCATTAGTAAAACAACCTGAACTTTGTTTTCAGCGTTCTAATTGTAGCAGTTGGAAGAAATAATCTGATCTAATACACACTGGAGGCTTAATTCCCTTATAATATGATGTTATTTTCTGGTAATCAACAGCAAATTATCACTCCATAAAGTGCAGTGATTATTTCATGATCATTCATTCTTCATTCTTTATTGAAGATATCATCACAGAATAAATGTACAGAGTGAATCTACTGATAACTGAGTACAAAACTAAAATGAAATTAAACTGTTCTCACAATTCCATCCCCTAATGTATGGTAGGTATATAAAATGCCCTGAAAAGTTATATCACACCAGCTTGAGAAAATGACAGGAAGCACCACAGAGATTTGGAAAACTGCAGATTCCAAATTTCTGAAGATATGCAGGTTAGGAGGATTGGCCATAGTAAAATGGGTGGCATGGTGGCACAGTGGTTAGCACTGCTGCTTCACAACTCCAGGGATCTGTGTTCAATTCCCAGTTTGGGTGAGTGTCTGTGTGCAGTTTGCACATTCTCTTAGTGTCTGTGTAGATTTCCTCTGGGTACTCCAGTTTCCGCCCACAGTCCAAAGATGTGTGAATTAGGTTGATTGACCATGCTAAATTGCCTGTTAGTGTCTTGGGATGCATAAGTAAGAGGGATTAGCAGGATAAATGTGTGGGGTTGTGGGGATAGAGTTTGGGCAGGACTGTTGTCAGTGCAGACCCGATGGGCTGAATGGTCTCCTCTTATACTGTATGATTTTGATGATAAATTGTTCTTTATGTTCCAAGATGTGTAAGTTAGGGGATTGGGGGAAAATGCATGGGGTTATGGGAATAGGGCATGATGAATGCCTGGGTAAGATGCTCTGTTGGAGAGTTGACACAGACCTTTGGGCCAAATGGCCTCCTTCTGCACTATATCCATCTCTGGTCTTGACTGGGATATTTCAGCCCCATCAGCATGATGGTGGGACACCATGGTTAATCTGACTGTCCTTGAGTAGGACTAAGAAAATGAAAATAGCCAGCAAGATATAAATTCACTTTGAACAGTATCATGAAGCAGGTAATAGCAAATCAGCATTGGGAAAAGACATGGGGTGGAATGTAAAAGGGTTTCGGATCACCCAATTTCCCTGTTACCCAAGGAAAATTTATAATTTGAGTCCCAATCTACTTAATCCAGAGGTTGCTTCCCAGGAATATATTAGATGAACTTTAGGATACTTGGCAAGGAAGTATAGTTATATAATCTACTGAGATTTACCATTATTTCATTATGGGCTTTAGTCAGGAGTTTCCTGAATTTCGCTCAAGTGGTTTATGATGCCACTGGAATTCCACAGTGAGATTCACATCTGATGATCAGACTTGATAATTCATTATTCTCTCGTTAATACTGCTTTAAAATGGCAGATTAATTAATCTAATTACAATGACATTGTGCTGGATTTTGAAGTCGTACTGATGGCAAAACTATTAGCATTCACAACTATTAATTACCCCCTGAAACCGACAGCAACTTCTGGAGTCCACACATGCACAAACACGGAAATCCAAAAAAATGCTGACAATATTTCTACACTTCCTCAGAGTACACAGTTGAGATCTTCCCAAATCGCAAGCAACTAAAAAGTTGCTTAATGGCTAAGAATGTGTGATTTTAGACCAATTGTCTTAATATAAAACCCTTTGAAAATGTTATAGCTTGGTCAATGATGTGTAACTGGATTTTAATAGTGTACTATGTATATCATTGTAGCTAAATAGTTTCACATATCAGAGTAAACCAACTATATATATATATATAGAGTTAAATATCAAATATTTCCATTATGATTAAAAAAGTTATACAATAATGTGATTTTAAAGCTTGTTTATGGTATTTCAACTTTTATGCTTGATTGCTTCTCTATGTTCCAACCTTTGCTCTCTGTAAAGTTTTAATTTGAAGTGAGGAATTCAGTACATTTTATTTTCAGTTTGCATTCTGAGAATATTTCATGTGTTGGGTTTGTCACCCTGTTTGAAGATGCCACTATTGCTCGATGGCTGAAGATCCCTTTCACTTGGCACCAGATTCGAAGTGATATCAGAAAAGGGAAAATTCACATCACAGAGATTGCTGGAACTTTATGGGTAGCTTTCTTTGAGGTTATTACTTTGCCATTGACTTGTAAGACTTGGGCTACTGTTCAGTGCTGCTCACTATCAAAATACCTTCTCAGTGTATTCAAAAGAAGCAGTGTAGTTTAATCTCCTCATTAACACTATCCTGCTTTTAATAAAACATTCCATTGTATGTTAAAAATGATCCACAGTGGCTCTGTGTTGTGGAGGGAAACAGGTATAAAATTACAGAGTATTCAGATTGATAAGACTAAATTTCTTAGCAGAATTTTAGGTTTTATCTCAGGAGGTTGAGAAGATAAAAGCCAAAATGAAATGTTGGGCAGAATTTTCTCAGAGAATGACTCTGTGCCATAATGAAAACGTGTGATCTGTGCTGGTATCTCAGGCATGTGCCACACTATAATCATCCCACACTCAGTCATTTTTTTGGAGAGTGGTGAGTTGCGAACTGGTGCTAAGGGCTGTGGGGGGGGGGGGGGGGGGTGGTGGGTAGGTATCAGGCCTAAACGTGCTAGTGAACCCAACTTCAGAGCACTCCCATGCTGTTTTGTGAGAGTCTACCGATCTCATGGTGTACTGAGAGAATCCTTCCTAACCCCATGGATGTCAGGACCTACTGCTCCGCCCTACCATCAGCAGCATGTTTCCCAACTCCTCCCTGAAACATGTCACCAGCACTGGGGCTAAACCAATGGGGTTCTCCTATCATGGTCTCTGACATGCACCCCCCTCCCAATCTGGACCCTGAGATGATCCATCCTTGCATGACCTCTCCACATGGCCCACCATCATCATGGCCCTCACCTAGAGACCACCCCCTTGGTGTTGCATGTGAGACACTGATGTGCCACTTGAGCACTGCCAGATGGATGCTGACTAATGGGAACTGCGTGGCCATGCCCCCAGTGACCCAGGGCTTCCATAACCTCCAAGCCCCCTGGTATGGCCATCGCACCAGGTTAGTGGAGACTAGTAATGACTTGTGCCAGTGTAACCTCCCGCTTAAGAGGTGGGGACATTCTGGGAGGGGAACAATCATGTGCTGAACTCATTAATGGGATTGAAATCTAGTCAATCTCATACTAATGGGGTGCAATTCACTGCGTGTAATTCATGGAGGAGGGCTAGGACAACTGCAAACTGTTTGGTACTGGGTGAGAAATTAATCTTTCGGTTTGCATGCCATTCTCCAGTGTGATCTGCAACAGGCATGGCGAGATCAAAGAATTGCCCCTAGTGAATTTATATAAAATTTTAATCAGATTCAGTTAGAGCAGAGATCAAGTGTTAGGCTGCACAACATGGGAAGGGTACTGACGATTTAGAGAAGATACAACCTGGATACACGTACGTTGCCTGATGTATAAAAAAAACAAAGAAAATTTGAGCAACGAACAATTGAAAGGACACAAATTTTGGGGTTCTATGTATTTAACATTAAGAAAGAATGGGATAGGATAAATTGAGACTAAATGTAAGTGATTTGGAATTAGTAATTTTCTAAAGAAAACAATTTCTTGAAAGAAAGGATACTGAAATTAAGGGCCAGAAATGGAGAGGAGGAGGGCAAGTTCTTGTCGGTGAGGGGCTCCCTGCCTTTTGTCAGCCATCCTTCTGAGGAATGAGTGAGTAGAGCAAACACTGGGGGCAAGGTGGTTGACAGTGGAAGGTGAAGAGGATGCAGAATTGAGTTGGTAGTTCAATGGACAGAAAAAGAGCCAATTAGATAGTGGGAAGGAGAGGGAAATAGGAAGGAGTGGAGGACAAAAGGGGAATACGAAAATGGAGGTAAGATGATGTGGATTGCATCTGTTGGTGGCTTTTTCCTCATCACAGCACATCGTGCCATTTACCCTGCAGGAGGAAGGACAAGGCAGGGAGGGTCAGAAGAGGATAAGCAAAGTAAATAGAACAAGAGGGAGAAAAGCCAAAGAGCAAAAGAAGAGATTAGTAGTTCCTGAATTAGGTTATTAAATTGAGCCACTGTGCACTTGCAGTGCCTGATGATGCACTAGTGTAACATTTAAATAGGCTTCAAAGTTAAAATTCAGGTACAGCAAGGAATTAGAAAGGCAAAATGTATGTTATTATTTTTGATAAAGGGGTCGGATTACAAGAGTAATGAAGCTCTGCTGAAATTATACAGGGTTTTGGTGAAACTACATCTGAACTATAATGCATTGGTTTAGTCTCTTTGCCTGTAGAAGGATGTGCTTGTCTTAGAGAAGGTGCAATAGAAGTTCACTAGACTGATTTCTGGTATTAAAGAGTTGTTCTATGTGAAGGTAATAAGTAGAATAGAATAGATCTGCACTCTCTGATATTCAGAAAAATGAGAAATAATCTGATTGAAACCTGTAAAATATTGATAGAGTATATGCTGAGACCTGTTCTCCCTGGCTGAAATATTAATAACTAGTGGGCATAGTCTCATTATAAGGGGTCTGCGATAAGCAGGAACATCTTCGCTCATCGGATTGTGAATTTTTGATATTCTCTGATTATGTTCAAGTCATCAGAATGGGGCTCAAACCCAGAACCTTCTGACTAAGAGGTGAGAGTATTACCAGCTGATCCATGGCTGCCATTAAGTCACTTCAACCTATTTTAGACTGATGATATAGACAGGAGCTTATTATATACAATCTATTTTAGTTAATACTAATTGTGTTAACGTTAAGCATGGTGGAACAATGGATTGAAATATATTGGAGCATTTCATGGGTACGGCACACAATTTTTTCTGATAACAAGATTAAATGCTTCAGACGAAAGATAGAATTGGAGGGCTATCAGATGGCTGATGTAACAGGCATTATCTTTATAAAGTAGAGAAAGGTTTTTAAAGCTTCTGCATGAAATAATTCCCATTTGAAAAGAAGGAAACACACACATGTATTTGTCATCACTATTAGTGACCCAGAGATATCTGCAAAATCATTAAGATTTGCATTGTTTTACCATTGGTCTACAGCTGCCAAAGCTTAAGTTTTTGAAATCCCTCCTTAAATCTTTCAGCTTCTCTAATGTTTCTTCTTTTAAAATGTTTCTTAAAACCTATCTCTTTAATCAAAGTTTTGGATGTCTTTCCTGATAAATCCTTATGGAATTCTGTCAAATTTTGTTCGGTAACTCTCCTACGAAATCTCTCAAGACATTACACTACTCTTAACGGTATTATCAAAGTATAAATTGTTGTTCTTGATCCCTTAACTGTTTCGTAGTCTGAAGGTGACTTATGTGGATAATTTTAGAGGTTAAATGGTGTGTTGGTGTTCAATCATCAATGATAGAATCATATAATCCCTATAGTGCAGAAGGTGGTCATTTGGCCCATCGGGTCTGCACAGAATCTATGACAGTGCATCTTACCCAGGCCCACTCCACCTTCCTCCACATTGCCTGCCTTATCCCCATAACGTGGAGATGCCAGTGTTAGGATAAACACAGTGAGAAGTCTCACAACACCAGGTTAAAGTCCAACAAGTTTATTTGATAACTTGTAGCGCTTACTATCAAATAAAGCTGTTGGACTTTACCCTGGTGTTGTGAGACTTCTTACTGTGTCTATCCCCATAATCCCATCCATATACCTCAGTAATCCAGCTAACCTCCATATCTTTGGACACTAAGGGGCAATTTAGCACAGCCAATCTAACTAAGTTGCAGATCCTTAAACTGCTGCCCAAACTGCACACAGAAAAAAAGGGAGCAAGTCTGTTACATTTTCCCATCAAGATTGGGCTTGGCTCCCATCTTAGGCTGATTGGGAAACAAATTGTCCCTATAGTGAGAGTCTTCCATATTAGGAATAACCTAAATCTGTAATAGGATAATGGAATTGCTACTATATAGTTGTGACGGCAGCGTGGGCTCGTTGGGCCGAAGGGCCTGTTTCCCATGCTCTTAAAAAAACATGCTGATTTTTCTCTAGTCTGTATTTAAGAATAAGAAAGGTGGCACTCAATGCTGCATTTACCTTCAGATGGGATGTGAGACATATTTCTAAAATTTCCTCTCTTAGACATGTTGAGGAAAAACAGATAACAATTTAGCAAGAAATTGAATGCTGAATAAAGAAAAGAAATAAACTGTTGGACTTCAACCTGGTGTTGTGAGACTTCTTATTAAATAAAATAAACCAGTTAATAATATTCAATAGTTAAAAAAGGAGGACAGAGGCAAAATGAGTTATAAAATACCAAGGGATATTTCGCACAGACAAAACTTTCAGTATTTTAGTGGCATTGGGGAATGGACTGTTCCCATTGTAACCAAAGCACAGGGCTGTCTCACCATAGCTGACCCTGCCCTGAACACATAAAAGTAGGATTGGATCTAATCAATAGAAATCAGTGGCCCTGATATTTTCCCCTACATGGTCTAACCACTTCTATTATCAGAAAACCAGCATAACTCTGGTTCACTCTCCTGACAGTTTAGCTTATGTTTTCCCCAATTAGGAGCTGTAACTACTGTCATTGGTGTTAAAGTCACTCCAGGTGGCAGTATGACTGTTTTAGAATTGTTTCTTGATGTATCTATCCTGTTTAAAGTAGTAATTAAAGTATATTCCTCAAGATGGCAGTATGTTTGTTTTGTTGGTTCTGACATGCAGAAAGGCTGAGAAAATGTTTTAAACTCCGTTTACCCTGTGTCACCCCACTTGATTTATCATTTGTCTCTGCATTTGCTAGACTCTCGGTCATTTGTACCTTCTTTGTTAATTAGATTGGATAATTCTGGTTCTTATCTCCTCGTTGCCATCGATTGCGAGAAGATTAAAGTTCAAGATTTGTAAGGGAATCCATTATTTTACATTACAAAGATTCCATTGTTTAGCTCCTTTTAACAAAAATGATTTAATGGAAAGTCACCCAGAAAACGCGCTTTAACTAAGTCTTATTTCAGTTGTATTCCGGTATTTTCAGCAGACCTACTGGTTCCTATTCCCTATTCCGTGAGGCAGTTTGACATTGGGCTTGCCAAGTTTCAATGTATGCTTCCTTCCTGCTCCCAGCACAGAGTCACGGATGAGTGAGGTGAGCACTCAATGAAAAGAGCTCACTTTTAAAAAAAACTGCTAGCAGCTCAGAGGTATTATAAATAAACAAATAGTGCTGCCAAGTTTGTCAGCTGAAATCTGCCTCTTATTTCCAACAACTCTTGCCTCAACACTCTCTATTTTGGTCCCAAACAGAAAGCTACACTACTGCTCTCCCTACCCTGTGGCAGCTGACTCTTGCTCATCAGGCAATGTATCAAAATTCTTAGAAAATGGATACAAATACAACATAATGGGGTGAATTTTAACTCCTTCCGCCTGGTAGAGACAAGGCAGAGTGGTTGTTTAAATATGTTAGGGGCTTAATCATGCACATCCTGCCCTGACCAGACTGATCGCAATTTGAAACTTGCTTGTTGTCTTATCTTCTTCTGCAATGTTCTCCTGCAGGAGAGAGGGGTTAGTGTTGGTGACAGCCATACATTCTGTTTTCAGCGTGGTTCAATAATGCAGATGTTCTGCAAGAGAGCTGAGGGGTGCAATAGTGGGGAGAATAGAATTTGCAGAATAGAATAGGAGAAGAATGATGTGAAGTCAAGTATGGTGGAGTAACTGTGGGAGATAGTGAAGGGAAGCTGGAGAATTGCATCTTGAGGAGTGAGGCTGATTGTGCCATGAGAAATTGGTTAAGCTGAAAGATAAGTTATCTGTTTGACAACCTTGGTGAGGTGGCTGGACAGTGTTCAGAAGTTCGACCATGTCCTAGCAACTAATTTCTGGTATGTTTCTGTGAACATAAGAACATAAGAACATAAGAAATAGGAGCAGGAGTAGGTCATCCAGCCCTTCGAGCTTGCCCCGCCATTCAACAAGATCATGGCTGATCTGAAATGGATCAGTTCCACTTTCCTGCTTTCTCCCCATACCCCTTAATTCCTTTGTCTGTCAGAAATCTATCTACCCATGTCTTAAATATATTCAGTGATGTAGCCTCCACCACTTCACTGGGCAGAGAATTCCAGAGACTCACCACCTTTTGAGCGATGAAATTCCTCCTCAACTCTGATCTAAACCGCGCCTCCCTTATTTTGAGGTTGTGCCCTCTAGTTCTTCTTTTCTTTCTAAGCTGGAAGAATCTCTCTATCTCTACCCTATCTAGCCCCTTCATTATCTTATATGTCTCTATAAGATCCTTCCTCAGCCTTCTGAACTCTAATGAGTACAGACCCAGTCTATTCAATCCTTCTTCATAGGCTAACCCCCTCATTTCCGGTATCAGCCTAGTGAACTTTCTCTACAATCACTCCAAGGCCAACATATCCTTTCGCAAATGCGGCGAGCAAAACTGCACACAGTACTCCAGTTGCGGCCTCACCAGTGCCTTGTACAGTTGCAGCAAGACCTCCCGCTTTTATATTCTATCTCCCTCGCTATAAAGGTCAACATTCCATTCACCTTCTTGATCACCTACTGAACGTACAGAATGGGTTTTTGTGATACGTGCACAAGGACCCTCAGGTCCCTCTGCACCGTAGCATGCTGCAGCTTTTCACCATTTAAATAATAATCCCTCCTACTATTATTTCTACCAAACTGGATAACCTCACATTTGCTAACATTATACTCCACCTGCCAGGTCCTCGCTCACTTACTCAGCCTATCCAGATCTCTCTGCAGACTTTCCGTGACTTCCACACAATTTGCTTTTCCACTCATCTTCATGTCATCAACAAATTTTGTTACTCTACGCTCAGCCCCTTCCTCCAGATTGTCTATGATAATGATAAACAGTTGAGGCCCTAGCACTGATTCCTGCAGCCTTGTGTCCCTTGTCTCCGCACCAGTTCTCCAAACGAGTCTTAGTATTATTAACCTGCCCTTTCCCTGCATCCCTGCTTATTGTTACTGATAAGTTTCAAGTAATCATCAAATGCCCTCTTTAGTGCTTTGACTGAACCTGCTTCCGTCACACTTTCAGGCAGTGCATTCCAAACCCAATCCATTTGTGTGAAAAAGTTTTTTCTAATATTACATTTGCTTCTGTTGCAATTACTTTAAGCCTGTGCCTTCTCATTTTTGATCCTTTTACAAACAGAATCAGTTTCTCCCTATCTGCTCTGTCCAGCAGCTCATAATTTTAAACACCTCTACCAAATCTTCTCTCAGCCTTCTCCCCAAGGAGGCAAATGTAGGGATTAAATACCTCTATGTAAGGTATAACATAGTCTAATATAAATGAATGGTCTTTCAATGATGCCCCTGTAACTTAACATAATTTCAAAATGCTAACTTCTGCTGTGCCTGTATAATTTCCTTTTCTACTTCCCAAAATGTCCATCATTGGTGAGATTGATGAATTACTATCTTTTTGTGTTGAATGGTAAATTATTTTATGATGTTGTGAGTGTCTACTGCCAGTTATGTTCACACTTCAAACTGATTCCATTTAAACCCTTATAGACAGTAGACAAAAATTTGTTGACTCATCAGTATAGGCAGGATCAAGCCCAAGTCCAAAGATGAAAGGACAGAACTTAACTTATTGTCCTGTTTAAAATGAATTGAATTGGTAGGAACCAAAATTAAGCTTTGGTTCCAGTTTAGTGCAGACCTCCTGCTTTGTATCTCTGCTTAATAGAAAGGTTAGTAGGGATGGCCAGCATTGTTTTGAGATATGGTTAAGTAATTCTGGTCTGGATGCTTTACAAAATCTACCAAAATTTAGATTCAAGTGTGAATTTTATCTCAACTGGTTATAGTGATCAAAATTATACATCCACGATTACCCTGGGGAAATAAAAAACCCAGGAACACACAAACAGAGCTAGGCCATTTAATCTTCAAGCCTGTTTCACCATGTAATGATATGTGTTTCAATTCCATATATTTATCTTTGCTTTTTATCCCTTTGGTTAATAAGAAAATAATCAATCTCAGAAATTTATGACATTTATAATTGACCCTGCATCAATTATCATTTGCAGAAGAAAGTTTAAAATTCTGCCACCTTTTTTGTGTGGAAATGTTTTGTACTTCCACTCCTAGAAGGTCTGGTTCTAATTTTTGGACATTGCCTCCTGGTGCTTGACTCCTCAACCAGCAGATATAAATTTCTATCCTACTTGTTCTTCTTCATATCTTGAAATCTGCAATCAGATCACACCTTACCTTATCGATTCCAAGGAATACAACCCTATTTTGTGCAACCTCACCATGTAAGTGAACCCCTGAAGTCTGTGTATCATTCTGCTAAACCTATACTCCACTCTTGCTAAGGCCAATTCTGTCCTTCCTAAATATGGTGCCTAAAACTACTCATAGGCTCCAAGTGGTATCTAACCAGAGATTTGTAAAGCTGAAGTATGGTTTCAACTCCTTGTATTCTAAGCCTCTCAATATAAAGGTCGTCATTCTATTAGTCTTTTTGATTATTTTCTGCACCATTCTGATGATCTGTGCATCTGAATCCCTAAGTCTCAGATCTTCACTGCTTTCAACTTTTCACCATTTAAAAAATGCTTATATTGAAATCAATTTACTTGAGCTTTCCTTATTCATTTAATTTTATGCTTTCATCTTCGTTACCTAAGATGACCCCAGGTAACTCAGAAACATAGGAACTGGTGTACACGCCTTTTAGCTTAGTGCCATTAGCAAGCCTGGACTTGTGGCTTTGTATCCCATCATCATTAATACTTATGTCTGTACTGCAGATACCATGAGGTACATCATGCTTGATCTATTTGGGACTATATTGGCCACAATGTCATGCTAGAAATCCTTGGAAACCCAACCCCAGTTGTTTCTGAGAGCCCAGACTGAAATCTGAGAGTTAATGAATTGCTGTTGGGCTTCCAGTCCTTTAAGAGATGAGATTCTTCCTCGAGGATTCGCCACTGCTGGCATTGCACTCAACCAGAATGAACAACATAAATGCAGCAGCCCCTGGACAAGATAATTGAAGCCATGTTTGCTGAGTTGGCCAGGCAGGATCAGCAAGGGGGATTGATTGATGAGTGCTAGGGGTTTGAGTGTTGTCGTGGAGCAGGCCATTATTTTTGCGGGTCTGCTATAGGCCATAGGGTCCTAATCAAGAACACTTTTCCCCACAAACAAAAACTCACAAGGAGGCCACCAGCTTCTACGGTGCAGTCATCCCATGCACTGGAAAATCCTCCCATCTCACCCGTGGTAAAAGGCCACCAGCAGCAGGAGGAGGAAGCCATAATTAGCTGCTCAAGGTCTTCAATTAGACCATGGGCGAGAGGACCATCCTCCATCTTTCCCACCACTGATAAAATTTCACAGCATCAAAAAGACAACGGACACCCTAGCCTCACTAGTTTATGGCTCTCCACACCCATCCCCCATCCCCTCCCCCCCATCCATCCTTGACGATGCCATTTAGTTCTGCCCAATTAGAGTACCCACCCATTATCCCCACTCTTTGTCTTCTATTGCTCATTCAATTTCCCAACCAGCTCGGTGCCATGTGCCAGCAGGTCATTTGCCATTGCAAAATCTCTTGTGCACAACCTTCTCTTTATGCAAGCATTGATAGTTGTTTCTTTTTCCACTAATGTCCTATATTCTGTTATTTGCTCCCTAAATCCCTCTGTCTCTCCACATCCACTTCTTCTTTAAACTCCTCCAAATCCCTTTGCCTCAGTTCTTGGTCATTTCTCCGAACATTCACTTCTTTATCCATATCTGTCTAATTACACTTCTGTGAAGTGCCTTAGGATATTTTTCGACATTAAATTAACTTTATATGCATCAAAATCACATTGATACTCGGACTATTTAGTAGGGCCATATTTATAAGTTTTATTCCTGCTGTTTTGAGGGTTTCAATTGGGTTAAACATTTGTGAACATTAGCTTTAGGCTTCCTAACCTTTAGTCATCGTAGCAGCTTCCAGCCAATCTGAATACTCTCTACAATTGCTGCCAACAGCCACCTAGCTACTGTTGGGTTGTCAAGGGAACAGCATAAAAAACAAATAGCTGTTGTTGTGGGAATGTCAGAAAACAACCAGCTGTAGTGTTAATGCAAATGCTATTTTTTGGTATTTGATTGTAATTAGAATGCAAAAGAACGGTTTATTTTACTAACTGAAGAAAGCTAAAATGTAAACAGGAAATTGCTTATTGGTTAAAAAATGCTTGAACACTGATGGAGTGAAGTCAGGTGTGAAAAACATTGGGAAGAATGCCATTGGATGTACTTGCCAGTTGACTCCTTATGCGTGTTGAATAGAAATGTTTACTTTTGCGAGAGAAACAAATGAGCAGTGTTTCTGTAGAACATTCCTACATTGACAAACTATTGAATAATCAGTAATGAAGCATTAGAAGAAATGGTAACAAAGTATTGTGAATACTGGAAAACCCACACAAAAAGAGAAAATACTGAGCAGATCAGGCAGCAGCTGTGGAGAGAGAAACAGAATTAACATTTCACATTGATGACTGTTTGTTATGAATGGCAAGTTGACCTATGGGGTAACTAGTCGGAATCCATTATGGAGACAGAGAATGAGGACGTGGACTTTGGCAATCATCTTTCATCATGAAAACCTGGATCTGAAATGTTAGTTCTGCTTCTTTCCTCATAGATGCTACCATATCTGCTGAATATTGCTAGCACTTCTTGGATGTTTAAAATACTGTTTGCCTTCAAATATTTTTGAGGCATGCCCATGTTGACCAAGAACAAATTTCAAGTCACTTCCCAAATCTGTTTTTAGAGCTGTTACCTATGCTAAGTGAGAGCAAAATGTTCCTCTGGACTGCCTTTGAGCAGGCATGTTCAAGTTTTGCCCATTTGGATGCAGGGACACAGCAAGTAAAAGACACATAAAAGGTTCAAATGCTTCAGTTTGACATCAACCATGGGCAAGTTTCTAGGGACAATTATTCTGGATAGAACTAGTCGTCACATGAAAAAATGTGGGTTGATTAGGAAAAGCCAGCATGGGTTTCTAAAGGGCAAAATGTGTTTACCTAACTTGTTGGAACTTTTGAAGAGATAACTGAAGATTGATGAGGGTAATGCTGTTGATGTTGTGTATATGGACTTTAAAAAGACATTTGATACTGTGCCACACAACGTACTTGTGAGAAAAAATAAATATAAAAGGGATAGTAGCAACATGGAAACTAAATTGGCTGAATACAAGGAAGTACAGATTAAAGGTCAATGGATATCTTTCAGGCTGAAAGAAGGTTAGTAGCTGTGTTCCCCACGAGTCAATACTGGAACCCTTACTTTTCCTGATATTAATTAATCATCTAGGTTTTGGTGTGCAGAGGACAACTTCAAAGTTTGCGGATGATATAAACATTTGAAGTATTGTAAACTGTTAAGAGGATAGTGTGGAACTTCAAGAGGACATAGGCACATTGGTGGAGTGGGCAGATAGGTAGCAGATGAATTTCAATGCCGAGAGATATGAAATATTGCATTTTGGCAGGAGAAACATGGAGAAACAGTATTAAATTAGGGGTAAATTTCTTGGAAGTGCAGGACCGGAGGGACCTGGGTATAAATGTGCATTGATTATTGAAAGTGTAGGACAGGTGGAGAGAGCAGTTAATAGAGCAGATAATTTTCTGGGCTTTATTAATAGGTGCATGAAGTGCAAGAGCAAAGAGGTTATGCTGAACCTATACAAGACACTCGTTAAATCTTTGTGTATTGTGTATAGTTCTGGGCACCGCATTATAGGAAAGATGTGAATACAATGGAGATAGTGCAGAAGAGGTTTACAACAATGGTTATAGGGATGGGAAACTTCAGCTATACGATAGATTGGAGAGGTTGAATCTATTTTCTTTGAAAAGGTGAAGGTTAAGAAGAGATTTGATTGACATGCTCAAAATCAGGAGGGGGCTGGACAGAATACATGAGGAGAAACTGTTCCCTTTTATAAAAGAATCAAGAATGAAAAGACACAGATTTTGAATGATTTGAAATGATTTGCAAAAGAAGCAAATGTAATGTGAGGAAAAACTTTATCAACAACAAGTTGTTCAGATCTGTAATGCACTGCTCATAAATGTGATGGAGGCAGGTTCAATGTCAGAATTAAATGAGTATTTGAATCAAAACACTGTGCAGAGTATGGGGAAATGTCAAGGGAATGGCATTCAGTCATGATGCTCATTTGGAGAGTCAGTATAGACATGGAACAAAAGGCCACCTCTGTGCCGTAACAATTATATAAGGCTGAGTCAAGAGGAGCATGCGGTTCTTCCTGGCTTGCCAGTGCTCCAGGCCTTTGCCTGCAACCAATGGATAAACTATTCACTGTCCTCTCTATACCTTGGTCTTTTTAATGGAGGCTGCAACCAGTGAGACAAATTCAATCCTCCTGGAATAAGGGCAGCCTTTGGAGATGCAGCCCACATGTACAGATGGTTTTGATTGGTTTCCAATCTTTTGGATCAGGTGTGTGCTTTCCAAAATAGAGAGACAAATTTCTATCTCTCTATCTCAACATTGTGTTTATAGAATCCTACAGTGCAGAAGGAGGTCATTCAGCCCATCAAGAATGCACCAACGATAATCTCATCCAGGCCCTATTTCCACAATACCAGGCATTTACCCTAACTAGTTCCCCTGACACTAGGGGACAATTTAGCATGGCCAATCCACCTAACCTACATATTTTTGGACTGTGGGAGGAAACCAGAGCACCCAATTGAAACCCATGCAAACACAGGGAGAATGTGCAAACTCCAACAATCAGTGATTCAAGCAGGGAATCGAACCCTGGTCCCTGGCACTGTGAGGCAGCAGTGCTAACCACTGTGCCATTGTGCTGCCCTATATTATATTATTATAATGTAATTTGGAAATATCTGCTCTTTGCACTTATACATACTTACTTGCTAACAAATCTTACTATCAATACAATGTTGTTGAAAATATCTTTTACAATTAGTATCTTCGTAAAAACTTAAATAAATCCTGTGCTATAACTTCAATCTTCAGAGAATCAGAGAAAAATGGCTATTATCTTGGTGCTGGCATATAATACTTTCATTTTCATCCATACAACAATTTGAGGACTCAATTGAACTTGTCTGTCCCATATTTCACACTCTCTGCATGCCAGTCCCATTTCTCACACTCTCTACATGTTTGTCCCTTACCTGATTGAAAAGGTGCATGTATTATTCCATTACTGTGCTCCTAACACTTGCAGGGCCTCATTGTCAAATTGTCATTTTTCTCTACTGACATTTATACTCACACAACTGCATACTTCACAGCTAAAATATTGATCTTTCAGACACTTATAATGATTACTTCCTTCAGAAGTGCTAAAAGATCATTATTATAGCCGTTACATTTTTGTTACTGTTAACAAAATCATTCCTACAAATTTACATTTAGAAGCTACACGTTCTCACAATTTAATTACTACTGGGGAAAGAAATGTTTTTCCTCTTTAGGCAAAACTATTAAGTTTCAAAAGGTCAACATTCACCCTACCTTCCCAGCTTTCACTGTGGGCAGTGTAAATGATCCATACCATACACTTAATCCACATCAATCCTGTTGTCTTCTATGGTTCTTAACCTGTTCATCAAACCAGTGGGGAAAACACCCGCTCATCCAGAAGGAGCTCTTGGATCCCTGCTGCTCTTGGCTGCCCCAATTCAACCCATTCACTCCCTTTCTGACTGCAAGGTTCTTCTGACTAGCTATTTACCTGAGTGCCAGTATCTTCTCCTTCAGGTACCTGGTATGGTGACCTCACCTCCAACATTTAGCCTGTCAACCACCAATCACTTTCTGCTGGATTTGGGGTGGAGACAGATAATCAAAAGAAGACTAGGTGTTAACATTTCTCAGGCCTGATGTTACATTGACATCATCCAAGCAACTTTCTGATTTCTGTTTGAAATGGTAGACAATATTATCCTATAAGGCATAAGATGTGGAATAAAAAATGGAAACAATCAAGATTATTCATAGGCTAAATTAAAAACTTTTTTGGAAAGTGTCCAGTAATTAATTTTTTGTTATGCTGACCCTTTTCTTTCCCCCAAACAATTCAGTCAAAACCACAGAAGGGCAGTCTCCAATATTAACATTCATGTTTATA
The DNA here is from genome assembly GCA_024679065.1 of Sphyrna mokarran. Taxonomy (NCBI): domain Eukaryota; kingdom Metazoa; phylum Chordata; class Chondrichthyes; order Carcharhiniformes; family Carcharhinidae; genus Sphyrna; species Sphyrna mokarran. The sequence goes on from JAGIQG010000013.1 coordinate 43,671,900, forward strand.
TGCAGCGAATCTCAGCTCTTCTGAAGTGTGCTATCCCTAATTAACAGTACCACTGTGCAGTAAAATCCTATCCACCTGGAACAAGCCTTTTAGAATTAATTTCACAAGGGGCATCCATGATAGCCTTCAATAAATGTTTAATCTTTAGAATTTAACATGAGACTAGACACATCTTCAGGTCCCTGCTGGTTTGTAATATATATGAAGTCTTGTTAAAAGAAAACATGGAATCTAAGAACAAAGATTTCAAAGGGAGGAATTGGGCTGCACAGCACTCATTTTTCAGGCACTAAATACTATGAATGTATTTATTGAAGTAAGGTGCAAAAACACCCACAAAGTCAGCTTCTTAACTTGAACACTAGGTGTGCAGTATCCCACTGTTAGGACCTGGACAGCTTAACCAGGTTCCACCCTGGGAGGAGCTAGCTCTATCTCAGGGATCACATGACCCAAACCTTTACAGAGGCAGTACATATCCCTCTAGATCTTCAAGCAATGCTTCTCTTGCTTGGCCTACTCCGGAGGAGGAGACAGGTATTACCCTGCTGTACGGCTATCAATATATATGACAATGTAATGCATACAGCACTGCCAGTCTATTATGAGGGAATAATACTTGACACTGCCTTTCAGACGAAAAACTGAAAAGGAGCACAGAAAAGAAATTTGCCATCCTTATCTGATCTGGCCTACTTGTGACTCTAGAGTCACAGCAATGTGGTTGACTCTCAACTGCCCTCTGAACAAGGACAATTAGAAATGAAGCAATAAATGCCAGCCAGCCTACATTCTCCATCTACTTTGTTGATATTAAGTTCGATTTTATGGCAATTCATAGAATGAACTAATATCAGTAATTTCAATCCTACATTGTTTTAGAATATGCAGAAATATGTTTGCGAAGAGAAATTACTTTATATGGGATTTTTATAAATTTTCCCAATATCCTATTGGAATATAAACAATATTAGATTTTTGGCTGTGTTCTCCAACATTACACATTGTGGGATTCACCAGTCCCTCTGCTGTGTATGAAGATTAGGTTAAGTCCCAAATTCTTTGTTCTTGCTGGCAGCAGCCATGGGTTGGAGAATTCCAGCCTTTGTATATCTCATAAATTCTGTTGTAAAAGAGATTTCTTGCTGAAGAGATTAATGTGGAACTAAGTACAACAGTGCCCACAGTGTGATGTAAAAGGGCACATGACACGAGACTAGGGGGAAATCATGTATTAGACATATCTATTGACGACAGTTCCAAATTTAGATCTTACACACAATGAGGGCAATTCTGAAGTCTCTGGGCCCACCAGTCTCTCCACCCTTGCTAGGAGTGTATCACTCCAGGAGGATTTATAATAGCTCCCCATTTGTGGAAAACTGGCTGGCTGACCCTGCTGAAGTGAAGGGGGTCTATCAAGGCTGTTCAGGAGATCGGGAGTTTGGGAATATGCCCAGAAGATTGCCAGCTTGGCAGTGCCAGCCTTATCCCTGGCACTGCCCAGGGGCAAAGTGGCAATACCCAGGGGCATCTTGGCACTGACCATCAGACATCGAGCAGTTCCAAAGTGGGGAAGAAACTCTGAGGTGATCAGCTGGGGTGTGGGGTCTCACTGCCCTTCTGCACTCAGCAGTGACGGAGGGAGGCCAGCAATCATGGTATGCAGAATAGGTTGGCCTGCTGGGGGAAGGGAGAGGTGGGGAGTGGAGGGAGTGCCAGGACTGCAATAAGGCGGGTGGTGGAAATTGAGAGACCGGGATTTCCATTCGGAATAGGGGAGAGATCGAAAAAACCAATAGTATTTACTCCAGTTTTTACGCAAGTGGGCACTGAGAACTTTTTTGGGAGAATCCCGGCTCACATATTTATATATTTATCAGTATTTAATAAACACTTACTGTTAAACTATACAAGACTCTGAACCTCTTCAGCAAATCTACTAAACTACACACATCTTCTAACAATTTCAAGTTCCTACAGGAACTACACAGCATGTGTAGCTCACATTTCTATTGCAAAATGGCAGGCAATAAGTAGTGAAAGGTCAAGGTTATAGTTTGTGGTTTTTCTTTATTTTGTCCCCATCTTTGCAAGGCAATGACCCATGCTGTGGTACAGCCCTCCTCTTGGCCATGTTTATTGCCTAGCGTAAGAAAAGCAACCCTTGTACAGAGATGGCAACAGAATTCCCTGTTGGTGAACTTTCAGATGGCACATGTCTCTGTTCTATGGAATGAGCTGTGGTTCAAATATTGAATTCATGAGCCTTAGTCAGGGAAGAAACATACAGGCTATTTTTTGTTTATTAGATCACAACGCCACAATGTCTATTGACAAGCAGTTTAAAGAAACAAAATGCCACAATCTGTGGTTGAACAAAAATAAACAGGATACAAGAGTCTACACTTTTCCCTTAAATTATGAGTTTTTTTTAGCACTCTCCTTGTGTGCGAAGATGACAGTTTCTTCTTTCCTTTCCTTTTCTAATTCACTTTCTTCTCACCGTATAATGACTAAAGAGATTTCAGTGTGAATTTTACAGCTAAACATTTATTCTTTCTTGATATCTTTTAGAATCCAAAAAGGAAGAGACTTCTGAAATAAACCAGTTGAATCCAGAGGAGAATCACTCAAGAACAATAACATACATTTCAGGTAATGCTAGACATTGGTTTGAATCTTCCTTTAAGTGTGATTCATGAACCCTTGGACTGATGCTTAGTTTTATTTATTGTTACTGTACACTGTCACGCTTATTTAAAAATTCCTGAGACCAGCCAGGGAAAATGGCCCTGTAAAATAAGCATAGTTGGTCTGGAAGCTTTAGCAGAACTGGATTAGATTCTGATTTTGAATCTGTGCCCAAGCCCAGATTTTCACCAGATTTGCTGCCCATTTGCAGATGGTTCCTGAATGACTGGGAGTGGAATAACTGGGAAAGAACATTCTATTAATGCTCAACTCCCACTGCCATTTCTGAGAGTTTCATTGAATATGCCCACTAGCTTTTGAGCAGATGTATGCAGATCATGGCCTCATGATAGGAATGTGTTGAAACATTTATTTCCTGTCAGTCAATTAATAGCAATTCTGGATATCAGGAATGTCTTTGCATCCCAGATATCCATCAATACTAAGGCAATTGGGGTAGGAGGTTATTTAATGAATTTAATTGGTCAAATCAGAGGTTTAAAATTACATTAATAAGAATTAGTTAATTTTAAAAATTATTACCTAATACACAAGAGATGTGCAGGTTAGATTGACTGACCATACCAAATTGCCCCTTAATGTCAGGAGGACAAGCAAGGTAAATATGTGGACTTATGGGGATAGGACCTGGGTGGAATTGTTGTTGGTGCAGGCTCAATGGGCTGAATAGCCTCCTTAGGCACTGTAGGGATTCTGTGATTACAAACATTATAAACCAAAAATTAAGATGTGAAATAAACTCACCCTTATTCCTAACTGTGTCCTCTGCACATTTGCACAATTGTGTGTATTTTAATATATTTTGAATATATTAATTTTTGGAAGAAATGTACAGAACTCTATTCAATTCTACAACAGATTAATTAGCTCCAGACAATAGGACTGAAAAGCATGGGGGTGGGGGGGAGGGGAGGTGGGGGGGGGGGGTGATATGTTGAACCATGAAGTTAGATCTACAGTGGTTTCAGCCTCCAGACTTCCCAACCCATTCTGTTAGTCAGCCTGCCCACAAGTCTGACTGCACCAAGCTTTATATAGTCTGTGGTATTGAACATTCAGGACTTACTTACACACATTGACATGATGATCACATAAACAATTATACTCAAGGGAGCTTTATTTCATTATCTTCTGTCATAAACATTTGGAGCTGGAATGGTTTCCTGTATTGTGGGCCATCGTCACTCATCTTTGGTCTTTCACAAATGATATTCACTAATAGATCAGTTTCCATTAGAGACATAACTTTCATTTTACCCAGCAACACTCACTGTATTTTTTTTATATTATGAATGCATTTTGAAGAATGTCTTAATTATAGGTTGGGAATTTATGACAAATTAAATATTAAAGCTATCTTTTCGAATAAGGTGTGAAGTGAGTTTTGTTTGCTAATTGAAGATTGAGGAGTTTTATCAATTACTATTATGTATGTTTATAATCACAGTATCAATCATTGGAACCATATTTGGAGTGATAATACTTGTTCTGCTTACTTGGATTGTAAGGAAATTTACTGGAAAAACAAGATTATCAGGTAAGAAAGTGAAGTTCTATGAAAGAGAAACACATTGATTTAATTATTAGATATTCCTAAATATTAAAGGTTTGGGTTGTACTTCTTAGTCACTAATGTCTCATAGCAATTTCTTGTTCCTGTGAGTTTTGCCTTAACTAACAGGCAGAGGTAGTTAAAGAATATACATTTCACGTTGAGATATCTTTAAAGTGATATGATAAGGAAAAAATCTACACACGCCTTTTGCCTGTGTACTTTTTTGGGAAAGAATGTAGATGTTTTTTGTATTAAATGGGATTAGGCATTTCAATGAAGCGTAATGGAATGGTTCTACTTTGGACACCAGTGATGGTGATGATTTGTAACCAAAATCGCAAATAATGGGCAGGGCATTGAGCCCACATTGGCAAGGGGCCCAAGATCCTGAAGTTGCAGTTCTCGCCAGCGAGAATGCAATTTTGGATCTTCTTCACCCCTTGCTGACAACATTATAATGTATTTGAATGTATTTAAATATGATTTAACATGCCCCCTTGTGCCATATATTGAGATGTTAACATTGTTTACAATAAGTTAAAAAAGACATAAAATCTTCCCCCTTTTATTTCTGATGTTGCTAAGCGAGAAAGAACATGAAGAATCTCCCCCCAAGTGACTTTAACCTTAACTTCAGATTGATTATATGCCATCCACCACCTTAAACATTCACTTCCGCCACTAGGACTTCTATAATATAAAGTTAATAAGATGTCCTCAATTAATATGATTTAGTAAAATGACAATGAGAGATAGGGTAATAGCATATTAGTAAGAGACAAACTCTTGTTCTTTCAATGGATGAATATCCATCGACAACAATGAAAGTAAAAGAATGGGTGAGATTGTGCATCCAAATATTAAACCATACTTATAGTGACTCTCTTTACTTCAGATTTCAGTGTGCTGGTTCTCAAACTTCATGCTGCTAAATGTTGCTGTTTTATCCCTAAAGCCAAGTCAAAGGCCTAGAAAAGGTCTCATGATCTAACATTTGGATTAAGGATGTGCTTCATGCATACCAGGTTGCAAAATCTGAGCTGCAATTGTGTCAAACCAACCAAGAAGCGTCCAGTCAATACTATCTTGTTGTTGGCATAGTTAAATAGATCCTTAGAAGTGCTTAGTGAATGTTGGATTACAAATTTAAGTAGATCATTTTAACTCCTTGAAGCATTGGCAGGGCTACGCTATATAAGTAATGATTTGATTTGAATTTTCCTCTTTTACATTTGAGCATTAAATAATTGCCTGAATGGAACACATGGAAAAAAATCATATATGTGAGACCATATACTTGTAACAGAGTTAATGGGAGGGGGATGCGATTCTCCCAACCCGCTGCACTGCTCTAGCTGGGAGACATCAGCAGAGGCAGTTCAGCAGCCTCTGTCCATCTCTGGGACCAGGATTTCTGGCATCATCAACGGCACAGATTTTCATATTGAAATCCTCATTTGAATATCATTAGTGTGCCTGGACAGAAGTCTCCAAGCCTGCTATCATCTAACCCCCACCACCAGGGGTGTTTCATTTCAGCAACGTTTATAACAGCTCCCCATTAATAGACAGCTGGCAGCCTAATACCATTGCAGAGAAGGAAGGCCATTGAGGCCACACAGACGGCTGGGGGTAAAGGGGGTGCCCTCTGGGCATTGCCAAACTGGCAGTGGCAGCCTTGTCTTGGCACTGTCCAAGTGGCAAATTGTCAATGGCTAAAGGGCAGGTTGGCTCTGCCTGGTGGGCATTGGGCTGGGCCGGGCCAGTGAGCGTGGGGCCTAAGGAGGAAGATCAGTGTTTGTGAGGAAATCAGTGGCAGAAGAGAAGGGAAGGGGCTGATTGGAGCTGACCATTGATGTGGGGAAGGGAGGTGCTGGGGGGATTCGGGGCTGCAGGTGAAGGTGTGAGTCAGGGAGATCAGGGCTGTCAGTGGTGGGGGAGACATCGGGAGACATCCAGGAGGCCAGTGATTGGTGGGGGGTGGGGGGGAAAGTGAGAGGACCGCAAGGCTAGTGATGCCGAGTTGCAGGGCTGGCCAGCAATTGGGAAACCAGCAGTGCACAACTACTGCTCGTGCACTGAGCTCTATTCTGACAAATTGGCGTATGTGCAATGGCCCGCTCAGCACTATGCTGTCGGCCTCTCCAGTGGGAATAGGTTCTGCCCACAGACTTATAGCCTCAATCAGCGTGAAAACAATGGCAATTACTCCAGTTTTCTCTTAATTCAGCACTTAATTTTTTTTTGGGAGACTCTCAGCCCTGGTCTTTCACCATGACTGTGTTCCAGGTAGTATTTCATGGCCAAGTTCAAAATGGAAAACTATGCTAATTTTCTCCAAGAAGACATAGATGTATTAAAAGGGATTCTGAGAAAACTATTTTATTTTCTGGGCCCATATTCTAAATTGTATTCATAAACTGACTCAGCTAAGATTCTTTATGTGGAACTTGGGAGGCAGAATGATGTAAGTCTTTGCAGTGATGAAAGCAACTTATAATATTGATTTAAATGTACTTAAAGTTCAGCTGTGATCACAAAACTAGAGAAACAAATACAAACTAGTCAACTCTTAGCTGAGGCTAGGGGTTCAGCTGTTGCTTTGCCCAAGGGGGTGTATTGATGTGTGGAAGCCTGGATGCCCAGCATGAATCCTAATAAAGAGTTAAAGTTAAATTAATTAACTCATTTCAAAGTGTGGCTAACTTTTTGACTAATAGTGGATTGAGGTTACAAAGATCAGTTTAGACTTAATTGTTAAATAGGAAATAGTAAAAGGAATATTGAGAGCAATTCTCTCATCCCACCTCACTGAACAAGTAGCACAACGAGGCAGGAAACATCAGTGTGGCCAATTTGCAGGGTTCATGCTGAGCATCCAGGCTTCCACTCTTCTCCCAGCCAAAGTTTTTTCTCATTGATAGGTCCATGTTGAAAATCAGCATAATGCTGATTTACATTTGTTGACATAACTTAGCATGTCATTAGTCGGTCTGCGACTAGGATCGCAACTCCCGTTAACGTCTTCCCCTTCCACCCAGTCGACGTGACACCATGTTGGTGGGGTTTACAAATGTTGTATAAAAGTTGGGATTTGGTGTGGCAGTAGTTTAATGGTGCTCCAGCTCCGGACTGTAGGGGAGATTGGAAGCAGGGCCTGCAAACTTTCTGCTTACTGTGGGCACTTCCTGGAGAGCTAAAATGCCGTCCCCAGTCCCAGGGATGTTCCTTGTAGTCTCTGTAAGGTGGGGTCCTTTATCGCCTGATGGGGTTTTGGTGGGGGTTGGAATGCATCATGTGCTGCTTGAAGGCCCATCGATTCAGGCAGTTGGTGCTCCAAGCAGCGGCGTTAACACAGACACTGATACGGCATGTACTCTGTGGTGAATGGGAACACATCTTGTCATCATTAGGGGTCTATCCCTGACCTGCAACGCATGACTAGAAGGGAATGCTGTAGTTTCACTCAAGGGTGCGCAATGGTCACTGCCACACACCAAATTATATATTCTCCCTGCCAGCCATATTCATGAAGCCAAATGCAGGCAAACTAATCAGGTGATGCATGGCATCAGATGGCTCCCTGTGAAATGAAGGGTAACCATGAAAGGGGTTCCATTCTCTCAATGTGTAAAGCATGTGTGACCATTTCATGAAAATCATGTAGATCTGTGCCACCAAGGAAATGTTCATGGCAGCGATGCACTGAGGTAAATGAACATCCCTGGGCTCTTCAAAGGCCAGCCTAGGCTGCCATGATACTCATGGGGGACGATGACTTGCTGAGATCACAGCTGATGACACCAGTGTGGAGGTCTGAGACCAAGGAAGAGGCCTGTTGTAATGAGGTCCACGCTATCAGGCCGGTCCACAGTGAAGTGTTGCACAGGCCTGTTGAAGATGTGGTTCCGCTGCCCAGACTGCTCTGGGGATTCCCTCCAATACGACCCTGTGCACTTTATTCTGTTCTTAACATTTAACAAATACTTAACTTTGACTACTGGTAACTTGGGGAGCCGAGACCCGGAGGGCCCCTGCTGACTTGCGAATGACATTGATGTTTCTATGCCACCCAGTTCATCCAGCTGGTGCATATCAGGTGAAGGTGGGCACATCCGAGGGCTCGGGCACACGAAAGTCTGCCGGAGCAAAGGACCCAACAGTCCCCAAGCTATATGCCGAGCCTTGGGGTTTGTTCACCCCGAAGCTGGTAGAGATGCATCAGCAATCCCGAAGTTTGTGAGGAAGTGGGAATCAGGAGATCTTGGGGCATCCAGAGTTCCCTGGATGGAAAGCCCTTCCTCCTCCCTCAGTGTGCCCATAGGTGCTGAGGATACTGTATGGGATGCCAAGGTAGCTGGAACGATGTTCAGAAGTTCTGGTGTTACCTGGCTCTGCCAGTCCTGGGGGCCCAGATACATCTGCCCCGTGGCCTGTAATCCCTCCGCCCTGGCTCTCTGGGGCATCTCACCAGCTCCCTGAGCTGGGTTAAATTGTTGATGCCTGACTGCCTCAGCCTGCTGTGTCTCTAGAATCCCAGCAACAGCCCCTACCATGGCCAGCAGTGTCTCCAGCATGCTCCAGACACCCATGACCATGAACTGATATGCCTCCAGGATGCCAGCGACACTCTTGCCTGTGGCCCACTGTGTCCCTGCTATGGCCTGCTATGTCTCCATAGCCTGGACCCTATCTCCCATGAAGATAAACCCCTGTCCCAGACTTTGCTCTGAGGATGCCACCCTGCAGTATTGGCCTGGTTTGCACGCTGTGCCAGCACACCTCCTACAACAGCATTCTGTTGGATTCCACTAAGCAGCCTTGCAATCGCAGCAGAGTTGCTGACAACCGATCCACAACTCTTCGGGTTTGCTGATGCATCTCCACCAGCTTCGGGATGAACAAATCCCAAGGCTCGGCACATGGCTTGGGGACAGTTGGGTCCTTTGCTCTGGCAGATTTCCGTGTGCCCGAGCCCTCAGATGTGCTCACCTTCACTCAATATGCATCAGTGACTGTGATGCGCTCACCAATAAACCTCAGCACTAACCCAGAAGCTTCAGCATCAACATGACCCATCATCGTGATAATTTCTGTGTTGGTGAGTTGTGTGGTTGATGCTTGCGCCAATTCACCTCCCCCCGAGGTGTCACCCAAGGTGCCCAGGTAGTTGGTTCCTGAGCACTGTGGCTGCGGGGGTGGGAGGCGGGGGGAATACCAGAAGGGCCTGGTTCCTCAGAGTCCGGTATTATGAAATAGACCACATATTAAGAGAAGGGACAGAAAGCAGTCTGCGCAGCATGGCACTTAATAGATGATGTTCACTTGCATGCTGGACGCTGACCTGGTGAGTGGGAGTCAGCAATGTCTTTGGGGGAATGAGGTCAGCGATATCATGGCTGGGAGGACTTATTCAGCAATCTCCCAGAGATTGGCGCACGTAGCGCGGCCCGCGCTTTGCGCTGATATCAGCCTCTTCAGAGGAAATGATGTGATTCACACTAATGCCCTTTGCAGTGCACAGAGTGTGGAAGATTCATTTTAAAAACCCAGCTGGAAAAGAAAGCCAGATTTACTCCAGTTTTTACGCGAATTCAACACTTTGAATTTTTTTGAGAGAATTGCCCATATTAGGAAGTTTGCTGTTTTGGCTTCTTACATGCGTTTAGTCACCTTTTAGGAAAATTAAATAAACTAACAGTGGCTTGAACAGTCTTGTGTTCTGACCATATTGGACTTGGTTGGTGGTGCAAAATGAATTTAAGCAAAAGGCCGCCCATCTCCATCAATTTTATTTTTCATTGAATACAATGATATATTAACTATGTATAAAATGCGCATTGCATTATAAATAAATTGCAAACTTATTAAAACTAAAAGCTTTACATTGCATTTAGTTATGGCCTGTTTGTTTAATCTGCCAGTAACATACTATTTTTCTATTTTTCTTAAAGAAAATAGAACTTCACTTTCAATCCAAACGACAACTTATCCAATTTATGGTAATTGGAAAAACCCAAGAGGTGTCTGGTAAGTATCTTGATGATAAGATGCTTTTATAACTGGATGTTGGAGTGAGATCACAGTAAATCAAAAGTTGGAAGAGCAATGTGAATTAGTTGGTAGCAATTGATAAAATGGTTTAGGTATCAACAGTAGTGAAGTCCATGTCAAAAGAATCTTCACAAAGTACAGTTCGATAATTGCAAATTTATGATACCTGTTACAATGCCTCAAAGAATTTAATTTAATTTTCACGTAGAAATAAAAGAGATATGATGAAAGTATTGGATGTACAGTTAGTATGAGTCAGAAAGATTTTCGAATAGGACGAATGTGTTATTTATTCAGTAATCCTGCCAACGTTGACTCTATATTATCCTTTCACTACAGGAATCCATTTATGGGGAATTTTTGGACTGATGTTTATTCTCCTCTCCACTTAGCTCAGAGTAAAAATTGGCACTTCGGGCAATAAGGATAATTTCAATCATTTGAGCTTTTATGTAAATATTCAAAATGCCTGGACTAAATAAACCTAACTGAGTTAATTATTTATGTAACCTTTATCACATTTGTAATCTTAGCTCTGCAAAAGTAGGGGCATCGGTACCCTAATAAGTTTTGAGTAGAATATTTATAAAGGGACATCAGATGAATCCTTAATCTTCTCTTCTTATCTCTTCACCAAAAAACAATTTGTCTTCACCACCCTGTCTATGGTGATGAATGATGACTCATCGAATTGCTTTGCCCCCATCAATGTAACTAATACTAATATTTCCAATTTAGGTATGTACAAGTCTGTATATATCTAAGTATGCACAATGTGTACAAGTACGTACAGGGTAATTAAAGTCAGACTATGAAGTCATGAACTAACACTTCTTTGCCAGCACATTGTAATCACAATTAGCAACTGTTAAGCCTTAAAAATTAAAATATGCAATCATTTGGGAGGTATAGTTAACTGACAGAATAAATAATGGAGATTACAACAGCAGCTCAGCTAATTGTTGCTGATTATAAATTGACACTGAACTCAGTGTCTAAGAGTAATATAAAGTCAATGAGGTTTCAGCAAAGCCTTTGACAAGGTCCCACATGGGAGGCTTGTAAAAAAGGTAAATTCACTTGGGATACAGGGTAATTTGATAAAGTGGATCAAAATTGGCTCAGTTGTAGGAGACAGAGTGATGACAGAAGGTTGTTTAGTGACTGGAAGCCCGCGTCCAGTGGCGTACCACAGAGATCTGTGTTTGATTCTCTTTTATTTATCATTTATATAAATGACATTGATGACTATGTTTGGGGGGGGGGGAGTGGGGGGAGGTAGGATTAGTAAGTTAGCAAATGACACAAAGATTGGACAGGTAGTTAACTATGAGACAGAGTGTCTGTGGCTACAAGAAGATGTAAACGGAATGGTCAAATGAGCAGATGATTTTAACACTGAAAAGTGTGAGGTGATACACATTGAAAGGAGTAATTTGACAAGGAAGTATTCAAAGAAAGGTAGGATACTAGGAAGTTCTGTTAAACAAATGGATCTTGGCATATTTATCCATAAATTTCTGAAGCAGAAGGGCATGTTAGCAATGTGGTGAAAAAGGCATATGGGACACTTGCCTTTATCAATAGAGGCATAGATTACAAAAGCAGGGAGTTGTATAGAACTTTGATGAGGCCACAGCTAGAGTACGATATATAGTTTTGGTCATCACGTTATAATAAGAATGTGATTGCACTGGAGGGGGTGCAGAGAAGGTTCACCAGGATGCTGCCTGGGATGGAACATTTATGTTAGGAAGAGAGGTAGGGTAGCCTTGGGTTGTTTGTGTTGGAGCAAAGAAGACTGAGGCAAGACCTGATTGAAGTGTTCAAGATTATATGGGACATGGTCAGAGTGGATAATGAGCAGCTGTTCCCCTTAATTGAAAGGTCAGTCATGAGGGAACATAGGTTCATAATGAGGACCTGAGATTTAGGGCGGAGATGTAAGAAAAAACATTTTTACCGAGAGGGTAGTGATAGTCTGGAATGCACTGCTGGAAAGGCTGGTAGAGGTGGGTTGCCTCACATCCTTTAAAACATATCTGAATAAGCACTTGACACATCATAACATTCAGGTCTATGGGCCAAGTGCTGGCAATGGGAGAGAGTTCAGTTGTTTCGAATGTGTTGGAGCAGACTTGGTGAACCAAAGAGTTTTTTCGGCGCTGTATGTTTCTATGAGGTTAGTTCATCAATGAACTCGATTTCTGCAAGTTGAAAGTTTACATAGGATGTCTATTGGACAAGCTAATGGTCAGAAGGATGCAGACCTGATAGGAGACAGCAGCAGCAGCACTGGATGAAAGAACAGAGCAGGAAAAAGATGCAGACCTAATTGGAGACAACCACAGTGGTGGGATCCCAGAAATTTTCCAGTTTTAAAAATTGAGTGAGGAAAAAGAACAAACTCTAGTATCATAGAAAGACCACGAGATGATTAGCTGAGTATTTTAGCTTTGTATCCTTAGCTCTTTAATTAGGCAGCGAATCCAAGAAGCTGAGGAATTTTATAAAAACATATTTTTTGTAGAAAATAAGAGTCAAATGAAATACTTATGTGGACAATGTGAAAGGGAATGGGTGACTACCAGAAAGTTAAGAAGAAATAAACAGGTCATGCAGGAGTTCTTTGAGTGTATCTCACTTTCCAAGTAATATTCAGTTCTAATTATTGATGAGAGTGATGATTCATCTGGGGAACACAGCTAGATCCAAGTCAATGGTACCACTATTAGTTTTGATTGTGCAGTGTACATAAAGACTAGAAGACCAATAGTGAAATGAGATTCAATTGTGAGGGGAACAGACAGGCATTTTTGCGGCTACAGATGTGAATCCAGGATAGTATGTTGCTTCCCTGGTGCCAAGGTCAAGAATATCACTGAACAGCTGCAAAGCAATCTGAGGGGGAGAGCACAAATGGCCAACAGTTGTGCTCTATATTGGTGCTAACAACATAGATAGGAAAAGAGATTTGGGCCAGAATTTTACTGCCTCGTCCGCCATGAGAATCAGAGTAGGCAAGGGGCGGAAAATGGGATGGTTCATTGACCTCAAGTGGGATTTTACAGTTTCAGGATTTGTATGACCATAGAATCCTATCCGTGGTCCTGCATCCTAAATTTAGGCGGTTAATTGGAAGATAGCAAGCTGGACCAAAAAAAAAATCTCTGGGTTACTTATACCATTATATGTAAGTGAGTGTAGAGATAGGAGGATAATGCAGACTAATGCCTGGCTGAAAGAATGGAGGATTTAGATTTATGGGGTGTTCAGAACAGGCCGGGGGGAGATGGGACTTGTACAAGCTGGATAGGTTACACTTAAACAAGCCACACAAAATTCATTCCGCAGAAAATTATTAGCGCTTGGGGGAAGTTTAAAATAACTTAGTAGGAATGTGGGAACCAGGAGGCAATACAGAGATGAATACCAAGGCGAACAAAACACCGGAAGAGAAAGATAACGCCAGAGTAATAGTAGATGTGTTCAGTGCAAGGAGAAAAGTAATTGTATAAGCTGGAGTCACTGAGCATGTTGGTGAATACACAAACTGTTGTACACAAAGTTGGTGAGTTCCAGGCCCAAATAGCTGAAAATATGCTGTTACAGTGATAACAAAGATCTGGCTTCTCCCAAAATTGTCTCAAATTTGGTTTTTAATCCATAGATCTATAAACATGGACAGGGATTGCAGGTAGAGGTGGGAACATTGGGGTGGCGGCGCAGGCTCATTGGGCCACAGGGCCTGTTTCCCGTGCTGTTTTGTTCTTTGATCTTTGTTCTTTGTTCTTAAGAGCAGGACTCGGTATTAAATATTCCTGGATACAAGATGTTCAGGAAAAATAGGTAAGGAAGATAATTGGGGATGGGTGATAATATTAATTAAAGATGCGATGCTGGAGAGAGAGAATGTTCTGCAGGAGACAGCGACAAAATTCAATTGGTTAGAATTAAGGCACAAAAAAAGTACAGTTATGGGGGCAATTCTCCTAAAAGTGCTGAATTGGCAAGAAAACTGGTTTAAATCACAACTGTTTTTCAGTGTCACTTCAGACCTGAATCTCCCCAGTCTGTGCACTGCAGAGGCCCTAGTCATGAATCTTATTAAAATTCACGCTGGAGTTTCTGCACATGCGCAGTGGCCCCAATCTATCAGTCTCCTTGTTTTTCTGGCCAACTCGATCACTCAACCCCGACAGTGCTGCCCTTCAGCCCTCACCCCCACAGCCCAATCACAGCCTCCATGACAATTCCCGGGCTAACCTCCACCCCGTCCCCTCCCATCTTGGAGCACCCCAATGTCCAGCTCCCCATGCACCCAGCACTGGCAATTCCCTCAACCCCTCAGCCTGGCAGACTCTGCCCCTGCTGATCCCCTCAATGGCAGCAACCCCCTAACCAGGGGCAGATACCTCCCTGGGAGCTGGTTTTCCCTTCCTTGGCAAACCATCTCATCTCCTCCCAAGCCACCCTGATTCCTCCCTCCAGCCCAGAGCGATCCCATGTAGAGTGGTAGCAGGACCCCTGACTGATTGTCTCCTAGGCTCCGCCCACAATCTGCCCTGCCCCCTTGGTACTGCCCAATGCCAGATAGGCAGTTCCAAGATGCTCCCTGGACTATGCCAGGGAGCACAGGCTGCACTGCCAAGGTGCCCATGTCCAGGGGACACTACCACCCCTGCTGCCTGACAACCTGGGAGTCCCTGATTGCCTCCCCTTCACTCTGGCAGGGTCTCCCACTAGTTCCACAAATCTGGGGAGCTACTCTAAACCCCACCTGAGTGAAATACTCCTAGCGGTGTAGAAGTTCTGTGCCAAGCCCAATAATCACATTTAAAATAGACTTAAAATACCTTTTAAAAATGAATTAAATCAATTACCTCTCTTCTCGCTGATTTCCATGGCAGTCCCAACTGCTACTGTTCTCCATGCTCTGGGAGACACGCATGCATCAAGAATGCATGTGCGAATCCTGCAAAATGGCAGGCATGTGCATCTCCTGACCTGAACTGCCAGAAAGTTTATAGGTCGCATTGAGAGAATTGCCATATACATCTATGGACTCCCAACTCATGAGAAAAATGTAGAGGAACAACTTTTCAAGGAAGTCACAGAGACATATAAATATTATAGAGACTTATTGACTGGGATAGAAGTCATGTAAAGGACAGAGAGGGGCAAAGCCTCCCTAGAGTGTATTGAGAAGAATTTTTCACATGTTTCCAGTCCAACAAGAAAGAGGACACAGCTAGACCTGATATTTGGAAATGAGTTGGTCCAAGTAGATCAAGTGTCAGTAGGGGAACATTTAAGGGAGAGTGATTGTTGGTTATAAGGTTTAGTTGGCTATGGAAAACGTCAAGGAACAATCCAAAGAAATAATAATTAATTGGAGGAAAGCCAACTTCAATGGGATAAAAAGCATCTGACCCAGAAAAATTGAAATCAAATGTTGGCAAGCAAAACTATGACTGAATAATGGGCAAGTACTGAAGAAGAGATAGCTTGTGAACACTCATGTGATATTGCCATGGAGGGGAAAGGAGATCAAATAAATCCAGAGTTTCCTGAATGACAATAGAGAAAGATTAAGATAAGAAGAAATGTGTGTGTGAGACAGCTGTCCTTTTTTAATTCATTTGTGGGACATGGACTGACCAGCATTTATTGCCCGTCCTTAGCTGCCCTTGTTCAGAGGGCAGTTGACAGCCACATTGCTGTGACTCTGGACTCACATTTGGCTAGGCCAGATAAGAATGGCAGATTTCCTTCCTTAAAGGATATTATTGAACCAGATTTTTTTCCCTGAAAATCAACAATGGTTCTTAATTCTGGATATTTTTTATTGAATTCAAATTCCACCCTCTGTCGTGGCAGGATTCAAACCTAGGTCTGCTCATCAAATATGAGCATCACCAGCTAGGCCAACATTTATTGCCCATCACTAACTGCCCTTAAGAAAGTAGTGATAAATTGCCTTCCTGGACTACTGCTGTCCCAGTGTTGTAGGAACACGCACATGTATAAGGAAGTAAGTTATAGGATTTTGACCTAGCAACAATGAAGAAACAGTGATATAGTTCAAGGATCGTGTGTGACTTGGAGGGCATTTTCAGGTAATAATTTTCCCAGGTATCTACTACCCTTACATTCCTAGATAATAGGGCTGTGTTTGCAAGATGCTGTCAAAGAAACTGGTGAGTTGCTGCAGTGCTTCATAAAGATATACATTGCTGTTACTGTGCATCAATGGTGGAGGAAGTGAATGGGTGCCAATCAAGCAGGATACTTCATCCTGGATGATGTTGAGTTTCTTGAGTGTTGGAGCTGTACTCATTCAGGCAATTGGAGAGTACACCATTACTTTCTGCAGAATTCACATCCTCTGATCTCCGATAGTATTTATATGACTAATCGAGTTTAATTTTGGCAAATGGTAACCCTCAGATTGTTGATAATGGGGGATTCAGTGATTGTAATGCCATTGAATGAAAAGGTGAGATGTTTAGGTCCACTCTTGTTGAAGATGATCATTTCCCGGCACTTGTGTTGTGTAAATGATATTTGCCACTTATCAGCTGAAGACTGACTGCCCAGGTCTGGCTGCATATTTTGGAATCTGATTCACAGAATCCCTACAGTGCAGGAGATACCACTCAGCCCATCATATCAACATGGACTGCTTTAGAATCTGAGGTGTCAGAAATGGTGCTGAACATTGTGCAATCATCAGTGAAGGCCTCTACTTCTGACTTTATGTTGGAAGGTGGAATATTAATGAAGCAGCTGATGGTTGAGCTGAGGACACTACGCTGAGGAACACCTGCAATGATGGCCTGGGACTGAGCTGATTGATCTCCAACAGCTAACTTCTATGTGCTAGCTATGACACCAACTATTAATGACAATAGTTTGAGGGATGAAGAACTTCTGTTACTTGGATAGCTTAAGAAATTAGGACTGTTCACCTTGGAGAAGAGAAGAGTGAGAAGAGATTTGATAGATGTATTCAAAATCATAAAGGATTTGGACAGAATGGGTAGAGGTGTTCCCACTGGTCAAAGGTTCAAGAGCACAAAGGTACAGATTTACGATGAATGGCAAAAGAAGTCAATGACAATGTAAAGAAAAACATTTTTATACAGAGAATTGTTAGGATCAGGAATGCACTGATTAACAGTATGGTAGAGATAGGTTCAAAAGGGGCATTCTCAAGGCATTTGAATTATTATCTGAAAAGGAAGAATGGATAAGACTACAATGCGAAGGTGGAAGGTGAGTAGAAGAATTGGTCCTTCAGTGAGCCAGCACAGAAATTATGAGAGAATGGCATATTTTATGAACAAAGAACAAAGAAGAACAAAACAGCATGGGAAACAGGCCCTTTGGCCCAACGAGCCCACGCCTCCACCCGATGTTCCCATCTCTACCTGCGATCCCTGTCCATGTTTATAGATCTATGGATTAAAAACCAAATTTGAGACAAATTAGGGAGAATTTGTTTTGCCAATTAGCCTAAGAGCACATCTTTGGGATGTGGGAGGAAACCCGGAGCACCTGGAGAAAACCCATGCAAACACGGGGAGAATGTGCAAACTCCCACAGACACAGGCCCAAATCCATGTATCTGCACAACACAGCGATACTCACTGAGCGGTTGTGTTGCCCATCAGAAGGTCCAGGTTAAGCATACACTAACAACATGAAGCACTAGGATACTCTCAAGAAAGATCCAAGAGCAGTCCTCTCACGACCCATTGCGTGTATGCCCCTCGTTAGACAACAAGATGGACCAAAGCACCTGTAGGATAAAAACAAGTACATCAATATCATCATCTATTTACACACTTCCCAGGGACTCCCAAGGCTCATGATCCTATTTTAAATCAGTTTTCTATACCCCTCCATTCCCATTCTGTTCATGTGCCCATCTAAGTATTTCTTAAATAACTCCAGAGTACCTGCCTCCACCACTTTACTTGGCAGCACATTCCATACCCCCGCCACCCTCTGTGTGAAAAAACTCCCTCTAGCATCCAAATTATACCTTACCCCCCTCACCCTAAGCCAGTGACCCCTCGTGCTATTTGAGTCCGTCCTAGGAAAAAGCTTAACCCTGTTTACTCTATCTATACCCCTCATAATCTTGTACACCTCTATTAGATCTCCTCTAAGTCTACGTCCTTCTAAGGAAAACAGTCCCAATTTGCCTAATCTCTCCTCGTAACTCAGACCTTCCATACCAGGCAGCATCCTGGTAAACCTCCTCTGCACTCTCTTCAGAGTCTCCACGTCCTTCCGGTAGTAAGGCGACCAGAACTGGACGCAGTATTCCAAATGAGGTCTAACCAGCGTTTTATACAACTGCAACATTAAAGGCCAGCTCTTGTACTCTATACCCCTTCCTATAAAGGCTAACATACTATATGCTTTCTTCACAACCTTCTCCACTTGCTCTGCCACCTTCAGAGACTCGTTCACCTGCACCCCCAGGTCCCTCTGCGTTTCTATACTCTTAATAGGTCTACCCTTTATCATATATCTCCCCTCTACATTCTTTCTCCCGAAATGCATCACCTCACATTTATCAGGATTGAATTCCATCTGCCATCTGTCTGCCCAAGCTACCAGCCTATCTATGTCCTGCTGTATCACCTGACAATGCTCCTCACTATCCGCAAGTCCAGCCATCTTTGTATCTTCTGCAAACTTGCTGATCACTCCACTTACAGCCTCTTCCAAGTCATTTATATATATTACAAATAGAAGAGGTCCCAGTACCGAGCCCTGCGGCACACCACTAGTGACCAACCTCCAGCTAGAAAAAGCTGTAATCATTTTAGAATGCTATGATCCTAATCTAAAAACCAATTAGTTTAGCATATTAATTGAACCTGGCTGATTGGCCAGCTTGCTGGAAGAGAGCCCCCACCCCACCCCACCCCACCCCACCCCACCCCATTTTCCAATCCTCTACACCAATAATCCCCTCCCCCTCTCTTATGAATGGATCTTTCTGATTGTGATTCTGTCCTGTTCACCTCTCCTCAAGACTTGCACCAAAACTGCTCCCTGGAAACTGCTGCAGTCACAGAAGGGTGAACACAGCCAGTGACATTGCTGAAACCCAAACAGCTACTGCTCACCTAATCGATCAGCAGCTCTTATCGATGGGGTCTTCACCTTCAAATTCAAAGGAACCTAACAATAAGTTGCAGATTGTCTGTCAGCCACTTATTTCCATCAGGGCTCCCGGAAATGCTCACGGTTGAGCTGTCTTCAACTTTTCACGATTAATTTTAGGCCATAATCTCTGCTTCTACTTCCACAGATCATACAATTATAGAATCCAGCATGTTCTAGACACCTACCACACTCTATGTAAAAATAAAACTTGCCCCCTCACATCTCCTTTGAACAAGGCCATTTAGCCCATCAAGGCTGCACCAACAACAATCCCACCCAGGCCCTAACCCCATAACCTCACGCAATTATCCTGCTAATTCCCCTGACACTAGGGACAATTCAGCATGGCCAATCAATTTAACCCGGAATGACAGCGGTGCCAACCATTGTGCTACCGTCTCGTCCATGTGCTGCCAAACCTGCTGAGTATATCCAGCATTTCCTGTTTTTATTTCATGATTCCAGTATTTTGCTTTTTGCCTATGATTAACCTTTTTGAAAATGATGAGAAAAGCGAGTAAAATCAACAGTGAGAGAACTTCTCTAATGTAAACAACAATAATCCGAATTTACCTCGGATTATAAAGTTCATCTTGTCATTAGGACTAGAACACATACAGCCACCATTAGCACATTTCCAAACCATTGGAGTCTCATGTTTTGATGTGAGCTGTAAGTCAGAGTTATTTTAAATAAATCAAATGACCAATTAAATTAAATCCTAAACAAACTAAGGGACAAATTACAGGGCAGCCATTTAAAGGGATACTGCTTGAAACAAAAAGTGAATCACAAATGAAACTTAAAATATTAAATCAAATCACAGTGATTATTCATAGTTCATAGTTTACTGTGAAGAGTGATTTGTACCCTGATCTACATATTGGAGTATTTTTTTTCTCAAAAAGCTGTTTCAAAATACTCAGAGCAGAGTTTAAAATGGATTTAAACTTTTGGCTGTTCTCTCTGTTTCAGCCTAAATCTGTTCCTTAGATTTGAATTATCATCTTTTGTTTGTTACTGTACCGCAGTGTTATTAGCTTAGCGGTTCCTGTGAAAGGTTGTGCTTTGAATGTGAAACATGTCTGAGGCAGACATTCCCTCTTTTCATGTTTAACATAGCAGATGTATCCCTTGGTTTGTACCTTGAGGGGCCTTTTAGCTTTGCCAACATAATGTGCCACTTTGAAAAGAGCTGATGTAAATACTGCTTTGTTCTCCCGTGGAACGGGCCCTTTGAGTAGCTAAGAACATTCTGAAATCTGAAGCCACAGGAAAAACAACAAATTCCAGTGTTATGCTTGTTAAGATGTTTGCTTAGTCTGTTGGGAATTCTTTGAATCTATGGCAGGACTGAATGTGCTATGTGCATTGTTCCTTTGAATGTTCAGAAAGGGCTCTGCTCCACTGCCTTTATACTACCTTGATAAGTATCATAAATTAGTCTCATGCTAGTTCTTATATGCTGTGATTTCTCTTTGGTTGCTTTTGTCCTGCTGTCTGTTTTGTTTCAATTTCAGGAGACTGGCATCTGTGAAGCAGCTCCCTACAGTTAAATGTCAAAATCCAACTTCTTTGTCCCAGCAACAGGAATATAAGTTGATGAAAAATATGTTTGGGTTTTCTAGCCACCGAATTAGCAGAGCCTGGTTTAGTAGTATGAACATGGGCAGCTAGGTTATGGACCTTGGTCTTCTAGAATTGATTTAAATGAGCTGGCAGAATTCTTACTCGTTTGTCACAAATGGATAAAGTTTGGTTTCTGAAGTGATCCATCAAAGGGTTTTTCTTCACATTGGGTGAGATTTTATGGCCTCAATCAAGTAAGACCAGAAATTCCTGCCTGAGGTCAACGAAGATTTCCATTGTCAGACCATTGCCCACTTTGATTCGGGGCAGGTGAGGTGGTAGAGTTCTGGCCATCATTTCTAAGGAAACAGTGGTATAATGGCATTATTACTATATTGGTAATTTGTAGACCCAGGATAATGCTCTGGGGACCCAGGTTTGAATCCCACCATGCCAGATGAATCAATTGTTATAAAAACCCATCTGGTTCACTAACATCCTTTAGGGAAGGAAATCTGGCAGTCCTTACATAGACTGTCCTATACATGACTCCAGACCACATTTTATGATCCAGATTAGAAACTTCAAGGTGTTTTATGAAGATAGCATAGACATTTTGGCACAGGTCAGCATAAGATGTTTCACTCCAGGTGTGATTCAAGTCACCCACTAGGAAGCTTTTATCAACCAAAGTTTATGTAAGAACACAGACAAAATATTATAAAAAAGATTAGCACAACTTTAACCAATTACAAAAAACAACCATGATATTGTATAAAGCTTAACAAGTTTCAAGTCAAACAATATCCAACAAACATATACCCCTTTCTAGTCTTAGCACAGAAAGCAAGTATGTTCATGTAATGTTGAATTTTGTAACTTTTTATCACCCACTATGAAATGACCCTTTGGAGTATTGGATTAAATCTGAGGTTCCCAGTCCTTGAACTTTCAACAGTCCTCAAGAGAGAGAAAGAGAGAGAGAGAGTGTTTGCCTCTTGCTAGCAACCCACAGACAGCAGGATTTCCAACTTCAGGGAAAGAAACAAGAAACAATACATTTTGTCTCAAGTCCAAGTCTCAACTTCTAAGAAAAATGAAACTGAATCCTTGGATTTTTCTGTAAGAAAAAAAACTGTTACAAGGTAGCACCTGAATTGTCAACTATTCTCCACCAACATTTCAAAAGGATCATAAAAAAAACCCAGGATACTGCATTAGTCTGGATTAAAAACAAACATTGTTTTGATTATTCTGCTACAGTAACAATAAAAGATATCAACTACAAACAATGCGGCATCAAAGTAAAAAACTCAGGCCTGCTTGAAAAAACCCTGCAGAGGACATGATTAAAATACATTTCGTAAAGGCACAGTATCATTACACATAATAATATGGTTGACTCTTAAATGCCCTCGGGGATGGGCAACAAATGCTGACTCAGCCAACAATGCCATATCCCTTGAACAAATAAAAAAAAATGTTGTTGCATTGCAGACTAACTGACACAGACTGTTAGCAGTTTCTTGTACTGCAGAAAGTAACTAAAAGAACCCTCTTTTTTAGTAATTCCTATGTTCACGTGTTCCCATTTTTGCTACCTCACTTCCTGTTTGTACTATTTCTACTAT
Organism: Sphyrna mokarran; assembly: GCA_024679065.1. Classification (NCBI taxonomy): domain Eukaryota; kingdom Metazoa; phylum Chordata; class Chondrichthyes; order Carcharhiniformes; family Carcharhinidae; genus Sphyrna; species Sphyrna mokarran. The sequence continues at coordinate 43,694,613 of JAGIQG010000013.1, forward strand.
TTGTACAGCTACTATTTCAAAGCTGTTTCTACTGCCTACCTTCTCACCTTACTACTTTCTAATCATCATCCTTATGATGCTGCATACTGTAATTCAAATTCCTTTTGCCACATTGACTGCCACTTCTCTCCTATAATAGTCCTAGTGTGCTTATCCTGAACACATTTCTTTGAATTTTTGGATATCTGTTGCACCACAAACTGTTGCAGGATCAGTTTGGGAGTCTTCATCAGAGAGCTTTCAGATTTGAACTAACAATTTTCATTTTGTGGTTCACAGGGAGTTGCAGATGGCCTGTGGAGGTGGTGGTGGAAAAAGTGAGTGGGTGGTAAGGAGACTACCTGCTGGCACCAATGGATGATTGTGGTGTCAAAGTGAACCTAGGGTAGGAGGTAGTGGAATAAGGTATTGCAAAAATCTCATGACTAAAGAGGGAGGACAATCCGTTGCAGCAGAAGGTCTCAGACATTCCTTGTTGGACCCAGCAAAAAATATTTGCTGCTACTGGCCACATAATGTATGAAAAAGGGTTTCAGGAGCGAATGAATTGAGGCAGGGGCAAAGTCACAGAGTATTATAAATGTATAAAAAGGCAGGCTTAGGCATGGTGCAGGCATGTGATCAGAAGCTCAGCTTGGAGATGAAAATTGCACTAAGGTTTCGAATATCTCAAACATCGACTGGAATATCCTTAGGGTAAGGGGTTTGGATGGGGAGGAGTTTGTTAGGTGTGTTCAGGAGGGTTTCCTGACACAGCACGTGGACAAGCCTACGAGAGGAGAGGCTGTACAGGACCTGGTACTAGCTAATGAACCAGGACAGGTGATGGATCTCTCAGTAGGAGAGCATCTTGGGGATGGAGATCATAATTCTGTCTCCTTCACCCTTGCATTGGAAAAGGATAGGATCAGGCAGGCTAGGAAGGTGTTTGTCTGGAATAAGGGGGAATATGAAGACATCAGGCAGATGTTGGGGCGAATAAACTGGAAGGAGGTGTTCTTGGGGAAAAGCACAGAAGGAAAGTGGCAGATATTCAAGGAATGCTTGTCTGGAGCTCTGCACGACAACGTTCCGGTGAGACAAGGAGGTTTTGGTAGGTCGAGGGAACCGTGGTGCACGAAGGCTGTGGTGAACCTAGTCAGGAAGAAAAGAAAGGTGTATAAAAGGTTCAAAGAGCTAGGAGATGTTGGGGATCTCGAGAAGTATAAGGCTTATAGAAGAGAGCTTAAAAAGGAAATTAGGAGAGCCAGAAGGGGTCATGAGAAGGCCTTGGCTGGTAGGATTAAGGAGAATCCCAAGGGCTTCTACAAATATGTGAAAAGTAAAAGGATGAGAAGAGAAGGGATAGGACCTATAAAAGGTGAAGGGGAAAAGTCTGTATGGAACCGGAAGAAATGGCAGAGGTGCTTAATGAGTACTTTGCCTCAGTATTCACGGTGGAAAGTGATCTGGGAGGATGAACTACAAGTTTGCAGCAGACTGAAAAGATTGAGTATGTAGATATTAAGGAAGCGGATGTGTTAGAACTTTTAAATGCTATCAAGATAGACAAGTCTCTGTGACCAGATGGGATGTACCCCAGGTTATTGTGGGAGGTGAGGGATGTCATTGCAGAGCCCCTGGCGATGATCTTTGCGTCGTCGATGGAGACGGGAGAGGTTCCGGAGGATTGGAGGATTGCGGATGTGGTCCCTATGTTCAAGAAAGGGAACAGGGATAGTCCTGGAAATTACCGACCGGTGAGTCTGACCTCAGTGGTTGGTAAGCTGATGGAGAGGCTTCTGAGGGACAAGATTTACGAGCATTTGGAGACGTTTAGGTTGATTAGAAATAGTCAGCATGGTTTTGTAAAAGGCAGGTCATGCCTTACAAGCTTAATTGAGTTCTTCGAAAATGTGACTGAACACATTGACGAAGGAAGAGCAGTAGACGTGGTGTACATGGACTTCAGCAAGGCATTTGACAAGGTCCCACATGCAAGACTTCTTGAGAAGGTGAGAGAGCATGGGATCCAAGGGGCTTTGGTCTTGTGGATCCAGAACTGGCTTGCCTGCAGAAGGCAGAGGGTGGTTGTGGATGGCTCTTTTTCTGCATGGAGGTAGGTCACCAGTGGAGTGCCCCAGGGATCTGTTCTAGGACCCTTGCTGTTTGTCATTTTCATAAATGACCTGGATGAGGAAGTGGAGGGATGGGTGAGTAAGTTTGCCGATGACACGAAGGTTGTTGGTGTTGTGGAAGGTCTGGAAGGATGTCAAAAGTTGCAGCAGGACATCGACAGGATGCAAGACTGGGCAGAGAAGTGGCAGATGGACTTCAATGCAGATAAATGTGTTGTGGTCCATTTTGGCAGATCCAACGGGATGAATGAGTACACTATCAAAGGTAGGAGTCTTAGCTGTGTGGAAGAGCAGAGGGATCTTGTGGTCCGGGTCCATAAGACTCTCAAATCGGCCTCCCAGGTGGAGGATGTGGTTAAGAAAGCTTACGGTGTACTGGCCTTCATTCATCGAGGGATTGAGTTCAGGAGTCAGGAGGTAGTGCTGCAGCTTTATAGGACCCTTGTCAGACCACACTTGGAGTACTGTGCGCAGTTCTGGTCGCCTCACTCTAGGAAGGACGTGGAAGCTATTGAAAGGGTGCAGAGGAGATTTACAAGGATGTTGCCTGGATTGGGAGGCATGCCTTATGAAGACAGGTTGAGGGAGCTGGGACTGTTCTCCTGGAGAGACGAAGGTTGAGAGGCAACCTGATAGAGGTTTACAAGATGTTGAGAGGAATAGATAGGGTGGACTCTCAGAGACTATTTCCCAAGGCTGAAATGGTCGCGACGAGAGGGCACAGATTTAAGGTGCAGGGAAGCAAGTACAGAGGGGATGCTAGGGGAAAGTTTTTCACTCAGAGGGTGGTGAGTGAATGGAATCGGCTGCCGTCGGTGGTGGTCGAGGCGAACTCGCTGGGGTTTTTTAAAAGACTTCTGGATGAGTATATGGGATCCAATGGGATTGGGAGTTATAGATAGGTCTATGGCTGGGTAGGTTTTGATGTGTTCGGCACAACTTGTGGGCCGAAGGGCCTGTTTGTGCTGTAGTGATCTATGTTCTATGTTCTATCTCGTTTACTTTTAGATGGCTGCCAGGAAGAGGGATGCAGTCAGCAGCTCAGGAGTGGAGTTTGTTGCAGGAATTGAAGAAAATGGCTTCAGTCTTCCCAATATATATTGGAGGAAATTTGTGCTCATCCAGTACCAGATATTGAGTAAGCAGTCAGATAATTAAGTAAAAGCAAAGAAATTGAGAGTCATCCTTTCCAGTTTCGTTAGTAAACCCAGTTCCTCCATGTCAGGAAGGGCCTCCTGAAAAACAGCAGGAAAATGAAAGGTCTTCGCAAAACAGTAGTGTTCATCATGGTGGTTAAAACATTAGCAAAAGAAGTAAAAAGAGGGTGATTAGTGCTGTTGCCTCACAAGGCAAGGCCAAGAAGAGGTTTGAAAATCAGGATAAAAATTCTAAAATCAAGACACTGCTCGACTTGGAACCAATTTAGATCAATTAGCATAAGAGTGATACGTGAACAGGCTTGCTGTGAATTAGGAAAGGGGCAACAGGGTGATGGATGACCTCAAATTTAGGGAAGTTGGAATATGGGAGATGAGCCAGGAGGATTGATAACATCTAGCTCGACTGCACCACTATTTCAGTCATAGAATCATAGAATCCCTACAGCGTAGGTTCAATTCCTAGCTTTGGTGACTGTCTGTGTGAAATCTGAACGTTCTCCCCATATCTGCATGGGTTTTCTCTATGTGCTCCATATAGGGGATAGGGCTTGGGTGGGATTGTGGTTGGTGCAGACTACATGAGCCAAATGGTCTCCTTCTGCACTGTAGGGATTCTATGGTTCTATGATTGAAATGGTGGTGAGGTCGAGCTAGGTGTTTTCCCTGTATCTGCATGGGTTTTCTCCACGTGCTCCAGTTTCCTCCCACAGTCCAAAGATGCACAAGTTAGGTTAGTTGGCCATGCTGAATTGATCCTAGTGTCAGGGTATTAGCAGGGTAAATATGTGGGGTTCAGGGATAGGGCCTTGGTGGGATTGTGGTTGGTGCAGACTAGATGAGCCAAACAGCCTCCTTCTACACTGTAGGGATTCTACTATTCTATGATTGAAGTAGTGGTGCAGTCAAGCTAGGTGTTGTCAATCCTCCTGGTTCATCTCCACATTCCAACTTCCCTAAACTTGAGGTCATCCATAACTCTGTTACCCCTTTCCTAATTCATACCAAGCTCTGTTCTTACATCACCCTTATGCTGATTGATCTAAATTGGTTCCCAGTCAAGCAATGTCTTGATTTTAGAATTTTTATCTTGTTTTCAAACCTCTTCATGGCGTTGCCTATCTCTAGTTCTGTAATCTCAACCCCTTGAGAGGGAGCTGGAAAATCTCAATGTCTGCAGATGGCAGCTCAAGCATGTTAAAGGAAAGATCAAGTGTGATTGAGGGTAGGTCAATGGTGAGGTTGGAAGAGCTTGAGTAACTGAGGACAAGTCAAGGCTGATTAGTTTAATTTAGTTTATTTATTGTATCACAAGTAGGCTTACTTTAACACTGCAATTAATTTACGAATAAAATCTTCCAATTGCTACACTCCAGCACCTATTTGGCTACACTGAGGGAGAATTTAGCATGAACAATGCACCTAACCAGATGCCTTTTGGATATGGGAGGTCAACCAGAGCACCCGGAAGAAACACAAGCAGACATGAAGGAGAACGTGCAAACTCTGCATAGGCAGTGACCCAAGCGAGGAATCGAACCCGGTTCCCTGGCACTGTGTGCAGCAGTGCTAACCACTGTGCCACCGTTGATAGGGGGGAGGTCAGGAATGACTGTTAGCAAGTTAAGAATGACGGACAGTGCCTGTTCCAGAATGTGTGGGAGCAATGTGATGGAATCTCTAGATTGACATGCACTCGATCAAAGGTGATGATGGGTGGCTTAAGGATCACAAAAGATATGGCTAAGGTGATGGAGGAAAAATCAATGGTGATGGAGAAAGAGTTAAGGATGATGGAGGAAAGCTCAAAGATGTCTGAAAGAGGGTGCAGGGTGAAGGCTTGGGAGTGGGAGTGCCCAAAGGACAGCTGCAACAGTTGAAAGAGGTGAATCAGAGACCAGTCAAAGAAGGATTTAGCCACAGTGGAATTGATGGAGACCAGGGTTTGGTGAATGCAACAGCAATAGGCTACTTACTGTGGGTATTCCTCGAGTTGGGAAGGAGCTTGAAACACACTGTGCTATGCAGTTCTTTGCCTGTCTTCTATCCACAGTTCACCAGTCAGCTAGGATGGGTCACATACACCCAGTGCTTTTTGATACTATGGCAGAGGATCCCGAAGAGGATGGTTCAGGGCCAGGTGCAGCAATGATCAGAAGGACCACAAGGGGCAGTAGCTCAGAATGCTGGCAACAAACTGTCTGTGCATTGCTGAACAATGGCAAATAACTGAATATAATCAGAAAGGCAAATTTCTCTAAGTGATAAACAAGTTGGTGAGCTGGGGTAGGGTGAAGGCCAGCTGGGTTCCTGGTGACAGGAATCTTCTGAGTTCTTCATTACAAAAGCCTCTTGCCTACGTGTGGTGGCTGAAAGGTATTGGCTGATTTAAACTAATTAAAGAACTAATTAAACTAATTCTTTCTGTTCCAAGCACACTGGAAACATACATTCTGCATCTTCCTACTGACTGTTCCCTTTTTTTGATAGGCGAGCTGTCTGAATTATTCATAGCTTTGTTCAAGGCTGGAAAATAGCAAAATTGTGGGTCTGCCAATCGGAGTAAATCTTTCCAGAAAACTTCAGTGAACCACAGATTATTCCTGAGATGTCCATCAACTGTAAGCTGAGGAGGTGAAATTTGACTTTGAAATGGATGAAAACTGAATAATGGTGGATGAAGCAACAATATAGCCACATGATGACAGATTTTCATGAAGGAGATGGGAATCATGAGTCAGAAAAATTCCTGACTCCAATAACCCATTTCGTTCCGGAAGTCACCACTCGCCATATATTCATTTCAGGGAGGTAATTGCAGTCAGCCTCAGCACTTTTGTGGCAGGCTTGAGGTGGCCACAGAAGCAGGCAAACAGCAAGGCCAGCAGGATAAAAGGCCCACTTTCATCTACTGGAACATCAGCCTAGTTGTAATTATGACTATCAGGCCCTTAAGCCCTCAACCGTCCCACATCTCAACCCACCCACTGTATCACCTATGCCCCCACTATGCCCCCTTAATGCGCAATGCCTCCTGTATGTCACTTTATTGCTCCATGCTCCCTTAATGCTCCTTTTATGTCCTATGTTTAATTCATCCTCCATACTGACTGAATACCTACTAAGTGGAGAAAGAAAGAAAGAACCATTGGCAAGTCTTTGAAAATTTCCTGAAAGTGCTATCGGAAGCAAAGAGGCTTTGAAAATCTGCTCTGTAAAAAAACTGCTGATCTGACAATTTCTTAAAAGTTGAAAATCAGATGTCTGGCCTGCTCACTTGATACAGTTGTCAGATGGCCTCATTATAAATACTTGAATGAGCTGAGAAAAAGGCTAATGCACTCAGCCATTTAAGGAAATGTTGATACAAATTGCAGGGAAAGCTTTGTTTGAGTGGTATCTTTATGACCGAATCTTTCTTTGAACAATACATTTCAATGTCTGAGTGTTTAGTTACACAAGATTAAAAGGTGTGAAACAAATAAAAGATTTTTATCATTGATACTGTATATGGCTATGATTGATTTGCAGCTTTATTAGCAGGTAAATAGGATAATGTATTTCAAAGGGAATGCATAAAGTCTGCTTTTTTAATTCCTAATAAGGAATTACAGCTACCTTTTGGGCATATGACCCCTGTTCCATTTGCCATGTCAGCTAACAGAATGGGCATGAGTCTACCAAAATGTCCAGCCCATAATGAAACCAGCAAGGGCAGGAGTGCTGTGTGCAGGATCACTAGCCATAACCTTATAGCACACTGGCAAAAATTGCAGGAAAAGGGGGCAAGAATCCTGCCTCTTGGCTCCACAGAAATCCAGGCTACTGACTTAAATGAACAGAAGCATTAGCCAGTGTATGTTCTTTGTAACTGATCCACCATGTTGTGCCTCTGTCAAAGTTAAATTTTAATCAATTAGTTTGAAATTTAAATTATTATAAATTACTTCAGAAATTTGATTTCATTCAGGTGTAAATTGAAACACCTCAGTATATTACAGGAAAGTTCACACCGCAAAATTAACTGTTTACGTGGAAGAAATCAAATATCCATACTGTACAATTTTACCTTGACTTTCTCAGTTCATTAATAAAATTGGCTGATTAGTTAGAACAAAATAATAATTAACTCATGCACAAATTTACATTCTCCATGGAGATGAAAATTGGGAGGAGTCTCAAACAGATAATAGATCAGTAATGTTAGCTTTAGGCCTGAAAAGCAAGATGAAAATTAATCCCTATCACCACAGAATCAGCTGAGATGTTGGCAAGATCTATTGACTGAAAATTTCAGCAACATTATGTACTCTGTTACAGATGAGAGAAAGAGGAACTGAACTTGTTTATCCTCTCCCTCCCTATCTGCATGCAGAGGTGTTTCTTCATTATTTTTAAAGTAGACTGTGAAAATCCCTCAATCTGTGTGACTCAAATTAATAATCACTAGCAGTAAACTCACATTATGATTAACTCAATAAGGAGGGCTAGCAACGAGGAGAATTTACAACTATTGATAACAACAATTAAAGAACCAGAAACATGAATGTTAGTCCATGTGATTTCTCAAATTCCAAGCAGTCAAAGTCCAGAGGGCATTTCCTTGCTGGTGAAGTTCAGTCAAGGTGAGTTTATGATTGGAGACAACAACACAAGAGTCCTGAAAATGAATGAAGATGCAGCACAATGAAGTTTACATGCTTAGATATCTCTGCAATGATCAGATACTTTTAAAATAAAGCAGTCTTCGAGGAGCTAAGAGAAGGTTGCTGGTCATTTGCTTTCCCAGAAGTTGCTGTCATTCTTTCTGGTTGGTGTTAAAGCCACTGTCAGAAGATTTCTCAGTTCTCAAAGAAATGTAGAGATTTCAAGATGGACATTCGAGTTGGTGATCTTATTTTTCCACAATGATGTCAAAAGGGATCTTATCTATTGCCTGTGACTGGTTTTAGTTTCAGGACTAATAATGTCATGGCGATTAGCTTTTGAAAGAGTCACCACCCATAATGGGTTTCTTGTCTCAAGAAGTCTTGGCAGACCTTTACACTCCACTAGAGGGGTAAAGATACAAAAACAATCATTGTTTCCTCAATGGTCCCCGTTTGAAATGGGCTTGCAAGATTCTAGGTTTGAGATGAGTTTGTTAACAGCTCTACAGGAATAATGAGTTTCCATCTGAGAGTCCCCTGGTTTCATGATGATGATATTCTTACAGTTGACTGTGAGATTCCATGATGATGAGAGGAAGATTATTTTATTATTGTATCTCCTACGGATAGCTTCCAGAATACAGGACCAATACTGTAGTCAAGTGACTCGTAGCAGCCATTTATTCAGTTAAGCAGAAAGATTACCTTAAAAATAACAAAAAGCAATAAAGGTTTAATATAGACTGTTTTCAATTTATTTTCATGCCTTGTTGGCATAGCAGTCCTTTTTGCTTTCTGGGAAACAATTAATTCTATTTCAGTTTTTTCATGGGGTCTTGCAAAAGCAAACAAAGTAAAGCAGTACACATTTATATTCTCATTCACACTTGTAAATCAAACACTTAACAGCTAGCAGAGGCAATATCAATTTCTTACTTCATTTCTGATATTTAAATTCAGGATAAAGCATCACCAATGGTATTGTCTTCTCTGTGAAATGGGTTATGTTTAAGTGACTTGGCTACACTCAAAGCTTGTCTTGACTGAGGAAAGATTATTCAGGTATTAGAGTTTTAATTGTTATTTTCCTTTGGAGTCAGGCATAAACAAAGAAATTGATTTCCGAACTCCATGCTTCTTGAAACCTCGATCTTGTATTTTCTAAAGGGTCTTGAGCATTTCCATGACGGATGGCAGTCAGGTTATTAACACCAGTCAAGCTGTTTTGGCTACCTATAGGGATAATGCTTCTCACTATGTAAGTGCAAATTCTTTTGACTGTAAGGCTAAGCTGGTTTGTTCAAGATTAACTCTTCTGGGTCTATCTTTATAACCTGTGAAGATATCTGCTTGAACCCAGGCACTTTTCCCAATTTCCAAGAAAAGGGCCCATTAGGGACAAAGGTAGAAATCTATGGCTGGAGGCAGAGGACATTGGTGGAGTGTTAAACAAATATCTGTTTTCACCAATGAGGATGAGGAGGTAGTTATAGAACTTGGTAAGGGAGACTATAAGGCTCTACAGAAAATTATCAAAGGGAGTGACAAGGTATTAGAGGTATTGGTGAGCTTAAAAGTGCCCACCCACAGATCCCCACCCACAGATCCCCACCCACAGATCTCCACCCACAGATCTCCACCCACAGATCTCCCTCTTTGTCCTTAATGGGCTCTACAGACCATGTCTGTTGTTGAGAAACTCATGGAGAAAATTCTGAAGGAGAGAACCTATCAAATTTTGGATAGGCAAGGTTTGATCAGGGATAAACACAATGGTGTCGTCAGGGGGAGATCATATCTAACAGATTGGATTGAATTTTTTAAGCATGTAACCAAATTTATTGATGAGAATAGTGTTGTTGATTTAGATTACATGGATTTCAGCAAAGTCTTTGAAAACATCCCGCATGGGAGACTTATTAAGAAGGCTAATGCACATGGGGTACAGGGTGATCTGACAAGTTGGATTCATAATTAGCTTAGCAGTAGGAGACAGAGGGTGGTGACAGATGATTGCTTTAGTGACTAGAGGGCAGTGACCAGTGACATACCATAGGGATCGTGCTGCCCACTATTGTTTGTCATTTATATAAATGACATAGATGACTATGTGGGGGTTTAGGATCAGGAAGTTTGCCAATGACACAAAGATTGGCTGTGAGATTGAGTGTCTTGGGTTATGGAAAGATATAGACAAGATAGTCAAATGGGTGGATAAGTGGCAGATGGAATTTAGCCCTAAAAATTCTGAGGTGATGCACTTTGGAAGAAGTAATTTGACAAGGAAGTACACTATGGAAGGTCTGATACTGGGAAGTTACAAAGAACAAAGGGACCTTAGCATGTTTGTCTATATGTCTCTGAAGGCAGAAAGGCAGGTAAATAGTGTGGAGAAAAAGGCATATGGCATGGGTGCCTTTACCAATCGGAGTACAGATTGCAAAAGCAGAGAGGTCATGATGGAGTTGTATAGAACTTTAGTTAGACCACAGCTGGAGTATTTTGAGCAGTCCTGGGTCACCACCTTATAGGAAAACATGAATCACTTGAAGGGGTGCAGAGGAGTTTTACCAGGATGCTGCCTGGGATGGGACATTTAAGTTATGAAGACAGCTTGGATAGGCTTGGGTTGTTTTTGCTGGAACAGGGAAAACTGAGGGGCAACACATTTGAGTTGTTCAAGGTTGTGAGGGATGTTAACAGGGTGGATAGGGAGCAGCCGTTCCCTTTTAATTGAAAGGTCAGTTACAACGGGACACAAATTAAAAGTGAGGGATGGGAAATTTAGGGAGGATTTGAGAGAAACCTTTTATACTCAGAGGGTGGTGACGGTCTGGAATGCGCTGCCTGGGATGTAGGGTGCCTCAAATCCTTTAAAAAGCAACTAGATGAGTACTTGGCATGCCATAACATTCAAGGCTATGGGCCAAGTGTTGGCAAGTGGAATTAGATGGGCAGGTCAGGGCATTTTGTGCATCATTGTGGATTTGATGGGCTGAAGGGCCTCCTCTGCATTATAGTATACTATGATTGCCAGTGTAGAGGTGGGCTGTAATTTGATTTTTTTTTCTCCTGTAAGGATTCTAGTTTTGTGTCTGACTCGCGCATGAGAGACAACAGGAGGGGGTGAAGGTGTGGTATAGGAGTGGTAAAGGGGGTAATGCAGGGAAGGTGGAAAGCTCCAGCTGTGCAGCCTGGTCTGACTGTAACTGGTGCTTTTGAATGCAGTGAGCATCAGGTCTCCTCATTGTTCTATACGTTTAGGTGAGTGAATATGGATTTCTTTTTCACTGGAATCTCTGTGTTTATTTACTGGATAATAAGGGGGTTCAATGTAGGCCTCATGCAGCTTGACATAACTACTGATACAGCTGCTTCAAAACAGGTCAGCTACACATGCTGATAATGACAGAACTAGGTAGAACTGGTCCTCAGAATCATTTATGATAAAATTGCTCTGAAGAGGTTAAGAGGTTCATTTGAAATTCTGTTAATCAAACCTTTTAATAACCATGTTGACCCATTTATGATAAAAGAAGCTGTGTGTGGTTTCACTGCACCAATATTTTAGTTTGTGTTTTATTTGTGAAGTGCAAAACTATGCAGAGAATGAAGTGGCACTGAGTGTTTAGTGAATAGCAAACATTACTGCATTTGACGGACAAAAAAAATAAATGTTATAACTTTATATTTTCACAGAAAGGAAGAGTGAAGAAGATCCTTAATAATGTTTTGAATGATGCCACCTGCCAAAATATCACAAATGACGAAGCCATAGATTGACAGGAAGTTCTGCAGAGTCTTGTAACTGCCTGATGAAACATTCCGAATAATCTTTCTTAGAAATCATGCTTGTAATCTTCCTTAACTGTCATTTATTTCATTGCTGAATCTAAATTAAGGAACATAGTGAAAACCACTGAAATATTAGTCATTTTTTGAATTTGAAACATTTCAAAATGATAATTAAACATAACTTGATTTTGTGATTGAATAAGCTGATTGACTCTCAGTATCTGCATTTTGCCCAATTCAGACCATTTCATTTTTAATATAGCACTTCTTGTGACATGTCCTCTATATCACACTACCACAATGTGCAACAATTAGTTTGTCACGTTGATTGCTGGAACCAGAATGTAACAGTTTTATTTCCTGAGTTCTGAATGAATCTTATAGTTTGTAGCGGCTGTTTATTTGCATCATTCCTTCTGAAAACCATTCTGGTGGGATAAGGTGGGGGTGATGGGTAAATGCCGTCCACTTGTTACCATATATTTTTTTCCTGATGATATTAAGGTGTAGAATAAAATGAGCTGAATGATCTCCTTCTGTGCTATATCCAGATTCTGCCAACTAATTTTAAGGCCGGAGATGAAATTGGAATTCAGGACGGGGTTGATGCAGGTGGAAAACCGCCAAGTCCCTAAGAATCATTGAACCTCTACAGTGCAGAAGGAGGCCACTCAGTCTATCGAGTCTCCACGACCCACCCTATCCTCACATATCCACACACTTACAATGGCTAATCCATCTACTCCATACATCTTGGGACACTAAGGTGCAATTTACCATCACCAGTTCCCCTAACCAGCACATCTTTGGAATGTGGGAGGAAACCAGAGCACCCGCAGGAAACCTTTGTAGACACAGGGAGAATGTGCAAACTCCACACAGGCAGTAACCCAAGACCAGAATTGGTACTGTGAGGCAGCAGTGCTAACCACTGTGCTACCAACTAAGAAATGAGGATCTGAAATTTTAATTCCCAAACCTTGTTTATATGCCCCAACACTGACACTCCCACCCAGAGCCGGTGAAAATGATGACACTGCTGACAGGTGAGAATCAAAATTCATGGGGTAGTCAGGGAAACTGTACAACAGTGTAATTGTGACAGCGGCAGAGATCAGGAGGTGCAAACCAAAGATCTGAATGTAAATTGTGCCAAACATTAATGAGAATATTTTCATGTGTAACATATGAGAATTCATGTATGTTTTGTTCAATGACTAGAATAAACTGTAGGACTTCAACTCACCAGCCTATTTGTGTTTTGAATATTATAAAATCATTCCTCTCTTGGACTTAATCCACTTTATGAGTTAAAATTGCTCTGTGATACTTTTACCCAATAATTAAATATGTTTAATAAAATTGTGCACTATTTAAAAACATTAATTTTTCTATTTATTTTATGCGGGTTATCAAATCTACCAAAATGATTCTCAGGCAAATTTACAGTGGCATTTTTATCATATTCAATGCAAAAACAGTTTCAACCCTTTGTGTTCCCTCAAGGAGGTTCTGTAATTTTTTTTTCCTCATTACCTTTTCTTCATTTTTCCTCATCATCTTATTTTTTCCTTATTACCTCATTATCTTTTCCCAAAGGTCAGGGAGTCTAAAACTAGAGGGTATAGCGTTATGGTGAGAGAGGAGAGATACAAAAAAAGGGCAATTCTTTTCATACAGAGAATGGTGAATATCTGGAACAAGCTGCCAGAGGTACAATATTACCACTTTAAAAGCATTTAAATAGTTACATAAGTACGATGGGTACAGAGAGATATGGGTCCATTGGGATTATCAAAAGTCTGTAAACCTCTGTGATTCTATGACCCCTAAATTCAGATAATCCATCATAAAGCGTGTAATATACTCAGGATCTTGCTCTGCAAGTGTAACCATAGCGAAGAAGAAGTCTAATACTAAAAGTCCCAATCTCATTCCAGGTTGTAGTAAGAGACCATTTGTTTGGAGAGGCAAATGCATTACACCTACAAGAGTGTTTCATTAACATCTGCCATGAGCTGTGGGATGGATGTTCGAGTGATCCCTCTTTAGTTAAGCAATTAGTCTCCTTGAGGAATTACCTATCCCTTGTGATGGTTTGGGGCCTTCAGAAAGTCATGAAGGAAATTACATGGCCTCTCAGCTGATATAATTTCAACTGAAGTCTTTGGTGGGCATAGAATCATAGAATCCCTAGAGTGCAAAAAGAGACAATTTGGTCCATCAAACCTGCACCAATCCAGCCAAATCCTACCCCCAAAATTTCATGTAATTAACTTTGCTAATCTCCCTGATACTAAAAAGCAACTTAGCATGGCCAATCAAACTAACCTGTAAGTGTTTAGAGTGTGAGAGGAAACTGGAGCTCCAGGAGGAAACTCACGTAGACATGGGGAGAGCATGCAAGCTTCACACAGACAGTCACCCGAGACCGGTATTGAAATCGTTCCCCTGGAGCTGTGAGTCAGCAATGCTAACCATTGACTCATTATGCCCCTGTACCACATCAGGGACTTAGATTCAGTTCACAGATTGGGTCACTGCCTGCGCAGAGTCTGTCTGTGTCTACGGGGGTTTCCTCCAGGTGTTCTGGTTTCCTCCCACAGTCTGAAAAATGTGGTGGTTAGGTACATTGCCATGCTAAATTCTCCCTCATTGTACCCAAACAGGCGTCAGAGTGTGGTGAGTCAGGCATTTTTACAGTAACTTCATTGCAGTGTTGATGTAAACCTACTTGTGACCCTAATAAATAAATATTTAAAAAAAACTATGACTTAAAAAAAAAACTTTTAAACGTTAAAACATAATCAGTGAAATTTCTTTAGTGCAAGAATTCCCCCAGGCCTACCTTGGTGTTGAGCAAAACATCATTAAAGGGATTTGAGAAAAGCACAGGATCTCAGTACAACCCAATTTCTCCCCAAAACACTTGGTACGTACCTAAGGTGAAAATCCTTCCCATAACCTTTTGTTCACTAAACTTATGTCAAGGGTCAAGAGGAGATGGAATAATGTCTCATAGGAGCGTGTCACCTGGTTTTGCCCTTTTTTGCCGGATAGCTGATAGGCACTGAAATTGCTGGTAGCATTGCATAAGTGTCTGAAAATTTTATGATTAATAATGAGGATGTACAGAAATCCTACATAAATGAAGAATCATCCACTGATCCTGGTGGATCAACTTCAAATGGTATCAGTATTCCTAATCCCAGTATAACTGGATCATAGGTTTCGCAACTTCCCTTTTATGGATTTTATAGTTTTCTTTAATCTTCATCCCCAAAAGGTTTTGTGAAGGGTAGGTCGTGCCTTACTAACCTCATTGAGTTTTTTGAAAAAGTGACCAAAGAGGTGGATGGGGGTAAGGCGGTTGATGTGGTATATATGGACTTTAGTAAGGCGTTTGATAAGGTGGCCCATGGAAGACTTCTGCAGAAAATGCAGATGTATGGGATAGAGGGTGATTTAGCTAATTGGATTAGGAATTGGCTAGCAGATAGAAGACAGAGGGTGGTGGTTGATGGGAGATATTCATCGTGGAGTTCGGTGACAAGTGGTGTACCTCAGGGGTCTGTTTTGGGGCCCCTGCTGTTTGTAATTTTTATAAATGATCTGGATGAGGGTATTGAAGGATGGATTAGTAAATTTGCAGATGACACTAAAGTCGGTGGAGTGGTAGATAGTGAAGAGGGGTGTTATAGTTTGCAGAGAGACTTGGACAAGTTGCAGAGCTGGGCCGAGAGGTGGCAAATGGAGTTTAATGTGGAAAAGTGTGAGGTAATGCACTTTGGCAGGAATAATAAACGTGTAGAGTATAGGGCTAATGGTAGGATTCTTAATAGTGTTGAGGAACAGAGGGATCTTGGTGTATATGTGCATAGATCCCTGAAAGTAGGCATTCAAGTCGATAAGGTTGTTAAGAAGGCATATGGAGTCTTAGCTTTTATTGGTAGGGGGATTGAATTTCGGAGCCGCAACGTAATGTTGCAACTGTACAAAACTCTAGTGCGGCCGCACTTGGAGTATTGTGTGCAGTTCTGGTCCCCACATTATAAGAAAGATGTGGAGGCATTGGAGAGGGTACAGAGGAGGTTTACCAGGATGTTGCCTGGTATGGAGGGCAGGTCTTATGAAGAGAGGCTGAGGGATTTGAGGTTGTTTTCGTTAGAAAGGAGGAGGCTAAGAGGGGACCTAATCGAAACATATAAGATGATTAGAGGTTTAGATAGGGTGGACAGTGATAGCCTTTTTCCTAGGATGGAGAAAGCTAGCACGAGGGGACACAGCTTTAAATTAAGGGGTGATAGTTATAGGACGGATATCAGAGGTAGGTTCTTTACCCAAAGGGTGGTTCGGGAGTGGAATGCCCTGCCTGCAGCAGTTGTAGATGCGCCAAGTTTGGTGGCGTTTAAGAGGTTAGTTGATAAGTATATGGAAGAGAAGGGAATGGTTTAGTTTGGAGGGGCATTGTTCTATGTTCTATGTTCTATGTTCTAAAACAAAACAAGTATCCCTAGTAATAACTAAATAATTACCTGGCAATTCATATGATGTTGGTCATTTTAGTCAATTACGGCAAAGGAATCATTCACATAACATCTCTTCTTCTTCGTTTCTCACTAAAATAAATGTGATGCAAATCTTACGCACATTCGAATTTCTATCTGTTAAATTTTGCATCCTACTTTAAATAAAAACAATATATATCTGGATCCTGTAAACAAGATGTTGTGAATAGATTTAAAGCAGTAACATCTCTGTAAGGATGTTAGAAGTGCTGTATCTACATTGTGTTGCTACTTCCCTGCATCTGTTGCTAGTGAGCAGATTTTTGACTGGGGCCTCCCAGGTCTACAACATTGACCCATTAATGCACTCACGCACTTGATCTGAGCGCACTTGATGCACTTGATCTGAGGCATCAGGAGGAATCTGCCTATGCTTCAGTGAAAGCTGATACAGGAAACAACAGTTGCTCCGCCAGGGATTAGTTTGCCAGTGCTATCATAGAAGTGCCCACCACTTCCACAGTGGATAGGATCAGTCTAAGTTCTGACTGATGCCCTGTGCCAATGTGTACCCAGTCTCCTTGCTCCTCAAAAATGACGGAAGACTATCTAGCAGGTCTGCCAACGCACTACACATCTCAGTACCCATCGTCATCAGCATTTTCCAACAGTCCATCCCAATGAAGGCATCATCTGACTACCCTACACTCGAGCTGAGCTGCAACCACACCCTCCCATCCTTACATGAGTTGATTTACTATGCCCCAGCCTAGTACAGAATATACATGCTTAGTGACTCACTATGTAGTTGGTCTCACTCAATGATAAGTTTGTGTGATGCCAATATCTAAAGATCAATTGACAGTGCCCCCTCTTCACATTCTTGGATTCACTCTTTCTTCTTTTCATGAATCTTCAGGTGCTGGCAAGTCATCACCTTTTCACAATCTGGAAGCACAGGAAATACAAGGAGATGTTAGGAGTGAGTGGAAAGAATTCAGAGGAAAAGCAAGAGTCCACAGTCACTTAGACTATGAATATCACCTCAAACCAGAAAATCCCATCCAAGGTCAACAGACCTTTCCATGTTCCACCCCTCACCTGCTCTGATTTCTACAGTGTGGGCAGGGGGGCGGTAAAATTTGCACCTATTAGTTTAAAAAGGGAAGGTTGCATGGAGAACATGTTTTATTCAAAAGCATTTGTTTGCTTGTGGTGTGCAGAGGCCCTTGACAATATTAGGAAAACTACACTATGAGATCCACTCAGGGCTATGTTATAATCAATTTTCCATGGTGCCCACCTCATTTGAAATTAGTGTGGGCAGGTCTCAAATCACAATGCCCAAGCCCCAAAAATTGATGCTTTCCAATTTCTAACCCAAAAAAGTAGAGTGCTGTTTAACCTCAGAATTTGACTTTAAATGTCAAGAGTCAAAAAGACCAATTCTGTGAATCCAAGAAAATGGCTACTGCGACTCCTTTGAGCATTGGATTAATAGACAGAGTCTATTAACATAGCAGATCCTGTTGGATCTAGCAAGCTCAGTCTGCACATATTCACTTTAATAGCGTCTTTACAGAGGATGAAGAATGCAATGCATGCACTGATTGACTGAGGCTAAGAAAACATATAAGCAACCCTTGCTCTTCACGATTAAAGGAGGAATATTTGATGCGGTATAGTAAAATAATGGTTATATTGTTCGACTGGTATTGTAGAGGCTCAAGTTAATGTTCCAAAGACATGGGTTCATGTCCAAACACAGCAGCTGGGGAATTAAAAACAGTTAATTAAATAAATCTGGAATAAAATGCCAGTATCAGTAATGGTGATCATGAAAGTACCAGATTGTCATAAAATGTCATCTGTTTTACTAATGTCCTTTAGGGAAAACAATTTACCAGCCTTACCCAATTTGGCCTACGTGCAACTCCTGACACACGAGAATGTGATTGAAACTTAACTGCATTTGGAAATCCTTAGGAAGGCACTCAGTTGTATTCAAGATCTTCTCTTGTGCCTTGTCAAGGACCATGCAGCAATAAATGCTGACTTGGCAGCATAGTCCTGTGAGTGAATTTTTTACAAAAGTTAATCAGAAATATTGCTGCAAGGCAAGAGATAAGGAGGTAGGGGAAATGCGGGCGGAAAATGTCATCCATTTGTAGATAGTGTGGCGGATAAACATAGGAACTGAAGTGGGAGAAAAAACTTCATAAAACTAGTCCAATTCTGAGTGTAATTTGTATCCAGATCAATGATTACAAATAAAGTGGCAACGACTGTCCGTAGTAAAGTGTCACTTAGATGCCAAATGTACCATAAAATACAAACATGTTGCATTATAATATAGGAAGATAGGACCCAGAAGCAGGAATAGGCCATCTGACCTTTCAGGTCTGCTCCAGCACTCAATAAAAGCATAACTGAATTTGTTGTGATCTCAAGTCTACTCTCCCCAACCCAAATCCACCCAATAACCCTTGACTCCTTTATCTATCAAAAATCTAAATTAGATTTAAATAAATTCAATAACTCAATCTCCATGACTTTTTGGGGAAGAGAATTTCACATACTAATGACTCTCAGAGAGAAAAAAAATCTTACCTCAGTATTAAACAGTAGCCTCTTATTCTTAAACTGTATCCCCCTAGCTCTAGTCTCTTTGACAAATAATAACATCCTCCTAATGTCTATCCTATGAAGCACACTCAGAATTTATACATTTCAATAAGATTACTTCTCATCCTTCTAAACACCAATGGATATAGACCAAACCTGTTCAATCTTTCTTCATAACGTAAGTGCTTCATCCCAAAGAATGAGTTGAGTGAATTTACTTTGAATTCCTGTTAATGCAATTATATTCCTTTTCAAATAAGGAGACCAAAGTAACCCAGATGTGGTCTCACCAATGCATTGCACAGCTGCATTAAACCTTCCCCATTTTTATATCCCATTCCCCTTGAAATGAATACCAACATTCCATGTGCCTTCCTAGTTGCCTGCATATAACTTTACCTGATTCATATACCAGAATACAGAGATCTCTCTGCACCAAGCTCTGCACTCACTCTTCATTTAAAGAGTATACTGCTTTTCTACTTTTCCAACCAAAGTGGACAAGTTCACCTTTTTCCAAATTATACTCCATTTACCAAACTTTTTGTCCAATCACTTTAACCTATCTATATCACTTTGCAGACTCTATCCCGCTTCTCCATAACCTACTTCCCTAAGTATCTTGGTGTGATTGGCAAACTTAGCTAACATACATTTGATCCCTTCATCCAAGTCACTGATGTAAATTGTAAATAGTTGAGATTCCAACACTGATCCATGTGATACTCCACTAGTTACTTGGCAATCTGAAAAAGATTATTCCTACTCTCTGCTCCCTGATAACTAACCAATTCTTTGTTAATGCTAATACATCACTGCCTACATCATGTTCTTTTACCTTGTGTAGTAATCTTTGATGTGGCACCTTATCAAATGTTTTTTGGAAATCCATGTGCATCACATCTATCTGTATGTTCAGCTTTTTCCACCTTGCTAATTAATTGGTTAAAAAACTCTACTAAATTATTTATACATAATTTCCCCTTTACAACACCATGTTGATGTTGCCTGATCACATTATGATTTTTGACATTTGTCTTCTATGACCTTCTTGAGAATGGATTCTAGCAATTTCTCCATTATATGTTAGGCTAATTGGCCTGTAGTTTCCTGCTTTCTCTCTTTCCTTTCTTGAATAAAGATGTCACATTTGTTACTTTCCCATTCACTGGGGTCCTTCCAGATGTAAGGAATTTTGAAAGATTGTAAACAATGCCTCTATTAATTCTTTCAATTAATCTAATGCCCTGATCCTAGGATGCAGGGCATTAGATCCTGGGGTCTTGTCAGCCTTTAGATCTAATTGGTTTTCCCAGTACATTTTCTCTGATAATGGTAGTTGCTTTTAGTTTTCTCCCTCTCTTTCATTTCTTGATCTTCAAGTGATAGCGGACACAAAATACCTCCACAAAGTACCTTTCTGCCTCCACAACTTGCCCACCACCTTCAACAGGATGGCAATTCTGCAAGTGGTTTCTTAATATGATGCCTCCACTAAAGTTAGCCCAGGGGGCACACTGCTGCTGGGAACAGAGTATGGACCCAAACATAGCCCAGTTTCAAAACATTTTCAAAATCTGGAATGTTCATCCCAATGCCTTTTGAATCACTTTTCAACATTTGCAAAATGTTTTCCCCTAATGGAAATTGAAATATATAAATATTTGAAATGTTTTTATAACAGAGGTTAACCTCCTTTTAAAAGACGGGAATTTAAATTGACTGAATTATGGTCATTGTACAAAATTATGTCCCATATAATTTTCTTCTAACTTAATGAGAAACACATTTCCACACTACTTATGTGGTTCTATTGATGTTTGCGTGAGGAATCCAAACTTCCTGAAGTACACAAGTGTTCCTACTTGGCACAATGCACATTCTAGTTTTTCAGCTACGTAACTTTTAAAATGCCTTAAGAATATCATTCAGGCACTTCAGAGTTTAAAACAGCATTAGTTTAATTTTTTTTCCAATACAAAGGCAATTTGTCAATGATAACGCTTTCATAAGCTGGTCAAACAGATCTTCAACAATAGTTTGACGGCTACTTATTTGCTTTATACTACCACCAAAGGATTTAAGTTTTATTCATTATTGAAATTCTATTTGGACAATGAAGAATGACTTTTTAAATTAACCATAAGCTCAAATCAATTTCAGT
Organism: Sphyrna mokarran; assembly: GCA_024679065.1. Taxonomy (NCBI): domain Eukaryota; kingdom Metazoa; phylum Chordata; class Chondrichthyes; order Carcharhiniformes; family Carcharhinidae; genus Sphyrna; species Sphyrna mokarran. The sequence goes on from JAGIQG010000013.1 coordinate 43,715,628, forward strand.
CCAGGTTTACTCTTCAGATCTGAATTCATTGTTTCCTACTAGAAAGGCAAGTCAAAACACATAGTTTTTGACAAGTAACTTTAAGCTGTGGTTGCGTGGTTTATTTCTGATGCTACAACCTCATATGACATGATGAATACTCCATAATTTCTATAAACCTAGCTGCAGATGTGTACAAGTGTTTCTATAGATCCTATAATAGAAACAAAATTGAGCTGGAAAACAGACCACAAAAAGAAGCAACGAAGAGAAATGGCTGTGTATTATCTCTGCTAGTCCAACAGTGGTTTCTTTGTTGGCTGTTTATTGGCTACTGTGATGCAATATTGGTGTCTATGACCTAAACACAATGATTTGCTATCATTGCTTTCTCTACTTTCTGTTCTTTTAAATTTTCCTAAAGTACAAAACCTAGAAAAAGAGACAGAAATGATAGGTTGTCCCAGTCTGTGAGACAGGTGCATTGTTATCTCAAGAGTGCTTGCTCCAAAACGGTTACACTAAGGGTTTTGGACATTCTTGTCAAGAAATAGCACTTGCAGCAAGTACTCAAAGAACAGAGAACAAACAATATAGCAATAAGCCTTTCAGCCCATCAAGCCTATGCCAATGTACAATTTCTATCCCCCTGTTCACCTCCCGTTCATGTGTCTGTCAAGATACACCTTGAATTTTGCTAAAGTGCTTGCTTCCATACCTTCACTGGCAGTGCATCCAGGTACTCACCAGTGTCTGTGTGAAAAACTTTCCATGCACATCTCCTCTAAATTTACCATCTCTCACCATTAATCTGCGCCCTCTTGTAATTGACCCTTCCACTCTGGGGAAAAACCTCTGACTATCCACGATATCCTTACCTCTCATAATTTTGTGGACTCTATCAGGCCACCCCTCAGTGCCTATCTTTCCACTAAAAACAGTCCAAGTTTATTCAACCTCTCCTCATACCTTCAAACCAGGTAACATCCTGGTAAATTTTCTTTGCATCTTCTCCAAAGCATTCACATCCTTCTGGCAGAACTGCACACAATATTCCAAACGAGACCTGACTAAAATTTTATACAGCTTTACTATAACTTGCCAACTTTTATACTCAGTGCCCCGGCTAATGAAGGCAAGCATGCTGTATGCTTTCTTGCTCACCTTATCCACCTGTGTTGCCACTTTCAAGGAGCCATGGATTATATGCCCAAATCCCTCTGAATCTCAGGAAATGATGGGTGTGGTAGCATGGCCCCTTTAATGAGGTGATCTGCGAAGGGTACATGATCGGGCTGGATCTTATTGAGAGTATAGGAAGCCAAGCCAAATGGTTGCAAGGGTGGACATCCTGGGTCAGGAAGGCACCAATGGGGAGAAGGAATTTGACACGTATTATAGTTGTGCAAATCCTTGATTCTACATATTTGTATATTGTTGGTAATATACTCTTTATAACTTCAAGCCACAATGAGTGTCTTTCAAAGTTATTACACTGGTGACAAGGAAAAACTTTTGTTAGGCGTCAGGAGTTTACATTATGTTGCAAGAATGAGAGAGTGAGTGTTGAAACTACAAAGAAACAAAAGACATACAGCACACAAAAATGTCTTTGATTGGAAAGATTGGGCCTTTTGACCCAGAAGTGGAAAACTGCGGACAATATGTCGAAAGGCTGCATTATTTCTTTGTGGCGAATGAGGGCACAGCAGAAGAGAAATGGAGAGTGATACTATTTACTGCCTGTGGCCCACAACCTTACAGCAAGTGAGATGTTTAATATCACTTGACAAAAAAGGTTGGAATTCCCCAACTGTTCACATCCCACCACTGCAGCGAACAAGGAGAAAGAATTTGGCATTCAACCAAATCTCCGTTCACTGTAGTGGGATGGGAGGATCCGGGCTGTGAGTGAGGTCAGAGAATCCTATGCCAATTTTTTTTTTTAATCAGATAATTAAATTGGTCAAAAGTCTTTTTAACCCCTGGTCTTCAATCATTGTGTTAAAGTCTAAGTTTCATTCTGTAGTCTGTGAGCCAGGAAGACCACAAAGAGGCATCTTCAAATTTCTCGCAGTAGGTCTGCATGATCTAATTTTATTTAAATAATCATAAAATCACCATAGGATTGAAACTTTTCTACTAACTCATCTCCAAGTCTGCCTGATTGCACAATCAGCCCCAATAGCTTTTCTGATGCAATTTAGAAATCCTTTACATAAAAAAAAGAATAGAAACCCCAGAAAAAACAGCACCAAGTGATGTTTGCTTCATTTCTCTGGGGTTTCAAATCTATTTTTGTCAATTATTGCAGACGAGCAGGTGGAAACACAATGAAATTCAGGCTGCTGAGAATAATGCTTTCCCTAGACTTGCCTGCAGCCAATTCAGCAAACTGTCAAAGCAACTGCCTGTATGATTTCCTATTCATGCTACATCTACTTGTTACATTAAATTTGCAGTTGCTTAACTTCAATTATTAGATTTGCTTTGCTGCCTTATTGACTTTGTAAGAACAGCAACTTGCATTTACGTAGCACCTTTAATGTAATATACTATCCCAGGGTGTGACACAGGAGTATAATCAAATGATGAGTTGACTCTAAGCCAAAGAAAGAAATGTTATGACAGATTTTAAAGTCTCTTAGAGGAGACAGATGTGGAGAGATGGAAAAGTTTAGGGGACGGAATTTCAGGGCAGCTTAGAGGATTAAAGACATGGCTATCAATATTGTGGTGAAGGAGTTTCACCATAGACAAAAAGGTGAAGTTGGAGAAATTCAGTGATCTCGGAGGGCTGAAGGAGGTTACAAATGTATGGATGAGCACGGTAATGGATTCCATGGCCATAAGTCTGAACACCCACATCAAGAGTGCAGAAGATTTGCTGGACACAATTGTGACCTAAGACTTCAGTAAGTAAATTGCTGTCTGCTCCTACATTAACCACCAGAGCTGCTGAGGGAATTCCCAGAAGCAGAGGTATGAAAGGAGTTGGAACTAATAATGCCTGTCAGGATGAAATAACTCGCACCATGTTAGATACATTCAGCAGTTACATTCCATAACATGTGCATAAGGAGGTACTGGACCTTTACACGAAGCATAAAGCAGCATCCATTAGCAGATCATCACTCGTTTCTTCTGCTGCAAAGATTTGCAATTTGTGTGAGTAAAATTGATGTACTTTATTTCATTTGTGTCTTCAAACATTACTTAGGAAAAAAGAGGATAACGTAGCAGTAAAGGAATGGATTGGTCTTTATATATTTGAGCTTAAGCTGAGGGCAAAATTGAGATTAGCGTTTCAATTGACTTTATTACACATATCGTGACATGCATTTAAATGAATAAATTGTTGATTTTAATGTATCCTAAGATTTTGCAATTGCATTTGTCCTGGTTTAGTGCTAAATTAACATCAACCTACCCAATTTTCTTGGGTCAAATCTTTTGCACAGTTATGGATGAGTTTTCAGCACGCTTAGCTTTTTATTAATGACCCATCGTCTTGACTGCAGGGAACTCAAATGCAATTTCAATGGCTGCATCAGCAAGAAACTTTAAAACATTCATCTTGGAAATGCCAAACTACTAGGGAAGGGGGAGGAAGGAATATTATAGGCTTCAAGGTGAGGCGATTCATGATAGAGAAACATTTGAGAAGTGGGTAGGGATCTGCTATACTATAACTCTGCATAATAGTGGATTCTTGTTTCAGAGGTGATCTAATGGTGCGCCATCTCATATCAAGGGTAGTATAGTTAGATTTGTAGAAATTAATAGTAAGTGTGAATTGTCTTACATAATTCACTGTTCATTGTTAATACAGGATGGTACTGCTAACCTTACACTTCCACTGTTTCTTGCCATGTCATGCTTCCCAGAAACATCCCTGAGGAATCATGTCTGCACTTGTGTTGAAGATGTAAAAGTCTCACAGATGTCAGACACAATCCTTCACTTCTAATTTCATCCATTAAGAAAATCTTGCTGACACCTGTATAGTACGGCTCATATCTAGTTTGACGGAATGTATTCACATTCAATCATTTCTTCTTGAGGAGAAAACTGTATACAATCCAAGGGAAATGAGCCTATCTGTGGAAGAAAAATCTTCCTCTGGGCTTTCATTTTGCTGCTGGATGGATTTAGTGGAATAAGGAGAAAATGAAGTATATGGCAATGTTACAATCTCACTAAAGGCTAGTAACCTCTTTTCAAAATAGAAAAACTCAATGTGCCAGTTATTTCCTAAAAGAATGAAGGCATAAAACTTCATGATTCAAAATCTGAAGAATTTAGTATTACACAAGAATCAACAAAGCAAACACCAAATATTATTTTTCTTATACTCTAACATCCAAAATAAACTTGAGTTAAACATCAATCGACAAGCAAATGGTGGCCGAATAGAAACTAAAAATTGTAACTTAAAAAGCAGATACAACTAAGGCAAATGGTACAAATGGGTTCAGATTTTAGCAAACAAGGTGAGTCACAAAGTTCTTTAACCTTTGCCTTTCTTTGAAGAATTTCAGCCCCCTTTTTTCAAGGAGTTTGTCTGATCCTCAGCTAATAGCAACACACAGCTAATTTGTGTCCGCACCCCCAGTTTTCACAATAAATGGCACACATCTGCAGAACTACTCAACTCAATCTGGATGGAATAGACCCATCACTGTTGTCTTCTAGTGACAGAAACAGCTGCAGCAACTTATTTTCAGCTTCTGGATCTGGACTGTCTTCTTCATCTTATTTGTGTTGCATTAATGAATTCAACAACTGCTTTTTGGGCTGACCTTTATCCTTTCATATCTTTCAACAAGGACTGATTAGAGATAGTCAGCATGGCCTTGTGAGTGGAAAAATCATGTCTCACAAATTTGATTGAGTTTTTTGAAGGAGTAACCAAGAAGGTAGATGAAGGCAGAGCAGTTGATGTTGTCTACATGGACCTTGTTAAAGGCCTTTGACAAGGTATTGCATGGTAGGTTGTTGCACAAAGTTAAATCTCACAGGATCCAGGGTGAGGTATCTAAATGGATACAAAATTGACTTGTTGACAGAAGCCAGAGAGTGGTTGTAGAGGGTTGTTTTTCAAACTGAAAGCCTGTGACCAGTAGTGTGCCTCAGGGATCATTGCTGGGTCCACTGTTATTTGTCATTTATGTTGATGATTTGGACGAGAACATAGGGGGCATAGTTAGTAAGTTTGCAGATGACATTAAGATTGATAGCATAGTGGACAGTGAAGAAATTTATTTCCAATTGCAATGGGATCTTGATCAATTGGGCCAATGGGCTGATGAATGGCAGGTGGAGTTTAATTTAGACAAATGCGAGGTGATGCATTTTGGTAGATTGAACCAGGACAGGATTTACTCAGTTAATGCTAGGGCATTAGGGAGAGTTACAGAACAAAGAGATCTAGGGGGTACATGTTCATAGTGGACATGTTTGAAAGTGGATTCACAGGTAGACAGAGTGGTGAAGAAGACATTTGGCATAATTGGTTTCATCAGTCAGAACATTGAATACAGGAGTTGGAACATCTTGTTGAAGTTGTACAAGACATTGGTAAGGCCACACGAAGAATACTATGTGCAATTCTGGTCACTCTATTACAGAAAGGATATTAGTAAACTAGAAAGAATGCAGAAAAGCTTAATAAGATGCTACCTGGACTTGATGGATTGAGTTATAAGGAGAGGTTGGATAGACTAGGACTTTTTTCTCTGTAGCAGGCTGATAGAAGATCTTGTAGATATCTATGAAGTAATGAGGGGCACAGATGGGATTAGAGAGATATGGGCCAAATGTGGCCTAGCTTAGGGGTTTAAAAAAAAGGGTGGCGTGGACAGGTTGGGCCAAAAGGTCTGTTTCCATGCTGTAAACCTCTGTAACTCTATTCCACTGACAATTTCCCAGGTTAATTGTATGATTTCTTTCAAAACGGGGGAGTTCAGTTTCATTTCTCAGTTCAATTACTGTTCTGAGGTAGGGTCTACCTAAAAAATATATAAATTAATTTTGAAAATATATATTCCTTACGTCAGCTATAGATTTATCCATAAATTAATCGGGGCAAATTTTACCATCCCGTCTGCTACAGGAATTGAAGCAGGCAAGGGACATTTCATGAAAAGGTCTATTGACCTCAGTTAAGATTTCTGTTTGGGAGCAAGCAAGGCCAAAAAATCCCACCCATTATCTCAGATGTTATCATCAGTTCCTTTCAATCGGTTGCTGAAGTATCTGTCAGTTCTCTTTTTCTTCTTTTATTTATTTGTTCATGGGAAGTAATCATTGCTGGCTATGCTAGCATTTATTGTTCAAGCCTAATTGCCCTTGAGAAGGTAGTGATGAACCACTTTTCTGAACAGTTGCAGTCCACATGGCCTAGGTACATCCATAGATAGTTGCTGGATTTTGAACCAGCAACAGTGAAGGAACACTGATGTAGTTCCAAGTCAGGACTATGTGTACGTTGAACGTGATAGCATTCCCCATGAACCTGCTGCCCCGGTCCTTCAAGACCAATGGGGTTGCAGGGTTGAAATGTTTAGTCTGTTGTCAGGCATTGGTTGTAGTTTGATAAGTTTGAAGGAATCTTTATAGTCATACATAGGTTAGCCATGAGTCCTTATTGACTCTAAGAACCATTTGCAATATACAGTAAATGGTACAAACTAGGGACTGTCTCCATGCTTGCTGGTACACATGGCTCTGTTCAACTCTAGGCTGACCCTGGGTGTGAGACCAGGTGCTCTCTTACATCACTGTGTGGGTGATGCTGTACTTAGCTACCCACGTTAACCCTGTATGTGCCAAACCCTTTTACTACATCTGTGCACAAGTGTTTATCCAATGTATTTGAAGTGATTATCGTTTACATGACGTCTTACATTGTTATTACTATTATACATTCAAATTGCCATTGCTACATTATCAGTACCCAATTTCCTCCTTTTAAATTCTTGAATTCAAAGGTTCAGGTGGTCTAGAGGTCTTGTAACCCTTCCATATCTGTTGTAATTTACCTTTAAAGGATTGTCGTATGACATCACTGAAAAGGAAGTGTGTTTTGTGATCTAGTGTTTGTTTCATCTTTGCTTTCAGCAGAGCGCACACACACACACACACACACACACACACACACACGCACACACACACACACACACACACACACTTGTTTTTCTACCATCTGAGTGTGGTTTCATCTTTTTCTTTTATTCTTCCATGTTGAACCATTCTTTATCATTTTGTCTATTGCATTTATTGGTGGTTGCTATTGTAACTTGGTACTTGTGAGGTCAATGCACAAATCAATCCCGGCTTCCCAGATTGCCTGGATTCACCATAGTTCACCTACTGCCACTACATGTCTACAGCAGATTGCATTTCCCTGGCCCTAAACTAAATCCAGAAGACTTGGATAACAAAGACGCATATGTCAGACTCCTATTTATTGACTACAGTTCAGCCTTCAACACCATTATTCCTACAAAACTCATCCCCAAATTCTGTGACCTGGAGCTTGGCTCCTCCTTGTGAGATTTCTCACCTGCAGACCATAATAAGTAAGGATAGGCAACACTCCTCCTCTACAATCATACTCAATACCAGAGCTCCACAAGTCAGTGTCTTCAGCCCCTCACTATATTCCTTATAAACCTACGACCATGCGGCTAAATTCCCTTCTAATTTGACCTCCAAATTTGCTGATGACACTAACGTAGTGAGTCAGATCTCAAACAATGATGAGTTAGAGTACAGGAAAGAGATAGAGAATCTGGCGAACTGGTGCAGTGACAATAATCCCACCCTCAATGTCAACAAAATGAAGGAGATAGTCTTTGATCTCAAGAAGCATAGTAGAGGACATGCCCCTACCTACATCAATGGGATGAAATGGAAATGGTTGAAAGCTTTATTTTCTAGATGTCCAGATCACCAACAACTGTTCTTGTCCCTCCATGCCAATGTTTTAGTTACGAAAGCCCACAGATGCCTCCACTTTCTCAGGAGGCTAAGGAGATTTGGCATGTCCACTACAACTCTCGCTAACTTTTACACACGCACTATAGAAAGCATTCTTTCTGGTTGTATCACAGCTTGATATGTTTCCTGCTCTGTCCAAGACAGCAAAAACTAAAAAAGAGTCATAAACAAAGCTCAGTCCATCAAGCAAACCAGCTTCCCATCCATGACTCTGTCTATGCCTCCCACTATCTTGAAAAAGCAGCCAGCATAATCAAGGGCTGCACGCATCCTCGGACATACTTTCTTTCACCTTCTTCTTTCAGGAAAAAGATACAAAAGTCTGAGAATACTTACAACCAACTCAAGAACAGCTTCTTCTCTACTGCCAACAGATTTTTGAACAAATCTATCTTGTATTAAGTTGATTTTTATCTACACCCTAGCTATGGCTGTAACATTACAATCCGCACTCTCTCATTTCCTTCTCTATATACAGTATGCGTTGTCTGTATAGCGTACAAGAAACAATATTTTTCACGGTATACTAATACATGTGACAATAATAAATTTAAGTCAAAGTTAAATGAATATTGTGCTCATCATCTTGTCATTTCTTATGCTTTTTCTGTTGACATGTGGGTCATTGCAACATAAGAGGCTGTATATGTTTCAAACATAGAGCCCTTGTGCACACTTATTTCACAATTTTAACCAAACTTTTGAGTACTTCTTTCTCTTTTAGTTGTTCTTCATGCTTATGAATCTTTGTATTTCTCTTGTGTAGTTTCAAAGGCTGGGTTTGCTCTCCCACGTTGTGTATCTCAAGCTTCATGTTGATCAGAAGAAGTTAATCAGTTTTGGTTGTTAGTTCTGCTTTTAAGCAACTATTCTGATGCAAAAGCAATTCTCTCTCCTGTTCCAAGCAATTTGCATGATGCTTACTAATAACACCTGATGCTTGAAATTTGTCAAGTTATAATTAAAGATCTACCTTTTTTGGATTTGTTTCTACGACTTAGTCACTTAAGCATTTCAAATATTTTTTCAAGTGTTCTACTTCTGGTGAGCAACATTCCAGTGTTCTTACAGCTCTAATTTTTCCTTTACAAACATATCGTTCATACATGAAAGTTTGTTCTCTATGCTGATCAGTTTTTGTTTAGCAGAATATCAGTCCTCTGTGCTATCCTTCACATTCATTATTTATGCTTCCACTAAATGCTTCTGAGATTCTTCACATTCTCTTGTGATAAGTTGGACTTGCTCCTGCTATTTCAGGTTCTTAATTTTCATCTCTTCAAATATATATCTTTGGAAATGTATCCTGGAAACCTCCAACCTTATTCACGGCTAACATTCTCCAGTGCTGCTGCAGTGAATGGAGTTTTGGCTGCATGTCAAATTTTCCATTCATGCTGGCAGTGGGACAGGAATGAATGAGATCCAAACCACCCATAATGCTTTCCCTAGTTTTCTTCCAAATTATATTTATTTTCTTCAACTCTGTAGCTCTTTTCTTTCACCTCTTGGTTTATTCCTGGAAAGTAAGACATTCTTGAGTCTTTGTAAACTGCTTCTTCAGTTCTTTCAAGGCTACAACTTTCCTGAGTGCATTTTCTGCCTGCCATTGTACCTGGCTGCATTTTGGTTGAGTTTTACCAACGCCTGCTTTGATTTGCCAATAATTGAATTCAGACTTGTTATTTCCTCCTGGTATTTATGTGACGCCTCATACATTTGTTTACGCGTGCGAGAGAGATGTATGTGGGAGGGGGGTGTGTGGAGGGAGGGGGCTATGTGGAAGCAGGAGGGTATGTGGAGCAGGAAGTATGTAGATGGAGGGGGATATGTAGAGGGAGGGGGTATGTGGACCGAAGGGGTATATGGGGCAAGAGGTATGTGGAGGGATGGTGTGTATGGGGGGTGTGTGGGAGAGCAGGGTGTGTGGTATGAGGGGGGGTGCGTGGTGCGAAGGAGTGTGTGATGCGAAGGGTGTGTGTGTGGGGGAGCAGGGTGTGTGGTGTGTGGGGGGTTGTGTGAGGGAGGAGAGTGTGTGGGAGAGGGAAGTGTATGGGAGAGGGGCGGTGTGTGAGGGAGGACCATGTGTGCAGGAGCAAAGTCTGGGGGGAGGGAAGTGTGTGGCAAGGGACGTGTGTGAGGGAAGGGTGTGTACAAGGGGATGAATGGCAAAAGGGTGTGTATGAGGGAGGTGGTGTGTGAGAGAGAGGGTGTGTGGGAGAGGAGTGTGCACAAGTGGAATGAATGGGAGAGGGATGTGTGTAAGGGAGGGGTGTGTGTGGGGAGGGAGTGTGGCAGAGGGGGTATGTGGGGGAAGGTATGTGAGGAAGGGGGATATGGGGGAATGGTGTGTGGGGAGGAGGAGTTTGTAGGGGAGGGGTCTGTGGGAGAGGGGCATGTGTGGGTGAGGGAAGAGTGTGGGAAAGAGATGTGTAGGGGAGGAAAGTGTGTGGCAGAGGGAAGTTAACGAGGGAGGGGTGTGTGCAAGAGAGGGAGTGTGTGGGAGAGGGGTGTGTGTGAGAGGGGGTGTGTGGGGGAGGGAGGTATGTAAGGAGGGTGGTGTGTTGGGGAGGGAAGGTGTGGGGGAATAGAAGTGTGTGGAGGAGAGAAGTGTATGGGGAAAGGAGGTGTGAGAGGGAGGGGTGTGTGTGGAGGGAGGGAGTGTGTGGTTGCGTGGAGGGAGATGGGTGTGTGGGAGAGGAGGTGTGCAGAAGGGAGGTGGATGTGTGGGGTAGGGGGGTATGTGGAGAGGACATGTGTGGAGGGAGGTGGGTGTGTGGGGGAGGGGAATGTGTGGAGGGAGGATGCATGGAGGGAGGAGGTGTGGGGGAAGGGTGTATGTGGGGAGAAGATTGTGTGGAGGAGGGGTGTGTGTGGAGGGAGGGGGATGTGGGAGAGATGGTGTGTGTGGAGAGAGGGGGTGTGGGAGAAATGGTGTGTGTGGAGACAGGGGTGTGGGGGGAGGGGTGTTTGTGGAGGGAGGGGGATGTGGTTTCTAGTTTTCATTCTGGAGGCAATGGGTGAGATTTCCGGCCAAGGAAAATTGAGCCTGATGGACTTCAAATCCTGCATATCATCCTGTGCAATGTTTGAACTGAACTCTTATATGTTCCTTAACAGTGATAAGAGATTGCCTAGTGAATAAATTTGCCAATGCACCAAGCATTTTGGTATGCATGCCCATCAGTGTTCTCCTATATGTTGTCCTGTCAAATTCCTCATACAAGTTTCCTGTAATTGTTCTTTTCCTTAGGCAGGCTGCAGCCCACAGCAGCTGTCCGCAGTCTTTGTTAGCCCCGAAGGTGCATCGAGTGCCGATTTCTGAGCAACAAAATCCCCATCAGGTTTAATGGTTGATGGGATGCCTGCCCTCCCAACCCATTCTCTGCTGTTCTGGGACATTCCATCCATCAATCTGAATAAGATTCTGTGATCCACACTGTGAAAGGTGGCAGAGTTCAAGCATTAACAGAGGCTGGGATTTAACTCATGCTGACTGATTATGTCTCTGAAACCTAATCTCAATTTTACCTGTTTTTCCTTGGTTGATGGCACAGGTAATTAACAAACCTACTAAAGCAGCTATATAATGCAACAGGCAATCAGTAAAATGGATGCAAAGCAGGATTTATTATTTTTTACTGCCAAGCCCTGATTTCCCCATTAAGAACATAAGGATATAAGAACTAGGAGCAGGAATAGACCATTTGGTACCTCAAGCCTGCACTGCCATTCAATAAGAACATGGCTGATCTTTTTGTGTACTCAGTTCCGCTTACCCACCTACTCAGCATAAACATTAATTCCTTTACTGTTCAAAAATCTATCTATCCTTGCTTTAAAAACATTCAACGAGATAGTTTCAACTGCTTCACTGGCAGGGAATTCCACAGATTCCTCCCCACCTTTGTCCTAAAGTTGCTTCCCCTTATTTTGAGTCTATTCCCCCTTGATCTGGTTTCACCTGCCAGAGGAAACTGCTTCTATCTTATCCATTCCCTTCATAATGTTATATGTTTCTGCACATCCCTCTCCCCCACATTCCCTTCATAATGTTATATGTTTCTATAAGATCTACCTGTAACACTATATTCTGCACTATCTCTTTTCTTTCTCTATGAACAGTATGCTTTGTCTGTATCATGCCCAAGAACTTTTCACTGTAAATACATGTGACAAAAATAAATCAAATCAAATCAACATCTCCCTCATTCTTCTGAATTCCATCAGTCTTGGCTCTGTCTACTCAGTCTCTTCTCACAAGCCAATCCTTTCAACTCTGGAATCAACTTAGTGAATCTCCTCTGCACCCCTTCCAGTGCCAGTATATCTTTCTAAAGTAAGGAGATGAAAACTGTACATTGTACTCCAGATATGGCGTCACTTGCACCTTATACAGTTGCAACATAATCTCGCTATTTTTAAACTCCATCCTTCTAGCAGAAGGACAGAATTCCATTTGCCTTCTTAATTACCTGCTGCACAGCACCACAGTACTCACTACCTTCCTGAATGCCTGTGAAACGTGGACTGTGTATCAAAGGCACGCAAGACAGCTCAATCATTTCCACATAACTTGTCTTCGCAGAATATAACGCATCATTGGCAAGACAAAGTACCAGACACTGAAGGTCTTTCTCGAGCAAGTCTACCATCACACTGCTGATGAGAGCGCAGGCCCGGTGGGCAGGTCATGTCATCTGTATATCGGATGAGTGTATACCTAAGCAGTTCCTTTTTGGGGAATTCTCTGTTGGAAGACCCTTACATGGAGGCAGAAGAAACGTTTCAAAGACATCCTCAAGGTCTCCCTAAAGTCGCTTGATATTGACACGACTACCTGGGAAACGCTGGCACAAACCCGCCCTGCCTGGTACTGCCTCATCCACAAAGGCTGTCAAGCTCACAAAGCAAGGTGTATTGCTGGAGCACAACTTAAGCATGAGCTGCGCAAGTCCAGAGCCACCAGCGCAACAACTACAGTGTCTATACAAGTCTATCCAATATGTGCCAGGACACTCTGTGCCTGAATTAGCCTGATCAGTTGTCTTCGGACATACTATAACCAGCCTCAAAATGACTAATGGTGTCGAGGTCCTCATCGATGACGATGGACGAACAACAACAACCTGCTGCACCTGCAAACCAACATCTTGTGATTCATGCACAGACATCCAGATCCCTCTGCATAGCAGCTTGCTGCAATTTTTTACCATTTAAATCATAGTCCATTTTGTTGTTATTCCTACCAAAATGGATGGCCAACATTGTATTGCCAGACTCTTTCTCACTCACATAAACTATCTATATCCCTTTGCAGACATTCGTATCCTCTGTACCCTATGCTCAATCAAGCATCTTAAGTGTTATCTGCGAACTTTCACACACTACACTTGGCCCCCAATTCCAAATCATCAATGTAAACTGTAAACAATTGCAGTCCCAACACTGATCCCTAGTCATTTTTCACCAACCAGAAAAACATCTATTTATCCCTATCTTTGCTTTCTGTTAGTTAGCCAATCCTTTATCCATGCTAATACATTTCCCATAATGCTGTGCACCTTTATCTTATGCAGAAACCTTTTGTGCGGCACCTTGTTGAATTCCTTCTGGAGATACATCTGATCTACCTGTTCTCTGTTGTCCACCGCACTTGTAATGTCCTCAAAAATTCCACTAAATCAATTAAACATGATGTGCTTTTCATGAGCCCATGTTGAGTCTTCCCAGTGGGATAATTTCTATCCAGATGTCTCGCTATTTCTTCTTAATGATAGATTTGAGTTTTTCCCAATTTCACAAGTTAAGCTAACCGGCCTATAGTTACCCGCCTTTTGATTACTGTCACTAGAGAGGTAGTGCTTGATAGACTAACGGGACTGAAGGTCAACAAGTCCCTGGGAATGCATCCCAGGGTACTGAAAGAAATGACAGAGGTGATAGCGGATGCCTTAGCAATTATTTGTCAAAATTCACTGGAGTCCGGAGAAGTGCCGGAAGATTGGAAAACGGCTAATGTTATGCCACTGTTTAAAAAAGATAGCAGACAAAAGGCAGGGAGTTATAGGTCAGTTAGTTTAAGTCTGTAGCTGGAAAAATGTTGGAATCCGTTGTAAAAGAAGAAATAGCGAGGCATTTAGAAAAGAACAGTTTGATCAAGCAAATACAGCACAGATTCATGAAGGGGAAGTCATGTTTGACAAATTTATTGGATTTCTATGAGGATGTGAGTAGTACGGTAGACAGACAGGAACCAGTGAATGTGGTGTTTATAGACCTCCACGTATAAACAGGTCTATTTGTTTGATAAGGTGCCTCATGAAAGGGTGCTGCAGAAGATTAGGGTGCACAGAGTTGGGGGTAAGGTGTTAGGGTGGAAAGAGGATTGGTTGTCTAATAGGAAGCAGAGAATAGGAATCAATGGGTGCTATTCTGGTTGGCAGTTGGTGACTAGTGGAGTGCCGCACGGATCGGTGCTGGGACATCAACTGTTTACCACTTATATAGATGATCTGGAGGAGAGGACTGAGTGTAGGGTAACGAAATTTGCTAATGACACGAAGATGAGTGGAAAAGCAAATTGTGTGGAAGGTGTGGAAAGTCTGCAAAGAGATCTGGATAGGCTGAGTGAGTGGGTGAAGACCTGGCAGATAGAGTATAATGTTAGCAAATGTGAGGTTATCTACTTTAGTAGAAATAATAGTAGGAGGGATTATCATTTAAAAGGCTAAAAGCTACAGCATGCTACAGTACAGAGGGACCTGAGGTCCTTGTCTACGAATCGCAAAAACAGTTTACAGGTGCAACAGGTGATTAAGAAGGCGAATGAAATGTTGGCTTTCATAGTGAGAGGGATAGAATATTAAAATAGGGAGGTCTTGTTGCAACTGCACAGGGTACTGGAGAGCCGCAGCTGGAGTACTGTGTGCAATTTTGGTCGCCGCATTTGCAGAAGGAGATATTGGCCTTGGAGGGAGTGCAGAGAAGGTTCACCAGACTGATGCTAGAGATAAGGGGTTAGCTTATGAAGAGAGATTGAATGGACTGGGCCTGTACTCGTTAGAGTTTAGAAGGCTGAGGAGGGATCTTATAGAGACATATAAGATAACGAAGGGGATAGATAGGGTAGAGATAGAGAGATTCCTTCTGCTTAGAAAGGATAGCAGAACTAGAAGGCACAGCCTCAAATAAGAGGGTGCCAGTTTAGATTGGAGTTCTTCACTCAAAGGGTGGTGAATCTCTGGAATTCTCTGCCTGTTGAAGTGGTGGAGGCTACTTCACTGAATGTATTTAGTTACAGGTTTCTAATAGACAAGGGAATTAAGGGTTATGGGGAGCAAGTGGGAAAGTGGAACTGATCTACTTCAAATCAGCCATGATCTTAATGAATGGTGGGGCAGGCTCGAAGGGCTAGATGGCCTACTCCTGCTCCTATTTCTTATGTTTTTATGTCCTTTTTTAAATAGTGCCATCACATTTGCTGTTTTTCAATTTGCGAGAATTACCCCAGAGTCCAGTGAATTTTGATAAATTACCACGAATATATTTACTATTTCCCCCACCGTCTTTTTGAGTACCCTGGCATGCATTCCATGAGGGCCAGGAGACTTGCCTACCTATTAGCTTATTCACATTGCTTCTTTAGTGATAACAATCATTTCTAGATCCTCACCTACCATCATTTCTTGTCATCAATTTTTGGCATGTTATTATTTGTGTCTTCCAGTGTGAAGACCAACACAAAGTACCTGTTTAGCGCCTCAACCATTTCCACATTCCCATTATTAAATCCCCCTTCTCATCCTCTAAAGGACAAATGTTTACCTTTGCCACTCTTTTTCTTTCTATATATTTGTAGAAACTTTTATTATCTGTTTTTATATTTTGAGCTGGTTTACTCTCATAATCAATCTTACTTTTCTTTATAGCTTTTTTTGGCTTTCTATTGACCTTTAAAGATTTCCCAATCCTAGAGTTTCCCACTAATCTTTGCCACTTTGTATGCATTTTCTTTCAATTTGATACCCTCCTTTATTTCCTCATATTTCCATAGCTGATTATTCTTTTTTTCTACAGTCCTTCCTTATCTTTATTAAAATATACTTTCTTCTTGCTGTTGCCATAGTTCCAATAAATTCTCAGCACATTTCACCTGATGATGTGTAAATACATCATGCATCATGAAGTGTGAAGATGCCATGGGTAACAACAATTTGGCAGATGCCCTGCTACTGTGCTGTGATTGTCCCATGTGAAATCAAGAGCAATGAAAACATATTTTAAATTCTTTTCAGTTTTCATGTAGCGGAATCTGCATAACTATATTCATCTTTGCTTGGGTTGAGCGTTAATTGGCATTAGAGTTATGAATCATGGCTTCAGATCACAGCCTCTGTCACCTAAAAATAAATCTAAGAAATTAGACATGAAGATTAGAGAGCATTGTGCAAAGGGTACTTATTCCAAGTAGTGAATCGCCACATACCCCTCCCCCTTATCAACAATCCCCCACAGAGACTGATTATGCAAAAAGCAATGACTCATGTCTGGAAACTGGGAATTCTTTAAATGTCTTCTTGGCCTTTTGGTTAAGATCAAGTGTCAGATCAAGCCCAAGACTGAGTGCAATACCTTATCTTGACAACTTGGACCTTGTTTGTCTCCCTTGTGGGAACCATGAATTGGATTCAATTTAAATTTGGTTTTGGAGTAAGCAAGGAGATGGATTTTGGTCCATCCCTCTCACTGAGCATTGTTTTTGTAACTTTAAGAATAGAGTACATTTTTTAAAAAAATTGTTTTTAACAACCTGGGAATCCTTTAAACCTTTTTTTTATTTATCAAGTGGAGATGTTTCCTATTGCAATAAACAATTCAATAGACAGTTATCTGACAAGCTGGCTAATAGAACACAGAATAATGAATAAATCAGAAATAGCAAACTGGTATCCACCTGCTGCCAGATACAAGGAGTAGTTATCATAGTTAAATTGGCTGAGAAAGGCTATGATGGCTGGAGTAATAGAGCTGTACTGCTATCTTTAATGCTTTACAGAATGGAGCCCAACCCTCCTTTCTGCATTCACACGATACTCTCCCTAGTGACTTACCCTCCCTTTTGCATTTACACGACACTGCTCTGATGACTTTCCTCTCTTCTACATTCACAGCACACTCTCCCCAATGACTTACATAAGTGCCAAACAGGTGGCCTCTGGTTCAGAAGATATTTACCACTGGACACTAATTTCATAAGAACATATGAATTAGGAGCAGGAGTAGGCCACTCGGCCCTTTGAACCTACCCTGCCATTCAATAAGGTCATGGCTGACCTGATAACATCAACCCCCACACTCCTGCCCATGACCAATGACCTTGCCCATGTTAATAAGAATTTATCTACACCTGCCTAAAAAGATTCAAAGATGTGCTTTTTGAGAAAGTATTCTAGATTTCCTTTGTGCCACTTATAGCGACATCATAAACCTTTGTATGAAGTAAGCATCCTTATTTTGTTGCAGATTATCCCAGATATACAGATTAAATCATTCTCCCTTTGTGTTTATAAAGAGCATATATCAGAAAATGCTATCAGTGGTATCTGTAATTGAAATTAGTGGCGTTGGAGCGCCTGCAAGTTTTTTGGACATTTCCCAGCATTGTGATATTTTGTTAAAAAGTTGTCATTAATATGCATGATATAACTAAGTTAAATATTCCAGCAAACCTTGTTTGTTGTCTGTTAGGTATATTGGAAGAATAAATTAAGAATTCCCACCAGAAATGAATTTATGGATTTATGTTGATCACTGCAATCAAATTCCATTGGAAAGTGAACAGCCCTGAAGCATTTGGCACGTGATCAAGTGTTCTCTGGGAAACAATGGCTCTGGAGAAACTCTCCCACAGGCTGTGATTCTATCAAGAGTTGTTTAAAAAGGGCTGCCTTTGAATAAACAAAGGGCATTTCTTACGTGCAACTACTACATGATGATATATATCTGATTATAATGCACCTATTTTAATAGGATTAGCAAATTTTGTAGACATTTCCAAGTTTTGGCTTGCCAATGGGCCATATTTACTACATTTATTTATTGATTTGATTTATCTTTACAGATATAGGGGGCGATTCTCCCAAAAAATTCAAAGTATCAAATTCATTTAAAAACTGGAGTAAATCCTGCTTTATTTTACTGTGAGTTTCAAAATGAATCTCCCACACTCTGTGTACTGCAGAGTGCACTTGCATAAATCATTCCAAAAATCAGGGAGCGGGGCCTATTCCCACTGGAGAGGCTGGCAGCATAGCGTTGAGCGGACCACTGCACAAGCACTGATATGTCAGCACTGAGATCAGCATATGTGCAGTGGCACCACACTGCCAGCCTCCCATGACACTGCAAACTGCTCCTCTGAGCATCTCCAGCCCCCTCCTGACACACATGACAGCCCTCACCACAAAGTGCACCCTCCCAAAGGCAGCCCCAGCCCCTCCCTTCCCTGCAATCCAGTCCCTGCCCCAGCAGGCCAAACCCCCCACCACCCTGATAGCCAACCCTGATCGGTGGCCTTCCTTGCTCTGCTCACGATCTCTATACAGAGTGGCAGCAGGAACACATCACCCCCCCTCCACCAATCTCCCTCCTAGATGTCCCATCCCCTTTAAGCCCCACCCCCTTGGCATGCTCGATGCACAGTGGGCAATGCCAAGGTGCTCTCTGGGCATGGCAACTTTGCCTGTTGGGCAGTGCCGGGAGTCCAGGCTGGCACTCGATTGTTTCTCCTTCACTCCAGCGGGGTCAGGCTGCCAGTTCCCAATTAATGAGGAGCTACAGTAAATCCTGCTGGAGTCAATCACTCTTGGCGATGTGGGGAAGGTGGAAGAGAGATGCTAGTGCACCCAGAGACTTTAGCTCTGGGCCTGCCAATGATATTTAAAATATATTAAAATCCTCATTTGAATAAATTGTGCAGCTCCATGTCAATTTTTGGCGTGGAGCTGATGGCACCCGAAATTCGAATGCAGGAAACGCCAGGAGGCCCAGTGGGAAGCCCGTAAAAGCAGGCTGGGAGAATTGCCCTCATAATGTGTATACACATAAGAAAACATTCACAGTATTATTCTAGATATTTGTGTATCCTTTTTATAATTAGATATACAAAATGATTTTCATTTCCCACTTCTAAAATGGAATAGCAGAAAATGTGTACCTTGAACATAATGGTAAATATTCCAGTTGAGTGCTTCCCACTAGGAAACAAATCATTAAGTCTTGAACATGCATCTTGTGATTTCCCCGTTAAGTGCATTTCTTAATATTTACACTTGGTGAACAAGAGCATAAAAGCAGAATAAATAATCAGAAAATGTACTTGTGTAGTCTGACATTCACATTTTTAAAAGTGGAGGGTCTCCCTGTGGTTTACTGGTTAACCAATTCCATCACTGTTTAATAGCTGGTAGATGAAGACCACTGATTGGATCCCTCGTCTTGGCCAAATTAATGAACCTCAACTGAAGGAGCAGTAGGTGTGCTATAACTGATCTCAGCAACTATGCTTTTGGGAGGATCCCTACCTTCTTGCTGGGTGCATTAGGTAACACTCAGCTCTTGATTAGAAATTTGTGGGTCCAAGATTTGCTGTAGAGGTTTAAGCACGTAATCTTTAGCTGACACCTCAGAGCACCAATGGGAACCATGTTGGAGCCAAACCATTTGGATTATTTATTTGTTATCAGTCTCACAAGCAGGCTTACATTAACACTGCAACAAAGTTACTGTGAAAATCTCCTGTTGATGATTCAAGCTTCTACTGGCCTTCCCAACTGGACATGAAAATTCAAATGATAGTATTTTGATGAGCAGCGTAGTAGTTAGTCCCTCAGTTGATCTCACTGTGAACTGATTATCTCATCATTTATCTTATTTCTCTTTGTGGGACTTTGTGTGAAAACTGTCTGTCGCATTTCTCAAAGGTGTGAATCAAGAATAATTAATTGACTGTGAAGCATTCTGGGATGTCCTGAGTGAAGAATTACTGATTTCTGTGCAATAGAAATAATTCTCTTTCTTTGAATAGGCTCAAGCCCCACTCATTAATTCAAGCTCAAAATATAGGCTTACAATTTAGTGAAAAATGCAATGCTTCAAATAACGTGTCATATTGAGGTCTGTCATTGTGCCAAAAATCCCAGAATTATTCTTCCCTGACTCAGTGCCACCAGTAAAGTTTATTTGGTCTTTTATTTTATTATTTGAGAGGACTTTGGTGTGTGAAAAATGACTGTGTTCCAAATATGGAACTAATAAGATTGTTATGTTTGTGACCATCTCTTTAGGGTAAAATAGAAGAATGAAGGAGGAATAATGTGTTCTGAATTCTGCCTGACATTAACCTGGGGTTGGCTTCGTTATTAAATGGGGCCTGGTTGTCTGATTGGAAGCAAACAGGGCAACTGTGCTGATGATGGATTGACTGTTTGTCTCCAAGTCACAGGAAGGTGTTAAGAATGTTAGAGATTTTGTAAACAATTATGTTTTACAATGTTTATGTAAGTCCAAGCTGGAGTAGGGATCTAAAGAGTGGGTATCTAGATTTCTTCCTGTGTAGATATGATTCATGTGCACTGGGGATAGGTTTCGAAAGGGCAACGCAGTGGTCAGCATTCCTGCCTCACAGCTCCAAGGACCTGGGTTTGATTCCCAACTTGGGTCACTGTCAATGTGAAGTTTGTACATTCTCCCTGTGAATGCAGTGTTTCCTCTGGGTGCTCTACTTTCCTCCCACAGCCCAAAGATGTGCGGATTAGGTTGATTGGACATGCTAAATTAATCCTTAGTGTCCTGGCAGGTGATTACTATGATGATTGCTTTAAGAGTCCATAACAAGTCATTGTAGGATTAGATTATTTTTAATTAAGGTACCCTAAAATTCACAGATTCATCAGATTGCAAGAATTTTGGAAAGAGAAAAGAGACCAGAGAGATGGAGGCACTGCATCTTAAGCAGTGAAAATGCTGGCCCTATTGGTCATACCATGAAATGCAGGTTAAGATTGAAAAGACCAAATTTGTGAGAATTCAAACAAGTTTGGAAGATATGCCTAGCTTGGCAAGAAGCAAGCATCTTCAATTTGTTCCTCACTATGAAAGTCAATTTTGGAATTAGGAATTGTATGGCTGGAAAGAAGAAAAAGAAACAAACTTTGGGAGTTTGGAGTAGCTTTGGACTGGTTTCTGAAGAATGAAGTGCTCACTTAAAGGACAGAACAAAGTATAACAATGGAGGTGGATTTTCCATGATTTTAATGATTATGTAGAAAGTAGTTTTTGTTTTTTAGGAATATTTGTTGCCTACTGGATATTGTTTGAACAATGTTGCTTATTTATCCAAAGATGTGCAGGCTAGGTTGTTTGGCCATGCTAAATTGACCCTTAGTGTCAGAGGATTAGCAGGGTAAATATGTGGTTTATAGGGCCTAGTGGATTGTGGTTGGTACAACTCAATGGGCCAAATGGCCTTCTTCTGCACTCTAGGGATTCTATTTTATAAACTATTGAAATAAAATACTTAACATTGAAATCATGTTGTGTGATACTTCCAGTCAGCCACTGGAAATTGAATTAATTTTCTCAAAACTATTAGTCTCTAGGGAGATCATAACCACTACTACAATTGTCAGTATAACAGAGTCACTGCACATCAAAGTGATGCAATTCATATAAAGCATTGTCAGATGCTTTTAAGAGACATGAAAGTTAACGTATAAATGCAAGTCTTTCTTCACAGTCACTTGATAGTACAGAAAGATACCAAAGATAGAGGAGTCTAAAACTAGAGGGCATAAGTTTAAGGTGAGAGGAGAAAGATACAAAGAGGTGCAGAGGCACAATTTTTTCACACAGGGGATGGTGAGGGAACAAGCTGCCAGAGTTGTAGTAGAGGCAGGTACAATTTTGTCTTTTAAAAAGCATTTAGACAGTTACATGGGTAAAATGAGTATAGAGGAATAAAGTGGGCAATTGAGACTAGCTTAGTGGTAAAGAGAAAAGGATGGCATGGACAAGTTGGGTTGAAGGGCCTGTTTCCATGCTGTAAATTTCTATGATTCTATGGCTGGTATTTTTCGACCTCACTCGAACGAGACTTGTAAAACCTTGCCCAGGGCCAATGGAGGATTCTTTTCTTCTAGCCTCACTTGCCCCAGTTGCAGCATGAATGTACCAGTAAAATTCTGGACTATGATTCTAAAACTTGAATATTATTGAAAAGGGAGACATTTTGCTGAAGACTTGTACAAGCATATAAAATTGCAAACAAATTGCTTATACCAGCTTTGCTTAATACATCTCCACATCTCCCTGGCAACACACAAGTACCAAGTGGCGCTGAGGTTGACATCACATGAATGTTAATCTTAAAAGGGACACTGAAGTGTGATGAAGGCTGAATCTCAGAAATAAGAGGATTCCAAAAGTGCAAACCAAAATGTTTTCATCTGAGCATTATATTCACGTACACATGGAATGGTTTTCAAAAAGTGTTATTTAATCACGTCAATAGAACGTTCCTGTCCCTGAGGTGATGTCAAAATTTATTAACTTTCCTAAACCTACCACAATGCATTGTTGCAGCCCCAAGACCTACAGTAGAGGCAAAGTCAGCCTACCGACAGCTACGTCTCAAAGGAAGCTGAGAAAGAACTTACCCTGGGAGAGCAGATGAGATCATTCACCTGCTTCCAGTACTGGTTGGTGTTCTATGGGCAGGTGGCAGCCCAGGCTGGAGATGTGAGATTGCTGTCGATGGGCCTGCACTCCCCGAATAAGGGCTTCAAGAGCCATGGTGTTGAAAGCTAGTGCTGCCTTTCTCTTGAGGAATTTACTCTTTTCTCTCTGGGTTGCTGACATCATGCAAAGTCTAGTGAAGGCAGATGGGCTGGAGAGAGTGATATGAATGTGCTGGACTGGTATTTCAATATAGCACAGGGATCTTCAAACTCATCAGGGCAGATAGATGAATCAGGTAGGTGAGCCTGAGGGGACTTGCTTGTGTATAATCTGGTGCGTGATCACGCCATCTTGGTTGGCGGGACAGGTGCTGCTGGAGCAACTTCTACTGAACTTAGTCTCAAAATGGAAGAATTGTAAACAATGGGGGTGATCTTACCAGAATTTGACAAAGTGTCAATCTGGTGAGAAAATTGGTGTGAAACTATTCAGCTCCACTGATCTTTGTTTTCCATCTGAGGAAAAGATTGGGTGTGATTTGCACCATCACGCTGATGAGGCAGAGACTCTTAGAGCTGAACTGATACCACTGAGTTCGGGTGATTCCCCCCCCCCCAAACCCCAATAGCCATGGCATTATAAGGAGCCTTTCCCACTCCCATCCACTTGATAATCCCCAGCATCCTCATCGAGACCTATGATCATCGCTGACATTCTCATTCCCATCCCCATCATTGCCAGCATTCTCATCTCATCTACGTCTGCTTCCCCCACACCCCACCCCACCACAAAGAGTACAGTCCCTGACACTCACCACCGCCCACCCCCCGTAGGATCCAATGCTAGCACTGTCACCTGCTCAAGGTTGGCATTGCCAGGTTGGCATCATTAGGGATGTGAATCTGATTATGTTGCCAGATAGAGGAGAGGAAAACGGGAAATTGCGGTCTCACCAGTGGGATTTCTGATTTTTGGCAGATTTTGAGCCCTCTTCAGCATTCTCAAATATGGAGAGTCCAGGCTCAAGATCCTGCCCATCAGGTGGGATTTTATGGCTTTACTCGAGCAAGACCAGAAATTCCTGCCCGGGGTCAATGGATATTTCTGCTGCCCATCCCTCGCCTGCTCTGATTCCATGGTGGACAAGGCAGTGGAATCCTGGCATCCGTGTATACAGGAGTGGGGCAGAGGGGATTCCCTGTCATCAAGGAATATGGAGATTAAAAGCCATGTGAGATCATAAAATAGTAACATTTTTACAGTGTGCTCTAAAACACAGATTCCCTCGTTTATACGGTATATTATTACATGTTGAACTATAATACACAAAATAGACCAATATACATTCAAACTTTCTATGCTGTTCTATCTTTGTTGGTATCTGAGGTCATGTTAAGTCATATTGGAAAAGAATTTGGGTAGCACTGTTCTAAATGCTGGGGGCAATTTTTCTCAAATAAGTTCTACGTGCTGAATTTGTGGGAAAAATGGTGTCAATCACAATTGTTTTTTCAGTGGGAGTTCAGACTTCAATCTCCCACACTTTGTGCAATGCAGAGATCATAATCATGATTATCATTAAAAGCTGGGGGAATAGGGTCTAGTTACACCAGAATCTGACAGTTCTGAGCCTCTGCATTTGCACAGTGATGTGATCTGTCGTCCTCTGGTTTGCTAGCCAATTCAATCGCATGCCAACCCAGGACCCCCAAAGTGCTGCCCCCCCTCTCCCCCAGCAGCCCCAGTGGCCCGATCATAGCCCCCACGACCATTCCTGAGCAAGCTCCTACCTTCCTTTGCCTCGGAGCACACCCAATTTATAGTCCCCTCCCTCTCTACCAGACCCTCCTGCGTCCTACTACCGGAAGGATGTGGAGACTCTGGACAGAATGCAGAGGAGGTTTACCAGGATGCTGCCTGGTATGGAAGGTCTGAGTTATGAGGAGAGGTTAGGCAAATTCCTCAGAAAAACGTAGACTTAGAGGAGATCTAATAGAGGTGTACAAGATTATGAGGGGAATAGATAGAGTAAACAGGATTAAGCTTTTTCCTAGGATAGACTCGAATGGCACGAGGGGTCACGGCTTAGAATGAGGGGGATAAGGTATAATTTGGATGCTAGAGGAAGTTTTTTCACACAGAGGGTGGTACAGGTATGGAATGCACTGCCAAGTAAAGTGGTGGAGGCAGGTACTCTGGAGTTATTTAAGAAATACTTAGATGGGCACATGAACAGAATGGGAATGGAGGGGTATAGAAAACTGATTTAAAATAGGGATCATGAGCCTTGGGAGTCCTGGGAAGTGTGTAAATAGATGATGATATTGATGTACTTGTTTTTATCCTACAGGTGCTTTGGTCCACCTTGTTGTCTAACAAGGGGCATACACGTAATGGGTCGTGAGAGGGCTGCACTTAGATTTTTTTTCAAGAGTATCCTAGTGCTTCACGTCGTTAGTGTACGCTTGACCTGTACCATTTGATGGGCAACACAACAGCTCAGTGACTATCGCTGTGCTATGCAGATACATGGATTTGGGCCTGTGTCTGTGGGAGTTTGTGCATTCTCCCCGTGTTTGCGTGGGTTTTCTCCGGGTGCTCCGGTTTCTTCCCACATCCCAAAGATGTGCTCTTAGGCTAATTGGCAAAACAAATTCTCCCTAAGTTGTCTCAAATTTGGTTTTTAATCCATAGATCGATAAACATAGACAGGGATCACGGGTAGAGGTGGGAACATCGGGGTGGCGGCTCGGGCTCATTGGGCCGAAGGGCCTGTTTTCCGTGCTGTTTTGTTCTTTGTTCTTTGTAATACAGCTGTTTCCTTTCACTTTAGTTGAGGACAGACTAAGAGAGTCTGTTCTTTGACGAGAGATTAAGTTGGTTCAGATTATATTCATTGGAGTTCAGAAAAGTGAGGGGAATCTCATAAAAAATTATAAAATTCTAACAGGGTTGGACAGGATAGATTCAGAAGGAATGTTCCTGATGGTGGGGGACTCCAGAACTAGGGGTCATAGTTTGAGCAGAGTTAAGTGAGGAGAAATTCCTTTACCCAGAGAGTGTTGAATCTGTGGAATTCAGTATCACAGGAAGTAATTGAGGCCAAAACGCTGTGTGATTAAAAGAAGAAACTTGATATAAATTTTGGGCTAAAAAAATCAAGGAATATAAGAGACAAGGGGGGAGGGGGGGAGTCAGAATATTGAATTTAAGGATCAGTCATGATCATATTGGAGCAGGTTCAAAGGGCCAAGTGGACCCTTTCTCATAGAATCTTACAGTGCTGAAGGAGGCCATTTGGCCCTTTGCATCTCCACCGACGTCAATCCCACCCAGGCCCTATCCCATGCACTTCCTTTAGCTAGTCCACTTGAAAATAAGGATAATTTAGCATGGCTAATCCATCTAACCTATACATCTTTTGGATTATGGGAGGAAACTGGAGAACCTAGAGGAAACTCATACAGACATCAGGAGAATGTACAAACTCTACATAGACAGTGACCTAACCTGAGAATCAAGCCTAGGTCCCTGTCACTGTGCAGCAGTAGTGCTTATTAGTTTCCACCTAGTTTCTATGTTGTTAATTCTATTCTGACCGCCTCTGTTATTCTTCAATCCTCTGGATCCTTGTAACTTTCTTCACCCTCTACCTTTCTCTTTCTCCAGCCCATGAGCCTATGCCATGTCCAAAACTGTAATGACGATTTTCCTTTTGATCCTTGGGCTTGCTACAAATTACTAAGAAATTAATAAGTAGGTGGTAAAGAATTATGTCAATGAGCTAATAATAATATCTTTGGATGGAAAAGTATCAAGTGATTTCGGGATAGGGAAGGACAGTGGAGTTCAGATTGAAGATCAGTGCAAAGGTTTGAGAAGTCATTTGACTTACTCTTGTTTCTTTTTTTTTATTTTCTTCGATCACAGGTACATTGCAAGCCATAAAGAGTGAGGGTATGTAAGAGATGATCTGAGGTACTGATCCTGAAAAAAATTCAAAGTTAAAGCTAAAGAATGTAACAATCACCATCTATAGGCCATCATTAATGTTAATATGTCTCCTTGGCTGCATACTGACTGTCATGAAAGGGTGAATTAGGCTTGCAAAGAAGCTGCGTGAAATGCTATAGCACCCCTGTAGGTCTGTCTGCCAGTAAATTATATTCTAGTGAACATCAAATGATACAGATTTTGTTCAATAAATTGATATATCTTAACATGTTACCAGAAACCCTCATCACAAACAACAGATTTAATATCATTAAAGCAATGAAGAATGGAGGCTGTAACCAGATTATTCCTTTGTAGACACTCAATCTGATAGTACTTAACTGTATTAGCAGGCATTGTATCGCTTGCCAGAAGCCTCTGCTATTACTTTTCTTGTAATATCAAAGTCACAGCTGGAAACCACTAACAGCAATGTATATCAGACACTGGATTAAAACTCATGCGAAATCACCTTCCAAATGCACAAATATCTTCAGGAAGAATGGACATACTCCTTCTCAGAACCATTGGAGTTAAAAAGTAATTGTCAAGTGATAGTTACACAAAAAATATTGATAGTGCTTTCATAATGTACCCAGTTTTCCTCGTGATATGCTTATTTATGCAATTTGTCATTGAATTCCTGACCAGGTTGTGAAAATTGTCAGAGTACTGTGAATTTGGCCCATTCCTGAATAACGTGCTGTGAGATCGGCTTGTCTGTGGAAGTAACAATGAGACAGTCCAAAAAATATTATTGGCAGAACACAATTTGGATTTAAAGAAAAACATTTAGATAGCTCTATCTTTAGAGCATGCAGAGTAAGAAGCTCAGGAACTCCAGGGAACGTTAGACAGCAGTGTCCTCCAATTGGGAAGAGGGGTCTCATGCAATGTCCATTCCTCAACTGAGAGCGATAGAATGGTAAAATATATCAGAATCCTTTACAGCAGTGGAGCCCAAGTTGCAGCATCAAGCAATCAAGAAAGATTAGGGACAACCTTCTGGGGTGCATATTCTAGAAAGTTGCAGATGCCAGATGCAGTCTAATTACATTGTCCCTGTTTCTGGTTGTGGCTCCGTATTGAGGGCCACATCACTTTTTTGGCTTCCCACATAGTTGTCCCTTGTTCAGGGTGATGTCTGATACTTTAGAGAGATACACCTTGGGGTTTCAAAGATGAAAATGCGAGCTAGGGGCTACATATGGTGATCCGGTCTTGATGCAGATATCACCAACTTGGTCAGACAGTGTGAGCCATGCCAAGAAAATTAAAACTGCCTCCCTGCCTCACTATCCCCCATCTCACCCACCCCCCACTTACCCCTCTTCCCCCACCTTCGCTTTCAACCTCCTTACTCTTAATTATGGTCATACACACTCCAAATGGTTTGCGATATGTCACATGGGCTCTATTATTTCCTATGTTACCAATGAGAAGCTATAGGACAGGGTATTCCCTTGGACCTTGAAGGAGACTAACGTTAAAATTGCAGGGGCCCTGGCAGATATATTTAAAATGTCGGTATTCATGGGTGATGTGCCAGATGATTGGAGGATAGTTCATGTTGTTCCATTGTTTAAAATCCAGGAAATTATAGACCAGTAAGTTTGACATCAGTAATAGGTAAATTATTTGAAGGAGTAATAAGAGATAGGATCTACAAATATGTGGATGAACATGGATTTATTCGGGAGAGTCAACATGGCTCTGTACATGATAGGTCATGTTTAACCAATCTATTAAAGTTTTTCGAGGAGGTTACCAGGAAAGTGGATAAAGGGAAGGCAGTGAATGTTGTCTACATGGACTTCAGTAAGGCATTTAACAAGGTCCCACATGGCAGGTTAGTTAGGAAGGTTCAGTTGCTAGGCACATATGGAGAGGTAGTAAATTGGATTAGACATTGGTTCAGTGGAAGAAACCAAAGAGTGGTAGTGAAGGATTTCTTCTCTGAGTGGAGGCCTGTGACTAGTGGTGTGCCATAAGGATCAGTGCTGGCTCCATTGTTGTTTGTCATCTATATCAATGATCTGGATGATAATGTGGTAAATTGGATCAGCAAATTTGCTGAAGATACAAAGATTGGAGGTGAGGTGGACAGTGAGGAAGGTTTTCGAAGCTTGCAGAGGGATTTGGACCAGCTAGAAAAATGGTCTGAAAAATGGCAGATGGAGTTTAATGCAGACAAGTATGAGGTAATAAAAGGTAGAACATACAAGGTAAATGGTAGGACACTAAAGAGTGTAGTAGAACAGAGGGATCTGGGAATTCAGATACATAAATTCCCTAAAAGTGGTGTTACAGGTAGATAGGGTCGTAAAGAGTGCTTTTGGAACATTGGCCTTTATAAATCAAAGTATTGAGTATAAGAGTTGGAATGTTATGTTGAGGTTGTATAAAACATTGGTGTGACCAAATTTAGAGTATTGTTTTGGTCACTTAATTATAAGAAGGATATTAATAAGGTTGAAAGAGTGCAGAGAAGGTTTACAAGGGTGTTGCCGGGACTTAAGAAACTGAGTTACAGAGATAGGTTGAACAGGTTAGGACTTTATTCCCTGGAGCGTAGAAGAATGAGGGGAGATTTGATTGAGGTGTATATAATTATGATGGGTATAGATAGAATGATTGCAAGCAAGCTTTTTCCACTGAGGCTAGGAGAGAAAAAAACTAGAGGACATGGGTTAAGGGTGAAAGGGGTTTAAAGGGAAAGTTTAAAGGGAATATTAGGGGGGTTCTTCACACAGAGAGTGGTAAGAGTGTGGAATGAGCTGCCAGATGCAGTCGTAACTGTGGGTTCACTTTAAACATTTAAGAAAATCTTGGATAGGTACATGGATGAGAAGGGAGTGGAGGGATATGGTCCAGGTGCAGGTCAGTGGGACTAGGCAGAAAAATGGTTCCGCACAGCCATAAAGGGCCAAAAGTTCTGTTTCTGTGCTGTAGTGTTCTATAGTTCTATGGTTTCTGCATGCACAAGATACCTGAAGTCCTGGTCTCTGACAATGGCAATGCTTTTACAAGCACCGAGTTTCAGACCTTCACGCTCAAATGAAATCAAAGACACTAGGACAGAACCCTATTACCCATTATCAAATGCGTTGGCTGAACAGTGGTGCATTAAGCTCGGGATGAAAAGGTAACTCGTTGCATCTATAGGGGACCAAACTGGCACAATTTTTATTCCACTACAGAACTACCCCTCAAACAGCGACAAGAAGCACCCCATGAAATTGTTAATGGGATTGAGGTTTCAGACAAGATTAGGCTGACTGAAACCTGGCAGGAAGGGTGGAATGCCAACAAGAGAACTGGAAGAAGAACAATGATTCTGTAAGGATAGAGAGAACGTTCAAAACCGGCAACCTGATACACATGAGTGACAGCCTCACATGTACCAGGTCGCTGATTTTGAACGTCGGGTCCCCATGATCATAATAAAATAAAAAAGACCAACATCTTATAAGTGCGGGACAAAGTTGTCAGAAAGTATTTGGACCACCTCAGGACTTGAGAGCCCATGCTACCGTAGGTCTCATTACCAGCCATGGGAGCAACCACTACCAGGGTTGAACCACAGCTATAACTTGACCCAGTTAGCTAAGAGGCAATCAACTGAAGCCCGATTAGGGTCTCAATAGGTGTGAACACTTAGGAATTTTAAACTGGTGTGTGAAACACCCCAGGTCACCCCAGCTGTATTTCAGGCAGTGGTTTTAGTAAGCGCATGACCAGTGAGCCTGCACACATTAGTGGGACAGAGACTGCAACCGGAGTGAGTTTCAGCCAGAGTGAGGGCATTCGGGAATTTGGAGCTGAGTGGGAGTTCAGTGTCAAGGGGAAAGAAGTGCTCTTCTCTGGGAGAGGTGGATGTGTGAGGGAGGCTCGAAGGCAAGTGAGAAATAAAAGGAAATTGAACTGTGCCACCACAGCCAGCAGGTAAGTGACTGGTTGTGACTGGTAAGTAGTTGTTTTTTCCTTTTCCTTTTTTCTCTTGGCATTATG
This sequence comes from Sphyrna mokarran, assembly GCA_024679065.1. Classification (NCBI taxonomy): domain Eukaryota; kingdom Metazoa; phylum Chordata; class Chondrichthyes; order Carcharhiniformes; family Carcharhinidae; genus Sphyrna; species Sphyrna mokarran. The sequence goes on from JAGIQG010000013.1 coordinate 43,746,354, forward strand.
GTTGTTGTGGTTGTTGTTGTGCACTACAATAGTGTTTCTCTGTAATTCCTGTGGTTTATAGTTTGTAAAAGTTATATACAGAGTTAATGAGGAACAGGAAAGAAAGGCCCCAGAGAATTAGATATAATCTGAAATAAAACATCTTTCAAAAGTTTAATTTAAAAGGATAAGACATGACAGGTGAGCTTCAAGCCATGATTTGCTCCTCTTGGCTCCATGTGACAGGCTGAGGGCAGTTCCAATCTCCTGGATCAGCATGTGTGCAGGAAATGTCTCCAGTTACAGCTCCTGGAAGCTTGAGTTTCAGAGCTGGAGCGACGGTTGGAGACAATATGGAGCATCTGTGAGTCAAAGTATCGTGGATAGCACGTGCAGAAAGGTGGTCACAGCACATGCTTAGACTCTGCAGACAGGAAGGGAATGGGTGGCCATTAGACAGAGCAAGAGAGATAGGCAAGTAGTACAAGTCTCTCCAGTGACCATTCCCCTGCAAAACCGTGAGGTTAAGAAAACATACGGTATGTTAGCTTTTATTGGTAGAGGGATTGAATTTAGGAGCCATGAGGTTATGTTACAACTGTACAAAACTCTGGTGCGGCCGCACTTGGAGTATTGCGTACAGTTCTGGTCGCCGCATTATAAGAAAGATGTGGAAGCATTGGAAAGGGTGCAGAGGAGGTTTACCAGGATGTTGCCTGGTATGGTGGGAAGGCCTTATGAGGAAAGGCTGAGGGACCTGAGGTTATTTTCATTAGAGAGAAGAAGGTTACGCGGTGACCTAATTGAAGCGTATAAGATGATCAAGGGATTGGATAGGGTGGATAGTGAGAGCCTTTTTCCTCGGATGGTGATGACCAACATGAGGGGACATAACTTTAAATTAAGAGTTAGTAGTTATAGGATGGATGTCAGAGGCGGGTTCTTTACACAGAGGGTGGTGAGAGCATGGAATGCCCTGCCTGCAGCAGTTGTGGACTCGCCTACTTTGGGGGCATTCAAATGTTCAGTGGATAGGCATATGGATGATATTGGAATAGTTTAGGTTAGAGGGTCCACTGGCCGGTGCAACATCGAGGGTCGAAGGACCTGTACTGCGCTGTAATGTTCTATGTTCTATGTTAAAACAGATACACCCTCACAGATATTGGTGAGGGGAATGGCCTCTCTAGGGAAATCAGCAGCAGTCAAACTTGTTGCACCATGTCTAGTTCTGTTGCATAGGGGAGGGGTAAAAAGTGTGATAGTGCAATAGTTATAGAAGATTCAGTTGTAAGGGGAATAGATAAGACATTTCTGTGGCTGCAAACAAGACTCCAGGATGGTATGTTGCCTCCCTGGTGCTAGGGTCAAGGATGTCTCAGGGTGAGTACAGGACATAATGGAGGGGGAAGATAAATAGCCAGTGGTTGTAGTACACATCAGTACAAACGACATTGGTTTAAAAAAAAGAAAGAGGTCCTTAAAGCAGAATACAGAGAACTAGGAAGAAAGTTTAGAAACCGGACCTTAAAAATAGTGATCTCAGGATTATTACAACTGTCACGTGCTAGTCAGAATAGAAATGGGAGAATAGATCAGATAAATACATGGCTGAAGAGATGGTGTGAGGAGGAGGGTTTCAGATTCCTGGGGCATTGGAAATAGTTCTGGGGGAAGTGGGACCTGTATAAAGTGGATGGGTTACACCTGGGCAAGACTGGGACCGATATCCTGGAGGACTGTTTGCTAGAGTGAATGAGAAAATTACTAATATAATTAGTATATTATTATACTAATATGCCAGGAGGGTGTGAACCCTATGTAAAGAGTCAGAGAATGAAGGAGTAAGGACAAAAACAAAATGTAGAAAAATGAATAAGTATAGACAGAGAAACCAAGGACAAGTTCAAAGAGGGTTATAGAGAAAACTTGGAAATGAGACACTGCTGCTTAAAGAGGAAATTAACATGATAGTGAGAAAGGATATTGGTTCTGACAACATGGAGTCTGTATGGGTAGAGTTGAGAAACACCAAGGAGCAAAAAACATGAATGGCTGTCATATATAGACCCCCAAACTACAGTAGTGATGTTGGAAACGGCATTAGATAGAAGATTAGAGATGCATGTGATAAAGGAATATCAGTGATCATGGGTGATTTTAACCTGCTTAAAGATTGGGCAAATCAAATTGGCCACAATGCCGCAGAGGAAGAATTCCTGGAGTATATACAGCATGTTTTTTTGACCAATATGTGGAGGAACCAACTAGAGAGCAGGCTATTTTAGATTGGGTACTGTGTAATAAGAAGGGAATCATTGCCTATCGAGCTGTATGAGACCTCTTGGGGATGAACGACCACAACATGATGGAGTTTTTTATCAAGATGGAAAGTGCAATATTGATTCGGAGACTAGGTGCCAAGTCATAATAAAAGAAACTATGAGGGTATGAGGCACGAGTTGGCCTTGATAGGTTAAAGGAATGATAGGTAATGATAGTGGATAAGTAATGGGCGGCACAGTAGCACAGTGGTTAGTACTGCTGCTTCATAGCTCCAGGGCCCTGAGTTCGATTTCTGGCTCTGGTCACTGTCTGTGTGGAGTTTGCACATTCTCCTCGTGTCTGTGCAGGTTTCCTCCGGGTACTCCAGTTTCCTCCCACAGTCCAAAGATGTGTGGGTTAGGTTGATTGGCCATGCTAAGAAATTGCCCCTTAGTATCTAGGGATGCGTAGGTAAGAGGGATTAGTGGGTATAATATGTAGGAATATGGGAATAGGGCCTGGATGGGATTGTGTTTGGTGCAGACTCGATGGGCCGAAGGACTTCTTTCTACACTGCAGAGTTCTGTGTTCTAATGGCAACAATTCAAGGAATACAAAGGGAACTGCAGCAACTATTTATTTCTATCTAGCACAAAAGCAAAATGATTAAGACGGCTAACCTATGACTTACAAAGGAAATTAGAGAGAGTACCGATCTAAAGGAAATTAGAGAGAGTACATAGATTGGCCAAGAAAAATAATAGGTCTGAGGATTCGAAGAAGTTTAGAATTCAGCAAAGAAGGACCAAGGGATTGATTAAGAAGGGCAAAATACAGTACAAAAGTAAACTTAAAGAGAACATAATGACAGAGACCAGAGGCCCTATTTTACCATTTTGATTCAAAGTGCGAAGTGGACTTGAATCTGGCACTGTTTCAGATTCAACTTTTAGACCCGTTGGACCCGATTTTACCATTTTGATTCTAAGTGCTTAATCTGGGTGCAATTCAGATTCAATTTGGAAACCTGTTCTCAGACACCCCATACACACTTAGCTGTGGGCGGGGCTTATCGTGCCTGAAACGATCGGAGCTCTGAACTGCGCATGCACAGTCAGAAAAAAAACTTGAAAAACACGCCACTGTCACATCATTCCTGGATCGTAAAAAGTGGATAAAGCGGCCCGGGAGTGATGGCCCCCACAGACTTCACCTCATCCCCACAACATAACTGCCCCCCTTTATCCGCCCATCCTCCCTCTACCGAGACTGATCACGACACTCTGCCCCTTCCCCCCCACCCACTAGCCTGCAGAATGGCCGTGGTCCAATCTCCCCCCACCCCATCTCCCCTCAAAGAATGGTCTGCCTCCCTCCCCACAACCAGACAACAATCTGGTCTCCCTCTGCAAACCCCCGCAAACAGACAGCAAACTGGCCTTCCTCTGCACTCCTCCCTCCCCCTTCAACCAGACAATGATCTGTCCTGTCTCCCCCTCCTACCAGAGATACATCTGATACGCCTCCTCCCCCCCACCAGAAAATGATCTGGCTCGCCTACCCGTCCCCTCCCGTCTCCCCCATACCATCACCACCAATCTGAATCAGAGACCTGTTGCAATCTCTGAACTTACCTCGTCAGAAGATGGAGCGTCCAAAACAGACCTTTGCCGAGCAAGTCTGTTTTGCGACGAATCTGGGCATACGAACCTGGTAAAGGGGGAATTGCTGGTAAAGTTGGGCAGGTAGCCTATTAATTCAATTTAAATACATGCAAATGTATTTAAATCACTGTTGTGCCCATTTTGCATGCGATTTGGATCGCGACCATTTTTGGGCCTTAGTAAAGTGGACATCTGTGCGGATGCAGGCGCAGACTGTATTAATGGCCTCATCCCTGACTTTACAATGTTTTCATACCTGAAAGCAGGCACGACGCAATGTTAAAATCGGGCCTGTTTTCTGCCATCCCCATACACACTCTGCCTGCAAAAATATCAGCAAGTCCAAATCGTGCTGCAGAAGGGACGAGGCTTAACGTGACCAAAGTTCTGCAGCTCCGATCAGCGCCTCCAACTGCATGTGCGCAGAACAAAAATGATAGAATGTTGTTCCCATACCACATCGCTCCCGGTCCAGATAATGCTTCCGCAGGCCTCACAGACATTCCTCCATCCCTTTATCTCTCCACCCACCTCCACCCAGAACGATTCTGGGTCTCACCCCCTTTCCCTCACCGATCTCAGGCAGAGTGGCAGCGGATCCCCATTCCCTGCCAATGATCTCAGGCAGTGGCAGTGAACCCCTCTTTCACCCCACCAATCTCATGCAAAGAAATCCACCCTCCCCCTCCACTCTACAGATATTAGGCAGAGAGTTCCCGCCTCACCCCACTCCAGACCCTCCCACACAAGACCATCTTCTCTAAACTCTGATAGCTGTGTGGCACCTCCATCTCTGCTCCCCTGTCCCCAGTCATTGAGGCACTGATACACTATTCCACCAACCCCCCCACAACTCCCATCAGGGCATACCTGCAAGTGCTCACTTGCCTCCCCCTCAATATTAACAAGCAAACTGTATAAAACTTTCTGGAATGCTCTGCTAAACTGCCTGCAGCTGATCTGCTCTAATGACAGGCTGCTCCATTAACTCAAGAATGGACTGGCTCACAGGCAGATGTTCCTGCACAAAATGTGTGCACAACCAGCCCTCTGATTTTCTAATGGTGACCTGGGGAGGCTACTGGATGCAGCAGAGGTGGGACAGTCTATTCCCCCCCAAGTATGACGTACACCTGGGAGCTGATGGAAATGCAGTTTGGGAGGCAGTGGCCACCTCAGTCAGTGTCAAGGTGGTGACCCCCCCAAAACCACAAAGAAATGCCAGAAAAAAGTTAATTACCTCACATTGGATATGGGTGAAGGGACCTCCAAGGATGGCACAGTTTTGGCGTCAGCTTCCACCTCACAACTCACCATCCTAGATACTGACATGTTGATGGGTCCAATTAGTGAAGTGGCTTCTGGTCACTCTGTGGTAAGCACAACGCATCTGATAATGTCCCTTCAGTCAGAGGCAAGGACTCAACTGGGCCCAAGATTACCACATGGGTCTCTGAGATCACTTCTCCCTCAGCTGCTGGAGATGCAGCAACAGAGCCAGGGAATGCAGGAGAGGATATTCATCATGCGCATCACAGGCAAAGGGGTGAGATAGGCAGCTGGTACCCTTCATCTCAGGGAGAACCAGTGTCGGCAGCTTTCCAGCCCTCCCTTTGAAAGTGGAATTTTCCAATCCGCTTTGCACCTCTGGATCCAGTCTTGCCTCCAATTTGACCCCAGGCCGATTGCCGAGCGGCACAAAAGGTTGTCCCATGATGAAGGTGCAGGGGAAGAAATAGACTTGAAGCGAGAGGAATGTTATGATGGCCATGAGGGTTGTCAATAGATTTCCTTTTCGTTCTCGTAGAAAACAAGGTCTCCTATTAATCGAGTGTAGGCTTGCCCAATAGGAAGGAGCAGTGGTGGTCAGGGTGGGGGGAAGGGTGGTGGTGGTAGCGTGGTTTAAAATTAGTTGGCTCCACTCATGTCAAAAGTCTCAGAGCTGACTTGGACTTTGTATCTGCTGAATGGCATTTCGAGCACACTGTAAATAAAGGGTGATTGGTAACAGAAGACTGGTCTCAGCAAAATTATTACACTCCCCAAGAGACAAAGTGTGAAGTTGCTGTACTTACTTGATATACATGCATTAAGCCAATGAGGAAAAAATAGGCCTTGTCAATATGTACCACTGGGAATTAACTTTTACAAGGGCAGACAATCATTCCTTCAATTTTCAATTATTGTTGGAGATTTAAGGCAGCTAAAACGCTTATTTTTTTAAACTGTTTTCACTGTGTCTTAATGTGTTCTTTTGATCTCTCTATTTTGCTTTCTGGACCTGGTTTGACATTTTAATTCAATGACTCAGGTCTTCCAGTAGGCAGCAGAGCGGGTGCATTACTGATGACTGTAATTGAAATTGCCCACTCACCATTTAATCTGGTGTCCTTGTACCTTTCAGCTCTGGCTCCGGCTTGAAGCCAGCGACAGAGTCAGGAGGTCAAGTAGAAAGTGTAATTGCAAAAAAGCCACTGCATCTTTTCTGACCTGAAGAGATGCCTCTTAGGTTCTGTTTTCAGTTCATTGACCTGCACAGTGTTTAGATGGACAGTTCTCACCCAAAATGTTCTGCCCTCTTGCTCAAAAATGTTCATTCTTCCCTCATCCCAAAAATATCCATCCCGCTTCTTCACACCAGTTCTAATCTCTGTAGAGACAGATAACTTTCTTAAAAGTTCCAGCTTCCGGCCAATGGCTGAAAAGTTGATGCAGCAAGATTTCATTTCTTAAGATTTTTACCACAATAAGATTAAACACTGACTAAACACTGGGCAGAATATTCTCAAAAGTGTCGAACTGGTGGGAAAACAGGTAAGTAATGAGTATTTACGGCACTCTGTGCATTAACAGGAATCATAATACATTTACTACTGAAAGTAGGCAGTCAAGTGGATAAAGTTGTTAAGAAGGCTTATGGAGTCTTAGCTTTTATTGGTAGGGGGATTGAATTTAGGAGCCGCATCATCATGTTGCAGCTGTACAAAACTCTAGTGCGGCCGCACTTGGAGTATTGTGTGCAGTTCTGGTCGCCACATTATAAGAAAGATGTGGAGGCATTGGAGAGGGTACAGAGGAGGTTTACTAGGATGTTGCCTGGTATGGAGGGCAGGTCCTATGAAGAGAGGTTGAAGGATTTGAGGTTGTTTCCGTTAGAAAGGAGGCGGCTAAGAGGGGATCTTATTGAAGCATATAAGATGATTAGAGGTTTAGATAGGGTGGACAGTGATAGCCTTTTTCCTAGGATGGAGAAAGCTAGCACGAGGGGGACACAGCTTTAAATTAAGGGGTATGAGTTATAGGACGGATATCAGAGGTAGGTTCTTTACTCAAAGAGTGATTAGGGAGTGGAATGCCCTGCCTTCAGCTGTTGTAGATGCGCCAAGTTTGGTGGCGTTTAAGAGGTTAGTTGATAAGTATATGGATGAGAAGGGAATGGTTTAGTTAGGAGGGGCATTGCTTTTTATTTTGGTCGGCACAACATCGAAGGCCGAAGGGCCTGTTCTGTGCTGTATTGTTCTATGTTCTATGTTCTATGTTCTATTTCTCACCAGTGAGAAATTCTACCAGGGGGTGGAGCCTCAGCTCACATGTAAAGCTGGCTGCTGAGCTCCAAGGGGGCTATTGTGCAGGCGCCCCAATCTCCCAGTACACCGTGTACACTACGTGATCTATCACTATCCCCAGCCGTTTCACACCCACTAGCCCCCCCTCCCCCCCACAACAGGCATCACTCCCCCACTCCCGTCCCCTCTCCAACCACTACCCCGGACAGCATCACCTCCTCTCCCGATCACAGCCCTGGCCAATTGCCCCACACATCCTAATCACTACCCCATGCCAAATGCTCCCCCCACCTCCCCAATCGTTGCCCTGGCTAATCGCTGTCCCAGCTGACTGTCCCTCACCTCTCTGATCACTTTGCTGGCCTGTCAATTCATCCCCAACCCCCCAACTGCAGAATTCCTCCCTTCCCAGTCACAATGGAGCTCCCCCTAATAAGCACTGCCCAGTCCTGCCCTCCACCACCCGGGGCTTCAATGGTCTCTGGTCCCATGAGAAAGGCCATCACATCTGTTTCCCTTTGATGGGGGCCTTCTGTGATTTATACAGGTGACAGCAATGGGGCTAAGGTAAGTGAGCTCTATGACAGCATCCAGGGCTTAATACATGCTAATCATGCCATTAATATTGAAGTCAGTCTCGCGTGCTTACTGGACATAAGGTTGATATAGCCAGCATAACAGGGCTGGCAAGATTGCAAGAAACGGGGGTGAACCTGATTTTTTTGCCTCTCACCACACCATTGACTGACACGGACAGCTAGTAAGATCATGCCCACTATGTTTGTAGGCAACCTATGGTTCAAACCATGAAATATAACATTTCCTTAATTCTTTTGATATAACTGAAAACGCACATCATGAATATTCTTTGCACTGTCCTTTAAAGGGACATTATATTCTCCTGACCCAAGTCCAAGATGATTCTTACCTCACAATGGTTTAATTTTATTCATTTTCTTTCTCAGTCTCTGACCTTTTAATCTCAGAACCATATTTCATGGTGAGGTTTTCTCTACACACTTTTCCAGGTGTAAGAACGGCATATTTCATTAATTGGCTTCTTATCACAAGAGGAAGTTATGTATGTAAGATGCAAATCTTGCTGACTCCAAAGGTTGTTTGAAGGCAGCCAACTGTATAAATGTGAAATCAAGGAAACTGTTTGCAGAGAAGGTAGTTAGCAAGATATGTTGTTTATGCGGAAATGAATGGCTTGAAGAATACCAATATGAAAGCTGCTGTCATTGTGTTCTTTTTCATAACTGCCTGTTGGTTTGGTATAGTATTTCTTTACCTTTTTCAAAGTTTTATATTTTAGTTTGATCAGTTTTATAACCGCTTCCATTGAAAAACTAGTATGCTGATTATTTACTCAATTATTCCTTTCAAAGTTAATTAATTTACAAAACATTTTCTGAGTCTTGATTTCAAAGGCCTTCTTATATGACAGTCAAGCTGTTATCTAATCCTTGTCCTTTGTAAACAGCTACTTAAGTCGCTGAATTCATATTTTTATGATCCTGCATTCAAATGTTTCACACTTTTGAACTTTCCTGTTAAAAGAAACGTCCAATTTTCAATGCTTTAGTGCACAGCTTTTTTAAAATCTTACTTGCCTACTTGGTGGATTGAGGATTAAACCTGATTAGTTTTGTGAAGTAAATTCCACATTGCATAACCATTGCGATCTGATGGAATGTGTATCTGCTTTTCTTAAATGGAATTCATTTTTATAACTAAAACAAGGTTGGTACTTTTGATTTATTGCTCCTGGCTAATTAGCTGACGAGCAAAAAATTGCAATTGCAAACCATGGAGAAAAGGCAGAGGGGTGCGACTATTGCAGAGAGCTGGCACAACAGAATAGGCCCAATGACCTCCTTCTGTGCTGTAACCATTTTATCATTCTATGATGCTACGAAGAGTGAAGTTATAATACTTTTCTTTTAATTTGGTACTTACAGTTTTTGAACTGAATCTGTTTGCAATAGAAAAGCCAACATATATTTATTATTGCAGTTTAGTCCCCGACTAAATTGCTTTATTTAGAAATGATAATGGTAGAGATAATAAAGTTGTGTAGGTAGATGTTTAATTCATCGTTAACATACAACCTGTGTAATCTGGCATTCAGACAAAAACAGGAAATATTCTAAAATTGAAAATGATTTCACTTGAACCACGGAGATAGATTTCTCTGAAACATGAGCCTGACTTGTTTTTCTTGAAACAGTTCCACCAAGCTGCATCTGTGTATGATATCTTGGCCTTTAAAGACTTTGGGATACACTGAAAACGGATCATTGTTGTACTGAATTAGACTTTGCCTTCACTTAAAAAAATGGTTTAAGCAAAATCTTGGCAAAAGAACACAATTTGTAGTGTAGATTGGTTAATTTAGAGTCTTGCAATTGATATGGAGATTATTGTGAGAAAAAAAAAGATGTCATCGCACTCCAGTGTGGTGCAACATTTCAAACCTCATGCTAATATTGCACCTGGGACCATTTTCTGCTTCCAAAATCAAGGAAAAAGTATAGCACAAGCCTGCTGCTGCTCACACTGCCTTCAAATCTGATCACCAATTGCACCTCACACAAACAGCCTCCAGCTATTCACATGATGTTTTACTCTGTGTGTACCATGTTTCATTTATGGACAACAGACATTTTGACAACCATTTAAGCTGCTTCCAATGACACATCACACAAAAAGAAATTTCTCAAAGAGCCAACAAGAATCTTAATATAGACAGAAAATAAATCTGTATTTCATTGGATGCATTATTTATCCAACAAATATTTATCCAACAAAACCCAATATAATATTCTCCCAAATATGTATATGATTTGGCTGAGCCTATTTGCTGGATAAGAAGTGTACCTAATGGGGTACCAATATATTTTGTCTTCTGTATCATGAATACATTCCATTTTAAATCAATAGTATTTAAACAATCTATGATGTGCAATAACATTTAGTTATATCACTACTATTTTAACAAGTTATCAATTGAGTTGGTATAACTCAGTTTAATTTGTTACCTGAAGTGATAGTTGTATATTCCATTTAAATTTCCAGGCTGCTGAAGAAGGAAGATGTGATAGCGTATATTATATAAATATATATAGACGTGTGTGTATTTGCTAAACCCATGGGTTCCTTGTATCTGAAAGATTGCATGTACACTAATGGATGATAATGAGTTAAGACGATACTGATGATCAAATGGATTTTGAGTTCTTAACTAAATTGGTTTATAATGCTTTCCGGAATGGTATGAATTTGAATGATGTGTACATTTATTTGAAACACCCTGCTCACTTCTATTAATGGAATTTTTCCCCAGCCCTTTATAATTTGTTATGTGGTGAAAAGTCACATAATAATACAAGAAAGTCCCTGTTCCTTTGAACAAATAGTTCACAATTTGTATTGAATTGTCACCGTCAGTGTACTTAGCAATAATTAGAATAGGTTGCTAATGTTTATGTATCCACTAAATGAACCTCATCTCTGATATTATGCTGTTGGTGAATACAATATTTTGAAAACAGTGAATTCAATTTTGTTAAAGTATTTGAATTTTGGCACTTGAAGATTATTTTGTCCTCATCTAAGATGAAAACGAATTTGCCTCTGATGCTAACTATTTTGATTTTTGCAAGTAATTTTCACATGCAGCTTCTGCTTTGTTTTTGCAGAAAATGGAGTACATGCTACAAATGTAACCACCATCCGAGGCAACAAGATCAATTTATACTGCTCAATTAATCAGCCCTCCAAAGAAATTAGTTTGATTAGATGGAGTCGATCAATAACAGGAGCATCCCAAGACATTGCAACCTACAATGATGATCATGGCTCATTTAAAATCATCAAAGATGACAGACTAAGAGTTTCACCTTGTAACGGAACTTATCTTCAGATCCATCCTGTAGAACTGACTGATGAAGGAAATTATACATGCGAAATTACAGCTTCCCAGGGAATTTTTCGAAACCAGTTTTCTCTGTTCGTAATAGGTAAGATTACCATCAAACCCACCACTAGTGAAACCCGCTTCCTAGTAAACATTGAATTTCTTATTTGAAACTAATGGAGCATTATGTATCAATTTAAATATATACTAGAAGCACTCTTTCCAAAGGATATGATTAATGAATGGAAGGTATTTACATGATTTAAGACTGAGACTAAAGAAGACTCCTTTATAGACAAGAACATAAAGAGTTAGGAGCAGGATTAGGCTGATCCACCCCAGAAGCTTGCTTTGCCATTTGATAAGATCAAGGCTGATCTGTGGCCTCAATTGTACTTTCCTGCCTATCCCCAGTAACCTTTGTCATTCAAGAATTATTTAACTCAGCGTTTAAAATATTCAATGTCTCTGCCTCCACTGCTCCTAAGGGAAAGGAATCCCACAGACTAACAACGCTCTGAGAGAGAAAAAAATATTCTCAGCATCACTGTCTTAAACGGGAAAACCCTTACTTGAAATCTGTGCGCCCTAATTTCCACAAGGGGAAACATCTTTTCAGCATCCGCACTACCAAGTGCCTTCAGGATCTTATATGATTCAATAAGATCATCTCTCTTTCATTTAAGCTCCAATGGATACAGGTCTAAATTGCTCCAACTCTCCACGAAAGATAACCCCTTCAGCCGAGATATCAGTTAATGAGTCATCTGATCTGCTTCTAATGCACTGATATCCTTTCTTAGCTAAGGAAACCAAATCAGTACACAGTATTCTAGCTGTTAGTCTAAATTTTTATTCCTGAGGAGAGTAGCAGGAATTGGGAAAATTCATGACTCAGACCTCTCACCTCAGGAGAAAATGTCCACAAAGGCAAGGTCTTCTTGCCAAGGGTTAGGTACAACTGGCAGCAGTCAGGCCACCTGACCTGGGAGGACTTTTGGAGAATGTGAAAGCATGCTGTTTAAAAGATCTGCCTCAGAGCTATAGGACATTATGCCGGTTAAAATAAAAGCTTAAAGGCCCCCAGCACTCATCCCTCACACTATTAACAACACCACACACTCCCATGCCCCATCCATGCCACTTCACGCCCATTATCCACCCCCTACCATCCCTCATGTCCCAATACCAATGTCGACCCTTCCAATCACTCACCATCCATGCCACCCGTGTTCCACCCCATCCCCTCCCCCCAACGAGGTTCCATGCACTCTAAATGTTAAGTTATGGACTTACACCCATCACCCATGGTCCCTCATACTCCAAATATCAAACCATGCCCTCCCACACAATCCATATGGGGTCTTGTTATGTATGCTTGGCTGAGAGCCCAGACAATGATTAATCTTGTTGAAACAACAATTTTATTGTTCCAGTGAAATGTGTTTTTTTCTCAATAGAAAGATGTGAATGAGTTACTTTTTTAAAGTTTTCTTTTTATACAACGTACTGTCATTTTGGGGTTTATTGTTTACACACAATACATGGAAGTGCCATAGTTGACATTTACATTTTTAAAATATCCATCTGTAGAGTTAGGTCAGCATTTATTGCCCATCTCTGCTTACCCTTGAGAAGATAATGGTGAGCTGCCTTCTTGAGCCACTGCAGTCTATGTGGTCTAGGTGCACGCACAGTACTGTTAGGGAGCGAGTCCAAGATTTTGCCCCAGTGAAGGAATGGCAACTTACTTCAAAGTCAGGATGGTGAATGGCTTGGAAAGGAACAAAGAACAAAGAACAAAACAGCACAGGAAACAGGCCCCTCGGCCCAACAAGCCTGCGCCGCCCCCCTGATGTTCCCACCTCTACCCGCGATCCCTGTCTATGTTTATAGATCTATGGATTAAAAACCAAATTTGAGACAATTTAGGGAGAATTTGTTTTGCCAATTAGCCTCAGAGCACATCTTTGTGATGTGGGAGGAAACCGGAGCACCCAGAGAAAACCCACGCAAACACGGGGAGAATGCGCAAACTCCCACAGACACAGGCCCAAATTCATGTATCTGCACAGCACAGCGATAGTCACTGAGCTGTCGTGTTGCCCATCAGATGGTCCAGGTCAAGCGTACACTAACAATGTGAAGCATTAGGATACTCTCGAAAAAAAATCCAGAGCAGCCCTCTCACGACCTATCGCTTGTATGCCCGTCGTTAGACAACAAGGTGGACCAAAGCACCTGTAGGATAAAAACAAGTACATCAATATCATCATCTATTTACACACTTCCCAGGGACTCCCAAGGCTCATGATCCCTATTTTAAATCAGTTTTCTATACCCCTCCATTCCCATTCTGTTCACGTGTCCATCTAAGTATTTCTTAAATAACTCCAGAGTACCTGCCTCCACCACTTTACTTGGTAGCGCATTCCATACCCCTACCACCCAACTTCCAGGAGTTAGCTGTTTTCACATTTCTGCTGCCCTTCTCCTTCTAGATGGTAGTGGTTATGGGTTTGGAAGGTGCAGCCTAAGACATGTTGGTAAGTTCCTGCTGTGCGTCGTGTAGATAGTATATACTTCTATCATTGTGCAACAGTGCTAGGGGGAGTGAATGTTTATAGATGGAGTGATTTGGCACCGGGGGCTTCAGGAGAATTATCTGAGCTTTCTTTTTAAAAGGTCCCTTCATGCAGTGTAGGATTCATGACTTCTCTAAGGGACAATGCAACACTTTTTTTTATCTTGCTTGACTTCATGAAGACACCAATGATTAAGACTTCTGCAATGGAGGCAGGAGTGCAGGTTGTAGGCTTTTGACAGGAACCAGTCCACGCTCTTTAAAGGCCCTCCCAAAACATAAACATGGCAAGGAAGCCAGGATTCTAGACCCAACCACCGCTTTTAAACCACATTAAAATCCAACAAGTTTATTTGCTATCATGAGTCTCACTCCCAGATGAAGGATCAGCACTCCAAAAGCTCATGATACCAAATAAACTTGTTGGACTTTAACCTGGTATTGTGAGATTTCTTACTATGCCAGCCCCAGTCCAGCGCAGTATCTCTAAATTATGGCTATCAGTTTTAAAGGGCTTCCAAAGCACCCAGACTCAATGAAAATCTCAGCAACGCCCTTTACAATTGTAACAACACATTGCTCCTTTCATACTCACCTCTCCTTGTAATAAGTGACAACATCCCCCTTTCCTTTCCAATCACTTGCTGTACCTGAATACTAATTGCTTATAATTCCAGTACTAGAACACTAAGATGCCTCCGTAGCAAAGGGTCCTGCAGCCTCTTTCCATTTAAATAATATGCTCCCTGTTCACAGGGGCTTATGTCTATTCCTTGCTGGTGGCAAGGTCATAAACGGGGTGAGCCCAGACAAATGAGCGCCAGCGTCGTTAGTCAGTAGGCTTTTATATTCTTACTAGCAAAGTAGACAAGTTCGCGATTTTCCACACAGTGCTACATCTACCAACCCTTGTCCACTCCTTAAAATACCTAATTCCTTCTACAGTCTCTTCTGGTACAATTTTACCGTCATGTTTGGGGGCCACGTGATGGCGAAGTGGGCCATTATGTGATTAGCGCAGTTGGCATCGGTTTTCATGACCGGCGCCATTTTATGAGGGCCAGAAAAGTGTGGTCAGTCTCTCGCCAGAAATGGCAAAAGGCAGGTTAATATATTTAAGTTTATTTAAATACTGTTTAAAATCTGCTTAGTGAGCCCGGCACTTAATTGTCCAGACTTGCCCCATTTTATGACCTCGCCGGGAAAGTTTCAGGCCAGCGTAGATGGGGAGCTGTCAACTTGGCCTCACCAGTGGAACTGGGGTCCTTTGAGGCCCCATGGGGATGCCAGGGGCAAAGAGATTACTCCTGGGGCAGTGCCAAACTGGCACCTGGGCAATGCCCACTCGGCAGTGCCAGGGTGGGTCCATTGGGGGAAGGGCCAGTGGGGGCAGGGCTAATGGGGGTAGGGCCATTGGGGGTAAGGTAAAGGGGGCATGGGTCTCACTGCTTCTTTGCAGAGATCAGTGGAGGGGGGGGAAGGAGTGAGGGCCCATTGCAATGATCAGTGGAGGGAGGGAGGGAGGGAGGGAGGGGCAGCTCTGCTACCATTCTGCAATGATCGGGATGGGGGGAGGAAGGGAGAGGGGGCCTGCTGCCACTCTGCAGTGATCAGGGAGAGGAGGGGCAGGGAGGGAGAGAGGGCCTATTTTACTCTGAAGTGATTAGATGGAAGGGAGGAGGTTGGCGATCAGTCTGGGTGGCAGGGAGTATATCAATGGCCATGAGCCCCTGCGATTATAGGAGGAAGCCGCTTCAGTTTGTCTGCACTAGCAGAGGCCCCTCCCTTTTCTGCCACTGCTAACGTGCATGCGCAGCATTCGAGGACTGCACATGCACACTACCTCAGGTGTTCTGGAGTATTAAACCCCGCCCACAGACTTCTGCAGTGAGGAAGAGGAATTTTGCAGGCTGAGTGTGTATGGTGGGGAGGCATGAAAATATGCCTAAAAGATGCATCTGAAACCATCCCTGTCTCAGGTTCACCTAGCACTTAGACAAAAAAGTAGTAAAATTGCCCCCCTTGGATTTGATTTTCATCATCAAGGTGCATAATATGCAGGCTCAGCATGCCTACCTCAAGTGAAAACCTGCAAAGCCTCATTCTGTGGACAGTGGCTGCTATTTGGGATTGGGCTTTCTGTCCCATGTCAGATGTAGTTAAGGCAGGCATTTTAGCAGTTGCTCAATGCCTTGCGACTTTGTCCCAGTTTCAATAAAAACAATTAAAAAATCCTTTAACTCTCTCCCTTTCATCCTTTGTGCAATCCCCAATCCCCAATGCATGCCAAGCCTTTCCACCTCATGTTCTCCCACCTATCCCCATGGCTAATCATACCTTCTATGCCAACTTATGACACTCCATGCCCATTCACTCAGGAAGATATGAATCATCTGCAATACAACATACATTGATGAGAATAGGCAGAGAAATGGCAGATGGAATTTAAAACAGAGGTGATGCATTTTGATAGAAGGGAGAAAGAAACTTAGTGGCTCAATTCTAAAGAATGCAGGAACAGAGGGACTTGGGATGCATGTGCATCAATCCTTGAAGATGGCAGAACATATTGAGAGAATGGTTAGCAACGCATATGTAATCCAGAACTTCATAAATAGAGGCTTTGAGAACAAAAGTAGATGGTTATATTGAACATTTACAAAGATTGCTTTCTTTAGCTACTTGGGACACAAGTCTCTGATAGATACAAGCATATGGTAGATAATGACTGATCTACCATATGCATAGCTAACCTGTGGCTTGCACTGGTGGGAGGCAGCCCACCATTGGCCAATGGCAGGATTTTCTGGTCCTGCTGTTCTCAACAGGGTTTCCCATTAAATGCACCCTCCGCTGCTCTTGAAATCCATGGCAGTGGTGCACTGTCAGAGGGATTGGATGACCCCACTGTCATGAATGACCAAAAGAGTTCCAGCCTATCACTTTATGAGTGCAAGAACTACAGAGCACTGTTGATGGTGACTTTAATTATTCTAATATAAACTGAGATAACAATATTGCACACAGAGTCAGAAGAGTTTCTGGTGCCTGTATAGGAACATTTTCTTGAGCACTACAATTCTGACTCAATGAGTTAAGATATATTGGTGGATCTTGAGGAATGGGGTAGCTCAA